>JAPUBQ010000007.1:13465311-15930623 GCA_035578125.1 Mellilla xanthometata
AATCTGTCGACAAACTCCTAAACAGTGTTTACCGGCATCCTTCTTGAAAGCCAGGTATTCTAGACTAAGCATGCTCCACCTTAGACCAGAGTGTCCACAACTAAAGTGGTTCCGCTGCCTGCTACTAAAACTAAGTGGACAAGTTACCGTATCAAGAGTTTTCATGGAGTTAACCTCTGACTTCGCTTAACAATTGCTTGTATTAAGAATAATAGCCGGGACCTACAATTCAACCTGTAATTTCATCCACGGTAGTGTACAGAAAGCAAGCGGCTATCTCTTAATAAAATTAAAATTTGATTATTGAACAAACTTACGGTATAGGTAAAGTAAATTTTTTACTGTCATATATTTTTTAACTTTTGCAAAATTTACGGGCCAATATCACTCGGGATAATAACCCAACGGTGAGTTTATTTTTCAAACAGTAGTGTCGTAGCAGTAACAGTAGTATCGTACAAGAAGAGAGGCCTATTCTCAGCAGTGGGCGACTAGGGGCTGATAATGATTGAGTGTCGTAGCCTATTCGGGTAAAACAAACAATCCAACTTTTCGTCTTTATAATATCAGTACGTAAAATAAAGTAGCATGTGTCATAAGTATTGTCCTTTACTCGACATAAATGACACAAGCATCGTGTTGTCGTTCCAGCACTTATCGGCGTCGTCGGAGAGCGGCTCGCTGGAGCTGTCTGTGTACATCCTGACGGCGGGCTTCTGGCCCACGTACCCCGCTGTCGACGTGCGTCTGCCGCACGAACTCACCGCGCACCAGGTAAACAAACAAACGTACCAACAATTTTACACTTATCATATTTCTTCTTCTTCTTTCTCTTGTTCTCCTTTCCTTCTCGTTTTTCTCCTCTTACTTCTTCTCGTTTTTCTTCTCCTTACCCTTGTTCTCCTTTCCTTCTCGTTTTTCTTCTCCTTACCCTTGTTCTCCTTTCCTTCTCGTTTTTCTTCTCCTTACCCTTGTTCTCCTTTCCTTCTCGTTTTTCTTCTCCTTACCCTTGTTGTCCTTTCCTTCTCGTTTTTCTTCTCCTTACCCTTGTTCTCCTTTCCTTCTCGTTTTTCTCCTCCTTACCCTTGTTCTTTTCGTTTTACTTCTTTTCCTTCTCCTCCTTTTATTTCCTATGAGCTAATTAATTGGTCGAGAATTTCCCAGCTGATTTTAATCTGATGGTCCCTGGTTCGATCCCGGTCCTACATCATTGAATATAGAATGAATTTGAAGATATGTGTGGATTTGCACTCGTTTTACGATAAAGAAAACCGCCGTTCCGAAACCGACATGTCTGAAGACATTTGTCGTCCGCCAAACCACACTTGGCCAGATTTTTGGATTATGGTATATTTCTTTTCTCTCCAGTGAAAACGTGTAGTGGGCTGCTTATATCTATCTATATGTGGTTTATATGCTAATGTTAGTTTAAAGCATATGTTCCCTGACAGAAGAAACCTTGTGTTCCAGGAGCATTTCGCCAAGTTCTACCTGGCGAAGCATTCCGGCCGCAAGCTGCAGTGGCAGCCCACGTTAGGACATTGCGTTTTAAGGGCGCATTTCTCACAGGTACTTGCGGATCTATTTTCTTTATTGTCTACTTAAGGTTATCTGGAAGAGGTTTCTTTAAGCGATAAGACCGCCGAAAATTTGGCACACTTATTTAAATGGTTTTCTATATTTTGTGTCCAATAAAGAGCTTTCTGTCTATCTGCATTATATAACCATTAAAGCGCTGTTACCAAAAGAAATCAATATAAATTCAACAGCCTATAAAAATTAACATATAAATAATAACTATCAGAAGCACACTTTTTTAATTTTTAAGATGGCTATATAAACAAAGTAAAACTATGAAGGGAATATTAAGTAATCATGTTTTGGAACCCTACCGTTTCTCAACACTGAATCAAATAATATCGAAAGTTTCGTTCCTCTATCTTTTGCACTGGATTTTAATAGATATTTTTAAATATTATTTTGCCTTCCATACCACCCTAAGTTTTGACCCTATCTATAGGTGGTTGCTCCCCGACTTATTTCCATAAGTAATAAGAATATTATAAACTTTCGCAGTTTGTATGTTACTCGTATATGGATGTTTATTCCTTTTTCACGCAAAAATAACGAATGTATTTTTAACGAAAGGTTTTCTAAATGTTTGTTTCTACATGTCCTCACGCAGGGTAATAAAGAGCTTCAAGTATCGCTGTTCCAAGCTCTGGTGCTGTTGCTGTTCAACGACGGAGACAACCTCTCTTTTGAAGATATCAAGGCTGCCACTAATATTGAGGTGATTATATGTTTATTGTCATTTGAAATCACTTTAGGGTTCCAAACCTTAACAACATTTGGTAGAAGAACCCTATAAACATTTACAGAATATTTTAATTATGTAATAAATTTAAAAACAAGTTTTAAAATAAATACATATTAAGGGGACTCTTATACAACAAACATGTTGTTTGCTATTTTATTAGATAATGGTATGGAACCCTTCAATCGAGAGCTTGACTCGCACTTGCTAATTTTTTCATTTTACAATTGTATTTTATTGGCAACCTCGTTGGCGTAAAAGTTATCATGCCGGACTGCCAATCTGAAGGTTCCGGGTTCGATTCCCAGCCCAGCCAACATCTTTGTGCTTAACTAAATTCGTTAGCTGTCAGTCTGGGTGTTAAATATGTATCTATATATATTACTAGCTGACCCGGCAAACGATGTTTTGCCTCACTTAGGTGATGAAAAACAGATAGTGTAGCTTATAATAATATGACACGTTCGTAGATTTACCATAGCAGCGCCATCTATTGATTACTTACTCAACCCAGTCGAAAGGTATCGACATCTGTTAAAATCATTTGGAATTAACAGATAATTGTGACTGTCAAATAATAACAGACAATAATTAGCAATTGATTAAAATTGCGACTATAATTTGAGATTTAAACTATCCTATCTTTCAAGTTGGATCGAACTGCACATGGTGTGCGAATTATATTATGATTGGTTAAGTGGTTTAGGAGTCCATTGAGGACAAACATTGTGACACGAGATTTATATATATTAAGATGTATGTATGTGTATGTAGTATATCAGTTGTGTTAGCTACCATTACACAAACTAGAAATGGTTCAGTATGGGGTTAACCAGCCGTGTGTGAAATGTGTCCTAATATTTATTTATTTTGACATGACCCAGGAGGGCGAGCTGCGGCGCACGCTGCAGTCGCTGGCGTGCGGCAAGGCGCGCGTGCTGGCCAAGCAGCCGCGCGGCCGCGAGGTGGCCGACTCCGACCACTTCGCCTTCAACGGGGACTTCACCAACAAGCTGTTCCGCATCAAGATCAACCAGATACAGATGAAGGAGACGGTACGTATCTTCTTCCTGTTGCCGTGACCTAGGGATATAGGGATTATACAAAATACAAAATGTTTATTTAAATTTGAATAATGTTATATTTTACAATACAATAAGCCAAGCTCTGGTGTCGAGTGTTTTAAAGCCACCTGAAGGCATAGTTAATATATTTTTTAAATTTCCAACTTACTACCTTTTTTTTTAATGGTGAGGAGGAAATCTTTGACAATACCTGGCTACAATGGGGCGCAGCTATGTTATGTAATATTTTTACCCACTAAAACACCCCGGTGACCTGCCTCTGTGCTTAAAAGGACTCCGGGGTTCTTCCAGGAAATACCCCGGAGACCACCATACACTGCACTGTCGATTAACTTGTAACTTTGGTGTTATCAATACATGATTTGTATTTGATGGCTGACCTATCCGCCAACGACGGCGACGGTTACATGCCACCGTCGTCCACCTCGGACCTGATAAAGCGGGTGTCGGAGTCCCATCTCCAAACCCTGACCAGTTTTAGTCGCCTATTACGGCTGCAGGGGCAGTTCCATAGTCTTGTTCTTTCACCCAGGCTGCAGCTAGACTAGCTACAGCCTAGTGACAGTAGGAAGTCGACCTCGTTGGCGTAAAGGTTACCATGCCGGACTGCGAATCAGAAAGTTCCGGGTTCGATTCCCGTCCCGGTCAACATCTTTGTGCTTAACTAAATTTGTTGGTGGTCGGTCTGGGTGTTAAATATGTATTTATATATAATATGTATGTATGTATATGTAGTATATCAGTTGTGTTAGCTACCAAAATACAAGCTAGAAATGGTTCAGTATGGGGCTAACCAGCCGTGTGTGAATGGGGAAAAAAAGAGTCTCAATGTCTTTTTGAAAGTGTACCATTGGCAAAATTAAATATTTACTTTACTTCCGCTGTGATACAAATCCGGTGTGTGTGTACACTAAATATTTAATTTTGTCTTCTATTTACAATGGATTTCCGCAAAGTAACGCCTGAGTTAGGTTATGTACAGTTGGCAAAACTTAAAGTTAACAATCTATTTATAAAAGTGTACCGTCGGCAAAACTTGAAGTTAACAATCTGTTTACAGAGCGAAGAGCAGAAGGCGACAGAGGAGCGAGTGTTCCAAGACCGACAGTACCAGATTGACGCTGCCGTGGTGCGGGTGATGAAGATGCGGAAGGCGCTCTCACACAACCTGCTCATCTCGGAGCTTTACAACCAACTCAAGTTCCCCGTCAAGGTACTACCTTCATATATACCCTTTATTACTTTTATATGTATCTATATAAAATATGTATGTATGTATATGTAGTATATCAGTTGTGTAAGCAACCATAATACGAACTAGAAATGGTTCAGTATGGGGTTAACCAGCCAATTGTGTGAAATGTGTCCTAATATTTATTTATCGGGGCCAGTTATTCTGCCGCCAATAATTAGTGCGGAAATCAAAATTAATAAATGTTTAGTATTGTTTTTGCACTATGATTAAAATATTTATTTATTGGAAAGGACCAGTGGCAGAGCAAATTAGAGGACATTTCAAATGTTTTCTGTAGTGACTCGAGTTTTTTTATTAATTTTCAATGTATACTTGTTACATGAGTACATTAGAGGAAGTGTGAAAGTAGCCCCAGTGAGGGAGAAATTAAAGAGTGGAAGGTTAGCGTGGTATGGACATGTGATGCGTAGAGAGGAGATGCATGTCACTAGGAGATGTATGGAAATGGTAGCGCAAGGATGAAGAGCAAGAGGCCAAACGAAAAAGACATGGATGGAGTGTGTGAATGAGGACGAGAGAGATAGGATTGAGTGTGGAGATGACGGCTGATAGAGGAGAGTGGAAGAAGAAGATTTGCTGTGCCGACCCCACCTAAGTGGGATAAGGTTAAGAAAAAGAAGAAGTATGTGTAAATAGTGACGCACTCGTGTCTCCCCAGCCGGCGGACCTGAAGAAGCGCATCGAGTCGCTGATCGACCGAGACTACATGGAGAGAGACAAGGACAACCCCAACCAGTACAACTACGTCGCGTAACATCATCATCATCATCAGCCACCTCGCAACAGACTCGGGGAGCTTCAGCATTGTTCCCGCTACATCAGAATTACTACAGTACCCGTCGATTTATTGCACATCGACCTTTGGAAAGAGACAATCGTCTTATTTCAGCTTCAAAAAATTTTGGTTTGACGACCTCGTTGGCGTAATGGTTACCATGCCAGACTGCTATAAGGTTCCGGGTTCGATTCACGGCACGGCCAACATCTTTGTGCTAAGCTAAATTTGTTGGCTGTCGGTCTGGGTGTTAAATATGTATCTGTATAAAGTTTTTATGTGTGTGTATATATAGTATATCAGATGTGTTAGCAACCTTAATAAAAACTAGAAATGGTTCAGTATGGGGTTAACCAGAAGTGTGTGAAAATTTTGTGTCCTAATATTTATATTTATTTATTTATATGTATTCAGCGTTATCTGTGCCGCGCGGTACGATTCAAACAGTCCGGTAACTAAACAACGGCTGATAAAACGACATATAGGTGGTTTGTGACAGAGACAACGCTCTACAAAGCCGAAATTAGCCGACTGTCTCTTTCCAACGGTCGATGTGTAATATTTATCGCCGGGTGCTGTACACCGTTAAGCCTAGGTTAAACCGACGCTTTTAATTCGCGTCCGTGACAGAATAGACGTTTATTATATTTATAACTAACAAGAAAGTATGGAATAGTACTTTGCAATTCGCGTTCACGTTTGCTCAATACAATGTTTCGAAAAACCCTGTTCCTTTATCGAGTGGCTTCTTGTACATAAATGTTCTCTATTATATTTTGAAAATGACTCTTTTATTTTATTTTCAAAGTAACTTAGAATATAACATACATAAAGAGAGTTAAAGTCGAAACCTACGTTATTATTTAAACTTCAGATTAGAAAAAATGTATTGGCTGAAAAAACTATCTGATACAAGGTCGCTATTTTCACAGAACCGATTCTTAGTATGAGCTAAGTGGCCAAGCTCTGGTGTCGAGAGTTTTCAAGCCGCCCGAAGGCCTGATTTGGCTTAACGACTGCTTGTACTAAGCCTAATACCGTGTCATTCGACCCAAGGTAGCGCCAAGATGAAAATGACCCTTTTTTAAAGACAGTCTAGTGTATGGTCTCTATCTAAAGACTCCGTATCCGTCGTTGCTTGATTCGTAAGCTCGAAGATCGCGTCAGATCACCTTAGTTGGCTGAGCTACAGGCGCTACAGAGTCTATATGGAACCTCATCGCGCGTGGAATTTGTGAAAGAACCGCATTATTTATAAGTACGCAATAAGGAATAGCTATAATAAACTGTAGAGATGTAAAGTGTGATATTAGTAAATGTAGGACCCTCCTGGGAACGTCTGGTTTCTGGTTAAACATTACGCAATTCCAGTGTCACTATAACATTTATTTTCTCTCGACATCAAGTTATTCCAGATTAGGTACGCTCCACCTTTTAGGACAAAGTCGCTAACTCAAGTGGTTACAAGCCTTGCGGGTCAAATGCCTAGCTGTAAAGGAGTAAAGCAAATATATCTCCTTTAGGTTATCCGCGTTGATATATATGTCGTGGCCGCATCGTAGAATTGATCATTTCATGAAATGGTTGATCATTTCGTGAAGTGTTCACGTTTCATGAAGTGGCCAACTAATGAAACTAACGATTTGGTCACCCACGTTTGACCATATCGTGGAAATGGGGTAACCATAAAATATTTAATGAAAACCCAGAACAATTGTGTTACACACTTGTCTATTTTAGTTGTTAGGTAACCTAACCTTTTTTTATATATATATACATAAAAAAACTCCTAACCAGGTTAGGTTTTTTTTATGTATATATAAAAAAAAGGTCATTGAGTCGACCACCATGTCCAACACTTTTGTGAACTTCCTTCAATACTTTAAAATAGGTCTTCATCAATATCATATTTGATAACCATAGTAGTCCATAAACTTCTTCTTCGTGGTCACCCTACTCTCGTGCGCGTACTAAGGACCGCCATCTTGACACAAACAAAGCGCTTGCAGCGCCTCTACCGGTAGTCAATGAAACAATTTCACGATATGATCGATTAAGATTGATTATTTCATGAAATAGCAGTGCGTCCAGCTGGCCCTATCGTCAAACGATTTCTTATCATTGATCTGGCCTAGGCACATCATGATATGGCCAATGGACAGTGACATATTTCATGAAATGGCCGATCATTTCATGAAATGGGCAATTCTACGATGCGGCCACGACATAACGTTAAAACACCATTCAAATACTATGCGCCTCGGGTTATGATGTCTTTAGTATTTTTTGGTACCGTCAAATATTAGTGTAAATATTTACACGAAAATATAACATGTTTCATCGAAAGCTTAATAAGATTATGAATCATTTTTATATTGGAAAAATACATATTATATTTTAGTGAAATTGTTTGCACATCATATATACCAAGTGCTGTCGTGGCCCCAGTCGCATAGCATGTAAAACCGGTTGTGCATAGAAATTACTTGAACTATTATTGGATGAAACTGTATCAGTAATTTACTTCAGTAATTAAAAAAAGTACTAAATCATTTAGGAATAAAAACGACAGAGACATAATACTATAAAATAAACTCTTATTTTCAATATTTGTTAAAGCAGCAACGAAATAACATAATTTGTGAAAATTTCAGCTTTCTAACTATCGTGATATACATATGAGATACAGCCTTGAGACAGACAGAAGGCTTTGTAATAGGGTCCCGGTTTTACCTATTGGGTACAGAACCCTAAAAATAACACTACTAGTACATGAAACTGTTCTCATGACCAAGGATAAAGATATATAGATAGGAACATATTGCTTGGCTCCTGCTTTCAGCATTTTTAATATTAAGTTCCCGATATATTGCGTTCTGTTTATGGAGGGATCACTAATAAAAATCTATTTATAATTTTGACATATTGTTTTATTGCTATTTTCCAAATCACTCGGGATTTTTTCATTGCATGCTCATTTATATAATATAAGTAAATCTAATTTAAATACAATATATTTACATAAATTACAATCTTAATCTATATATTCTATCTCAGTAATTATAAGAATATTTATGGCATCCATTTTGCACAAACAATATGATCACCACATCAATATATATATCTTATATTTTGATTTTGTTATCATCGCCTGTGTTCCAACTTTTTCTTCTATCTTCTATGTACCAGTATAAGTGTCTATATAGGAAGATAATATCTGGTGTTCATTTAATTGCAGCATTATATTCCCCTGCATGTCTTTTATGTGTAATCTTTGTTGTTGTAATCTATTACATATTTCAATAAAGTATATAAAAATATAATAAGCAGTGGTTTTCGGCTTGGATCAAATATGTACTGGAAATAGGTGATGTCTCTTAAAACGGCAAGAAAAATAAGGCCCCAAGTGATAGTGTGCACAAACAAATACATCACAGAACACACAATATAACATGTAAATAAAACAACAGCACAAGCTAAATCCGTAACGTTAACAAAGCAATGAGAATAGAAAAAAAAACTGACTAAAACAAGTGTCTTTCTGTCTATCATCTGTCAACGTCACTGATACTACAAAATAAAGATCAAAGCAAACCATAAAGTTGTAGGATAACTTCATGAAGCAAACTTAACAAACAAAATGACTGCAACTCACCACGCGACATTGGCTAAATTGTGGCCATAACCGACCGCAGCAGATTGATGACATCCATTTTGCACAACAAATATGATCACCAAACGAATATAATATAACTATATATTATATATTGATTTTGTTATCATCGCCTGTGTTCCAATCACTTGCTGATTTATGAATTTAAATCTTAGATGCGATTTTGTAGAGCTGAGGGGATTTAGAAGCGGGCCAGCGCGCGGCCTTCAGTCTGATTCGTTTGGTAACAGTATTCCTTTGGAAGCAGTATTAGTTTGGAAAGGAATACAAGATGATAAAGAAGAAGAAGAGAAGAGGAAGAAGAAAAGGTAGTGAAGCAAAATGGTAGTGACAGTACCCGGCTGCCAATAAAGGTGCCAACCTACAGCAAGCCTTTCTTTCCTATCCCGTACCTGCTTGCAGTAACAATTGGTGTCAAAAGTTGGATAGGAAAGACGCCAGTGGTACCTAAAGAAGGCAATGGAAACTGATTGTGTGGTGACAGTCATGCGAGTGCGGCGGAGCTGGCGTACTGCAGAAGGTGCAGCGAACGTACGAGCGCCGCATGGACTGCGTTGACCATATGCCTACCAATTAGAGGAGGACCTTAAGAAGGACGCCGCCACGCGGCTGCAGCGGGCGGTGCTGAGGAGGCTGCGGGATCTCGACTATCAGTGTTGCGGAAGTGGGTGGAGGACCTGAGTACGCAGAACCGTCTGCTGGCGCGCGCCTTGGAGGACCGCAAGCAGGACGCTGCCGCGCGGCTGCAGCGGCCGCACAAGACACACTTGGAGGTGGCGTGCGAGCTGTGGGCGGAGGTAGCGGTGCTGAGGCGGCGGCTGGCGCGACCAGCGGGGGCTGGTGGAGGTGTTGAGGAGGCTGCAGGACCTTGACTACTGCTCGCTCGACAGGATACACTACTTCGAGGAAGGAGGAAGTAACAATGATCGGGATGATCACGTCTTGGGAGGGGGCAGTGTGACGTACACAGCCTTTGCGCGTCGTGATGACGTCGATGCCGTGTTCGGACTTTGAATAAATAGAAGTTTATCAAATGGAAAAGAAAGTCAGGAACGGAAGATGAAGAATAACAATAGGAAGATAACATCTGGTCTTCTTTTCTTTGCAGCATTATATTCCCCTGCATGTCTTTTATGTGTAATCTTTGTTTTTGTAACCTATTACATATTTCAATAAAGTATATCAAAATATAATAGACAATGGTTTTCGCCTTGGATCAAATATCTACTAGATATAATAAAACTCTAAAAATGTCAAGATAATAAATTTCCCCACATTTTAATGGCCATATCAGCGCTGTTCGCCTCTGCTGTTGAGGGACTTGGTTTACAATTTATCTTTGTGGATGTAGAGACTCCAATAGATGAGCCAATAAATAGTTGAGCTGCGACACAAATGATTTGACGAGCCCTTTGGCGTAATGGTTAACACGCCGGACTGCCAAAGAGAGGGCCACGAATTCGATTCCCGGCACGACCAACATACAAAATAACATATTTGTCTTTAACTAAATTTGTTGGCTAGTATATCAGTTGTGTTAGCTACCATAACACAACTAGAAATGGTTAAGTATGGGGTTAACCAGCTGTGTGTGAAATGTGTCCTTTAATGGCTATCCGAGTTGATATATGTGTAACGTTAAAACGCCATTAAAATGCTATGCGCCTGGGGTTACGACGTCTAGTATTTTTTGGTACCGTTAAATATTAGTGTAAATATTTACGCGAAAATATAACATGTTTCATGGAAAGCATAGTAAGATTATGAATCATTTTTATGATATAAAAAATACAGATTATATTTTAATTAATTTGTTTGCACATTTTACCGTGCTGTCGCGGCCCCAGTCGCATACCATGTAAAACCGGTTGTGCATAGAAATTACTTGACCTATTATTGGATGAAACTTTATCAGTAATTTACTCCAATAATTAAAATAAGTACCTACTACTTAAAACGACAGTGACATAGAACTATAAAATAAACACTTTTTTTTTAGTAGGTATTTCTTAAAGCAGCATCGAAATAAGATAATTTGTGAAAATTTCATCTTCTAAGTATCGTGATACCTATTAGGTAACCCTAAAAATTACATTAAGTAGGTACATTGAGCTATATATACAACATCATTGAGTAGGTACATGAAACTGTTGTCATGACCAAGGTTAATGTATATAGATAGGAACATATTGCTTGGGTCCTGCTTTCAGCATTTTCAGCGATATATTGCGTTCTGTTTATGGAGGGATCACTAATAAAAATCTATTTATAATTTTGACATATTGTTTTATTGCTATTTTCCAAATTATCGGGATTTTTTCATTGCATGCTCATTTATATGATATAAGTAGATCTAATTTAAATACAATACATTTACATAAATTGAACCTTAATCTACATTTTATATCTAAGTAATTATAAGAATATTGAAGGCATCCATTCATCCACAACAAATATGATCGCCACATCAATATATATATTTCATATATTGATTTTGTTATTATCGCCTGTGTTCCAACCACCTGCTGTAAACAACCTGGCGTCTTCTATCTCAGAGATGTACCAGTAGAAGTATCTATATAGGAAGATAATATCTGGTTTCCATTTAATTACAGCATTATATTCCCCTGCAAGTCTTTTTTATGTGTAATCTATGTTGTTGTAACCTATTACATATTTCAATAAAGTACATATATTAAAATATAATAGACAATGGTTTTCGCCTTGGATCAAATATATACTGGATATAAGGTGATGTCTCTAAAACGGCAAACAAATTAGGACACAAGTGAGAGTGTGGTCTTATCTGAGTTTAGTACGGTCCAACCAGAGCCAAGAGTATATATTTGATCGAAGGTTTTCGGTGTGTTGTGTAAAGAATGAAAAAAACATTTACTGTGCACAGAAAATAATCTGTACACAGTAAATGTTTTTTTTTATTTATTTATTTATTAGGCACTCAGACAGATTACAAACATTCATTTTAACATAACTAAACTAAAAGGAACAAAAACAAGTCTGCAATCCAAAAAAAGAGTACACAGCATGCTAATGTAAACTTAATGATAAAGAAGGTTCATTTATATCTAAAAAAAAAAGGGGAAATCTTAAGAACTAAAACAATTTAACAATTTAACCTATAACTTATATTATTTCTAAATTGACTGAGACTGTTACTAAATACATCCAGTTCAGTAATGCAAGTCTTACATTGGTTGTTATCTGAAGCGTCACAACATTTGAGTACCAGCTCGTTATATGAGCGACACATGCGCTGTATAGGACTGTTACTGGAAACGTTGTTTTTATACAGTTTATTAGTGTGAAACAGTTTAGATTTTTGCTTTTTGCTTCTAAGCCGAGGGCTAAAATTAAAGCTTATAGAACTAAGCAGACTCGGGCAGTCCACGTTCGAGTGAATAACCTTATGAAGATATAGCAGCTCACCAATCTGTCTCCTAGTGGAGAGCAGGCTTAACTTGAAATAACTAATGCGATCTTCGTATTCGGGAAATTTGCGTATCAAACCATGCCGACGGCAGACCGAAGTCATGCACCGACGTTGTATACGTTCTACATTATTTGTGTGAGTTATGTAATATGGTGACCACACTATCGAGCCATACTCAGCAATAGGTCTAATTAAACTTCTATATAAGTGCAATAAGCTAGTGGGATCCTTAAAAGATTTAGTAATTCTAAGTATGAAACCTAGCAGCTGGTGACACTTATTAACTATATAGTCATAATGGGTTCTGAATGATAATTGTGAGTCAAAAATAATACCTAGATCCTTTGCATCGGTTTTGCGATATAGGCAAGAACCATTGACTGAATAATTAAACGTGTGTTTGAGATGTCTTGTGGTAAAAGATATGACATTCTTTATATTTAAAAATTATGTCAAATGTATTTTTACAATAATTATGATAGCCTGTGTTAATCCTCGAGTTTCAAAGTATTGTGTTTTAAAATTGCAGCCTGATCCACCCCCGAAGTCAGGTAAAAAGCCAACGGCAACTAACGCCACTAGTCTTGATAGACTGTGCCGACAATCGTTTGTTGATCGGGGGTGTTCGACGGTCATCTGGACTGGTGCATGCGAAATAAAATACCGAATAACGTGAAATATACGTTTGTGCTATCAGTTTCTGCGCCAGCTCTCGGTCGGTCTCTCCAGCGACCGCATGCCGCTTTAATAAGAACAGACCCGCAGGGCAAAAAAAAAAATCCAAAGAAGATAGAGATGCAACGATTCCCTCTGTCCATACTAATAAGACTCAACATACCCCAGAGACACGTAGGAACGCGTTCTTGCGAGTCTTGGCTAAAAGTCAACGTGGGAAATAAAAATTGATGCAAAACAGCAAAAAAACACTAACCTACTTTTCGCAAATAGGGAAGAAATACACGTTGGCCCAATCATTCCTCGTGAAATCGTCATGAATGGGGAAAGCCTTGGGCATAAAGTCAATGTGGCATAGAGGTACTGCATATAAACGCAAATAATAACACTTATCTACCTACTCTTCGCAAATAGGCAGAAATATTATACACGTTGGCTCTATAATTCCTCGTGAAAATCATGAGCGTGACGATAGAACCTTGACAAAAAGTCAAAGAAAATTAAACAAAATACTGAGTAACGTGAAATATACTTATATGATATAAGTAGATCTAATTTAAATACAATATATTTACATAAATTAAACCTTAATCTTCATTTTATATCTAAGTAATTATAAGAATATTGAAGCTATTATCTTCGCACAGCAAATATGATCGCCGATTTTATATATTGATTTTGTTATTATCGCCTGTGTTCCAACCACCTGCTGTAAACAACCTGGCGTCTTCTATCTCAGAGATGTACCAGTAGAAGTGTTTATATAGGAAGATAATATCTGGTTTCCATTTAATTGCAGCATTATATTCCCCTGCAAGTCTTTTATATGTGTAATCTTTGTTCTTGTAACCTATTACATACACAATTCAAGTCCCTATGTCGTCCAAGTTTCCAAACCAGATGATGATCCCTCCGTAGGCGTTATCTTCCGGCCCATTAAATTTGGTAAACCTTTGTACGTCAATATTATTATATTAACCGAAATAAAATGTCAATCCAATTCAGATCAGAATCAGCTAATAAATTCCTTGAAAATCCACTACTGACAAAAACTTTGTCACCATTCCAACGCAATGTCACTCTAATGGACGTTGTTAGAGAAGTTCCTGTAGAATGGTCAATGGAAAATTTTGTTAACACGGCAGAAATCTGAGGCAGTTCGTCACACATCTTGAAAGCCAGAAGATTGGATAGGAAGCTAGATAAGATAGATAAATGCAACGTGGAAAATGAAAACCGTTTTAAAACGGCAAAAACACAAACCTACCTAACCTAATTCACAAATAGGGAAAAATATTATACAGCTCTAACATTCCTCGAGAAAATCATGACAGTGACGATAGAACCTTGACAAAAAGTCAACGTGGAAAATTAAAATCGTTTCAAAACGGAAAAATAACATTAATCTACTTACTATTTGCAAATAGGAAAAATACACGTTTGCCCAATCATTCCTCGTGAAATCGTCATAAATTAGGAAAGTTTTGGGCATAAAGCCAACGTGGAAAATGGGAGCCGTGTCAAATAAAATACTTAAACGCAAATAATAACACTAACCTACCTACTCTTCACAAATAGGGAAAAATATTACACACGTTGGCTCTAACATTCCTCGTTAAAATCATGAGCGATGATAGAACCTTGACAAAAAGTCAACGTGGAAAATGAAAATCGTTTCAGAACGGAAAAATAAAACTAACCTACTTACTATTTGCAAATAGGGAAAATACACGTTGACCCAATCATTCCTCGTGAAATTATCATAATTGGGGAAAGTCTTGGGCATAAAGTCAACGTGGAAAATAGGAGCCGTGTCAAATAAAATAAAATACTGAGTAACGTGAAATATACTTATATGATATAAGTAGATCTAATTTAAACACAATATATTTGCATAAATTAAACCTTAATCTTCATTTTATATCTAAGTAATTACAAGAGTATTGAAGCTATTATCTTTATTCAACAAATATGATCGCCACATCAATATATATATTTTATATATTGATTTTGTTATTATCGCCTGTGTTCCAACCACCTGCTGTAAACAACCTGGCGTCTTCTATCTCAGAGATGTACCAGTAGAAGTGTTTATATAGGAAGATAATATATGGTTTCCATTTAATTGCAGCATTATATTCCCCTGCAAGTCTTTTATATGTGTAATCTTTGTTCTTGTAACCTATTACATACACAATTCAAGTCCCTATGTCGTCCAAGTTTCCAAACCAGATGATGATCCCTCCGTAGGCGTTATCTTCAGGCCCATTAAATTTGGTAAACCTTTGTACGTCAATATTATTATATTAGCCGAAATAAAATGTCAATCCAATTCAGATCAGAATCAGCTAATAAATTCCTTGAAAATCCACTACTGACAAAAACTTTGTCACCATTCCAACGCAATGTCACTCTAATGGACGTTGTTTGAGGAGTTCCTGTAGAGCGGTCAATGGAAATTTTGTTAACACGGCAGAAATCTCAGGCAGTTCCTCACACATCTTGAAAGCCAGAAGATTGGATAGGAAGCTAGATAAGATAGATAAATGCAACGTGGAAAATGAAAACCGTTTTAAAACGGCAAAAAACACAAACCTAGCTAACCTAATTCACAAATAGGGAAAAATATTATACAGCTCTAACATTCCTCGAGAAAATCATGACAGTGACGATAGAACCTTGACAAAAAGTCAACGTGGAAAATTAAAATCGTTTCAAAACGGAAAAATAACATTAATCTACTTACTATTTGCAAATAGGAAAAATACACGTTTGCCCAATCATTCCTCGTGAAATCGTCATAAATTAGGAAAGTTTTGGGCATAAAGCCAACGTGGAAAATGGGAGCCGTGTCAAATAAAATACTTAAACGCAAATAATAACACTAACCTACCTACTCTTCACAAATAGGGAAAAATATTACACACGTTGGCTCTAACATTCCTCGTTAAAATCATGAGCGATGATAGAACCTTGACAAAAAGTCAACGTGGAAAATGAAAATCGTTTCAGAACGGAAAAATAAAACTAACCTACTTACTATTTGCAAATAGGGAAAATACACGTTGACCCAATCATTCCTCGTGAAATTATCATAATTGGGGAAAGTCTTGGGCATAAAGTCAACGTGGAAAATAGGAGCCGTGTCAAATAAAATAAAATACTGAGTAACGTGAAATATACTTATATGATATAAGTAGATCTAATTTAAACACAATATATTTGCATAAATTAAACCTTAATCTTCATTTTATATCTAAGTAATTATAAGAGTATTGAAGCTATTATCTTTATTCAACAAATATGATCGCCACATCAATATATATATTTTATATATTGATTTTGTTATTATCGCCTGTGTTCCAACCACCTGCTGTAAACAACCTGGCGTCTTCTATCTCAGAGATGTACCAGTAGAAGTGTTTATATAGGAAGATAATATATGGTTTCCATTTAATTGCAGCATTATATTCCCCTGCAAGTCTTTTATATGTGTAATCTTTGTTGTTGTAACCTATTACATACACAATTCAAGTCCCTATGTCGTCCAAGTTTCCAAACCAGATGATGATCCCTCCGTAGGCGTTATCTTCCGGCCCATTAAATTTGGTAAACCTTTGTACGTCAATATTATTATATTAGCCGAAATAAAATGTCAATCCAATTCAGATCAGAATCAGCTAATAAATTCCTTGAAAATCCACTACTGACAAAAACTTTGTCACCATTCCAACGCAATGTCACTCTAATGGACGTTGTTTGAGGAGTTCCTGTAGATTGGTCAATGGAAAATTTTGTTAACACGGCAGAAATCTGAGGCAGTTCGTCACACATCTTGAAAGCCAGAAGATTGAATAGGAAGGTAATGGAAGACAACTCCGCTCGAGGATCAATAATTCTCTAATTAAAGTAATTAAGAGGCCTGCCCCAGGAGATTCACGTGAACCAAATCCACAACCTTCACAGGATCACAATACTTCGAACGTTCCCGTAAAAAGGACGACCCGTCCCGTCCCTCCAGCATACTCAGCGGAACTGTGGGGCATACCTATTGATTTTGTTATTATCGCCTGTGTTCCAACCACCTGCTGTAAAACACCTGGCGTATTCTATCTCAGAGATGTACCAGTAGAAGTGTTTATATAAGAAGATAATATCTGGTTTCCATTTAATTGCAGCATTATATTCGCCTGCATGTCTTTTCTGTGTAATCTTTGTTGTTGTAACCTATTACATACACAATTCAGGTACCTATGTCGTCCAAGTTTCCAAACCAGATGATGATCCCTCCGTAGGCGTTATCTTCCGGCCCATTAAATTTGGTAAACCTTTGTAAGTCAATATTATTATATTAGCCGAAATAAAATGTCAATCCAATTCAGATCAGAATCAGCGAATAAATTCCTTGAAAACCCAATACTGACAAGGAATTGAATGTCACCATTCCAACACAATGTCACTCAAATGGACGTTGTTTGAGGAGTTCCTGTAGAGCGGTCAATGGAAATTTTGTTAACACGGCAGAAATCTCAGGCAGTTCGTCACACATCTTGAAAGCCAGAAGATTGGATAGGAAGGTAGATAAGATAGATAAATGCAACGTGGAAAATGAAAACCATTTTAAAACGGCAAAAAACACAAACCTACCTAACCTAATTCACAAAAAGGGAAAAATATTATACAGCTCTAACATTGCTCGAGAAAATCACGACAGTGACGATAGAACCTTGACAAAAAGTCAACGTGGAAAATTAAAATCGTTTCAAAACGGAAAAATAACATTAATCTACTTACTATTTGCAAATAGGAAAAATACACGTTTGCTCAATCATTCCTCGTGAAATCGTCATAAATTAGGAAAGTTTTGGGCATAAAGTCAACGTGGAAAATGGGAGCCGTGTCTAATTAAACGCAAATAATAACACTAACCTACCTACTCTTCACAAATAGGGAAAAATATTACACACGTTGGCTCTAACATTCCTCGTTAAAATCATGAGCGATGATAGAACCTTGACAAAAAGTCAACGTGGAAAATGAAAATCGTTTCAGAACGGAAAAATAACACTAACCTACTTACAAATAGGGAAAATATACGGAAAGTCTTGGGCATAAAGTCGACGTGGAAAATGGGAGCCGTGTCAAATAAAATAAAATACTGAATAACGTGAAATATGTACATGATATAAGTAGATCTAATTTAAATACAATATATTTACATAAATTAAACCTTAATCATAATATGTAGATTAAGGTCTAAGTTATTATAAGAATAATGAAGGCATCCATTTCGCACAACAAATATGATAGCCACATCAATATAGGATATATTTTATATATTGATTTTGTTATTATCGCCTGTGTTCCAACCACCTGCTGTAAACAACCTGGCGTATTCTATCTCAGAGATTTACCAGTAGAAGTGTTTATATAGGAAGATAATATCTGGTTTCCATTTAATTGCAGCATTATATTCCCCTGCAAGTCTTTTATATGTGTAATCTTTGTTGTTGTAACCTATTACATACACAATTCAAGTCCCTATGTCGTCCAAGTTTCCAAACCAGGTGATGATCCCTCCGTAGGCGTTATCTTTCGGTCCATTAAATTTGGTGAACTTTTGTAAGTCAATATTATTATATTAGCCGAAATAAAATGTCTATCCAATTCAGATCAGAATAAGCTAATAAATTCCTTGAAAACCCACTACTGATAAAAACTTTGTCACCATTCCAACGCAATGTCACTCGAATGGACGTTGTTTGAGGAGTTCCTGTAGAATGGTCAATGGAAAATTTGGTTAACACGGCAGAAATCTCAGGCAGTTCGTCACACATCTTGAAAGCCAGAAGATTGATTGGAAGGTAATGAAAGACGACTCCGCTCGAGAATTATTGCCCCAGGAGATTCACATGAACCAAATCCGCAACCTTCACAGGATCACAATACTTCGGAACGTTCCCGTAAAAAGGACGACCCGTCCCGTCCCTCCAGCATACTCATCGGAACTGTGGGGCATACCTTTTGATTTTGTTATTATCGCCTGTGTTCCAACCACCTGCTGTAAACAACCTGGCGTCTTCTATCTCAGAGATGTACCAGTAGAAGTATCTATATAGGAAGATAATATCTGGTTTCCATTTAATTACAGCATTATATTCCCCTGCAAGTCTTTTCTATGTGTAATCTTTGTTGTTGTAACCTATTACAGCAATTCCCTCTGTCTATACGAATTAGACTGAACATACACAATTCAGGTCCCTATGTCGTCCAAGTTTCCAAACCAGATGATGATCCCTCCGTAGGCGTTATCTTCCGGCCCATTAAATTTGGTAAACCTTTGTACGTCAATATTATAAGCCGAAATAAAGTGTCTATCGAATTTAGATCAGAATCAGCGAATAAATTCCTCGAAAACCTAATACTGACAAGGAATTGAATGTCACCATTCCAACACAATGTCACTCAAATGGACGTTGTTTGAGGAGTTCCTGTAGAATGGTCAATGGATAAAATTGTTTTAAAAAACAAACAACCGACTTCAAAAACACAACTAAAAAGGGAAAAATAATTTTAAGCCTAAATCAAATCAAGACTATATAAATAGAATAGGAGAGTTTATTTCATGTACTTATAAAAAACTATTTGCAATTTTTACTAATCCTGTATTCTTGGAGTCGGTGCCAGCAAAGAAAGACAATTGAAAATAGTTTTTTTAACAAACATTAATTTGTTCTTATTAGATGGCACCGACTTCAAGAATACAGGATTACTAAAAATTGCAAATAGTTTTTTATAAGTACATGAAATAAACTCTCCTATTCTATTTATATAGTCTTGATTTGATTTAGGCTTAAAATTATTTTTCCCTTTTTAGTTGTGTTTTTGAAGTCGGTTGTTTGTTTTTTAAAACAATTTTATTTTTACATTTTTAGTGGTTGGTAATGATATTTTGTTTAAGTTTTAGCTATGGAGAGCCAAATAAACTTCACGATGAAAAAATTTGGCGTGTGTCAGGCAGGCAACCAATTGGGAGCAAACCGAGCTGGATGCGAGCGAAGCGAGCGCGAAAATTTTCACCGTATTTGTTCCAACCGTTTGAGCATAAAGAAATCCAAAGCAGCACAAATTACATAATGTTTGTTGTGTCAAAACGTACTAGAACCAAGTGCGAGCAAAAAGTGGTGGATGCGAGCGAAGCGAGCTATGCGCGAGCGAAGCGAGCGCGAAAAATTTTCACCGTATTTGTTCCAACCGTTTGAGCATAAAGAAATCCAAAGCAGCACAAATTACATAATGTTTGTTATGTCAAAACGTACCAGAACCAAGGGTGAGCAAAAAGTGGTGGATGCGAGCGAAGCGAGCCATGCGCGAGTGAAGCGAGCTATGCGCGAGCGAAGCGAGCGCGAAAAATTTTCATCGTATTTGTTCCAACCGTTTGAGCATAAAAAAGTCCAAAGCAGCACAAATTTCATAATGTTTGTTGTGTCAAAACGTACTAGAACCAAGTGCGAGCAAAAAGTGGTGGATGCGAGCGAAGCGAGCGCGAAAAATTTTTACCGTATTTGTTCCAACCGTTTGAGCATAAAAAAAGTCCAAAGCAGCACAAATTACATAATGTTTGTTATGTCAAAACGTACCAGAACCAAGGGCGAGCGAAGCGAGCTATGCGCGAGCGAAGCGAGCGCGAAAATTTTCACCGTATTTGTTCCAACCGTTTGAGCATAAAGAAGTCCAAAGCAGCACAAATTACATAATGTTTGTTGTGTCAAAACGTACTAGAACCAATTGCGAGCGAAGCGAGCTGGATGCGAGCGAAGCGAGCTATGCGCGAGCGAAGCGAGCGCGAAAATTTTCACCGTATTTGTTCGAACCGTTTGAAGTCCAAAGCAGCACAAATTATATAATATTTGGAGTGTCATAAGCCCAGAACATCCTGGGGGAAATTCGAACGAAGCGGGAAAACTCCTAGCAAAGCGAGCGCGTAAATATTTTCCTTATCCGTTCGAGGGTCTTGTCTTTTAATATATCAAATTTTACAGTTCCTTCTTCCACTAAGTATGACCCAAGTGGCCAAGCTCTGGCGTCGAGACTTTTTCAAGCCCCTGATTTAGTTTGACCCCTGCTTGTACTAAGAGTAGTGGTCCAGGCCCAACAAATTAACGTGTTATCCGAAGCACAGTAACGCCCAGATGAAAATATCACATTTTTTTATGGAGGTCTTGTGCATGGTTACCCATCCAAAGACTGGCCGCATGGGCCGTTGCTTAGCCTCGATGTTCGCGTCAGATTACTTTTGTTAGCCAGGCTGCTAATTTTATGAGCGAAATCTGTATTGCCGTATGAGCGCGAAGAAGTAAAATAGGTTATCGAGTGATTTGGGCTTCCCACGGGAATAGCAATGACTTTTAAGATAAAAAGTAACCTTCGTGTTATACAAGGTCTAATCTACCCCCTATATCAAATTTTAGCGAAATCAGTGTGTCATGTGTTATTTGGTGCATCCCACGGGAACAATAATTATTTTCGGGATAAAAAGTAGCCTATGTGTAAACACATAGTCTAACCTATCTTCATTCCAAATTTCATCAATGTCAGTACAACCGTTCGAGCGTGAAGAAGTTAAAAAGATTTATATGTTATTTGGTGCATCCCACGGGAATAGTATTTATTTTCGGGATAAAAAGTAGCGTATGTGTTAACACATAGTCTTACCTATTTTCTTCTCAAATTTCATGAATATCAGTACAGCCAAACGAGCATGAATCTCTCTTCATGCGTAAAAATAACCTAACTTTTTAGGTTTTTCTTCGATTTCCCTAGGAGTCCATCATCAGAACCAGTGTTGGTGACAATGGGACCAATTCAGAACCATACTTTTTCAATTAAAAAAAGAATTTTGAGAATCGATCCACAAATGGCTGAGAAATCGGTGAACATACATAAAAAAAAAAAAAATACATACACGTCGAATATATAACCTCCTCCTTTTTGAAGTCGGTTAAAAATTTTGTTAACACGGCAGAAATCTCAGGCAGTTCGTCACACATATTGAAAGCCAGAAGATTGAAAAGGAAGGTAATGGAAGACAAAATACTGAATAACGTGAATACTCAGCGGCACTGTGGGGCATACTGCCAATTATCGTAGCTGATCCAAGGCACCAGAGCCTCGTAGGAACGTGATCTTGCGAGTCTTGGCTAAAAGTCAACGTGGGAAATGAAAATCGCTGCAAAACAGCAAAATAACACTAACCTACTTTTCGCAAATAGGAAAGAATACACGTTGGCCTCGTGAAATCGTCATGAATGAGGAGAGTATTGGGCATAAATGCAACGCGGAAAATTGAAAATGGAAAATAACACTAACCTACCTACTGTTTGCAAATAGGGAAAAAATACACGTTGGCCCAATCATTCTTCGTTAAATCGTCATAAATGAGGAAAGCTTTGGGCATAAAGTTGCATAGAGGTACTGCATATAAACGCAAATAATAACAATAATCTGCCTACTCTTCGCAAATAGGCAATAATATTATACACGTTGGCTCTAACATTCCTCGTGAAAATCATGAGCGTGACGATTGTACATTGACAAAAAGTCAACGTGGAAAATGAAAATCGTTTCAGAATGGAAAAATAACACTAACCTACTTACTATTTGTAAATAGGGAAAATACACGTTTGCCCAATCATTCCTCGTGAAATCATCATAAATGAGGAAAGTCTTAGCATAAAGTCAACGTGGAAAATGGGAGCCGTGTCAAAACGGTAAAAAAGCACTAACTTAAGTAGGGGAAAAAAACACGCTGACTCATGGAACTAACATTCCTCGTGGAAACTTCATGAATGAGAAGAAAGAATGTGTACAAAAAACAACGGGTGTATTTAAAATACAAAAAGATGATGATAACAAAATTTACGTGAATTGTTTTTCGTATACAAAAATCTGAACAACAAGAGGTCCCTCGACCAAGGTTTCCGGAGTTCCAGAAAATAACATTCAATATGGACCAGAAATCCATAGGAAAAGTGCTTTGCGATACATTACTTCTACTGGGCTCTAGAAAGAGTAAAAAAGGAAGTGCAGCAAAAATAATTACTGCATACACAGTCCTGATGCACTCCACAATCAACTCGAGATAAGTGGCATCGTCCGACAATTTAGTTGCCCGAGATAATGATGTTTTCATACGAGGAGCTACGTATTATTGTGAATAGGTTCGTTTAATTATGAAATATTTTAAAAACGTTGCTACCTCATCACGGCCGAAAGATTGGATAAGGCTAAAATGTTACAACATACTTTGAAACTCGGGAATTAACATAGGCTACATTATTCATTCACATCAGGGATAAGGGCCACCCGAGGAGGCGATGCCTTCGGTTGTGCCAGGGCATTGCTCCCGCCGACCCCTGCGTGGGTCCGCTTTGACTGCGGACAGCGGCCTGGGCGGAGCGGCATATGGCAATGCGGTCCTGCATCCCTGCCCCCATCGTGAGATGGGACACCGTGAGGTTTTAGTTGGTAGTGACGGCCCCCTGGCACTCGAGCCCGACGTTACCGAAAAGTTATACAAAAAAAAATTGTAGATTATATACCATCCGAATATACTAGCCACGAGCTTGATGAATGCCGATTCGACCTTCAAACGATTAAAAAGAAAATCACCAAAAGATCTCATATGTGAGGAATAAGACAAAAGAAATAAATAAAAAATAAAAAAGGGAAGATGTCACTGGACTGACTGCCCTCCACGACAAAAACATTTTTAACCGTTTGCTGAATGTTTAAAAAAAACAGATTGCAATAATACATTAAAAAAAAAAAAGATTATATGCAAGCAAAATTATGCACAACTATTGCAAGAAGGTTCTCTAAGTAGATAACGCCTGATAGAAGCGAATGGAAAAAGTAAATTTGCTGTGCCTTTCCCACTTAGTGAGAAAAGGCAAAAGGCAAGGAGGAAAAGAGGCCCTCCAGGGCTATTCTGTTATCACTTTCCATGGTAAAATACCAGCGCTGGAGTACCTTTTTTTTTGACTTGGAGGAAATACAGTTACGCATGCCCGCCAATCCTCGGGGGAGGTGGCAAGGTATGTCGGACTCGATGCCAGAGTGGCGACCCATACCGACTAAAACCTTCAAGGTGTTCCATCTTTGCGCCTCAAAGCCAGGAGACCGGAACTGAAGACATGACATCTGTCTCCAGCGCTGGAGTACCTAGTATATTCAGTATAATACTGAACATGCTCCTTGTTACGGACATACATTATTACCTACTATGTATAGTAGTACACATTACATAACATACAAAAATCATAATATGAGATACATCCTACATAATATGGGATGCATATTATGATTTTTGTATGTAATCACTTATTATGTATGTATGTGCACAATAACCTTTTTAAGTCTCCGTACCTAAAATATAAAGCTATTACTAATTATAACCAAGCCACCGCTGTTTGTCTGTCACCAGGCTGTATCTCATAGACCGTGATAGCTAGAAAGCATACATTTTCACAAGTTATGTATTTCCGTTGCCCCTATAACAACAAATACTAAAAATATCTAGGGGGTTCCCAATACATACAATAAATGTGTTCATTCATATTAATTGCTTAATTAATATCAATAAGAGACACTTAATTGTTGACACAAAATATTTAGTTGTCTATTAGTTAGCTTTATTAACAAATTATTAAATAAAAATAATGTGAATATTTAATCCCCCCCCCTTTCAATATTGGGGGGCTCCCATACAACAAACATGATTATTGCCATTTTCTTAGATAATTTTACGGAACCCTTACGTACGAGACTAACTCGTACTTGGCCATTTTTTTCTTTTTTCCTTTCTTTCTCAATCCTTTCATGTTGTACAATATTCCTGGGAGTGAGTAAGGCCAGATCACTTGTTGGCCAGCCTGAGTACTGAGTCCGTGTGGTCTTTGTGGTAGTCCAGCTCGTCAATCAAGGCCAAGGCCAATGTCTGCGGCGTTATCTCCGTGTCCAGGTACTCGCGGAGCAGTTTCTGAAGACAAATAACAAGGTTGTGTTACTTTTCCGAAGACAAATAACAAGGTTATGTTACTTTTCCGAAGACAAATAACAAGGTTATGTTACTTTTCCGAAGACAAATAACAAGGTTATGTTACTTTTCTGAACACAAATAACAAGGTTATGTTACTTTTCTGAAGACAAATAACAAGGTTATGTTACTTTTCCGAAGACAAATAACAAGGTTATGTTACTCTTCCGAAGACAAATAACAAGGTTATGTTACTTTTCTGAAGATAAATAACAAGGTTATGTTACTTTTCATTTAGTCCATTAAAAAGTTACATTTGGGGTTGCGTTTTTTAGAGGAGATAAATAGTTAAAGAGATATATCGTAAAAATCATTTCAACCCCTATTTTTCAAGATGGCGGCTGTGGGACGTCATCCACGGAGGCTGTCACAGCGGTCGGACGTCGGCGCGCGCCTCACTGTGCTTACTGTTAAATGTATACGTATGCTGCTGCTATACCCTGTTCCCCGAAAACTATAATCTTGCGGTAAACCCATCATAGTACAGTAATACCCCGACTTACGCTACCTCGACTTACGCGAGTTCGGAGTTACGCGATTTAATTTTCTCGTCTATTTTAACGTTTTTTGTTTGAAAGCCGCGCACTTCAAATTGTGTTTATACATTTTATTAATATAGTTTGTCATATTATCTAGAATTAAATTAAAATTTATTTCCTAAATTATTGTTTTATATTTCCTAAATTATAGTCTCCGGTCCCAATTAAACATACATTGTATGACTTTATATGTATATGCAAAATTGTACCCCGACTTACGCGAATTCGACTTACGCGGATAGCGCTCGGTCCCACCTATCGCGTAAGTCCGGGGTATTACTGTAAAAAAAAAATATGTTTACCTGCGGAGGTAGTGCGCCCCCGTGCCGCAGCAAGCCGTGCCGCAGCCCCTCCCCGGCGGATCGCGCGAGCGGCTCCCTGGAGAAGTGCTTGTTCCACACGCTCCAAGCGATGCCGCGGGAGATGAGGTACGAGTAGTACTTGGCGCCGTACCCGATGAGGTGGCTGAACCGGTGCTGCCACGCCTGGAACATAAACTACACTTGTAAAGTGCCGTAGACAAGGAGTTCTTTTTTACAGGTTCAGTTTACAGGTTCGGTTCAGTTACAGGTTTCTGACAGGTTCAGTGCTGAAGGGAAATCTGTAGCGTTTATACTGAGGGCTGACCTTTTTCCGACGCTAGGGGACACATACTATGCTGTCTTTCTTCTTTTTAGGGTTCCGTACCTAAAAGGTAAAAACGGGACCCTAAGAAAGCTAAGACTCCGCTGTCTGTCTGTCTGTCTCCAGTAGTCTAGTCAACAAGTGCCTTTTTGGTCAACTTTTTTCAGCAGTCTCCGAAAATTATGATTGAGGTGTCATTCGATTTGGAATGGCATCTAGATAGTTTTCGAAAAACAATGAAGTTCCGCAAAAAAATAAAAAAAAGATTTTTTTTAAGTTTTTACCACAGATTATTGTTTATTGATCTGTCCTGTAGGCACCTGAATTTTTTAAAATTTTAATTTTCATATTTAATAAGTTTAAATAATATTTATTCATTCCTTTGGCCTTGAATTGTCGGTAGCCATTACGCCAACGAGGTCGTCAATCTGAATGTAGAAGAGTCAGTCAGGCGGGCTCACCGTGTTCTCGACGTAGGGCAGGCCGTAGTACTGTTTCTGCACTTGTTGTAACACCTGCGTGGTGCGGCCGCCGCGCGACGCCTCGCGACTGTGGTACCGCTGGTCCAGAGCCGAGTAGAACACCTATAACGATACAAGTCTAAATTAAACCTTTACACACCCTGACTTAACATTTTGTGATGGCAGTCATATTTTATTTGAAATTTAACACAGCATATTTATTGTATCCAACTTATCAAGTTCTTTTATTTGAAATGCATTTTGAGGAGTTTGCGAAAAAAAAACCTCCCCGCCATTTTTTGACAACAGCCACCTTGGATAAATTTTGATTAACAACATGCATTTAAATTTTATTTTAGTATATAAAACGCAAAAGGCCACTAGTATTCCTGCTTCAACCTCTATTGATAATGGCATCGGCTTATACGCAAATTTATTGTGTTGTGGCGCCTCTGTCGCACTTCATCACCCGCTACCAATCAGAGCCCTTGCTAGATCCTTTTGCTAGATGGAGGCAAACCGTCGCCGCTCCATAGTGTTTTATTTGTTTACGTAGTTGGAGTATAGTGATGTATTCTAACCTGCAGCTGCATCTCGCTGGCTCCGAAGAGGTGCTTGGAGGCGCATAGCCGCTGCAGCATGTCCTCGGGCATCGGCTCGCGCGTCTGGAAGTGCCTCGCGAAGCGCCGGACCACCTGCAACCCATACCACTTTGTCATACTCATGTCATGTCAGCTTCGCACATTTTTTTGGGTTTGGTACACTAAGGGTATCAGAGGGACTCTATTACTGAGACTTCGTTGTCCGTACGTCAGTCTGCCCATCTGCCACCGGGCTGTAACTGAACTTGTCAATAACATGTTAAGAGTGTTGTAAACTATTCACTTAAGGCATCTTAATATTTTCGATAAGATGAATAAGAGTGGTGAAATTTTCACAAACTATGTGTTTCTTTTGTTTTGAAGAACAAGTAGAGTTCACCTGCGGCTGTGCGCTTCTGTAGGGAGAACAAGTAGAGTACCTGCGGGCTGTGCGCTTCTGTAGGGAGAACAAGTAGAGTACCTGCGGGCTGTGCGCTTCTGTAGGGAGAACAAGTAGAGTACCTGCGGCTGTGCGCTTCTGTAAGGAGAACAAGTAGAGTACCTGCGGGCTGTGCGCTTCTGTAGGGAGAACAAGTAGAGTACCTGCGGGCTGTGCGCTTCTGTAGGGAGAACAAGTAGAGTACCTGCGGCTGTGCGCTTCTGTAGGGAGAACAAGTAGAGTACCTGCGGCTGTGCGCTTCTGTAGGGAGAACAAGTAGAGTACCTGCGGCTGTGCGCTTCTGTAGGGAGAACAAGTAGAGTACCTGCGGCTGTGCGCTTCTGTAGGGAGAACAAGTAGAGTACCTGCGGGCTGTGCGCTTCTGTAGGGAGAACAAGTAGAGTACCTGCGGCTGTGCGCTTCTGTAGGGAGAACAAGTAGAGTACCTGCGGCTGTGCGCTTCTGTAGGGAGAACAAGTAGAGTACCTGCGGCTGTGCGCTTCTGTAGGGAGAACAAGTAGAGTACCTGCGGCTGTGCGCTTCTGTAGGGAGAACAAGTAGAGTACCTGCGGCTGTGCGCTTCTGTAGGGAGAACAAGTAGAGTACCTGCGGCTGTGCGCTTCTGTAGGGAGAACAAGTAGAGTACCTGCGGGCTGTGCGCTTCTGTAGGGAGAACAAGTAGAGTACCTGCGGGCTGTGCGCGAAGCACTCCATGAGCACGGAGGGCACCTCGGCCAGGTCGGTGGGGCAGCGCGTGCCCGCCACGTGCTGGTGGCGCGCGCGGCCCAGCATGGAGTGCAGCGCGTGCCCGAACTCGTGGAACAGGTTGTCCACGGCAGCCGCCGGCAGCAGCGCCGGCCCCGACCGGTGCCCGCCGCCCAGGGACAGCATCACCACCACCACCGGGTTCTGCCATCAAATATGACAAAATATTATTCACTAGCAGATCGTCCCGGCTTCGCACGGTCTATAAAATAATCTAAGTTGCAAAGAGAAACAAAATATAGCCTATGATACTCGGGGATAATGTAGCTTCCCAATGGTGAGAGAATTTTTCAAATAGATCGTGTAGTTTCAGAGCCTATTTGAGTCTAACAAACAAACAACAAATCAAACTTTTCCTTATTATAATATTGGTATATTATAAAGAGGAAATGTACGAGGGCCAAACTGTAAGTTTTTAGAACTGGCCTCTTAAAAGCATTATATTAAAAAAATAAGTTTAAATTTTGAAAATAGAACTCTTTCCCAATATTATTGAGTATATATTTCATTGATTTGTCATTTGTTTTACGATTTGGCGGCAAATTGAAAATAGTCTGTGCACGTTAGAATGAATTTAAGCCGAGAAAATTTTCGTGCAATGATTTTTTATGACTTTCGGTGTCATTTAAGTCAACAAGAAAGTTATGATAGACTTCGATTGGCCTTTCACGATGAAGCCCCATCTCGTGCCACAGTTTACAACTGGTTTAATGAATTCAAACGTGGTCGCACTAATCTCACCGATGATTTGCGTGAGGGACGGCCTTCTACAGCGACGACTGAAGATAACATCAGTGTTGTGCGGCGTATGATAGAGACTGACAAAAGAGTAACCTATCAGCAGATTCGGACAAGTCTAGGCATAGGTATGAGTCAAGTGCACAAAATCCTCCATGAACATTTAGCGGTCAGGAAGCTTTGTGCCCGCTGGATACCGCATAATTTGACCGAAGCTCAAAAACTCCGCCGTGTTGATTGGTGCCGAGAAATGATCCAAAAATTTAACGGAGGTGACTCAAATGCTGTGTTCGACATACTAACGGGTGACGAAAGCTGGATTTACTGCTATGATCCGGAAACCAAAAGACAGTCTGCTCAGTGGGTGTTTCCTTCCGAGGAGTTGCCAACTAAAGTGAAGAGAGGGCGAAGTGTTGGAAAAAAGATGGTGGCCTCGTTCTTCGGAAGGACAGGTCATTACGTGACAATTGTCTTAGAGGATCAGAAAACGGTTAATGCAGAGTGGTACACTAACAATTGCTTGCCACTTGTTTTGGAAAAAGTTCGAGAGAAACGACCTCGCAGCAGGATCCTCCTTCATCACGACAATGCCTCGTCGCACACCGCCAGGCAAACCATCAACTATTTGGCGACCTCAGACGTGGAATTACTGGGTCACCCGCCATATAGCCCCGACCTCGCACCCTGCGATTTTTATTTATTCCCGAAAATAAAAGAAAAACTTCGAGGAAAACGTTTTATGGACGCGGAGGAAGCAGTGGCTGCGTTTCAAAACGCCGTCGAAGAGACCCCTAAAGCCGAGTGGGCAAGGTGCTTTTCTCAATGGTTCTATCGAATGCAGAGATGTATTGATGTAAATGGACGCTATTTTGAAAAGTTATAATAAAACTAATAACTTGCTAGAATGCTTAGTTTTTAATTTTCTAAGAACTTTCAGTTTGACCCTCGTACCTGGCTTTTAAATGAAATAGCAATACCATAAAGTATTGATGCAAGTAGAAATTATTCCTCAAAAAAGCCCCAGGTTACCTGATATGAGCCGTCGGGCAGCTCTTTGCCACCTTGTATAGTGAAGTGGCAGTCTTGGTGCGGCTTGCCGGGCCGCTCGTACAGATCGCAGTACATGTGGCCCAGCAGACCCTCGCTCTCGTGGACCACGGCCAGCTTGTACACATCAGGAGACCATGACTCACCTGCAATCAGTGAACTTCACTTATTGGGCTGTGGAGAAGCGCTGGCTAAGACGTAAGCACATATCAGGGCACATAACAGGGATGTTATACAAAAATATTAATGTACAACAAGTTGCCAGAGAAAACAACAAATTTTAATAGAAGTATGTAAAAAGTTTTTGTGAAAGTAATGCCTTTTATAATTTAAGCTGATATATGAATATGAAGCTTGCAGAATCGTTATTCAAGTTTAAAAGTATTTTAGTATTTTAAATTTAAAAGAAATGAATAACAAGTACTTATTGTGTGTAGTATTTAATGGGGTAAAATATTTATTTAAACATTGTAAACTGTTCACGTAAGGCATCTTAATATTTTCGCGTAGAAAAACGGTCACACTTACTTATTAGTAAAAGTTGGAATGAGTCCAACAGTTTCGGTGCTTTCCGAGCACCATCTTCAGGGGCGAGTGTTACACGGCCAACTTTTAATAATAAGTAAGTGTGACCGTTTTTTCTACGCGAAAATACTTATTTATTTAATATTGTAAGTTTATTTAATTTAATCTAGCTAGTATTTTTAGGTATTAAGTTATTATTGTAGTGTGACTTGCCTTTAAAGTACCTATTAATTAATTTATGGCTACTAAAGTTCTGTATTTCTGTGTCTTGGGGCTTTTTCTAGTGCTCAGCTGACTAGTACCCGACCTTAAGTTGAGAATTTATCACGGAGCACATAGCAGTGTGTTCTGGTGCAATCTCCTTGAGAGCCTCCTCGTTCATCACAATGATGTTGGCCGTGCCGGAAATCGAACCCGGTACCTTCCGGTAAGTAGTCTGACAATGCAACCATTACACCAACGAGGTTCTCCACTTATAAACAAACCACAAACCTGGCAACATCTCCTCGGATTTTAAAGTGATCCCATACAACTCCTGACATAACATGTTTAGCCCTTCCATACATCCCCCCAGTGAGAAATAAGGACTGAAGTCAGAGTTCTTCACGTCTAGTAAATGTGTTTTCGCCTTATGGGTAAAGTATGGTGTGTCCCAGCACATCAGACTGTCTTGATATGGGGTCTCTTGTTTCTTCATTTTGAGCATCGCATCGAAATCTTTTTGCGCTCGGTCGTGGAGGTTGTCTGAGAGAATGTCGAGGAATTGCTGCACATTGTCAGCTGTCTCCATTGTACTGGCTTTTATTGCCCTGCAACAATAGACAAGCAATGTATTTTCATATATCAAATAATTTTATATTAAAATTAATTTTCTAATAAATAATAAATCTAATAATAGCATAAGCATAGCATAAGCAGCCCACTATACGTTGCCACTGCTGGGACTTGGGGCCTTCTCTCAAGAGACGAGAGATAGAGGCCATAATACAGCAAGCTGGCCAAGTGCGGGTTCGCGGATGACACACATCTTCGGATATTGTGGTCCTCAAACATGCCGGTTTCCTCGCGACGTTTTCCTTCACCGTAAAGCGAGTGCAAATCCACACGTAACTTGAAAACCAATGTATTTTAATATGATAATACTACAACTTATAGCAAATACTTATCGCAGGCGAAGCCGTGGGCAACAGCTAGTTATTATTAAAAGTTGAGAGTTAAATGAGTCCAACAGTTTCGGTGCTTTCCGTGCACCATCTTCAGAAGCGAGTGTCACATGTCAAATATTTTACCAAAAAAGATGAAATCATAGAACTTTATTAACCTTATAACATTGTGTTATACTAGGCACGTCAAATTTATATAATGCATATATTCATCAACAATTAATTAATTAGTCAATCATACAATGTCATCATGATGATTATGATTATCATTAATAAGTAGCCAACTGATGCAAAAATTCAAAAGCAGCTGAATTTGGTAATCCAATAAACATGGTACCTGTGTTCCTGCCCTTGAGAATGGCACACGATTGTGCTGAAACATGTCGGGCTAATACCGACAAAATAAACGTAAGTGATAGCCGGTTATACAAACATTATTCAACATGGTACCTGTCAGCGTAGGAGTCGAAGCCAGTGACAGTGGCCATTTCATGGCGCGCCTCCAACGTGGCAGTGAGCAGATTGTCCTGGTGAGTGTCGGGAGCCAGGTAGAGGCGGTAGGCGGCCTCCCGCGCCGCCGCCTCGCCGCACTCCGCGTACACTCCGCTCACTATGATATCCTCGCCTTCCGTGCTGAAGCTGAAATTGATACACAGGTTACCTTGTAAGGTTTACTGGCGTTGTTATTTTATTTGAAAGAAAGAAAAAAGTTTATTGTACACATACATAAAAAGTGATTACATACAAAAGTTATAATATGGGGTGTTAATACTAAGTATGTGCACAAAAGGAGCAGGTTCAGCATAATGCTGGGAGTACACAATGTACTCCAGCGCTGGTTTCTAACCTGCTCCTTCACACATCATATAGTCACATTTAGATATGGGAAGTGGTAAGGCTACACACTCATAATTACAAAATTTTAAAAGTATTTCTACACACTACTGGCAAGCTGGTAGTCAAACGCAAACCTATCATGGGTAAAAAAAAAACACTAATTACAAAACACAATATTGTTTTAATTTGTCAATTCTTCTAATATTATAAATGCGAAAGTTTGTATGTAAGTGTGTATGTTTATTACTTCTTCACACTCAAACGTCTGAATGGATTTTGATGAAATTTGGAGTGAAGATACCTATCTTCAGACCTAGGTTAGACCTTGGATTAACACATAGAGTACTTTTTATCCCGAAAACAATTGTGTTTCCCGTGACAAACGCCAATAACTTAAAAATTTATGTTATGTTACTCTTTCACACTCAAACGGCTAATCCGATTTTGATAAAATTTACTGTTAGGACAGGTTAGACCTAGGACTTAACATGGCTACTTTAGATACCGGATAAAAGCGCGTAACACCGCGGGGTTGTAGCTGGTAATAAAAGCACAAAAGATAAGATTTTTTGTGGATTCAATCTCGTGCAAATGTTTTGTAAATGAATAGGCGACAACTTAATATCAGGTCAGTGGCCCAGAATAGATCTATCTATTTAAAAAAAAATACATATGTGAGCCAAGAAACTTACAACTGCCTAACATTTTGTGGTACAGCTGTCCTCTTCACCCTACGAGGTTTGGCAGCTCCAGCCATGAACCTCTGTCCAGTCTGCAGTATAACATCGTTGAGGGCCACCACCTTCCTCCTAGGACCCTCGGGTAGGTGTATGCCACTCTGCTCAAAGTCAAACAGGAATAGTTCTGCTAAGTGCTGGTCTCCTGATGTACCATTCTTTACAGAACTCTTGAGGGCTTCATAGAGTTCTTTGTGGGTGTTAAGCCTGTAGAAAAATAAATAATCTCAGTTACTAAAGGTAATCAAATGTTATATAATAAAATATTGTATGAGTACAAAGAAATCTTTTATTATTCTTGTAGCACCTGTAGCTCAGCTAGCTTAGGTGATCTGATGTGATCATGGAAGCTAAGCAACAAATGATGTGGACAGTGTTTGGTGGGCGACCATCAGCAAACTAGAATTTACGGAAGAGTAACTCCATACAATTGCTGCTTAGAATTTGGATCCATCTATGCACAAACAACGAAACACACAAACACAAAGCTTGCACGCGATTGGTCACATCAAGATCACGCCACCTATACTAGCCACCACATGCCTGACCATGTGACGCTAGCAGTTTTGCCACACCCACCGCGGTTTTTACACGCGTAAAATACCGCGATGGGGTGGAACCATTTCATCAGCCAAGTTACTTTTCTATATATTCTAGTATGCTGGTGACCATGCACAAAACTGCCGTTTTTAAGTGGCTTTTTATTTGGGCGCTAACGTGGGTCAGATGACATGTTAATTTGTAGGTTAGTTCTGTTGTTAGTTTCAAACAAACAGTTGTTAAGGAAAGTCGGAGAATTTCACAACAACAGAGCTTGGCCACTTAGCTTATATATAGATATTTTGTTCAAAATTTGAACCTTTAAAAAAGGTAACAGAAATTATTATTAAACCTGATTGTGCTGCATAAGCATAAGTAGCCCACTATACTTTCTCACTGCTGGGATTCGTGGCCTTCTCTCACAAGGAGAGAGATAAAGGCCATAATCCACCATGCTGGCCAAGTACGGGTTGGCATATTGTGCTGATCGGTAACAAAATTAATTAATAAACTTACTTTTCAACAACCCCACTGACAGATATGCAGGCATCCTCCGCAGCGCTGGCAAAGTGTGACTGTGGGTGTGCTATCCGCACAAACTCAGCCAAGTCTGCTACTTTGCACAGAGTATCAGACAGCTCATCAAATATCTCCACCATTGGTCGGCTGGGGCTTGAAGTGGCTTCCTCTATGAGACGGTCTGTAGCAGATATAGCTTGCTCTTTCAGCAGTTGGAATCCCTCAAATGATACTAGCTCAGGCTTGTTAAAAAGACCCTGCAAGTATATTCAAAATATATAAGGTATAGATAATTCTCATATAATAATACCTAAAGTAAACATGCAATTAGTACCATAACTAACTTTATTTGGAAGTACATACCTACATTCCAAAGATGTTAAACTGATACCTACATCTATACCAATAGTTATTATAACAAGGAAAACTTTGATTGTTTGTTTGTTTGATGCCAAAAACGACTGAAAAAACAAAACTCATGGACTGATTTGAAATTTCTTTTACCGTTGAAAAGCTACATTATCCCTGAGTAACATAGGCTATATTTTGTATCCAAAATTATTAGAGATTCTTACAAAAAATCCAACAATTTGACAAAAGCTCTTATAGAATAAAATAGAATTTCTTTATTGTCATATTGGTACATAATTATTACATTATATTTACATAATTATTCACAATTATCATCAATAAGGACTTATCAGTATTTCATTCAATAATAATATAATAAATTAAATTAAAAGGAAAGCAGCTGTATAGGGGCATTGTTATATAACCCATGCGAAGCCGGGATTGGACTGCTAGTTAGTAAATCAATATTTGACATATGATATTAAAATTTAAAAATAATGATGTTGTGTGTGTAAGTGATAATTGGTTATACAAACATAGTAAGTAGGTAAGTACTATGCATGCCAACTAAGAATAGGACTGTCAAACCGATATCTTGCTCAATAATACGCAAAAACGTCATTAACAAAGTGTATGGTGTGCAAAAAAATTTTTAAACAAATTATATTCATTTTATATGTTTAATGTATGCTGTTTTGCTATTTCTTATACATTTTACGGCAAATTAATTTAAAATGAGTAGGATTTGAAAGAAAAAGCATATTTATAAAAATATACATAAGTACATATATTATTTCGGTTCTTATGAATCGCTAATTTCAATTTCGCTTAATTAATTCATCCAAAATTATCCAGTAATAAAATTCAAGAATAGTTTTTTTATATGAATATAATAATTATATGATAATTAAATTTATATTTGAGAACCAAAAAATCTAATTTTTAGCGCTTTCTTTGCTGGCAGTACTATTTTGACAGTTATCATATGAAGTTGAAGCAAGCGCAATCCTATTCTTAGTTGGCATGCATAGTATTTTTAAGTATTGTAGTTTGACTTGCCTTTAATGTATGTTATTTATGGCTAATAAAGTTCTGTATTCTGTAACACTTACTGTTCTCTCCCTAAGGTTATCAAACATAGGTCTGGAGCTGGGCCGCGTGTTGAATGCTGTGGCTAATGGTGACCAGGTGCTAACACAACAGCCAGGCTTCTTCCGACCACTCTGGCGCAGCAACCATTGTGGTTTCAGCACTTTCATTGTGAGCACCTACAAGGAATTTGTCTATAGTAAGCATTGAGTTATAATAACAAACCTTTTTAAAAAAATATATGTCTTGTGTATATAGTGTTTTTTTTTTAAATTGAACCTCCAAATCAAACAGTGTTCTGGCAGAACCCAACTCGGATTCTGCCAGAACACTGTATAGATTAATAGATAGAATATAAGATTAGATAGTATAATTTTAGTATAGTCTTATCAGGCAACATATTCTTCCATAGAATAAGCCTTTCTCTAGATTAAAAAAATAACCTCCAAATTAATTTGGTACTTTAGAAAGTCCACTCATGAGAATCCCTCAGTTATTACCGCAAAGAGGTCTTGCATAGTTCAGGTGGAAGTTTTTTCCGAATTTTAGCATTTTATATCAGAACAGCCTACTTTTGTTCGGAGCTAAACGCAATAAGAACACGATGGTCAACTGAGCAAACAGTAAGTTATGCAATTCGTTAAAGACACGAGGAATACTAAATATTAAGCTTTAGATTATTAAACCGCGTCTTATCAAGTCCAAAAATATTTTATAGACAAAGAAAGATCCGGATTTTACGGTCTTGCCGTTTTAACTGTCTTCTTGCCGTAAGTTTAGGTCTAGTCTGCAGAAGTTACTGTAATCATCATACCTACCTGCTCTCCACTAAGCGCCGAAATGGTATGAATATGTTGTTTTACAGGATAAAACTTATCACAGAACACTTGTAATAAATAACAATCGCATTTATTTCATGAATTGATGACATCTTTAACACAGTCTTTGATCTTTGACACAGACCATGATCTACAGATCTTTGATGTTGAAATATTTTACACAAAAGTAAAAAAAAAACATGGCCTATGAGCACAGTCTAGAAGAGAAGAGCAATATTATTATGCGTTGGTTTTAAGCACTTACGTTACGGTTATGATTTTAGTAACTTTAAAAGTGAAATCTGAGACCTTTAAAAAAGTATCTTGATGCCGCATGCGAGAAGATTTCCGAATCGTATCAAATTATAAATATAATGGATTGTACTGAAAAGTTTATTATTTTAAAACAGTTTATTTTTTTATAAATATGTATTAAGTGTGAAGTCTAAAAGGCATTCTAGATATATATATATATTAGCTGTCACTGTCAACGTCAAAAATAGCATCAACATTGTGGCTTTGCGCGAAGCAAATTCAAAATTATCTCAATTCACGTACGGCACGCTATGATAATGCAATGTGTTATAATAACACAGTATATTGACCTTAAACTCCTCCCCATCGCTTTGGAACAGTTATAATGTCCATAAATCTTAAGGTTTGGTAGTAATTATTGTGTGTGATTCACTGGACCAGATGAGATTAGTTGGTGTTATTTAGTACAGCTATGGTAAGACCCCTACAGCCAAAACTGAATGCTTGTAGGTTAATTCACAGTATTTATTTTTTAAACATGATTACAGTCTACTCCCACACCACCAGCCCCGCGTCGCTCCGCCGGCGACACCAAGAAAGTAACACCTCCGTCATCCAGTATAGTGACCAGAAATGGAGCTCGCAAGGCCAAGATACAAACGCGCGCTATGTCAGCTGGTACAAAAGTAAGCTAGTTCTCATGTCTCTATTTATTATTAATAGAACCTGAGGCATTGCCTTACTTTATCTAAACTACAAATGTAGTTATACATGTGTATAACCTCAGTATGCAACCAGTGCCTTAAATTAATATATAGGTACATTGAGTACAATAATACATTGAGCCCTTACACAATACTTAGTATGTTGTTATCTTATATGTAAGTAATGAAAGATAATGTTCATAGGTCAATATATACACATTGTGAACTATAAAGTGTTGTGTTGATACTTGCAATCAATCAAACTACAGTGATAACAATAATTATTATCCTTACTTTATAATGTAGACACATTAAGTGAAAACATTGTTCCTCTCTCTCACTTTAAGTCATCAAAAAGAGAAAGAGAAAAAAGTTTTATAATTAGGTATTTAACCTCTCATATAAAACTGTGTTTACTCAGTTAAATGATTATTTACTCAGATTTATTAAAGCCTGTTGTGTAGATAACAAGTGTCTATGGTTCAGGTCTCACAGTCACTGCTGGCTGCCAAGAGGAAGGCATACTTGAAGAAGAAATCACCAATCAACTCGGAGATACGAGATCCATATCAGATTGTGAGTATCAAAAATTGAATCAAAATTTATTTATAAGTACAAGCAATACATTGACAAAACAGGCACAATATCGAATGGGTAAAATACAAGTACTAAACAATTAAAATTCATGAGGTGCTTTTCCTGCAGACTCCTGTCTTTAGGTAGTAGTCTAGTTTTATATTATTTAGCAAATAATTACTGTACACCATACATTACCTGGTAATAAAAAATCTTACAGCCATTTATCTTGACTGTAGTAATTCAGTATTTTCTTGTTATTTTTTTTGTACAGTAATGGTAAACAAGATAAACCATTTATTGATAATTATTCGATTATACATCAAAAATTGAAAAATGTTAATATGAAATACAATCAATTTGTAATAAAGGTCAATCTAATAAACCTAATAAAATAATGGTAAAAGTTACTACAATAGTAACAGTTTTTTAGTTCAACTTCTATAGTAACTGAGTAATTATTGTTTAACATGTAGGTGACAAGGCAGCTATGTCAATTTTTAAGAAATATCTCCTTTTTCATGGATGTATGTGTTGTGGAGAGATAAAATATAGAATGAGTATATCAGAGAAAGATTGAAAATGGCACCAGTGATAGATGATAGATTTAAATGCAAAATTTGGTATGGAGCATGATTTGCATAGGTAGGAAATGTATATTACGAGGAGATGCCTATAAATAATAGAGATGCATGGCAAGGTAGAGGGAAAGATATTGACCACATAGAACATGCATAGAATGTGTGAATGGCGGTGTGAGAAAAAAAAAGTGTTGAAAATTGCCAACACCACCTAGTGGGTTAAGGTTGATATTAAGAAAAAATCTGCTGCTCTAGTTAATAAAGTAAAGACATTCCCACTTGTAACATTACAAAGAAGATAAATTATGCGTTCAGATAATCTTATACATAAAATTTCCATGTCACAATGATAGTTACCATACTCCTCCGGAATGACTTTACCGATTTTTGCTAAATTTTATATGCATATTCAGTAGAGCTGAGAATCAGCTACTATCTATTTTCCATACCCCTAAGTGATAAGGCAAAAAAATGTTTGCCGGGTCAGCTAGTAATTAATAAAATTTCATGTAGGCAATGGATTCCAAAACCAAAGTGCGAGGGCCCACTGGGTTTGTCACGGAGCCCCGGATGGCAGAACACCGGTGCCTATGGGATGAAAACTATCCAGAGTGCCCCGAGAGACTCCTCAAAGTCCTAGACAGGTAACTATATGCTCTTATAACTACAGTGTTAACTCCATGTAACATCACTTGATTTAACAACAAACTCTCTAAAGTGTCTAAATCAATTAACTTTAGTTGTTTTAGCTTGTATTCCATACAATGATACATTCACTCTATTTAACAACAATTCTCTAAAACGCCAAAAAATGCACATTCCCTTCAGTGTCATTATATAGAGTTTACACTGTATGTGTAGTTTTATACTTTATTTCATGCAGTGCCCAGTAATAGGTTGAATGTGTAAAAACAGACTGACAGACAGTATGAAGACTTGACGTTGGTAATAAATTATATAAGTATTTTATTTTAAAATAAGTAAATTAGAAAGTGTGTAGTGTGAATTAGGCTATATCATATGGATCATAAGTATTTACTTATGATTGATACATACATTTTTAAATAAAATTCTTCTAGTTAAATAATTTAGACCAAATCAAATCAACATAATATGTTTGTTTTTTATGATGTATAGGCTCACATTTGACCGCAGCTTGCCTGATGTTAAAGTTTACTGTGATCTAAGATCCATCACACTTGCCTAGAAGAAATATATTTCTAATGTTTTTCAACTTGATACAATTGTTATTCAAATAGAAGAATTATCTGTGTTTTAATCTTTATTGGATTCTACATAGATAAGATCTCATCTTTGCAGCCTTGAATACTGATTAGGCCGTACAATGAATACAACTTTACAAAGTATATACTTAGCAAATAAGGTGATTGTTTAATGAGAATAATGAACAAGTATACGAGTATATGTAACACACACAAAAGTATTTGCATATTTGAAAATGCTTTAGTGGCCAGTTTTTATTTGTACACTAGCTGCGCCTCCCAGTATAACATGAGTTTGAAGAAGTAACAAACATACACACTTACACACAAACTTTCGCATTTATAATATTAGTAGAATTATATACCCCATAGATATATACCCTTGTTACCTAAATTCTACATATATACCCTAGTTTATAGGTTCAAAAAATATACGTCTATGATTTCGCCTTTTCTCACTAAGTGGTGCTAAGGAAGTTTTTCACTCCATCCCATTCTAACAGCCATCATCCCGAATTAACGCGGGTAACATCGCGATCTAGTATGAAATATAAGTAAAAAATCTTTGCAGGTGTCAAGAGCTGAAACTAATAGAGCAATGCAAGCAGTTTCCCCCGAGGCCGGCCACCGAGGAAGAGCTGAACGTTCTCCACTTGCCTTCTGTTTACTGGATGTTGGAAACCACACACAACAACCAGGACCTCGAATATCTTGAGGAGCTGTCTTCTAAATATGATGCTATTTACATCCACCCGGTGAGCACTAAACTAAAAGTTTAAATAAAAAAATTAGAAAAACCCCAAAGTAACTATCTAAAAGCACTATTGAAAAAAAACTAAACATAAATCGGTTCATCTATTGGAGAACTACTTCTTACGCATATATACTTATAAAAAACTTATAACCCTGTAGTTTTTGTGTCGGGGTTAGTAAAAAAATTATAATATGAAAAGTTGTAAAAAATCTTTTCAGCTCTCTTACCGAGTCAATGTTTCCTTAGAAGTACCATCTGGAGGTCTTAGTAAATAGATACTTTATTAAGTAAGCGTACACGTTGCCGATTGGACGACACTATAAATTGTAGGCCTCCACTGTTATTGTCAGTAGAAGCAGTTGTTAAGTCAAGTCATTAACACAAGAAAAATCTTGATACCAAAGCCACTTAGCTCTCATGCCAAGAAGATTTATTTATTTGATTTATAGGCGAGCAGCATTATGCTGATATGCCTTTATCACACTGAGTTGAAATTTCATTTTTAATAGTTCACACAATGTTTACTGTTCAATGTCAATGTTTAAAGTCTACTGATGCACTGATCACAGTTTTTTTTTTGTTTTCTCCAAGCAGCACTCAGGCCGGTTTTTAAATCTGTTCACTGATGTTTCTCACAGATATATGAAAATAAAAATTAATAATTTATTGGCCTTACGGCATCACACCATACTGGGCAAGTCAATTTACAATTAATTTCTTAGATAGATAGATAAAACATCATATTTCTTTCTTCAGAGCACCCACGAGCTGGCCCTTCTGGCAGCTGGCTCCACCATCGACATGGTGGACCGCATCATATCGGGCGAGGTGCAGAACGGGGCGGCGTTCGTGCGGCCGCCTGGCCACCACGCCATGCGCGCCGAGCCCTGCGGATACTGCTTCTACAACAACGTGGCGCTCGCCGCGAGACACGCCCTCGACAAGCGGGGGCTGAACCGGTCAGTTATACTTACTTACGACCTCGTTGGATCTCGTTGCGCAATGGTTACCATACCAGACTGCCAATCAGAAGGTTCCGGGTTCACTGCACGGCTAACATCTTGTAACAAATGCCTAGCTGTAAGGAGGCAAAAAATACAACTGGCACAATACACATTTTAGAAAAAAGTTTCACAGTACCGTGCCATACTATATAATTTTGTCTGTACGGCATTCGTTTTTAAACGACTTCAAAAAAGGAGGAGGTTATATATTCAACTGTATGTATATATTTTTTTGGAAATATTATTAGTTTAATAAATTGACGACCTTGTTGGTGTAATTGTTACCATGCCGGACTGCCAATCAGAAGGTTCCGGGTTCATGGCACAGCTAACATCTTTGTGCTGAACTAAATTTGTTGGCTGTTGGTCTGGGTGTTAAATATGTATTTATATAAAATATGTATGTATGTATATATATATATATATATCAGTTGTATTAGCAACCTTAATACGAACTTGAAATGGTTCAGTATGGGATTAACCAGCTGTCTGTGAAATGTGTCGTAATATTTATTTGTTTATTGTAATTTTTTTACTGCTCCGGCACGAAAATGGATTTAAATCTCATTGAAAATATTCACTAACAACAATTTAAAACTAGTATTCACCATATCTTATAATATATTTAGTCTGAGTAATTTAAAAGCTTGTAACTACAGTTTTGTTGTTTCAGGATATTGATAGTGGACTGGGACGTCCATCACGGTCAAGCTACACAACAGATGTTCTACAATGACCCGAGGTATTTTAATACAATCCATCTTGCATTCAATATCCAAGCAAGCTACGGGAGCGCGTTATGGCTATAACTTCGTCACACAGGCACGAGCAACTTCAACCAATTTAAATACTTATTAGTTGGTCAAAGATGGCCACCGCTACAAAATGGCGAGTACAAATCTCACAAATCAAACGAATGGTTTTGACTAGTGTAGACTGCCTGATAAAATGGGGTTGAGGGTTTTCTAAATTTTATTATTCCGTACTTTTTAAGTACGGAATAATACGTAATAACGGGATCCTGTTACTAAGACTCCACTGTCTTTCACCAGGTTGTATCTCAGAAACTGTGATAGCTAGAAAGCTGTCATTCTCACAGATTTTGTATTTCCGTTATTGTTATATCAACAAATACTTAAAATAAAATAAAAAATTAGGGGCCCCCATACTGAAGTAAATACGGTTGTAACGTTTATTTCTCTGGCGTTGTGGGTGGGCTCACACGAGCTTCACACCGCAACTGTCTTGCGCCTATATTCATACACTATACATGTCTTTTTGTCTATAGGTATAATTATTTAATTAATAACAGATTGTCGCTTAAAATAAATAATAACACAGAATATTTAGTTGATTATTACGTCAAAAATAAAATAAATACCTATTTAAGAGAGCTCCCATACATCAAACGATTTTTTGCAATTTTTGTAAGGTACGGAACCGTTTATGCGCGAGCCCGACTCGCACTTGACCAATTTTTTGTTGACGCTTGTTGGCAGAGTGTTATACTTCTCGATCCATCGCTACGAGCACGGCGCGTTCTGGCCCAACCTGCGGCAGTCCAACTTCCAATACACGGGCGCGGGCACAGGCGAGGGCTTCACGTGCAATGTGCCGCTCAACACGACCGGCATGAAGGATGCCGATTATATTGCTATATGGCATCAATTGCTGATGCCTATGGCTTTAGAGGTAAGTTTTGGTCAGAAAAATTGTATGAAAAACTATGACTTCATAGTTGCAAACTCTTATTTCTTGTTTTGACTTTGTTGTAATGGTTGCCATGCTGTACTGCCAGTCAGAAGGTTCCGGTTCAATTCCCGGCACTGTCAACATCTTTGTGCTGAACTAAATTTGTTGGCTGTTGGTCTGGGTGTTAAATATATATCTATATATAAAGTATGTATGTATATGTAGTGTATCAGTTGTGTTAACAACTATAATACAAACTAGAAATGTTTTAGCATGGGGCTAACCAGCCACTTTAAGTTTGCACTGCTGTGACTCTGGGCTTCCTGTCACGAGGAGAGAGATATAGGCCATGATTCACCACACTGGCCAAGTACGGGTTGACAGATGACACACGTTCTCAGTCTTTGTGATCCTCAAGCATGTCGGTTTCCTCGCGATGTTTTTTTTTTCACCGTAATGCAGTAGAGTGCAACTCTACACTACTTAAAAATCAAGTCACTATAAAAATAATTCTAATTATTTTCAAACTTACAAATCATTTTAAAACCATATTTACCAGGAATACATAAAGTTAGTGGAGTAAACTAAGGCCCTTTATTCTCCGCAGTACCGGCCGCAGTTGATCATCATATCGGCCGGCTACGACGCAGCCATCGGCTGTCCAGAGGTACTGCATCTCTTTCTCTCCCGCGCACGCATTCTATCTCTGTCTCTTTCAGTTCTCGCCGCAGCTTATCGTCATCTCGGCGGGGTACGACGCCGCTTTGGGTGATGAGAAGGTAGGTAGAGTAAACATGGAGACTTAAGACACTATGTACTATAGACTAATAAATACAATAAACGCTCAACCTCTTGTTGAAAATCGTACTACGTGCACTCCGGTCTCGCAATCTACAATCGTCATATCACTATGCGACTGCAGCGCGTGGCGAAACTTGGTGGCAGCTAGTCTGCTCGCTCGATTTGTAGCGCCATCTAGGTTTCATCGGTAATTATGCCAAACTTTTAAAAAATCTATTGATTTGCAGTACCTACAAAGTTTCATCGAAGATGGTTCAAGATTAAATTAACTACTTATGAACCCGTCCTGCAACGAGGTGGAGTGACGATATACGGAAAAAAGCAGGTAGTGGATGGAGACGAGATGCCCAGGATAGGGTCAAGTGGCGTGCCTTGGGAGAGGCCTATGTCCAGCAGTGGACGCAGACAGGCTGATGATGATGATGATGATGATGATGATGATGACTTATGAATTAGAAATAAACTGCTTTAAAAATCAAAAGTTTTTTAACCAGCTTTATTTGATACTGATAAGTCTTATAGATACCAAAATAAGTATAAAATATTCTTAAGGTTGTTCTTTTGACGGTCCTTAAGTTACTTATTCTGTTTTTTTTTTACCATTTATGATTTATGACGAAAAAACTGTAAATACAAGTTTTTGCCCTCGGCATCGCTTTAAATGTGTTTCAAGATAACTAATATAGTCGACCGCGTTGACATAATAGTTACCATGCCGGACTGCCAATCAGAAGGTTCCGGCCTCGATTCCCGGGACGACCGACATCTTTGTGCTGAACTAAATTTGTTGGCTGTGGGTCTGGGTGTTAAATATGTATCTATATAAAATATATATGTGTGTGTATGTAGCATACCAATTGTGTTAGCTACCATAACACAAATGGTTCAGTATGGGGTTAACCAGCCGTGTGTGCAATGAATCCTAATATAAAAAAACCAAGCAATCATTTCCATACAAGTTTTATTATTATTTAGCTCGGGGCGAGTGATTGAATGACGACCTCGTTGGCGTAAAGGTTACCATGCAGGACTGCTAATCAGAAGGTTCCGGGTGCGATTCCCGGCCCGACAACATCTTTGTGCTAAACTAAATTTGTTGGCTGTGGGTCTGGGTGTTAAATATGTATTTATATTATTATGTATGTATGTATATGTAGTATATCAGTTGTGTTAGCAACCACAATACGAACTAGAAATGGTTCAGTATGGGGCTAACAAGCAGTGTGTGAAACGTGTCCTAGTATTTATTCTAATATAGTCCTGCTTTAGTATATTTTCTAGTGTGTAGTTCATAGTGTGTGTGTCCAGGGCGAGATGGAGGTGAGCCCGGCGTGCTACGCCACGCTGGTGCACATGCTGGAGGCAGCCTGCAGCCGCGTGTGCGTGGTGCTGGAGGGCGGGTACTGCCTGCCCTCGCTGGCGGAGGGCGCCGCCCACACGCTGCGCGCGCTCCTGCACGCGCCGCCGCCCGCCCTCAACCTTACAGAGCCTTCTGACGAGTAAGTAATGGACGGGACTCCACCATGCCACGGGTCTAGTCACATTTTATATTAGGAGTCTTCTTCTTCTTCTTTGTCGTATGAGCTAAGTGGGCAAGCTTGAAAACTCGACACCAGAGCTTGACCACAGCTCATACGAAGAAGAAGATAAATTCTGCCGAATCCTTTTGTCTCAAATTCGTATTTGGTCTGCAGGATCCGTGACACGATACTGAACTGCATTTACGTGCAGAAACGATACTGGTCGTGTTTCAACTCCCAGCCGACATACAGCAGCGTCGGTTGCAACGTCAGTGATGTGGGGAAACTCAAGCATGCTGTCTCGGTGAGGTAAACCTTGGATTGTAAAACTTCCTACTTTCTAAGAATTGATACGAGCGAGCGAAGTCTGCATTATCTGGCCAATGTTGCTTTCAAATAACCTATTGACTCAGGTTTTACTTTGCGGAAAGTAGTAGATAAAAGTAAAAAAAATAAAATATACAATTTCTTCTATCTAATTTTGCTTTCGTCTGTCGGCATGTATGTCTGTATGTATGATAATTCTCTTATAGAGGTCGTCATTTTTAACCAATCTTGACGTAACTTGGTATACAGGTACACCATCAGGAGTGGCTTTACCCACACCGAGACACTGACCATGCTGGCAGAGAGACGCGTAAGCTTGCCTTGGCGTTAAATCTCTCTCAGCTGGTCCAAGGGGCAACTCGAGTTCCCGATGTTGAGTCGCACACACCTTATTGTTTGGACCTTCTGCTGACGACTGATCCAGACCGGTACTCCGTGGCGATATCGTCACCTTTAGGTAAATCCGATCACTGTCTGGTGAAATCTGTATCCGTGTATTCCCCGTCCGACCCGAGCCCAATTGGCACCCGGCGGATGTGGCGATACAGGTCAGCAGATTGGGATGAGATGCGGTCTTTCTTTGCGTCTTATCCTTGGCAGTCAGTTTGCTTCTCCTCAGGTGATGCTTCGGTTTGTGCGGATGCCGTGACTGATGTACTGCGTCTGGGTATGGAATACTTTATCCCATACTCCGATGTGTCTCAGTCCGGCAAAGCTCGCCCTTGGTTCGGTCCTCAGTGTGGACGTGCGGAAGCACTGAAACATGAGGCATACCTGGCATGGGTTGATGCTCGAGACCGCAAGACCGGGGATGTCAGCCGGAGGAAAAAGGACTTTAACAAGGCTGCCAAGTCCTGCAAAAAGGTTCTTCAGAGGGCTCGTTTCGATCACATTGGCCGAGTAGGGAACAAACTGGCTTCTTACCCCGCGGGCAGTAAAGCTTTTTGGTCCCTGGCAAAATCGATCGAAGGGAACTTCTGCCACCCCTCTCTTCCTCCTTTGGTTAAGCCTGACGGAACACTGGCCCACACTGCGGACGAGAAAGCAAACTTGTTTGCTTCTTTGTTTGCGGAGAATTCGCGTCTAGATGCTGGTGGCGCCTCACCTCTTGCACCTCTTGGATGTTCGACAAAAATGTCCGACATAAATATTCGCCAAACTGAGGTTCGAAAGACGTTACGCAATCTAGACGTGAATAAAGCTAGTGGTCCCGATGGTATACCGGCAATAGTTTTGAGGACATGTGCGCCTGAGTTGTCTCCTGTGTTGACACGCCTCTTTCGGCTTTTTTTTAGAGACTGGAGTAGTGCCGAGTTCTTGGAAGCTTGCTAATGTGCAGCCCGTGCCCAAAAAAGGTAGTCGCGCCGACCCTGCTAACTACCGGCCCATTTCAGTCACGTCCATACTCTGTAAGAGTTTGGAACGTGTCTTGAACCGCAGGCTCCTGGCGTACCTAGAATTTAACGACCTCATCAGTGACCAACAATATGGCTTTCGCCGGAATCGGTCTACTGGGGATCTTCTAGCGTACGCCACGCACTTATGGAGTGAGGCTATTGAGAAATACGGAGAAGCCCTAGCGGTTTCCCTCGATATTTCCAAAGCCTTTGACAGGGTCTGGCACGACGGCCTTATTAGTAAGCTTTCTACATACGGCCTGCCCGCTAGTTTTATTGCATGGATATCGGACTTCCTGAGGGATAGATTTATTCGGGTAGTCGTCGACGGCTGCTCGTCTGATCTTATGGCTATTAATGCCGGTGTCCCCCAGGGGTCGGTGCTCTCTGCGACGCTTTTTCTGCTGCACATCAATGATCTGCTTAGTCCTGGTATTATTGGGTACGCAGATGACAGCACCGTCGTAGAGAGCTACATATCTACTGCGCGAGCTAGTGCGGCTGACATCCAGTCTCATAGAGAGGCTATGGTAAGGCGCTTAAACCTGTCTCTTCAGGCAGTCTCCGATTGGGGCGATGCCAATCTGGTCAGGTTTAATGCTGTCAAAACCCAGGCGTGTCTTATCTCCGCAAAAAAGAGGCCCTTTAATCTGGCCCCTACTTTCCGAAATGTAACCTTACCGATCACTGACCATCTCGAGCTTCTTGGAGTCTCTTTGTCTTCAACCCTCAACTTTGGCCCATATATTGAGTCTAAGGCTCAATTGGCAGCCAAGAAGCTGGGTATCCTCTCGAAGGTGCGCCGGTACTTCAAGCCGGAACAGTTGCTTATATTGTATCAAGCACAAGTTCGGTCGTGCATGGAGTACTGCTCGCACCTTTGGGATGCTAAATACCAGCTTGAGGCGTTGGAGGCAATAGAGCGGCGAGCGAAGAGGCTAGTTGGCAATAATGCTCTGTGCAAGGCAAAGCTGCAGAGCCTTGAGCATCGCCGCCTGGTGGCCAGCCTTTCGGTTTTTTATAGGTTACATTTCGGTGAGTGTGCGACGGAATTGCATGAGTTGATTCCCCCCGCCCCATTCCACTACCGGACGAGCAGGGAAACTCCAAAGAGGCATCGTTATACCGTGGAGGTTCCAAAGGCGCGTACTAAGCGGTTTGCCTCCACCTTCATAGTGCGAACTGCGAAGGTGTGGAACTCTTTGCCTAGTTCTCTGTTCCCTGAGAGCTACAATCTGGCGGTTTTCAAAGCAAGAGTGAACCGGTTTTTTCTGGGTAAGCGCGTTCCACCTTAGATCATAATGTCGCTTGCCATCAGGTGAATTGTGATCAAGCGCAAACCCATTTAATGTAAAAAAAAAAAAAAAAAGGTGAATATCTGTATACTATTCTTAATATAGGTACATATATTTATTTGACACATTTCACACACCGCTGGTAAGCCTCATACTAAACCATTTCTGGTTTGCATTATGGTTGCTAACACAACTTACCAGCCTACCCAAGCCAACCGAGCTCCTTGAAGTAACGGAGCACAGCCCTGGCTCGCTGGCATACCTGTTCCACCCCTGTTGCGTCTGATGGTCTGTTTGTCTGAAGATTCATCTTGAGCTGCTATCATCATGCCGTAACTCCTTCTGGTTTATTTGGTAGCCACACAAAGAAAGTATAGTCAGTGTATGGTTTACAGATGGGAGGGCGACGAGACGCGGCCGGCTCGGTTCGCGACGCGCGACTGTTACCCGCTGCAGGATGATCGCACCAAGAAGAACATACTGGAGAGGCTCAACCATTTGAGGATCGGTACGGTTATTTATTTATTTTTTTATTTATATTATTTTTTATATTTATTATTATTTTTATTTATTTATAGGCGAGCAGCATTATGCTGATGTACCTATATCACATATTCATGAGTTGTTTCTTTTTTAACAGTTCACATAATGACAATGTCAATGTTTAAAGATCACTAGTGCACTGATCACAGGTTAGCATGAGATTTTTTTGTTTTCTGCAACCAGCTATCAAGCCGGTTTTTAAAGCTGTTCACTGATGTAGCACTGACCACTTCCTCGGGCAACTTATTCCAATTATGAACCACTCTGTTGCTGAGATTGAGAGCTGGATTTTCTGAACCTGTGAATAGAAAACAGAAAACAAATTCGTGAATAAAATTCGTGAGTAAGCCATAGCATAGGGTGGTAGGGCATTTTCTAGTGCTCGCCTGGCTATCCTCAAGTTGAAAAATCCTGTCGCCAAGCACCCAAAAGTGTGTTCCGACAGACACGGAGCCAGATATTCCAAACCAGGCATGCTCTAGGCCAGAGTGTCACTAACTCGTCTAGTTACGCGCCCTGCTGGACAAATGCCAAGCTGTTAGGAGTATAAAAAAGTGATAAAAGATTTATTTGCACGAACAAACGATAACACTTATTTAAAAAAAAAACTCGTGTGTGTTAGTGCAAATATATAATATGCCTTACGATAACAGTTTACAAAGTATGATAAAAGATAATATGTATGTATTTATATGTAGTATATCAGTTGTGTTAGCAACCATAATACGAACTAGAAATGGTTCAGTGTGGGGCTAACCAGCCGTGTGTGAAATGTGTCCAAATATATTTATTTTAATTAATATTATATTTAATATTTAGATTTGTTGGATCGAATCGATTGTTTTGAACTGAACTGTTGTTACAGTGACGGAGCTGAGCGTGCCGCAGCACGCCGTGTGCTATGTGTACGACCTGGCCATGCTCAAACACAAGAATATTTGTGAACCGTAAGTACACAATCATGGATTAAGGCTTCTTCTTCTTCGAATGATCTCAGTGGCCAAGCTTTGGTGTTGACAGTTTTCAAACCGCCCGAAGGTCTCTTACTTAACAACTGCTTGTACTAAGACTAACTGCCGGGACCTACAATCACTACCTATGTATCATCCGACCAACTGTAGTGCCCAGATGAAAAAGCCACTTTTTTAAGTCTAGTGCATCCGATGCGGACATTCTTTGGATGGGTAAAGTGCATGGTTACCCATCCAAAGACAGTCTGCATCGACCGTTGTTTAACCTCGAAGATCGCGTCAGATCATTGCAGATTTTGACATTAGTAGTCTTATCATAACAGCTTATAATTGCAACATTTTCATGTAGGTTAACTTGCTATGACATATTATATCGTTGGGCGGCTAAAAAACTCTCCTCACTATAGCTTATAGTATAAGATCCCAGGGCCCCCAGACGTTACTTATTTTTGAAGTAACGAATTTTACGGTGTAGACATTCTTCTATGTGTTTAAGAGTGTGTGTGTACTAACTAGTTTGACTAGGCGGCCCGTTTACAGGTAGCAGGTAACAAAGGTAGACAAAAACATAACTTACTTTTGTTAAATTTGAAGTGCTGATTTTTATATATGTCACATAGAATATTATTAAAAATAATTATATCATATTGACAGACCGTTTCTGTGGGCGGTAATTTCTCCCAGACGCTTGAAACCTCATAAAAAAATTACCGAACTTTTGTTATATTCGAAGTCTTCTGCTTTATATATGTTGTTTGGGGGGTTATTTTAATACCTTTTGTGTACAGCCAGACCAATCCGAAGGGCCAAACATTCTCCCAGACACAATCAAAGTTCCGCTGTAAGTGCGAGTGTAGGGGCATTATGCAAGCGCTTGAGCGTGAGCGAGAGCAATATATTAAGTTTTCAGAACTACTCTAGTAGTTATGAGGTGTTTAGTTGTTCAGTGTGTGTTAGACATGCGCAGAATGTGCCACTAAAATGAAAAGATATGTACATATCTTTTTATATCAGTGAACTATATCTTTCTTTTAGTTCAGTAGTTCATTTAGTTCAGTACTAGTTTTCTTTCAATATTTCATTCAGGGCATCGCATCTCTGTCACCTTGGGATAGAGTTTAAATTTGCCTGGTCAGTCAGATTCACCGAGTGATCTCTGTCACCTTGGGATAGAGTTTAATTTTGCTTGTTCAGTCAGATTCGCCGCAGTAAAATTCGTTACTTCAAAAATAAGTAACGTCTGGGGGCCCTGGGATCTTACTCTATTAGACACTAAGCTTACGAAAAAAAATTATTTTTAGTACGGGTCTAACCAATATTTAGTATTATTTAATATTTTGCGCAAACTAAACAAGAAAAATTATACTAAGACTTCCGAAAGGCATATTTGAATAATGTTTGTATAATCGGCTATATCGGTACTAGCTCGACGATGTTTCAGCACAATCAGTGTGTCATTGTCAAGGGCAAGAACACAGCCTCGTGGAGACCACAGTCTAGTGACCTCTACGACCCAGGCCTACGTCTTTCGCGCTGCCACTCGCTGAGTCAGCTGAGATGTTGCAGCCGGCACAGTCGTGTACAAACTACATTGACGACCTCGTTGGCGTAATGGTTACCATGCCGGACTGCCAATCAGAAGGTTCCAGGTTCGATTCCCGGCACGGCCAACATCTTTGTGCTGAACTAAATTTGTTGACTGTGGATCTGGGTGTTAAATATGTATCTATATAAAATATATATGTATGTATATGTAGTATATCAGTTGTGTTAGCAACCATAATACGAACTAGAAATGGTTCAGTATGGGGTTAACCAGACGTGTGTGAAATGATTTCTAATATTTATTTATTTATTGGTTATGATTGCTTGTTTTATTGTTTAATTTCCAAACAACTTGTAAATAACAAAGGTTTATTTTAACAAATATATTTACCATAATCATTACATGATTGCTTGTTGTATATTTTGCAGCGGGCATCCAGAGTGCCCGGAGCGCATCATGCGTATCCACGAGCGTCACCGCGACTACGGTCTGTTGGAGCGGCTGCACCAGGTGGCGGGGCGCGCCGCCTCCGACGCAGAGATACTCGCCGTGCACACGCCGCCACACCTCCACCGGTACAAACAATACTAAATATTTTTATTGATCTTTTTCTCTTAAATTGTGTACGTACGTGTAATATTATATGCAACGACCTCGTTGGCGTAATGGTTACCATGCCGGACTGCAAATCAGAAGGTTCCCGGCACGGCCAACATCTTTGTGCTGAACTAAATTTGTTGGCTGTCGGTCTGGGTGTTAAATATGTATGTATCTATATAATATATATGTATGTATGTATATCAGTTGTGTTAGCAACCATAATACGAACTAGAAATGGTTCAGTATGGGGTTAACTAGCCGTGTATAAAATGTGTCCTTATACAAAAAAAAAATAGTGAGTAACATTGTGTGGTACGTTATAAGACGGTGATGGACAATCACGTATCTAGTTCTAGCGAGGATGTGCAATGGTGTTGTGGGATGTGTCTATGTCTGTATGCAAACTGGAAATATACAACTGTGCACTGGGGATATGAACTGAGAATGTAGAATGTACGTAGATATGTGAACTGGCAACTTGGACATGTGAACTGAGTATATAGTCATGTAAACTGGGGGCGTGGACATGTGAAATGGGGATATAGACATGGGAACTGGGAATGTGGACATGGGAACTGAGGTTGTGGACAGGGGATATGGACATGTGAACGGGGACTGAGAATAGTTGTACCAGGGATTTAGTCTTATGAACTGAGGATGTAGATATGTGAACTGCGGACATGAATATATGAACTGTATACATAGACGTAAAATTTGAATTAGATTATTTGTATAAAAGCTCCCTTTAATATATTTTTTTGAATATTTTTGTGTTTGTTGTTATAGCGACAACACCAAAATGTATATCGTCTCAGTTCTGTTGGAACCATTTGGATATGGAACCCTAAAAACATTGTAACTATGGGTTCATTACTCATCTCAAAAAGTTATGTAAAATTATTACCATAAGCATAAGCAGCCCACTATACGTTCCCACGGCTGGGACTCGGAGCCTTCTCTCACTAGGAGACAGTTATAGGCCATATTCCATGCGGAAATTATTACACAACGTATGAGTTCATATCCTCTCGCTCCATAACGAACTTTCAAATGTTTACTTTATTTAATCGTGCTATACTATTATATATGTCTTATAGCGCGCATCCCTAATGTTAGCTCTCGCACCCCGTCCCCCGCTATAGCGCGCATGCGACGCTCTGAAAGAATTAAAAGGCAGTCGCACGGTCACTAGCGAGCGCGCCGCCTGCGCGCTCCGCGGTTCACACTAATATTATATATTTTCTTATGTAACGCTGGACTATACTGTACTGTTTACTAAATACTAAGACGCTTCCGTAAATAAATATTTTGTAGTGGGACCCGGTGTCTTTTTCTTGTAGTTCATCGACGCCCCGCTATAGTCTTTACATTTACCATCGTTTGTTTAAATTACTTATTTTTTCAGACTAAAAGACCTGGCCACAACAAAGCTGCGTGACCTCAACAGTCAGAAGAAGTCGTTCGACTCGGTTTACTTCCACCCCGATACGCTAGAGAGCGCTACAATCGCTGCCGGATGTGTGCTACAGGTACTTGAATAAATAAATAAATTTTGCGCGCACAAAGCAAATTAAAAACAAAAATACACCGAGAAGGTTAAGTCAGTTAAGAAGAAGAAGAAGAAGAAGTTAAGAAGGGTAATGTTTTTAATAATTAAAAAAAAGCTACGATAAAGTTATGATAAATACGGCACCATGAAGATGGAAGTAAATACGTTAAACGACTTTTTGAAATCACATACCTAGTGCACGCGATGTTCTAAATTCAAATTTATTTTAACCCCAAGGTTTTGCGCTCAGTAAGCCGAGTGCAAGTTTTGTCGTATGCCTGACGCGCTCGACGAAAACCGCGTTCGCACATGATTTGTATGAAAAAAAATAGGGCGCAACCTAGCGGCGCATTTTTGAAACTTTTTGCGCCGCTAGGTGGCGCAGTATTTTTTTCATACAAATCATGTGCGAACGCGGTTTTCGTCGAGCGCGTCAGGCATACGACAAAACTTGCACGCGGCTTACAGATATCGGATAGTGAAATACCAAGGATCGTATTGTATGATTGTAGGCAGTGGACTGCGTGCTGAGCAGGCAGTCCGGGGCAGGCGTGTGTGTGGTCCGGCCGCCGGGGCACCACGCGGACGAGGAGACGCCGTCCGGGTTCTGCCTGCTGAACAACGTGGCGATAGCGGCGCGCCACGCGCTACACGCGCACGGTCTCCGCCGCGTGCTCGTGCTCGACTGGGACGTGCACCACGGGAACGGCACGCAGAGGATCACGTATGACGATAATAGGGTGAGTTCATTTTACTATACACACTTAGCGTTTTGTATGGTACTGTATGGACATATGGGATACAGCTCTGGGGCACCGCCTCAAAATCAAACATCTCAATCATACAGAGGATGCAAAATATGATTCTAAGGACTATCAGTGCGGTGTCCTGGTATACCACAAATGTAGAAATACACGAACACCTGAAAGTAGCGACTGTCAGCCAAGAGATCAGGACACATACGGACACATACAAGTCTCGCCTGGCTATACATCCAAATCCACTTGCTCTAAAACTGCAAATGTCAACATATCAAACAAGACTTAAGAGACAATTGGTAGCCACGAGTAATCTATCTCACTGAGCACCTTTGACATGAATAAGGAGAATGTATCCAATGGGGTGCACACTTTACAACGACACTTACTCAGACCAAATCTACTTATAGTAATTATAATATAACTGATTGCAGATTGAAATACCAGAAAAAAAAACTTTTTTTGGCCTATAATTTTTCCTATTTTTAAGAGTTATTTGTGTGAGAGTTTTCAAGCCGCCCGCAGGGCTCTGACTTGGCTTAACGACTGCTTGTACTAAGATTAACAGCCGGTATGTTTAAAGTGTCACCCGACCCATGGATGAAAATGCCACATATGAAACGTATTGAAATGTATTGAAATGACAGGCGACCGTTGCTAAGTTTCGTTGATCGCGCACATCATCTTAGCTATTCGAACTATAAGTTTTACACATTTTTTTGATTATTTTTATCATAGACTAATAAACATAATAGACGCTCAACCTCTTGGTGAAAATCGAACTATGTGTATAGTTCAATACACGTAGCTCCATCTATTCGTATTTTCTTAAAACGACTTCACTCGGGTCACGCACTCTGCTATCGTTATATACTATGCAATTGTAGCGCGTTGCGGAATTACGCGGCAGCTAGGCTGCACGTTCGATTTGCAGCGTCATCTAGGTTTCATTGGTAGGAAATTATGGCAAATTTCCCCGCAACGCTTTATTGTATGGTAATCAGCAATCCTCTCTAGTAAACTTTGTAAACTGTTCACGTAAGGCATCTTAATATTTCCGCGTAGAAAACGGTCAAACTTACATTATTGCTATTTGGAATGAGTCCAACAGAATCATAATGTAAGTGTGACCGTTTTCTACGCGGAAATTCTCTCTAGTATTCTGATCCCTGGTTTCATTTATTTATTTATTTTAGATACTGTACATATCGATCCACCGCTACGACAACGGGTCATTCTTCCCGCACTCGCGCGACGCGGCTCATACAGCCGTTGGCTGCGGCCGGGGGGAGGGGTACAATGTCAATATTCCTTGGAACAAGGTTAGTTTTATGGAATCTAATATGGAATATGCGTATTTTTATTACACGCTTTATATTAGCTTCACCTGTATGTTTGTTTGTAACCGACTTCTTTGGGCGCGATTTTGACCACTTTAAACGGCCAGATTTCGTTCAAACTTTGTAGATTTATTGAGGACCGATGACAATACACTAATTTGATAAAATTACGGTTTTCTATAAAAAGCGTGTTTTTTAGTTTTTTTAAACTATTAATTATTTCATTCAAAGCTATGTAAGTGAAGAGTGAATATCACAATGAAATTCACTCTTCACAAATATGGTATAATCAATCTAGTGTTCTATTGTTCGTGTCACAATATAAACGATTTTTTCTTCTTTCTTTCCTTAAATACATTGCGCATACATAATATGATGACGTCATAAGTCATGCCTGTTCACGCTGGTACATTTAGCCCCAGAATAAATTCAATATAGTGTGTGTAAGCAGGATTGTCGTAATTACAGCGCGGTATGGGTGACACGGAGTACCTGGCGGCGTTCACGCGCGTCGTGCTTCCCATAGCGTACGAGTACAACCCCGAGCTGGTGCTCGTCTCCGCCGGCTTCGACGCCTGCGTCGGGGACCCGCTTGGAGGTAACATAAACTTTAAGGCTAGATCAAACCAGTATAAAATAAGCAGCCTACCATACGTGATCCACGTGTTCCTACTGCTGGGACTCGGGGACAAAGCCCCGACTGCCAGCAAGAGGAGAGAGATATAGGCCATAATCCACGCTGGCCAAGTGTGGTTTGGTGGATGACACATATATTCGGCTATTCTGGTCCTCAAACTCGCGATGTTTTCCTTCACCGTAGAGCGAGTGCAAATACAAATATAACTTGAAAAATAAGTCATTGATGTAGGGCTGGGATCGAACCAGGGGCCGTCTGATTGAAAAGCAGACGTTTTACTCACCGAGTCACAATCGCTTTCAAGGTGCAGCCATAGACGAATAAATATAACAGACGCTCAATCTCTTATTTAAAATTGTACCACTGAAAATAAGTGCCTTTTGTTGTGTGAAATGTCGCTCCGTGTATCGAGTTATTAAATTCAAATTATTCGGTGTAACATCATGAATTTTGGACCACGGACCTCGCATCTTAACTACTCTTGTTCATTGTAAATTAGAATAAATCCTATAGATGGTGCTTATAGCGTTAAATGTAGCTGCAAGCGGTGAATTTGGAGGAGCTAGGCTGCACTCTTGATTTAGGCGCCATGTTTGAACGTAATTAAGTCAAAATCTAAGCATTAGGTTGACTTGCTCAAACAAATTGAGAAAAATCTTACTTCAAATTCATTATAATTCCAGTAGTTTATTAACCAATGGTATCAAACATATGTGTGTGTAGTGCAAAGTATTCCATGTTCCAATTTCATGAATAGCATCAAACATCTACACATATAACAGTACTCCGTTATATAATCTGTTCAGGTTGCAAAGTGAGCCCGGAGTGCTACGGCCGCATGACGCACTTGTTACGCGGCCTCGCTGGCGGCAAGATCATACTCTGCCTGGAGGGAGGCTACAACGTCACCAGCATATCCTACGCCATGACCATGTGCACCAAAGCCCTACTCGGAGACCCTCTCGTACACCAAGAAGACCCCTACACGCCCTGCCACTGGTCCGCCGTCGAAACCATCAAAGACGTCGTCGCCACACAACAGAAATACTGGAAAAGCCTCAAATTCCACGTCGCTGTGCCCGCGGAAGACGTTCTAGAACCACCGCCACCTTCCCGAGGCTTGATAACGGAGGAAACAAAGACTGATGAGTCGATAGCGAGCTTAGACGACTCGACGAAAAGCGCGCCGCTTCGACTTCATTCCCTGGAGGAGAATCTGGCCAATATGAGCTTGAAGAGATGCGAGGACGGAGTACATTGCGGCACGGACGACGAAGACGACGCGAAAGCTACCAAAAGCGATCCAGAGACGAGTGACAAGGACAGAAATATCCCAAACTCAGCGGGAAAGAGCGAGAGTGAGGCTACAAAAACAAATGAAGTTACAGAAGGGAGTTCTGGCCAAGCGTCGAGCGAGCAAAGAGATGGGGTTGAGGAAAAGAAGACGCTAGTCGATTATCTAGCAGAGAACATGAACTCCATAGTTGACGGGGGGATGTTTGCAGTGATCCCGTTACAGTGGTGCCCGCACTTGGAGACCCTGTACGCGATACCTAGCGAGGTGAAGTTTGAGCAAGGAGTTAAGTGCGTGGACTGCGACCATACTGAGGAGAACTGGGTGTGCCTGCATTGTTATATTGTAAGTATTTAAATATGTTTTATCAGTTTTGCTTTAGTATATCATAAGTGAACCACGGTAACAGCTCAGGCCTTGTTTCGCATTGTAATTTGCATAAATATAGGCTGAGACATAAAATGTTTTGTATTAAATTGTAATGATAATAATAGAATTAATAATATTTAATAGTGACATCTGACCCAGGTCACATAGCAACTGAAATGGATTGTATCAGTATCTATTACTTGTTCTTACATGGTACATATAGGCATTTGACCAGCATTTAAGAAATTCACGAGTTACTCATACTCGTGACTCTGACCTATGGTGGAGAATACCTAGTCTGGAATAACTGGCTCTCAAGGAGGCTGACCGAATACACCGTCAGAGCTCGGCAAAAGATTTTTCAACTTAAGAGTGGTTGCTACCTAGGCGAGCGATAGAAAATGCTCTACCACCATGAAAATGCATGTTTTCTTTTAATTAAACCTTGGCAACAGCTTATATTATGTACAAATACTCTTATGATACGTATATGTTTATCCAATAATATGCAATCGTATGGGTAACACATTCAAATATTTATTGAGAGTGTGCGACTGAATTACATGATGTAATTCCCCCCGCCCCCTTCCACTATCGGACGAGCAGGGAAACGCCAAGGCGGCATCGGTTTACTGTTGAGGTGCCCAAGCCACGCACAAAGCGTTTTGCCTCCACCTTTGTTGTCCGAACCGCTAAACTTTGGAATTCCTTGCCGAATCCCGGTTCCCCAATGACTTACAATCTAGCGATTTTCAAGGCGAGAGTGAACCGGTTCCTTCTAGGTAAGCGCGATCCACCGTAGACCTCATCACCCATACCACAGAATAATAACTTGTACTTCGTACAGAAGCTTCACTTCGCAATGGTTTTCAAAGAAATATGAACTCAATCTGATAAACAATATGATTTAATTTAGCTCGCGGTCCAGTCGAGCACGTGCTCATTTCGTTACCTACCAATTTCTTTTCAAAGGAATATGGGCCTTAATTCACTATACTACGGTTCATAATAAGTTGTACATGGTTATACGTAGTACTAGTTATTATTCTGTGGTATTGAAAGAGCAACGGACTAGGGTTGCTTACTTCGAGAAACTACTTCACTATATGGATTCGCTAACTTCCTTTAAGTTGAATAGAATTCCCTCGGTATCATCTATAGTATCACCGAAAATATTTTGCGTTGGGCTTTTAGTCTAAGTTCGTAAATCTACGACAAATGAAATGCAACTCGAATGAAACTACTAAAATATCTTTTTTATTGTATCTACTTTTTAGGATATTGGAATAGTACGGGGAGAAACGGTTTGTAGTTTGAATTAATTTCATTTCATATAGGAACATAATGTAATCCAGTCAAAATAGATTTTACCCTTACCTGTCAGCGTCTTTAGGTAACAAAAAAAATTTCGATCACGATCCGTATTTATACAACTAGCTGGCCCGGCAAACGTTGTTTTGCCTTAGAAATATATAGTAGAAGATTCTCAGACCTACTGAATACGCATATGAAATTTGGTAAAATCGGTCAAGCCGTTTCGGAGGAGTACGGTAACTAACATTGTGTCATGGAAATTTTATAATTCTTTATTGGACACATAAATAAAAAAGGCACAGTAAAAGACAATTAACTTAAAATTAGTGTACCACAATTGGCGGCCTTATCGCTTAAAGCGATCTCTTCCAGGCAACCTTTGGATGGAAAGGAATTTATAAACGACTAAAGAAGGACGTAGTGTACAATAAAGAATAATAAAAAAACATACATATAATATTAATAATCTTATCTTAATTTATATAAATCTCGTGTCACAATGTTTGTCCTCAATGGACTCCTAAACCACTTAACCGATTATAATAAAATTCGCACACCATGTGCAGTTCGATCCAACTTGAGAGATAGGATAGTTTAAATCTCAAATTATAGTCGCAATTTTAATTTATTGCTAATATAATTTGTTATAATTGACTGTAAGTAACCTATCTATATAGTAATTGAATTATCAATGAAGTAATTCGTAAAAATGAAGTATCTTTTTGTACGTGTAGGTAACTCCTAACCAAAAAGAAACCTGGCAATAACTAACCTTAGGCCTATATTACTTAAAGTAGGCGACCATACGTTTTTATCAAATCGCTAGTGCCTTGAAAATTCGCAAAACGGACACAACCGTCAACGACGTCTGCCCCCTCACGCGTCTGCCCGCGTTCGGGTCGCGCACTCAGCCATGAGCCACTTCTTCCCCACCGCACCTACCCCGCTCCCCCCACGCCCCGTTCGCCTGGCGCCGCTGCCGGTATCGCCGAAATTGCTATGACACTGCATTTTAAATCTGTGATACCTTCGAAAATATTTATTTAATTTACATGCTGTAAAAAGCCATATTGATCTTTATTAAATGCACAATGTATTTAAGATACTTAATTGGATAAGGATTAATACTGTATTGCTTAAAATCGCTTCGTAAATAAGCCATTATTTCTCGTACAAAGTAAAGGATAAAAAATGGTTATTGTGGGTTATTCCTAAGAGATAAACATATACCATCACGGACTTTTTTGTAGACCTTTTTAAGTTGTACAATACTGTAGTAAATTGTTTTGATCTATCTTGTAGGATTCAGTCAGCGTTTGCAATGTAAGCGCAAAAAATGTTTTGTTTTTTACGACCTCACATTAAAAACCTCAAAAATTTTTGCCTATGTGTTATTCTGATGTATAAACTATAGCCTATGTGTTATTCTGATGTATAAGCTATATTGTGGTAAAGTTTCATTCAAATCCATTCAGTAGTTTTTACGTGAAAGAGTAACAAACATACATCCATACATCCATAATTACAAACTTTCGCCTTTATAATAGTAGTAGGATTAAATACTGCACAGTATTTTTTTGCTTTTTTTCGTTTTGTGTCCATCTTGCAATTATATAATGACTCAATCAAATAACACAGAATAATAACTAGTACTTCGCAAATAATTAAGTTGAACGTGGTCGAAAATATAGCGCGCACGCGTGTATTTTCGTTCGCTTGTGGCAGCCTACTATATTGGCCGCTCCGTAGTGGCCGCCGCCCGTAGGTATGTTTTTAACACCTACACGCGGAGTGACACAGGCCTGCCCATACCATCAGGTGAATTGTGGTCAAGCGCTGACCTATTCGGAGTATAAAAAAATATATCTTTCCTTTCGCAGACGGCATGCGCGCGCAGCGTGAACGGTCACATGCAGCGCCACTACGTCTCCAGCGGTCACCCGCTAGTGCTCTCCCTGGTGGACCTCTCGGTTTGGTGCAACCAATGCGACGCGTACGTCGACAACGCGCTGCTCTACGACGCCAAGAACAACGCGCATAGAGCCAAGTTCGGTGAGGACATGCCCTGGTGCTATTCTCAAGATACTGTACAAATGCAATGATTTGTTTCAAGATTGTACTTTGTAAACGGTCACACTTACTTAAAATAACAAATACAAATACAAATCATTTATTGATAACACCAAAGTTACAAGTCAAATAATATGATATCAATACACAAGTATATGATATGTATCCATGTCAATTTTCAATTCTAATTCTAATAATATAATATCATTACGATAGTATATGATATTAATCACATGTCAATTGTCACATCTAATTCTAGTAATATAATATCATTACAATAGTACATGATATGAATCAAATGTCAATTTTCAATTTTAGATAATCATTAATATTATAAAAAGTTTTATCTAATAGCCAAACCCTGAGTCTAGTCTTAAAGGTGGCGGTGGAAGGTGCATCCCGGATAGTCGCAGGTACGCGGTTGTAGATCGCGGGCTTTTTAGATAAGTGTGACCGTTTGTTTAAAGATGGTGGTAGCTAGGTCTGTAAAGGATTGGATAACATATAGATTCAGAAGATTTTAAATAATATACATAATAAAAACTATTGTTATCAACCTTTCTACACACACATATTGATCGATGTCAAATTGGCTTTAGGTTGCAGCAGGAATACACTAGACATTTCAATTACAATGTTATATATATAACATTTTTAATAACTGTAAGAATAGAATAAAATCTGAAATGTATATTATTTGAAATCTTCTGAATCTATATGTTATCCAATACTTTTTTATTGATGAATAGGCCAACGTTTGACCGCATCTAGTCTGATATTAAGCTTGACTGTGGTCTAAGATGTAACAAGCTTGGCTAGAAGGAACCTATTTACTGTAGTTTTCAAGACCCCCATATTTAATATAATTGGTTCTCTGATACATTACGTCATATTATCCTTGGATGAAACTAAAACTATAAAGTAATTCTGCCAATTTGAAAAAAAAACATACAATACTATATTACTTTATTGTACAACAAATACAAAACAATATTATATTAAAAGAGAAAAAAATTACTGAGGTAATTAATACATTTACATAGTGGCTGGTGTAACATTTTTTGGCGGATTTGTATTTTTTTTTGTATGGTTGTGGTATAGTAGAATATTTACCGCACATTGGCTAAATAGTTTCTTAATTACCCAGGGTTAGTTATGTTACGTATATACGTATCTAGGTTTTACGGTGGTCAAAATCCAAAATCTTAGTTGTCATAATTACAATTGTAATTACGATTTCGCTTAAAAACTTGTTTCACTCACGTAGTGCCTTTATTAATATATTTAATAATGAAAATATTTGTTCGCATCCTTTTGCTCACAGTTACTTGCAAGTGTGAGTACATAAGCTTTCAAATGTTTTCTTTATTGACTAGAATTATAAAAAAACTTGTATTGGATAGTCATGCATGCAGCGAACAAGAATAAATGGAAAGGTAAATCCATACAACTGTCGCTTAGAATTTGGATCCATTTACGCACACAATTATACTGCTATCCCAACGAAACACAACCACACAAAGCTCGCACGCGATTGGTCGCCGCCACACCATGTGACGCCCCGCGGGCGCGCGATTAGCTTTTTTGCCCCGCCCACCGCGGTATTTTACTTTTATTCTAGTTCGCTGCATGCTTGTGAATAGCCCTTATGGTTTTAAACCCATAATATGGAAAATAATATACTAATATTATTAATTATATGATAGGTATTTCGCGCTATTCTTACTATAATGCCAAGTAATTGAAATCTAGTAGGTTGCTTGACAGTATACCAGTACAATAAATTGGCCATTTACTATTTTAAAAAATAATTAATTAATATTTAGATATTTTCATATGTAAATAACTACAAATACTTTTACATTGCGTATAAATGTGCTTTTTGATATTTATTTTACAATTATTTATTGATTATTATTGTGTATTTTTAATAATTTGAGCCAGTATTTTGGATAGCACAAACTAGGTAATTGGACTGTAATCTAGTTATTTAACATGAAATGTATATACCGTTTGGTATATACATGATTATTTTTTCATAATCATGCCCTTCAAAGTGAGAAAAAAATTACAGCATTTTCTTTTCAGAATAAAGTGTCTGAATATTTTTAGTAAATATTTAAATATCCAGATATCGATCATGTTTTTTTTAGAATAGTACCTAGTAATGTTACTATAAAGGTAACCATTTAATACCTTTTAACCCTGTATATGTAAACTAAATGATTGAAGGATAAAAGCAACAAAAGGATAAAAAGATAATGTATAACACGATCATGACATGAGCATTGGCAATCATGTGCCAAATAAAGAAATAATAAACTCATATCATATTTACTTTTTGTGTGTTTTGTTTTACTTATTTCGTGTATAGACTGGAGCGACGATCTGCCTTTATTTAGCAAAGGATGTCGTCTCAGGAGACGGCCGTCCGATGGTCATGCGTTGAAGCTTGGAAAGACCTTAAGCGCGTTATACTTTTGTTCGCGCAATTCAGAACGAGCATTGTGATTGGTAGCGAGCAAGAACGTCACAAGACGTACATTCGCCTCTTCTAGAATGTCGTCGTATATTTATATTTTTCTTTAAAGAAATGGCCTTAATTTGATCTCAATGCATCTGATGGTAGGTGCCGATGCCGCCTACGATTCTTCCATTAAGTACTAAACTATTTGAATAAGATAACGGCATTTTAGTTACGATACAGCAGGATTGTCTATTCTAGATTTATAAATACTTATGCTTTAGGATGAAGGAAACACCAACTGTTTAAGCTGGTTTCCGCAGTTAAGTTAAAAAACTAAATTTAGGCAGGGTGCATATTCCATTCTTGGATGTTCTACTTATAGCGGAAACGTTGGTGAACTGGTTTAGATGCATAGGTACTCCAAAGGCCTTTAAGACTGCAGACCGCTAGAGTGGCTACCAAGCATTCACCTCTTACTAATTCAGATAATCACTTCACACTTTTACTGACTGTAGTACCATCTTTCTTATGGTCTGAACATCACATAATGTGCATTTACTGCTATGACTTACAACTTGTTCATTTATTTACCCTCTTCTTCATATGATCTAAGTGGCCAAGTTCTGGTGTGGAGTTTTCAAGCTGCCCGAACGTCTCTAACTTAGGCTCTTATTTGTGAAAAAAGGCTTATTTGTTTTAAATAAAAAAATCTAAGATTCAAACGTTTGATGTAATAAAACCACACAAGAGTTCATGTAAGGAAATATATTTTATGTGATCAAAAGCTGCACTTGTAATAACAATAAACAAAAATCAATACTTACGTAAAAACCTATAAAACTAAACTGGTGGACTGAAACAGGCTCATGTGATGGCTTAAAGTAGCTTAAATATAAGTTAATTGTAATGCTTTAAAAGCTCTAGCTCTATCACACCAAATAATAAGCTGCTATTATTATAAAAAACACTAAAAAACATGTGAGTTTTGTACATAATTTTAAAGCTCTCCTTGATTTCAGACTCAATGTAACATTTAAATAACTTATAATTATTATAATAAACAGATTTAAAAAATAAATAAATGTATAAATTAAGCAAAATAAAGCCAAAAGATATCTAAGTTAATTTATAATGGGATATAAGGTATCCTTATATGAACAGTAAAAAAAATACCTGATTTACGAACATTAATATTGCTTTGGTACAAAGCAAGGCGAAGTATTTTACATATTATAGCTTAATCTAGGTGTAAAGGTGGTTATATTAAAACACTTACAAACAATTCAATCGTAAGACAAAAAAAATGTGTGTGAAATATTGCTGTTATAAGTGATTCAAATGAACCATTATGTTTTGTTTAGAATACACAGAAACTTCGACAATCCACTTTTCCAGGGAATAAAGTTTATGCTAGAGAGGCCATTTCCTATTGGAGTATTCTCAGAGGCATCCAAAATAATAGCATATCTATATAATATAATATAAGCTACATTTTTGTACTTAAAGCCTTAACTCTATAAATCCTAAGACAAAACTGTTTCATAAAACATGAGATTCTCTGTAGTATATTCAGATCTATAGCAACAGATTCATTGTGTTGAGTGAGATTACTATCCAGGCAAGACTGGTCTCGGTTACCCGGGAACTTAGGGAAAGCTTCTGTACAGAAATGAGGATAATATGAGTAGTCCTCAATTATATCGAAATAGTGGTACTGACTAGCCGCCACCCGAATTTGTCTATCGAGAGAGCACGGGGATGCAATATAGAACCTGTACTGCTTGTTATTCTTATGAAGCATCATTTCAGCATTGGTCAATACTTCATCCACTTTGTCGAACAAGTCATTCATTGGTAGAGAGCCATATTTGTGAATAAAGGTAGTTGGTGCCAGTCTATAAGACTGACCTGTGGCTCTGTCTTTCCAAATTTTGCTGGTGCTCTCTAGCTGGAGCAAGAATGTTGGTATACTGTAGCTGTGTGTAGTTATAACATGAGTATGAGCACCATAAATGCTTTTAATTTCATAGTGTAGGCTGTTGGCGAATGGATAGATTCCTCCTTGGTGTACAAAGCCAAAGAACACAGTCAAAATTAAGTTTATAGTATACCATAAGTATAAAAATAGCTTTTTTAGCTGCCTAATCTTTGGTGCATCACCCTCATTTGGGTGAAAGTGGTTCCCATAAAGGTATACCAATGGCACAAGAACAGGGATGATGAACCGAGCTTCCTGATGCGGGAACAGAGACAGCACAGCGACAGGTATGACTAGAGAGAACAGCATGAGACCTGTGATGCTCTGAATGCGAGGCAACTTGCTGTACTGACCACGAACAAATCTGTAAATCATAAAAGGATATAGTTACATATTTACAGACTTTCCCTAACTCAATTAGTACTTGCATTTCTAAGGTAAAGAATCCATATAAAATTACCTGTAAGTGTTCCCAGTGAGAGTGATGAGAGCAAGTATGCCCAAGGTATTAAATAGTAGTGGAACATTGACTGCTATATGCAGCCATCGAGGGTGCAGGCCATGCTGAGTAAGATTCTTCATGTTAGAGTTATATCGCAAAAAGTTCAAAGGAGTCACCACCCAGTTGTCCCAAGATATCTTCAGGGCTTCTACCTCAGCCATAGTTAGGTACCCATAATACCCTGAATCTACCAGTATAAGCACTACAATTGAAGGAATAGCACACAACACAAGCATAAGTATTCTTATGTGGAAATCTTTGAAGCCTACAACTTTGGAACCTAAACCTCTGTGAAGCCAGAAAAATACTGGGGATAAAGCAAACCCTACAAAAGTTGGACGGTTAAATATACCTACAACTACTACAGTAGCTATTACTATGACATGGTTCAAAGAATGAGCCGGCAAATGTGTCTTTAGTTTGAAAAGCTTCACTCTTTCCACAGCAGTCTTAGCTTGCTGGTACTTTTCTCTGAGAAACTCATCATGATAAATAATTTTATCAGATCTATTCATGCATTCCGCTACAAGCAGCAGCAAGATGGAAAAGAATATCATTTCAAATGAGTTTGAGAAACTTCTACAACAGTAAACCAGCACAACATAAGAGCTTGCAAATATTTTCAATCTGTTCCTAAAATTCTGGCCATATAAAACACATATTCTGTACAGACTGTAGTCATTTATGAGAGAGAGGAAGCAAATAAATATACGCGGAATGACGAGAAGGTAATACGGCGTTCTCAAATCAATATTGAGATAGTACTTTGTATACGGGTTAGCTAGTCTTATAAAGTGTAAGGGTGGTCCAAGAATAATTTTGGGGACGAAAATGTTTCTGATTGGAAAGTTTGGATTGAACTCCCATGTTCTAGCAACGTCGACGGTGAGAATGTCGCCTGGAAGCAAATAATTCCCCCGTTATTAACACAACACAGTTCATAGATATGAAAAGTTGAGGTTACTTTTCTTTAAGATATTTGTGCATTTATTAATTCCTGATAAATAGACATACCTGCAATAACTTCAACATTTTGAAAGAACTCATCAGGGTGAATGTAACCTCTTTGAGGTATTAATGTAAGTAAAAATCGTAAGCCCACAAGTAACCAATATGAGAGAGGTAATTTAACTGGATTTGTGAATGAAATCGCTTTAAAAATATTAGTCTTGAGGAACATCTTCACGGGTGTTTTGCTTGTGTAGGTATAACGTTTCTTAATTTAACATTGTAACTAAATTTATAAATATTTTCCAAGAATTTTAAAAACTACAAATGTTTTGTTTTGTATTGACCCAGTGCTCCAGTGCTACCATTTTAATATTAGCGAATCTGTCATACACCTATTGGTTAAAAACTGCCTAACTTGACGCTAAAAATACATGATTTAAGATATCCATTGTATTCTTTTAATTTTATTTCGTTGTAGTTCTAATTTTTTATTCTCATAAATCTGTAAAAATCTGCTAATTATATAAATCAACAAACAAACGTAAATTATGGGACAAGAAAATATAGACACAATATTTGCCAAAATGGGAGAATTAGGCACATTATGGACGCACACTGTTGATATATCATTCATATTTCATTCATTGTCAAAGTCGCTATCAAAATTTTGTAATATGTCAATGTAACAGTTTTTCTTGTCTCCATCCTTCAATTTTTGTTTGAGGTTATGTGTTTTATGCCAGTAGTATTGTTTTCTTTCGTGACTTATATTATTTTATGCAAAAAATATGTGTAATCGTAAAGAAACAATAGAATCTCAATTACAAATATCTTTGAAACTAATACGAATGTATGATTGGTTACTAGACTTATACGTGTTGGTAAGTTAAATTCGGAAAGTTTTACCAATCTCATCTCGGTAGAGTAAACTTTTCTATGTTCATATCTATTTGTTTTTTAATCATGACTATAATTTGCCTGCTTGTCTTCAGGATTTCTTTGTCGACGACCACTGGAATAAACTACCATCCAGCTGGAGAGACAGTTTTCGAGACTTTAACCCTCAAGAACTTGGTCGAATACTGTCTGATAAGCCAACAAATCATGTCTTTCCACTCTCTTTCTTAGCACTTATTAAAACAGTGAAAGCTTTGTGTATACCTAGACAAAGTACTTACGAGATAAACCGATGCTTTAATTATGAAGATTTAGACAAATGTGGAAGCCACCCAAGATTACAAAACTTATTTCTAAAGCATGTAAAGTTAAAAAAAAGGCACGAGATTAGCTTGATGGCTGATGTGGTGAAAGAAACAGCTTTGAAATGTGATTGTAATGCTGTTATTGACTTTGGCTCGGGGCTAGGGCATTTAGTGAGGATGCTCGGATATAAATACAACCTGTATGCAGCTGGGATTGAATGTCAGGCTCAGTTGACTGAGGAGGCTAGGTTGGTACTCTTGGTATGTATAAATGCCATTTACACATTTAAATGTAGCTTGATTTAATGATTCTCTTATTGGGCTTTCCAAATTATTACCGAACACTATGACACAATTTGGTTTGTATTTGAGTAAAAAGAAATTTTAATTGAAGCATACCAAATGTAGTAAACTAGTTAACTAAGATAATAATATGTTATTGTCTGCCTCAACACAATTGCAACTCAGCATATGTTGCTAGTACAGAGCTATTAGTACTGTTATTCTGTTGTGGTAGGTGCTGATGTGACTATAGACCATGAACATGGGTAATTAAACATTATTTTCCCTCAAATAACAGTCACACAATTATTTTTCAGAAAACTTGACTCCGAACTGGAGTACACTGCAAGTAAGCATCTCTCGCCAGAATCTATGTTGAGTTTACATCAACCATTACACCTCAATATGACTCTCAAAAGCCTAGACCAACTTTGTGTATTACCCTTACCAGACACTATGAAGAATTACGGTTTAATTGGCCTACACCCGTGTGGAGATCTGGGACCTCTGCTGCTTAAGCATTTTGTCCAGAATAAGAAAGTTAAATTCATCTGTTTAGTTGGCTGTTGTTTTATGAAGCTGACTAAAGATGGGTATCCTATGAGTGACTTTGTTAAAGGTTTGGACAGTCACTTGTCTTTTGTTAGTAGAGAAATATCGTGTCATGCCATAGAAACCTATTGTGAGAGGCTGGTGGATGGGAAATATGAGGATTTGAAGGTGAGATATGAGTTCTAGTGTTAACAAATCTCATAGAATGTATGTATTTATTTATCTGTAGGAAGTGTCATTTATATAAATAAATAGAATTTGAATAAGAATATCATCACTGTGTTTTTAAACGTTTTTAGTATTTTTTGTAGAATGTAAGATTTTCGGTATTAATATGAACCTTACTTTAGTACTGGTGTATGTATTTATTGGATTATAGGCGAGCAGCATTATGCTGATGTGCCTATATAACACTTGAGTTGAAATTTAATTTTAACAGTTCACTAAATGTCCACAGGTCAATGTCAATTTAGATGTCATATACTAATAATGTTTTCCCATTTAATATTGAATTACCTCATGCATTTATTAATGTAAAACAGACGGATTTTACTATTTCAATTCTTACACTGGCCAGTAATAGTTTATTTTTAAATTATGTTATAAATAACAAGAATATGAAATAAATCTAGTCAAAAACATGATTATTAGGCTATCAGAATTATATAGCATGTGAAATTTACATCTGCCTATGAGTCTTACTTGTAATTATTTAGTTTCATAAGATAACCATATATGTATTATTTCAGGTTCATGCCTACCGAGCAGCACTGGAGAGTATGTTGATGGCTATTGATCCAAATCTTAAACATGCGCCTGTCAGGAGTATAAAACATACAGATTCTATGTCATTTGAAAGGTATGGAAAGACATTTTAAACTTTTGTTTCAAAACTAATCTAAATTTGGAATTTATGGTCCATCCTTTCCCATCTTACTAATATTATTAAATTTCGAAAGTTTGTGTGTCTGTGTACATGTTTTTTCTTTACACTCCAGTGGCTGAACCAATTAAGATGAATTTTGTTATGAAGATTGACTGTTACTACTTATTTATATTCTACCACCCCAGGAGAATATTTCTATTCTTAACATTATTTCTACTTATTTTATTCATTTAGCAAGGAAATACGATTCACAGCCATAACTACCTCGTTGTTCAGGAGTTCAAACATAGGAAGTTTATTTATAAGCTATTAGTATATACCACTATATTAAAACTTTCTAAGGCATATTTGAATAATGTTTGTATAACCGGCTATCACTTACGTTTATTTTGTCCGAATTAGCCCGACATGTTTCAGCACAATCAGTGTGCCATTCTCAAGGGCAGGAACACAGCCAACGTAACTCCGCGGTGACGGGAGGGCCTGCACTGCTTATTAGTATATAAGTTGGCTTGGCGAGGCACAATACCTTGTTTAACATATAGCTTGGTGTGATGAAGACAGGTTAGACCCTGGATTAACATGACTTCGGGGCACAGTTATTAATGTATATTTTGCTCTCCAGATATTGCAGATTAGCTCTAGAGAAGCTAGACGTGTTGCTGCCGACAGACCCTGAGGTGTGGCTCCGTGGGGAAGAGCTACTGTCTCAATGGCGTCGCGTGGTGACTGTCTATACACTGCGCCTTGCGTTGGCGCCTCTTGTGGAAACTGTTATACTTTTGGATCGGGAACTGTATGCGCTTGAGAATGGTAAATATTTTGTAGATAAGAATTAACTATTGTAAACTTAGTAATTTTTGTATTAATGATTAATTAATCATAACATTTTTCTTGGACACATTTCACACACTAAGGGTTAGCCCCATACTAAATCATTTCTAGTTTGTATTACGGTTGCTCACACAACTGACATACTACATGTTTATGTTTATATCGATACATATTGAACACCCAGAATGACAACCTAGTTCATCACAAGATGTTGGCAGCACTGGGAATCAAACCCGGGACCTTCTGGTTGGCAGTCCGGCATGGTAATCATAACGCCAACGAGGTCGTAAATATCAGTGCATTCCTGTGAAGCAATATTAAAGAGAGAATTTTATCAGCCTAAAATATTTTGTCTTGCATATTCTATTTCTAGATTAATGTTACAGTAAGAAAACAATCAAGCTTTTACCTCTGCAATCTTCATAATGTCAAAAATGTATCTTCCATCTACCGAAGATGACATGGTTGACTTCATACGGGTAAAAGATATAAAAGAGAAATGAGTTAGTGTACAATGGCTGGTAGAGGGATTATCAAAAAAATACTGTACTGCAAACCAAGTTCAGTTCTTCGATCAGTGTTGGTTAAGAGTTATTACTAAATTAAAACACAGCTAATCTTATGAGCTCACATTTAATAACGACATCACACATTTTGTTTGTACAGAAAGTACAGATAAATAAGTACATCACTTAACATATAAAATGTTTAAAAATGTATGCTAAAAATAAAAAATATATAATACATAGACATTCTCTAACAATATAAAAAAAAAGTTCAATTAATCTCATTATCAGCTCAGCTAGATTAGTGCTGGCAATGGCTTCTCGTAATCCAGACTAGAAAAATGAATCTTCATTCATTCCATTCAAAATGTCATTCCTTAAGGCCATAATCAATCTTGTCAAACATTCTCAAAAAAATATATATATACACCACATAAAATTTTACTAGAAAAAATTGGGTAGGCAAATTTTACCAGACAAAAGCTAACATTCACAAATGGACCTCTATAATAAATATTTGGCACTTTACAAACATATATTATAATTACTTATTTATGACTAGACTTTATGTGAGTAGCTAGAGTATTGTGTTTTTATTTAGGTACAATCCTGAAACAATTGAAGGTTTAAATTCAGCTTAATTGTTTATTTGACTAGATAATAATAAGTAAACTGTCTATTAAAGTAAAAAATACTATTTTAAAATTTAAAATGTCTCTTGTAAATTTAACAAATCATTGCAATGTGTTCGCAAAAAATTGTTAAATTGCAATTACATTTGCAAAGTGCTTAATGGTAATTTTAAACACAATGCTTTTTGGGCACTACTTGCGCTGTTAGTGACTTCCACTTAAATTACTGTAAGAATCATAAATACCAGTCATATATTAAAGTTAAAAGCCTGTCTTAATTAATGCAAGGAATTTCTTTACAGGAATGTCTTGTGAAGTCCAACCAGTTTTTGATCCTAAACTATCTCCAAGGAATCATGTAATGACTGCAAAAAGGTAGTATAATCATTAAAAAAGATTACAAGAACAAATTTATGGAATTAATTCAAATATAAATTATTATATTTTAAATTATTTTATGTAAGCCTGTTTCAATTTTGCCTGAACACAAAGTTAATTACTTGTGTTAGAATAAGTTGCACTATAAAATATTTACATTACGTCAATTGGAATGTTAATAAATATTTGATATATTTATATTTACATTGTGTTTGTCTTCTATCTAGAATTTACAATTTGAAAAGATATGTACCTACAACATTTACAGATTGTTCTGAATATATATAATATTATAGGTAACATGTAGATGTTTTTTTATATAGATGGAATGACAGATTTAAATTACAGAAAAGAATATTAGAATTTTATGTAAACCAAATAATTATATTGAGACTTAAGTAACTATCAATTAAGAACTGTAAAGCCCTTTTCCAGCATAACATAGAATAGGCAAGCTTTTTGTTAAAATTTTGCTTTGTTTCATCATATAGGTACTACAAGGAAATTAAAATGGTACTTTGACTATTTATATGGGGTCTTAATAATTTCCATGACATTTAAACAGAAAGTTAGAGTCTGAAAGGCTATTAATTGGAGTTATTATAGTTATATCAGATCGTTTTATCTTAATAAACACATAATTTGAATGTTTCAAATATTTGCCTCGCGTGAAAGAAAATAAGGCATATTTCCCTCGAAATAAAGTCTTAACTTGCCCCAGCATCAAGTTTTGACAGGCGCGGTCAAGTAAAGAAAAGTTTGTTACTCTCTCCACCTATCTTATAAAACTGCTGCTAAAAGAAAAGTAAGCATATTTCTCTCTTAATAAAGTCTAGCTTAACCTAGCATTAAGTTTTGACAGACGGGAGCCAAGGAACAAACCTTACCTCTCATATATATTTTTGCCGATAAAAGAAAAGAAAGCGTATGTCTCTGATAATAAAGTGAAGTTTGCTCCAGCATCAAGCGTTGGCCGGCGGATGAGGCAGCATGGGCGCGGGTTCTTCGTCGGAGTCCTCTGAATGCACTCGAGTGAAGCGACGCCGCTCCAACAGCCGGCGTAACTTGAACTCTCCCTGCCCGTATTCCCAGCGGCGGCGGGAGACGCTCTTACGACCTGAAATACCATTATGGTACGCTTACACGCTTGCCAAGCCTTGGCAAACTGCAAACAGTCCCAAGCCTCCACAAATCTCGTTTGGCGTTTGAAAGGCGTTTATACGCTTGTGAATACGTCAGTCTGCAATATACATCCAAGCAAACGCCCTTTGATCTGCGTAAAAAAACCGACACTCGACTGGATCGGAAGCAAGCAGGCACAAGCCCACGCAAGCCAAGCCAAACGCCCTTTTTACATGCTTGCGATTGTCGATCCTTGCCAAGCGTGTAAACGTACCATTACAGGTTTCATTTCGAAGTTCGTTCGTCTATTAGCTTTGATATAATCCCTTTATCGACTCCTATTTTGGCTTAGTAAAGTAATTCTTTATTAACCTGTTTCAAAAGGAAGCTACGACGTCACTTATTAGTGGAAATATTCTGTAGATAGAATAGTAAGTATCTGAAATACCTAATTGTGTATTAAATCAAGTATTACCTGAATCCTTGCTTATGTGGTGCTGACAGCTGAAGTACTGTTACCTATTATTATTCCAGAATGTTCCATTTTTATTTCAAATATTGTTAACTGGTATAGAAATATTTCAGGAAAGTGTTGCTTATATATATTAACTACTTTTTATTTTAGATAGAAGTTATAATGAGCGTTAAGAACTGGCTCCGTTTTACAGGATCGAAAGAACTCCCGACCTGACCGCGATACCTGAGCTAATAAACTCTTATATTTTTATTTACTTTACTTGAACTGTGACTAACCCTTATTTTATTTCACACCAAACTGCCGAAATAATGTATAATGCGACGACGGTCTGCTTCCATCTAGCAAAGGGATATCCTCCCGGACAGATGTTGTGTCCGGAGACGGCCGTCCGACATTGTAGCTAGGACCAGTCGTACGCGCGTTGTCAATACCGCTTGCGCGATTCAGAACGAGCGCTCTGATTGGTAGCGGGCAATGTAGTGCGACAGAGACGCCACAACGCCAATGGGGACCAAATTTGATTTATACTTTATTTTAACCCTGGATATAGGCTTTTTATCTCAGATTAACTTGGGCACTGTCATGCACCAGTAACTAACAATATTTATAGCCTATCTAGACTAGTATTCTAGATTTTGTTTTGACGAATGTTTCAATGTTATATAACAAAATGTATTTATCGAGTTACTGCAAACCAACTATAGAAGCTTCGGAGTTAGTTATCAACCCCCTAAGTCTCGTATTTGAGACACTGGCAACTGGCGTCGCTCCCAATGGCAATAGCCACTGCTGTCAGTGTCATAACCTACTATTACTCAACAGAGCGTCAATAGTCTTAAGAACTTATTTATTATTATTATTCCGTTAGTCGGTAAATAAATAATCAATCTATAACTTATAATTAAATCAAGCGTGCCGGCTAAAAGGTGCTCATGCAAAAAAATGTAAAGGTATTTGAGGAATAGGTAAAATAGGGAACATGCAACGACAAAATAAAAACAAAACGAAGCTGCTTCCAATAAATATATTTCACACATATTATATTTTAACATCACAATCTTTTTCACAAGTAAATAATTAAGCGTAATTAAGTACACAACACTATAATAAATAATATTCAATTCTACTGCTAACAAAAAAAGTTTTGCTGCTCATCTTTTTAATACTTTTCAAAGTGTCTTAACTTTGTCCTAATTCGATAGCATTGTTCGATGAATAATTATGAATAAATGTATTTTCTCAATATTTCTTTACACCAGCAAAACTTTTTTAAACTAAGTTACAAATAGTGCACAAATAAAAAATATATTGCTAGCATAAAAGTGCTATGGAATGTGTTTCACAGTCAAAAAATAAGTACACATAATCTCAAATAGAGTTCCTTTTACGAAAAAAGTCTAACATAAGAATGGGTATTTAAAAGTAGCCGGTTTTTAAGACTTCTTTCGTAAAACTCAGTTCAGCTTAATAAAAGTTAAACAATAAATAAGACTAAATAGAATCTCATCTCAGATCAATAAAAATACAGATCGTTGTATACATTTTTCTACATAAGTACTAATCTTTAAAGTACAATAACCATAAAAATAATAGTTTCTAATAAGCTACATTTTGTGATATAAATAAAGATCGTCATTGGTTTTGATTCTAGCCTATACAGGACTAAACGAAATTTAATGTTTCTGTGTCTTTTCATCATTAGTGATCAGAAAGAGACTACTATTTGAACCACAGACTAAGCAAAAATAAAAAGTCAAATATGCAATTAGGTAGTTAGTTTAATGGCTTATATAAACAAATTGGTTCTAAAAAAGACATTTAGTTTAGTCCTATGTTCAATAGAATCGTCATGAAAACATAATTTGAAAGATCGCCCCGTCTTGCACTCCTTTAGTTATGCAAGCAATGCCATTCATTAATTTTAAATATTTTCTTTATTGGCACATGTTATACACGATATGAGGATAGTGTAAAATAAGGATATACTTAGTACATTATTTAATCTACTATAGGAATATTTAATCTCGTCAGATCACTCAAAAAGATCTAAGTAGTTCGTGATTTTAATCAGTCCTTAAGCTTTTTAGTCAATTGACTATGAGTCAAAGTGTCAGTAAATGCAGTGGTCAGTATTTCACTTGCCAATCGCATGTCTACCATAAAAAATTCTAAACCATACTAATTACAAAAAGACATACAAAAGTTAATTTTTTGGCTAGCTTTATAGGTATTATTAAAATATTTCGGTACTTTTTGACAGCGTACATGACAGATGGTTTTGTTGTTTAAAAAGTTACGGATACTGTATTTTAGCGTGTCTATAGTGTTATAAGTGTTTTTTTTCTCGTCACACCGCTATCCAATTGGCGTTTTCAGCCCATTTGTAGAACGATGTTGCCGTTATTAGTATTATTTGATACTGTATTTGTCTTATTCGCTCATTTGACGAATATGGCGTTTATTTTTTACATTTCATGGGCTTGCGCTTGATCACAATATATGTATCTAACATTTGTTTTATAATGTACGTCAATATTTTTATTGACAACAACAAACACGGAATAGCGATGTGCCAACGTTTGAAGAAAAAATACACAAATACCGAATAGTGAAGTCTAGTGCCAGAATAAAAAAAAAATACGGACGTAGAGTAGATACAGTGCCACCAACTTAGCTGTTCAGTTGACGGCGTCGCTAGTTGAGATTTGTTGCTACCCAAGAATGGTTTCGAACTTGTAGTTCCAATTTTGCCCACCTTTTTTTTTAATGATAAATGGGCTTACGTTTGACCACAGCTTGCCTGATGTTAAGCTTGACTTGCCTGATGTTAAGCTTGACTGTGGTCTAAGATGTATCACGCTTGCCTAGAAGGAACCTATTTACTCCAGATTTGAAGACCCCCAAATTGTACTTTGGCTTCTGTAACACAGTGCATACTAGCAGAAGCCAGGGCTACCTTTTAAAATGTTACTGTAAATTTGTTTGCTTCAATAATATTTGTTGCATCAATAATGTTTGTTGTTTGTACTTCTCGGGAAAAAGAGACTCAGGAAGAGAGTTCCAAAGCTTCGCAGTTGTCACAATGAAGGTCGAAGCAAAACGTTTGAACAGCTAAGTTGGTAATACTGTAATGTCATGTGTACGAAGGTTCTAGTCCTCTACAAGCGGCTGCGCCTCTACCTCCGTACCTTTGTTCCGCGCGTGTCGGAGCGCGGCCGCGGCTAGCGCCAGCAACGCGGCGCCCGCCGCCCCTCCCGCACCCCCCGCCGCTCCCCACCACCACTCCCAGCCGCTCGAGTTCCCCACTGGGGTGCTCATCTCTGGAATCATTTAGAAAAATCATATGAAATCCTCCGTAAATAATAGGGCTTTGGTTTTTTCAGTTTTATTAGCTTTGATTATGCTGAGTTGAGGCTGTGTTGTGACAAATTAAAGTTTATTTATACTATATTTATGTGTACTACTTTAATTATTATATTTTGTCGTGTGTAACTTAATTTGTCACAATAAATAATTTTCTTTCTTTCTTTATTCTGATTCAGGGTTAAGAATCGTCACGATTAGCTCCAGTTTGAAATTGTATGTTAGTAGATAGTTGTATATTATGAAAAGTAATCGTTTTAATATTTAAAAATGTTGTGCTTCTGTAAGTAATAAAGGTATAACAACAAATCATACTTCTTTTTCCAGGTAATGATATTATCTAGAATCTTTAGAGGTTATAATTTCAATATTGTTAATTCAAGCGCTTCGTTTAGATTTGTATTACGCCTTAAATCTTTTAACCTCCGACGCAAAAACGACGCATTGTTATAAGTTTGATGTGTTAAAACATTAAAGCAGGACATCATAAGGTGTGATAAAAAAGATCACAAGCGCACTAGCTCCAACAAACAAGCTTGCAAATAAAATTAAAAAGCGGGAAACATCTAACTTTTAGTAACTTAAGTCAAAATTAAAACTTATAACAAGTACATAAGGCCTAATTTACAATCTCGCAAATAAAATTAAAAAAGGGGGACACAAATCTACTAACTCTAGTCAAAATTAAAACTTATTACAAGTACATAAGGTGTAATTTCGAAACTAGTAAATAAAATTTAAAAGCAGCACATATCGCCTACCTTTAGTCGACATTAGAGTTTATAACAAGTTCATAAGGTCTTATTTAAGTACATAAGGTCTAATACAAGTTTGCAAACAAAATTTAAAAGCAGCACACTTCTACTACCTTTAGTCAATATTAAAACTTATTACAAGTACAAAAGGCCTTGATTACAAGCTCGCAAACAAAAATAAAAAGGGGACTCAAATCTTCTACATAACTTTAGTCAATATTAGAACTTATTACAAGTATATAAGGTCTAATGTACAAGCTCGCAAACAAAATGAAAGAAGCGTGACACAAACCTACTCACCGACGGTGGCAGTCGGCTTGGCTGGGACGGTGTAGTTTCTCACAGGAACTGGGGATGTGCGGGTTTGGTTGCGTAGAGACATGTCCTCGAACTTGTACACTCGGTGTGGGTTCAATTCAGCTACGTACACCTGAAATGTATAGGTGATAATTGGCCAAGTGCAAGTCGGGTTTGCGCATAAAAGGGTCCCGTACTTATTACTTAAAAATAAAATGTAAGCCGTCACGGGTCGCCTGACAGATGTGAAACATCGACAACATTTTGTAAAAGTAATATGCAGAAAAGAACTTATTGTAATAGGGACGAAATAATGATAAAATAAAATATTACGATTTTTAATGATATCATAACGCCGGATTGAGTGGGAGAGAATCGCACAGTCGATTGCGCGTGGCGACGCCACGCTATAAATCGCCAGAAATTGGTTTTACGCGCGGATATATTTATGTTTCACATAAAAAAAATTGTAAACAAAACACGTTTGCTGTATAGGTGCCCCCTCAAATATAGAATATAGAAGAAGAAAATATAGAATATAGAAGAAGATAGGATTGTGAAAAAAATAATGATTTGTAAGCTTGTGTTTACGAATAAATTACTTATGACTTATGATACACCGAAACCTTTACCCCAAGTGCTCAAGCCCAGCACGTAAAAACAATACCTTGTCCCCGTCGGCGGAGGCGACAACATCATGCGGGTTGCTGAGTCCCCCGTCCGGCGCGAACGTCCCCAGCAGCCGGCCCGACGTGAAGTCTATCACGTAGCCCCGCACTGGGACCAGGTCGCCGCTCGGACCGTTCACTATGTACAGACGACCGCCTGCAATGCGAATACACGGTTCAAATATAGTATTTCTCTTTATTTCTAGGAGAAGTATAACCCGTTCACATTATCTTGAGACCTGGCGGCGATGACGTCACGTCGCGTCGGCGCTCTGATACGGTGCGCAAAACAAGCACCTCTAGTAGGATATTATTTTAACAATAAGATTTCCAACAAAACAAATATTGAAAAAATGTACTAAACTTAACAAAAATACCCTACGTTGCAACAAAAACAATATTTTAACGTAACAGCAATAACAAAATAACAATAAAGTCCAAACGTAACAACGAAATGTTTATAAAAATATACCACGAAAACAAGTAGACGCGTATCGGCAACGGAAGTGCTAACCGTACTGACGCGCCGTGGCGAGCGCGGGGAGGTGAAAGGAGAACGGGGCGGGGGGTTCGCATTCCAGCGAGGTCTCAAGATTATGTGACCGGGTTGTAATTATTATTATGAGTCTGTTCTGTCCTATTGAAGAGCAAAGGCCTCTATACCCTTTTTCCATTTATCACGATCAACTTATTGCTATTTCTTGCCAGTTTTTGCAGTGTTTATCCAGTTCGTCCCGCCATATCCGGCTGGGCCTGCCGCGACGTCGGACGCTGTGTGGTACCCACTGGGTGGAGCGTTTAGCCCACAGATCTGGCTCCGACATCAGGCTGACGTTCCCAGTCCAATTCCACTTCAGTTCGGCTGCCTTCTGGCCAACGTCTATGATGCGTGTTTTGGAGCGCATTGCGGTGTTTTGATGCGAGAGAAGTAATGGGAAATAATATCTACGAAGGTTCTAGTCTTCTACAAGCGGCTGCGCCTCTGCTTATATCGTGTCCTGACTCGACCTGCGACTGATATTATGTCGCATTATTATATTTATTTTTTATTTAAAGCGAAGATAAGGCAAAATCTTAATTTTACTGTTTTACAAGTCGTTTAGAAAACACCACAATACTAAAAACACAATCACCTACACACCTACCTCAAACGCATTGTCTACAAATCGGCTGACAATAACAAAATCGAAATGCTAATGAGCCTATAAATCCGGTCAAACTCGTCTAATGACCTCGTTTTAGAAATGCACACTTCTATGTGCATTCTTATAAAAACTAAAGTGCAAAAATGAGATTCACAGGGGACACCCGGGTTTGAACCGGGGACCTCTCGATCTGCAGTCGAATGCTCTACCACTGAGCTATATCCCCGTTGTCGGCGACGACGAATATATCGGTCTGTATATTTTCTTATCATTCAGTACGTGATAGAATAACATGATAAGCCCATTTGAACCGAGTGACTTCATTACTAGATAAACCACGTGATGTTTGTCATAACGAATATAAACAATTCACTAAAAATATTGATTGTTTACAGATGTAAATATTCACTCACGTACAGGCTGTAGTTTTAACATTTCGGTTCTGCTTTAAGACGCAAAATGTCACATATTTTGAATAATCCTATAAAATGATAGGGCTATGGGTTTTTCAGTTTTATTTCGAATAGCATTAAATTAACACGATTGCGTAAATTTCGCCCAATAGTTAATTTTTTTGAAAAATTGGCGTTTTAAAATTTTAAAATTCCGAAAGCAATAAAGATGTAACTGTAACAAATGATGCAAATATAACTTTTTTGCTGGTTATAATATTACCTAGAATAGAATAGAGTTTATCATTCAAATATTGTTAATTATATACAAATTTATTTCGCGATAAATCCACTGCTGCACGTCTGGCGCTTTGCTCAAACATGTATAGCGTATATAAACATGTATTAAATTTTATGTCGTCGGCGATTTGCGACTTGGGGGTTCCCTGAGAGAAGGCCCCGTATCACCAATAAAGAAAATAAAGCGGCAGGCGTATGCTTACCATTGCTGCTGCTTCGTATGAGCTAAGGCCAAGCTCTGATTTCGAGAGTTTTCAAGCCGCCCGAAGACTTCTGACTTGGCTTAACGACTGCTTGTACTAAGACTAACAGCCAGGACCAGTTACTACAGTTTAACTTGTCATCCGACCCACGGTAGCGTCCAGATGAAAGTGCTACTTCAAAAACGACAGTATTGTGCCTGGTCACCCATCCAAACAGCATCAAACGGCCGTTGCTTAGTTTCGATGATCGCGTCAGATCACCTTAGCCAGCCGAGTTACAGGCGCTACTACTCACCATCAACAGGAGCATACGCCACGCTGAACAGGCGGCCGCCGACGAGCCAGCTGCTGTAGCTCTGCACGAAGGTGCCGTTGTCAGAGCGGAAGCACCCCACCCGGCCGTGCTCTCTGTCCGCGACGCACACCAGGCCGCGGTCGGTCGCTAGCGTCAACGCGTGGGGCACCTTGAAGCTGAACGGGGAGTCGCCGTGGCCTGGAATAGTATATATTATATATTTTTTAATATTAAGAGTCTTTTTTTTATCCTTGATAGGTTATCGTTTGACTACAGCTAGCCTGATGTTAAGCTGCACTGCAGTCTACGGTGTTTCACGCTTACCTAGAAGATACCTATTAACTCTACTTTTGAAGGCCCCCGGATGATACCTCTCAGGAAACAGAGACTCAGGTAGTGAGTTCCAAAGCTTCGACGCAAAGCGTTTTGTACGAAAGTTTGGAATTTCAACTCTGTATCGGTGTCTCTTTACTGTCTCTCTGCTCGTTCTGTAGTAGAACGGTGATGGTGGAATCAAATTATGAAGTTCCATAGCACACTCCCCGAAATGTATCCGATAAAAAACCGACAAACTAGCAACCTTGCGTCAGTGCTCTAGGCTCTGAAGCTTCGCCTTCGCAACGCAAGAATTGTCGATGAGCTTCTTAGCTCGTCTCTCAATGGACTCAAGTGCATCTAGCTGATATTTGGCAGAACCATCCCATAGATACGAACTCCATGCACGACCGAACTTGCGCTCATTTTACACACGGCTGGTTAACCCCATACTGGCAACTGAAAACGCCGGTATATAGACTTGTGAAATTGGAGAGGTCCGTTTACGTGTTGGGGCCCGCGATCTACAACCGCGTACCTGCGACTGTCCGGGATACACCTTCCACCGCCAGCTTTAAGACTAGACTCAGGGTTTGGCTATTAGATAAAACTTTTTATAATATAAATTATTATATAGAATTGTAAATTGACATTTGATTCATATCATATACTATTGTATTGATATTATATTACTAGAATTAGTAGTGAAAATTGACATTGATACATATCAAATACTTTTGTAATGATATTATATTATTTGACTTGTAACTTTGGTGTTATCAATAAATTATTTGTATTTGTACTGAACCATTTCTGTTTGTTCACAAAACTTCCTCAATATGCGTATCAAATGAAAAAGCTTAAATAGCAAACTACGAATTCTCTGCAGAATTAAAGTAATTTATTTGTGTTTTTTTTTGCAATAAAGCGTTTTTATGACGATTATCTTTATCTTGGATTATTTCACTATTCACAAGATGTGTGTTTTTAATTGTTTGATAAATCTAAATGGTGTAGCTAACCAATTTATATCGGTACGTTTGTGTTTGATCGGACGTTAAGTTGCTTAACGAAGAATTAGATACACATAGTATATTTTTGATGTTCATTTCATTTAATGATGCTACAATTTTTTTATAATATTATTTATACAGATATTTATGTATATACCTAGTTATTATTTTAGTTTACAAATGCCCTAAAACTATAATCTAATGTTTTGCAAGGCAAGAGTGAACTAGTTTCTTCTAGGCGAGCACACTCCACCTTAGATCACAATATCTATTTTATTATATATGTTTTTTTTCTATTTTATTATTATGACATTGTACGACTAATTATATTATTATGACATTGTATGACTAATTATATTATTAAGACATTGTAAGATTGACTAATTAATTAATTGATTGTTAATGAATATATATGTAATATGTAAATTTGACGTGCCTAGTATAACGCAATGATAAAAGGTTAATAAAGTTATATGATTTCTATCGTTTTAGATTAAATTTATATATAAAATAAATAAAAATAGCAAAAAAAAAAAATAGATAAAAAGTGAGAATTTGGTATATTATTTCTGATTGTTAACTCTACCAAAATTTGTACCAAAATAAGTATAAATATTGGTAACTGTGGTTATTTATTTAAACAAGTGCTTTTCTTTCTCTTTGCTCTTCTTTTCGCTTTTGTGGTCTTTAAGGTATTTTTTCCATATTTTTCAAGATTTTGCCTATATCATATCAACACCTTAAGGGGGTTTATTCAACATGAAAAAGTCACCCCCGAAATGTCACTAGGTTGTCTATATTGAAGAGGGCCCAGCTTCACCGTGAAAAAAAAGATACTTACTGGTCCCCCAATGCAGTATGATGGTTCCGTCGGGCGCCATCTTGAGTATCCGATGGTTGCAATAGCCGTCGGCAACGAAGAAGTCCCCGGTGGGAAGTACAGCTACCGCGCTGGGCTTGCAGAAGTGGCTGAAATCTTCGCCCGGGACAAACCTGCAGAGATTCACAATATACTCGTATATTTTTTTTACTAGCATCCCGTCCATTCCAACATTCACTTTATTGTTTTGACATGTAACTAATGGTGTTATTAATTTTGTATTTGTATTTGTCCCGGCTTCGCACGGGCTCTGAAATAATCTAAGTTGCAAAGACGAAATATAGCCTATGTTACTCGGGGATAATGCAGCTTCCCAATGGTGAAAGAATTTTTTAAAACGGTCCGGTGGTTTTGGAGCTTACTTGCATCAAACAAACAACCAAACGTTTCCTCTTTATAATATTGGTATAGATTATTCTTTTTCTTCTTCATATGAGATTAGTGGTCAAGAGCTCTGCTGTCGAGAGTTTTTCAAGCCGCCCGAAGGCACTACGACTAATAGGCGGGACCTACAATTTAACGTGTCCTCCGACACACCGTAGCACCCTGATGAAAAATGCCACTTTTTAAAGACAGTCGTGTACATGGTCACCCAACCAATCTATGTCCGCATTGACCGTTGCTTAGCTTCGATGATAGCTAGCCGAGCTACAGCTATTATTTTTATATAGATACATTTTTATCACAACCCAATAACAGTTTTATTTGGGTACCAACTTTTAAAAAGTATAGAAAGTTATTTCAATTACTATTTTTGACAAAAATATATACAAATATTACAAAAAAAATAATACTTGAACAAGTTAACCACAGTAAGTTGAAATATTACTTTTAACAGTTCACCAAATGTCCACTGTTCAATGTCAATGTTTAAAGTCTACTGGTGCACTGATCACAGTTAGAAAGAGATTTATACTCACTTTTCTCCCAGAACCAGTTCTGGCTGCTTCCACTGTCCAGAAGCAAACTTGAACACCTGGTGTAGGGCCACATCCGTCACAAACACATTGCCCTTACCGTCCACAGTGATACCATGGGGAATGTGGAACCTGAAAACATAGGTGATGGTAAACACTAAAAAGTGAAAAAAGAACAAATGAGATACTTTAGATTTATCGTTCATAAATCGATGTTTAGAGCTTTTAAAATTGAAAAAGTTATATTTTATTGAGGCTCCGTACCTAAAAGGTAAAAACGGGTTCCTATGTATGTAACGCGTCTTTTATTTGTTACCTTGGATGAACCCAGGTTTTTGAGGTAAAATTTTGTAATTATAATATGTATTCTGTTTGTGATAATAATAAATAAATAAATATTACTTAGCCTTTAATTGAAGGCTAACTAATAGGGACTTTAAAGGTCTCTATAAAAAAATCGTGATTTTGCGTATTTTTCGAATATATAGATATAAAGACTCACTATTAAATGGGGCTTCCATATAATAAACGTGTTTTTTTGCGTAACACACTGGGCCAATTATTTTTACACTGCACAGCTAGCTATTGTAAAAAAGCAGCAGAGCGCGTGATAGTGGCACTCGGGCTTAAGTCCGTAAAAAGTTTTTAAGTGAGTAAGTTTGTAACATCTTCACGCTCAAACGGTTGAACCAATTTTGATGAAATTTGGTGTGAAGATAGGTTAGACCTTGGGTTAACACATAGGCTACTATTTATCCCGAAAACAATTGTGATTCCCGTGGGATACGCAAATAACTTCAAAATCTATGTTACTCCTTCACACTCCAGCGGCTGGGACGTTTATGATGAGATTTACTATTAAGATAGGTTCGATTTTGGATTAACACATAATCGCCTATTTATTCCAGATTAACTTCTTCTTATCTCGGATTAACTTTTTTTAGGGTACCATACCTAACAGGTAAAAACGGGACCCTATTACTAAGCCTCCGCTGTCTGTCTCCAGGCTGTATCTTAAAAACCTTAATAGCTAGAAAGCTATCATATAAGTATCAATAATAAAAAATATATATATTAAGGGAGCCCTTCATGCGCGAGCCCAACTGGCACTTGGCCATTTTTCTTTAATCCCAGATTAACGGTAGCTCCGCGGGATGCAGCTAGTGGGCCATAAATACAAGAGCAGAGAATAATTCATGCATAAAATAATTTTATTATTATGTTTAAATTTTGTTTATCTTGTATATAAAATTTCCAGCTTGACTGATCTTTACCAAAATTTATATGTATATTCAGTAGGTCTGAGAATCGGCTACTATCTATTTTTCATATTCCTGTGAGGCAAAACAAACTTTTGCCAGGTCAGCTAGTTATTATTAATTTTAAACTTACAAATGTTCTCCCCATTTCTCCACCAGTTTTCCAGTGTCATTGAACACCAGGACTGTGGGGTAAGGTATAGCGGGCTTTCCAATCCCCTGGTACACATGCCTGTCAGTAAAAGTGGTCTCGTCCCAGGTGTTACTGGCTCGGTGGAACACCAGCAGGCGGCCCGAGTTATCAAGCGCAACTCCCGCCACTTGGCCCATTTGGATGGCCGGATTGGGCCAATTGCTTACCCATTTGGGTGCTATAATGCATAACAAAAATTTGTTAGATAATTATGACGTTTAAAATGTTACTTATGTCTAGAAAAGCTAATAAATTTGAATAAATTATTATTAAATACGGCAGACCTTGAATATATTGCAAGGCAGGAATTAATTTAGCTGTTTGTTTGTTTTTTTATTTACTAACCATGTTCTAATTTTGCAAGAGCAAGTTTAATTCTTTCTATCTTTTGTCCATCGTAGTAGTCTTGGGGATAGTCACTTGGTTCCGCAAACTGCAAATATTTTTCAATTGAATAAAATCCAGTGAAAAGTTTGTATATTAAAATAAAACACAAAGACCAACAAAAAAACTCTTACCCTTCGTCCAGATATACAATTTAACGTACACAACAGAACAAATAATTGAGAGTTAAATATTCGAAGATTGAGTGATAATTTCATTTTAGCTCCAGGTAACACGTAAAACTCGTTTTTATTATCGATCCGACTGATTTTCATGTATCAAAATCAACAAGTACATATTACATTTGTGACGTCGGCGAAATATGACGTACAAACAGTATGTTCTCTTACTACGGACGTAGATCTGTGCTGCCCACAGGTGATGCCATTTGAGAACAAACTTTCACACTTGTGCAACTTCTTTCATTTGGGTATTTACGGTTAGTTTATGTTGACTGATTCAAATGTACAAGATAGCTTAATATTTTATTAGAATTCCCCGCAAAATGGTCTTCTCGTGATTGTGATCATGTAGAAAATTTCGCTTAATTTTCTCAATGTAAAATGTTGACAAAAACTCATAGGGTTATTTGGTAAAACTTGAGGTGTCTGTACCACCTGCCTATTTTTTCCATAAGGTAACTCAAAACTGATCTGTCAAATCAGCTGTCACCTCGCTATGGAGAATTGAACGTGTCCGTGAAAACAAAATCCCTTTTTATTATTTACTTGAAATGCTCTCAGCACTTTAGCAGTTATCCAAAAAATATTTACGATTATGTTTGCTTTGTGTGAATTGGTTTTAAGTTCAAATTCGCTGCTGAAACATGGAAGAGGTAGGTTATAAACCACCATATTTTGGTCATGTCACGATCAAAACAGCGTCCAATTTCACTGTATTGAGTAATTTGTCGTGTTTCAGGAACTTAACGAGAATGAATTGGAAGAGAGGCTATATGCTATGCTCCATCATGTGGACGGGACACAGAATAACTTGACTGACAGCCACCAACACAAAGATGCTTCCCAGCTCGTGGAGAGCGGACCACGCAGCACCATGCGGCGTTACTGGCGCACGGAACGCACCTACCCTAACCCTTATCACAAAATGAACTCCGCTAAAGATGATCACCCTACACCAACTCCCGATAAAATAGCTTCTACACCTATCAAAACTGCTCCCGCACCAGAAAGATTCCAGCCCCCCGCGACTACAGCTAAAGTAACTCCGGCACCAGACACAGCTACACCGAAAGCAGAAAAGAGTCCACCAAAACCACCTTCGCCTGTGGATTTGACTCTATTCCAGTCACCTGTGCCTCAAAATGTGGATAAGGTCATAGAATTCCTGGATCATGAAGAAGATAGAGCGGTAGTTCTAGAAACTAGTGATGAGGATGAGGTAGTAGAGGTGGCGCTACCTCCTAAACCCACCATCACCATTGATAGCTCCGATGAAGAAGATCTTAGTGTAGTTGAGCCTAAAGAGGATCAAAAATCTTCTGAAAAATCTGTTCCCAAACCTAACTCAGATGACAGAGCAGTGTCTGCAAGCCCCGTTCCATCTGTGGTCTCGTCTGTATCTGATGATTTCATCCGTGGTGACTGTATAGCTCTTAACATTTCCTCACGCCACCCAGACAAACACAGCTTCGATTTCAGTCTTCATGGATCTGACTTACTGGGACAAAGCACTAACACACCATCAAAGAAAAAGAAACGAAAGAAAAATAAAGATGCTGTTACATCCACTCCTATAACTGATACGGCTGAGAAGCCAACCAATGGAGCAGATACATGCTTTGCCACACCAAAAAGCAAGGCAAAAAATAAGAAACAAAAGAGCAAACTATTTACAGAAAAATCTATACCAAATCCTGAAATTGATGACTCAGAAAGCAATCTGTTTGCTGCTGCAAATAAAAGTAAAAGCCCTTACACTGTTACAGAGAAAAGCTTGCCTAACCCTGACGTTTACGAGTCAGATTCAAACCAATCTGAAATTATAAAGGTGAACACGGACCAATCAAAGGATAAGGATGTGATTGAGGCGTACAGCTCAGATAGCAGTGACAATATAACTTTACAAACAAGTACTACAAGTAAAAAGCCCACTTCTATGCCAGATACGTCTGCAGAGACTGTTGACTTGACTGGCAATGACTCTTCGTACATCACAATTGATGAAACATTTATTGATGACAATATAGTGATGGGCAATGTCACAGGATTATCTGAATCAGATGATTATAGAGAAAATGACAATCACTCTAAGAAGGGAGATATTTCCAAGTATGTTTCAAGTAAGGTTCCCTCAATATTGAATGAGGATCTGGACTTTGACAATCTGAAAGGGAAAGAGAAGGTTTACAATAAGAGACGGTACTCTCTCACAACTCTTCGAGCAGAAATGGAGAAATTTTACAATGAGAGCTGGGGTGGAGAGGATTTCAATCATAAGGAGATTCTGAAGAACATGTCTCGTAAGTTAATGCTATATAATTTTTACATAGGTGTGCCTCAGTGAAACCCAAAATCTTACAATTTACAATTTCAAATAATCTTTATTTAAATAATAATATCACAAGGAACACAACTAGTGTATATATATTAGATCCTAAGAGTGAATTACAATTTAAATGTTTTAAAATTTGGAACAATTTACAAAAACTTATGTCATGATTATAATTTTAAAATTATACTTAAATAAAAAAAACCCTACTAATATTATAAATGCGAAAGGTTGTGTGTAAGTGAGTAAATGTGTGTGTTTGTTACTTCTTCATGCTCCAATGATACCAAGATTCATTGCAAACGATTCATCATCGATTGCAATGAAACTTGGTATGGATATAGTTTAGACCTTGGATTAACATACAGGCTAATTTGTATCCCGAATTAACATGGGTAGCACACATCTAGTAAACTATGTTTAATCCAGGGTCTAAGATACCTTTATTAAATTCAAGATAATTTGATCAGCCTTTAGAGTTAAATAGTTACAAACATACCTAAATCTATTCTCATAAAATATTACTTTTATCATATTAGTAGGTAGCCAGAATAAAATATATGGTTATTTATTCAGAATAACCTGAATATTGAATATATTGTACATGTTCTACTAACTCACGGACAATAGGACATGACATTAAAAACCTTGTAATTGTTTTTTTTTTATGAATGGTCTTACACTTGATTACTATTCACCTGATGGTAAGCAATATCTTATATCTTTAAATGAGCAATTCTTACATATTATATTTTGAATCTCGGAATCGGCTCCTATGATTTTCATGAACTTTAGTATAAAGAGGGCTTTGGGGGCGATAAATTGATCTAGCTAGGAATAATTTTTAGAAAATGTCATAATAAAAAAAAAAATCCAAGCAAAGCTCCGTCAACCAGGTACTTATGATCTAAGATGGAATGTGCTTACTAAATTTTATAACTCTTTGTAATTTAATCCATTTATTTAATTTATTAGGACATTCAAATGACAACAATGATCTTGATATGTTGGTTACATCAACCTTTTGTCCTTTTAGCTGACAAAGACTATGAATTATTTACCTCAAGCGTCATGCATATTATCAAGGTCATATTATCTTGCATATGTGTTCTATACTTATTGTGACCTAGTATATTATGATAAGCAAATACATATAACTATGTAGATATACCACATCCTACTTATATTATAAATGCGAAAGTTTGTTTGTAAGTGTGTATGTTTGTTACTTCTTCACACTCAAACAGCTGAACGGATTTTAATGAAATTAGTTGTAAATATAGGTCGGACCTTAGAACACATGGGCTACTTTTTATCACGGATTAACTTCTTTTTGTTCTGGATTAACGCAGGTAACACCGTGGGGCGCAACTAGTTATAAATAAATAAAATAAATATTCAGACACTTTTACACACGGCTGGTTAGCCCCATACTTAACCATTTCTAGTTTGAATTATGGTTGCTTACACAACTGACTACTATGTATACATACATAAATACTTTATTATCACTACATTTTTAACAACCAGACCGACAGCCAACAAATTTCGTTTAGTTTAGTTAAAGATGCAAGTTGTGCTGGAAATCGAACCTGGGACCTTCTGGTTGGCAGTTTTGGCATGGTAACCATTAGGTCAATAAATGAAAGACATATTTCTTATTTCTAGGTGACAAGAGCCTATGGGCCATCGATCCTAAAGACAGAATGCAGTCAATGGCCCAGAGAAAGATAAAGTAAGTTATGTCTAAATATATTATTTTTTTGCTTCACAAACGGTTTTATATGTTTTATCATAATAAAAGTCGCATAGTGATATGACGATAGTAGATTGCATGACCCATGTGAAGTCGTTTCAAGAAAATACGAATAGATGGCGCTACGAGTATCGAATGATACACGTAGTACGATTTCCAACAAGAGGTTGAGAGTCTCTTCTTCATTTTCTTTATCTCATATCCTCTTTCACACAATTCATTCACACTTTCTTTGGTCGAACTCTTCTTCCGCTGCTTCTTACAATTATATCCATACTTCTCCTAGTTACATGCGTCTCCTCTAGCCGTTCGTATGTTGAATGACATTAGCCCATTTTGTCCTATCTGTTAAAAACCAAGTTTTAGTTTTACCCACACCGGCTCCCGGTATGTCAACAGTTGCGGCGAAAATGTGTTTATACCGGGAGCCGGTGTTTCAACATACAAGTGGCTCAAGTTACATACATCTTATTGGGCGGGGTGGAGGGTTAATGCGAGGAGCGGAACCTCACCCCGCCCTTTCCGGCCAGGAGGTCATCGTGATGTTTTAGTCGGTAGTTATGCCCTTCTGGCATCGAGCCCGACATACCCCACCCACCTCCCCGGGTGTGGTGGGCATGGGTAAATGCATTTCCTCACCTAAAAAAAAAAGGCATTACCGTCCACTCTATTATATTTATTAGTGTATGCGTGTATATATGTGTGTTTGTGTGTGTTGTAGATGCAGCTACTGCAACCGCGTGGGTCACCGCGCGGACACGTGCCGCCTGCGCCCGCCCGTGTGCTACATGTGCGGCAACCCGGGACACTTCGAGCCGCGCTGCCCGCACAAGATCTGCGTCAATGTACGTTGCTCAGCTTGCTTGATGTGACTATCTATAGACTTCCCATGTCACCCTATAGCTCAAGACTCAATTAAAGCCAGGCAAAAAATGCTTCCCCAGCAAAACATCCTCAGCATTAAACCTAAATTTTCACTTGAGTGGTAGAAACCACCCTCATAGGAAATATCATTCACCAGTTTAGCTAGTAAGAAATTCATTTCATATTAAATTCTGGATTAGTTTTTAACAAATGACAAATAAGTAAATACGCCATTTGACACCAAAAACACCATCATAACATATGACGTCACTCGGTAATCACATACGTTTTTGGTATTTGTAGTGCGGCTCCCCCAACGGCATGTACTCGTCGATGTGCGGCGCGTGCGCAGGCTGGTCGCGCATGCAGTGCGTCGAGTGCGGCGCGCTCGGCCACCCCGCCACGCACTGCCCCGACCGCTGGCGGCGCTACCACAACACGGTAAATAGAATTTTTTTTTGTCTTCTTCCATGTGTCTTACTTGAATAAAATTCTAACTCAGCCTTTTGTTTTAACAGACCTCGATGGATGAAGACCTGGAGATGTGTACTCAGATCAAGAAGCCGTACCAGCTGTTCTGCAGTGGGTGCGCGCGGCGCGGACACCTCATCCACACGTGTAGGACCACCATACCTTTCTCCGGCCTGCCCATCAACTCCCCGTACGTGTTCGACTACCGGCCGCTATACAGGGCTCCCACGCCGAGTCGCGATCGTAGCAAGAGCTTCTCGGAGGACGTCCAGAGAGCCAGGAACAACAACAACAAAAGACTCTCCAAGTCGCCCACAGCGCACGAAACGCACGTCAATAAAAAGAGACATTTGTCCACCGAAGACGTGTCGAGAACTCCAGTCGCTCCACAGAAGCAAGCGCCTAAGGTTGATAATAACAAGAACAAGCGCAGAAGCTTAGAGTCGACCGCTCCGGTTACTACGACGGAGAAGGCGGCAGACTTCATTCCTATAGGAAGCTCTAACTCTAACAGTTCATCGAACCACGACAACAATGGTCGAGTGATACAAGACAACGAGGTGTCAGACACGAGCGACGCGATCTTTTCTTCGCGGATCTTCGTCACGGATGACGTCATCAGCAAAATCCGTAGCAAGGAAGGCGAGGAGTGGCTGCGCGCCACCAGCGAGAAGCACCGCGTCAACATCGGAACTGCAGATATCAACTCCTACCTCAGCATCAGAGGCAAGCTCGCAGACCAGGACGCCTTCCAAACTGAGCTCAGGGAGTGGGTGCGAGCCAACACAGACAAAACTAACCAACAGAACAACACCACAACTGACGAAGAAAACTCTGAGGACTCTAAAGTCGCCGCAAACATACCCAGAAACAGAAACAACCTACTCAGACATATTAACAGCGCTCTGGGCCTCCTCAAATTCGACCACGGAGACCCCATGAATCTGTACAAAGAGCTGATGTACTCGCAGAATCAGCACGACAAGATGTTGAAACAGAAGAACATCAGCCCGAAGAAACTGTCGAACAGTCGGCTGCACATAAACGATTTACTCAAGAAGTTGAATATAGTGTTGCTCGGGCAAGCGGGACTCGCCGACGGCTCCGATCACCTTCAAGAGCTCATTTCCTTACAAAAGAAGCTGATGCGGTCGCAGAACAAAACTATCTCCGTCGAACTTCGAAAGGAGATCGGTCAACACTACCACAGTATATTTTCGGCGACCGCTCGCAGCGACTACGCGATGCTTATGAAGAAGTATTACGTGGCGGATAAACGTGTGAACGTGGCTAAGAAGAAGAGGAAGCGTCCGTCGATGAGGCAGGCTCCTGTCAGTGGGGCACCGAGCATTCCATCTCAACAAGTGAGCGTTGTAGCCCCCAAGCCACCGAGCGTCGTAGCCACGCCGCCGTGCCCCGCGCGCGAGAAAGAGAAAGAGAAGCTCCGCCCGAACTATCTCCCGAAGCTGATGTTTTACCGCAAGAGGCTGAACGACATCAAAGGCGCCAGCCGGAGCACCAAGGCGGGGATCGTGAGGCTCCAGCGCCGAGTTCAGACCTTCATCTCTATGCTCTACCAGGGCTCTAACATTAACTCGAAGAAAGTTAAAAAGGTGAAGAAGTTGAACGTTGAAATTGAGAATTTCTTGGCTAAGACGGAGAATGGTGTATTATAAGGAATATTTTATGTTTAGCGTCGAATCGTAGACGCTGTGGCGCCGCCGGCAAATGGCGCGCATCATATATAAGCATTGAGAAGGGTCGTTATATATTGTCGAATGCCGGCAAAATATAATTGCACTTAAGTGTGCGTGTGAATTAATAAACTTCTTAGTGTAAAGCATAATATGACTATTATTTTCATTTTATAGAGACCTACATTTTTAAAAGCAATAGCTTAGATTAGATCAATAGATCGTGATAAATGGAATGAGGATAGAGAGGCCTTTGCTATTCAATGGGACAAAACAGGCTCATAATAATAATATGATTATATTTTTTTAGAATTTTAAATGAAACAACAGTTAATTTAAATATTTTACTATCATCAATATCACAAATGAAAATATATAATACTACTAGCTGTCCCGGCAAACGTTGTTTTGTCTTAGTAAAAAAAAAAAAACTAAATATGCAGTAGCCGATTCTCAGACCTACTGAATACGTATATAAAATTTGAAAAAAATCGGTCAAGCCGTTTCGGAGGAGTACGGTAACAAACACTGTGACACGGAAATTTTATATATAAGATAAGTAATAGCTTATCGCATTTGAGTCGCCAAAATTACATTGTAATCAATGAAACTTAAATGACTTAAGATTCAATTTTTCCAATTATATGTCTGTTTTTAAGTAATTTTGTTTAGATAATTACAACATTGTTTGGCCTACATTGAACTTTTACTGCTAAAATACTTACAAATATGTTTACGTACGAGTAGTAATAAAGTAGCAGTTTAATGCGAGCTTATACCGTGATACAATAATTAAAACCGCAGCATACAGTTTTAAAGAAAAAGTAACACCTTTAGAAGTTATTTTTTAATATTCAGAAACACGCCTTCTTCATATTTTAACGCCTTTTTAAATTTTAAAATATGCGTTATGCTTTCTATACTGTGTCAACAATCTCTTAATTGTAGCCTTTGAGAAATGGATATTTTTTTTGCATTTGCAATAAAATATTCAAGTATGCTATTCCATATTTTCCTTGTTATTTCTTCGACTACATACATACTTTTTTTCCAATAGTATTTCATCCAAATCGAGATGTTTGTGAACCATAAATACGTAGTTTTTAGTATAAAACTTAATAACTATGATTTATATTATATCTGAAGGCTTCACGTGACGATCTTCAGCCACCTGTAGAGGTACTCGCCGACTGTTTGAGCTGCATTCCTGGAAATATAACAAACAATATAAATTAATAATACAGACGTACCTACTAGCAAACCCGGAGAACTCCATTTCGCCACCACCATACCACAAATCTGTTCCACCACCATGCAAAACCATATTGGTTAGTACATGCTATGTATCAGAGATGGCGCTGTATGTGGAAAATGATTTTCCCTGTTTTCCTCTTTTTCTGTTGAAATTTTCCCTGAATGTGGTTTGCTACAAACCACACGGAGCCCGAGACCTTTCCAACGAATGGAAAACCGTGGAAATCGGTTTGTGCGTTCTGGAGTTATAGCATCAGGAAGGAACACCCGACTTATATCTATTCTTGTATTGTTATACATATAATTGGAATCTCGGAATCGACTCCAACGATTTTCATGAAATTTAGTATCTAGGGGGTTTCGGGGGCGATAAATCGATCTAGCTAGGAATCGTATTTAGAAAATGTCATATAAAAAAAAAATACCGAGCAAAGCTCGGTCAACCGAGTACTTTTTATACCTAGAAGATAACAACTAATCACGTACGAAGCCGAAATTAGCCGATTGTCTTTTTCCAAAGGTCTGTGCAATCATTTTCGCCGGGTAACGCCGGGTATTGTAGTAAGATGAGCACATATGGGATACTGGTCTTTAAAATTACGGGTATAAAGTACAAAATCGTTTCTCGAAAGTTCTCTGCTCTGCTCCGCTGAATTCAGCCACTTAGTAATAACTGGCCAGAGAGGCTACAGAGAAATCTTCACTGACCTCTATTACTACTAGTACGCAGAAATAGAGGTCAGTGGAAATCTTAGAACCACGTTCAATAGTTTAAAAAAAATCTTAGAACCATAAAAACTTCCATAGTGAAGATCAAATACAAAAGTTGGAAAACCAATAAGAACATACGTAATAAGAAAAAAAAAGCAATGTGAGATTAAAAACTTCCTCAGGAAAGACATAAAATATCAGTTTTAAGTACACAAATTTACCTGAAAATTAATTAAGAAGGTATGATCTTACGTTAAAAATTGCGCAGATGGTACGAAAAGGTAATTTATTTAAATTTATTTAGAGCCAAAATGACCTACACGTCTTTATACTCGTATATCCTACTGATATTAATGTAAAAGTTTGTGAAGATGTAAATCTGTTTATATGGGAGTTTGTTATTCTTTCGCGCTCCAACGGCTGAACCGATATGAAAAACCGCAAGGCACTGCTAGTCTTTAATATTATCATCATCATCATCAGCCTGTATCTTCCACTGCTGGGTATAGACCTCCTCTCCAACTCTCCATATAGCACAGTCTTCAGCCAGTCCACCAGCTCTTTCCAGCGTGCCTAACGATGTCATCTGACCATCGGGCTGGTGGTCTGCCTCTCTGTCTTAGACACATCAGTGAGATCAATTTTGTTTGGTTTAATGCAATACAATAGAAATAATATTTTTTTGAAAAGTCTAATGAACATATAAAATTAGTCTGTGACAATTTTGATTGTTCATAATATATTATTAATCTATTATGACCATCGGGCTGGTGGTCTATAATAAATCTATTTATATATAGTCTATAAAAAAATCTACTTTTATAACAAGAAACTCAGACGATTCTCACCTAACAGAAAACCTGGAAGCGCCGTGTTGTGTGTCGCGAGTGATAAGCGCAGCGACTAGCGAGTCCGCTGCCCGCTCCTCGTCCGCACTCCGCCCCACCCACACTGGCTCACACTGCAATCTGTACACAACGTCTCGTGGTTTGCTTAAAATTAGGCTAACATTATATTTAACAGTCAATTGCACACATCACATATTCTGCTTATAGCGATATAGGAGTTGATCGCAGATATAGAGAGAGAAAAAAATAACAGTAAACGAATGTTCTTTTTTATTATTATTTATTAGTCAGGGTTCGTTAATATTTGACAACCTCGTTGGCGTAATGGTTACCAAGCCGGACTGATTCGATTCCCGCCACGGCCAACATCTTTGTACTGAACTAAATTTGTTGGCTGTCGGTCTGGGTGTTAAATACGTAAAAATATGTATGTACGAGTATGTATATGTAGTATATCAGTAGTGTTAGCAACTATAATACGAACTAGAAATGGTTCAGTATGGGGTTAACCAGTCGTGTGTGAAATGTGTCCTAGTATTAAAAAAATATATATAGGGCAATCACGAAAAATGAAAGAGGTTAGCTCGTAATTGAACCAGATACCTACACTTTGGCTACGTGAATGAGACTGGCTTGCAAGACGGCGTCGAAGGCATCCGTTGTGTTACCGAACGAGCCTCGCGACTTTTCCGCTCCCGCGCACGCCCATGCTATAGACCCGCCTTTGCTCACGCGGGACGAAAGGGTTTCTAATAACTGGAATGGAAAAACATTATTTTATGGTAGATTTTTTAGAGTGATAAATAAAGCTTATTTCGTAGCGTATTTAAAAAAACTGGCCAAGTGCGAGTTGGACTCGCGCATGATGGGTTCCGTACCATTGTTGTAAGGAAATAAACCCTTAAATATTATTTTGCTTTTAATTTTTATACATATTTAATATAATTTCTATGATTTAATTTGACATTTACACATTCCGTAAAAAATTTAGGTGTCTACAAGATACCGTTATTAATATATTGCAAGAAAACATGAAAAAACACGGTACCCCCTTAATATTTTTAGTATTTGTTGTTATAGCGGCAAAGGAAATCCATAACTTGTGAAAATTTCGGCTTTCTAGCTATCACGGTTACTGAGATACAGCCTGGAGACAGACAGCGGAGGCTTAGTAATAGGATGTCGTTTTTACCTATATGGTACCTACGGAACCCTTAAAAAGCAGTTTATTATTAGATATAATATTGTTTGATAAGTAAAATTAACTAAGCAGCTGAAACTTTAAATAAAATTATAAAAAGCATTGTATTGCCCGAAGGTCAAGCGCTGACCTATTCAGAGTAAAAAAAAAGTCATTGTTTCACCTGCATATTCGTATAAACGTCTTCCGTGACCAAACCCGAGATCCCGTCCAGGTTCTCATCTTTAGGCGAAGCACCGACAACCACCAGCGCGTCGTATTGTCCGCTACCCGCTCCGCTTGTCGCGTCGCTCGTCACCTCGCTCACTGTGCAGCCGTGCGCTTCAAGACGACTCTTCAGGAGCTTTCCCAGTTTACTGGTGGTGTTTGTTAGCTGGAAAAGGTGTAGCAAACTTTAAACTACTATCATTTAAATTTACAACAGTTCATATGTTACTCGTAGTACCTTCCAGAGAAAACTGGTCCCTATAGACCTATAGACATTTAGTGTCTCTGGAGCCATTCAAGTATTACGTAAGCAAATTTATTACAACCTCGGCCAACGTATAAGCTTGGCGATCCAGCGAGGTAGTGCCGCCAGCATTTTAGGCACCTTACCCGCGGACACTGACTTGGATTTGGTTTACTATTTGTAAGGCTTTTGTATAATAAGCAAAGACAATATGAGGGTTGCCATTCGTGTAAAAAAGTAAATGACTACCGATGACGCCATCATCATCTAGACTCCCCTACTCATCCAAAATTAGCAGATCAAAGACCCGCGCCTACCCATAGAATAGTCCCTCTCATATTTTTTTAGTCACCGCATATGTTTCATATCCATCAAAATTAGATCTTTTGATTTGGAATTGTATAGTTTTGCATAGAGGTAAGGCATTTTTAGTGCTCTCCCGGCTAGCAACTGAAGTTGAATAACTAAGCATCTAGCAGTGTGTTTCGGCAGTCACCTTGAGAGCTACATATTCCATACTAGGTATGCTCTACCTTAGGCCAAAGTGTAGCATAACTCGTGTAGTCTCGCTCTACTAGTCAAATGCCTAGCTGTAATGCATATTTAATTTTTAACCGACTTCAAAAAGGAGGAGGTTATATATTCGACTGTATGTATTTTTTTGTCACTAGTCAGAAGTCAACATGTACAAAGTTTACTTTGTTTCTCAAGTATTTGTATACATGGGAAACTAAGTTGTAAGTATAATGAGAATAACAAGTATGTTAATAGGTATGTATAGCTAGACACTTTTTGTGCCTATCAGTTTCCTATTGTCTATAGTTTAGTTGTTAAAGTTAGAATTTGAAAAAAAACGTTCCCATACAATCACAATTGAATAGACAAAGATGCAATACAATCACAATAAACCCTAACAGAGCGGCCAAATATGAAATAAGCGAGTATAAAGAAGTCTGACATTGGCTAGAAGCTTGCTTAACGAGCAGGGAGACTGCTAGGAGGCACCAGTATACAGTGGAAATGCCGAAAATGCGTACTAAGCGATTCGTTTCCACGTTTATAGAACGGACGGCCAAACTGTGGAACTCCTTGCCGGAATCCCTGTTCCCACTGAACTACAAACTCACTGTCTTCAAGGCGAGAGTGAACCGGTTTCTTCTAGGCAAGCGCGCTTCATATTAGACTGCAATGTCAACATAAGGTGAGTTGTGGTCAAGCGTAAGTGTCAAAAAAATATGAATTCATAAGTTTGTGTGTATGTTTATTACTTCTTCACGCTCAAATAGCTGAACTGAATCTTAGGCATTTGGTAAGCTTTGACCATGGATTAACACATAGGCTATTTTTTATCCCGGATTAACGGGCGCATCTAGTGTGATCTATCTCGAATATGAATAATATGACAGCTTGTTCACGGCTACCCATGTTAAAATATATGTCCAATTTGGCATTGAGCATCGTTCATTGCGAAATACGCAACGCAGGCCAATCATATGCAGACTATAATTATTATAGGCTATATATTATAGGCTAAAGGTAATTAAATATTTCGCAAAATCCAGGTTACTATTCAGGTGTTGCAAATGCAAAGGATGATCGATCGACATTGTTTCATCAGTTAATAACGTTGCATTTACAACGTTCGTAGACATTACATATTACAAGAAATTTTATGAATTAATTTAAATTACTGATTGTTTTATTACGCGCGGCAGACCAAAAAAGCAATGGAGGGACGAGCTTGACAAACACCTGGAGGATTGGTCCACAAAAGCGCTAGATAGGAACAAATGGAAAGAGGGTAGCCTTTGCCCAACAATGGGATCAAACACGCTTTTAATGATAATGATGATTGTTCTTATACTTTCTTGCTACGGAAAGAAAGAAATAAATATTGGAACGCATTTCACACACGGCTGGTTGCTAAATCATTTATAGTTTGTATTATGGTTGCTAACACAACTGATATACTACATATACATATTTTATATAGATACATACTCGTATTTAACACCCAGACCCACAGCCAACAAATTTAGATAAGCACAAAGATGTTGGCCGTGCCTGGAATCGAATATTATTAAAGCGAGAGTTTGTGTGTAAGTGTGTGTTACTTCTCCGCGCTCAAACAGATCTATAGCGAAAAAATCGTAAATCAAGATTTTGCTTTTATATTTGCCATTAATTTGGCCATTATCTTCGCCATAAGTTCTCATATCGGTTCTTGGGACGTTCTAGATTACGTATTCACTAACTTTGACCTTTTACAATTCATAACGCCGAAACTTGGAACTCAAGGTTTGGCTTCTGTTAGCGTCTTTAGTTCACAGCAATGAAATTCATATCCTCAATTACTGAATTACTCATATTATAGTAGCGGTCATTATACGAGTAGTGGAGGCTATTACACTTATCACTTACTTGTGAAAATTAGCACCTACCTGTCGAACAATCATTACTATGCAAGTCATAATTAAAAGCACTTGATGCCTACACCTTACGGAGTAGGTACGTCAGGAATAAACCCCATGGTTATGCCAAACTGGCACAGACGAAATACAACATTAATTACGCCAATTTAGACTTTTATATGACAAGAATAGTAAAAGTGAAAATAGTGTTTCTTTGACAACCTTGTTGGCGTAATGGTTAGCATGTCAGACTGTCAGCCAGAGGGTCCCAGGTTCGATTCCAGGCACGGCCAACATCTTTGTGATGAACTAAATTTGTTTGCTGTCGTTCTGGGTGTTCAATATGTATCTATATAAAGTATTTATATATGTAGTATATCAGTTGTGTTAGCAACCATAACACGAACTAGAAATGGTTTATTATGGGGTTAACCAGCCGTGTGTGAATTGTGTCCTAATATTAAATAATAATAATGTATTTAACAGAAAATAAGTTAGTTACCGCAACAGAGTGGCAGGGCGGGCGGGGCCGCGCCGCCCGCCCCCGGGCCGTGTAGAGCAGCGCGGCGGCCGCGACCAGCAGAGAGCCTCCCTCCAGGGCCGCCAGCAGCCGCCACGCCAGCACACCGCCTGCCTCTGCTGACTCCGACATGCTCGCTGTAAATCAAATTATAAAATAATGGTTGCCTGTAAAGTCGGTTTTACGGGCGAAGATTTTACGTGACAACGTCTACCGATCATAGTTGAGTGGGAGAGAGACGCAAGGCATTCGGCGGGCCTCTCTCTCGTTCGGTGACTCATCGTAACGTTACCGGGCGTTACACTTTTTCATAAGTGACTCCCAGCCGCAACCTAATTTAAGACGTTGTCACGTCAATACTGAAACGATGAACAATATATTACAATACAATATTACTTTATTGCACAACAAATACAAAAAAAACAATTTTACATAACAAAAAAAAACCGAGGTAGTATATTAGGCGGCCTTATCGCCTAAGGCGATTTCTGCCAGGCAACCTTTGGATGGATTTAAAATACGGACAAGTAGAGGGTGGTGTACAAACAGATTAAAAAATATAATAATAAATAAACACAAGAATTAACCTACTAAATAATAATCTTATATATAAAATTTCCGTGTCACAGTGTTTTTTACCGTACTCCTCCGAAACGGCTTGACCGATTTTTACCAAATTTTATATGCGTATTCAGTAAGTCTGAGATTCGGCTACTATCTATTTCTTATACCCCTAAGTGTTAATGGTTGTTCAACCTTAAATTTTTACTTAAGGCAAAACAACGTTTGCCGGGTCAGCTAGTAATATTATATTATTTGATTTGTAACTTAGGTGTAATAAATAAACTTATTTGTAGTTATTATTGATACAACATCAAATAAAACTAGTAGTAATGATAAAAATAAATTTAAACATAACTTATAGAATAGAATAATAAAGTGTAAATTATTTACAAATGATAGTAAGAACATAAATTTTGCAAACTTAATAAAATAACAAAACAAAAATTGAAAAGACAACGGGCCATCGGGCTTGCCTTTTTGGATTACAATTTGTTGTAACAAATGTCCCTGTAAATTTTATTAATTGTATTAGTTTATTGTATTCTAAGATAATATTTTATACTGGATAAGAACCCCGCCTTTGACTTGATAAATATTTAATATAATACATATTAAATGTTGTTTTTTTGTTAATATTTTCATTATTATTAAGTTTAATATATATATTTTTTATCATTTGTTTTTAAGTTGTGAACTTGTATAGAAATAAATGTAACCTACGAGTGAAATAGAGGTATATATTGTAATAAATTTTGAATAATAAATATTACAATTAATTTATGTAAATAAGTACTTTCATCAACATTCAAAAGCCAACCAATGAATCATAAATTAGGTTAGGAGACATTCCACAATTCTACGACATACTCGTATGAGTCAAATGTCTCTGACCACTTTTCCCTATACCGGTCGCGAAATACCTTCCGCATACTTTTTAGCCTTGCTTTCGAGAAACCGGAGCAAAACAAAAATTAATAGGTACTTTTATTTGGATTACAAACATACCTACTGTTACTGCCAATGACCGACCGAAGGTAAACCTTTATTCAAGCCTTTTAGCAGCATATTTTATAATTTATTGGAAATTATGACGTATCAAAGGTTGGTATTTACGGTATACCACATTGTATCTATGCCTGCGTAAATACATAGTTTTAAGTATGGGAGCAAAAAAACATATTTTGAAAAATCATATGTAATCCAGCGTAGATGATAGGGCTACAGTTTTTTCAGTTTCATTATTATCTTTAATTCAATGTTAAGAATCGTTAGAGCTTTTATTTTGTGAAATATAGTCGTTTTAAAATTTAAAAAATGTCGTGCTAATTAAAGTAAAAAGGCAATAAAAATAAATCTTACTTTTTAATGGGTAATGATAGCTGGATTCGTTAGAGCCAGGAATTTAACGAACGATTCTAGCTTAACGACTGTTTATACTAAGACCTACCGCCGATACCTACAATATAACGTGTCTACCGACCCACGGTAGCGCCCAGATGAAAATGCCACTTCAACAACAAGCATGGTCATCCATCCAAACACCTTCCGCTTCGACAGTTGCTTAGCTTCGATGATCGCGTCAGATCACCTAAGCCAGCCGAGCTACAGACGCTACGGATCGGATGTTAACAATCGTCTGTTCACTGGTAAAAATGGTAAATGCATATTTCATTGAACGGAGTTCCTCTATTGAATTTACGCCAACTTCTTAGTAGAGTTTTAAAAAGTATTCTGCACTTATTAACTTTTAATTTTGGAATTTGCCACCAAACAGTCCTATCACTTACCGCATATTACAGTAGAAAGAACCTCGAAAATTACGTATATCTGCATTGTTAAGTAATTGTAAATAAAACAGTGCATTTACCATGTTTTACTAATTTAACATTAATTCAATAAAATGAAAAACAAGTGCTATTGTGTGTAGTATTTAATGGGATAGAATATTTATTTAATGAAATTTGTAAGTTTATTTAATTTAATCTAACTAATGTTTTTATAAGTAATTATTGTAGTATGACTTGCCTTTAACGTATATTATTTTTGGGTAATAAAGTTTTGAATTTATGTATTTCTTACCAGTAAGCAGACGAAATTTCGAAATCGAACTTCTGCCGCGCGGCCTTGGGTTGGCCTTGGCCCTAGTTACATCAGCTGTCACGTAATCTAAACCCGTTCTCGAGGCAATGTCAACAACACTATAAATACGTATAATCTACATTTGCATGTCAGCAAAAGAGATTTTAAAAGTCAGGGACAAAAACACGATAGGAAAATAAATATTATATTATGCTAATTTTGAGTGCGTGTGTGTATATTTGTTACTTCTTCACGCTCAAACGGCTGAACTGATTTTGATGAAATATGGTGCGAAGATAGATTAGATTACCCTCGACTAACATATAGGCTACTTTTGATCCCGAAATCAATTGTAGTTCCCGTGGGATTGTTTCCCATTGTTACCCTAGGGATGAAAGTAACTTATTCAGTCCCGAGAATGGGCTTGGCGCCCCGAACGAAGTGGCCCTCACTTCGTTCGGGGCGCCCTGCCAATAGTCCGAGGAACTAAGTAAGTCTTCAACCCGAGGTGAACATTGTGCTTTTCATTACGAATACAAGGAAAGTAAAAAAAATAGTAAAGAAATTTTTATACTCTCTCAGCGCGTCATTTCATGAAATTGTCATACAATTTTAGGTACTTTTGTTTTGATTTGGGTGGTATAAGGTTTTCCACTACCGCTTTAACCTCTTCTCTTATAAAATCAGGCGTTAAATTAATATCAGAATCAGATGAACTCATTTTATAGATACAAATCTCTGCGTATATGCAAAATTCTTAAAATCGAAAAAAATAAATGAAGATCGAATTACCGCTTTCCCGCCAATTTGTTAGCCATTATTTTTTATTTTGATCATTGCAAAAATGGTAAATATTTTGCCCAAATCTAATTTATTTTAAAGAATTTGTTGGAACTTAAATATAATAAAGTTATTTAAAAAATATATATTCGGGAAACACAGTGGGGCGCAGCTAGTGATAAATCATTAAAGAGGTAAAAAACGTTATTTTTGTTTTAGTCTTGTGTCAATAATAATAAAACTTTGCTCATAATTGTTCTGTCTTTCCTTCTCTGATAAGATAAATAAAAATTCTACTAAACGCATTAATTTGTTGAAACTATCTAACTGACACAAATAAATTAAATACAAACAAATGGAGTTTTATAGAATTCAATTGTAAAAAAAACTGATTATGTTATAACATTTCAAAAAATTCTGATACACAGTACGTTAGGGTTCAAACACAGATTAGAAAAAGCACGGGTCAGAAAAAACAGGTCACCAAAATAGTATATACATAAATATATACAATACTTTTAATAGGAAATGACCCCGTATTCAAATAACAAAGAAAATCATGGCCACTAACAATGTTACATCATCGAGTCGTAAAGAAAAATCCGGTTTTAAAATCACGGTCACTAAAAAACGTGGATTGTATCTGTTATCTAATAGATAGTTTTTTTATAACAGTAACTGTAAAACCTTATCTCGCAATCAAATTACTTGTACGTACGCATATTTTGCATTTTTTATTATAACTAGCTGACCCGGCAAACGTTGTTTTGCCTCACTTAGGGGTATGAAAAATAGATAGTGTAGCTTATATGACACGTTCGTAGATTTACCATAGCAGCGCCATCTATTACTTATTCAACCCAGTCGAAAGGTATCGACATCTGTTAGAATCATGTGGAGTTAACAGATCATTGTGACTGTCAAATAATAACAGACAATAATTAGCAATAAATTAAAATTATGACTATAATTTGAGATATAAACTATCCTATCTCTCAAGATGAATCGAACTGCACATGGTGTGCGAATTTTATTATAATCGGTTAAGTGGTTTAGGAGTCTATTGAGGATAAACATTGTGACACGAGATTTATATATATTAAGATAAGATAAGAGTCGATTTCTTACGTCATAAATATATATACACTTACACAGGAACTGGTCGAATACAATACAATCCCCGCCAATGATGGCGAGAATTGAGCCCTGACAGGTTGAGCTTCCGGTGAAGGAAATCGTGAGGAAACCTTAGCTTGCTGGTAGGGCATTTGTTCGCCTGGCTAGCCTTAACGTTGGGAAACCTGTCGCCAAGCTTCTAACAGTGTGTACAGCAGCCGCCTTGAGGGCCAGTTATTCTAGACTAGGCATGCTCCACCATAGGTCTAGTGTCGCTAACTCGTGTGGTTACGCGCCCAGCTGGTCAAACGCTGAGCTGAATGGGTAAAAATAATAAGAACTTTTCCGTAGTTCGACAAAAATTAACTTATTTTGTAGATTACTCTATACTCGTAGGTACTTCAACCACTACAGTGTTGCGCATAATTATAATTATATAGGTTTGAAAATATGAGTAATTTAAGATATGACTGATGCTACTAACAATCTTACCTGAAAAACAGGTAAGATTATAATGTAGGTAAGCAATATATTTTTTAAATTTTTTATGAAGCTACTCGTAATTAACACTTTTTGAATATGCAAGTGCGTTCAACTATTCTGTACAAACAAGGTACAACGCAGCAAATAAAGGTTTATAGGGTAAACAATAAAAAAACTAAAAATAACAACATAGGATAAAAAACAAATAAGGATGAGGTATAACAATTAATTTACATAGTTGATTTATTCGTACAAGTAATGTATTTCATTTTGCTAAACAAATAATTAACTTTATATATTTTAAACAAGGTTTTTATTCAAGTATAACTTGTGAAGTCAAATGTCACAAATTACAATCATGTCAATGTCAATTACTTTAACTTTACTGTGACTTAAGCTAACTTTACCACAGAGAAGAGAAATAAAGAAGAGAAGAGATGCCATTAGCAATGTTTTCGCCGAAGAAAACGCAGCCGGGATTTTCATACAAACGCTGTCTAATTTCCTTGGAAAGCACGCCAAAACCGTGCGATGAAATCGCACAGTATATCCTATCCATAGACTATACCGATGTATGCAACTAAACTAAAAAAAAACTATATCTTGTAATAACAGCATTCAATCTATACTATAAGACTCTTTGTCCTGACTTATTCATTCATTCATTCATTCATCTATAGACAACGCAGAGCTCAAACGGCTGGTCCTAGGGTTGTGAAATTTGGAGGGTGTATTTGTTGTAGTATGTAGACGCGTACTAAGAACGGATTTTTGGAAATTCCACCCCTAAGGGGGTGAAAGGGGGTAAAACAGTTTGTATGAAACTTCTTTGTTTTTGAACTTATAGCAATGAAATTTGGAATATGTGTAGTTTATGTAAAATTAAAAATAATGGTATCAAGTTTTTTTGCCAGGGGTGAACTAAGGGTTTGTAATGGGGGGTGAAAGTTTGTATGGAAAATTCTTTATTTATCAAGTTAAAGTCTTGAAAGTTGTTATAGTAGTAGTTTATTAAATGGTCAAATTAAAATTTAAAAAACTTTTGCCAGGGGTGCATTAAGGGGGATGCCATGGGGGTTAAAAGTTAAAAATGAAAGTTTTGTGTTTTTGAACTTAAAGGTGTACAATTTGGAGTGTGTATATATTTTAGTACTTTAAAGTGTACTAAGAATATATTTTTGGGAATTCTACCCTTAAGGGGGTGAAAGGAGGTAAATAAGTTTGTATGAAACTTCTATGTTTTTGAACTTCTGGCATTGGTATTTGGAATATGTATAGTTTATGTAAAATTTACAATAATGATATCAAGTTTTTTTTCCAGGAATGAACTAAGGGTTTGTAGGGGGGAGGGGGGAGGGCGAAAGTTTGTTTGGAAAATTCTTTATTTATCAAGTTAAAGCCTTGAAAGTTGTTATGGTTGTAGCTTATATGGTGGTTAAAATAAATTTGTTATAATATTTGCCAGGAGTGCATTAAGGTATGCCATTAGGGTTTAAAGTTCAAAGGGAAAGTTTTGTGTTTTTGAAATTAAATACTTCTGAATTGGACTTTAAGTATGTGTTCCACTTGGTGGTATGGTTCGCGTATTCTAATTATTTATTTAAAAAAAATGGCTTGGAGAACAAGATCTAATCTTTCGCATCATCACCAAAGTAGCTAAAAACAGAGGTTAAGTAGATCTCAGGAATCAAATGCGGAAAGACAGATGCGACTCATTTTGTTATCGTAGCAGTGTAATGTTTATATAAAATTGGCACGGGAATGGGATACAATAGAATTTTCCACAGGTTACGCGAAAAGCGACATACACGCGGGCGGAGCCGCGGGCAACCTCTAGTCTTATATACAAATCTCGTCTATTTATTTCCGCGCATTGTTTTTTTTGCTTGTAATTATGTAGTACTCTAAAGACGTGCATCATCATTTGCAATCAACTTATCCTCGAACCATTTTTTGTTCCGTGTTTTTGACCGGGGATTTCTAAAGTTTTTATACCATAACTGACGTGATATTTCAATGGAGATTTTTTGCCTTCGATTTTTGAACATTGCGAATTTGCTTCGTAATGTGGCACAAAGTTCACTCAGTGCGTCGTAGCATCTGGAAAATTGAATCCTAAATTGTTTTTATGTATTACAATTTAAAATTTATATATTTTTGTGATGGTTTGTACTGCCCTCACCTGATGTTAAGTGACATTGCGATCTAGATTGTATTGTATTCTATAGTTTTAATTGTTTTAGCGGCAATATAACAAATACATTATCTATGAATATTTCAACTCGCTGGCTATAATGGTATGGTATATACAGCAGATAGTCGGACTGTGGAGTCATAGTAATAGGGTCCTAAAATATAAGTATCTACCAGTACTTCTTTTATGATCCTTTGTGGAGAAAATGACTAGTTTCATATCAATCAAATAGACATTAGACTAGAACTAGAAAAGTAACATTTACTTTCACAAGCTCTCAAGCGTTCTCTTGTGGAAGTCCATTGTAGATATTATACCAAAAGCATCGAAATATAATATGTATAACTGGAGAAATACAGTATTTGATACTATTAGAAAAAAAAATGTTTTTTTGACATCTAAACGTTACTATAGCTTGAAATTACTCGTATCTATATTGATAAAATTTTGATATTTGTTTTGTAAGAGATTTAACTGAATTAATTGATGAAATTATTCTTTTGAACATTGTTTTTAGTTATAGCAATTTTTTGTATTATAAATATTGTGTCACTGTATTAAAATTTTCGTAAGCCATATCTGAATACTGTTTGTATAACCGGCTACCACTTTATTTTGTTGGTATTAGCCCGGTAACGTCGTATAATATCGGGCTAATACCGACAAAATTTACGTAAGTGATAGCTGGTTATACAAACATTATTTAAATATTGTATAATTCGAAAAGAACAAAACTGTTGAAACCAATGAACCTATGTACTTACTTGTAACGCCTCTGTACACTCTAACAATAAAATATCTGTAAAGTTTTTGTTTGTATCTAAATTTATTATAATATTTAATATGAATTAAATGTATTAGATTTCTAATACTTACTATTTTTTTTATAACTTATATGTTTTCGTTTGACCACAGCTTGCCTGGTGTTAAACAATACTATGGTCTACGATGTTACACGCTTACTTAGAAAATACTAACTCTAGATTAGATTTAGCACTACCACAAATTAAGAGCGAGTTGACATTATTAACGCCAAGATGAGGCCGCTTCAACACTGAGATGAGGTCGTATACTCTGCTGTATAACCTCACGACATTGCGGTCGGCATCCGTCAACAAATTGCGACAGATTAATAGCTAGTGAACTTGATACTTCTGCCGGAAAATGTTTCGAGATTAATCTTAAAAGCTAAATGGTGAAACGTGATTATTACAATTTTACACAGGGTTTGTGCGATAAACCCGTTTTTCCTTTAAAGCGAAGTTTTATCGAGTTCAGTCGCGGAAAACATATTTGAGCGAAACGCCAGATGCGCGTTAGTATGTATTTCACGAAATAAATTTCTCAACCATTGAGAATATTACATTTCTAAACTCTTACGATTCTAACTCTAGATACATAGATATTATTACAAAGCAAACTATTTTTAAACTTAATTTTTTTTTTATATTCTACTTGGCTCTCGTACCGCCATTAATTTCCGTAATTTTTTTATATCGCAAAATACGATTTTAAATTTGGATAAAACCGGTTTAAAATATTTATATAAAGTGACCTAAAATACATAATTATAACACACTCTTCTATAAGTATGCATGCACCTTCATACGTGTACACATTAAAATACCGTTTTATATTTATTATGTAAAAGTTACAGGAAATACACCCATCACCTTCACGAATATTGTCTTAATAAATTGTAATTGAAATACAATAGTTCAAACAAATTGAACAATAGTTCAAACAGAGTCTGAACGTTCTATTGTGTATTATACATTTTTTCAGTAGACTAAACTGCTATAGTAAAAGCGACTCACAATAATTGAGCTGTGATCGCCTAATTACCAATAGCCCTGTATGGTGCAGCTTTAAAACCGCGCTCCACGGCCAGTGACATTTCACTACACCGTTTGTTTTATATTTATTGTGCATTAGATAAGGTTTATTGTCTCCACGTTGTTATTTTGAACAGAAAAGGCCACACTGAACGTGAGGTAATTAGTTTTTTCATTACATTGTTAGTGGTTATTTAATAGCTGGTTGAATGAGTTGAATTTTATTTACTTAGAATAGTAAATTAGACGGCTACTTATTTACTTTATGGTGTAATTAAGTACTAAGTAGTCTAGGAAATTTATTATTATTAATTACACAGAAGGGTCATAAGATTCTAAATATATAGATACTAGCTGACCCAGCAAACGTTGTTTTGCCTTAAGTACAGATAAAAACACTATAATTGATAAGTTTTCGAGCGGGATGAAAAAATATAAATTACTTTAATGACCATAAAAATAGGGGTTGGTGATAAAAAAAAGTTAAAATTAAGGGTTGTGTGTATGTTATAATGCCACATTATAAAAAAAAAATATGTCATGAAATAAAAAAAAAATGGGGTGAACAACCCTTATCACTTAGGGGTAGGGAAAACAGATAGTAGCCGATTCTTAGATTTACTGAATACGCATTTAAAATTTGGTAAAATTCGGTCAAGCCGTTTCAGAGAAGTACGGTAACTAACACTGTGACATGGAAATTTCATAAATAAGAAAGAACATTACCTATAAATAGTGTTTACTATAAATAAATTCCGCCCAAACTCTACTATTATTAAACGAGTAACGTATCTTTTAAATGGATAAAATCTTCAATTTAATTTTATCGTTTTAAAGAGTGAAATTTATTGAAAAAATAACTTCTAGTCCAGCTAATGAACAACACTAAGTATAATATTTATACTAGTACTAGCTGACCCGGCAAACGTTGTTTTGCCTTAATAATTATTTCTAAATATATAGTAGCCGATTCTCAGACCTACTGAATACGCATATAAAATTTGGTAAAGATCAGTCAAGCCGTTTCGGAGGAGTACGGAAACAAACACTGTGACACGGGAATTTTATATATAAGATTAGTACCATTAGGACTTACGAATGAGAAAAATGCTTATTTATTTAGGTATTCGGTTTTCAGGCGAGTATTAAAAAAAAATAGTAATTATGCTGATGTGTACCTATATATTATAAGAAGCCAAAATTTTATTTAAAACAGTCTATTTGTAAAATTAAATTAAATACTCGTATTATGAGAGATATTTGTAAATATTGATCGTAAGTCTTAATATGGAACCAAAAATTGTTGATAAATATATTTAGGGTGGTTATTTTTTAGGAGAGGATAATACAAACTAGTAATGGGTATGGGGCTAACTTGCGTTTGCCGTCGAATCTCAGTGTTACAGATGCTATCTATAAGCTTATAAGCTCTATCGAGGTCTTCGAGGTCTCTGTGCGAAACTATCGGAAATAACCACTCATGTCATACCTCCACTACGTAACAGTAATTCAAAGTCATACTTGCGAAATTGTAAGACTCGATAAGGTTATGAGTGATGGTCAATGTCGAAAAGTTGCTTAGTTCTAATGTTACGTGTAAATAAAAATATTTAAACAAGACCAGTTTTTAAGGAATCTATTTAGAACGACGATTTCCTTATTAAAGCGTATATTTGGCCAAAATCTTAAATTCTCAGTTTGTTCGTTATGAATCATAAGTTTGATAATAATCATTTATGATTCATAATCATAACGAACAAACTGAGAATTTAAAATTTCTTATTATTCTCAATTTAATTTAAGGACTATTATAATTTTATGGAGCGACGACGGTCTGCTCCATCTAGCAAAGGGATATCCCCCGGACAGATGTTGAGTCCGGAGACGGCCGTCCGACGGTCATGTATTGTAGCTATAAGCTAATATTGTAGCTTTATAGGAACAGTCGTACGTACGCGCGTTGAAAATACCGTTTGCGCGATTCAGGACAAGCGCTTTGATTGGTAGCGGGCGATGAAGTGCGACAGAGACGCCACCATTTTATTAAAATTACTTTCAGACAACAGCAATAAAATAAGATATGGGTAGTCTAGAAAAAAATATGGTCTATTGGACTTACAATAACCATAGCGCCAAAAGTATAATTAAGATTTAATTCTAAATTTAGTTTTGTTTCAATTTAATCTTGAGCAGGGTTTTTCCGAATTTGATAATTCTGTATAAAGTAATATCTAGTATATTGGATTTTATAAACTTTTGTTGTTATTTCTTTATTCCGATATATTCTAAATTGTTATTGACTATTTGCGGTTTGCACAAAGTTATTGCCTCCGTTATATGATAGTATAAAAACGACTGAATTCAACGAATGACGGCCATTAGCACGTCAATCTATTTTTTATAAATATTTAGACAAAAAATTGTTTGTTATTTTTCAAGTCACATGTAGACAACGTCCAGCCCGCAGGTGGGCGTGGCCCCTCTAAGGTTTTAATCCGGCACGTTCTAGACATTTTAGAACTTTGTACGAAAATTAGTTACAGCCCCTTGATTATATGGCTTTCTTTTATAATAATTTTCTGTTTCTAGTTAATGTAACTTTCTAATACATCGTTTTATTTTATTACAGCATAATTGTACACATACCATTGTGAAAATTTGGGAGACGCCATTGGTTCCTATAACACAGTTTCTTAAAACTACTTTGAGAGCCTTTGGATCCCTATTATAGTTTAAATTTAATGTAACCTAAACGAAACGTGTTTTTTTAAATATCTAGATGAAAAGTAGATCGTCCCGGCTTCGCACGGATTATAACATAATCTAAGTTGGGAAAAATCTCTGGGACAATGTAGCTTCTCAAAGGAGAAACAATTTTTCAAATCAGTCCAGGAGTTTCGGAGCCTATTTGCGTCAACCAAATCAAACTTTTCCTCTTTATTATATTGGTGTAGTAAATACCATAACAAGACTCACAGATAAAAAACTGGAAAACACGCTATGCGTCTGTATAACTCAAAGTCATTAAAGGAAACATTTGTCAGGTCACCACCATGTACTCGTACCAGTAGCCACACCTACGAGTACCAGCTTCAGTAGCACCTCTCACTTGAATAACCAAATAAGAGTGAGCAAGAGGATGAAAACTTACAAATGCTTTCTTTATTGACGCGACTTATATGTAGTATAAGAGGACACTAATAACCTTGTTATCAAAATTTAAAAACAGATATCACACAATAATTCAAGCGTATCTAAGAAGATACGCTTGAATTATGTAACTTCAAATGTAACCTCCTCGTAATATAAGGACGGAAAAAAAAAAATTATTTCCTGCTTTGGCTGGCAAGCAACACTCCAAAGGTTGCCCATATCTGATTTAAATAGATAAGCATAAAAACTCAGCAAATTCAATACGTGATACTTAAAATACGAGTATGTGTAAATCCCCTCTTGTACTTATGTCAACTGATTGAACTTATTGGACAAAAAAAATCAATACCTAAATCATTGAGAAGAAAATACATAAATGTATAAATCATAGAGTAACAATAATAAAACCAGTCGAGTGAGTATCAATTAGATATGCTAATAAAATATCGTATTGTCAAACAATCACATTGTTACTCGTACATTCATAACAAAAAAATCTTGAATAGTAATAGCTACACAAACGTTTGTTTAAACAATATAGTGGGAGGTGTATGGACGAATTTAGGGTAGGGCTATGGGCTATGTTTAACCCAAACTTATTATTTCCTTGTCTGTAGACAAAATAAAGTAATAAGAATAAAATAAAGTTTAGATTAGGAATTTCATTATTTATTCAAATTCAAATTCATTTATTTCAGGATCAAGTCCTATATCTAAATGTTTTTATTTATACGATTTCAAAATGAAATAAAAACAGCCCAAAAAAATGCATTTTTTTTTCATTTTTTTTTTAGTAAACTATATAACTGACAGTTAAAATTACAAACTAATAACATGTAATCTAAATCAAAGTGTAAGAGTCACAAAATTAATGTCAAATCAGTACATTCTTCACACAAATGAAAACATTAATGCAATTCGAATAAAATTGTTTTAAAAAACAAACAACCGACTTCAAAAACACAACTAAAAAGGGAAAAATAATTTTAAGCCTAATTCAAATCAAGAATATATAAATAGAATAGGAGAGTTTATTTCATGTACTGATAAAAAACTATTTGCAATTTTTAGTAATCCTGTATTCTTGGAGTCGGTGCCAGCAAAGAAAGACAATTGAAAATAGTTTTTTTTAACAAACATTAATTTGTTCTTATTAGATGGCACCGACTTCAAGAATACAGGATTTCTAAAAATTGCAAATAGTTTTTTATAAGTACATGAAATAAACTCTCCTATTCTATTTATATATTCTTGATTTGAATTAGGCTTAAAATTATTTTTCCCTTTTTAGTTGTGTTTTTGAAGTCGGTTGTTTGTTTTTTAAAACAATTTTATTTTTACATTTTTAGTGGTTGGTAATGATATTTTGTTTAAGTTTTAGCTATGGAGAGCCAAATAAACTTCACGATGATAAAATTTGGCGTATGCCAGGCAGGCAACCAATTGGGAGCAAATCGAGCTGGATGCGAGCGAAGCGAGCTATACGCGAGCGAAGCGAGCGCGAAAATTTTCACCGTATTTGTTCCAACCGTCTGAGCATAAAGAAGTCCAAAGCAGCACAAATCACATAATGTTTGTTGTGTCAAAACGTACTAGAACAAAGTGCGAGCGAAAAGAGATGAATGCGAGCGAAGCGAGCTATGCGCGAGCGAAGCGAGCGCGAAAATTTTCACCGTATTTGTCCCAACCGTTTGAGCATAAAAAAGTCCAAAGCAGCACAAATTTCATAATGTTTGTTGTGTCAAAACGTACTTGTACCAATTGCGAGAAAAGCGAGTGCGAAAAATTTTCACCGTATTTGTTCGAACCGTTTGAACATAAAGAAGTCCAAAGCAGCACAAATTACATAATGTTTGTTGTGTCAAAACGTACTAGAACCAAGTGCGAGCAAAAAGGGATGAATGCGAGCGAAGCGAGCTATGCGCGCGCGAAGCGAGCGCGAAAATTTTCACCGTATTTGTTCCAACCGTTTGAGCATAAAAAAGTCCAAAGCAGCACAAATTGCATAATGTTTGTTGTGTCAAAACGTACTAGAACCAATTGCGAGCGAAGCGAGCTGGTTGCGAGCGAAGCGAGCCAAGCGCGAGCAAAGCGAGCGCGAATATTTTCACCGTATTTGTTCGAACCGTTTGAAGTCCAAAGCAGCACAAATTATATAATATTTGGAGTGTCATAAGCCCAGAACATCTTGGGGGAAATTCGAACGAAGCGGGATAACTCCTAGCGAAGCGAGCGCGTAAATATTTTCCTTATCCGTTCGTGGGTCTTGTCTATTAATATACCAAATTGTACAGTTCCTTCTTCCACAAAGTATGACCCAAGTGGCCAAGCTCTGGCGTCGAGAGTTTTTCAAGCCCCTGATTTAGTTTGACCCCTGCTTGTACTAAGAGTAGTGGTCCAGGCCCAACAAATTAACGTGTTATCCGAAGCACAGTAACGCCCAGACGAAAATATCAAATTTTTTTATGGAAGTCTTGTGCATGGTCACCCATCCAAAGACTGGCCGCATGGGCCGTTGCTAAGCCTCGATGTTCGCGTCAGATTACTTTTGTTAGCCAGACTATAAGCTGCCGATTTTATGAGCGAAATCTGTATTGCCGTATGAGCGCGAAGAAGTAAAATAGGTTATCGAGTTATTTGGGCTTCCCACGGGAAAAGCAATGACTTTTAAGATAAAAAGTAACCTTGGTGTTATACAAGGTCTAGTCTACCCCCTATATCAAATTTTAGCGAAATCAGTGTGTCATGTGTTATTTGGTGCATCCCACGGGAACAATAATTATTTTCGGGATAAAAAGTAGCCTATGTGTAAACACATAGTCTAACCTATCTTCATTCCAAATTTCATCAATGTCAGTACAACCGTTCGAGCGTGAAGAAGTTAAAAAGATTTATATGTTATTTGGTGCATCCCACGGGAATAGTATTTATTTTCGGGATAAAAAGTAGCGTGTGTGTTAACACATAGTCTTACCTATTTTCTTCTCAAATTTCATGAATATCTGTACAGCCAAACGAGCGTGAATCTCTCTACATGCGTAAAAATAACCTAACTTTTTAGGTTTTTCTTCGATTTCCCTAGGAGTCCATCATCAGAACCAGTTTTGGTGACAATGGGACCAATTCAGAACCATACTCTTTCAATTAAAAAAAGAATTTTGAGAATCGATCCACAAATGGCTGAGAAATCGGTGAACATACATAAAAAAAAAAAATACATACACGTCGAATATATAACCTCCTCCTTTTTGAAGTCGGTTAAAAACAAATAATGTATTTATTCATAAACCCCTTTTCAGCGTCCTTACTCCGTCCCTTGCTGTCTATGCATGTTATGGGCAATTGCTTAGGAAATGAATTGTCTAGTTTCTCATAGGTAGATTGGTCAATTAACAAGCATTGTTAGATGTGTCCGTTTTGTAGACAGGAAACTGCTTCGCGCTTGACTGAATTCATACAACACTGCGGTTACACACTGATACGAGATAGGAAATAAAATGTATGTCTATAAACAAATAAAAATACTATACAATATAGTAAGTCTAGTCTGGAACCAAATCGATTTAAGCGATCATTTTTAAGGTTTGCCTACCTCTTAATGGTAAAAACGGGGCCTTATTTCTAAGCCTCCGCTGTCTGTCAATTATTTAAACCTTACTTACATCAATATTTTTAAAATTTCACAAGCGTTGAGTTTTTAGTCACCATATATAGCGTAAGCTCCATGTTACGTCACTCGATTTATCGACAAACTCTCTAAAGCGTCGAAATCAATTGGCTTTGGTTGGTTTAGCTTGTATTCCACATAATGATACATTATCTCCATTAAACGACTACTCTCTATAACGCCATAAAATGCACAGTTCCTTCGGTGTCGTTATATAGAGTTTACACTGTATGTATATGGTAAACTCGTTTACAACTATTATATATTATTAATATAATATATACATAATTATATACATGTAGTCAGTCCTTTACACTTTGAAATATGTCCACAAGAAATATAAGTTAAGCGCTCACTTAAGTGAATAAGTATGTTGTTAACTGTTTATATAAGTTTATGGTCCTACCTTATAAAATTTATTATGAAGTCATATTAATTTATAGGATATGTCCGTAACATTTTATTTACTAATTTATTACTCTGTGTTATAAAACGATGCTATCAAAGCAATGTCATAATAATACGGCGCTTTTTTGTCGGGTTAAAATTTTCTTGGTCATCAATTAGATATCATATGAGAAAAATTTATAGAATATATATTTATGTAGCTTGTCCATATAGGTAATTTATTTAGTTAATATTTTTATATACAACAAATAATTTATAACAAATTTACAACTTAAAACCAAATGAAAACAATAAATTTAAATTTAACTTAAGATTAATAAAGAAAAAAATACATTAAAATTATTTACAATGGGTAGATAGAACGAAAACTTTGTAGCTTGTACGTTTTATAATGCAGAGTAATACATTAGTAGGTATATATATTTATCAGTATATATATATTTTTTTGTAAATCGTACTACGTGTATCGATCGAAAGATACACGTAAAAAGATTTTCAAAAAAAAAATCATGAAGAGGTTTAGCGTCTATTATGTTTATTAGGCTATGATAATACATACATGTACACTAACCTACGTGTAGAGAAACCAGTTTAGCGCCAAGTCCTTTACCATCGGAAATCCGCGTCTTGTAAAATGTATTGCCTACACCGGTGAGAGGATATTAATACAGAAGGACATCGTGTGTCACTCACTGTATCTACATAAGCGCACGTAATAAATATTATTTATGCACTGTTGAATACATTTGGTGGATACGATAGAACATTTATTATAAACAGGTCCATTTGATTTATTTTTATTTCCAAGCAAAATTATATAATTAGAAAATGGCATGTTTATTTGTATCGGTTCGGTATTCAGTAATAAAATTATTTATTATTCTGTTTAGCGGCTTTAATGTTCTAAAGATAAATAAAAAATATTTTTTGGATACAAACATGAAAAATTATAAAATAAAAATAAAAGGCTAAGATATGTTAAAAAAGTTTACATTAACAAAAAAAATTGCGTTTCTATATTTTTTATTATTTACTAACTTTATATTTGTTAATGTAATGTCAATTATTCATTAAGGCTTCAAATCTAGTAAAATATTATCGGTAGATATGATTACGTACGCATAGCTTTGCAAATATTTGTTTTTTAAATGCGTCACTTTCCCTACAACTATGGTCACAGTTAATTATTACTGTTTCGGGAAAGCCGTTTTAATTTTTAAAACGGCTTAACTAAATAACAAAAGTTGTATATTTTTTCTGTAATTTATTTAATTATATTGTGTCTGTTGTGTGCATATGTTTGTTTATAATAAGGTTCCCTGTGAATAAAGTTACTTATAGAACAAAAGATGTTAACTTTTTTATTCAAATAAAATCATTTTTTCGTGTCTAAGTATATAGTTTTTATTATTCTTTACTAAGCCTTCATAGCCCGAATGTAATTATTTCCGATCGGATTTCATCCGATTCATAATTAGTGCATCCGACTTAAGGTCAGAGAATTGTATTTGCCTTCCGTGATGCAAAATTAATGTTAGTGCACGTCATGTAGGTATTTTACACGCAACATGAATGCCCAATTATGAAGGCAACTCTTGTTAGATGGTATTTCCACTTCCGATCCACCCATTTTGCCATTTGTGTATTGATATTTTAATGCATACAGAAATTCGATATATATGCATAAGAATATGATTAAGACGCAGTAGTTGTAACAAAATGTTTTTTATACCATTTTTCACCATATGTACATACACATGTGTTTCTATTGTTTTTAAATTTTATTTCACGTATTTATTCAATAAATTTGTGTAGTAATGTATTTTACAGTACTTACGAATACTTACAAAGCATAGAAAAGACAAAAATTTAGTAAATAATTTAATATTTTTTTGTGTTTCTATATGTGATTTAGGAAAACTGCTAATTAACAATGTCATTTTTGTTTTAAACCAAAATATTATATTTTTTTAATGCTTAAGTTTGACCAACCAGTGAAGTAATAATTAATACCTATAAATTAGACAGATACGAGTAGTTTAGTTTTTATTTTATTTTAATATTAGTGTAGTATTTAATTTCGATTTATCTACATAATAATTAGATTACTTAGATTCAGGCCTTGCCTAGTTAAGTAGTCACAAGAAAATATGTAATCTATTAATAAGTTAGTTAATAAATATTTTTCATTTTCATTTTCAATAAGCTTCTTATATAAAAAATAAAATATAAAATTCAATTAAATAGTACTGAATTTTAAGTTAATACTAATACATTTTCAGTTAAGAAAATGATGTTCGTTTATTGTGCTTGATAAATTTATAAATAACATTAGATAAAAATGCGAAACTTACAGACATTAGTCATAGTACATTTCCATTTTAATATTCGCTGATTACTGTAAAAACATTAATCATATATTCTGTCATACAGATTGCAATTTGATATTTATTAATTGAATTTAATTAAAACGGAACATAGACCAATTAAATAAATTCAATATAAATGTTATGATGTATGGCATTCATCATACATTGAGTCTCGCGATGTTATTCGCGATATTAAAAGTTACCATAATAAGCTGTTAGTATACTTTCGTGCTAAATTTTATCATTATCGCTACAGCCAATTAAGCACGAAGGAGTGGCAAGTACACTCAGAGACAAGCTTTATATTTACTAGTATGTATGAATTGATTTATCAAGTAAGGTTGCTGAACCCCTTTGCCTTGAAAAGTGAGAGCCACAGATAAATGCACGAAAATGCGCCTAATCTACACTAATATTATAAAGAGGAAAACTTTGTTTGTTTGTTTGTTTGTTTGTTTGGTTGTAACGAATAGGCTCAAAAACTACTGGACCGATTTTAAAAATTCTTTCACCGTACGAAAGCTACATTATCCACGAGTAACATAGGCTATATTTTATTTTGGAAAAAAATAGGGTTCCGTAAGATATTTGGATTTTTCTGACACAAACTGAAAAAAAACAACCAAAGAAGTTACTTATTTTGCGTACGCTGCCTAAACTACAAAAGATAGAACCGTAAAATGTTCTAATTAATTGTAGATCTTATAAATATCTACAAAAAAGTCCGCGACACACTATACCTATCTATGTCGAGTGAGGCACAACAACCACATTTTTATTTCAAAATCTTGATTTTTTTTTTGGACTACATTTAAACGCGTTTATTTTACTCATGTTATTAATCCTTATCAAAATAAATTATTTCATCAATAAGAACAGTTTGTGTTGATAATATTTAGTCCTTGAATGATTAAAATTGGACGTTTGGTTTTGAAGTTATGGTGAAATTAAAATAGGTATTACGATTTCTGCTGCACGGCCCGTTGCGAAGAGGGCGTGTGCGGGGGAGGGGTGTTTAGATCTATGAGTAAGGTACCCGCGCGGCTCATACGCGAAGTCGGCTCCCTACGCAGCGGTCGTGCGCGAAGTCTAATAATTTACGGGTTTTTTTTTGATATTGTTCTTTTAACTACACATACGCAAAAGTTCTTCTCAGAACTAAACTGTTGTCTAATATATAATACTAGCTGAGCTGGCAAACGAGGTTTTGCCTCACTTAAGGGTATGAAAAATAGATAGTGTAGCTTAAATGACACGTTCGTAGATTTTTCATAGCAACGCCATCTATTGATTACTTACTCAACCCAGTCGAAAGGTATCGACATCTGTTAGAATCATTTGGAGTTAACAGATAATTGTGACTGTCAAATAATAACAGACAATAAAGAGCAATAAATTTAAATTGCGACTATAGTTTGAGATTCAAACTATCCTATGTCTCAAGTTGGATCGAACTGCACATGGTGTGCGAATTTTATTATAATCGGTTAAGTGGTTTAGGAGTCCATTGAGGACAAACATTGTGACACGAGATTTATATAAATTAAGATAAGATTATTAATATCATATGTATGTTTTTTATTATTCTTTATTGTACACTACGTCCTTCTTTAGTCGTTTATAAATTCCTTTCCATCCAAAGGTTGCCTGGAAGAGATCGCTTTAAGCGATAAGGCCGCCAATTGTGGCACACTAATTTTAAGTTAGTTGTCTTTTACTGTGCCTTTTTTATTTATGTGTCCAATAAAGAATTATAAAATTTCCATGACACAATGTTAGTTACCGTACTCCTCCGAAACGGCTTAACCGATTTTTACCAAATTTCATATGCGTATTCAGTAGGTCTGAGAATCAGCTACTATATATTTTTAAGGCAAAACAACGTTTGCCGGGTCAGCTAGTAAGGTCATATAGCTAGGACCAAATAGGTTATTTATTTATCTGTGACAAAAAATAAAAAAATAAATCAATCAATCGTGCATTACTAACCTAACCACACGAGTTAGCGACACTCTGAACTAAGATTGAGCATACCTAGTTTGGAATAACAGGCTCTGAATCTAACGCTTAATTTTACGTGATTCAGCTGGGTTGATATGATTTTTTTAGTAAGATTTGAGTTTTACTATTGCTATTGTATGTGAAAATAATAGATATGAATTTATTAAGAGATTTTTTTCAAACAAAACAAATTTTAGTTGTTTCTGAATAAAAATATTGACAGTTTCATATTGTAAAGGTGAATGAGCTAGTAAAACGTATGTAGGTATGAATCATTTATTTAAGCCGGCTTATATTTGTTTGAACAAAACAAAGTAAAGTAGAACTTTAAAAAAATACAAATACAAAAACTCATTTGCTAAGTAAATAAAAAAATAAAATTTTCTTACAAATTGGTCAGCTGCAAATATATCTCATTTATTCATACATAAACAGTCTTCCAGAAACGTTTAGTATTTGCTCTTTTTTAGGTAAATACTAGTATACACAATAGATTCGAACCCTCGTAGAATCAACAAACTTGTCCTGCCAGAACCCAAACTCGAAATTTTCAAGAATGGACCTGATTATATGAGTATAAAAATATACAATAAAATACCATAGAACATGAGAAATCAAACAAAAGTCATTAACTTCCAAAGTCAGCTATACATACCATACCTCACTGCAAAATGCTATTATATCAGATTTTTTAGGAGATGACATAAAATAGGCCATACACTGTACAGTTTTACATTTATTTTAGTATTCAGTATTTTTAGAATTTTTAACTAGATATAAGTAAATTAATATGTCTACCAATAATAATACATAGATTAAGTTATATATAGCTACACCCTATGTACAGGGTACAGTAATTAATTAGCTATAAGTTAATTTAATTATCATATGTAATGAGAAATGAATAAATAAATAAATCATAATAAAATTGAGTTTCAATCTATTATCACGAAGGCTTAGGTGTAAACATATACATATATTATAATCTATGTCCATTACAAGTACATAGGTAAGCGGCAATTTATAGTTTTCTTGTCTGAATCACGATAGCAAGAATAATGCCAGGGACAAAGGTCTCAGTAGGTTTCTGTGGAATGGTGACGTGAAAAGGCTCATTCGAGTTGACATGAAAATTGTATAATAAGGCAAAAAAGAATATTATAATTCCAACAATACGTGGGTTTTTACACGCGTCCACACAGATTTTTATTCTGTGCGCGTACAAAATAATTGTGATTAAATAAGAAATAATAACACTCAGTAGGTAGGATAACTAGTGTGTGTAACTAGCGCAAAATGGTTTCAAGGCGGCTTTAATACGTCTAGATTTGTTTAACAATTTTTTAAAATTCATTAAATAATCACGATTTATTTGCCGTGCGTCTACAAACTTTTATTTTAAGGAACAACTGCCTTGTTTTTGCGTATTCTAAAAAAAATAATAATAATAAATATCCATTATTTACTTTAGTAATAAATATGCGTTCTAGGAACCGCCTGTAAAAGTTTTGTGTAAGTTATCTTCCATCTGAAGACTGCGGTTTAGGTCTAGTCAATTAGACCTACTAATTGAATGAAAAATACCATACAAAAATGACAAACCTGCTATATCGGGCTCCTTGTCAATAATCATCAGTATCACACACTGACCAATATTATTTGAACAATTTTGCTGTAAATTGTCATTTTCAATTCATTCGATTACACAAAAAAAAACAAATAACGTCCAGCACTAGTGGTTGTCACAATTAAAAAAAAAAGGTAATTAAAAAGGAAGTGTTCCAATTTCGAAATTGTTTCGCGCCGCGTCGCTGTGCGCTTCGGCTCGCGTCCGAGGCACGAATGCAGGCGCGCGGTTTTTCTTTTGATTGGAATGGGTAAAGCAAAACATGCAGCTGTTTACCTTGATTTTCCGGCGGCGCATTCTTAGAATTAATCTGATGCTACCGCTGATTTTAATTGATATTGTGTCAGGAATACAGCTCTTAGATTTATGCAAAGATAGAGGATGAAGGTCATAGATTCTAAAATTGTTATGACTTTAACTATTGAAAATGAAGCAAAATATTTTTCAGCAGACTTTTGTTATTTATGTTTCAGTTTTATTTGCACCTAATAAAATAACAATATAAATAAAAGTCTGGCGATTTTTAATTGCAAAATCTTGAATTTTCATATAATATATCTATAAATCGTAAACAATATAGTTCTAGTAATAGTTCAATAAATCTAAAATTAAGTTTTTTGAACCCGTTTTATTTCTAATTCATAAGTCTGTTTGTTTTCTAAATGATTATAAATATTCTTAGAGTGGTTTTTTAGACGGTCTTTAAGCATTTTTTTCCGTTTAATAGCGAAAAAACTGTATTTTACAAATCTTTCGTTAACTTGATGTTAGTTATAATGAATGAGTACTTAGTGTTGTACTCTACCCGCATAGTTAATTGATTCTTATATAATTTAGTTAGTTCTACGAACATTAGACCTTACGAAGTAGAACTTTTTTAAAAACGCTTGAACCAAAATTTCTGGATCTAAGGATATTTTTTTTATTAGTGGTTTTGTTTTCTGTTTTTAATTTTATAATTGACTTGTAGTATCATTACTTTAAATTATATGTTCTTCTAATATAATAAATATTTAATTTCTATAATCAACCAGCGCACATTTATATCGATATCATTGCAGCAATTTCCTTTTTTTGTTGTTGTGAAAACCATACCCCTAATAAAAAAAATACAACGACTTAAAATTATACTGTAATAGTGTAACTAAGTACAAAGTTTCGTCAAGATAGATTAAAATTTACGGCCTGTACGCGAGAACCAACATACATAACAAAGCAAAATTGGCCAGTTAATGTAGATGCATCCCTCGCTTCGCTTGCGTTTATTACAAGCTTTTTACCTCCTTTAGAGGTGATATTTCCAAAAATATTAAATAGAAATGCGTCCTTTGTACGCGTCTACATACTAAAACAGATACACCCTCCAAATTTCATACCCCTAGTACCAGCCGTTTGGGCTCTGCGTTTCTTATAGATGAATGAATGAGTCAGGACAATGATTCTTATAGTATAGTAGAAGATTGAGGAATAATAAAGTCGGGCAGGTATGTCGAGAGAGTTACCGTCCACTTTCGTCACTAGCATGGATATCTAGCAACCATAACTGGCGAGTGTTGCAGGTGCTTTCTGTGTGGACTGATACTAACTTACTAAAGTCTAGACAACTTATCTAGCTCCAATTTAGCACTGTCTACGGGAGCGGGCGGAGAAAAGCGTTTTTACTTTAAGTAAGGCTCCAAAATTACTCTATATTAATGAGGTTTTCAAAAGGTTGGGGTTTTTTCTTCAAAAGTTTGGGATTCTTCAAAATTGGTCCATTAGATAGTAGTTACGGTGACATCTTACCATGGGAACGCTGTAGTAACATTTGTTATATAAATAAAAAAAAAATCTTATTAAGTACTTGTTTCTATTACTGTTCTAATTCTAACTAATTAAGCTACTTTTTGTAAAAGGGAGAATTTTATACCCGTATCAATACTGAATTAACGCAGATTATAACAGTCATTTGAATTTAATATAATAATAATTTTGTGTTTTATAGTTTTGTATTGTGAATGTGACGCCAATATTTTAACAGTCTTGAAGACATCATTCAGTCTAGAGTTTTCAAGAACATCTTAGCGTATTACCCCTTCGTGGAGACGAGTCTTTAGTTCTAAACAAGACCCAGTTTCACCAGCCGCAGTCCGAGTATTACGTATTTATAATCAAAACAGGAATCAGTTACGCGTATTTACGTAACAAGGGACAGTTACCACAGGACCGGTAAGAATTTATTTACAAATGCAGATCCATCGAAATGCTCGTTAGCGGGGCATTAGCTATAACCATAGGCAAATAACGAGATATATACTTTATTTAATTTGTCTATGCTATATGGAGGTACAACCTCGACACACACAACCCAGACTGGAAGAATGTTGCTCAGGACAGACAAAAGTGGAGGGACGGTAGGGAGCCTTTGCTCTGCAGTGGGCTGATTTATAGGCTTATATAGATAACGTATTATTATTAAAAGCCTGTCTAATCCCATTGTTGGGCAAAGCAAAAAATCTAGCGCTAATATGACTTTATTGACCAATCCATTCCAATCCACAATGTGGGGGTCTTCAAATCTAGAGTAAATAGGTTCCTTCTAGGTAAGCGTGATCTTAGACCACAGGCAAGTTGCGGTCAAACGTAAGCCCAATCATCAATAAAAAAATCCTCCAGGTGTTTGTCAAGCTCGGCCCGCCATGTCCATGCATAACTTATTGACAGATATTTATATTTATTACAACTACTCGTATTTATTTACTTTTACTGTAAGAGGTTTTTTTTGTTGATGAGGGGGAAATCTTCAACAAGTAGTTTATGTGGGATTTTGTTGTTGGCGCAAAACATTAAAAATGTTCTATATTTAGTTGAAGTAAGGTCAAAAATATTAACACCGCTGTGCGCTATTGGAACTTTCTTTACGGAAAACACCTTGAGTCAATTTTCGTTAAAGTGCAGTGAATTTTAGAAACCTCTGTTGAGTGAAATTGGAATAAAGAAATTACTTTGAGATTCAAACATACATTTGATTTGATATACTTTTGTTTTTTTTTACTTAATATAATGAATTTATTAGCAAAAAATCTATACAACGGGATCCCGTTGCGTAGATATAAGTTGCATAGATATATGTGTTTGTTACCAATAAAAGTAATATGAATGGTCTCATAAACCGTGATAACTAGACAGTTGAAATATTCATTACTGTTGCCACTAAAAAAACAAATACTAATAACAAAACAAAAAAAAATGTGAGGCTCTCCCAAACGTGACGTTTTAATATTTTCATAATACACGGTACGGAACCCGTAAAGCTCATTTCTCTGTCATCAAAGATGTCAACGTCAGATGTCACGGAGTGAAAACTCTGTCTCTCAGTCGATTAACGTCAAGTGGAGATAAATAACAAGAGAAATTGCTCCTTGTTGCCAAGGTAATAAGGTAACTAAATAACTGATTTCGGATGGTAACCTAACTAATTTTTTCTACAGTTCCAGACGTGCTTAGTGATTTACATGGACGGAACCCTTGGTGGGCTAGTCCGACCCACACTTAGCCGCCACAATTTGCTTATCTATACGTTTTCCGCTGGTTTTCCAGTAAATACGAATATGTCCATGCGAGCACGTTTATCTTCAATATTGGTTCTGATTAGCTCATTGCGTAGTCTTTTATTTAAACAATCATATTATCATACTTGTACAAAAAGCATTCATCTAAATGCAGTAGCATTGACCCAAGTTTCATTATCACCTTAGCTACATGTGTGATGTATGCATTTCAGGATATTCTCAGAAATGCTTATAAATATTGTAATTGCGATAAAATGGCCTAACAATCAAATTATTGTTGGAGTGTACAGTGTAAACTCCATGTAACGTCACTTGATTTAACGACAAACTCTCTAAAGCGTCGAAATCAATTGGCTTTAGTCGGTTTAGCTTGTATTCCGTACAATGATACATTCTCGCCATTAGACGACCACTCTCTATAACGCCATAAATGCACAGTCCCTTCAGTGTCGTTATATAGAGTTTACACTGTATATGTATATTATTTTCGATAATTGTTGTCACATCACAAACTGTATTTTCGTAAGAACTAAAGACTACATTTGTAACTTACGCTAAACTGATTTAAAAGGATACAATTTAAACCTGACTTTTAATTGTTTAGCGCTTCACCTGATGGTAAGCGGTATTGTGGGTCGGTAGAGTGCAATTATTTAGTAGGAGCCCCTTTACTGTAATCTTGAAAATCGCGTTATCGGGGAACTGCGAATCTGGCAAGAAATATCAAAAGTTTAGCGGTCCGGACAACCTTGGATGGATGTGCCATAGATGCCATTAATAAGATAATTTTGGTACAACTCGTTGTTTTCTGAACTGATATGAGCAGTTAAATTTAAAATTAGTATTCTCAAGATTTTTCTTCTTGAAAGTAATGTTTTTCTTAAAAGCCATTTTGTTAAAAACAGGATCAGAAATGGCGACGGCTTGTGATGTACGTGCTCAGATAACAACACTAAACTTAGAATTTGACCTTGTTTTTAAACCTCTGAGAATATTTTAACTGATTTAATTAAATTTTGAGGTTGACCGTATGATTGTGTAAAGCAATAATAAAACAAGTTACGTTGTCTAGTTTAGTCTAGGTTATAAACGTGTAAAGTTGGCAACTTTTTTTCACAATACTGATGATTACTGATTACTACGAATACTTAACTTTATCAAAGACTAGCAGTAGCTCAAAAAAATCTATAGTATCCTGTGCCAATTTTATATAGACCTTACATTGTCAAGATATCGATAGCATCTGTCATTCCGCATTCGTTTCCTGAGATATTAGTTGCAGGGCGATGTTATATGGCCTAAAGCCTTCCTCGATAAATGGTCTATTCAACACATAAAGATTTTTTCAATTCGCACCAGTAGTTCCTGAGATTGGCGCGTTCAAACAAACTGTTCAGCTTTATAATAGATAATATTATATTATATCTAATATCTATATCTATAGTAAAGATTAAAATATTCAATGTGACATTTCTATGTTAAATTATTTATTGTCATATAAAGGCTATAATTAATGTTAGGTCTTGATCAAAAATAATCATAATTTAGATATTAAACGGAACCCTAAAAAAATAAATTTAAACTAGCATATAATTAAGTTTATCTTCTTGTCACTTATCTACTGCTGCGTTGCACCTTACATCTTAATTACAGAGCTCCATTATTGCACAAATTGTAGGAAACTGGTATAATTATAAGAATGTTCATATGAAATTATAGCCTTAGTATTTGAATAATAGCTTTAGATACGATAGAGCATTAATAATATAAAAGTCGACTTATTAGATCGATTCATAATTTCCGAATGAAGTAACAGACCTTTAAATCGAAATTTCTCTTTAGTTTTCGCCCGTGTAAAGAGAAGTGTATAAGAGATATATCTACTCATGAAAATTCGTGGCATAATCTGTTAGAGTCGTATATTTTCTAGTTTGTAAATAAAAATTAAGTTAACGATACATTTTAATTTTGTAATTACTCAGCAATTTGAGCGACGCCTTTTTTGAGCGCAACAGTGTTTATGAGTAGTGGTTTTTTTTGTACGTAAAACCATAGACAAAATACATATACTTTGTCTATGGTAAAACATAGCACATATTTAAGCGTGCATGCATCCTAAGATTTATTATTTTTTCGCTGTTGAGAGTGGTTATTATGCTATACATATGACATGTGATGTAATATATTGTGTGTAGTCAAGTATGAAATCAACTACGCTTTAGGGAGATACTCCGTGGAGGTTTTAGTCGGTAGTGGACGTCACTCTGGCACCGAGCCCGACATACCCCGCCGACTCCCCCGAGGATCGGCGGGCATGCGTAAATGGATTTCCTCCATGTAAAAAAAGTAATAATATTAAGGTAGATTGTCATCATATTAAATGACTTTACATGGAGTATTTGGAGTATTGTATTTTCAACCCAATATATATTAGAAGGTTTCATTCTACTATAGCAATCGTGATATATAATTAACTCTATTTTGTGATAGCTAGCTAGTTGTACGTGTACTAGTGTATCGATATCATTCTCAGCCTCAAGCAAACCGCTTCAAGGTTCTTCAGACTGGCATATAATAACACCGTTTTAGGGTTTCGTAACTAAAAGTTTTTACCTTTTTTTACCGGGACCCTATTACTTAACCTCCGCTGTCTGTCTTTCTGTCACCAGGCTGTATTTCAGCAAGCGTAATATCTAGATAGCTGAAACTTTCACGGATTTTGAATAATCAAATATGTATTTATTTTGAAAGGCTCAATATTCTAGTCGCGCCCCGCGGTGTTACCCGCGTTAATCCGGGACTAAAAAGGTAAATCCGGGATAGAAAAAAGCCTATGCGTTAATCCAAGGTCTAACCTATCTTCTCACCAAACTTCATCAAGAGCGGTTCAGCCGTTTAAGCGTGAAGATGTAACAAACACACACACACAAACTTTCGCTTTTATTGTATAAGCAGGATAAACTATAAAATTAAATTAAAATAAATATTTAAGAGGAGCTCTCATAAAACTAACGTGTTTTTCTCGCCATTTTTGAAAGATAATGTTACGGAACCCTTCACGCGCAAGCTCGATTCGCACTTGGTCAATTTTTTTCATGACATTTAATCTACCATGACCTTGTAGTTAGCGAAAGTTATGAAATTACTATAATCTATTCTAAGCAATCATAACTAGCGGTCTGTGCGAATAAATTTAGTCTCAGGGTTGTTTCTAAGCGCACCTATTGTAACACAAGCAACGCATACGCAGCATACAATAATTTATAGCTAAAGTTTTTTTTAAATTAGACTAGATTTTGTTATAAAACTATAATTACTTTTCGTGACATTGAGATAGTTCTATGGAATTGAGATAGACATGGAAATTTTATATAAATGTACATATATAAAATTTCCATGTCACAATGTTAGTTACCGTACTCCTCCGAAACGGCTTGACCGATTTTTTCCAAATTTTATATGCGTATTCAGTAGGTCTGAGAATCGGCTTCTATATATTTTTCATACCACTAAGTGTTAAGGGTTGTTCACTCTTAATTTTTTACTTAAGGCAAAACAATGTTTGCCGGGTCAGCTAGTTGTTATATTAGATTAAAATTTAGAAAACCCCTAAAGTTCCTTTTTAGTAGACGCGGTCATCTTAGATCTTTATTTTAAATGTATCATAATGGATACATTACTAAGTAAAGCCATTTTATTCGATACCCATACTGAGGCAGTTATGAAAAATATATAATACGCCCTTCGATCAAATATATACCAGATTCAGTGTTGCATACAAACATAGCACAAAAAATGGCATGAGTATACTATACTGTTGTATCTATTACAATATACGTCACAAAAAATATTTCAATTCAAGTCAACCTTATCATTGTATCTTAAGGTTGAGTTTCGCCGTAATAAACATAAGCTATCTTGCTCCGCGATAACAGATATAAAATTTTATGACCGTACGCAGTGAGCGTTAGAAAATTCAACTGTATTACTGTACTAATAACGCTTAAATTCCTCAAACTCAAATAAGACCACACTCTTACTTGTGGTCTTATTTTCTTTTCATTAGACACATCCCATTAAATCTAATACATTTTCGATCGAAGAATAAGCGCCACTTTGTTGCGGAGGCCATACTCTCGATTAATAGCCGTTTTCGGTAACCTACCTCACCACCGATACGAGTGAAATACTCACTGAAAGTTAAAATTGCTCTAATCTGCGTTTTAATAAATTTATGTAAATAGGGTTTATCAATCTGCATCTTTCAAACTAAATAATCGGTTAATACATTAGAAATCTACAATGCCACAGACTCAAGACATGTCAAACATAAAATTACGATTGTTTTGCCGGGGCAAAGAATTTAATTCCAAAATCGATTAAAAAGAAGGTTGTTATCTTTGAAAAGAAGAAAGCCAATAGTCTGTGGTCGCGTAAAGCGTTATTGATGAAATGACAGTAGACACGCCAAGGAGCATTGTACGTCAGATAATAATAATTTACCAAGTAATTAGTTAGGTTAGATAAGAAAACCATCTTAACAATTATCTTACATAATTGGCCGTGGCAGTGCAGTTAGGAACGGGGATCAATATCGCGAAAAATTGTTAAGAACCAACCGCATAAAAACTTAAGCTTCATGTATGCAATCTTAAGTTTTTTTTTTCTTTAAATCTTATTTTTTTTAACCGACTTCAAAAAGGAGGAGGTTATATATTCGACGTGTATGTATTTTTTTTTATTAATTAGATCAGCACTTGACTTAAATTCACTTCGTGGTAGGATAGAATAGAATAGATATTTATTTACCTTAAGACATCGCGTCATATAGGACAAGTAAAATTACATATTAATATGTCAATTATCTTATTACTAGCTTACTATTGTCCATATTGGTAAATATATTTGTTAAAATAAAATTATGAAAATGAAGATTCTGGCAGTTGCGCTGTCATGTAATCAGGTTACTGTAATGTGTCATGTACTAGGTATATTATGTTCTACGATAGAGCGCGCAACTATTCTAAATCTTATATTTTAAGGCAATTATAAGGGCCAAATCTTGATTTAACAGTTTTTTCACTATAAATTGTAAACGGTATAAAAAGTTGAAGACCGAATAAGGAACCACTCTAACAATATTTATATATACTTATTTTGGTACAAATAAGACTTACTCATATATATTAGAAATTAAACTGATTCAACAAATATAAATTAGGTTTTTGAACAATTTTTTTTTCATATTGGTCAAGCTGATTGGTACTAAAATAAGTATAAATATTGATGTGAAACATCTATAGCCGCACGTAAAACCGTTTTCTGGCGTGGCGACGCATGCAGTGACGACGCGTCACGCTATATTATGATGGTATATACAGTCTATATACAGTAGTGTGTACGGTGTGACGACGCGTCGCCATCCGCAATCGAAAATTCGTAATATTTTGTATTTCATGAAAATAAATGTTTATTCAATAAACCGTCATCGTTACCTGGAAAAAAATATTTTATCATTATGACATATTTAGTTCCTATCACAATATGTTCTTTTCTGCATATAACTTTTAAAAAATAATATCGTTGTTTCACATCTGCCAGGTGTTCCGTGACGGCTCAATTTTTTTCTTAGAATGTTTTTAAGACGGTCTTCATGATATTTTTACGATTTTTTAAATCTGTTCTATCAAGTTTGTGCCCTTGTCACGCCTTAAAGCACAGCAAAGTTGTTTATTAAACTTGGGTGGTCATCGCCCTTTGCTAGATATGTACGAGTATGTACACCAACTTATTTGATTGCGTGGTAGTGATTTCATCCACTTGAATTACCTATTCGTCATGATACATGCCTTGTCTGTGGTTGACTTTTCCTTTGTTCATAAAACCACAATACCATAGCAAGCAAGCGATATGGCATGATATGTCAAACTTGTAGACCGACCGGTGGCACGCACCGATGCGTTATACCCAGTGTTGCGACACTGATGCGAAAAGAAGCAAGCAACTACTTAAATACAATGCGATTAAAATGCTAAGCGACCTGTGTTAAGAGGTCGCTAGGTAAAGTTTGCAAAAATATGCGCTGAAATATAATATTTTTTATATTATAAATGGCCTTTTGTTTTCTATTGTCATTACAATTAAAATCGGTAAATGCTAAATTACCGAAAATATAAAGTAAAAAAAAAATACATATTATATTAAACGCCTTTAGTGACGTCACAGCCCAGAGCATCGGGTCCAAAATAGACTGACGGTCCAGACCAGAGGTAGAAGAAAAGGTGCCCAAAATGCTGGCAGCATTGCCACGTTGGATGGTAATGATTAGTTTCTGGCCGAAATAAAGGCCAGCATTCTGGACACCCGGAACCTCTACCAGCCGCTTGGAGAGTTCTCGATACAGCTGCAGGGCGACCGGGCCTTCCACAGTCCCGTCGTCTCTACATAAGTTGCTACCTACTTATGTAGGGACATAATTTAAGTTACAAGGTATACTTTTTGCAATATCACTCCTCATAAGTCTGTCTCCGGCTCCGAACTGACCTTATAAATGATCTGTAAAGATCTAAAAAATAAAGATTATTATTGTTATCTACGGCATACGTACTTCATATTATATTTGATCGAAGAGAGCAGAGACACTTGTTACAAACCGAAAGTGATCGACTACGAATCAACGGTAAAACTATAAAAAGAAAAATAATAGGAAGAGTGACACGTGTTAGTAAACATGAAAATTAGTTCAGCCCACTGCTGGAGCTCCCCCGAGCCCCTTCTCTCACTAGGAGAGAGAGATATAGGCCATAATCCACCACGCTGGCCAAGTGCGGGTTGGTGAATGACACACGTTTTCGGATATTGTTGTCCTCAAACGTGTCGGTTTCCTCGCGATGTTTTCCTTCACCGTAAAAGAGTGCAAATCCACACATAACTTGAAAAACAAGTCATTGGTGTAAGGCCGGGATCGAACCAGGGACCGTCTGATTGAAAAGCAGACGTTTATGCCACCGATCCACACTCGCTTTTTTCACGTGTTCAGTTCAGTTTATTTTACAATACTGAAGACATAGTTAAATATGCACTTGAAATACGCTTCTACGATTAGTTAATTTTTGCACATGTTCTGCATACTTAATAACAGCTAAAAGGCGAGTGTAGGCATATTGCGAAATTTGCAAAGGATTTTATATCGTGCCGCTCTAATACGCCTATGCAAGGTAGGTGAGTTAAAAAGAAGTAGATATTAATTCTGCAAATCTTTCGGCCCCTGACCGGCCTTTGTCGAGGTCAAATAGTTATTAACTTTTATATTCTACTTGATAAATGTTCCAAAGTAAGATAATTATGTAGTTAAGAATGATCGCCATTGACGAGACGTGTTTATTTTTTTGTTGGGTCTAACAAATCTCTATACCAAATTTCAACGAAATCTATACAAGTCAATTCAATACCGTGAAATCTATACAGCCGTTAGAGCGTGAGGAAGTAATTAACATACACACTAACACACAAATTCACGCCCTTGTAATATTAAGGAGAAAGTAGGATTCTCTATTATATAAATGAAGAGCATGCATAATAAAAAAAACGTAATTAGCCTTTTAATATTTGAAATGCGAAAGTTTGTGTGTGAGTGTGTGTATTTGTTACTTCTTTACGTTCTAACGGTTGTATCGATTTCGTTTAAATTTGGTGTGAAGATAGATTAGACCTTGGATTAACACATAGGCTACTTTTTATCCCGAAAATAATTGTGGTTACCGTCGGATATGCAAATAACATCAAAATCTATGTTACTTCTTCACGCTCTAGTAGCTGGACCGAATTTGTTGAGATTTACTATGACGACAATTTAGACTTAGGACTAACACATAGGCTACTGTTTAGCCTGGATAAATGCGCGTAACACAGCGGGGCACAGCTAGTTATGAAATAATTACATTTAAATACATAATTATTTGCTCTGAAAATGCCGGATTTTAATGCGTTAAAGAATTGTTTTGTTATGCATGCATATAATGATGTCTGCCGATTTTTATCTTCAAGTTTGCCGTCGAGTTTCCTCATGAGCTAAATATTTTAAGCAATTGTTTGTCCAACAACGCAAATAATGGTTTAACGATCCGGTTCCTTTTAGCTATTACTCAATTTTCACTCTTTAATTTCATAATTTTCTTAAACAAATGTCGTACCAATATTTGACGCGTTCTTGGCCTAGTGGAGCACTTCTTAGTTATTTTAATTTTGTACCTACCTAGAACTATGTACAAGGTAACTGGTAACGTAAAACCTCTTTAAGGCGATTTCATTAGGTATAGCTAGACACAAAACAGTTTTTGTTCCATGATATTTGAAACCAAAGGCCAGCTATTTCTGTTCGATATGTGAACATTCATCTTAATATATATAAATCTCGTGTCAAAATGTTTGTCCTCAATGGACTCCTTAACCACTTAACCGATTATAATAAAATTCGCACACCATGTGCAGTTCGATCCAACTTGAGATATAGGATAGTTTAAATCTCAAATTATAGTCGCAATTTTAATTTATTGCTAATTATTGTCTGTTATAATTTGACAGTCACAATTATCTGTTAACTCCAAATGATTCTAACAGATGTCGATACCTTTCGACTGGGTTGAGTAAGTAATCAATAGATGACGCTGCTATGGTAAATCTACGAACGTGTCAGCTACACTATCTATTTTTCATACCGAAACCGTCTGTTTTTCAAACAACCCGCAATACGCTTCCACTACTGAGACTCGGGGCCTTTCCTCATGAGGAGAGAGATATAGGCCATAATCCACAACGCTGGCCAAGAGCAGTCTAGCGGATAAAAAAAATTCGTTAACACGCGTCAAAATATAGAAAAAGTAACAAACATACGCACTTGCACACAAACTTTCACATTTATAATATTAGTAGGATTGTCAAAAGCCTTACAACTGAACGCAATAGTAAAAGCCGTCCTTTAAAAGGTTTGCACTACAAGTACCCTGTATAAACACACAGAGTAGAGAAGTATGAACAAGGTACCAAACTATAATAGAAATACTGCTTGGATCTTGTAATATTTGCTCGGAGGTTTGACCGCAAGGATTTTCGTACATAGCCGCTAACTCAAAGTCATAATGCGTACTTTAATTCCTATCACACGAGTATTACGTCTTACGGTCAGGTATACTCAGGTAAGTCTACTTATTTCTATTCTATTTTACCAAGATTTGGTCGGCTTGAAATCTCTCGACACCAGAGTTTGGCGACTCCACTCATACGAAGAAGAAGATCAAACTGACGTTTACATTGTTCACACACTCACAAATGAGTTATAGCTGAATATTAACTTATTGTTTTTCTAATTAAACGTTTTCTCCACTAAATTACATGATTTGATAGTATTATGTATTTAAAAAAACTAAACGTGTGTTAAAAAGTATACACAAGCTATGTATTCCGGCAGCCTTCTTGAGAGCCAGATATTCCAGACTAGGCATGCTTCACTTTCTTTAAAAACTTATGAAAGTTCGCTTCGTCCTGCTCACACTCATTTCATTATGCAAGTGAGAGGACATGAACTTACAAAAGTGTTCTTCATTGACCTAACTATTTTCTCACCAGTCAAATAGAACACAGGATGTTGTGCAAAAGCCATAAATCTGCGATATCTTTCCATAACAGTGCTGTCGTCTGCATGCCCGATAATACCTAACCCGAGTAGGTCATTGATATACACAAAAAACAATGTAGCAGAGAGAACTGATCCCTGAGGAACACCAGCATTGATGACCTTGAGATCCGACGAGCAGCCGTTTGTATTTTAGTTACTAGATTTGATACTCATTAATATAATAAGTAATCTAGGTAAGTATCAATTGCACACCAGTTTAAGTTTCACAAGCACGTTGCAGTAGCTTTTAAGGCTTTCTAACTGCAGACAGTTGTTACTAAACGGTTGTTTCATTTTCACTTCATTGAAAGCTTACTTAATACCTTTTATGTACTTGCAGGAAGTATTTCGGGCGTTCAACCCAGTGAAGTGATGTGGTTCAACTTGATTTGTTTTTGTGTTTTTGGTCACAGGTGAATGGACTACTATAATGAGTGGAAGCTACGCAATTTATTTTGACAGATTGGCCGTTGCATTTCTGTGTTGGTACAGTTTGACGAAATTGAGATTGCGTGCCTCGTTCCATTATATATTTAGCTTGCTTAGGTAGACTATAGTTAAGGTAACATAGTATTATAGCTCAAAGACGGCTCGCTAAGTTACACATCTCAGAGTTAGTCTGCTGCAACTGCTGGCGCGCCTCCACATATTCTATGAAAGAGCTTGTAAACACACGAAATTATCATGGCGGTTCCACTTAAGTGACGTGAATTCGCTCGCGTATCCTCGCTTTGAATTTACTGAACGAGTGGATGCCCTCCACATACACGAAATTTAACCAAACAACCAACATCCAACCCTTTGTCGCGGGGCAAAATACCGACTCTGATCGGGGAACAAGCGTCATCGTGCGTGAACTTCGCGAAAACCGTCCATATTCACGTTCACGCCTGTTCACGGAGCTTCACGGTACTAATCTGGAGCCGTCATCAGGGGACAGAGCGATATAGTGTCCGCGGGAGAGAGAGCAGGACGAACTAAGGAGTTCAACGGGGTGTCAGGTGTTTTAATTTCCGCGTAAGTCATAATTTCTGAGATTCCTGAATGTAATTTACGTATTACTGAAAAATTAAGCTTACCTGTAGAAAGAAATTCAAGCTTTCAGATGAATTGTTTTTATATATTTAGAGGCGTAAAATAAGCGCGTAGCACAAAGCGCGGAAGGAGTGGTAGGTTTATCGGTGTTTTAAAGTTATAGAAGGTTTAAAATGCGTTTTAGCACTGTCAAACGTTTATGATTACAAAAAAGAGCGTTCCTATATTAGAAACGTTTTAACAGTGTTTTAAGTTTTTACGAATAAGGCAGTTAGTTATTAATAATTTACTTTTTCTGGAAGAGGGGTTATATGCGCCATCGAATGGGATAATATCAATGCTCATGTACGATTACAAAATTATTAGATGCCAATATTTTTTTTTTTACTTTAAATAGGCTTACATATCATGGCAATTCACCTGATGGTAAGCGATATTGTGATCTAAGGTAGAGCGCGATTGCCCAGAAAAAATCGGTTCACTCTTGCCTTGAAAACCGCTAGATTATAGTAATCGGAGAACAGGGCGTATGGCAAAAAAATATAATTTAAAGTAATGAATTTGAATAATAATTTGGCACAGTGTAGACACAGTGTTTTAACCATGATGCCGCTATATTATTTAGGATGGTTACCAAACAAAACATACTTAGGTACACTTAGTAAGCAATCCTAGTTACAATACACAAATACATTTTTACGACCAAAACTACTTAGCTTTAATACTACGAGTAGATAGGAACTAAGAAGTTTCGTATGTATTACTTAAGGCGAAAACCTTGATTTTTCCGACTCTGATTTGGTACCAAAATTGCTATCATAAATGTAATTTTTCTATGAATATATATATATATATATAATAATTTTTATTATACATGTGTTTTCGCCGGTTTTATAGGAAGCAAAAGAGCATATTTTGAAAAATCCTATAAAATCCTGCGTAATTTGGCTTTTTAGTTGTATTATCTTTAGTCGCTTGGTAGTCTTATTTTTTTTTAAATAATCGTTTTATAAGTTAAATTTGTGCTTCAGTGCTTCTGAAAGTGATAAAGATATTAAAGCAAATTTATCTAAAATTAGGTATCGACATTATCCATTATCGTTAGAGCTCATAATTTCAATAAATTTCATTGTTGATGTTATACGAATTTATTTTGTGAAATACCAACTACAGCGATTATGGCGCTTCGCTCAAAAATGTGCGGTAATCGCCTTAAGTACTCGCAGGCTCAAGAAACGGTCACTTTATGCAGTCTGCCATCCGGACTAAGTAATCCAACATATACTTAGAGCCTAGGCAAATAAATAATCATAGTTTTGCTCGCGGTCACTAAATATTGGGCAAGATCGTACTGAAATGTGTGATTTAAGTAAAACCCATACAATCAGAGGGTAACGTATCTAGTTTAATATTCTACTCGTATTAGGGTGTTTACACGTTACAGATTATTTGCAAGTTTGTATGTGATTGCTTACTATTAGTTATTTCGCAGATTTATGACTTTTGCACAACATCCTGTGTTCTATTTGACTGGTGAGAAAATAGTTAGGTCAATAAAGAACACTTTTGTAAGTTCGTGTCCTCTCACTTGCATAATTAAATGAGTGTGAGCAGGACGAAGCGAACTTGCAACAGTTTTCTTTATTGAGTTGAGTTTTTTTTTCACAATACAGCTAAACGTTTGACCAACAGGTCGCGTAACCTCACAAGTAAGTGACACAATGCAGACGACAGCAATGCTATGGGAAGATATAATTTCAGTGCAAGTTATTTATCGCTGAAAGACAAACTACATAGAGGTGATAATAAGTTGTTATAAAAACGTGATAATTGACGCGCTATCTCCTTGGTTCAGTACAGTGAAGGCTCAGGCGTAACTGTTCACAGTGTAATTAAACGGACCATTACCATTACCATTACTTCTAATGGCATTTTTATACCCTTCAGTGACCAGATTGAATTTCTCGGTCTGCGAAACTCTTCTGACCTAAACTTCGGTAAATTCGGAGAATCAGTACCCAAGATCAAGATGCCTTTTAAAACACTTGACATTCTTAGCGTAGTCCATAGTATTTTACTGCACCATAAGCCTTTCTAATGTCGTGGATACTGAAACTTCGCGTAGCCTGAAAACTTACACACTAGGACTATTAAGTCGTAGTAAAACATGACCGATGCTCAGTAAATGAATAATTAATTACTCATGCGCCTACACGTGATGTGGAATAGTTGATTTTGTAAACAAATATGTGGGGATATGACGGAAACGTAATATAATTTAAATTAATTTGCATAAAAACGTTATCGACCAAGACATTGGTGGAGTCAAATTTAGTTCAATGACAAATTAGAGAGTTAGACGCACGTGGAATATTTTTTTTGTGATCCTGTGCTTGGACGATTACGCGCTTGTCTGTGTTATTATTTTGATGATCAGAATTTAATAATTGAATTTTGCTTTAACAATGTTGTGTTATGTAATAGAACGGTTTAAGCAATAAAGCCGCGATTGTGGCACGATGAGTAATTAAATTTAAATATTTTTTATGTAATAATTAAAATTATTATTAACATAATTATGATTATATTACATTTCATTTTGCTTATTGTAAGTAATTATATTTTGTTTCTTCTCAAAATCTTAGTATTTTTGTTTCCTGGTCCACATTATAAGTAATTAGGTAAAAAGTATTTGTTAAATGTTTTAAAAACAAAAATGTATTGTTAATAATAATATTATTAATCATTATTATTATTAAAAATATATTGTGCTTTTGCTTTTGAGTATATTCTGCAGAAGATACAAGTTAGTATGTATGTATATGAAGATTATCTATAATAACAATCTTCATAGTAACCGCGACAGAACTGAGACGGGTAGGTATATGCGTTTGAGTTGAAGTGATAGATAGATAGATATGTATATAGATAAACACTTTATTAAAACACTCACTATACAATAAAATTACATAAAACACTTAAAAGCTAGTGGCTTAATTGGCGTATTGGTCTAGTGAGTAGATGTTTGTGTGTGTGTGTCTGTTTGTGCAAATTAATATCTCCAAAATGAATAGTCCCATTTTGATGCAGTTTTCAGTGAAGGCTTGAGATTTGATTGCTCCATGTTTCTTAGATATATGTAGTGCGCTGCAGGAAATATGTTTTACATGCACTTATTAGTATAGCATTAAAATTTAATGTGCCTCAGGTTTCGAATATTTTTAATTTATTGCTCGTTTATGAAACGCATATTTCTTAACGCCTACATCTATAGTTAGGAAATCTAGATGCCAGTGCCTAATGTAAGCGATGCCTAGATTTTCTGTTTTGCGGATTAGTCATTTCGTAACGTATTCGCATTTTAACCTTGCCAAGAAATATGCCTTAGACCTGTTTTGCTGAAAAGCCGTTCAACTTATTTTAAATTAAGGTTACCTACTCATTAGCGTTTCTATGCGAAATTTTGAAATCTGCATTTTAAATAATTTAAGCGCATTGATAATAATGGAACGCTTAATATATTACGAAATATGCTAAATCTTATCATCAAAAAGTAACAGAAAAAGTGGATATGGTACATCAGAAAAAACACTGTCTATATTTTTTATTTATACCATGGTCTGTATTTAAGGTTGTCTGGAAGGAATTAATTACTACAGACGATAAGGCCGCCTATCGTGCTATTTTTTAACTCTTATTTATGTATAGATTTATTAAAACTGAATTTTGTTTTTTGGTGTGCAATAAAGAGGTATTGTATATACCTTTTTTTTACGTGAGGACATGCGTATACGCATCTCCCGCCACAAGCCTGGGGGAGGCGGCTGGGGTATGTCGGACTCGAGGGCCAGAGGGGCCGTCACTACCGACTACAACCTCACGGTGTCCCATCTCACGACGCGGGCATGGATGCAGGACCGCACAGCGCATTGCCGCTGCTCTCCCCGCCCAGGCCGCTGTCTGCAGTCCGAGCGGGACCTCCCCTACGTCGTGAACGATCGATATCTTCTCCTAGGCCTATAAATATCGATATCTTCTCCTAGGCCCTTATCCCTGGTGTGAGGCAACGGACACCCCCGCGTCCAATGCCCCAGGGCCTCCAAGTGGGGACGGAGTCCAAACCCAAACGTCTCGCGTCGTCCGTGCCCGTCTCCTGCGGAGCGGGTTGGAGTGAGGTTCAAACTCCCGCTCCTCGCTCTCTCTTCTGGATATGACTGCCTCACAGAAAGAGGCCCATGACTTCTCGTCGTCGATCATCCTGACTGAAATGTGACTATAGTAGTCGCTGTGTAAAACTACTCTCGAAGTTTAGAATTGAGGAATAATGATGTGTCAGTTATGCATGTTTTCTCACACAACTAGCTATGGACATTAGAACTAGGTCGTTTACTAAATTATTGCAATGCAAAATCTTGAACGCTGTATAACGAAGGATTTCTCAGAGTACAAAAGCCTAGATTGTAGCTTTGACGTACGATTGGCTACATCAGCTTTGCAGAAAACTAGTAACTGACACACAAATAATAAGAAGGAACAAATCACGCATTAACACTCATAGTTTCCCGAGTTAGTATTCTTTCTTCATAATCCTTAATATTCATATTATATGCGAAACTTTGTGTGTGTACGTTTAACTAGGTGTGTATGTTTGTTACTTCTTCACGCACAAACGGCTGAACCGATTATGATGAAATTTGGTGTTAAGATTAGACCTTAGATTAACACATAGACTACTTTTTATCCCGAAAACAAGAGTGCCTTGTTCTCGTGCAATACGCTTCAAAATCTATGTTACTCCTTCACGCTCCAACGGACCGATTTTAATGAGATTTACTCTGAAGATAGGGTAGACCTTGGATTAACACATAGGCTACCTTTTATCCTGGATTAGCTTATTTAGTCCAGGATGAACGCGGGTTACAGCTAGTGGACTCTGTCTCAGCACGGAAATCGAACCGGTGACCTCGTGCATTGCACTCTATTCACTAGACCGCTAGACTCACCAGTCGTCATAATAATATTTTATTCTGCTATGTTTGTGGCGTTCCCATGCCTTGCAAATATGTAAATATAGATACTAATTTTAAAACCGTGTCTGTCTGTATGTTTGTTACGTCATCACGGCTAAACGAAAGATCAGTCTGAAAATACATCAGGATACCTTTAACATCGAGGTTGACATACAGGCTATAGCCCTACGCCTAAAATTATTTTATTTTTACAATAAAAATATAATTATTTTAGGGCTTAATTTTCTTACCTCTAATTTTTACTACAAAATTTCAGAATTATTACATTCCATATCATATTCATTGTATGCATTTTTATTATAAGTTTTAATTATGTTACCTATTACAATTTATCTCAAATCAACAAGATATTATTACACTACACACACTATTTTTATAATTCTCAATAAATACAATTAAATTTCAATATTTTGTTCTCCTTCTTTTATGGTGGGTTTCATCCTACTGTATTTTTTTATTTTTATTAGTTTTATTCTTCCTATTTCCTAGATCCTAGCCAAACGGTCAATTTTGGTTGGACGCGTATTACTTATTACCTACATTAACGTATTATATTTTTATGCGGGCGAAACCGAGGGCAACATCTAGTATAGGTAACAAATAAACGCATTCTCTCAAGCATAACAAATAAGGAGCTGATGACCTCAAGCTATTGTTTGGCAAAATCCAGACAATTCAAACAAACCGCTAAACGAAATGTCGTTTTAAAGTTAACCCTTAAAACCACCGAGCCATGAAGGTCAGAGCTGAAACAACACAAAGTTTTTGACATTGAATTTTGTTTCTGCCCCATACAATAAACGTGTTTATTAGTGTTTTTTTAGGGTTACGTACCTAAAAGGTTAAAACGGGACCCTATTACTAAGCCTCCGCTGTCTGTCTGTCTGTCTCCAGGCTGTATCTCAGAAACCGTAATAGCTAGAAAGCTGAAACTTTCACAAGACATGTATTTCCCGTGCCGATATAACAATAACTAAAAATAAAAATATTAAATCAATATCCCCATATAACAAACGTGTTTTTTCATATTTTTTTGCTATATATAACGGTAGCTGGTCTATTCAACACAAAAAAAACAATTCTCACCAGTGGTTCCTGAGATTTGCGCGTTCAAACAAACAAACTCTTCAGCTTTATAATATTAGTATAGATTGTTGACATTGTAGCTATGTGTTAGGTAAAGTTACGTGCATTATGTGGCTATAGAGGATGTATCATGTAACCAAGTGACAAGTGCAGAGCAAACTAAACTCGAAGCTGCAATGTTTGAGGACCTTTACCTCGCTGTGAAGGCGACGCGCGAAGGCTGCCTGAGGTTTCCCGCCTTATTTCTGACATTTTAATTTATTTAACCTATTGTGGCGTCTCTGTCGCACTTCATCGCCCGCTACCAATCAGAGCGTTTGTCCTGAATCGCGCAAACGGTATTTTCAACGCGCGTACGACTGGTCCAAGCTACAATGCATGACCGTCGGACGGCCGTCTCCGGACACAATATCTGTCCGGGGATATCCCTTTGCTAGATGGAGGCAGACCATCGTCGCTCCATACTATAGTGTACCTTATGACATCATTAATAGGGGAATATTTTAAAGACTGCATTTTTTGTTATATTAAAAATACCGAATATTTCTCAAAGCCGTCTCTCAATGACATAGTCGTGAGGTAACACACGTAAGAAATAATATACCTACAGAGAGACAGAAAACTTCTTTCTTTTTTGAAGTCGGTTAAAATGTACATATAATTATAGTACTAGCAGATCGTCCCGGCTTCGGACGGGCTATAAAATAATCTAAGTTGCAAAGAGAAACAAAATATAGCCTATGTCCTATGTTACTCAGGGATAATGTAGTTTCCCAACGGTGAAATAATTTTTCAAATCGTTCCAGTAGTTTCAGAGCTTATTTGCGTCAAACAAACAACCAAAAAATCTAACTTTTTTGCTCTTTATGTATTGGTATAGATATAGAAAAATCCTAAATCCTCTCGTGATCTCCAGTAGTATATTATTTAAATACACTCATAGTTACTTACGCCATCTGTGTGTTGTATTGTGAACTAATTTGTCAATAGCTCTGTATTGTAACATAGTTATTGCGACTATTTTGATGTTTGTTTACGACAAATATAATAGATGTCTCTTGTTTAAATTTAAACAAATACATATTCTAAGGCCGGGTTGCACCAGCTTACTTTAAAATTAACATAATATTAAAGTACCGGTTAGACAATAAATTATTAAAAACAATGTTAGATGATGTCATAACTTTAGCAGTAACCCTAAACGCCCAAACTTCGCTGGCTATAGTTATTTATAGCTATAGTTTATGTTAACTATCGGTCATATGCGTCAATTGACTATAATAGTCTGGATAACTTTAACTAAATTAAGAAATATGATTGTTGTAAATTGGTCTTCTTCGTTGTTCTTTATGGTGAAAGAAAACATGAGAACGTGAGGAAACCGGCACATTTGAGGACTGCAATATCTAAGATATGTGTCATCAACCCGCACTTGGCCAGTGTGGTGGATTATAGCCTATATCTCTCTCCTAGTGAGAGAAGGCCCCGAGTCCCAGCAGTGGGAACGTATAGTGGGCTGCTTATGTAAATTGGTCTTCTAGAGAAACCAAAATAAAAATAACAGTAAAATCAGGAAAAACACATATTATCATAGTCTGTATCATTTATTGGAACGCTTACTCACATTACATGATTGTTTAAACTTACAGATATTTAAATGCAACAATAAATTGCGAAACATAAATTATAAATTAGCTTTACATTTGCATTCATATTGTCAAAAAGTTAATTTTAGTAAACATTTCATGTAACTTTATATTTTGATTATTTATGAATTCATTACAATTATTAGAGTTCTAATAATTTTGTTGTTGTTCCAACTTAACATCAACTGTAGTATTTAATTAGAAAAATACATAATTTTTGCAGTAAATACTTTAATAATTTTCAGTCAAGATTCCTATTTTTTTTAATACCTGAGCTTCAAAGCTTCACATCGAAGTAAAAATGAGTATTATTTATACATAAAAACAATTCATCTAGCACATAAGAACTAGTAGAGCCTGTAGCTCAAGTAGTTAAGGTGATCTGTCGCTATCATCAAGGTTAATCAACAGTCGATGCAGAGTTTTTGGAGGTGTGCCCATACACAAGATTGTCTTCAAAAAACTGTAAATTTTATCTGGGCACTACCATGGGTTAGATGACACGTTAAATTGTAGATCCCAGATGTTAGTCTCAGTACAAGCAGTTGTTAAGCCAAGTCAGAGGCCTATGGGATGGTTGAAAACTCTTGACATAAGAGCTCTACCACTTGGCTCAAACAAAGAAGGAGCTCATCAGAAAACTTGGTATGTGCCTAAATTAACTAGTTTACTTATTCTTAAGTTTAATTTCTGTATTATTAAATTAAATGAAGTTAAGTTTCTATTCTACTTCATATAACTGCAGTAATTTCAATTTACTTTATTTTTATTAACATACATTCTTTGGAATACCTATCATATTGATATTATATAAAGAAATGAATGTTGCAACAATGTTTATTTGTGAAATTGGGATATTTTTTTGGCAACAGTCATTATAATAAAAAAAAATGTATTTTGATTTTGTATTTGTATTTTGTAACAGTTTTTTTAGTCAGTTTGTGATTATAACATTATAATGTAAGAAGTTTATATGTAAGAGCTGAGAGCCAAGTAACATAGCATTTGAAACAAGTTCTACAATTGAATAGGTATCAGTTGTCTGATACAACTTTCATGTAGGTACCTTCATAATACATATATTTTAACAGATCTACAGTTATACTACTATATATACCTACATGTTAACATCAGTCTTTTTCATTACCACTGGAAGATTCTTCAGTACTTTCCTCTTCACTGGACTCCTCACTAGAATCATCGTCGGACTGACCTTGTTTTGCCGCCTTTTTAGCCATCATCTCTTTATATTGTCTAACGGTTATCTTTCTGGGCATGATTTCTCTGAGAAAGTCTAATGTATCATCTTCTTGAACCACTTCAGCGATGTGTTTGTACTCTAAGAGACTGGTTTTGCTGGTTTTGAATGCTCTTTTGGCTAAATCTATGACAAATAGTTCCTGTAAGGTTATAAAATTGTACTATTATTGTAATATAGCATTATTTGAACAGGAGGTACTTTGGGCAACAATTAATTAAATAGTTGATAGTTTTTTCAATCATAAAATAATTCATTGTCTAGTATTATTGAGATTTTTGTGATTTATTTCTTAAATACCGGTACGCACTTACAGTGACTTTAGTAACTAAATACAGCGGCTCAGGGCCAACTGCTTCGACATCCGGAGAGCTTTTCATAATAGTTTTCACTCTTGACAATGGTAAATGTAAATCTTTTTCACTTTTAGGAGTAGCCATAGCTCCAGAATTGTATCCTCAAAAATTTTCAACTTTATACAAAAACCCCGCAATTTATCTAAAAGTCAACAACTAATATGGCATGACATTGACTTACCACTAAGAATGAGGGTCAATCAGTAAGTCACAGATAATGGTTCTATTTTTTTTTTTGTTTTGGTCGATTTGCCGATTTATCCATAGCATATATTAAAAGGTACTGATTTTGTTTTTGGTTGATGTATGTACCTTAGAGCAAATAGGTTAATAATTTAGGTATAGTATATATTATAATTCTATGCCTTATAGCAAAGAAAGTACATAGGTAAACAGTTTCCAACACATTCAGGCGTTTGGATCCGGCAATATAACGCCTGATGAAAATCAGTACAGCTAGTAGGTTCTACAGATAGCCAGAAGATAGCAGGTAGTATAATACGAATTGCCTGTACTGAAATATTATTACCCGTCTTTAGAATTATAACTCGAATTAATAAAGAAATGAAAATTCACGTACTCTCACACATGCTTAACCTATGAGTGGTAAGTATCTTTCTCTTGATGAAATAAATAAATTACATACAGTCGAATATACAACCTCCACCTTTTTTGAAGTCGGTTAAAAAAGGTAAATTGACTTTCGTTATACACTCCCTCTATTATTCATACTATAACTTAGGTTTAAAGAAATCGTAATAAAACTACAACATTGGTCTTAACGCTAGCTGTCTTTATTTTCCATTTCCTTATAGAAAATACTTTACGATACAGGATCGGGCCGACGGCGGCCGGACGCCCGCCGGGGGCGTCGCTGACTAGTGTAACCCGCCAGCCCAAGCCGGCCACATCCTCTCGTCACCTTTCAAAACGATAAATAATACAAAAAAATACTGTTTGGGCGAGATCGTTAAGTTTAGAGCGACTTCTCGATCTTGATCAGCTCCGCGATGCCGTCGTACATCTCCTTGACGGCGTCGTACTCGGTGAGCCCCATGCGGCGCTTGTTGGAGATGTCGTAGACACCGCCCTCGGCCTCGGTGTGCTCGCCGCGGGTGCCGCGCACCTGCAGGTGGTACTTGGAGGCCACCTCCTCCAGACGCGCCTTGTCGGCGGCCAGCTTGGGCACCTTGATGTGCACGGAGGCGCGCACGGTGGTGCCCAGGTTGGTGGGGCAGAATGTCAGGAAGCCCAGGCGGTCGTGGTGCGAGAAGGGAATGCGCTTCTCGATGTCGTTGACGGCGTCGACGAGGCGCTTGTATACGGCCTTCAAGTCGCCGCCCATCTGCATGGAGATGAGACGCAGGTGGTCCTCCTCATTGCACCACACCAGGAAGGTCTTGTTCTCGTTGTGGTAGATACCGCGGCCGGTGGGCCAGAAGCGGCAGGCGTTAGCAGCCTGCAGGAAGCGGTCACCCTCCTTGAACAGGAAGTGGTCGTCGATGAGCTGCTGCTGGGTTTCCTTGGACATGCCGGTCAGCGGGTAGAAGGTTCCCTTGAGCTCGCCCTCGAGGCCAGAAAGAGTGGAGGAGACCTTGTCCTCCATCTCCTTGTACTGGGCCTCGGTTAGGCAGGGGTTGAAGGGGTAGCCTTCCATGGAGCGGCCGCAGCGCACGCGGGTCGACACCACGAACTCGCCGGCAGGGTCGAGGTTTCCGAGGGTCTCCACATCACCCCAGTTCTTGGCCGGGTGCTTGTCGGTGGACTTGAAGCCAGTGTGGTAGTCCTCAATGATGGGGTCGAACAGATCAGCGAACACGGAGTAAGCCTCAGCGTCAGGTGCGTAGATGCCCACGCCGGAGTCCAGGTTCTCCACACCTGCAACCACATTGCATCACATTAACACTAAACTCTTTATTCATTGCTGGTATCAACTAAGGGCATTTCCATGTAAGGGCTAGTTATTTATGTCATAGTATGTAACTCCAGTTTGGATGCCGGTGACTTAAGTTATTGAACTTTAATTTCTTACGTAGGCATATAGGTATTGCTTATCTTTGACTATCTATTTTTTTTAGAAACTTCTTATCCTGTATTATCATTTTAATCGCAAGAGACTGATAAGAAAATACTAAGCCACCACTATTTTTCCACCTGTAATACCTATATTCTGAATTATTTATTGAAATAGTTCAAATATGTCTGTCTGTAGGTACCTAAGTAATATGATGACTACATACAATATTATACATGATTCATAACGGTTGAAAAACATAAAACAGTAGAAGTATTGCACGTCCACCGCGAGTTGACGTAATTATTTTTCAACTCTGCGAGTCCACACTTATTTACGAATTACCTATACCTATCTACTTAAATAGAAGGAAATATAATGAAGAGTAGCTCACCAGACTGGATGCAGTCGAGGAGGGTTGAGCCGAACGAGGTCTTCTTGTTCTTCAGCTTGTCGAACACCTCCCTGGTGAGGTACTTCTTCAGCAGCGACTTGGAGTCGGAGGCGGCCAGCTTGCTGAAGCCAGCCTCCAACTTCTCGAGGGTTGCGGCGTCCACCATTGCTGCGGCTTTCCTGCATACAAACAACGCGACCCGTCAAATACACAATTCACCGATACTCCCACGCATAAATACGAAACCAATAAGATTCTAACGCTTTCAAGGCTGCACAAGTGGCTCGGGTACACATTATTGCTACTTTTACAAGAAAATTGATAAAAATTATGAAGAAAATTTTAAAATTCCCGTGCGACGCTTCCGCAAAATCAAATTCAAAGAGATTTATACTTCCTGTCAGTTGTTTTTTAAATTCAGTATGTTGAAAAATAGGGACGTACCCGGTGTTTCCCGAATCGACCGGAAGTAGTGAAAACCTATTACGAAAACAATCAATTATATTTCAATTTCATTTAATGCACGTTAAATTACGAAACGAGGGTAATTTTTCAATATATTTAGTAAGTAAATTTAACAGAATTATAAAGAAAGTTTTGCTAGACCATTACGTGATAATTTTTTGGATATACACAAGATATTAACAAAATAGTGAGCTAAACGCACTAAACAAAATGTACAAACCGCCTGATGAGGTAATACGCGAGAACGGCTCCACCGCAAACGACCACCGGGACTGTTACTTTTAGCTTATAATTCATAGCGAAAGAACAGTACCGTTACGTAAATGTTTATAAGATATTTAGTACAAAACGGAAAGAGAGTTGAACGCGAACTGTCTGAGGAGTGTTTTCCGAACACACCCAGGAATACTCGATTTTGAATGGAATTACGTAATTTAGCTAGAGGTCGCCTTGAGCGGCACGCGCAAGTCGAACGGGGATGTGTCAGCCCACTGCGCACCGGTACTCCGGCGAGTCGCGCAGCCGTACCTCCCACACGCCATCAGCCGCCGAACGTGTTATCGCGAGTTTCTTGTTACTTTGCATTCATTCTATACGAGCCGGCACGACAATGCAATTAACGGTAGTCAGATTACGGAATCCGCTTTATTCTTCCATGAATCATATCAATCGGCGATACGCGATATGGTCGGATACCTATTGTCCACGTCGTGCCTTCTAGAAGGATGCATAAAAATGTGTAGCTATATACCTACTGACGTTTTAAATGTTTGTTTGGTTGAACATATTTATATGTTAAAAGATGGTAAAAAGACGATGAACTTACCTAAATATTTGGATTAATAATTTTTAATTACTAAAATTCAGTTTAAAACCACTTTAAATTCGAAACCCAATATGATTTACGTGGGTACTCAATAAGAAGTATTTAGAAAACTGGAAACTATATTTAATACTTCAACAAAAATGAAATATCGGAAAGTTTATACATTATTTTTTAGTATGTATCAGACAAAATATATCATTTCAAGCCAATCATACACCTACGGAAATGCAAATTAAAATGATACATCCCGTTTAGGTTCACTGGCCGTCACGGCTCACAGAACGCCGCACACGGCACAGCTCATTGGTATTCAGTAGACAACATAATAATATTGCCCAGGTCACATCAAATGATCGTAAATATTTTTAGTACACCGCTTGAAGACACAGAAGCAATATGCTATGAAGAAATTTTTGGCATCGGCACGCGAAACATGAGTAAAGCCGGCGGCGCCGGATCGTAGCCATAATACACACCCGTCTGTATCTTCTGCCGGTTTGTTTTCCTTATTTTCTTTAGTTGCACAGCCACCCATGTTCACAAATATTAGTCTAGCAACTAATTCATGCACTATATCACTTAAAACTACAGTATAAAAACAAAATTAATGCGGAATACTAAATGCAATGATGGAATGATATTTTGTCCGAATGAATGTATCAGTGCCGGGAGTGGCGAGGGTGAGGGGTGTCCCGATCGATGCGCCGCACGCAGCACGCACGCGGCAGTTCGCTTCCCGCCCTTCGGGATCGCCTTCAAAACTTTTAGGAGGGAAAGTTCCCTAGACTTGTTTCACACCGGTTACCTTTCTGACCCACGCTATTTGAATGCAACTCCAACTTCTTGGCGCACGATAACCACCTTATCGCTGAAGCAGCACTCCACGTTATCGAGCACAATCATCTTGAACTTGTCACACAAACGATACGTTGGATTTTTAGATGCCGCGGTGGTGGAGAAGTCGCAGGCAAAGTCATATTGACGAAAGATAAAATTGTAAGTGGCCACTGCTTACCTGGCACTAGTACAACCGTCAGAGTCGACTGCGAGGTGCAGAATGGCTGGTGCGGGACCGCGCCGAGCGTTAAGCCCGCGGGCGCCCCGCGCCCCCCTTCCCTGCCAACCTTGGCCTTGCTGGTGTGCTTCTTGCTTGGCAGATCACTCGTTGGTATAGCTTCAATAGTCGAATTGTGATTACGGCTATTATTGTCAGCACATTGACAGTCAATCAGTCAGTTAAACTCACATCATGGAAGGATATTAACATTTATAAATTATTATATCTTTGTGCGTTGCTTTAGTAATTAACAATATCGTTATGATCATATTACCATTTCGGAATAATACCTATTCATGACAATTCATAATTCTGAATCGTATAAAAAATTACTAAATCTGCAAATACGTCGATCATTATAAGTACTTCTGATGTGATTTGCGGTGGGTGATATGATTAAATCAGATTTCTCTCGTACTCTTTTTATGATGTACCTAGGTATACATACATACATTTTTATTACATAAATGAGAAATATTGTGAGAAACGCTATTTTTGCAATGATAATTGTACTTAAACATTTTCCTCCTTTGATGCATTTTAATGAAAGAGGATAATTCATAAGTCAGGATAAATCAGACCCACTATGTTTCTTTCATCAAAGATCAGAACAAGCAAGAACTTGCATCTCATAAATAATAAAATAATATTAAAATTTCCAGCTATTTAATTATAAAACGATAATTAATTATGAACTAAAATCGATCGATTGCACCTTACCACAATAGGTATCGCATCACTAATTTGAAATTAAAATATTTTTAGAGCATAGAGTAAAGATCGCAATGATCACAGATTTAATTGATAACAATTAAATCTGTTTTGGAGGGAAATTTTAAAAGAAAAAGAACAATTGAATAAAGAACTAGGTATTTTGTTTTTGATAATCGTAAATAGTTTTTAATAATTGTAAATAATAAGTTGGGATTTTCGAACATGAACTAGGTATCGAGCGTTTACGTAATGTGCGTCCGTGGCCGCGTCCTTGCGAAGCCCTTGACCTGACCCGGTATGAGGGTCGCGACCGAGGAAGCCGTAAAACCGCCCCAGCTGACTCAAACTGCGAGGTTCTGTTTATGTAGAATAAATAAAATAACAAGCTCCTTTTAATTTTAACACGTAAAATACTTGCAATATAAATATAACTCATTTATACTTGCGTCCCGCGGCTTTGACAATTGTGCTTTGGGTTTGAAAGTGGTTTAGTAAGAAATTGCTTTCTTTATGTTTTGATGATAAGATTCCATTCCATATAGGTATGCCTAGGTTTCCTAAGGGAAGAATATGAACTATCCAATGCAAAATTAAATTTTATAAGTTGTTTATAAAATCAAGGTAATAAAAAACGAGTAGGTTTTGTGTACAACGGAAAATTGAACGTAAAAGGTCCGTCACTATATTTAGAAAATCATAAATGTTCGATGAACGTAAGATCGACTGAACATTCGTTCGAATTAACTTTTGTGCGAAATAACTTCTATCGTTACGGACCCACATAAAAAATGAGAATTTTATTGCATTTTTTCAAAATTCAAAACGTCTTTATTAGCACAAATAGGTACCTATACAGAAAATGTGCACCCCGTGCTTTGTTATTAGGGCATGGCTAAGACTCCTTAAAATTAATTACTTAATACTTTAATACTAATAAACTTAGATCTAGTTATTAACATTTAAATTATTATTAATTTATCATAAAATTACTGACATGAGAATAATGACATAGTATTAAAATACACTCCCCATAACATAATTAATATTACCAATATTAACCATGTTATAAGGAATATATTTTAATAGTAGGTAAGTCTACTTTGACTTTTTTGCATGGTGTTAGAGTATTTTCTAGAGCTCGCCTGGCAAGCAACCACTTTCAAGTTGAAAAATCTTTCGCCAAGCATCTAGCAATGTATCGGCAGTCTCCGTAAGAGCTGGATATTCCAGACTAAGCATGCTCCAGCTTATGCTAGAGAGCCACTGACTCGTGTGGTTACGCGCCCTGCTATTCAAATGGCTAGCAGTACGGTGTAAATAGGTAATAGTAGTTTAAAAAAACTTAAAAAACACGCTTATCTGGCCGTTTTAAGTGGGTCAAAATCGTGCCCAAAGAAGTCGGTTACAAACAAACATACATACAAAAATACAAAAAAATGTAATAATTTTATCAAATTAGTGTATTGTCATCGGTCCTCAATAAATCTACAAAGTTTCAACGAAATCTGGCCGTTTAAAGTGGGTCGAAGTCGCGCCCAAAGAAGTCGGTTACAAACAAACAAACATACAGGTGAAGCTAATATAAAGCGTGTAAAAATATTAATAATAATACAAGTTACGTTATTCTGCCTAATATTATTGGCAAAGTTCATTGTATTCTAGTGAAAAATAGCTACGCGAATATTATCATACTCGTGGGAAGTTTTTGGAAGACCTTGGCAATGACAAGGTGGCCTTGTGGTGACGGCGGTTGGAATAAAATGGCTGAACAACATGCCAATATACTGGGTTATTCGTAGATAGAGCTAGTCTGAATGCAACCTATGTAAACTATGTAGTCTTCTTTTTCGTATGAGCTAAATGACCAAGCTCTGGTGACGAAACATTTCAATCCACCCGAAGTCTTCTGACTTGGCTTAATGACTGCTTCTACTACTGACGACCTACAATTTAACGTGTCATTCGACCCACGGTAGCGCCCAGATGGAAATGTCAGAAGAGGCAGTTTTGGTTTACTTACGAGTACTACATGATTTTCAGTTCAGGGGATTTCGCTAACTCAAATATCCTCAGGTCTTTTGGGGTTCATTAATTTACAAAACGCACTATTATAAATATTTGTATTTTTTTAATGATGCTAATGATTTATTTTTATAGCTTATCATACTTACAAGAGGGAAGTCTTTGTGTTTATTAAACCGACTTCAAAAAGGAAGAGGTTATATATTCGACTGTATGTATTTTTTTTTTCGATTTTAGATTCCATTCGACTCAAAAAATATGTGCAACATATCACATCTTTTTTATTTCTTTAAATCTTACAATTCTTTCTTTCTACGAAACCATAAATAACGGAAAAAGCTTTGAAATCGAGTTTCGCTTGTCAATTACATAAAACGGAAATGAACTTCCTGAGAAAAACTTTAGAAACTTTTTCCTAAAAAACTGTAAATATTTTTTCAAATAAATTCTATGTAATGTTTGTCTGCGATCTTTCTATTACGAGATATCGTTTCGGTAACTTTGGACACAGATGCTGCCATAGAGCACAGTTTAAACAAAATTTTATCGGTTTTTAGGAAAAATATTTAATTTACAGACATTAGATTTTTTCTGTCTTATATTGCATTGATATTACTTTTAACCTCGGAGTAACGCGGGTGACCGCGGGCGCCTCTAATTTCATAATATTCCTTTTTCATTTAGCCTTTTTAATGTCACTGTGAGAGAAGAAGAAATGCGATATAGAATAAAACACATGAAACAATAACAGTTATTGTAACATATGTTCCCAATACCTAATGCGCTCGTAAAATAATGATTTGTTTGCTGTAGCCTACATACAAGACGACTGTCACATGGGACCGCCTTCAAATCACATGGCTCTAGACATTGTACATACCAGTAACAAACATACACGCACACACTTTCGCATTTATTATATTGAATCTTAAAATGTATAATACAATGTAATTTAGAATTACTATGAGTCCTTGAAACCTAAGTTAAATAAATTTATTATTTACCAGCTGACCCGGCAAACGTAGTTTTGCAAACTTAGGGGTATGAAAATAAAATTGCGACTATAATTTGAGATTTAAACTATCCTATCTCTCAAGTTGGATCGAACTGCACATGGTGTGCGAATTTTATTATAATCGGTTAAGTGGTTTAGGAGTCCATTTGGGACAAACATAGTGACACGAGATTTATATTAAGATAAGATTAGCAGGATCGAATAACAATGTCGGGTTGTATAGGAATACTTTTGTTTCCGACGCTAGTTTAAAACAAACCTGTCTACTTCGGACAAATCATCAATCACAACATCCCCAGCCTCGCCGCTTTCGCCTTCGTATCGGTCGTTGTCCGCTTTCGCTCATCAATATGCCTGTCAAATTATATAAGTGAGAAGACTGGTTTCCGACCTTGCCCTATTTTTGGCGGTCTCAGCCGGGCAATGTCAGTGCCACAGCAGCTGGGAGGCCAATACTTGGCAATCACGCTCTGCCCTAAAAAACGCCGAGTTATAGCTTCGGCCACGATTTGTAGCACTCATATTAATCACGTTAATACAGTTTTATAGGTCGTTCTTGGTGCAGAGGTTGGCCATAGCTATTCAGCGCGGTAATGCAGCGAGCGTGATGGGCACCTTTGCACCGGGGGCGACCAGGGGCGGGTTATTTGATTAGTATTAGTTCTAGTTTTTAGTGTGTGACATTTATATTGATATTTAAATATTAAATAAAATTGATATTTTAACTTAGACGACCTCGTTGGCGTAAAGGTTACCATGCCGGTCTGCTAATCAGAAGGTTCCGGGTTCGATTCCCGGCCCGGTCAACATCTTTGTGCTTAACTAAATTTGTTGGCTGTGGGTCTGGGTGTTAAATATGTATTTATATATAATATGTATGTGTGTATGTATATGTAGTATATCAGTTGTGTTAGCAACCATAATACGAACTAGAAATGGTTCAGTATGGGGCTAACCAGCCGTGTGTGAATGTGTAAAAAAAAAAAAACTATTAAATATTTTATAGTATTTTTTTTCTTATTCCGAATAGGTCAGCGCTTGACCACAATTCACCTGATGGTAAGTGATATTGAGGTCTACCGTGGATCGCGCTTACCTAGAAGGAACCGGTTCACTCTCGCCTTGAAAATAGCTAGATTGTAGTCATTGGGGAACAGGGAATTCGGCAAGGAATTCCAAAGTTTGGCGGTTCGGACATAGATGCTAGAATTGATTTGATTTTGTAAGTACTTTATTGACGTGATTATTATAACATGTATGTACAGCGTTCTTATTCTACACAAAATTAACTTAATATGCTAGGTTTTTACTAGGCTAACATCGCCTTTTAAAAACTTACGTCTAGGTTATAAAGTAGTTCTTACTAAATCTTATTATAAATAACAACTAGCTGCTGGTATTCTATTTATCTAAATTTAATTACGTACTACGACAGTGCCAGCTCGTACGTTTAAGGCAGATGGTAGAATTACTAGGCTTTTCAAAAGCAACAACAGCAGATTTTTTTCTACTCATCACATCTAGATATTCGATCAGGACGATGCTTAGTCACACGAGTTGGCGGCACTTTGACCTTGTGTGGAGTATGCCTGGTCGGGAATAACTGGCTTTCTGGCTGGTTGGAACACACCCTTAGGTGCATTGTGCCAGGTTATTCTACTTGAGGTTGGTTGCTAACCAGGCGAGCACTAAAAATACACTAAAAGTACCACCATGCAAGTTGGGAAGCCACTTTGTTCCTGAGTAATATAGCTATATTTTGTTTCTCTTTGCAACTTACATTATTTTATAGCCCTTGCGAAGCCGGGACAATCTGCTAGTATGTAATGGATAAGAGCATTAGCCGTGGAAGTAAAAATGAAGTAAGGTTTTTGATTCAAAGGAAGAGATTATAAATATATTGGTGTAAAAACACCTAACTGATATTTTTACATACGTTATATCCGATTTAGGTGTAGCGAATGAAACTTGGCTAGATTTTTGATCCTGCACATAATAGTAGGTATTTGCCCTGGGAAAAATATGATTCAAGATACCTAAAATATGTCTGTCTAAACGTTAGTGCAGTAACCATAATCACAGATTTATCAACTTAAAAGAATGTAATGTTCGATGTTAATTTGCGACCCTGTCAGTATGCTCTTGTATGAAATATATAATTATTACATACGTTTCCATTTCTCCATCTTGCCATATTTTTGGCAGTTGAAGGATGGTCACTTTTATTTTTATTTTATATCCTTCCTCTTAATCTCATTAACAGATATGAAGACTTTGGGTTAACATCAACATATGGCGTCTCTGTCGCACTTTATCGCCCGCTACCAATCAGAGTGCTTGTCCTGAATCGCGCAAACGGTATATTCAACGCGCGTACGACTGGTCCAAGCTACAATGCATGACCGTCAAACGGCCGTCTCCGGACATAACATCTGTACGGGGGATATCCCTTTGCTAGATAGAGGCAGACCGTCGTCGCTCCATAAACAACAACGGCGAAAGGATAAGTGGTTGTTTAATTTATTAATAAATAAATCCCGATAAATCGATTCAATAACAGCATAAGAAAGTACGTCAATATCAAATATGCGTATCATCACATGATGTAAGTGTTAAGGTGTTTGCGTACATGTAGATAGCCAGAAACTTATCTAGTCAACTCAAATCGTGTTTGCTTAGAATTATCGCAAAGAGATTATACTTACCTGTAACCTAATCTAAATCCACGAAGTTCTATAGACCAAACATGTTCCAATATGTAGAATTGCAAGAGGCTATATTTTACAATACCAATTTTAACTTGGATAAAGACGTACCTACGTTTTTGAATTGGACTACGCCTGGGGAAATCAGCTGTCGATCACCTAAGGATAGTATAATCTACTGAGATGGTCATTATTTCAAGTCATCTATCTTATCTACTGATGCTTCTTCTTCTTCTTCAACCTTTTCCCAATAGGTGGAGTCGGCACAGCAAGTATTCCTCTTCCACACGATTCTGTCCCTTTTTTTTCATATCTTCATTTACACAATTCAGGCACGTCTTCCTAGATCGACCTCTACTTCCGCTACCTCGTACTATCATATCCATACTTCTCCTCATCTTATCATTTTATCTACTGATACATAAACCTTAAAATACAGCGCAGGTTATGACTCCCGGTTGACAGCCGTATCGTCACCGTAGAAGTCTTCTTAATATCTGGCACCATGTCACATGACAAAAAATATCTACTGTCTTCAAACTTCTTTTTTTCAACACCATTATCTTCTATAACTGAACATAACTTCTTCAAATTGGTTATTCAGACAATCAACTTTTGACTTACAACCTTAAAATTAAGTATCCGATTACAATAATTTCGTTCGTTGTAAGCACCAAATGTGGTGATTACTAATGTAATTAATGACTTACCTATAATACGACACTTTAGCTAGTAAACAGATGATGATAACCAACGACAGGACGGAGTAAATCCGCATCCATTTTCGTAAAACCACTGTGACGAGTGAAATCATTGTCATAGAACTTTCACGAAACGCACCGATGTCAAGTACCGATAACTGTCGATAGAGATAGGAACGATGATAAATAAAATGAAGTTGTTTTATTATCTGACGATAGCTCGATAGCGGTGTTGGATTTTGCAACTCTTGAAGAAAATTGTCGCTAAGCCAGCATGTTATTGAGGTTTTTTATGTAAGCTAAAGGCTTGGATAGCAGTTTGATTAGAGTTTACGTCTCAAATACATTTTTACTTGAAATGAATTTGTGATATAATTAATTTAACAATGAATAATGTATGTAATGTGAACTTGACGAGAACATATTGTATCCTTTTATTAATAACCTCTAAATTGTAATAATTAGGATACGTTATGACGAATAATTGATATTCTATATTCTATTCTGTAAGTTAAATAAAATATATCAAATGGAGTTAAGTGTGACTAATGAGAACGGCATTTGATTTGGATATGCTGCATGAATTCATTATATACTACTGAATTTAATAATTTTTAATAGTTTATTTTGTATGTTAGTTATCATTAGAATAGGGAAGACTGACTGCTGCAACACAGCTCATGATAAAGCAGCAGGCAGGGCCTCTACATGAACACATTTTGAATCAAGTATATTGTTCTTTATTTATTGTAAGCGTAAACTGTAACGTTGTAATTCTGTCAAATAAAAACCTTTTTGTAATTTGACGTGATTTTTTTTTATATTTGGGTCGGTCAGTAACACTTTCAAAGTCTTGCCTCTCCCAGTCTTGCATATCTCTGCATGTCTCATATATCTTCCCGGGCAGATTATCTGTAAGCCGTGGTTGTCTAATGTACGTCCTGTGAGTCGGAGGGGCTCGGCAGTCGCCGTTGAGTGGATGACGACCGTCTTCCGGCCTCGCCTCGCACCAACCAATTTATGGAAATCACCCACATCTGCACACAAACATGCATGGGAGCTGATCTGCGCACAATCGTAATGTAGTACCTACATTACTGATAGCATACGCAGCCCAGTATGCGTTCCTACTGCGTGGGACTTGGTCTCTTACGAAGAGACACATACTCATATGGAAGTTAGTTTTTTTTGTAATTATATCTAAAAAGCTTCTTTGTTAGAAAAAAACTTCCTAAAAATTAGCTTGATATCTTGAAAATTGAGATTTCTACAAAATACCAAAAAATTAAATTCGAAAAAAAAATTGTCGATTTACAATGAAAATAGAGAAATAAGTTTTTTCCAATGCATTTTATATGGGAAAGGGAACCCCCATGCGCCTGCTCAATTTTCAACATATCAAGCTCATTTTTAGGAGGATTTTTTTTTGTCTAATAAAGAAGCTTTTTTGACATCTTTACTTTAAAAAAATATATTTAGAATCAATCTAATGTAGGTTATATCTCATAGTCCTTATGCGGGTTGTCATATGACAAACGTTTTCTGGTTTTGTGATCTTCAGAGCATGTGGGGTTTTTCACGATGTTTTTATTACGATGGTATTAGCTACCACCATACCAAATAAATGGGGGTTATTGGAATAAAACGTTAAATAGGCTGACGATGCTGATGATGATTGGAATAAACCAATTTTACCGTTCAGCCGTTTGTACGTGAAAAGAAACAAACATACATACTCATCCTCATATTTTTCGCATTAACAATATTTGTATTGTTATGGGAAAAAGAATCATGTCTGAAAACAATGAAACTCTCATTTTATGCAAAGTACTAACTTGAAACCTTACTGTAATCTAGGTTCTACTAAACGTTCTAGTTCCTTTATCAGTTAAGGACACGCTATGCTAATAGAGCATATTTACCACTTACATATTATCATGAAGCAGTTAACTACTTAGGTCATAAACAATCCGTTTCAATGCAATGACCTGGGCCATGATGTTTGCAAAATAATAATATTTTTTATATTATAAATTATTCTTCTTCTTCTTCTTCCTAGCCTTATCCCACTAGGTGGGGTCGGCACAGCAAGTTTTCCTCTTCCACTCTCCTCTATCAGCTGTCGTCTCTACACTCACTCCTTTCATATTATAAATTATTCAGTAGCATAAATTATAACAATTTAATACGATACATTTTATATTTCAGCATACCTAATATGTTGTTGCCCATTGTACCAAACGCTACTTGTGACGTCGCAGTGTCAAGTCGTATAGCATTTGAACAGCGTTGTTATATGCACTTATTAGTACACAAACAACGACTCTTCAGTCATGTCAGTTTGCTTTAGAACTCTATGGCTCACTCGTCATTCTAAATCATAAAAATAAAGAAGAGAGACTTGGTAGCTACTCGTAATTCTCGGGAATTCGGAAAAAACCTAATTATTGACAACAGACTTGATTCATGCATTGAAAGTCGTTAATTACTCACTCGATAAAGCTTTTTATTATCAGTTTTATACCTACAGTTGGTACCAAGTCAGTTGTTGCCGCTAAAGGACTCCTTGTTTGCTTGATCTGGGGACAAACAAAATGTTCTTTTACTAAAGTCAGATTAAACATATATTTGTTGTACATATATATGTATGACGTTATGGCATATCTTTTATATAAAATTTCCGTGTCACAGTGTTTGTTACCGTACTTCTCCGAAACGGCTTGACTGATCTTTACCAAATTTTATATGCGTAGGTATGCAGTAGGTCTGAGAATCGGCTACTGTGTATTTTTCTTACCCCTAAGTGATAAGGCAAAACAACGTTTGCTGGGTCAGCTAGTACCAATATATAAAGAGGAAAAGTTTGATTTTTTGTTTGTTTGTTTGACGCAAATAGGCTCCGAAACTACTAGTTAGTAGCCACTGCTATCAATACCAATAGATATTACAACTATGTTAGTTAGGGCAAACAGGCTAGCCCTACAATTTACGTGTCTTATTTTGTAGTTTTAATTGCCCGACTGTTAGGCAGGCGAGGTATAAGTTTCTCACGTGTATGTTTATACTTTGAGACGTGGCTAACGGTAGAGGTATTTCGGGATGGTATTTGGTCGGAGTATATTATTATGTTGACTGCCAGCCGAGTCGATGACCCAACTGCTTCGCTGGATGCCTGTCACTGCCTATATCTAAGTACGAGTACTTTGCTTTTAAGTAATGTATAAGATATTTTAGGTCTCTACATATAGGTTTTGTAAAAAATTACTGATGAAAGTACTAACTAATCCTACTAATAGTATAATTAATAAATGCGAAGGTAAGACCTTGGATTAACACATAAACTATTGTTTAGTCCTGAAAACAAATGTGGTTCCCGTGGTACACATCTTATATGTTTATAAGATGTGTAAAATTATATTGGAATCTGAAGGCATGAAATAATAATATAATGTCATGAATTACGTACATTTGTAGTTTACACGAAATCATCCCTAATAAAATCGATTTAGTCTAGTCAACAAGTGCCTTTTTGGTCAACTTTTTTCAGCAGTCTCCGAAAATTATGATTGAGGTGTCATTCGATTCGGAATGGCATCTAGATAGTTTTCGAAAAACAATGAAGTTCCGCTAAAATATTCAAGGTCCGAAGGAATGAATAAATATTATTTAAACTTATTAAACATGAAAATTTAAATTTGAAAAAATTGAGGTGCCTACAGGACAGATCAATAAACAATAATCCGTGGTCAAAAACTTTAATTTTTTTTCTTATATTTTTTTTATTTTATTTTTAGCGGAACTTCATTGTTTTTCGAAAACTATCTAGATGCCATTCCGAATCGAATGACACCTCAATCATAATTTTCGGAGACTGCTGAAAAGAAGACCAAAAAGGCACTTGTTGACTAGACTATTTAGTAGCTGCATAGGTAATATTGCATTTTTTTATTTAGATACTACACAGGCCAACAAAATGCTAAGCTACCTGGACAGTGACGTCATTAACGACGAATTACTGACACGAGCACCAAAATTTTTCAAGAATGATTCAGATGTTGAAGTATTTTTATTATAACTTTCATCCTTATTCTATTGTTCTGTGTAGATATTTATTGTTTTGTTTTCCTTCAAATGATTCAATTAGGACTTATTTACTCATTAGAACATTCATGGGATTTTATGCCTCATATAACTACTACGTACTAACCTAACCACGTGATATACTATATAAGCTATACTTTGGTAACTTATACAAATTGTAATAATAATTACAATTTGTATTTGACGACCTCGTTGGCGTAAAGGTTACCATGCCGGTCTGCTAATCAGAAGGTTCCGGGTTCGATTCCCGGCCCGGTCAACATCTTTGTGCTTAACTAAATTTGTTGGCTGTGGGTCTAGGTGTTAAATATGTATTTATATATAATATGTGTGTATGTATCTGTAGTATATCAGTTGTGTTAGCAACCATAAAACGAGCTAGAAATGGTTCAGTGTGGGGCTAACCAGCCGCGTGTGAAAGTGTAAAAATAAAAAAAAACGCATGAGCTAAATTAATTGTACATCAAGAACACTCTGAAACCACGATAAATTATTTGACTTTGACTTTAAGTGGCTAAGCTTTGGTGTCGAGAGTTTTCAAGCCGCTCAAAGTCATCTCCAAGCTTAACGATTGTGCTGTAAGACTAAAGGCCGGGACCTCTGTTTCCTGAGAGGTATCATCCGGGGGCCTTCAAAAGTAGAGTTAATAGGTATCTTCTAGGTAAGCGTGCCACACCGTAGACTGCAGTGCAGCTTAACATCAGGCTAGCTGTAGTCAAACGCTAACTTATCAAGGATTAAAAAAAAAACCTATAAATTAACATGCCATCTAATCCGAACAAATGTAAATACCACTTTTTAAATGTCAGTCTTTGCATGATCACCTAACCAAAGACTATTTTTAATTTAATTCAAACATAATTATGTATGTACAGTTAAATATTTATCGATAACAAAATAACCACTTGCAACCACATTATAATATTTGTAAGTTTTATTTTTTTAGTAACCTAAATATTTAATTTTAGGTGTCTATCAAAATTTATCATTTTTTTGCGGTCTGCGATAAATCAGCTCCCACACCGCAAAAAAACAATTATATTTTATACTGATTGCCAATGTCTATTTCAAGTTATCTGCAAGGCTGCCCCACGCCCGGTGTTTAGGCATGTTTAGATAACACTAGTTTTAGTCGCGACGTTTTAGGTGCCGACTAATTTGACGTTGGCAATTAAATTTTAAACAGAAAACTCTCTAAAATGTGTGCCGCTGAATGCGCTTTAACCAAATTGAATAACTAAAATCGATTTAGTCGACTCGACTTAAAATTAGTTTAGTCGTGTAGCCACCGAATACCAAAGCCTAGTTTGACAGGACTAAACTTATTTTAGTGGAAACTAAACTAAAATGTGTGCCGCCGAATAGCCACCAATGGTGGCTCCAATTACTTCCTGAGTCATGACGATACGGGACAGCGCAGCCCACTATACTCTCCCACAGATGGGACTCGGGACATTCTCTCACTAGGAGAGAGATATATTCAAATTCAAATTAATTTATTTCAGGATTAAACTACATATCAAATTTTTACATAAAATTATTAATAAATTAAATTATTAATAAATAAATTTTATTAGTGTTTTTTTATTAGTTTTAAATTTATAATTGACTTGTATTTACAATCATAAAAATACTTTTATATTAGTAACATGGAAAATATAAAGAAGTGTCCCTTGTAGGCTACTGCATTTGCGGTGTACAAAATGACAATAAATTTACAGATTTATAAATTGAATTAAAAATTTAAAAAAAAATATGTCACATAAATATAATATATGCCTTTATCCACCACGGATGGCGGGTTGGCGGATGACACACGTCTCGTATTGAGGTCCTCAAACATGTCAGTTTCCTCACAATATATTCCTTCACCGTAAAGCGAATCAAAAACATGCAAATCCACATATAACAACAAAAACAAGTCATTGGTCGCGCCGGGATCGAACCAGGGGCCGTCAGATTGAAAAGCAGAAGTTTTCCCACCGAGACACATTAGCAACTAAAATTGACACGGGTTAAACAGCCTAGAAATACGCTTCAAGTTACTGCTAGCCCAGAGGTTTGTTAATAAATAGAATGGAATGAGGTTGAACTTGGACGCTCCGAACTTTTTCGAAAAGCTTATGATAGTTATTTCCCGGGAATAGAGAATAAAAAAGAGTAGATATCTTCTATGTAAGCTTATGTTATTGTAGATTTCATCGGCAAGACGCAAACCTATAAACTCTAAAAGCTAGTGTGATGATTCATCTTTTTCTGCGGTCTAGACATTTGATCGAGGTTTGTAATGAATATACGTGAATAAACATATATTAACTTGTATATTCTTATCTTAAAACACATAGACATTGTTTAGCTATAAGCTTGGTAAATATAATTTTATAGAGTTTACAATTTGAAATGACTTGTAAAGAAGATTGCTTCAATTGCTAAATAATAATTACATACTAATGAAATCAAATCAAATCATTTATTACTTTAAAAATAGGTACAATTAATGTGGTATTATTTAAATAAGTTTCCTCTCTATTCTTATCGACAAGCATGCAAGATTACAATTGTCAGTTCTAAAATAAAAAATAAAAATATCTAATTCAAAAATCCAATCATTATAAAAATAGGTCGATTTTGCAATGGTCTCAAGCGACAAAAAAGTGTTCAGAATTGAACAAAACTGAGTTCAGACGACGCAAAAAAAGTCGCTAATTCCGAATATGTATATAACTCAAAACTCAAATATTTGTCGCTTAACGCAGTTTGCCTTTTAACCGTCGATATCCAATTATTTAATTACTAATGCTCTCCTGGCTGGCCACCAACCTCATTTTGAAAAACTGTCTCCAAGCATCTTGTGACCCGGTGGCTTTCTTAAGAGCTAGTAATTGCACACTAGGCATGCTTCACCTTCGGCCTGTATCGCTGGCACGCATAATTACTGACGAATAGTGTAAAAAAAATGTGGGAACCTCTTATACAAACTATCGTATACTGTTCAAATAAAAATATGTATGTTCTAGAATAAAATGGCCATTCTACAAAGGCCAGCATTAAGCCTACCTACGGCTTACGTAGTAACTATTTAGTAATTTGTGCTATGGCAGAAACTGCACCGTAACAGGAGAGCATGAGTCAGTGCAGCGGTCGTCGACCTCTTGCACCATCTGGTGGCCGGTGTCCACGATCCAACACGACCAGCCCAGCGGCGCTTGCCAAATGCATGGACAATTCTATTGACAAGCCTCGTTTAATTGAATTAGCTGGTTATCATTACAAAATTGCCACTTTATAATTTTATTCATTGTACGTACTGCCAATGTGTGGAACTCCTTGCCAAGTGCCCTGTTCCCCGAAAACTATAATCTTGCGGTTTTCAAGGCACGAGTGAACCGGTTTCTTCTGGGTAAGCGCGTTCCACTTTAGATGTCGCTTACCATCAGGTGAATTCTGATCAAGCGCAAACCCATCATAGTATAAAATATATATATATATATCAGAACAAAATGTGGATTTCTTTTACAAATGCTAGGATTCATATAACTGTCCGCTTAGAAAAGAAGACTAGAAAATCCTACCAGTTTTCGGTTACTACGACTAAAAAGAAGCATTCAAATAATTATGTTTTCTATGTTGTAACTCCAATTAACTATTAAGTTAATAAAATATTGGATTTCAGAAAAGAAACACCGATTTACTGTCGAGGTTCAAGATTCACTTCTTAGTGAGAACTGAAAACTTTGGAACTTTCCTGAGTCTTTATTTCCCTGAGAAGTACAATTTGGGGGTCTTCAAACTTAGAGTAAATAGGTTCCTTCTAGGCAAGCGTGTTAGACCACTCAACATCAGGCAAGCAGCGGTCAAATGTGAGCCTATTCATAATTTAAAAAAAACCCCTTCTTTTTTCCTGTTAGTTAACTTTACCACTAAAATATTAATTAGAGTGTAAATCTATACCAATATTATAAAGAGGAAAAGTTTGATGCTTCGTTTTTTGGACGGGAATAGGCTTTGAATTTACTGGACCGATTTGATAAATATTTTTTTTATCTTTGCAACTTAGATTATTTTAAATCCCGTACGAAGCCAGGACGGGGTGCTAGTAAAGTATAAATTGTAGCGTAGGACATTTGTGTTTTGAATCATTTATTAACCTTAGCTAATGAATCACGGTATTTACGGTACATCAATTACTGTCACTAAGTGTAGTGCACCCGCGCGCCGTTCCGCCCAAACCGCATTCTGTGCGTCCCTGCACCGGCGCAGCTTCAGCGAAAGTCACTACAAACTAACCCGTAAAACATTATACGTACATCTTTTAGGATATTCGCTCTTATACCTTTGTAATAAGGTTCATAGTAGCAAGTTGAGCTATTTTGTTTTTAAAATAATTTCCAGTAAAACAGCTAAGTGCACCCTTTCTCGCCTGAATAGAATAGATTCTCGGAATTCTTATTAGCTACAGTCACGATTTCACGGCAACATTGCGCTTTGTTGAAAGTTGAAATTCGGCTTTGTGTTTGTGTTTTCTAAATGTTTTGGATACTTACTTGAATGCTGAATGTTTTTGCTTCCTGCCTATTTCAGCTTTCAGCGCATCTTTGCTTTTTTTCGTGCTGGTAGACTTAAACTTAAACTTTACTATAAAGGAAATAAGATGAAAATTCTTTTTTTTATTATTTTTGCTTGCAAATATATAAAAATCGGAACCGTGATTTAGTGTTACCTACTTTCGATCAAATTTTTCATGGGCATAAAAACTTACCAGACGATTAAATGACGAAATGATTCACTGTCAACAAACACAACAGAAAGAAACCTAATAGCCGTCATGCCCTACTTTGCAGAATGAACACATACAAAAACTACAGCCTACAACGGCTTTTAGAAGATTGTTTGGTCAACTTTTATTATGGCTTCAATTCTAGAACATGATTTTCCCGTATAATTTTGTATATACAGGAAATCATGAATAATGCAACTATACATACTCGTATGTGTTTACAACAATTTTCCTTTTTACATCGTAATTCTATTTTTGACTTTACAGTGTCACTGTTACTTATAAAGCAACGTTTGTTCTTAAAAAATGTTATCATATTCCTTATACGACGACGACCTCGTTGGCCTAATGGTTTCCATGCCGAAATGCCAATCAGAGGGTCCCGTGTTTCATTCCCGGCACGGCCAACATCTTTGGGATGAACTAAATTTGTTGGCTGTCGGTCTGGGTGTTAAGTAAGAATCGATAAAAATATGTATTCATCAAATCAAATCACCACTGCTTTTAGTGTACTTCCATATTATAGGTAATATTTATTATTTATTTTATAGCTAAGTCATTGTTCTACCAACTTACCAAATTCACGCAAAAATTGGTTTCATCAACCGCCATTATTTCCATTCATGATGAAGATTTCCCATAATTTTTTTCAGAGTTCCACCGTAAAACTACTATTTTGGCTGAAATCACAAAACATTTTAATCAGGATGATGTTTCTTCTTAGTTATTTACCAAAAAAAAAACAGCTTTAAAAAATACATTTATTTCAGGTTTCTACGACACTTTTTTTAGATGAGGCCAATTTTTTGTTTGCATGCCTATTCTGGAGATGGCTCTCAAAGAGTCTGCCGGAACACAGTGCTAGGTGCTTGGCGACAGATTATGAATTTTTGGTCCAATAAGGCAGTGGTCCCACCAACGGCGAGTAAACGGTTAACTAACGACTATTTTCTCACTCAAGAAACGTTCAATACATATAACATTCCGTGTAAATAAAAGAGATGCACATACAAATAGTTGATCGCTGACTGTTCACACTGCCGGCGACGACTCGCTTTACTAGTTTAATCGCTTAAGCGACGACCTTTCAAAAATAAACTCGCTCGTCGATACTCGTTCAGCGATACTCGCCCGCTTCATCATTTCTATCTTATTCATTTCGTACGCACGTTTGCACAGGACTGAGCGAGTGGCGCGAGTAATCGCTCGTCGCACTTACACACTCGCTTATAGCCCGGCGACAAAACTATCGAAACTACACTCGCTTCCCGCTGATCGCCAACTCGTTTATAGTTTCTAGTCATACTCGTTTCTCGTTCATCGTCGTCGGTGGGACCACTGCCTAAAGAATTTATTATTTTTTGTGAGACAGTGTTGGTACATACGGGCGCGGGCGGTGGAGGCGGTGGCGGTGCAGAGTGCGCGGCGGGTGCGCCGGCGCCGGCTAGCTTCTGGGCCTCCGCTCGCTCCCGCGCTGCTGCCTGCTCCGCTACCGCCTGGCGGAACTCTTCGCTCGGCAGTAAGCCCCTGACGATGGGACACGATGAAGAAAAAAAGAAAAAAAAAAGTTAAAAAATTGTGCATCATATAAAAAAGCAAATGTGGCTCGGTGCTTAGAACGAAACCTTTTCATATTCAACTTGTTTTTCAAGTTATATGTGGATTTGCACGCACTTTACGGTGAAGGAAAACTTCGTACGGAAACCGACAAGTTTGAGGACTGCAATATCCGAATTTATTTATTTGTCAAATTAACACCGCACAAACGAGTTACACTAATGATAAATTTAATACAACACACCAATTAATACAACATACTAATTCAAATGAACTTAAACATAACATAAAAAACAACATTAAAATAATTCATACACAATAAAAAACAACAAAATAAAAAAGTACTATACAAATACAAAATAAATAATGTCAAAAAAAAGTATTTCCAAGGCAAATTAAAACAGAAATTATTAGCATATTATTGTAGATTTTCTTGAGTATTCAAATTCACAATATTCACGAAGACGTGTGTCATCCGCCAACCCGCATTGGTCAGCGTGGCGGATTATAGCCTATATTATATCTTTCTCCTCGCGAGAGAAGGCCTCGAGGCCTTATCGCTAAAAACGATTTCTTCTAGGCAACCTCTTTATTGACTCAAGTTACAGTATAGTGTAGTAAATTACCTACTAACATAAGTTGAAATATGTAGTAATTCTCGCCTTACAGTACGACTTACATATATCATACTAGCAGCGCCACGCGGTGCTACCCGCGTTAATCCGGGATAAAAAGTAGCGTGTTAATCCAGGGTCTTGCCTATCTATACCAAATTTCATCGAAATCAGTTCAGCCGTTTGATCGTGAAAAAGTAACAAACATACACACTCACTTACACACAAACTTTCGCATTTATACTCGTAATATTATGATTATGTGCTGAGAAATAATGTCCGTCAAAATAGACATACCTAAATAGCTTTATTTCGGAGATTTTCCACTCCATATAAACCCCAGTCTACCAAAGTAAAGCCACAAATTGTGTCAGGAAATGTATCATGTATATTGTTATTAGTGTACCTAAATGTTGTTCCTTTCACAAGAATTAATAAAATTCTTCCTTACTCTCAAATACAGAATATTGAAATCGGCAAGTCGTGAGTCACTCTATTATTCCGCAGCTATTCGGTTTACATTCAGCATTGAACTTGACTTGTTTGAAGTCTGTCGGTCTGAAGGCCGGTGGAAATTAGCACCTCCGCTAAACACGGACTGCTGATAGATCGACAGACGATGCATTGCCTGAACTAACTCACGAAAGAGTTGTTTTATCATGCTAGAAAAAATCTTTTACCGTTTGAAGCGATGACAGATTAATCAGGCAAGCGGCCCTCTCACGTCCCGAAGATCGCGGGTTCGATCCCTGCTAATGAGCTCAAGGTTTCGGTGAAGGAAAACATAATGAGGAAACCATTGCATGATGGTAGGGTATTTTCTAATGCTCGCCTGTCTAGCAACAACCAAGTTGAAAAATTTATCGCCAAACACCTAACAGTGTGTTCTACAGCCACGGAGCCAGTTATTCCACCCTAGTCATGCTCCTTACCATCCACCTGAGGCCAAAGTGTTACAAACTTATGTGGTTACGCGCCCTTCTGGTGACTAGTGCCTAATGCCTAGCTGTAGAGTTTTACTATTTGTAAAACTCTTTGGCACACGTACTATATATTATTTATGTATTTGAATTCCTATATACACTTATGTTATTACACCTCGTCATTATGTTCTTTCTTTGTGTTCTTTCTTGAAATTGGTTGCCTGGAAGAGATCGCTTTTAGCGATAAGGTCGCCAGTTAAGGCACTAGCTTTTATGTACTTTATGTGTTTTCTGTAATTTGTTCAATTTTTTTTGAGTGTTTTAATAAAGTGTTTATCTATCTATCTATCTATTTTTGATTGTAATTAAACATTTGTCCTAGTTAAGCCTACGTTTTTATGATAATCAAATGTTAATAAAACAAGATGTTGCTGCAGCGAATTGTCAGAGTTCCAAAAGCTTCATTGTAATATTATGTATTTGGCTGCACTTCAAACAATTTAAATGAAATTATATACAATGTTACGTGTTAGTATCATCCATATTCTAAATATCTCTTAAGATTTCGTAAAATACTCGTATCTCTATTTATACTTGTATGACGAAAGCTAAATAATCATAAAAGTGTTAGAAAAATTAATAAATTCATAGAAAATTATGCAATTCAAAAATGTATGTAGATAAATCCAGAAGGCAGTTAATCTTCCTCAGCATCTGGTTCCATGAAGTCATTGTTTTCTTCAGCGGGTTCGGGCATAGGCTCTGGTTCAGGTTCCGGTTCTGGAGAGGGTTCCGGTTCCTGTTCAGGTTCTGGATCATCCTGTACAACTTCTACAACCTCTTTAGCCACATCTAAAGCTTTTTCTAGAAGAGTTCCAGAACCTTCTTTCTCTGGTTCGATGACGTTAGTCTTGCTGCCTTTGTTGGGACTCGAAGGGCAAATACAGGAATCATCATCTCCTTCCTTGCAACTACCCAGAGTGCCCCTGCAAAAAAGCAAGGAATATTGATTATGTGACAACTGGAATAAATTATGCAATAGGATTGAAAAAATAATTATTAAAAAATAATAGTCGTTAAAATACTAGTAGAAAAACAAAGCAAAAAAAAGTATTAAAAAAATATCAAACATACCGTTGGAATTGTTCAAAAGCTAGCCGACACTTCCAAAAATCAAGTAAATTAAACGTCATACCGACGATTTTCATAAATAAAAATAACTAAATCGATTAAGAACAACACAGTTTTGGAGTAAATATATTTTATTTTTTCCACATTACATCTGCAATAAACTTAATATTTCAATACATAAATTAAAAAATAAACAAAGCTATAAAGAAAAGATTGTATATCAATAGCAAATCAGTCAGCTCCTTCTTCCACTAGTTCTGGTTCTATAAAAACATTATTTTCTTGGGGTTCTGAATCCGTTTCAGAAGGAACACCAGTGAAAATAATTTCAGCTTCAACAGCTGGTTCTCCCGGAGGTTCCTCTGCTTCATATTCTTGGACGATTTGTTCAACATTTTTGATAGCTGGTGGCAAGTCGTCTACAATATCTAATTCATCCAACACACTTGGCTGTTTTGGCAGTGACGATGACGACTCTTTTTCTATCGCAGCATCTTTACTTTCTTTCTTGTTGCAGTAATCTCTGGAACAAGAAAAATGCATTGAAATTCATACCATTATCAATATTACGACCATAACTAATAACACAACAAGAAAACAAAAAATTAGAAGTATACAAAAATAAACATAAACATACCGTGGGAAGTCCTTGATAACACAGCTGATATCTACACTAAATGAAAACCGTTTTTTATCAGAGGAGTAAATTCCCTTTGCTCAAAAATAACTTGTTTACACCATGATGCGACTATATTATGCATGGAGGTGCCAAATAGCATTGGGATTGGCATTGGTAGAACAATTATCTTCAATATATTGGCCTAGCAACAATCAACGCATTCTTGCGTCATAGTGATAATACTATTGGACGAAATCCAAAATCCTCAGAGACGATAAGCTTGAAAATGATCGGGAGTAAAGGCCACTTGATCAGAAATCATTGCAGTTGGCTGGGATGAAGCTTTCAATCTTGACGTTTTATGTTTCTCATTTAAAAAAGCATTGCAATATAGTTTTAGCCCTCATTATGTTTATAGATACAGCACTGTCGTTCATAGAATCTTTCAACATATAATTTCACTTCCACACAAAAACTGACTTATTTTTGGGCGGCTTAAGAAAAGTGTGCCAAAAATAATAAGGATAGGTGTTGCGAACGTCATTTTAACGTTATACAGTAAGTTTGTTTCTGGCACATGAGATGTAGTGTCCAAAAATATACGAGTAAATAACTGCTAACGTCACAAAAAGTCTATTTATTACACCTATCTAGTCTAGATATTCGTAATGAGCCGGTTTCCTGCCTCTACTTGCGTGGGATGAGCCGCGGGTAATATAGATTGCTCACTAATTTATCCCGGACTGTTTTATTGCCGCTTATTGGCTGGAACGTATTGGTGTTTACGATTTATGTTCCATATGAGATTTAGCTGCATAAAACTAATGGATAATGATCAGTACAGTTGTAGATATATTTTCTGGATCTTATTTCCTGATCTTAGCATGTACATAAGTGAATTCTTGAAAATTACTTTTGCAAGTCTCAAGATGAAATACTATCTGTCGCCAACAGTGTATTTCGGCAGTCTCTAGAGCCAGTTATTGCAGACTATGCATGCTCCACCTTAGGTCGGAGTGACGCTAACTGTTGAAATACCCACCCTAATGGTGAAATGCTTAGCTGTAAAAAGTAAAAAAGTATCTTAATTTCTTCTTCGAATTTCTGAACTTTATTATGCTTTTAAAACGAATTAATGGTTGGATACATACTTGAAATTAAATTTATTTTTTCCTACATTCATTCATTACATCATCTTTAACCAGATCTGCTGAGTATAGGCCTCTTTCCTGTCTTCCCTTCTTTCTAACTTCTAGCCAATCTAGTCCAGGATCAACCCGCGATATCTTTAATGTCCCGAATATTATCATTATTTTCATCACATTTAAAAGACAATTAGAAATGCAATTATAAATAATTTTCAAACATAAATACTTGGGTGTTTTAAGACGATTTCTGTATGGCTCAAGAGAAAAACAATTTGGTTTATCTTGTTGTTGTAGTTGGCCTCAAGCCAGGCTCACTGTGTGGTTATTCTATTCTTTTTAGTTAGTCTATTATCGGCAGACATATCATGTTGTTCTAGCTATGGGTACTTACAACGGAAACGTTTGAATATGGTTTCAAGATTTGATTTGATTTTGCCAAGATTGACAGATTTTATTGATATTTTTTTTTTATCAAAACTGTGTACCTACTTTATCTCAGGACATTATTAAACTAATTTGCTTATTAAAGGTTTGTTGTTTGTTTTCCAGCATTCGTCGTAATTTTAAGACGAGGAAAACTTTTCTAGTTAATCCTAAAAAAAACAAACCTACCAAACCAATCCGGTTAGGAGTAAGGAATCATGCAGACAATATAGCTATACATATATAATATGATAATATTAGCTTTCTGGAGAAAAGGGAGATAATAATAGTGACTATATAAAATATATCTCGTAGGATCTGCTTTAAATTTAGTCGTGAACCTCCCAAGAGACGCGTGTATTTCGGTGTCGCGACTCGGTGCATCAACCTCAGTTCTATGCGCCAAGTGCACGATACTATTGTAGCCACGCTATTTGCACCGTCGGCAATTTGTGTGCCATATCGACAAGCCACGAACATTTCAAATATCTAATTTCTATTAATATCTATTTGATAACGAAACTTAGGTGAAATTTGGTAGATAGGCACAATGTTCTACTATTCCTTTGTTATTTTTGCCGTCAATAATATAACTTAGGAATAGAAGTGTTTGATTGGGGGTTTCCTATATTACTCGTATTATCAGTTGTCAATTTGTTGTCGAGATCATAAAGTCTACTGTTCTAAGAACGCCTAATTTACGTACTTGTCACATTTCTTGTGTAGTAAGTAAGTAATGTTTAGTCACCGTGAAGCACAGCGAGGAAACGACAAGGACATTTCAAACAAAAAGAAAAGGAAAATCAATTATCTTGGTCGCTATAACATTGTAGTTTGGGCACAAATAATCCTTTTCACAACATTTCCCTAGAGAAATAATAATATGCTCAAGCCCAAAGCATTACGAGTACCTTAGTGTTGTGTGTTCTGCCCTACATTCATATACTTGTCTACGTAGATGCGTCGCCAGGAAGCAGAGAATTTGCAATCATCCGCGCGGCACGCGGCGTGGCGGCCATTTTGTCTCCTGTTACGGGAAGTAAAGAACAGACACGGGAAGAAATGATTTATCTTGCAATATTATTCATCTTAGACACGTTTCACTGCGTTAGCTTCGGGAGCTCATTATGAACCTTTGAAGATTGGATGTTTACAGAGCAGAAATAGGTTAAATAGGATAATCTTAGGTTCTTAACGCCATAGCATCCACAGCAGGCATAAAAAAGCGCTCAGTGTCATCAGATGTGTCCAAACATCTCCAACAAAATATTATTAACTAATATAAACATTACAATTTTGGATACCTGTGTCGACAACTTGGGTAATAAGACACAATGCCGTTGGCCAATTTACCTAAATTATTATATCCTATCACACATACCTGCATAATTTAGAATTTAAACATACTTATTTAGAATTAAGAAATGAATTAATTTAAGTAGTACACTCGCTTTATTTGAAGTATTTATAACGAATTCAGTAAAACAATTGTACTACAGAATGAACTAATTTAATCGCATGCACCGGGAGATATCATTGACGAAGGTGAAAACTCTCAACACCCAATGCAAAAATACCACATTAAATCTGCCAGTCGTGCTAACTCGCTAAACATTAGACCGTGCGCCAATATTGACATCATCATGTGCACACATCGAACTCAATATGCCGATGGAAAATTACATATTAATGTAAGTCGCCATAAATATGTAGATAAAGATAGGTAAAACTTTGAAAACGTTAGAGCTCAGGCAAATTTGATTTTTCATGTAAAATGACCATAGAAGAATAGAAAATTAGCAGCTAATCAACCAGAAAATACAACAACAGATTGGACTCAGCTTGGGATAGAAAAAAACCCTATAAATGGAATAGGTATTGCAAACATTTTAATCATAATACAACTCGTATAATTGCTAAAGTTCTTCTGAGCGTGTTTGTTTCTTACTTCTTCACGCTCAAACGGCTGAACCGATTTCGCTGTTATTTGGTATGGATATAGTTTAGATCCTGGCTTAAAACATGGGCTACTGTTCATCCCGGATTAACGCGAGTATCACCGCAGGGCGTTACTAGTACAAGTTAAATGTTAAACAATCTGAGTTAAAGCAAATATTTTAACCAGTCCAGAAGCTAATATAGTGACACAAAGTAGATTCAAAGCAACAACATTGACGTGTGGCAGACAGTTTGACGAATGGAGGCGAGTCGCTAAGCGAACTTGTTATTGTGCGGCCAAACAACTTGCGTCATTGGTCACGCGCTTGGCATAATGAGCATAATTTTCGTTTACTGTGAATAACTGAAAATTTTCCTTGAAAAGATTTTTCTGTAATGCTCGCTTCAGGAATTAGTGAAAGAGAATTAAATGATTAAAACCTTCCAGTTATTGGTAAGTTTTAATAATTTTATGGTTTTGGAGAGCCACAAGAAGCCTTCCTAGGTTTCCTTCAATCTTTTCTGAACTTGATTATGAATAAAAATATTTTACGAGCAATTATTAAAACATGTCAAAGGTTCTCTACAGCCGTAAGAGCAAAGAAAGAATTGTATCTGCTATAGTAGTAAACTGATGAAAAAGGAATTTTCTTGTCGGTGCTCATGTTCTAAAAGCTATTTAAAATCCTTATGCACCACGCTGGCATTTAAAATGAAAGCACCGACTGGAGGGAACAAAATGTTCTAGCTCTATATCTGTTGTGACCATTTAAGGTATCGTCCCGGGTAGTCCCGGAATAGAGCAAGAAATTGCCTAGCAGGGCTGATCATATTAGTAAATTTACTTGAAGAAATTAAAAAAATATACTTATATTCTCAGGTTTTTAATGCTGAAAAAAGAAATCCAATCCATGGTACATGTAGTAGGAAGCAATAAAATGTTAAGCTCAACTGTTAGGACTCGGCTGTAGATCGCTATCAACATAGCAGGTGCTAGCCAAATGTAGATTAAATGACCGATTTTTATATCCTCAATTAAGAAAGCAATACCTTGGCATCGCAAATTTTTAGAGCTTCGTTAAGAGCAAGGGTTTTATCTTCAAATGCTTCTCCATTACAGAAGGTGAGACGTAAATCTGTTCGCTAACATTTACAGATAATAACTTTTACGCAGCTTTAGCTAGACTACAAATAATATTAGGTAATTCAGAAATAAGAAAATCAAAAATTTGTGTACAGCTTGACAACCCTGTTGCAATAATAGGAGGCAAATAAAGTAAAGTTACCCCGGCGGCGATGCGCATCACGCCACGCGGCCTGCGCCTGCGCCGGTAAAATTAGCTGCTCTTGCACATCATGAGCGCAGATGTTCCGTGAAAACACTATGTTTGCTTTGACAGTTTAGTATAGTCCACTGCCGATATTTTATTATTTGTATATGTTTTGTTCGAAATGAATTAAGATGATATAATGGCAAAAGAAGACGAGACTAATGAAACGGCTGTTCTTATTTATCCTTGGGAATGGATCAGGATCAGAAATGCCGCTGAATTGTTTGGTTAGGCAATGGACAAAATAAAGTATGTAGAGGTCATTGCCAACATTCAGCAGTTGGAGAGGCACCATAAGAAGATGAAGATTTAATTTTAACCTTAACGTTCTTTACTTTATGAGCCAATTATAATACACCTAGGGAAACTTATACATAAATCAATAACACATATGTAAGACTGGCTTTGAAACTATCGATCAAGCTGTATTTAGATTTTAGTGCGTCATTGAAAGGTTGATCAATCAGAGCTTTCATTCCGAGGCCAAGCACAATTTCTAAGCAGTTCAATACACAATTAACTACCACTACCACGAATAAATAATAAGCTACAGTGAAATGTGAACACATGCCAGCTATCCCATACAACCGAACATGTGAAAACAATTACTTTACTTATAAATAGCAAAGAGTTGACGCAAACGCAATAATGAGCAGTCGCGTTACTAAATATGACATTTCAAGGTTTTCATTGGAAAATCAAAAAGAGATATTTATGTAAGGTTTGAAATATAAAATATTTATTTGATGGAATGAAATGAATAGTAAGGTTCACAAGCCGTTGTACACACATAGACAAACGGATACTGAACGAATAATAATCTTTATAAAATGATAACAGAAATACAAGGATTCTACGTTCGATGCGTAAATTACAATTAATCATACAAAAATACGGTTAATCAATTGATTTTTCTTTTTTTCTTATCAGCGTATTCCGGCGTCCTCATTGAGAAACAGTTTCTCCAGACTAGATATGCTACACCTTCGTCAAAGTGTCGCTAACTCGTGTGGTTACGCGACCTGCTGTTGAAATGCCTAGTTGTTTGGAATAAAAAATAAGTAAGTAATACAAAACAGAGAGCTTGATGTGAGCTCCTACAAACAACAATGCATAATACGGTCATGGAGGCTGCGTTTTCCCACGCAGCGCGGAATTGGGATCGTCCGACATATGTCATATACCCATGTGTTACGTACAAGGACATGTCATATGGCCGTGGAAATATTTAAATTTTATACACACTCAATCATGAAAAAAATTAAACCAATCATACAATGTCAATGTCAGGTTTGCTTTGGATAAATAAACGTCACTGTCAATGACGATCAATGGCCAGCCTCCAACTGATATGTATAATAATAAATACTCGTAAGAGATAGATAGAAGAGATTACTTGAAAGAGATAAAAAAAGTACAAATTAATAAACTTAAAACCTACACAGTGAATCTGAATGCAAATCCTACCTAATGCTAAAAAAAATTTGATATGGATCATCATCATCATCATTGGCCCACTTCATCTACTCGAGATGATTTCATGTAGCGTCCGGATGGTTATTGCATCTGCGTTCGTGGCTGAACAAGCCGATGCGAGAGCCGCAGATGCGGTCACATTTATGGCAGGATAGAAGATATGGATAGAACTCAGAAAAGATAACATGTAGTAGGATAGGGCAGTGCTAGGCAAGATCGATCCGATCACATGAGAATTACATTATCACGATAAAGCGACAGAAATATTAAGATAAAAATGATACATGTAATAGAAACAAATATGTTGTAAGATTTGCATCATAAATTTAGCATAATGACAAAAATCAACATATTAATTAGACCAAACGTCACAAACGAGAGCAAAACTGGAAAATTGACTCACATGCAAGAAAGGACACACCAACGAAGTACAGACGGATGAATAAACGACCTTGATGACGTAACGTGTTGAATGAGGATAATTCATAGACCACCAGAGTTTAGCGTTGCGTTTACCTAACAACTGGTTTTACGATTATGTTAGTCGTTTGTTAACAAGCCCTGAGCCAAAGTCATATCCGCTGTTTGTTGGTACTTTGTCAACAATCGCCTTTGAAACAGAATGTTAAACTAACTTTAGCTCTAGAAAATTCATACTAGCAGGTATATAATAGATAATTTATGATTTGCAGGTTTGAAACCAAAATGTGAGTCAGACTGCCGTCATAATCGTTATTGCACAATAAAAAATATAAAAACGTCATGAAGTGAGTAACAACTTAGTTTGTAGTAATAATGAACCGAATTGAGCTGAGTATTATAATAACTCTTATCTTTTAAAGTTTAGAATAAGAATAAAGCGCCATTCAGAAAAAAAAACAATAAAAATTCAATCAATAGAGTGGTAATGACATGAAAAGTATTTCTACTATTCGAACTAATCAGAATTATCAGTTGTCAATCGCTGCATTCTAAGCTATATTCTAACCAACAAGTTAACTTGCATAAGAACAATTGTATCAAAATTCGCGACGCCATTTGCGAGTGTCCGGTGCGCGGTGAGTCAGCCACTTAGCGGGCTTCCGTCGAGGTCAGACGGGTTCCACTTGAGCTGGCACAGAGATTATAGGATTGCAAGGGATTTGAGACTTACGGTAACCACCGTTAGACAATTACTTGGATGCTCCAGTCAAGTGAAGGTGAAAATTAAGATTTTAAACCTAGAATAAGTTAAACAGCCAACCGTTTTTTTTTTATAACTTATAGGTTTGCGTTTGACCACAGCTTGCCTGGTGTTAAAAAATACTATGGCCAACGATGTTACACGCTTACCTAGAAAATACCTATTAACTCTAGATTTGAAGACCCCCAGTTGGTATTTCTCAGGAAACAGAGACTCAGGAAGAGAATTCCAAAGTTTTGCAGTCCTCACAAGAAAGGAAGAAGCGAAACGGCTTGTGCGAAACTTAGGGATTTCGACTGTATACTTATGTCTCTTCGCTGAGTTTCTGCACGTTCTGTAATGGAACGGAGATGGTAACCGTAAAGCAAAGAAACAAGTACGAGTACATTTGCAATCTATCTTCATTGGGCTTAGTTAGTCATATCCACAATGGAACCTTCCGCTCGCATGATTGCCGACATTCTTATTCTCTGACTCAAATATTAGGGGAAACCACAGACTTGTTTCTTTTTTTTTGTAGTACTTATGACGATATCAATCTCTAGATATCAAAGTAACAATCAGTAAAACATACAATTTAAGCACTTCTCAGTAAATCGTCCCTATAGTTGGATATTTTCCAATGGTGACATCTCTGAAAGATATTCGATAGGCTCACTTTAAGATCTATCTATACATCTAATAGATAGACAAACATACATATAGACAGATATATACATAAGTGAGCACACATAAACGAGTAAATATCTCGTGGAGATCAATTTACTCGAAGGTCGCTTGTAGGTAACTGAATCTGCTCTTATCTGTAAGAAGTATTGATACATATATTCTCTTCATTAGATGGAGATCCCAATAATCCTGTCTCCATAGCAATCTGTTCGGAAATCGAATAAATATTTGCGAGCAAAACGATCGCGTGGGAGCAATGTTTGATAATTCAGCTCGTTTTACGCGAATATCGTGTAAACAACTCGTGTATTAGGGATTGTTTAATAAAGGCTAGTACCTACATTTTGGTAATGGACACGTACTAGCAATAAATTGATGTAATGTTAGTTTAACGTACCGAGCTAAATTATATGTATTGAAAATAATCGTTTCAATTTAAAAGGATTTTATTAACTACCTATACATATTTTGGACCTATTTGCACGGCGATTATTCGTCAAATAAAAAGAAACATAACACTCACGTTTATTACCTACAATGCATTTATATTTATGCAAATAAATATTATAATTTGATTTTAATTTATATTTTCGCAAGTGTTTTACTAACTAGTTTATGGTAAATTTGTGGGAATTAAGTTATTGCATGTTTATTAGAAATAGGTTCTTGCCCTGTGTATTTGCTAAAACGACCATTTGTCATTTTTTGTTGCTATTTGTTCAGCTTTGCCAAAATCGCGATCCAAAGCAATTAGGTCGTATCTGATAATAATGCGACAAACAACGTCATTTCATTGCAGTTCCGTAACACCGATTAGTTTGTAGAGATAATTTTAAAACATTAAAAAACTTAAGTGATTGCACTTAATTTTATTTCAAAGATTCATTTTAATCGTTACTAAAAAGTGACGTCTCTCTACAATCACAGGAACGTAAATAATTTTAGAATTAGAAGAGTGTGGTTACCGGAATAATTTCAAGGCTATGGGACGGCCCAGCTTGGTTCGGTTTACCATCAAACGGCTATCGAAATAGAATTGGGCATTATGACACCGAGGCCGGAGGTAAATCTTCATGCCGTCGGCGCGAGGGCATACCGCTGAAACTCTTAGCGTCGTAAACATTGCTATTGTGGATCTCCATTGCTTGTTATATTTCACTGCAGTATCATAAGCGTTTGTACTTATGTTGGAGACAATTTGACTAGAGTGTTACCATCACTACGAGTGAGGGTGCAGGTCTATGGTCCTGTCAAAGTCACCTAGAAACCTAAAAAGACTCCCGAACGCGCGTAATTTTGCGCGTATGTGTGTGTAAAACTTAATGTGAAGCATAATACACAAACTAAAAAAAAAAAACATTAAATCTACACTAGGTCTAGAGTCTACGGTATATAGATTCTAGAACATCCAAGCAATCCAGCAGGTCCAACAGAATTTTCTTGCTTAAGCACATACTATAGTTTGATATATTTAATTTGCAACGTTACAATGAAAGTAAACTGAGGAACAAAAAATGAGGAAAAAAGGCTACGTCTTTTAAAGGAAAGTGTCATTTGAAACTATTGACATGAACCTATGTCGCTGTTTATTTCGAGTAAAATATATAGAAAGCCTGTAACTATTAACAGAGCATCAATTTCTCTAGCAGATCTGTAAGACGAACTGAAAAATCGTGAGACAATGAAAACCCACCTATCAATAAAACAAATAATCGTGCGTTTTGGCAGCGAACGCATTTGTCGTTTATGTAAAACGACTGTTATAAACTGAGCCAGGGGGGGCGTTGAGTCGAACAGTTTATAGAGACGACTGTAGGGGATATATACAAATGCCAACCACAAGGTCTTGAGAGAAAACTGCCATGAACCTTACCACGGTTTACAAAAACAGATCAATCAGCAAGTTTTTCTTTCCATTATCATCACCACAAACATGAAATGATGTGTATCAGATATTAATAGTAAAAAAAAAATGTATGTAACATTAGGCGTCCTCATATAATTAATGCCCTTAATTTTCTGGGCATTAGTAAATTGAATCATTCTTTTTTTGTAGGATAGATTGACAGATTTTTTCGCGGGTCAGAAAAAATGGTTCACATCAAATTAAAGGACTTCATCAAATTACGTGAACTTCAGATTAAGAAACAAATATCTCACATCCAAATCCCAAGAGACAAAAACCATACGAAAATTTACTGGAATTAAGAATGGCTGTCTTGGACTAGAAATGTTTACACGTCAATTCATTTGTGGCTTCGTTATATCGTGACTCATTTAGGATAATAGCATTAAAGGCCCTAATAAGAGTTGCGTGTCTTTATAGTCTCGTAAACCAAGCCGACGGAACCCCGGATTATCATAAAACCCTCGCTAAACCTGACCCTGACTTTATGAGAAGTTTATATCTGAAGCTAAAGGGAACATGTATTCAACATATTAAGTAGAAGTGTCATGATGTTACCTTCATAGTGAGGCCATTTTAGAGGTCTTAAGTATACAATCAGTAAGAGAAATCACATTTTGAAAACAATTTGAAAATATTTATTTTATTTTATTTATCAAATTAGCACCGCACAGACGAGTTACACTAATGATAAATTTAATACAACACACCAATTAATACCAATTTAAATGAACTTAAAATTAACATAAAAAGCAACATTCATACACAATAAAAAAAAACTATACAAATACAAAATAAATAAGTTGAATAAATCTTAATTGCCTTTTCTATCGTCTAGAACGTTATAAAAAATATTCCATGACAGGGTTCTTTGGGGTCCCAATGGCACAATGTCAGGAATTGATTAAGGAATCCCAAAAAAAAATATCATGTTTTTAATATAAATATTTTTTTTTTACTGTATTTATTCCTTGACATAATATTAATATTTTTTTTTATTCATATAACTAATTGTATTATAATTCTAAATTTACAAATAATTATATTTAACAGGATTTAAGAATATTTACATAGCTTAGAAAAGACGAAAATTTAGTAAACTAAAAAAAATAATAATAATAATATAAACAAAATAAAAATTAAGACACCCGCCCAAACGTGCCCAAAAGAGAAAAAATAATTAGATAATAGATGTTATATCTATATCTTATATCTACAGATTAGAATCCTGAGAAAGAAGATACTTACTTAACGTTTCCAGTATATTACATAATAACTATATAACTTATAGATTGACCGATGTATAACAATAGGTTAAAATAATGTTTAGTTTACAGTGTTTTAATCTAAAACCTGAGCAACGTGCTGCCCTGCCAGTGCATGTAATTGCATTATATATTATACGGGTGATGAAAATATACAGTGTTGTATAGTATTTTGTCGATTGGACATTATAGCTTACATTCGTAGTAGGTACGTATGTTCACGTTTCATCATATTTAATAACCTGAATAAAATTTAAAATTTACTTACTAACTTGCAATCGTTTAAGGCAGGAGAAGGAAAATGGCTAGAGTTTTACAATCGAAGAATTTGTTAATACCACGAATGTCAGTGAAAAGGTTTGTCATAAACAAATCTATACCAATATTATAAAGATAAAAAGTTTGATTGTTTGTTTGTTTCACGCGAATCGGCTCCGAAACTAAAGGACCGATTTGAAAAATTCTTTCACCGTTGGAAAGCTACATTAACTCCGAGTAACATAGGCTATATTTTGTTTCTCTTTGCAACTAAGATTATTTTAGAGCCCGGGACGAACTGCTAGTATTAAATAAACTGAATCAAATTTAACATTTACCCACTAACTTGCTATCATTTTAAGCAAGAGTAGAAATAAGGCGAGAGTTTAACAATCGAAAAGTTCGATGATGATTATTATTATTAAATCGTTTATTTTCAGAACATAATTACATTCCATATAATAAAATTAACACAAATCATACAAACACACAAATGAAAACAAAATAGTAAGTAGAAAATGTCAAAACTAAAATTATAATTTCTCTCCAGTCACAATTCTCAACCATTTGTGTTGGATTGGGCAGTCCAACCGATCCATCCGATCGGAACCGATCAATAACACGAAGTCAGTGAAAAGGTCTGTCATAAACAAAAACTTTAAATAACGAGTATGATATGATAAACAACCCGCCAGTGCTTCATAAACCTGAAAGTCAAGGTCTGGATATTGATTCACTGACATCGCTGCACGGCACGCAATCTCACTGGGGTTTGCTTTCGGAAACATACTTTAGGACACTTTCACACACGGCTGGTTAGCCCCATACTGAACCATTTCTAGCTCGTATTATGGTTGCTAACACAACTGATATACTACATATACTTACATACATACATACATATTTTATATAAATACATATTTAACACCCAGACCCACAGCCAACAAATTTAGTTAAGCACAAAGATGTTGACCGGGCCGGGAATCGAACCCGGAACCTTCTGATTAGCAGACCGGCATGGTAACCTTTACGCCAACGAGGTCGTCAATACTACTCGTACTATTGATAGCTACATATTATTTTTAGATCCATGGGATCGCGTGGAAGTAAATCCGCGTACGCTCTCACTTATTTAAAAAAAAAACAAAATCTTTATTTATTATTAAGCGTTACAAAAATCATGTGTAAGTACATATTTTTAAGTTATATGATTTACTTTGACTATATGGATCTGCTTAAGGCAATGACAAGGGTAATGGTTGTTTGATACGAAAATAAGAATAAATATTCTTAGAATATTGTAGCGCCTGTAGCTCGGCTAGCTAAGGTCGATGCAGACAGTGTTTGGATGGGTAACCATGCACAAGACTGTCGTTTTTCAAGTGGCATTTTCACCTGGGCGCTACCGTGGGTCGGGTGACACGTTAAATTGTAGGTCCCGGCTGTTAGTGTTAGTACAAGCAGTTGTTAAACCAAGTCAGAGGCTTTCGGGCGGCTCGAAAACTCTCGACAACAGAGCTTAGGCACTTAGCTCATACGTAGAAGAAAAATTGTTCTTTAGACGGTCTTTAAGCTATCTTTTCAATATGTTTTTACCATTTATAATTTATAGTGAACAAAATGTAAATTTAAGATTTTGTCCTAGTCAATCACCTTAAAAGGTTGAAAAGACCTATTAGTACCTTTATATTCTGATCATACCGGTGGTGCCATTCAATAAGTCCCAAGACTACCAACATTAAAAATACTCGCGATGAAAGATGACATAATGTATTACAATCGAGTTTGGCTGGGGTTGTTTCTGCGTGTCTTAATGAGCATGGCATCTCCCCAAGTCTAGCTCTGCTCAAATCACCTCCGGAGGTGCCAACTGCCAGACCATTAGTGCAATGGCCCATTACAATGCCGTGACACGTCATATATAATTTCGCCAAGTATCATATTCATATTTATTGATAACTAGCGGGGTGCTAGTTATCATGGCTTCGCACGGGCTATAAAATAATCTGAGTAGCAAAAAGGAACAAAATAAAACCTATGTTACTCAGAGATACAGTAGCTTCCCAACAGTGAAAGAATTTTTCAAATCGGTCCAGTAGTTTCGAAGCCTATTCGCGACAAACAAACAAACAATCAAACTTTCCCTCTTTATAATATTAGTATAAATTTATAAATTACAAGTCATTACATTAAATTAAATACATTTATAGAATGAATTCACTACTATTACAATAAATATATTAAATATAATTATTATATTAATACTATACGATTACATTTACTATCGTAGTTTCGATAGATTAGAATTGTTGTCTTAATCATATTATTATAAAGCGAATAAACCATTTTTTAAGTTTATTTTTATACATACATCGCAAAGCTCTGAGCTCTGAGCTTCAATACCTAAGCGGTATGTTCCGGCAGCCTCCATCAGAGCCAGATATTCCAGACTAGGTCTACTCCATGTTATACATTGATGTCCTCTCGCTTGCATAACCTAACGAGTAACCAATGCGAGCAAGAAGAACCGAACATTCAAATGTTTTTTTATTGAATTGAGTTATACCAACTTTAAACCCTCCATTCAAGCAAGATAAGTTCATACTTAATATCAATGTAGTATAGAAACATCTAGAATTCAGGTCACTCGTTATCGACCGGGGCTGAGGGAGGCTGCTTGCATAACCGCTGCCACCCGACGTAGATGTCGATATAACCAGTTAGTATACAAACACTCTTGAGAGGAAACTAGAGCTTGCGCTAATGAAGATATTCTTTTCATCGTTTTCGTAATGGTCTAAGATCCGAGCCTACATCGCGACCTTCACCGACGTGATAATTGAATAAAATTAATTACATAATAAATTTAGCAACTTAGAAAATATATTAAAAATGGGTTGCCTAAAAAAATCCTGGACAGAATATATTTAAAAAAAATTGAAAATCGTTTATTATAAAATTTTCGTCGTTAGGTTCGGTACTTGCCAATGAGCTCGAGCTTTTGGTAAAGGAAAACATCGTGATGAAACCCATAAAGCTATAGATAACTTCGTGAAGAGACCTAGCAAGGTGATAGAGCATTTCCTAGAGCTCGCCTGGCTAGCAACCACCTACAAGTTGAAAAATCCGTAGTTGTATATTTCGTTCTTGTTGTATATTCGTGTAATAATTTTGTCTCTGTTATAACTTATTAGAATCGCTATTCTCTGTTATATCTGAATAGTTTATGTTAATAGTATTTCTTACAACTTTCAATTTCTTTATATAATGCGTATTCTCCTTCCGAGTGTACCGTGTGTGACGTCACAGCCAGCCTCACAGGGTTGCCAACTCAGCACTTTGAGTGCTAGATTCAGCACTATTTTTATGTGCACTGAAATTCAAGGAACACCACCCAGGACTTCATCTAGCACTATTTTGAAGTAGTCTGTTTGCTCAAAATCAGCTGCATTTTGTAACATAACGCAAGCAACATTATCTGTAGTTCGCGGCACTTTGGTAGGGATATGTTAACAGTCAATGTTTATCATTTTCTCGAGACAACTCATTATTTCTCAAACCTTGTTTGTTGTCCTCCGATTTCCTTGCTCCGTCTCCTTATCTTAGAGAAAGTTTTGAGAATGCTATCCTAAATTTAAAAGATACCAAAAAACAGTAATATATTAAAACATATTCTGTTATGTGTAATTTTTTTATTCATTTCATATATTTGGCACTATTTTTGGAAATTTCTAGCAATTTAGCACTATTTGAGATATTACCTAGCACTCAACCGAGCCATTGAGTTGGCAGCCCTGCAGCCTCATCGGAAGACCAGCGTTGGTTGCTCTCCAGCAACCAGCATTATGCTGTTGCTGGAGAGCAGTTGAGGCTGTGTTGTGACTAATTAAAGTTTATTATGTGCACTATTTTAAATATTATATCGTGTCTTGTGTAGTCAAATCATATTAATTTGTCACAATAAATAATTTTCTTTCTTTCTTTCTAATAGTTTGTTCTGGCAGCCATTTTGAAAGTCAGTTATTCCAGACTAGGTTTGCTCCACCTCAAGTCAAAGCGTTGCTGACTTGTATGACTTCACGACCGATATATGTATAGTATAGTATAGTATTATTTGTTTTTGTAAGTGACTAATTTGAATATATACTGGTTTTAGTGATATTTATAAAAAAAAAATGTTATAGATTTATCATAGTGTAAGAACTCGTTTGTGTGGTTCTAATTTTAAATAATAAATAGAATTGAGTATTGAATTGAGTCATTGGCATAATAGGTAACCGGTTTTAACCGTTATTACGAATATAGTTTTTACTAGTTGCACACCGCGGTGTTACCCGCTTTAATCCGGGACAAAAAATAGTTAAACCGAAATAAAAATTAGCCTATGCGTTAATGCAAAGTCTAACCTATCTTTGTAGTAGATCTCATCAAAATCGGTCCAGCTGTTAGAGCGTGAAGGAGTAACATAGATTGTAAAGTAATTTGCGTATCTCGCGAGAACCACAATTGTTTTCGGGATAAAAAGCAGGCTATGTGCTAATTCCAAGGTTTAACTTATCTTCCGATCAAATTTCATTAAAATCAGTTCTCCCGTTTGAGAAGAAGTAACAAATATACACAAGCACATAAAAAAATTCGCATCTATTATATTAGTAGGATTACCTACGTTTGAAGACTTTTTTAAATGAAATATCATGTGGTATGTTTGAAATGATATCGGCCGCGTAATATAATCAGCATTGTCGTAGGTTGCAGGGTATTAATAGAGCGAGGTGATGTAAATGCACATAATTATAATCTTGTATGGCGTTGTTATATGAAGGCCAAGTGCGGTAGTTGGCCTGCCCTGTAGGTTACTACAAGTGTATTCGAATACGCAAATTACATAATTATTGGGAGACTGCTAGGGTGGAAATGCCGAAAATACGTACTAAACGATTCGCTTCCACGTTTATAGTACGGACGGCCAAACTGTGGAACTCCTTGCCGGAATCCCTGTTCCCACTGAACTACAACCTAACTGTCTTCAAGGCGAGAGTGAACCGGTTTCTTCTAGACAAGCGCGCTTCATCTTAGACTGCAATATCACTTAACATCAGGTGAGTTGTGGTCAAGCGCAAGCCAAAATCGTGTGTAAAAAAAAATGTTTCCGTTCCGGTAAAGTTGACTGAAAATACAATTTATCTTATAAGACCTTTCCACTTTGAAAATAAATAATTGAATTATAAAAATAATTTGTGTTTTTTTTTACACTTTTTTGAAATACTAGTACGGAACCCTTAATGCGCGAGTCCGATTCGCACTTGGCCTTAATCTTACCATAGTTAAGTTACATAGGACTACGTTCATAAACTAAATACTTTGTTAAATTATGCGGAGCCAGATAATAGTCTTGGGGCGCTAAAGACATTCCAGCAAATATCAGACATTACCCAAATGTCGGAGAAATGTTAAAAAGATAATGAAGCAAACTGGTATTCATATCGTATATCTTACATACAAAAACAGTAAAATAATAAATAAATAAATATATATTAGGACACATTCACACACGGCTGGTTAGCCCCATACTGAACCATTTCTAGCTCGTATTATGGTTGCTAGCACAACTGATATACTTCATATACATACATATTATATAAAACTTCAAAAACTCAGGATGATAATAATGAATCAATAAATGTACTTAGTGCTTGCAATAACAAAAATAATAGTTCTCTACAACGCGTTAGCACCGACTTTTTACATGAAACAACTTCCGAAAGCCTTAATCTAATTGTCTAGACGTAGGTACATAGTCCATCCTTAATAAGTTTTGCGTTAGTTGCTAGTGAACTTATTTCGTAAAAACTTTCGGAGCCAGTAGGTAAAACAGTCCGCCATAAGACTTAGTATGGGGCTAACCAGCCGTGTGTGAAATGTGTCCCTATATTTATTTTTATAATACTTTCCTCCCAAATATCTATTACCTTCTAAAACTATGATGTGAGCCATATTATGTCTATGGCGTCACTGCCACACGTCCGCATAACGACCCTACCAATCACAGAGCTCGTTCTGAATCGCTTACGATCGGACCTAGCTAGCTACAATGTTTTTGCTCGAAACAAACGGTCACACTTACTTAAAAAAACTGCGCGCGGATCTCGTCGGTGACAGTCCGTGTGATGCTCGTCCCTGATGATGACGCTCGTAATGCGTCGAAACCCGTTGGATGTATATCCAACGTTTTTAAGTAAGTGTGACCGTTTGTTTCGAGCAAATATATAATATGCCTTACGATAACAGTTAACAAAGTACAATAGCCACAATGTATGATCGTAGGACGGCCGTCTCCGGAGGCAACATCACTCCAGAGGGACTAGACCGTCGTCACTTCACGTGTTGAAACGCCTGATGGTTCTTTTTCTAACGTTATCAATGCATATTCAATGTAGCGACCTCATCCACTGTCAATAAATTTCATGTTTAACCAGTGTGTAGTAACTACTTCAGCATTTGCTCCTCATTTATCATCATTCAACACAGCCCCATCAATACAACCGGAACCCGAAAACCGGCCGTACATCAAACAGAACATTTGCGCATTTTCATTTCAAAATATAGAAACATATCAACTGCGTCAGGCGCTTATATCGCCAGCTAAAACCAGCGTTGGAAAGGTCACCTCCCACTAGGGGTGTCTCCCACCCTTACGTAACCAGAGGGGCGACCTAGATCCCGCTGAATAAGTGCCAGCCCTGACTACCTAGTACTTATATTCTGTGGAGCTTTCAGCCTTTCAACTCCACAAATAACTGCTATGCGGATTTGAACTTTATTTTTCTGTAATACAGTCGACAATCGCATTGAATTAGTCGTAGAGATGAAGTGAAGTGGGAAGGTAGTGCGAATCCAGGGTTGAATGAGAAACTCAGCGTTTTGAGAGCTGTCGTGTTGGCGGAAATTAAATTCTTTGAACATTGCGCGGCTGGTTGGAGAGTGGCGTTAGGCGAATAGGTTTATTTGCGGGCTATTCATCTGTAGTTGGAAATAGTGATAGAGAAGGTTTTATTGAGTGAATTTACTTAGATTTTGGGAAAAATAAATGACATTGACCTTAGACGAGTAATCGGACCCAAAGAAAATTAAATGTATTTTGAACAATATTTATAAAAACCGGGTAAATAAAAAAAACGTTATACAGAGTATAAGAATATACCTACATTGAAATGAATAGCCGTTTGGTTGGGACTGATATTGGTTTTGGAATATTTGTAAAATCTAGAATTGATTTTATTTAGTCCATGGACACTAATAAATTGCGAGGAACGAAGTATAAACTAAAACTTTTGTCAAGTTGCTTTAGAAAGAACGACGCTGTTTAGCTAGTTTCAAATCTTTTTCTGAATAATATCTCCTACTTAGTTATAAATTTCGAGGTAGTCTATGTTTAATTTAAAATGGCTTCTGCGTGACGAATCTCATTATTCCACGTCTGACAGTTAGAAGGCAAACGGACACATGAGAGATAAATGGCTCTAGAGAACTGAACAAACAAAAGTGGCATTTTTCAGATTGAGGAGTTCCGACAGCAACCTACCAACATCGTAGCAGCAAAATAAAAACTAAACAAAATAAAAAAAAATAGATAATAATTATATAAGAAGAGATTGGAAAAATAATAACATAAATAAATTATTATCATACTTATGCTGTATAACATTTACAAAAAGACATATTATAGGCGAAAAGTTATTAATAAGAAAAATATAAAAAAATATATAATATGATAGGGTTAAATTGGTTAAAATGTTTATTTTTTTTAGTTTTTTATTCATACTGGCAAGTATGATTGGTACTAAAATAGGTATTCTTTGGTATTATATGAATTTTTAGTGTTATTCTTTAGTCTTTATAATTTAATTTTTTTTAATAGCGTAAACCACCTAAGATTTATAACAACAAAACCATAAAATCGATTTGCTTTTGTCCATGTTAATAGCCTTTATACCGTATTTAAAACGACATAGTGAGTTTTTTAAATAGCTTCATAGCAGGAGTTTCTTCCACACCAAATAAAAAGTGCTCGTAAACGAACTTAAGTATCCAACAACCTCAGCAACCCGTAATATTTATGGACTTGTTAAAAATAGCTAAACGGTTAGTGCGTGTTTCGATGATCGATATTTTACGATACACGCGGTTAAAAGCTTTAACACCTAACAAACAAGCCGTCATGCGTTTGAAGTGTACAGTCTACTGTTTATACCTGTGATTTACAATAGGTATTTTCTGCTCGTATAATAAATATTATACAGCCTATACCATCTATACCAATAGAGGAAAAGTTTGTTTTTTTGTTTGTTTGACGCAAATAGGCTCCGAAACTACTGCACCGATTTGAAAAATTCTTTCACCGTTGGGAAACTACATTATCCCTGAGTAACATAGGCTATATTTTGTTTTTCTTTGCATATTAGATTATTTTATAACCCGTGCGATGCCGGGACGATCTGCTTGTAATAGAAAACTCAGTTGTGTGTAAGCCGAAAAAAAAATTATAAAGCAACTACTTTAATGCAAGAGAGTCTGGCTGTAGCAACTCGCCTGGTGTGTCAAAAAGGGATATGGTACGTCAGGCAAAATGTGATCTGCGGTTATGCAAAATTAGCACAACTGAAATAGAACAATCATAATCATATGTTACGCCAATTTCACTTTTACATCTCAGGAATAAAGTTCTGTCAATGTGTACTTATGTCTTTTCACACGACATCTAGTTTTGAACTTTAGAACTAGATCGTTTAATGAATGAATGCTTAAAAATTTGGCCATAGGCTATGGCATATTTTTATTAACGTTACCTACAGGTTATTTCGTTTATTATTCGTGACTTCGTCGCCTTCGTCAACTTAACGCAAGCACTTGGATGACACGTTAGATTGTAGGTCTCGGCTGTTAGTATTAGTACAAGCAGCATTTAATCCAAGTCAGAGTCCTTCGGGCAGTTTGAGAACTCTCGCATAAAGAACTCTGTCACTTCAAACGAAGAAAGTCAAAGTCAAACATTTATTGCATAATTAAATGTTATGTAACAAAATCAAAGTTTAAATAACACTTAACATACACCCTTAGGGTGTAGCAATGTAGGGCCGATTTATATTATATCCATTTAAAAATTGAATAAGAATACTATTTTATAATTTTACTTTTTCTTTAAGTATTTATAATTATTTACTTTTCGACAAAGCCCCTATACAGCTACTATTCTTTTAATTTAATTTATTAATTATTATTGAATGAAATAATGACGATTCCATATTGATGATAGTTATGATTATGTTTATATAATGTAATAATTATTTAACAATATGATAATAATGACATTCTATTCTATTCTATTCATTAGTTTTTATTAATTATTTAAAGTTTACGTCATTTAAGAAGAATCAAGAAGAAGAAGAAGCACTGAGAGTGAAAGAAAGGAGCTATCATTACTCACTTAGCATAGCAGATGGCGATGCCGATGTACCAGAGGGTGAAGACGAGGATGCCCGCGCTCTCTGCCATGCCTCGGGAACTGCAGCACTTCTGCAACGATACATAGCATGGATTCACAACATCATTGTCATTGGATTAGCAGTTGACTTAACGTTGCCTTGAGAAGGGCGTCGATACCTGACACACAGTTTAGATACTAGTTTATAGAATATGGAAGAAAACCTGAAATGTTTAGTATATTTTCGCTGTGATCTGAAACCAAATTGAGATGAGCAAAGAAATCATCAAAATATTGAAAAAAAAATTGTGTGTGTTTTACGGTAGTACGTGTTTTGTGGTGCTATTTTTAATAGAATGTACGTTTTATAGTGCCCGAATTACGAATATATCCATGGAAATGTCTCAACGTGCTCATATTTTCATTATTTTTGCATATCTTATACTTGATCGACTTGGTTATACCTACCAATATTATAAAGGGGAAAAGTTTTGTTTGTTTGTTTGACGCGAATAGGCTCCGAGCCTTTTGGTCCGATTTGAAAAATTCTTTCACCGTTGGGAAGCTACATTATTCCTGAATAACATATATTTTGTATCTATTTGCTACTCAGATTATTTTAGAGCCCTTTTAACTAGCACCCCGTCCACGGATGCTAGTTAAAAATTTAACTAAAGTTTCCAACCAGTTTAAAAAAACTTAGCTTATCTTACAAATTCATTGATAGTTTCATGAATTGTGTGCTTAAATATACGCACAACCATTATCAGAGATCTAACGCAACAAAATCACTGTAGACCAGGGTTCTTTATTACACTATTTTACAAAGGTATAGAATAGTTTAAGTACGTCTTACTTTTTCAGTTTTAGAGGGCATCTCTACATACTAGATTTTCTGCAAGTGCGGATAGATGGCGTGGCACATTTTACTTCACAAACTTGATTAGAAAATAATTGCATTGTAAATTTAATTTTTATTTAAATTTTGGGTTTATTTACAAAAATGTTGGCCGAAAATGACGTCAGTTAGTTTGAATGATGATAGTTTAGCCATTTTGACGTTCTTGATAGTAAAAACCTTTTTATTTGTCTAGGATTAAAACTGAATTAGCTTCTGTACTTCGTAGGCTTTTTTATAAGCTATAAAAAATGATAATGCCCAGATTTATACTGATTAGGTACAATGATACTATTGAAATAACGGTTTTATCGTTGTACATTATGATATTTATAATATTTATTTCAAAAAATAAATTATAGACCGTATAGAAACAACCTCTTAGAAAATGTATACTAATTTGGTACCAATTATATGTATATACACAAAAGATAATATTTTTTATGAATTAGAAAGAAATAGAAATGTCCAAACAAATCTTTAAACTACGTTTATTTTCCAATAACTTTGACAGCTTATGGAGCGACGACGGTCTGCCTCCATCTAGCAAAGGGATATCCCCCGGACAGATGTTGTGTCCGGAGACGGCCGTCCGACGGTCATGCATTGTAGCTTGGACCAGACGTACGCGCGTTGAAAATACCGTTTGCGCGATTCAGGACAAGCGCTTTGATTGGTAGCGGGCGATGTAGTGCGACAGAGACGCCACACCATTATATCGCCCTAAGAGTAAACCATAGTTTAAAGTTTGTATAACCGGCTATCACTTACGTTTATTTTGTCGGTATTAGCCCGACATGTCTTAGCACAATCAGTGTGCCATTCTCAAGGGCAGGAACACAGCCAACGTACGCTCGCGATGACGGCTGCGCCCGCACTCAGCGTGTGGGTGTCATCGCGATATTTTGTTTTAAAGTAACCATATTAACAATTCAAATTGAATTGGATTGAACCATATTAACAACCCAGAGAAACTGACTTCCTCTAAACCCAGCATTAGACCTAAGATTAATGTCACCTCAGCTTAATGTTTCAATAGTAATATTTGTAGTGGACAATTGGCACTGCCAAAACATATCGATTGGGACGTATTGTTCAAAAATTATGTAGCTACTTAATTATAACAGTAAACAATATTTTACCTTATTGTATATTTTTGATGTAGTTCCAGTGTCTGCCAGTGAATTTGAAGTGTAGAAACTATACGTAATCTAATAGGTCATGCAAAATTCAAAATGCTATTTATTTCAATGAATACATGTATCTGACGTTATGATTCTAATTTCTACTTATTGAGTACATATCTACCTTATTTCTTACCAAAGGAATAATATGAAAAAAAAAGTTTACTTATGTTTCGTGAAATAAATACAAGACTTGAATAGTAGGTAATAATATTTATTAACGTTCCTTCTTATCTAATCTCGAGTTACATATTCTACATACATATTTTATTTTTAACAGTTCCAATTTGCTTGTGCAAAAATCTACTAATAAGATTGTTAACATGAATAGAAGTTATACCAGTAGAGAAATGCATATAAATGTCGTCACTCTCGACTTGTCGTTCGGAGTGTCAGCATCTCCCGATGATGCCTTGTGGTTAGGCGAAACACGTGTAGAGTTAAGAATTTCCGAATTATGATAGGTAACGTAATAACGTTAATCTTAATTAATTGATCTTAGTTAATTAATCTTAGTTAATTAAGCTTGGTTAATTTATCTTAGTTAATTTTTCCTTTACTTGTCTTAATTTGGATTTCGGATCACAGCGGAAGTACACTAAATACGAAATATTTTTTTTTGGCTTCCATATAAATAAATGTCCTCGGCTGCTTAGCTCATACAAAATAAATACATAAAGAAGAAGTTCTTTAAGGGCGACTTTAGAACGAATAAAGCAAAACATAATTTTAGTAACATAAACAGCGTGTTTTTTTTGTCGTTATTATACATACCACCCTTAGTGCGTCTCGCGCGACCTCTATACTACTAGAGTAAAATAGAGGTCAGTGGTCTCGCCTTAGCCGATTATTAACTATTACTCACTGATCTACAAAAGAAAATCGAATCAATAATCGAATACACAAGATCGCTACACAAGAAAATCGAATCAATAATCGAATATAGTACAAGATCGCTACACAAGAAAATCGAATCAATAATCGAATATACAAGAAAATCGAATCAATAATAGAATATACAAGATCGTTACACAAGAAAATCGAATCAGTAATCGAATTTACAAGATCGCTACACAAGAAAATCGAATCAATAATCGAATACACAAGATAGCTACACAAGAAAATCGAATCAATAATCGAATATACAAGATCGCTACACAAAAAAATCGAATCAATAATCGAATCGCATAGGATATAAGCTTTTTTCTGCGCGGTGTATCAACAAGCTTGGGCAGCGGAAGTGTCTCGTTTGGCGAGGTACCGGTGCCGGCACGGCATGGGGTCGGCCGCCGGCCGGTTGTACGACACCCACGCCGGCTCGCCAATGTGGAACCTCCTCAGCTTCACGTAGCTCTGGAAATAGGAGAAAATATTGACAGATCTCTATTTCTAAAATTTTTTTAATATTAGGACACATTTCACACACGGCTGGTTAATCCCATACTGAACAATTTCTAGTTCGTATTATGTTTGATAACCCAACTGATATACTACATATATATACATACATTCAAATTCATTTATTCCTTAAAAATATATATTACAGAGACATAGTCTCTAAAGCGCTACATTTCTTAAAAATAACATGTAAACACTAAAAGTAAACATTTGCACGATACTTAATTAAATAAAAAAAATATATATATAGATGCATATTTAACACCCAGAACGACCGCCAACAAATTTAGTTCAATCGAATCGTACCCGGAACCTTCTGATTGGCAGTCCGGCATGGTAACCATTACGCCAACGAGGTCGTCAATTTATTAGCGTACATACGAGTAAGTTAACTATACTTATATACTCTTGTATACTTAATTTTTCGTGAAATACCTACTGCCCCATCCTCAGGCGCTTCGCCCAAATATGCGTGGTGCGGCAGAACTCGATACAAAATCGCCAATCAAATGATTGAGAAGTACGAACGTACATGGTGGTCGAGCGTGAACCTGTGGTAGCACCCGCTGGGCAGCACGACCAGGTCTCCAGGGAGCAGGTGGATGCGGATCCAGAGGTCGGAGACGTCGCGCACGTCGAAGTATGCCGACCCTTCCAGCACTAGCCTGGAATTATATCAAGTCTGCTAATATCATAAATGCGAAAGTTTGAGCTTGTATGTTTGTTACTTCTTCGCGCTCAAATGGCAGAACCGATTTTAATGAAATTCGGTTTGGCAATAGGTTAGACCTTGGATAAATAAGTAGTTTTTTCGTGTAGTCTTTCAAACAGTCTATTGTTTGGTGGAAGAAAATTCTTTAAATTTAATTTACTAGCAACCATCCTGAAGTTGAAAAATCTGTCGGCAACCTAACAGTTTTTTCCGGTTATTTGTTAAATTGATTAAGATTTAAGGTTTTCTGTAAAAAGCGTGTTTTTTAGTTTTTTTGTAAACTGTTATTTATTTTCTACTTTTAGTTTGGTTTATTTAAAAAAAACTTTTTGACGTGACTACGTCTTAAATTAGGTTGCGGCTGGGAGTCACTTATGAAAAAGTGTAACGCCCGGTAACGTTACGATGAGTCACCGAACGAGAGAGAGGCCCGCCGAATGCCTTGCGTCTCTCTCCCACTCAACTATGATCGGTCTGCCGCGCGCGCAGCACGCGGCAGACAAAATCTTCGCCCGTAAAACCGACTTTACAGGCAACCATTTTTTTATTTATTTTATCAAATTAGAGTATTGTCATCGGTCCGCGATAAATCTACAAAGTTTGAACGAAATCTGGCCTTTTACAGTCGGTCAAAATCGCGCCCAAAGAAGTCGTTTACAATCATACAAGTGAAGCTAATAAAAAGCGTGTTGAAAAAAACAATTGACCTGATTTCCTCATCAGTATGCAGGTGTTCCACCCAGAACTTGTCCAGCATGTCCTGGCCTCGCTCGGCGCTGCAGGTGATCTCATCCTCGAAGGTAAAGCTCCGCTCGCCGCGGAACCTGACCAGGCTGCGGTCTGTCGCGTACGTCGACAAATTCATCTGGAAACATAGGGAGTTTTTTTTATTTTTTAGAAGATTATGTTTATTTTTATAGTACTTATATTTTCTACAGTTGATATTATATTACTAGAATAATCATTTATTTAATAAAATTATATAAAATTACGTCCAATATAAATGTCACACACTAAAAACTAAAACTAATACTAATCAAATAACCCACCCCTGGTCGCCCCCGGTGCAAAGGTGCCCATCACGCTCGCTGCATTACCGCGCTGAATAGCTATGGCCAACCTCTGCACCAAGAACGACTTTTTTTATTGATTAATAGGTGTTTATACCGCAGCTAGCCTGATGTTAAGCTTGACTGTGGTCTAAGATGTAACACGCTTGCCCAGAAGGAACCTATTTACTCTAGATTTGAAGACCCCCAGATTGTACTTCTCGGGAAAAAGAGACTCAGGAAGAGAGTTCCAAAGGTTCGCAGTTCTCACAATGAAGGTCAAAGCAAAACGCTTTGTGCGAATCCTCGGAACTTCGACAGTGAATCGATGGCTCTTCGCTTGCTCGTTCTAATACAGAATACAGAGATTTATTGGTAAATAGAAAAATAATTACAAATGAAAATGATAAAAAATAAATAAATTACTAATTATTACCACATTTGGTAGAATTGATAATTATTATATTTTATTCTTGAGATAACATCATTAACTTATAATCATATTATGACCGTTTTGCACACAACGTATCCATGCATACAGTTTCTTAACCTTAACATTTGCCATTTTTACAATTTACTGTAGCTTACAAAATAAATTATTTCATTTAATTTCAACGACAAAAGTATTTTCGTACCTTATAATATTGAACACCAGTTGTCTGGCACAGGTCTTCAATACTGATGTATTCCGGTGGACTCCTGTGATGCGGCGAGTGCTTGTCCCCAGTGTCAGCATCCATATACCAGGCTTGCACCATTGTATAGAAAGCTTCTAGCTCTCAATATTCAGTAGGTAACTGTAAAGAAACAAAAAATATATAAGATAGAAAGTATTACTTGAGTCGATAAAGAAAACATTTATAGGTGTTTTTATCACAATAGCTTCATCAATATTATTAAGTTCCAAATTTCATAGAAAATCAGCACAGTCGTTTGAACGTGAAAGAGTAACAAACACACTAAATGACACACAAACTTTCAACTTTCTTTTTTATTAAATACAGTTTTAAATAACAATAAAATAACACACTTACTTGTAAAAGACCAAACGCACTCGCGATTTTATTTATCAACAATAGTTATATAACAAATACAAAGCGGTCTTATTCGACCGAATATACACAGTCATTTGATACAGGGTTAGTAGTATTCAATATATCTTACGGCAGCTTCTGTAATGTCCCTTAACAATTTTTTAGGGATAACTTTATCACTTAGTAAAACTTTAATAAATTATTAGCTTAGTAGGCTAGATATACTTTAACATAACCAACTAATTACGGAAATTCTCGAGAAACGTGTCGAACAACACATTTCTTAATGTCTCTAATAAGTCGAGTACACTTTGTTCATTTGTTAGCTTTCGCTGTCACTTAAGATTTAACACAACGTTTCGTTCTTTTTAGTCTTCTTACCCGTATAAGCATAAATGATGTTGAGCTACGCTGTGGGCTACGTACGGTATAGCACGTTTATATAGAACATATATATAGGCGTAACCCTATTTGAAAACTCAATGATGTTATTCGTACTTCTCAGGAAACAGTCTCAGGCAGAGAAATTCAAAGCTTCGCCGTCCTAGCTAAGAATAATACTATGTTTTGTTTTTTTTTAGTATCAAATACATTCTACGAAATGTATTTGATTAAATTTTAGTAAAAAGTTTCGCAGTACCGTGCCATACTATATCCTTTTTGTCCGTTTTTAGAAAATATTATTAATAAAAATTAGAACATATTTCACACAGTACCCCTGTATACTGCCGATATAAAGAGATAAGTGTGTCGAGATAGAGAGGCTCTCTAGAGGTGACCACCGAGCCTCTTAAAAACAAGTCTTGACTACACTAACGGAGCCAAAATGGCCGATTCTATTTTTTTTTAAACTCCCTCGGTATGGGTAACAAATGAAAGAATTTGACCAGTCGAGCACATGGGTAATAAAAAAAAACTTTAACCCAAAACGGCAATTCCCAATAAATAGAGAAGTTAACTTTTTTCACAACTTCCCCTATGTGGGTATAATTAACTAGTTTTAATCCATTTATATGTATTTTTTTCAAACGTGCAAAACTATTTCACCTATAGTTTACATATTATATTAACGTAAACAAATGATTTTATATTTCAAAGAGTTAGTTAGAACCATTTAAATTGATATAAACCATTAAAAAACACGGATACGACTTTTCTACGGATACAACTCAGAATACAGAAAGAACTGTATTCTGAGGGATACAACTTTATCAAAGCGGTAACTACATATACCTTATATAATTTTGCGCCATCGAAAATACTTGTATTAGCTCTTACTGTATTCAGCCATTCCTTAGTAAAGATTTCCACAGCACACTATATATTTCTATGTTTACATGAAATAATTTTCTTCCAACTATAAATTTATTTTATAGAACTACTTATTTACAATTAGTTAAAATAAATACACATATTGAAAGTTAACAATATTTATTTTAACAAAGATAAACATAAGCTGATGTAATTAATACATAGCTGTACTATCTATGTATATAAGTATAATAACAATACATATATATGTATGCCAGATACATATCTCCCATCAATATAGAAAACATTTATCTTATATTTTCTGTATCTGTATAGTGATCGATGTCTTTTACTATATTAAAATATAAAAATACATAAATTAAACTAAAACTTAACTAAACTTAACCTAAAAAAGGCCAGGGATACACCATTGCCACGTTGGATGGCAATGCTTAATTTCTGACCGAAATATAAGCCAGCTTTGAGATACCAGAAACCTCCAGCAGCTGCTAGGCGAGTTCCCCTACAGCTACTTCTGTATCTTATGTAGTTCCTTTTTTGTGTCACAAATAAAATATCATTCCTTCTTGTTCCATCTTGTTTCTTTCTTATTCACACTCATTTGTTTATGCAAATGAGAAAATGTGAACTTTCAAATGATTTTTTGTCATTTGACGCGAATATACTTTATTTAATATACTAACAAATTGAAGAATATTCTACATTGCTGCGAGTATTATATAAATCATGCTTTTTAAAAATACACAACTATCTACTACTTTGAGAATCACATTAAACAATTCAGCAGTTCTAGAAATTAGGTCTGAGAACATAAAAGCTTTTTCTTTTACTTAAATATATTCAAATATACTACTGTATAATAAAAAAATATATCACTGTAGGCTACATTAACTATTCTAGAATAGTGGAATTATTCTAATTTATATACATAGGTATGCTTACATAGATGCCTTTAATATCTTTGCAGTTTTATAATTGATTTCCAAAACACTTTACATATATAACAATATATTATTTACATATTATTATCTTGAGCAAACTTCGTTTTTCAAGTGTGTTCTTTAGTTATTTAGTATTAAGGTTTTGAAAATATATATATACTTATATAAACATATTCATGCAAAAACTATAGAAATAATTAGATACTTATTCAAAATCTGAATTGCTGTCATGCGACGCAGGTTCTCATGAAACCTACAGCGAGGTGCAATGCTCCAGCAATGCATGACTCAAAAGTCTAATTATAAGTATGTTTTTATATTGTGTAATCCGTGTTTACAACTTAAGGCGCAATAAAATATCATTTATCTTTATCTTATCTTAAATTAAATTACCAATAATTATTGTTGTTTAAATATAGGATATTTATGATAAGATCAAATTGCGGTCATCCGCTATAAAACGGGGAATGAGTTATTTAATCACAATTCCCTCAATGTGGGTTTCTAATGAAAGGATTTGCCCAGGAGAAGACATATACTGTGCTGAATTTCAAATACAAGATGGCTGCCAACAAAAAATGACAAGCATTTTCTAAAATTTTAACTTATACTTGTTACCTTAGCTGCGATATTGCTTACCAAAATCATCAGTATCTGCTTATTTCGACCCAGCTCCGGGTATAGGCCTTCTCTCTCTTATGCCAGTATTTTACCAACATGGTAAAGCAAATATAAAAAGAAAAACATATATTTCAATACATAGTTTGAATAGTAGATGTTTATAAAATCAGCAGGCCTGCGCTGTGAATCCATTGTTAAGCTTCTCAACATACTCCTTGCGGCATTCCATATCGTCCGCAGGTCTGTTGTAGGGCAACCACACCGGCTCACCGATGAAGAAACGCTTCGCCTTTATGTAGTTCTGGAAATTAGAAAATAACTGCATCATTTTCAAATTATTACTATTAGTACCTAAACCATTTTTAATACCGCTTAAAAAATTGTTGTAAAAACTAGAAAATTTCTTGCTAATCTGTGATCAATGCAAAATTGTAAACATTTTGGATTGCTCCAACTCTAAAATAAGTAAACTGGTTAAATAGTTGTGTAATCCACCAACCCGCATTTGGCCAGCGTGAAGGATTATGGTCTATATTTCTATCTTCGTGAGAGAAGGACCCGAGTCCTAGCAGTGCGATGTACGTAAGATAAGCCTTATGCAAAATTTTATGAAAAACTGACCACCATTTTAAGAGCAAGGGTAAAGTATGTAAACAACTGCATGCAACAACTCTTCGCTGTCTCTATGTATTGATTTATATACTTAGTCAGGTCATAAGTTCTGTCACATGTGTAATATGAGATAATTTAGACATGTTTAATATTTATGTAACCATTTATATATCAAAATGAACTTAATAAAACATAGATTCTTATGGTAATAAAGTTTATTCAAAATGACCCCCGCGATTATGAATACAGGCCTTCAATCTGCGCGGCCAGTCATCTATTGCTGCACGAACGAGGTCCATGTCAATATCGGCGGCTGGCTTAATCAAGGATGCCTTGAGTGACTCCAAATCAGGATGAGGCTTTGAGCAGGCCTTTTCCTCCAAGTGTTGCCATATCTTGTAATCTATCGGACTAAAATCTGGACTGGAGGAGGGCCAGTCTTCGTGTCAGATGAAGGCGATTTCACGCGCCGCCAGCCAGTCTTGAGTGCTTTTCGCTCTATGGGCTGGCGCAGAATCTTGTTGGAATACCCAGGGCCTGTTATTAAACATGGTATGAGAAACAGGTTCCACAAGGTTCTTGAGGACTGTATTTTGATACACAACTGCATTCGTTTTTACGCCTTTCTCACAAAAATGTTCCTCAGTTAAGCCCCAATAAGAGACTCCCAGCCAAACCATGATCGAGAATGGAAAATTACTTTGTTGGACACGCGGAATACGGTTGCTCGCTTCTTCACTGCTGTGTGTGTACACCTTATCATTTTGTTTGTTGTAGCTCTCTTCAATGGTGAAAATTTTTTCATCCGAAAAAAGAATTTCCCGACGCTTTTTTCCTGCGTACCGCTTCAACAAAGCGCGGCATCTCTTCAGTTTCAGGTCCACTAAACGAGCGTCTAAACGATGTTTTGTTTTTCTTCGATATGCCCTAAGTCCTAAGTCTTCATTTAACACCCTTTTCACTGTGGTCCTGCTTAACCCCATCTGAAGGGCCAACAGTTTCTGCTTACGTATGGGATTTCTTTGAATTCGCGCCTTCACAGCTTTTATTACTGCTGGAGTCCTAACAGAGCGAGGTCGACCACTTCTTGATCTGTCATCTACACTAGAGTCTACATCGTATCGTTTTATGGTACGATAAATGAATTTTTTGGTTATATTCAAATTTTTCAGTAAGTCGAAAATCTGAATTGGCGCGTAACCGCAACGATGCAATGCAATAACCCCGACACGGTCTTCTTTAAGTGTCCCTTCCATATTTAAAAATGAGGAAAATTTTAAAAAGTACATATTTTTATTTTCATGAAAAATTGGGAATTCAAATTCAATATTTTTTTTGTGGCCTGCAATGAAAATTCAAAAGTTTTTATTGTGTGACAGAACTTATGACCTGACTAAGTACATTATAGAGTAAGGATACTCTTAATCACATTTCTAACATCCAAATCATTGAAGGAAAAATAAGAGAGGAGCATTGCAATATTCAGATTTCCTGACATGAGATAGTAGCATGACAAGTATACTTGTATAGGTGTACCTATACCTATACGTATAGGTGTACTTGTGTGTGTATGATAAGTATACCTTGGTATCGAGTGTGAACCTGTGGTAGATCCCACTGGGTATCACAATCATGTCTCCGGCTACCACCTGGATCCTGATCCACTGGTCGGAGCCATCTCGCACATCGAAGTATCCAGACCCATCCAGCACTAACCTGGAATGTTATCAACATTCTTGTAACTTACAGACAATATTACCTTGACTGCTTTACACAGGGCAAAGATCAATATTGATATTTTTAGAACCGTTTGTTATACAGGTCAGTTAGTATTAAAATGTAAATTTTATTGATAATGATAATGCATTATTGTCAACCTATATTGTTAGGACAGCAAAGTTTTGGAACTCTCTACCTGAGTCTCTGTTTCCTGAGAGGTATAACCCGGGGTCTGCAGAAGTAAAGTTCATAGGTATCTTTTAGGTAAGTGTGCAACATTGTAGACTACAGTGCAGCTTAACATCAGGCAAGCTGTAGTCAAACGCAAAGGGTATGAAGGATAAAATAAAAAAAATTGAGGAATACAAAAAACAAGAAAAAAATGTTATTAAGATAAAGCCAATAAAAGAGTATTTCTTATTGAATGTTTATTGAAATAATATTGTACATAACTATGAAATGTCTAAATAATTGAAATCATTATCATCATCATCACCACAAATCTCATAAAATAGTAATTAATTAATTTGACTACAAAATCTAAAAAACTATTCAATGTTTTCAGATAAATAATGATAAATAAATTGTTTATTCATGCAAAACATACATTCACATATCAGGACATTCATAATTATGATTATTATATTTTAAACATTAGAATACAAATTATTATAATTATTTTTGTATGTACACAAAGTTTGTTATCTTTAGTTTTTAACAACGGGTTTGCGAGAAAAGCTCTAAGCAGGTAATTTAAGGGCACTAACTCCCTCAGTAGGATTCCCCAGATTTTCCACCCAACATGCTCAAACAGCCTTAAACTAAATTGGTTGTATATTAGTACCTGATCTCTTCATCAGTGTGGAGATGTTCCATGTAGAAAGACTTCAGCTTCTCCTCATAATTCTGTAGACATTCCTCAGAGCATGTGATCTCATCCTCATATGTGTAGCCTCTGTCTGCCTTCAACTTGTCTAGGATACCATCTGTGGTGTATGTGTCTATGTTTATCTGAAATATCATAACATATCATATTATGAATAATGTTTGTATAACCGCTATCACTTACGTTTATTTTGTCGGTATTAGCCTGACATGTTTCGGCACAATCGGTGTGCCATTCTCAAGGGCAGGAACACAGCCAACGTTCGTCTGCGGCGACGGGTGGCCCTGCACTGGCTTCTCCACCGCCTAATGACCCCTGCGAGCCACAGCGCGCGCCTCGCGCGCCGCGGCTTGCTGAGCTCGCTGTGATGTTGCTATTGCAGCCGGCGCAGGCGTTCCTGGTGGATGGTCTTCTTCTTCTTCATCGCTCGAACCATTTATATTTAAAAATTGTTGCAGCGTTAGTGGGTCGGTGCATATAATGCTGACGGAATCCTGGGGCGTTTGATCTGCTTCACCACGGGCACCCAATAAACTAAGGACCGGTCTCCACGCTGGCGCCAGTGTCCATCCTCGATTTCTGTTAAAATTAGGATGTCGGTCAATCTCAATGGCTTCTCGTATTTTCCTTGGAACCAGAAATTTCTCCTTAGATAAGACCGACACCTTATCAAATCGAAGGTAATGGCTCGCCTCCTCGGCGTGTTCAGCCAACGCAGATTTAGCCGTCTCCCTGTTCTTTACGCTTCTGATGTGCTCCGTCAGTCGTGTAGAAATATTCCGGCAAGTCTCCCCAATGTAACTCTGGCCACAATCACATGGGATTTTGTAAACTCCCGGAACATTAAAACGTTCACTATATTTCTTTTAATACAGTGATATCATATTATAATAAATGTTAATAGTATAATATGTTTGAACAGAAAATAAAGAGTTCTTGAGAAAGAAAAGTAATCCCTTTTATAATTTAAGCAAAAATGAGTATGGAACTTGCAGAATAGTTAAATAAATAATAAATAAATTTTATGACACATTTCACACATGGCTGGTTAGCCCTATACTGAACCAATAATAGTTCGTATTATGTTTGCTACCACAACTGCTATACTACATATTTTATATCGATACATATTTAACACCCAGACTGACAGCCAACAAATTTAATTCAGCACAAATATGTTGGCCGTGCCAGGAATCGAACCTGGAAACTTCTGATTGGCAGTCTGGCATAGTAACCATTACACCAATTCATGTGTAAAAACTAGTGTAGGTATTTTTTTTAACATTATATGTTATTTATGGCCAATAAAGTTCTGTGTTTCTATCATTTATATAAAAATATTTATTCTGTCTAAAGTGATGGAGATTGAGAGGCCATTGATAATTCTACTTAGTACTTTCACTTCTTTGTATTATACAAAGAAGATTAAATTACTAAATACTTAGTATAAAAGTGTTGACTATGCAATTCTGAATTAAGTGTATAGATTAACTATTTGTGTATTTTTTTTATAATTTGTAAATTTAATGGAATGTTATGATATTACCTTATCTCTGTACTAAGTTATGAAGTTTTTAAACATGTAATAGATAAGTGAGTTAGAAGAGTGACATGGCAAAGAGCTTATCTTTGATGATGTGAAAAAGGTCATCAAGACAATATAAACGATAGGTAGGTAATAAGAGTAGATCATAGGAATAAGTGTTCACCTTGAAATATTCCACTCCAGTTTTTTTGTACAAGTCCTCCAGGCTGATAAATTCTGGAGGATTTCTGTGGTGCTCCAAGCGCTGGTCGCTAGTTTCACTATCCATATACCATGCTTGAACCATTTTCTTGTTCTTTTCTGGGTTTATCGATTATAGAATATCAAAAAATAATAAAAAAAGAGATTTTTAAGCAAACCAAAACAATACCACAAGTCTGTTCAATTCAATTCAATTTTTGTTTGTGGCCTCTGCGCGTAGACAGAGAAGGCAATAGACGGAGTCACATTTCCATCTCTTTTACTCAACAGCGAAACAGCCATATGTAAAAATAACATGCGTGAAAGAGAAAGGCTTATACTGTTTTTCTCTCTGTCGCTGTAACTGTTTGACACCAGCATATTTGGCAGTTTCGGTGTCAAACATTACTGCGATTCTGAGAATTTTGTGTTTTTTCGAAAAAATATCGTTTAAATTCAAGTGTAAGTGTTATTCTCGCGCGGTGAATAGTTTTGGACATCGACAGAATGGTGCAGTGTTGTATTTTCAGTTATTAGAATAGAACAGAACCTGGTTTATGTGATGTTACATTTCACAGGTTGGTACTTGCCTTTTTTATATACAATATATCTTCTAAAATCAATCCAAATATTAATTAAATAGGATTAATTCAAGTACTATTGATTTGGATGTAAAGTTCTGCTTCAAAGTGGTAAAACATGCAAATGCAAAATAAAAACATAACCTACAAGAAATTGAATAAGGGTTGTCATAATCTGACTTTCAATTTTAACCCTAGTTTTACAAAAACCGTTTGCACTGTACTTGAGAATTGCTTAAACAGTCCTTTTACTAATTTAATCTACTTCCATCGAAATATTCGCTCGCTAGTCGGGCTTTTTTTTACACTAAATGGGTTAGCGCTTAGTCTCAATATTCCTCGTGGTAAGCGATATTGTGATCTAAGGTGGACCGCGCTCGCCCAGTGAAGTTAAGCCCAGTTATTTGACATGAAGTTACCATATTATATAATTATCTGTACTATAAGACTCTTTGTCCTGACTTATTCATTCATTCATTCATCTATAGACAACGCAGAGCCCAATCGGCTGGTCTTAGGGTTGTGAATTTTTTTTTATTTATTTGGAATATTTATTGTTTATGTAAAATTAAAAATAATGGTATCAAGTTTTTTTGCCAGGGGTGAACTAAGGGTTTGTAATGGGGGGTGAAAGTTTGTATGGAAAATTCTTTATTTATCAAGTTAAGTTAGTTAGTCTTGTAAGTTGTTATGTTTGTAGTTTCTTTGATGGTTAAAATAAATTCGTAAAAATATTTGCCAGGAGTGCATTTAGGTATGCTAATGGGGTTTAAAGTTCAAAGGGAAAGTTTTGTGTTTTTGAAATTAAATACTTCTGAATTAGAATTTAAGTAAATAGTTCACTTAGTGGTATGGTTCACGTATTCTAGTTACATATTTAAATAATGGCTTGGAGAAATCGCTCGCACCATCACCAAAGAAGCTAAAAACAGAGGTTAACTAGATCTCAGGAATCGAATGAGGAAAGTGTACATAAAATTGGCACGGGAATAGGATACCATAGAGTTTTTCCACAGGTTACCCGAAAAGCGACCTTCACGCAGGCCGCGGGCAACCTCTAGTATTTTATATTTCTTAATATTTTTTTTACAGATTTCCATCGAATGCTGAACTTGTAGAGATTTGGATAGAAGCATATGGTAGATAATATTTTATGATTGGAAATCAACGCAAAATTCCAGGATTTGTTCCAACCATTTTATGGGTGACGTTTTTGTGAAGCGTGGAAATAAAGAGTAAGGAATGTGTACAATAAACTGATTTTGTTTAAAAATTAATAAAACGTAGAAATATAATCTGAAGTCTTTTTCTTTATTATGTGTATACCCTAACCCTAATTTCCTAAAGTGGCTAAAGTTCTACTAAAGTGGCAACATTGTCCGAAAATATCGCTATCTCATGTGCGGTCACACAGTACCTCCGTCTTTTTTTTCTTTTGTCTATGCCTCTGCGGTATTGCCGCAATTTAGCGCCAGAAGTCTGTTCAATATTCGGCTAAATTAGACATTGACATTAAATTTTGATATTGACAGTCAAGAAGTATCAGCTATCTTTCGCTGCAACTTCACTGCTTACATGGTCGGTAAAGCACACCAAGACGCTCTTTCAATCGGCTTAGAAAATATAGATGGCGCTTTTAGTACTGCCTATTTATTTTCAAAATTGATTGCAATATTTCTGAGAACTAGAAAATTCACAGACCAAACGAAGTTCGTTTGGTAATCTTCTGCCAACATAAAATTAATGGCTCCATAGTATCATATTATTGTATTACCACCAAATGAGACAGGTGTCTCATACAATTTGGGATGTGAACTTGTTAATTTCATCAATACCAGTAAATACATTTCTTTTAATAATTTGCAAGTTAAATGCATGCAGAGGGTATGTATCAGCTTATGCTGTTCATAAAACTAAAAAGAAGGTACAAAATAAAAGTCCAAACTCAAGTAAAAATAGATGTAATTAGGTATTTTAAATTACTGTTACATTACTATACACAAACTATACCTATGCTAGTCTAATAAAGGGGTTCATTAATTTTCACATGCATGTTATTTTTCTTCTACTTACTTCATTTGTGGCACTTTGTACCAAACATTGTTAGTGTTTATTTTTGAATAATTTATTAAAGTATTAACATGTAATTTGAATATGATCAAAATAATTTGTACCTATATATAAACAGTCAAAAAACCAAAACTTAGAAACGCAATTTGTCGGCCATATAACATATGAAGATAATTTAAATCATAGTTTCAATTAATTATTTACAACAAACTTACACATTCTAAAAAAAACGCCTAGTCAAGGAACAAAATACATATACATAATTATGTATGTCTGCTGATATGGATGTACGTTTTTTTAAGTAAAAATAATTTCTAACAATTTAATAAACAATATGATATGGGACTGCATTACATTCAGGATATTAGGTAAACTGTATTCAATACCTTTGCAAAGTACTAAAATGTTGTTCTTAGTAAAATGTTCATTAATATTGATATATTATTTTTCTTTGCTCTTTTCCTACTAGGTAATAATATATTATACATACTATTACATTTACACAAGTACACATAATATCTAATAATGACAAATACTTGGGGCACAATAACAACACACACAAAACATTCCCATTTTATCATTTTTCAACTCCTTTGCATCCTAAAGTCACTGCATTTGTTATTATCATATTTTTGTATCTGTCCATTGACCAATCCATTATATCATCAAAACCTAGTATTAACATTTAAATGCAAAAAAAAACAAGTTTTCCAATTAAACATAAAATTTACAGAAAAGCAACATTTTCGTTAACATAACATCTTGGACGGAGAAAATCACAACATCAAATAATAATTAAAAAATTTAAAAAAATGGTTGCCTGTAAAGTCGGTTTTACGGGCGAAGATTTTACGTGACGTCTGCCGCGTGCTGCGCCCGCGGCAGACCGATCATAGTTGAGTGGGAGAGAGACGCAAGGCATTCCGCGGGCCTCTCTCTCGTTCGGTGACTCATCGTAACGTTACCGGGCGTTACACTTTTTCATAAGTGACTCCCAGCCGCAACCTAATTTAAGACGTTGTCACGTCAAAACACAAATGCAATAGATAATTCCTCTAGGGTTACCATCAGAAGTAAGAAATCGAATAACAGCAATAAATTAGGAGAAAATTTCGACTAACACTATAATTCATTATCGATAGAGAAATAATTTAAAGCTAAAGCTAAACACGCATTACTAAAAGTAAGATGTTGGCAACTATGTATAACTTTTTATTTTTATTATTCATATATTTTATTGCAAGTAAAGATGAAAATGTTATTTATTATCTTTCATTAAATTAAACGATATCGTGGAATTAAAATATCGAAAAATACCAAAACACCTTTACTGTTATTAATGGTGAATAGTTATAAATGGTGAAATAGTGTGTTAATTAATTAATTAATTAATTTGTAACTAACATCTCACAACACATTACTATACGATTTGAGATCACATAATGTATTACAAGTGAATTCATACATATATATATAAATAATACCGAAATCATACTTATCTATTTATTTATTGTGTACTTATTTATACATGATGTTTGTATAACCGGCTATCACTTTATTTTACCGCTTTATTTTGTCGGTACTAGCCCGACATGTTTTAAGCACAATCAGTGTGCCATTCTCAAGGGCAGGAACACAGCTAATATAACAATTATTTTCGCATCAAGGGCACTGAATGTGCTATCCTCGAGGCGAGCATAAGTGATAGCTGGATATACAATAATTTTTGAAATTTGCCTTTAAAAAGTTTTAAAACAGTTCTTTATAATAGGCCATATGTTGTAGGCTAACACAGATTCATTTACCGACCATGCCAATAAAAAGTATTAAATAAGTAATAGATAAATCACGCCAATGCGAGAATTAGGAAACAAACTTTCAAATGTTTTTTTTTTGCTCATGCAAGTTGGGCTTCTAATCGGAATAATTATGAACATTCATAATAAATAATATGAACATGAATAATATGAATAAAACAAATATTCTTCTCACTTTGTTTTCGACAACTAAGTACAAGTCACACTACTCGTACATAACTATGTACACACAATACTAAATTTAATAGTAAGTAGTTCATTATATTATTTACCCTTTAAACTTACAGACTAACACAAAATACATAATTATTATGATGAAGATAATGATGATACATGTCCACGCCGATTTCGACTACAGTGACCAATTTTTGGGGCGTTCTCACATGGTTTTTAAAACTTTTGCAGTAAATGTCATTGAAATAAATAGGCCAATAGTAAGTCTTAAGTCAATATAACATTGGCTAAAGCTGGATTTTACAGTTTTATCGCTATATATCATAAACGGTTAAGGTTTTTGAAAAAACAATGAAAGCCCGTATAAATATCAACTTTAAGAATATTTGTACAAATTTTGGTACCAATCACACCTTATGAATAAGAAATATCTTGCTCATAAAATGTATATAAATTTTGTTTAGCTTAATTTTTTTTCATATTGATAATTCAAAATTGATGTAATGTATTATTAGGGTTGTTGTTTAGAACGTCAAGAAGTTATTATTTTTTGTTAACTTAAACCGTTTTTTAATTAAAGCTATAAACATGTAAATTTAAAATTTTGCCTTTGTCATTAACTAAGATGTCCGAATGTAGTGCTTCTGCAAACGAAACTATATGTATCTATCAAATACATAAATGAATAAATTATGATGTTTACTTTGTTAAAGTATAAAAAATATATCTAGGGACTATATCACAAAATGTTTAAATTAATATTTAACAATATAAACCGAAGAAAAGTGATTTTCGAAATATGTACTGGATTGGATTCTAATGTCAAGTAAAAAAATAGGTCCACTTATTTATCAAAATAAATGGTAACCCTATTTTTACTGCGACATACATTAAGAAAAACCAGTACCTAGAGATTGCTGATTGAAGTGCGTTTCACAAAATAAGTCTTACAAATAAATAGTACTTAGTAAATAGGATAGTAGTAACATTTTAGTGTCGTCTGTTTTTATTTTCTTTTTTCATGAAACCTATTCTACAAAAATGGTAAATTAACTGTGAAGCAAATCAAATACTGTTCATGTTCTCTAATTTAATCTCTAAATTCATATTCCTTCCAGAAGACATTGCAATGTTATTTCTTAGTGATAGATATTTTGGCCACAATTCGCGTTTGATTCTTTCTTATTTGGCCCCTTTTGTAGCTTTAATTTTTTATACAGCTATCATATTACATTTATTTAAGTAGGTAATTACTTGTATTTTTAGAACAAATACATCATTATCTGCTTAGTTTTTTTTCATAGTTATATAAATTTAGGATTAATCGTTACAACTAATTCAAAACAATGTCTTCTGAATGAGATACTTAATAAACATTGTAAACTGTTCACGTAAGTAATCTTAATATTTTCGCGTAGAAAACGGTCACACTTACTTGTTTATTATTAAAAGTTGGAATGAGTCCAACAGTTTCGGTGCTTTCCGAGCACCATCTTCAGGTGTGAGTGTTACACGGACCGCCACCGATGAGCTCCGCGCGTGCACTCACACGAAGATGGTGCTCGGAAAGCACCGAAACTGTTGGACTCATTCCAACTTTTAATAATAAGTAAGTGTGACCGTTTTCTACGCAAAAAAAAGAGATACTTAATAATTTTAAACATAACATTAAGTTTTGTTTGCCACACAAGACAGTTAAAATCTGGCCTCAGGTGGAGTATGTCTAGTCATCAACAGTCATCTGGCTCTCAAGGAGGCTACCGGTACATACCGTTCAGTGATTGGTAAAATATTTTCAACTAGAGAATGTTATCTAGCCAGAAGATCACTAGAAAATGCCCTTTCACCATGCTAATGTTTTTTCTAACAACATTTACGTCAATATTCAATTTCTAGACACAAAATCTAGAGTCAAGATAAGAATAATCACAAAATATTATAATATTAATCAAATATGTAAAATTACACATCAATTCTTAAGTATTAGTTTTAAGTCATGTTTAAATTACACTTAATTATTACTGAAGTTAGAGCCGGAATGAAGTTATCAAGACTTAACTATCACGTTAGACATTTCGTAACTTATTTAATACTTTATGATATTTTTAAAACTTTCACTACACACTTAGACTTTGTCAAACTTTTCACTATTAAATAGTTTATTAAGTTTTCTTATAAATAAATTTAGTTTATTTAGGTATCCGGTACCTAATTTTACACATAGTATATCAGTTTGTCAATGTATTATGGAGATAACTTTTTGATGCACTGAGACCTTTATCATATTTTTATTACTGCGGAGTTTGATTGACAGTTTATGGTACAAAATCGTATTTTTTAATACCATAATCATCACCACTGCTGGCACTCGGGATCTGACCAAGTGCAGGTTGACGGATGACACACTTTTTTAGATTTTCTGGTTCTTACAGCATGTGCGTTTACTCACAATGATTTTCTTCACCGTATGAGCGAGTGGAAAATCCACACAACTCGAAAAACATGTCATTGGTGCACGGCTGCATTCGATCTGGAGTATCGCGGACTGAAATCATACGTTCTCCCGACGAAACTCACTCGTTCTATTTCGTTTATTATATTCCACAATAACTCACTGCAATTAACGTTTGCATCATCACAATGTACATGTTTTTTTTCTTCAGTAGTAATGTCACAACATTTACTTTGTTTCACAATAAGTAAGTAATTAATGTTGCCACGACATATTTACTCTTCCACAAGACGTGATTTGATGCGTCAGGACTTTCTCACTGTTCCAGAAGATTTGTGACTATAAGATAGGCCAAAAACTTTCCTTTTTTAAAAAAAGTGTCACATATTGTTTCATGTTTTCAGCGGTATTCATAAAGGTAGCAATTTTATATAGAGCTTCATAGTTTTCTACAATACAGTTCAGTCACCAGTGTAAAATGGTCTGTGTTAAAGCTTGGTATGCTTGACGGTGTCGGTCCAGTAGTTCTGGATGGTCATGGCTTCCAAGGAGTTGAGGAACGAGTCGTTGTCCAGGCTGTACATCTCCTCCGAATTGTCCTGCAATTGAGAAAAGGAAATATTTACTTTTAATGACATTGAGAACTGAAGAATCAACTGTATAACTGTCTAAATAAGTATGTAAATCCAGAAAATAGTAGACTTCTTAGTACATCGTTTGGGCAATAACCAAAACATTATCACTTGAAAATATGGTGCTTAATTATTTGGCCAGTCAAATATCAATAGAATAAACCAGTCAATAGGAGTAGACCAGTTATAGTAAATAGACGTCACCGCATTTCCCTCTCCTTCTCTTTGTGAGAATCATCTCCCCAATCAAGAATTTCTAACAACTAAAACATTCTATGGAGCAGAAGTACTATCAACGAGGGTGGTTCAAAATTACGTCAAACAAAAGCAAAATTGATCAGTTAATACAGAGGCTTCGCTTGGTCAATAATTGGGGATAAGCTGAATAGGGAACTGTCTGCTCTAACTATGGTACGCATTATAAAACTCCATCATGATATAAGCTAAGTGCTTAGCTCCGGTGTTAAGTTTTCAATCCGCCGGAAGGTCTCTGACTTGGCTTAACGACTGCTTGTGTACCAAGACTAACAGTCAGGACCTACAATTTAACGTGACATTCCCACGGTAGCACCTTCTTGTGCATTATTACAATTGCGTCTAATTTTATCTGATGCTTACATAACATTATGATAGTCTACATTTAATTCCTCCAACAAATAACAGCTATACTTACCCGGATGGTGCTATCATCCAAGTACCCGCTGGAGTCCGGGTTGGAACACTTGTCGTTCAGCGTCTGCGGTTTGTTCAGGTACCGCCTCCGGTACATGACGAAGGCAGTGCTGCCTGCCAACGCGACGAGAACCAACGCTGCGAACGATATACCGGCTATCGCTCCCGTGTCCATGCCCCCGTCGTCTTGGTCTATCACGCGTCTAGAAGACTCAATGTTCGGAGGTATTCGCGTCTGCAAGAACGTCGTCTCCAACGACAAAGGCTTTTCAGTCACAATCCGACTCTCCGCCACTCCGTCTACCGTGTCGTCTTTCACGAAATCAGGTCGCGTTAGATTCCTCTTCTTGGTCGTGAACGTTGCGTTTTGCGGTTCTGTGACGTTTGAGACGGTTTCGTTGGAGCTTGTCACGTTTGTGAGTATGTCTGTAGCGTTTATTGGCGTCCACACAACTGAGGGGTGGTCTGTGTCCGTGTCAGTTACTTCTGGGGCGATAATTTCAGGTGTTAGTGTTTGTTCCTCCAGAACCTTTGTGTCTGCAGGTTTGTCCGTGTGGTTGTCAGTGATGTTACTAGGTGTTGTTGTGGTGAGTGGCGGGGTCTTAGTGTAGTACATGGCTCGGCTCTGCCGGTCCGAGTGTCGGCTCTCTATCTGCGTATCGGTGGTGATGTGCTGGAGCTCTTCAGACTGCGGCGCCGCGCTCACCGAGCACGCTGGAAAATTATAAATAAAAGGATTTTAATAATACAGCTACCGTTACTTTGATAGCGTAAAATTGACGTATTTCTAGTCTTTAAAATTATGATAACTATCTTATCTTAATCTTAATATATATAAATCTCGTGTCACAATGTTTGTCCTCAATGGACTCCTAAACAACTTAACCGATTATAATAGAATTAGCACACCATGTGCAGTTCGATCCAACTTGAGAGATAGTTTAAATTTCAAATTATAGTCGCAATTTAAATTTATTGCTAATTATTGTCTGTTATTATTTGACAGTCACAATTATCTGTTAACTCCAAATGATTCTAACAGATGTCGATACCTTTCGACTGGGTTGAGTAAGTAATCAATAGATGGCGCTGTACCCCTAAGTGAGGCAAAACAACGTTTGCCGGGTCAGCTAGTGTGTCTATATATTTACATAATAATCAGAGTATTGTCATATGACTCATAAATTATAATACATACATAATAAGCATGATGCTTATATTTTCTAGTTATAATTACGTAAATTAGCAGTTAAATACAATTGAATGCCTTAACAAAATTAATTTATATATACTCGTATTATTTATAATAATTTTGTGTCAGGGACGAAATATAAAATGAGAAAAACAAATAACAATAATTGTTTAACCTTGTTAATAATATCTGTTTAAATTTTCCTCTTGTCCTTTACCTATTACATATGTATGTAGAGCAAGATACAAACTAATACTTTAACCATATCGTCGACTCTTAAACGACTAAAACAATTCTCGTATTGTGTATACTAAGTTAGGTAAACAAAGTACAGTTAACAGTTCATCCAACTAGCTCGCAGCACGTTGTAAACACGAAAGCCAATTCAATTACATTTGAAATTCATGAAACTAGCTCAATTCATAACCTTTAGTAACCGAAGCTAGAACTAAATGTGTCGAATTGATATTTCTACGACTACCGGTACTAAACTTTGAAACAATGGCAGCGAAAATTTGCGAATATGATTGTTAATTGGAACCATTTTCAATACCTGGGCTACTGATATATCCTACTACTATTATAAAGGCGAAAGTTTGTAAGTATGGATGTATGGATGTATGTTTGTTACACTTTCACGTAAAAACTACTGAATGGATTTGAATGAAACTTTACCACAATATAGCTTATACATCAGAATAACACATAGGCTATAGCTTATACATCAGAATAACACATAGGCTACAATTTTTGAGGTTTTTAATGTGAGGTCGTAAAAAAAACACATTTTTTGCGCTTACATTGCAAACGCTGACTGAATCCTACAAGATAGATCAAAACAATTTACTACAGTATTGTACAACTTAAAAAGGCCTACAAAAAAGTCCGTGATGGTATATGTTTATCTCTTAGGAATAACCCACAATAACCATTTTTTATCCTTTACTTTGTACGAGTAATAATGGCTTATTTACGAAGCGATTTTAAGCAATACACTATTAATCCTTATCAAAATAAATTATTTCATCAATAAGTACAGTTTGTGTTGATAATATTTGGTCTTTGAATGATTAAAATTGGACGTTTGGTTTTGAAGTTATGGTGAAATTAAAATATTACGATTTCTGCTGCACGGCCCGTTGAGAAGAGGGCGTGTGCGGGGGAGGGGTGTTTAGATCTATGAGTAAGGTCGAAGTACAAGTTATTATTCTGTGGTAAGGTATAAACGCGCGGCTCAGTCGCGAGGTTGGCTCCCATCGCAGCGGCCGTGCGCGAAGTCTAATAATTTGCGGTTTTTTTTTTTGATTTTGTTCTTTTTACACATACGCAAAAGTTCTTCTCAGAGCTAAACTGTTGTCTAATATATAATACCAGCTGACCCGGCAAACTAGGTTTTGCCTCACTTAAGGGTATGAAAAATAGATAGTGTAGCTTATACCTATGACACGTTCGTAGATTTACCATAGCAGTGCCATCTATTGATTACTTACTCAACCCAGTCAAAAGGTATCAACATCTGTTAGAATCATTTGGAGTTAACAGATAATTGTGACTGTCAAATAATAACAGACAATAATTAGCAGTAAATTAAAATTGCGACTATAATTTGAGATTTATACAATCCTATCTCTCAAGTTGGATCGAACTGCACATGGTGTGCGAATTTTATTATAATCGGTTAAGTGGTTTAGGAGTCCATTGAGGACAAACATTGTGACACGAGATTTATATAAATTAAGATAAGATTATTAATGTTATATGTATGTTTTTTATTATTCTTTATTGTACACTACGTCCTTCTTTAGTCGTTTATAAATTCCTTTCCATCCAAGGTTGCCTGGATGAGATCGCTTTAAGCGATAAGGCCAAAACCGCCAATTGTGCCACAATTGGCGGTTTTTTTTAAGTTAATTGTTTTTTACTGTGCCTTTTTTATTTATGTGTCCAATAAAGAATTATAAAATTTCCATGACACAATGTTAGTTACCGTACTCCTCCGAAACGGCTTGACCGATTTTTACCAAATTTCATATGCGTATTTAGTAGGTCTGAGAATCAGCTACTATATATTTTTAAGGCAAAACAACGTTTGCCGGGTCAGCTAGTGTACTATATATTTCACTTTGACCAAACAAATGAATTGAACCGGAAAAAGGTTCACTACTACTACGGTTTGTGGCACGAAAATAATCTATATTACATATGTATGTTTCTTTTTTATTTAAGTTTTTTTTTGTGTTTCATACATTTTTTTTTATATCTTTACATAATTTTACAATTTTACTGGATACCCTCAGAATACACAAAGAACTGTATTCTGCTGAGTGGATACCATGGTTAATAGTGCGAGTAACTAACGCAACTTTTGTTCAACAATATTTGTGAATACGCTTTCTCATACATTTTACCGCGCGTCGACGTTTTTTTTTGTATGAAGACTAGATTTTTTTTATTCGCTAATTTACTAAAGTAGCTTGTTTATAATTAGTAAAGCCAACCCTTAACAGGTTTTGCGTTAGTTATCAGTCATTCAGTACATCTGCAAAGACGCTACGACCGAAACTGAATCATGAAGTATCAAAACTAACTGTTTTGCATATTTTGATACTTAACGAAGATTCGTTGAGTACTCACTTTCATACTTATTCTTGTCACGGTGCAAATGTAAAAGTAACTAATGCATAATGGATTTAGTTTAGCGAGCAACGACCACGATCTGACTAAAATCTAAATTGTTAAGTCTTGTGAGCTTAGCTAAGTATATTCTAATATAACATCGTACTACGAGTAATATTATACATTCGAAAGGTTGTTTGTATGTTTGTTACATCTTCACGCCCAAACGGCTGAAACGGATTCAATGGTGTGGAGAAAGCTTAGACTCTGCACTAACAGGTAGGCTTCTTTTTGGTCTAAATAACCGCGAGTAACATCGCGTGGTAAAGCCAGTCGATTTTGCATATTGTTGGATTTCTATATTATCACGAAATCGCGTGTTAAAGATGTTTCAAGGAGAGCTAATCCTTTGTTTAACAACCACGAGTACACACCTATTTGTCTGAATTGTAATAATTATGATGATGGTATAATTAAGTTTGCTGAAGATCATCATCTGAAGATCAAAGACCTTTTAGAGATTTAGGTGTTATCGATAATAAAACATAAAAATATAATAAGCATTCAGGTATTATTTAACATCGAACGGCTTGAATCCAGAGTCTAGCCACTTAGCTTATACAAAGAAGAAGAAGGTATTATTTGGGATTAAGGCATCTTTGTCTACATCAGTAGTCCCCAGAAGTAGTCCAGATCCCCGGGGATCCCCGGGACACTCAGCAGCGGTCAGGGGTGCGTTAACGAACAATAAATACATTGAGGATGTACATTTGTAAGGGGGTCTGCGCCAATTTTTCCGGCTAACAAGCTCAACGATTGGTACTCGTAAAAAACAATCAACCGTCTGGTTTTTTTTTCAGGATAAACTTCGGTAGTGGTTCATCCTACTTAATGTACGAAAGTCTGTGTGTGCGGGTGTGTAAGATTTTTGATTCATCACGCTTAAATGGGTGAACACTAATATACATAGGTTAGACCCTAGAACACAGTCACACTTTTTATTCCAGACGCTATTTCTTGTCTTTTGCAAAACTGCAATGTTTAAATTTATTGTGTTGTAAATCTTGTAAGTATGTGTTGTCTATTCTAAAAAATCTGTTTCAGTGTGTATTTTAACGGAGCGGGGACAACTACGGCTCGGTAAACAGGCTCTAAGGAGACCCAGCACGAGACGCAGTTTCTCCCACAACGTACAACAAAATCTTTTTAAAAACCTAGCGCTAAGTCATCATGTACATACACCTAAGGTTAACCATAAATAATAATTATTTTTATCGCAGCTTTTTAGCATATAAAGTTTGGGAGCCCCTGGTCTACATACAAAATTGAGACCATTATCAAAAACATATACAAAACCTCTACTGGTTTGCAAGCAATTAAGTAATGTAATCCAGAAAAACGTAATAAACTCGCATGTTCTGCTTACGCCAACACAACAAATACTTTCATGAAACTTTCGGCGGAACCATCCGGCTGCAACGCACGCTATCTCCGCAAAATTAGAACTGGCTCGGGACTTAACACATCCTGGTGTGATTTATATACTGGTAGTTCCCCGAGCAGTAGACATAGCTAACACAATTTTATATCTAACATCCTAAGGAAACTTTTATTTGTCAAACTTTAGTATCCCAACAATTAGTTGAACAATTTTATTGATATTCCCGAAATTTTTTGGAATATGGCATTCAAAATAAACTACTAAATGACGCTTCTGCAAAATTCCCCCTTTTATGAGGGAACCGAGCCAATAGAAGTCGACTAAATATGAAATGATAGAAACAGTCTTTACTTTTTAAAGATTGGTTTAATATTACAGCCTGTACTTGTGCAAAAATGATTTACTGGGATATCGACAAGCGTAATAGTCAATAATAATTATTTATTTGCACCAATAGGATAAACATACAAAGCAAATTACATTAGTGTATTATAGTTATAATGTATCCTAATATTTATGTACTGAAAAAAAAAAACTGAGCGTGATCCTCAGAACTAAGCGAACTTGTATCTCTGAGGAGCAGCTTCTCCAAGTGTGATGTATTGTATTTCTTAGACAATCTACTTTACTATTTTTAGTTAGTTAGTTTAACAATCTAATTAAAATTTATAAAATTTATTAAGTACGACAGACGAAAGCGATTTGGTCAGTTGATCTGGAGACGCTTCGCTCGCTCGGTCTATTATCACCACGCAGGATACACTGTGAAGCTATAATATTGTTGAAACCATTCTGGGTCAAACACAGGTCGAGGCTACCAGCAAAACTCGCTGAAAAGCGGGACGATTTTAATTTGAACAGTTCCAGTTATTTTATATCGTGAACTAGTTTGGTAGCAAAGTTTAGGGTAAACATAGTTTTTGTCGCAGATAAAACGCACTGTTTTGATGTAACTTTTCTTACTACAATAAAGTATCCCCAACTAAAATTACAAGTAAAATAAAAAGCAAATTATACAAACTTATAACTTATATCAATAAGGAAGTAAGTTAAGAAAGAAAAAACATAACTAATACCTGAAGAAAGACATCGAGGCAGAGGCTAGAGGACATTTTATGTTTATTTTTAACAATTGTAACTTTATACATTCAAAATTCAAAGTTTTTTTTTACATCCGTTTAACAAAAGAACGTTACTAATATAATACTATCACTAATAAACAGCTTTCGAATTTTATTATAAGGAACTATAAGACACAAAATCGCATTATTTGCCATATAAATGTCCATGTATATTCTTCGCAATATTTTCTGGGGTTTGATTTCCCATTGCATTATGGAAATGGCCCGTGATTGTCATGGCCAGCTGCGCCTCGCTTGTCCAGCCCTTATTGCGAGCCTATTCAAATGCCGACCCTGAATTCTCTTGCCTTTTTATAGAGCACACTATTTTACTATTCAGATTAGGTCGGAGTTTTTGCTTTGGTTTTGTGTGTGTCAAATAGTCTCTGACGATACCCTGAGTCCATACATGGACCTAAACAAAAAATGACCCGGTACATTGTGACTATTTTATTTATACTGTTTTTATATTTATTGGCACCCCTATACAGTGTCGACAATTTGTATGTTTATTTTTCGCGTTTTTTCTGAAAATCGAAACGCCAAATCAGAGGCCTTCGGGCGGCTTGCAAAAAAAAAGCAGATGCTCTCCAAAGCAGAGATTGGCTTAAACGGTCATACCAAGAAGAAAAAGAAAAATTAACTAAAGTTTCTGCGCTAGCTGCCAGTATAAAAATAACCTTGTATAATAAACAGTTTTTGTCATGTAAGTTATTTGGGCTTAGAGCTGTGTTGTTTATGCGGAAACAACAATGGATGCGTGCCGGCCTACAGATTAGAGACACGCGGGTAATTATCTAAGAGTACCTTTGGATAAGGGCCTTGGGTATTGTTCGACTGTGATTTGTGGGTCCAAGATGACCCTTAACAAAGGAGCTCCTATTGTGAGAATAGCAAGAGAAGCTTCATCAATATTTCCTAAGAAAAGGTTATTTTTAGCCGACTGCGAGAAAGGATTTTCATAATGTTATTTTTGTAAATAATAAATCAACTACTTATTAAAAAAAAACAAGTAATTTGGATTAGCTTTAGACAGTTATCATAGTTTAGAAAGAGAACCAAGGGTGTTATTGCGTTTGTTTCTGAGTACGTTTGCGTTTGACCAAGACTCACCTGATTACGTTGCGCTATGGCTTACGATTATTATTTTTTGATTATTAGCTCGCTTACCTAGAAACCTAGAGCGAACGTATTAACTCGATATCTGTAGCCCCAGGATTCTTTTCGTACTTCTGAGGAAAGTTTCGTAGTTTTCTCGAAATTTGCGAAATTTGAATACTGTCTAGTTAGTTTTGTCAGTTTTATCACAAAACAACTAGATCGTCACAAGTGATATTTCTGTCATTTTATGACGAACAACATTCTATAACTCTGGCCCAAACCCGCCAGAATCTCTGTCATATAACTTGTTGTGACAATCATTTTTCTACAACTATCTTTACATTTTGAAAATAGAGAGATATATGTATATAAGCTTACAAATCAATTTAGCAATAGAAGCTTCATTCAATCAGCAACTTGTGCAAACCATTTATCGTTAAACGCCTACGCTGCCTTCAGGCGTACTCCCACGTCATTCATTCCTAACAAAAATAGCTATATATAGGTCAGAATTGTAAATACTGAGTTGAGTAAAAACAAACTGTGGGACTACATCCCTAAAGTGTAATTAAACAGCCGCGACGTAGGCGTCTCTGACGTCATGAGAGAGTGTGGGCTAACATAGGGTAGTAAACATAATCCAGTTAAAAGCACTAATGCATGTGTTGATAGTGCATTAACCAGATTACACACCTATGCGTGATCATACTATGAGAAGACACGACTTTTTTAAGCAGGGTTTATAGGAAAATGTATGAAAACCTTTCTGACATAATATGAAGTATGCAACCATTACTTGACGACCTCGTTGGCGTAAAGGTTACCATGCTGGACTGCCAATCAGAAGGTTCCGGGTTCGATTCCCGGCCCGGCCAACATCTTTGTGCTTAACTAAATTTGTTGGCTGTGGGTCTGGGTGTTAAATATGTATCTATGTAAAATATGTATGCATATGTAGTATATCAGTTGTGTTAGCTACCATAACACAAACTAGTATTGGTTCAGTATGGGGTTAACCAGCCGTGTGTGAAATGTGTCCATTAAAAAAAAAGAGTCATTAGTAATGGTTGTATAGCACATCCGACGATGATGATCATCGCATGTGCTAAGTGACCAGGTCCTAGTGTCGAGAGCTTTCAAGCCTCCTAATAGCCAAATATGACATTAATTATAATGCTCATTTGGAATGTTCTAAAAATGAAAGCCACAGTGGTTGTTGAAGCAAGATGCAGAAAATTATCTTATATATAAAATTTCCATGTCACAGTGTTTGTTACCGTACTCCTCCGAAAAGGCTTGACTGATCTTTACCAAATTTTATACGCGTATTCAGTAGGTATGAGAATCGGCTACTATCTACTTTGTATGGCAAAACAACGTTTGCCGGGTCAGCTAGTATACAGTACAATTTCTGTGATATTGAATGACAGCCGTAAGAACACTGAAAGAGATTTAAGAAGCTCTCTTTAAATGGCATCCATATCGCTACATATTTGAGCGATTCCCTAAAGGATATCGTGACGTGATGTTCGCTAGAGCTCTGCCAAGCAAAGCTTTCATATTAACGAGGTGTGTCGTGGATCTACGCAGCTTGTGCGAAGGTTGTAACACGTAGGAATTCGCAGGGGTTGGGGGTGCTATCTCAGAATTACGACGTCGTCGCCGACGTGTAACTTCCTGACTAATAAATTACCTGCGTTTTGTACGTGTAGAACTTTAGTACATACGATTCCTGATACTGTGTGAGTGTAAAGCTATGCACCATTAAGTGTGATATTCTCACATAATCCATATCCATTGAGAGTGACTCGAATAATCAAATGCATGTAATTTTTATCGAACCACTGTAACTGAATCATACAATCGACGCAATGTTACACTTGAGGTAGAGTTAGTCAAAACATTATAAAACTGTAGACTCATGCATTATTAACACTGACGTCTGATATTTGCTGATGCAATGTACCTTCTTATTGACATTCGCTGAGTAACAGGAAAAAATGCTGCATGCCTTTTTATTTGTACGACGTTGCAAATCTTTCTGAAACGTTTTTTTTACAAGTTCAAGCTACGCATTTGATCAGCAGTGCGCGTAACCACACGAGCTAGCGACACTGGCTAAAGTGAAGCATGATTAGTCTGCAATATCTTGCTTTCAAGCTGTAGGAACACATTGTTAGGTGCTTGGCGAGGGATTTTTGTGGTCTTAATAAGTTTTGTGTGTGACCACTTTTTTGGGATATTTCCATCTTTTTCAATATCGTGGAACTACAAAGGTCTATTATAGGTGTTCAAAAGTTTTGAAATGCCTACCAAATAACCTTATTATTCTGCACTCACTCACACTACCTTGGGTCGAAGGATTTTTTTTTTGGAACAACTGAGTTTTTTTTCGATCATGTGATTGAACACATATCACCCATGGGTTGCTTATATACTAACAGAGAGGCACCGTTATATTGTTGTAGTTTTTCCAAGTTTATTGTGAGTAAAATTAAACTAGGGACTCCTTGCCGGAATCCCTGTTTCTCGTGAAATATACCTCCTCACTGTTTTCAAGTCGAGAGTGAATATCGGTTTTTCTATATATCACTTGAAATCAGGTGAGTTGCGATAAAGCGTAAGTTTTAAAAAAGGTATGCGTACATGGACCCTTAATCCACTTAGTACAAACGTCACACCAGTTTTGTATAAATCTAGGTACCTACAACTGCGGTGATTGTTGTACCAGCAGGTAGTACCTAGGACACGACACAAGACAATTAGCATACCGTGACTCAGAAGCTGTTTGCTGTTCGGATTAAGAAATCAGGCGCGCTGTACTGCTTTAATCAACACTCAAACAGTAAGTTATTCGAATAGCTACTTCGAACTAAACGTATTTGTGATGGCAAAGTTGTGACAGTTAGGAGGCAAGTGGCGAAGTTACGCGCATAAATTGCATAAGTACATCATTCTATATATTGGCAGTGTTTAACCGGCTGCCGCGCGAGATAACGGATGTGCCTTCACGAGCTGTTTTTAAACGAAAATTAAAGAATTGGCTTATCGAACAGGCATTTTATTCATTTGACGATTTTTTGAAATTAAAATTGGCTTGACAATACGTTCGTAGTACACTATTTAGGTATACAAGGTTAAAATATAAAATATGGATTTATATTTGACATTTATATTTGAAATTTTATTGACATTTGTATTAATTATAATATATTTAATTTGATTGTGTTACTTGTAACTGCATTGTTATCAATAAATTACTTTGACTTTGACTTTTGTTTATCATTTCTTTATATTGTTTTATTTTTTATATAAACTTAGGTTAAGTAACATTAGTAATGATTTTTGTTTTTTTTCTCATCTTTTGTCTTTTGTTCAAATACTTTGCATCATAATTGTGTCAAAAAGACTTGTGAATATTCTGTGGGAGAGGCCATCGGTGCTGAATCACAGTTCCATACTAGTTCAGCACTAATGGTTCAAATTAAATATGTATCATCTATGTTTTATGCAAATAAACATATTATTATTATTATTCCGATAAGCTAATATTACTTCTAAATGTTTACATTACTAGTGCAAACAGATTTGTTTTTAAAAAAGAAATATGAGATGACGGAGACCGTATGATTAGAAAAGACCTGTAAAAGAAATGAAAAGAAGAATTTACTAAATTATGTAAGAGAATGTATAATCGCACAATTTTGTATAGATCTATTGGACATTAACACCCAACACAATATAATATTAGATAGAGTACAGTACATTCATTGAATAATAAAAGCTATAATGGATAACGTAATGAAATAAAACACATGCAATCTCTGTATTTGAATTATCTGATTTCCGGCTTTAGAGCCATAAAGTTGTTTCAGCGAATATTTTGGTACAATGAAAATGTTTTATATATAACGGTTTAGGTCATAAAAAAAATAACAGTCCCTTCCTAATAAGTAACGGCAGGTACATACAGAGTAATTTCAAATTTATCGCATAAATTTTAGACTTGTAAAATTCGAGTGTTAATCCTGTGAAATAGAATAATATGGAGTACTAAAGCTATATTGATAATAAATACTAGGCCACATTTTTTACAAGACTAGTTAGTCCCATATTAAACCATTATATAGTTTGTATTACGGTTGCTAACACAACTCATATACATACATACATAAATCTGTTATATAGAAAAATATTTAACACCCAGTCCGACAGCCAACAAATTTAGTTTAAACAAAGATGTGGGCCGTGCGGGGAGTTGAACCCGCGACCCTCTGGTTGGCAGTCCGGCATGACTATCACCATACACAAGACTGTCTTTGAAAAAGTGGCATTTTCATCTGGGCGCTATCGTAAGTCAGATGACACGTTAAATTGTAGGTCCCGGTCTTAGTGAAAGTAGTTGTTAAGCCAAGACAGATGCCTTCGGGCGGCTTGAAAACTCTCGACAACAGAGCTTGGCCACTTATCTCATACGAGGAAAAAGACTTGTAAGCAATCAGATTACTTATACATATTTATATCAGACTAGCTGACCCGGCAAACGTTGTTTTGCCTCACTTAGGGGTATGAAAAATAGATAGTGTAGCTTTTAAAACGCGTTCGTAGATTTATCATAGCAGCGCCATCTATTGATCGCTTTCTCAACCCAGTCGAAAGGTATCGACATCTGTTAGAATCATTTGGTTAACAGATAATTGTGACTGTTAAATAATAACAGACAATAATTAGCAATAAATTAAAATTGCGACTATAATTTGAGATTTAAACTATCCTATCTCTCAAGTTGAATCGAACTGCACATGGTGTGCGAATTTTATTATAATCGGTTAAGTGGTTTAGGAGTCCATTGAGGACAAACATTGTAACACGAGATTTATATATATTAAAGATATACCCCTGTACAACGTAGCAAGTCACACTCGTTTCCAGGTCACCTTCACAGCCATCCCAAGTAATAATCGAGATATGTCTAACGATGCTAACTTAATGCGCAAACTTTATGTGCTAATTGCTGTTATATACCTGCAAAGAGTTAATAGAGCCAGCGCGGAGTAAATAATAATAATTACGTGTATCAACATCTTGACTTGCAGTCAACTGTCATGTAATTTGTAGAGGCTTGAAAACAGTGGACTAGAATAGATAGATAGATGTACCTTTTATTGCAACCCAAAAAGGAAATACAAAACGGAGAGAAAAATAAATTACGAATAGGCGAGTTTTTTTAGGGCTCTGTACCTAAAAGATAAAAAAACGGGACCTGTGAAAGACATGCTAAGCATGTCTGTCTGTCTGTTACCAGGATGTATCTCATAGACCGTGACAGCTATAAAGCTGAAATTTTAACAAATTATGTTTTTTTTTTCAACATACTATAACAACAAACACTACAAATGTAAATATTGACGGGGGTCTACACATAAGAAACGATCTTTATAACGACATTTCATGGGCGCTCTAAATATTCACAGTATAAAATGTATTAAAGCAGATTTTTAAGGGATACTTCCAAGCAAACAAACGTTTATGCCATTGTTTTAGATAACCGGTACGGAAGCGTCTATACGCGAGCCCGACTCACACTTGGACATTTTTACAATCAGATACAGACAGCTTACAAGCTACTCCAAAACTTGGTTGTTTATACGTGTATGACATTGCGTTATAAAACTAAACTGACACGCCTGTATAACAAAAAAAATATTCAAGTCGTCATTAAAATAAGAATACTTCAATAACATGCCATGTGACATGTATGATAATTAAATCTTGATGATTACAAGTGCTATGCACTTAGCACGATTATTAACGACCTTGTAGATATGAAGTATAGGTATTATAGAACCTTTACAAAGGATGAGGCAAGGTGACGTGAGAATAACGTAATTTTCTCATCATTTTTATTAAGTACTTAACTGATTACTCATAACATAGTTACTGTTTCATTTCTATAGGTTATTAAAATCTATCCATCTTGTTTTAATATATATATAAATATCGTGTCACAATGTTTGTCCTCAATGGACTCCTAAACCACTTAACCGATTATAATAAAATTCGCACACCATGTGCAGTTCGATCCAACTGGAGATGTAGGATAGTTTAAATCTCAAATTATAGTAGCAATTTTAATTTATTGCTAATTATTGTCTGTTATTATTTGACAGTCACAATTATCTGTTAACTCCAAATGATTCTAACAGATGTCGATACCTTTCGACCGGGTTGAGTAAGTAATCAATAGATGGCGCTGCTATGGTAAATCTACGAACGTGTCATATAAGTTACACTATCTATTTTTCATACCCCTAAGTGAGGCAAAACAGCGTTAGCCGGATCAGCTAGTTATTATATAAAATTTTAAAGACGCGCTTGGTTGATGCCTGTCGTGACTAAAATGCCGGCCTCTACTTTGCCCAACGTATGTATTAGTGAAGCTATAAAAAGAGGCAAGTCGGCTGGCAATTTAGGTGCTCTTTCCACTGACACGTGGTTTTAAGATTAGATATTGTTCTAGAATAGAGTTTTTATTTTTATTTCACAAATATTAATTATGTAAATTGAATCAATAATTGTACAAATCTTTTTGTGTAATATTTGTTATAATTATCTCTTGTATAAATGAGAATTTCAGCACTTTTGACAAGCGAGGATACTAAAAAGAATCTTACGTAAATTATTAATAGATTTTAAGAAATAATTTTCGGAACGATCATTCTACTAGCAAAAAAAAAGTAAAAATTAGCCTGTGTTAATGCAAGGTATAAGCTACTTCCATTTCAAGTCGGTTGAGTCGTTTGAGTGCGACACTGTATCGATCATACACATATAATACTCATACAAAAAAATCGCATTAATAATTTTGCCTGAATATTTCGACACGAAGGTAAATGAATACAACTAAGGAGGCTGTTTTTCATTCTTCTTACCTTCTATTCTTGTAACCTTTCGTGAATAAGTGGCTATTTATAATGGAAAAAAATACTTGAACACAACAACTTTATAATTTATGTCTCGGGTGTGAGGAGAACGCGCAGCTTTTACATTACGATAAAATATGCGAAGAAAATAAAAAGTTTTAATATTAAAAGCGACTGTGTATATTGTGAACGTATTTTTTTTTTAAATGGCAGGAATAGTTTATTGAATGAGAAATTTGAACTAGTTTAAAACCAATTATATAAATTAAAACACACACACACAAAAACCTTACAAATAGTAGATTAAATCTAAGTGGCAGGTCGAACCTGGATTTGACACAGAACCGAGATAGATGGCATGACAGGAGAGAGGCCTATACTCAGCATTGGCATAGAGTCGGCTGTGGATGATGATGGACCGGTATTTTGACTACAAGCCGCCTGATGACCGAAGTTGCAGTCGGAGATAGAGCAAATCTAACCTTTAGATACCTCTTTAGTATCGCTTCAAATACGTTCAAATTAGACGTATCAGTAAAATAATGATTACTGTAATGGCAAAGTTTCAGCAATAATTCAGAGGCCTTTAGGCGGCTTGAAAACTCTCCACAACAGAGCCTGGTTACTAATCTCATACGAAGAAGAAGAAAAAGATAGCGATAATGAAGAAGACGTTGAAGCTGCCCCAACTTGAGTAGTTGGTGGACCTGGATGGAGCCAACCCAAGACAGGCGTAGAAATCATAGAGACAAAGCTTTACCAACTCACATTACATGAAGTGATTAGTTAGATAAAAAAAAGTTAGATAGCTAATACTTCTGTAGTTTTATTATGAAAGCAACGTCGGCACAACTATTGATTATATCACTTGTCTGAACACTTGACCCAATTAATATTATACGAACATACTAGGTACTACTCGATCTACAGCGCTCTACTTTTTGTTAACGATAAACTATCAAACGTCTTGACTTATACAGTTGAAAGCTAAAGATAAGAGAGAAGGGATTTTAAGTTCATAGTTTTGACAAGCATGAGATAGGCCTAATGTATAACACAATCTAAAAGTATAAAATGTAAAAATAAATTTTTACTCTACACGAAAATCAGTTTTTTTTAGTAATTTATTTTCAGCACTATCATTATTCAGAGCCTTATCTATCCCACTGCTAGATTTAGGCTTTTCATTGCATGTGCCGGCTATATCGACCTCGTCCAGGAACCGTTAAAACGGTTTTTATTTTTTCTTAAGAAAAAATATTAGGACACATTTCACACACGGCTGGTTAGCCTCATACTAAACCATTTCTAGTTAGTATTATGCTTGGTAACAAAACTGATATACTACACATACATATTATTTTAATACATATTGAACACACAGACCGTCAGTCAATAAATTTACTTTATCATAAAAATTTTGGCCGTGCCGGGAATCGAGCCCAGGTCTCTCTGGTTGGCAGTCCAGCGCCATTACTCTGACGAGTTCGTCAAAGTTTATTGATTTGCATACTTTTCCAATTAACAAAGTAAGGTATAGTGGAACAAGGCGTTTTGCTTCGACCTTCATTGTGAGAACTGCGAAGCTTTGGAACTCTCTTCCTGAGTAACTTTTTCCCGAGAAGTACAATTTGGGGGTCTTCAAATCTAGAGTAAGTAGGTTCCTTCTGGGCAAGCGTGATACATCCTAGACCACAGTCAAGCTTAACATTAGGCAAGCTGCGGTCAAACGTAAGCCCATTAATCATCAAAAAAAAAAAACTAACCATGTAGAGTGATGAGGGTTGTCACCCAGAACCAGTGCATCCACCAGTGCAGCGTCATGATGCCAGGGTGACGGGGACGCGCCTTACAACGCACCTGGGGACAAGAAGAACCAAATTATAAGCCATGACAGCTCAGTCAGGTGTGCAAGCGCTTTAAGTTCCGTACGGAAACGATCCCGGGACTCTGGGATTTCTAGTCTGGCAACATTGAAAACTAGTAATTTGATATGACTTTGATCGCATATAGGTAGCGGTCAATTCATTAATAAATTTTTTTTTCACATAGGAATATAATATAACAACAGATATTAGACACTTGTAAAAAGTCAACATCTAAATTACATGAGATATATAAATACGTATAAGAATATTTACAAGAGTAAATATATAGATCGTATTGTCATATATAAAAAAAATATATTATTAATATTTTTTTTTACAAAATTAAAAAATAAATATAACTTTTGGATCATTGCGCGTGATTTAGGAAAAACATTATGTTAGTTAGGTATGGAGCATAAACACATGTATAAATAGAGTTAATAAAGATAGGGCCCGTAACTCGTTTAGCTAAGGTGATCTGGTGCGATCATTGAGGTTAAGTAACGGTCGATGCGGACAGTGATTGGATTGGAGACATACAGAAGACTGTTTTTTAAAAACCTGAATTTTCATCTGGACGCTACCGTGGATCGGATGACACGTTAAAATTGTAGGACCCGGCTGTCAGTCTTAGTACTAGGAATCGTTATGCCAAGTCAAAGACCTTCGGCATGAAAACTCTTAATACTAGAGCTTGGCCACTTACTCATACTTATACTCATACGAAGAAGAATAAAGAAAACCTTTGAAAGTTCATGCCCTCTCACACAGTAACCAAATGAGTGTGAGCAAAAGGAAGCGTACTTTTAAATATTTTCTATATTGCTTCATTCGCGTTATAGCAACACATTCTTAGACCCTGCCTTATATGGCTAGATGTCTGCAAAGCAAGTTATCTTCTTCCACCCCCTTCTTTCTGCCGTCATCTGTATACTTGCTTCTTTCTCTTTCAAATAAACAACAGTATTATGGTTATTACTTATAAAAACATTAGTTGAACAATAAATAAAGAATGTATAGTCTCAAATACGAGTAGCTATAGAACCTAGGGACAGCCTTTCCGAATACTTTTAAGCCTCCTTTGAAAATTCAAATAAAATGACCCTTTAAACGTGACCCTCGTCACGGGTTCCCATTCAGCATAATTTATCGATGGCCCTCCGACCGCAGCCTGAGGCAAGTGCCTCGGGAGTGCTGACCTTACTCACAAGACCTGCTGAAGATAGCTCCGTAATTAGTTCCTACAAAGTCAAGGCTGTAGAGATACTTTAGATTAGATAAAAGAATCAAAGAGACGAACATGACATGATGACATTTCAAAATTTAGACTGAAACATTTTCTACAATTCAATTTCAAATAATCTTTATTTAAACTGGTAATATTAAATTGAACACAACTAGTGTATATTATATCCTAGGAGTGACACGATTATACAATTAATATGTTTTACTATTCGAAATAATTTACAAAAACTTATATCATAATTATTTTAAACATTAAACATTTTCTTACTAGCAAGTTATATTATAGTATATCAAAATTTTTTGACGATCAACAAATACATAATAAAACGTATAAATTGGTGGACATATAATAATGATTTGAATATTGACGTAGAAATTGTGACATATTGTATTGTATAGTATTAGTAACTTAGTATTTTAATTTAGATCGATTTTCAATTTGACGCGCCTTACTGGTTAGAATATAGCTGACTTTATGTATTTTAATTACATGTAACATCTTTTTAATGCTGTATTCTGTGATTAAATGATTTGATTTGATAAAATGGCCATTTAGCGAATCTGATTTTATTCGTTGTAATTTTATGTATTACACATGGTAGAAATATAATTAGTATGTCGTGCAAACTCAGGAGTCAGTGACAATTTGGATGAAAGAAGAGCATGCCTAGTCTGGAATAATTGGGCCTCAAAGAAACTGGCCGGAACACACCGTTAGGTGGTTGACGACAGATTTTTCAACTTGCCCGATAGCTTGCCATGCCATCACTAGAAATAGTCTAACACTGTACTATTATTTCCTCACGATTTCTTTCACTGAAAGCTGAAGCTCATAGCCTGGAATTGAATCCACAATCACACTTGTAGGACGCTAGATGATCGCACGCCCGCTTGAGCTGTGATCGCTCCTAAAAAACATTGGAAGATGGTCTAATATATATAATTTCCATGTCACAACGTTAGTTACCGTACTTCTCCGAAATGGATAGACCAATTTTTACTACATTTTATATGCGTATTCAGTAGGTCTGAGAATCGGCTACTATCTATTTTCCATACCCCTAAGTGATAAGGCAAAACAACGTTTGCCGGGTCAGCTAGTAGATTTATATTATTGGTAATAAAGAAACGGAGAACGGAGTCAACTAGAAACCTTTTATATCTCTAACATTTAAAAAGGCCTTCATATGTTTTGAGAAGCTTGAACTATTTCACCCCATGTAAATGAGAGTTAGTAGTTCCAATAACTAGCATAACTTCTCGTAGGTATGGCCAGAATGTTGATGATTACAAAGGTAGATTATCTAACCTACGGCTTGTAGCTGAATATTCGGAACAAGATACCAGAGATTCCTAGAATATCTCATATTTGAAGCAGAGGTTCCTAAACTTTTGTTCCTCATGCTTCATATTTTTTTTCCGTTTCGTTCGACCCTCGAATTTATTACACCTACTAAGTTGTAGCCAATTCGCTTAAAACAAGACCCCGCTTCCAATAATTCTAGCAGATTAGTTAAATGGTCTTTACAAGTCACTCAGCTTCTTAGCCAGATTGATAAATTGTCAAAGACCCCCTAAGAAAACACCCCAATATTTGTCACGCCAACTTAGACACCAGCCGAGTCTCCCATGGACCCCGGGGGGTCCAATCTGGACTACTTTGGGAGCTACTGTATCAGAGCAAAATACGAGGAAATTGTGCCAGGTAGTTTGTAAAGCCGAATTTCATGTAAGCGGAAAAGTTTCGTGAGCAAAGTTACGAGTATAAGCCAATGTAATCCGATTTAGTTCCGTTGATATAAATTGAAATTCTCAGAAATTCCGAAAATTTACGTACGGTAATATTTTGATTGATGACATAACATACCGGTATTTTGTAACAACTTCCGCGTAGATTACTACTACCTACTACTACTTCGCTACAAAAGAAAGTAAAATTTGTCTATACATTTTTTTTACTATTTTCACTGTTTAATGCCAAAACTTTTTTCACCGATTTCTCGCAAACTAGAAGCCGTAACAAATAAACCTGCAGCTTAACATTGATAATTGCATCAAATCACTTGGTAGGGTAATATAATATAAAAAAAAAACTGGGTGACGGCTAAAAAATTCTAAAAAACACCAGTACACCAGTGTACAAAGTTTAGTCGAGATTGATTCGATATTACGACCTCTACGTTAGAAACAACTAACATACGTACCATACAGACAGACGAAACCATTTAATACCGACTTTTGGCCAGTTAATACCGACTTCACTCGCTCGGTCGAAATCTTCTTCTTCTAAGTCGGTACGCTCTTAACAGAGCGGTCGTGGTCGTCAAGAAGTAGTAGTGGATGGGACAGATAGTACACGCCTCACGATGCCGCGCCATTTTTCTCTGTTAGAGGTCATCCTGGCGCACTCATTTAAGGGGGTACCCACGATTGTCCTTATTTGGTCAGTCCATCGAGTGGGTGAAATAGTTATCGAGAAAGCAACATGCCGCATTACACAAGGCATTTATTCTCTGTAATTTCGGTCCAATAACTTTACGAAAGTGTAACTCTGAATACGAACTTGTGATTTAATTACAATCTAACACGACATTGTCGTAACTCACATTTCACACGCCTTTGTAGTAATTTGATAAAGTGTTAATTATGGCACCCGCGGGAACAATATGCCATGGGTTTATTGTGTTTAATTCTACCAATAACATAAAAATAGGCTAAACGCAACATTATTTACCGAAATGGAGTTAGAAAAGTGTAATTAAAATTTAAAATGTTTTCCAACTCACGTAAACATACTAGGATTTTTTATGATAGATAGGCTTGCGCTTGATTGCAGCGCACCTGATGTTAAGTGATGTTGCGATCTAGGATGGAACGCGCTTGCCTAGAAGAATCCGATTCACTCTCACCTTGAAGACATTGAGGTTATGGTTCAAAGGGAACAGGGATTCCGGCAAAGAGTTCCACATTTAGATGGTCCGCACAATATATGTGGAAACGAAACGCTTCGTGCGGATATTTAGAACTTCCACTGTATACCGGTTTTATGTGTGATGTGAGTCCGTCTGTGGCATCAAAGTTCCCGCAAGGATAAAACGATTCTGATTTAGTTTTTATTGCAAGGTGTGTTTTAAATTGAAAGGAATCGGTTCAATATGATCGCCGCCAAAAAAATCGCAATGGCTGAATACATATTTTTTTCACAACTCCTTTAAAGTGAGTAAGTATTATTAAATGCTTAACCCTTGCATTTAATAATACTACATGAAGTAGAATATAAACAAAAATTGTTGTAAGGTTACATTTTTTATTTACTGATATCGGAACAAATTCTAATATAAACTTGGCAAAGTAGTTTATAAAAAACATAGAATATTTACTTATTCGTACATAGGACATTTTTTTTCGTCAGCTCGGTACGTAACGACCGATTAAATTTATTTAAAGTAAACTCCTAAATCGTTCAAAATTTTTTTCGTCAACTCGGTACGTAACAACAGATAACATTTATTTATCGTAAACTTCCAAATCGTTCAAAAATTATGTGTCCTAGAACAATTAAAGCTGTCAGTAAAATAATTTGCTTTATTTCTCAGAAACCCTGTCAACAACCGTCCCTACAATGTTCACTTATTTTTTAGATTAAATTAAATTGGTATACACACTTCAGGCAAATATAATACATAAATGTATATATACACTAGCTGACCCGGCAAACGTTGTTTTACCTTAATAAAAAAAAAATCTAAATATACAGTATTCTCAGACCTACTGAATACGCATATAAAATTTGGTAAAAATCGGTCAAGCCGTTTCGGAGGAGTACGGTAACAAACACTGTGACACGGAAATTTAATATATAAGATATATCTCAGCTTGAAGCTCGTGTTAATTTCACAGACGAATTGCTGAAGTTTACGCTGAAACGAGACACTTTATAACACTTCATGAGAACCAAGATTAAGTTGGTATTAGAGGGGTTGAACAACATAATATAATTGAACTCGTTGGCGCTATGGTTATCTTACCGATCAGAAGGTCCCGGGTTCGATTCCCGGCACGGCCAACATCTTTATGCTGAACTAAATTTGTTGACTGTCCGCTTAGGTGTTAAATTTGTCTAAATAATATTCTGAAATAAATTATGTATATATGTATATGTAGTTTATCAGTTGTGTAAGCAACTATAATTACAAACTAGAAATAGTTTAGTATGGGGCTGAACGGCCGTGTGTAAAATGTGTAAAAAAATACTACGTAATATATTTTGTAAATTGTATTATAATAAAAAACAACTAACTACTGCGAAAATCAAACAATTTTGATTTCCTACATTTAGTTATTCTGTGCTTTAGATACATAACTAAGATAGAAAATATAAGCACTTATAAAACGCTACGTATTTGTATAGTACAAAAGAAAAGCTATACTTTTTATTGAATAAAAACACGAGAACAATAGTAAAATTAAGTGCGCCCTCAGAGAGAGGCGATGACGTGGGTGGCACAGCCAAGAAAAGACAAATTTAATCAAACGCAAACAGGGCGGGTGTGGTTTTCTTTCACAGCTTAATTAAATAAATTGATATTTTCATCTATTTTTAACCCCCAAGGTAATGTATCTCTCTCTCTCTCTCTCTCTCTCTCTCTCTCTGTGTGTGTGTGTGTGTGTGTCTGTCTGTGGCGTCATAGTTCCCAACGGTTAAACCGATTCTGACTTAAATTTTATGTATAACTTTTATAGTAGGCGGGAGTGTTCGTAGCTTTGTTAGATGAAATTCGGTCCAAGATGGCCGTTGCTACAAAATGGCGGCTTCATATTATTTTTGCAATAGGGATGTTGCGAAAAAAATAGCATACAGCTATCAAATGAAAGGTCTGACAAATAGAATACTATAATAATAAACTATGATCAGTTTCACCCTTAAATTAAATTTAAAAAAACAGATAGCTACCAGTTACATACTGATGAGTAGGAAGTTTTGATTTTTTTTAATATGCATTTACTTTTTTAACAAAACTAACAGCCAGTCCAGGCTTCGCACGGGTTAAAAAGAGAAACAAAATAAAGCCTATGTTACTCAGGGATAATGTCCCAACGGATTTTTTTAAATCTGTCCAGAAGTTTCGGAGCCTATTCGCGTCAAAGAAACAATCAAACTTTTCCTCTTTATAAAATTTATATAGACTGATTGAATAAATGATATTCTTCGGTATCACACTTTGAATATTTGGCAACAGTATAGCACAATTTGTACACGGCCTCGTTCTTGCTATAATGATATACCTTGAACCGTGCTCGTCATGGTTTCTGATTTGAACTTTGACTATAGTCATTATCTGTCGGCTAAGACTTAGAAAAGAAATCAACCCAGCTGCTAGGTCACGAATTTTTAAAAGTATAATATAAATAAATCTTATATATAAAATTTCCGTGTCACAGTGTTTGTTACCGTACTCCTCCGAAACGGCTTGACTGATTTTTTCCAAATTTTATATGCGTATTCAGCAGGTCTGAGAATCGGCTACTGCATATTTAGTTTTTTTTTTTTTTTTATTATTGGCAAAACTACGTTTGCCGGGTCAGCTAGTATTTATATAAATATTAGGACTCATTTCACACACGGCTGGCTAACCCCATACTGAACCATTTTTAGTTCGTGTTATGGTAGCTAACACAACTGATATACTACATATTCATACATATTTTATAGATACATATTTAACACCCAGACCCACAAACAACAAATTTAGTTAAGCACAAAGATGTCGGCCGGGCCGGGAATCGAACCCGGAACCTTCTGGTTAGTAGTCCGGCATGGTAAACGTTGCGCCAAGGAGGACGTCAAATAATAAATAAATAAAAATATAAATGATATTATTACAATCGTAGCGCCTGTAGCTTGGCTAGCTAAAGTGATCTGACACGAAGAAGAAGATTACAATTGTTTTTTATATATTACAAAAATACATGCGATAATTGAATAAAATATACATCATCATAATGCGTATATTTTTTTTTATTCTACTAAATTGATTTTACAATTTTTATTCATTGTTAGCACAAAGAAGTCGATTTACTTTACTCGGGTAAACACTCGAGTAAAGACTAATACTCATAATGAATAAACATTGCAAAAATAACAAACGGTTGTAAAATAGAAATAATACATAATCAAAATAAATTATACTAATATACTAAAGAAAAATCTTACATCGAATTTTACTTAATTTATTTTAGGCAATTAGCGCAGCAAAGTAACGGAAGACTTTCTTCGTTGTAGTATTAACAATGTGAAAAACTTATTTTTTTTGTAAAATACAAAACTATAAATGTAATCCAAGTAGCTATAAAATAATGACCATTATATTCAGAGAATAACTTCAAAATAGAAATAATGAATAATGGGAATTTACTATGAAATATTATATCAGAAAGTTATTTCAAAGCATAAACAGGATAAATTCTACGTCGATTTACGACAGCAATGTGGAATATACAACAGAACAGAAAATACAAACACAATGTACATAAATAATGAATATAGTAGAACACGAGATTAATCCACAAAGCTGGCCAAGTGCGGGTTGGTGGATGACACATGTTTTCGGATATTGTGGTCCTCAAACATGTCGGTTTCCTCACGATGTTTTCTTTCATCGTAAAGCACGTGCAAATTCACACTTAACATGAAAAACAAGTCATTGGTGTCGGTCCGGGATATCAGGGCCGTTAGATTATAAAGTAGACGTTTACCCAACGAGACACACTCGCTTTTAAGTAGAACTACGTAGTACTGGTTATTATTCTGTGGTAGAACACATATTGTATTAATATGTGTTCATAATTAAGAAAACGGGCACAGAAGCCATTAATCCTACATTACAAATTCCCTAAGCCCTTTCAGGCCATTAAGCATTATGCCATAATGCCTGAAATATAGATTGCCTCGACCCTGAGATTCGCTAAGACGCCATTTTCTTATTCAGTTTTCTAGATGGTTAAACTGGGGTCACATCGGTCTTAATTAGACCGATGCGAGATTAGAGAATAATACTCAATTAGAAACTATGTCTGCAAACAGACTAGCTAAGGTTCAAAAACAAGGTTTTTATACTAAAATATGTATGTTCAATAAGTTACCGCGTAGAATTATAGAACTACCTTTGAATGACTTCAAACAAATTCAACACTTTTTTGAACATAAATAACCCTTTTTACTCTCTTAATGAATTCATGTCACATACAATAACAGAATCTTTATTCTTGTAGCACTCTCATAGTTATAAAGATTTCAAACGATTCCAGGTGGATGAATAAATATAGATATGTATGTAATAAGAGTGTATTTTTAATGATATAATATACGTAAACCTTTAATTAGAATGTGTCGCCAATACAATAATATTCTTATCCGCCATCACCACGCCATTGATATATTTAATAGTAGCTTAGTCAAATTTAAGAAAAATATTTTTGAATTATTGAAATTAGATTAAAACTAAACTTATACTAAACTAAATTAAATTGTAGCTTAACCTAATTGTCACCAACTAGTTTTGTATTGTTTCTTTCTAATACTTTTATTTGATCATGTTGTAAAAATAATCTTGTTTTGATCCTGGTAAATTAATTAATTTTATTGATAGTTTGATTATTTTCTGTTTTGTGAAACATAATAAAAAATAGGCATAAAAATTTAAGAAATTAATTGTAAATTGACTTGCCCAGTACGGCGTGATCCCGTAAGGCCTATATTTTTTTTTATTTAGACGTCGTAAATGGATCAAAAAATACTCCATTGTTCACTATTTAAAGAGTCTCTTTACGTGGGGTTTGAAGCGTGAAGCATTGTGCATTTCGGGTGTGTAAGTCGCGGTTCGATACACTTGACATGTTGAATGAACACAAAGAGATCGGAAGAAAGTGACCTTGATAGTTATTGGTATATGATGAATATTATAATTATTTCTCGCTTCACGGTGAAGGAAAACATCGTGAGGCACTGGCAACAAAATCCGAAGGCATGTGTCCTCAGTGGAATGTACTTGCCCAAAACCGTAGCAGTTCAGCGAGGAAATGCTGCCAGCCTGATGGGCATGTTTGGGCGAGAGGCTTTGACGTATTATGAAAGACGAATAGGCTTACGTTTGACTGCAGCTTGCCTGATGTTAAGCTTGACTGTGGTCTAAGATGTATCACGCTTGCCTAGAAGGAACCTACCTACTCTAGACTTGAAGACCCCCAAATTGTACTTCTCGGGAAAAAGAGACTCAGAAAGAGAGATCTAAAGCTTCGCAGTTCTCACAATAAAAGTCGAAGCAAAACGCTTTGTGCGAATCCTCTGAACTTCGACAGCAAATCGGTAATCTTCATATTTTATTTTTTTTGATATATGAAAACAACATGAAATTATTTGTAAAGACATATTTGTACGAGGGTAAATCAAAAAATTCTTGGAATCAATATTAAAAAATGCGAAGATTTAAATAATAATATTTTATTTTTCTACATAATCTCCCTCCAATGCAATGCATTTAGAATAACGCGTTTCTAACTTCCTTATTCCTTGTGAAAAAAAATATTTTCTTGACTCTCGAAAAAGTCCTCTACGGCAGCTATAACCGCGTCATTATCGTGAAATTTTGTTCCACGAATTTCCTCTTTTAATTTTGGAAATAAGTGAAAATCACTTGGGGCTAAGTCCGGAGAATATGGTGGGTGGTCAAGGAGATTGAAGCCAGCACAGCGGATTGCGTTGAGCGCAACTTCCGATCGATGAGCAGGAGCGTTATCTTGAAGGAACAACACGCCCAACGACAGTTTTCCACGACGTTTTTCTTTAATCGTTTCACACACTTTCGGGATTAAATTTGCATAATAGGGTCCAGTAATCGTCTGGCCTTTTGGCATGTAATCAATAAAAAGGATTCCTTCACTATCCCAGAACACAGAGGCCATAACTTTGCCAGCGGTAGGAGCAACTCGAAATTTCTTAATGGATGGAGAGGATGGTCGTTTCCAAGACATGCTTTGTCTTTTAGTTTCAGGATCAAAATGGTGGACCCACGTTTCATCCATGGTGACAAGACGACGGCAAAAATTATCCGAATCACGTTGGAACATTTCGAGATTACGCTTGGAAATTTCCAAACGTCGCTTTTTGTTTTCGTCGGTTAACATTCGTGGCACCCATCTTGCAGACACTTTTTTGAACCCCAGTGAATCAATTAAAATGGATTGAACGCTACCAAAAGATATCTTTAGGATCTCAGCTATATGTTTTATAGTCATTCTTCTGTCTTCCAAAACCAGATTCTCAACCTTTTTGACATTTTCTTCTGTAACGGAGGTTGAAGGCCGCCCAGAACGCGGGTCATCTTTACAGCTTGATCTATCTCTTTTAAATTCAGCCACCAAGTACGCAACCGTAGAATAGGGTACAGCATCACCCCCTAATGTCTGCTGAACGTCCAAAAAAATTTCCTTCGTAGATATTTTTTTCAAACTGAGATATTTTATCACCGCACGTAACTCACTTTTATCCATAATTTTAACTTTTTAGCAACTCGTTGCACAAAAAAAAATATTACATACGAACGAACTGACAAAAACAAGTGACAGTCTGCATAAATATAGTGTGATATACACTCTTTAATTTGAATATCGAACTTGATCCAAAAAGGTTTCATATATATGCACTTCTAAGAACTTTTTGATTCACCCTCGTACAATGTTTGTATAACCGGCTATCACTTACGCCTATTTTGTCATAATCATATATTTGTAATTAATAAAACTGTTTTAAGAGTATTTTTCAATCCGTATTTTTTTTTCTTTATAATCTATTTCTTTCTAGGACCAGAATTCTGACATCCAATGAATGACAGACCTATGAGACAACCTTCGTTAGGCGTGTCGGCGTCAGTCTGCCAGGAACCTAAATCACCGGCAACGAAACTCTCAAGGCCCAAACAAAGGAGCCCGTCGTCAAAGAGCTCAAAGGCGCAAAAATAGAGCGACCCATTCACAGTATTTCATATGTCGCCGCAGAAAGCAAATACTACCTAGCTATGAGTAACTGCCTGCCTCAGACCAGTAGAAGTGGATACTCGTGTGAACGTGAGACGAAACTTTGGAAACTCGAAGCTGATAAAGTCGAAGTTTCCCGAATTACTCAGTTGACGAAGTTCAGACAAGACTTCGAGATCAGAATTTTAAAGAATGTTAGAAACAGCGTAAACTCCATGTAACTCGATTAGCGACAAACTCTCTAAAGCGTCGAAATCAATTGGCTTTAGTTGGTTTAGCTAGTATTCCATACAATGATACATACAACGGCCACTCTTTATAACGCCATAAAATGCACTGGTGCCGTTATATACATACATACATATTTTACAGAGCAAAGCTATTAACATTGCTAGGTACAAGTGATAGAATCACTAAAAAAATAAAATAAATAATATTTAAAGTTACCATGTATTATAGGTAATATCAAACAACAATGAAACTTTAAAATTTAAATAAGTAACAATATATTTATTCTGTCTCATTAATATAATAAAAATTCTATTCAAAGAACAATTTCGAAATTTAAAACTGCGAAAAGATATAACAATAGGTTACCTGTTGATAGAAAACTGAACATTTGGTGTTACGGCAACACTGGAACCGCAGAAAGCGAATTGCTAATGAAGTGAATGAAGCAACCCCGTCGACAGCCATGAGCTCGTAGATAAAGCACGTAACAAACCATGGACGAAAGCGTTGTCATTTGTAACGCACGTAATAGACAATATGAGCTCGCCATTAATTGCTTTCTCTGTGACGCGACCGAGGAATTGCAATTAGTTTTAGAAATGTTACCGACTTCACAAAGAGACACGAATGTGAAACGCAATATATTTTTAAAACTATTGTTTAAATTGTATAATGACTAATATATTTTACTATTTTAAAAATAATCATCGTAATAATGTAAAAAAAAAAAAAACTGTACTCATAGTGTGAGTAAAAATCTGTTCAGTAAAAAAAAAATCTAAAAAACATCCAAAGAAAAGTTCTATCCTGCGGTAAGGGATACCGCATTGTTACAGAACTATTGTGTGGAGGACAACACACTACTCATTCTCAAGAATCTCTCTGGATGTCTTGTGTAGACTATAATAGTTATATTTTTATTCTCTCTTTTTTTATATTTATATAATATCTACACCTTGTATACTCATTAAAATCACATTTCATGCCAAAAACCCTCGTGGTGTACACTATCATTGAAATAGGTAAAGGTAGAACTAGCTTCAGTAAAGAAGACATTTGAAAGTTCCTCCTGCTTCAAACTCATTTCTTATACTCATAGCACTTCTTTCTTTACTTGGTGCTAAAATACGGTTACGGTTATAATATATTAATAAATACGGTTTCTGAGACCTGACCTGAAAATGATTTCAATGCTTTGAAATCAAGGTACTGGCTGTTAGCCTTAGTACAAGCAGTCGTTGAGGCAAGAGGCCTTCGGGCGACATGAAAACCCTCGACACCAGAGCTTAGCTATTAAGTTCATACGAAGAAGAAGATTATTTTAATACTAATTTCAGACACACATATGATTATAAAATTGCCTCTTAATCATCCCGGTAGGATGGCGACTGAAAGGACACATCACTTGCAATCTACGATGTTAAATTGAATGTTGGCTTCCGTCCAAAAGGCAACGAACCAATGGACAGTAAAAACGGAATTGAGAGAAAAGCGATGAAGCTTATATTGCGTGACAAGGCCCAAATGAGGTGTTACAATATATAGCTATAATGAAGAGAGACTATGGTGGCGATTCAGCGGCACACACGACTAAACTAAATTTAAAGTAAAGTAAAAGAGATGGTACAATCTAAACCATAGACAAAACATCCAAAATCACGTCAAACACGTCAGATTCAGAGCTGATACAATTGGGTGCGCTCTAAAATCGCTTACATTTTTCATATTTGACGTGATTTTAGTTGTTTTGTGTGTGGTTCAGAACGTGCCGTCTCTTTCTGGCCACCTAAGATGAAAAGAGACGGGGCTTCTTTAAATTTAGTTTAGTCGTGTGTGCCGCTGAATAGCCACCATTATCTGAGAATCCTTGAAATAGCAAACCTTTTTACTAGTTACAGCTAGGCATTTGACTATTAGGACGCGTAACCACACGAGTTAGTGACACTTTGGCCTAAGGTGGAGCATGCCTAGCTACGAGTAAAATATATTACGGTCACTATAGCAGAACCAACATGCATATGAACCGACGAAAGCAAAATTGGCCAGTTAATGCAGAAACTTCGCTCGATTGGTCAACTGTATAAATATAGAAAATTAAGCACTTCTAGAAGGAAGGTTCAGGATATACTGGTGGCGATTCAGCGGCACACACGACTAAACTAAATTTAAAGAAGCCCCGTCTCTTTTCATCATAGGTGGCCAGAAAGAGACGGCAGGTTCTGAACCACGTCAAAATCACGACAAATATGAAAATGTAAGCGATTTTAGAACGCACCCAATTGTATCAGCTCTAAATCTGACATGTTTGACGTGATTTTAGATGTTTCGTCTATGGTTTAGATCGTACCATCTCTTTTTGGTCATTTATGACGTAAAGAGACAGAGTTACTTTAAATTTAGTTTAGTCGTGTGTGCCGCTGAATCGCCACCACTATATTAAAAGTATATCATTCCTTCTAGAAGTGCGTACTTTGTCGTGAAAAGTATATCAAGTATGTATGTAGATCTGGGGCTCTTCAAATACAAAGTTAATATGAACTTACTAGGTAAGAGTGTAACTTCGTAGACCATGGTCAAACGTAAACCGACAATTTAATAAAACTATGTATATTACCTAACGCAGACGATCTAGTACTGCTGCCCTTGTAAAAAATACAGATGCTCCAGACGCATTACACCTGAAACAACGTAAATAACTATTAGTGGCCGATATTACATAAAGAAAATAAAATAAAAATAATAAAATAATTGTGCAGACACATTTCACACACGTCTGGTTAGCCCCATACTAACACAATTTCTTTATATTAATCAATATTAAACACCCAGACTGACAGCCAACAAATTTAGGTCATCACAAAGATGTTGGCTGTGCCGGGAATCAAACCCGGGTCCCTCTGGTAGGCAGTCCAGCACGGTAGCCATTAGTACAACGAGGTCGTTTAATAGTTTTAAATAAAGTTAATATATGTGTGGATACATTTACATTAACACCTGCACGCAAACCGGCTTCATTGTGAATAATAAACAAGTCCAAACAATACAATTTAAAAGCCTTTTTATGATCCATTGAAGTTAATTAAAGTAAAACCTACAATGAAAATAACTGAGAGAAACCTATAGGTAACCTACACAAAAACAGCACAAGATTTTCGTATGCGAATAATAATATTATTATATACAGTGTAAACTCTATATAACGAAACTGAAGAGACCATTCATTTTATGGCGTTGTAGAGAGTGGTCGTTAAATGGAGAGAATGTATTATTGTACGGAATACAAGCTAAACCAACTTAAGCCAATTGATTTCGACGCTTTAGAGAGTTTATCGTTAAATCGAGTGACGTTACATGGAGTTTACACTGTATTGTTCTCCTAGGCGTATCCGCCAATGGCGTACTTGGCTAGTTCCGGCTATGTGCTTGGATATGGCTGGCGAAGCCAAATTTTGTCTCAAACAACATATGCGAATAAGAGATTTATTATTAGAAGAACAACTCTTTAAAATTTTAAATCGACAATTTTTTTTTTATTAAATAAAACTATCGAGCAAATTTTACGTAATCGTGTTTTGGAGCTCTAACGTTTATTAACACTGAATGAAAGCTAATAGTCTAGTCTACAAGTGCCTTTTTGGTCAACTTTTTTCAGCAGTCTCCGAAAATTATGATTGAGGTGTCATTTGATTCGGAATGGCATCTAGATAGTTTTCGAAAAACAATGAAGTTCCGCAAAAAAAAAAAGATTTTGACAACGGATTATTGTTTATTGATCTGTCATGTAGGCACCTGAATTTTTAAAAATTTTAATTTTCATATTTAATAAGTTTAAATAATATTTATTCATTCAAGGCAGGAAATAAAAATATGCCATTTTGCTCCCAACTTACTTTAAGGTAAGTTACGATGAAGTTTCCCTAGCGTTGTTTGAGTGGCTCGAGTAAACCAAGCCAAAATAAATATTGACTTGGAGCGCCATCGGATGCCACTGTTTGTGGAGCATTAACATTCACAATAGCACCTTGCAACCTTGGCGTGGTCAAGGTCGACTTCCCTGCAGTGCTGTCATAGGAAAAATAATTCAATTTGTCTCATTACTCAACCTACTAATATTTTAAATGCGATCGTTTGCGAGTAAGCGCGAAATAATGTTAAGTTTGTTTGTAATTAGTAATAATTAATTAAATATTGACGTAGAAATAATGACATGTAGTAGTATAGTAAACTTAGTATTTTGATTTAGATCTTTTTTCAATTTCACGCGCATTACGGACTTTATGTATTTTAACACATGTAACATCTTTTTAATGCTGTATTCTGTGATTAAATGATTTTGAAGTGTGTATATTTGTTTCTTCTTCACGCTCAAACAGCTGAACCGATTTTATAAAAATATGGCGTGAAGATAGGTTCGAACTTAATTATTATATAGGATTAACACATAGGTTACTTTTATACCGTAAACAATTGCGATTACTGTGGTATACGCAAGCACCTTCAAAATCTATGTTACTCCTTCACGCTCCAAGGGCTGAACCGATACTGATGAGATTTACAATGAAAATATTATATTAGACATTGGATTAACATGTAGGCTACTTTTTATCTGGAGCTACGATTCCACAGACGCGGACACAAACACACACACACATTGACACGCCAAACTTATAAAACCCCGTCGTTTTTGCGTCGGAAACAAAAAATGGTAGAAGTTTTACTTTCATTAGGTCATCAGAATGAGACTCAGTATTCACGGAGGTGCTAAGCATGTACTCGTATGAGTCAGATGCGCACGCGCAGCGAGACAAAACAAAGTATTCGATTCCATATGTTAACGAAACAAGACGAGTAACTTGATCGATATAAATAGAGTTGTGAATGCGAATGGGACCGTTACTAGTTAAATGTAAATTTTAAATGCACATTACAAATAAATAAATTCTGATGTTGTTATTGAAGAACTTATGAGAATGTCACTCAAAATGCCACTAGGAGCATACAACAACTGGATGACATATGTACATGTACTAATCAATATTTTTTTACACATTACAGCTGAGCATTTGACCAGCGGGCAGTGGATGGAGACGATATGCTCAGGATAAGGTCGCGTGGCGTGCCTTGCGAGAGGCATATGTCCAGCAGTGGACACAGACGAGCTGATGATGATGATGATTTGACCAGCAGAATGCCTGACCAAACGAGTTAAAACTGGTTTAGAGCCGGGATCGAACCAGGGGCTGTCAGAGTGAAAAACAAACATATTCAAATTGAGAATCTAACAATTTAATTTTGAGAATCTAACAATGTCATAAATGTATTTGCTATAATTATAGTCTTTAACGTCAGAAGTAATCCAGTACGAGACAGTTTTTTATACAATTTCTTTATGGGAAAGCAAATATCCAATTTATTATTTACAATGTTATAGTAAACAATCGTTGATTGAAAGAGAGAGAGAGAGACCTGGAGAAGTTTTATGAATAAGAAAACATAAATCATAGAAACAGCCCATAGCATATAAAACCCGATCATTACACGCGATCATAAGATATCTAATGGTACGTTTACACGCTTGCCAAGCCTTGGCAAGGATCGACAATCGCAAGCATGTAAAAAGGGCGTTTGGCTTGGCTTGCGTGTGCTTGTGCCTGCTTGCTTCCGATCCAGTCTAGTGTCGGTTTTTTTTACGCAGATCAAAGGGCGTTTGCTTGGATGTATATTGCAGACTGACGTATTCACAAGCGCATAAACGCCTTTCAAACGCCAAAACGAGATTTGTGGAGGCTTGGGACTGTTTGCAGTTTGCCAAGGCTTGGCAAGCGTGTAAACGTACCATAAGCTTTATGTGTTCCTCTGGCGGGAATGTTCATTTGGAGGCTCACACGCTTAGGTATTTTATGAATGGCGGGAGGCGTAAGCTTCCCTCTGAGGGCTCTGACCGGAGAATGTATCCGCTGTCCATTTGGACGCCCGATTGTGAAGCCCTGATAAAAACACTAGCCGTTGTAAATTGTTGTGACCATTTGGAGGCCATTGACTCACGGTTTGTTTTAGTAAAAGTAAAGTAGCTTGTTGCAGTCACACGATTTTTTATTAAGTAAACTTAGTAACTTAAGGCGAAGATTAAGGTAAACCTTGATTTTACAGTTTTTTTCTCTGCAAATAGTAAACGGTAAAAAATATCGAAAAATTAGGCCGTCTAAAGAACCAGTCAGACTTATGAAAAAGGAATAAAACTGGTTAAAAAATCTGAAAATTAAGTTTTTTGACTCAGTTTTTTTTCATATTGATAAGTCTGATTGGTACCAAAATAAGTATTTATAAATATAATATATTTACAGTGGTTGTTTAGACGGCTTTTAAGATATTTTTTCCGTTCACATTGTATAGCGAAAAAACTGTAAAATTAAGATTTTGCCCTTATCTTCGCTTTATGTATCTTTTTTTTTATGATAAATGGGTTTACGTTTGACCGCAACTTGCCTGATGTTAAGCTTGACTGTGGTCTAAGATGTATCACGCTTGCCCTTTATCTTGTAACTTAAACAAGATTTCTTTAGTTATGATAAAAATTGATTAAAATTCCAGAAGAAAAAAACACTGTTTTTTACGAATTCATATGTTAAGTTTATTCTGTGATCAAAGAATTGGAGCACAATATTCTCTCAAAGCAATATTTACCTGATCCGTGCACGTGTTTACCCTACCTAAGTTTATCTGTTCATGAATCATCAAATAGGAAGTATTTCGTGTCGTAAAATTCATCGCATTTACGTCAGAAAGTCTAAGAACGGCTCAAAGTAAACTTTGATATACTAGCCGTATCGATGGCAAAATATACATCATTACAATTTTACACTATAAAATCAATAACGCGATGTTAGTATTACAAAACCTCTTCTATTGAAGATAATATAAAAAAAAGAATTTCGAAAATCGGTTCACAAATGGCTCAAAAAATTGGTGAACATACATACAGTCGAATATATAACCTCCTTCTTTTTGAAGTCGGTTAAAAATAATAGTATTTTTGATAAAAAGTTGAAAAATATGTTGCCAAACACCAAAAGGTGTATTCCACATGTGTGAAGCCTCCTTAAGAGTCAATTATTCCAGACTAGGCATGCCCTTTTTTAGGTTAGAGTGTCGTTAACTCGTGTGGTTACACGCCCTAGTGGTCTAATGCCTAGCTATACAGTAAAAAAGCGAATAAAAAACGGCAATGGTTTTAGTATAAAAACACTTTACTGCGCATTAAAGTACGTACTTAAACATATCCCTCTACATAACTATAAAGATAATGTATATAAACAACTAAAGGCCTATACCATCACCCTGACTCACTCCATGACGCAGTCACTTTGTAAGGCGATTTGGTGGGTCCTTCGCATTGCGCTTGTTTCACTTTCCATTGTTGTCATCAAGAAACCTTCGGCGACTGCGGTTTGTGTTTGCGACATTGGCCTACAGACTGCGGTCGATAATGTTGCATTAGCGTATATTTTTAATCCCCTACGCAAAAACAACGGAGTGTTATAAGTTTAACGTGTCTTTGTGTGTGTGTGTGTGTGTGTCTGTGGCATCATAGCTCCGGAATGGACGGACTGATCTTTTCTTTTTGAAAGGTGTATTAGGCGAGTGTTCTTAGGTATGTTCGATGAAAATCTGGCCAAGAGTGCCGCCGCTACAAAATGGCGGATGACATGTTTTTTCGCAACTGTCCTAATATTAGTATCATATCAAATGAAAGGTCTTGACAAGTAGATTGCCGCCCCACAAATTCCCCACAAACTGTAATACTACAGATATCACTTACCATTAGGTGAATTGTGGTTAAGCGCTGACCTATTCAAAGAAAAAAAAATATCTAGAGATATCTTTTTTTTTCAAGTTGTGACAAGTAATAATTTAAGTACGACGATTCGACGTCGACTTGTAAAATAAATAATTAAAACGGATTTAATTGATTGAAAATAAGATAAACAGATTGTATTAGCGCCAAAAAAAATAAATTAATACAAGTCGTAGTGTTCGATTTATCATAGCGATTAATTTTCGTAAATAATGTTTTTAGATATAAAGTAAAATCATAACGGCGGTTTTTCAACAAAGTTTTCAAATAAACGAATAACTAAATATACATAATATCTACTTTAGATATATGTTCTCCTTTGAGTAAAATTAGGAACTTGTAGCTGGAAGCTAGGGAGCGGAAACTCGAGAGCAGAACCTGCACTCAGAATTGCTTCAAAAACTTGTAATGATCAAACGATAACTCTGGGTGAGGTTATTTACTCAGACAAAATTACGGAGCTAGTGGAAAATTGCAATTGTAAAACAAAGGCAGAAGCAAAACAATGCGTAGCAGTGTTTATATAACGTGAAGACGGAAATCCTGCTACAAAAGTACATGCCATACGCTGTGTATTTAAGGGACCTTTTCCTGCGTATAATACTGTTGTTAGTCGCTGACTAAATCCCAGCTAATCCAGAGGTTTCTTAACCACCGAAAATAAACACCGAGAAACTTCACTTTAATCTCATTAACAACACTACACATCACATGACTCATAGGACGCCGAATCGTGAAAGATGATGCCATAATGATTCACAAAGTACCAATTACAGCAATCTTCCTAAACCATTCGCAGGCAGTACCACCAATATACGTAAAGGATATAGACCCAAAAGTTTCCAATTCACCAAACCCAATCAATTGCGAATGGCCGATACGTGGGACCAGACTATATTCAATCAATAAATTAATCGTCCACAAAAGGCATACATACAACTCTCAATGCGACTGAATCGACATACGAAATGCGGTTCACGGATCATTTGGCTGTGAACGGAACCAGCCTAAAAGCTGCGATCATCAACGTGTTCTATTTTTATCATAATTTTTCCGAGCGAATACCTTCCGCCCTTTTGACAGCGTCTTTAATTCTAACAAAGGGCTCGGTCCATTTCGTAAACCGGTTTCCGAGGTGCTTGGGCCGACCTTTGTGCGTAGGGCTCTAGTATGGATTCAATTTCTGTTGGTTCATTTATGTTGAGCGGTTTGACCATGGAATCGTCAACATGGGAAAATATTAGTATCACTTGATAGATTTAAGTCTAGATCATACAAATATGTATATAAAACGCAAGACGCTAGTCTTAAACACTATTGAAGTTACTGAACTTTTATATACTTGCTTCTACAGAAAATAAAAATATACGACTCTAAGCAACTTATAAAAGCTTTAAGTCGTCTCTTTCTGGCCACCTAAGATGAAAAGAGACGGGGCTTCTTTAAATTTAGTTTAGCCGTGTGTGCCGCTGAATCGCCACCAATGCTGCGTTTGCAATACTTGCAATTGTTTTAACGCAACTTTAGCATGACGACAAGTATGTCACGCTCGCTGCGCCGACATACAACGCTGTTCAAATGCTATGCGACTTGGAACGTGACTTCGCTAGCAACCTGTAATTACATTTTGTAAAAATATATGCTATGAAGTCGGTTAAAAATATAACATGTTTCGTATTAAGGGGATGACAAGGACAAAATCTTAAGTTTTTTTTTATTATATATCATAAACGGTAATGTTATATCACAATATACGAATAATAATATAGTGAATATAGTGTTTCCAATAAAATGTTACAATATAATAAGGTATAATAATGTCTAATAAAATAAGGTTTCGGATACCGTCCAAGGTAAGGTATAATTTATAAAAACATAAAATGTCATATTTTAACGTATTCGTTTGCAAATTGTACCAAAAATGTCACTAGTGACATCACGGTTCAAGACGCATAGCATTTGAAACGGGTTGTGTTGAACTATTTTCGTTTTACTGTACGAACCAAAACTCAACGCACTTTAGATCTTATTACCCGTTAACAAGATTCTTAAACCATTTATAGACCAAGTTGGTGAACATAAAAGGAGCGGTGTCCATGTCCGTAGATACTTGAGCACAGCCGGCCATTGTGTGGGACTTCAAGAAATACTTGCCAGTTCTTAGTAAAGTTTAGTAGTTTCGCCTGTAGCTCGGCTAGCTAAGGTGATTTGACGCGATCATCGAAGCTAAGCAACGGACGGCGTTTGGATGGGTGACCATGCACAGTAATGTCGTTTTTCAAGTAGCATTTTTATCTGGGCGCTATCGTGGGTTGGGTGATACGTTAATTGTAGGTCCCGGCTGTTAGTCTTAGTACAAGCAGTCGTTAAGCCAAGTCAGAGGCCTTCGAGCTGCCTGAAAATTCTCGACAGAGCTTAGCTTATACGAAGAAGAAGTAAAGTTTAGTAAATGTCAAGAAGCTAACATATAACAAGCGTGGAGTTCGGCTCATTCTAAGGAGGTTTAGGCTAATGATAACCCACTTGAAGGCGCATATACCCCTCTTCCGAAACATGAGAGTACCATCAGTAACTTTTTCCAAGCTGCAACTTTTTAAAATTACTTTTTATATGCACTTATTTTATAACTAATTTAATAAGATCGATTCGTCTGAAAGCTTGAAAATTTTAATCAGGAATTTTAGAATCAATAAAGAAGACGCGAAATTTACACCGACACACCCCGTTGAACCCTTTAGTCCGTCCTGCTCTATCGCACGGACATAATTGGTCGAACTGATTGGCGTAATTGTTACCATGCCGGACTGCCAACCAAAGAGTCCAGGTTCGATTCCCAGCACGGCCAACATACTTGTGATGAGCTAAATTGTTGGCGACAGGCAACAATTTATTGATTTATTTATCTTATTTGATACCCAGACCGAGAGGTCTGGGTGTTAAATATGTATAGATATAATGTATTATTATAGCAACCTACAAATGAAATACAAACTAGAAATGGTTTAATATGGGGCTAACCAGCCTTGTTGCTGTCGTTTGCTAGCCCCGTCCCGCGACCACAGAGGCCAACAGCGCTAACTTGAGACATTGCTTACATCGGCCATCAAGTGGTATACGATTGGTTAGAGCAAATAACATTTCTAAACGAACTGGCAATGGCTCACATTTGCAATGTTGCAAACCTCTGTCACAACAACGCCAGGTGAACAAATCACATTTATATCACGAGAACAATGTTAGAACCATTTCGAATGAGGACGGCCATAAAGAACCGTAAATACTGCAATGATCATTACGGTTTCTCTATCAGGGCAGTATAAATCAAGCGCCATAGGCGGAGATGCCCTTTGGCAGCGTGTATTATAAATCGTAATAGCTGAAGCCCGATTCAAGATAGCGTTGCCAGATGCACGAAAATTCTAGTATGTTTACGAGTTTTTTGGGTCTGACAAACATCAATTTCATAATTTTAATAAAATTTCGATCAACGTATAAGCTTAATTAACGAGGTAATGCCGCCAGCATTTTAGGCACCTTACCCGCGGACACTGACTTAGATTAAATTTACTATGTGTAAGGTTTTTGTGTGTGTGTTTTTAATAATTAGTATTACTGAATAAAATAAATTTTTAAGAAATGTAAAAATATTTTTTTTTAACTGTACGACGGGCGATATTCTTAATATCCCATACGCCTGCGAAATTCATCTTTGTAAACTGTTCATATAAAGCATAATTTTCGCGTACAAACAGTCACATTATATTTTTTTTTCTTTATGCCAGACGCTCAGACGGTCTTTGCTAGTCTTTTTTGGACCGTGTAAATATTATTTTTGGACCGTATGATAATTTGTTACTCATTATTATAAGAATGAGGAATAAAACGACTATAAGCTACAATTATTTTAAGAAGGTAAGGGAAAACTAGCTTTTTAATACTAAATTACCCTACATACGAGTGTTTGGACGAACCTGTACGTTTCTAGAACTTTAGATCTTGCATGGCAACCCTGATTCACGATGCCTCGTCTATAATAGAGTAAACTACAAATAGTAATGGGAACAGTGAACTGGCAAGCTGGAAATATGAATATGACGCGACACACACTATTTCACGCGACTTGCTGTGACACAGATGCCTATTTTTAACCCTGTACGCAAAACAACGGGGTGTAATAAGTTTGACGTTATTAGCATAATTAGCATTTTTTTAACCCCATACTGAACCATTTCTAGTTCGTATTATGGTTGCTAACACAACTGATATACTACATATACATACATACATATTTTATATAGATACATATTTAACAACCAGACCGACGGCCAACAAATTTAGTTCAGCACATAGATGTTGGCCGTGCCGGGAATCGAACCCGGAACCCTTTGATTAGCAGTCCGGCATGGTAACCATTACGCCAACTAGGTCGTCTATATCGTCACTACATTACGCGGGAGCTTTCAAAATAGGCAATTAAAACCTGTATTAAATATCTATGAAACTATTTATTATTATTATTATTTATTAAAAGCCTGTTGCGTCCCACTGCTGGGCAAAGGCCTCCCTTCTCTCCTTCCAGTCAGCCCGGTCTTCGGTTTACTATGAAACTATGTATTCTGAAAAGTAAAATGGAGCTCTGCATCAAAATAGCCATAACGGTTTTTAACAACAGTTTTATTTGACTTTTAATGTACTAAAACTTGTAACTTTTTATTTTTTCTAATTTACTCAAAAAACACCGAATTCTAGTTTTTGTTGCAGTTTTCTTTTAACTATGCATACTAAAACGTAAAACGGAGCTCCACAAAATAATAGCTTTCTTGGTTTTTTAGTTGTTCGGCATTTAAGTCACTTTGAATATCGATTTCACATTTTTACCCAAGTTTACTTCGAAAGTAACACTTGCAATACAGTATGGATCACTACACCTTTATTGGCAGTGTTTCAACCAAGAGTAATATTATTTTTTTAAATTTTTATCGTTATAAATCTTTGTATTCCCAATTTTCAAAATTTTATTGTTTAATTTCCAAACAACTTGTAAATTGATTAATTATATTTTAGTTTTTAAATACAACATAATGTATATGGATAGATTATTTTTTTTTTGGGAGAAGACATTGGCTTCCTATATACAGTTTTTACAACTAGTTTGGGAGCCTTTGGTTTCCATAAAATTTAAATTGTGAAACTAATTATGGTACTTACCAATCAAAGTTATGAACTAGAAAACAAAATTGGTCAAAAATGTTAACCTTTATGATTTACCGCCTGTAGCTCGGCCAGTTTAGGTGATAGACGCGATCATCGAACGGTCGATGCGGACGGTGTTTGGATGGGTGAGACTGTCGTTTTAAAAGTGGCATTTTCATCTGTGCGCTACCGAGTCGGATGACACGTTAAATTGTAGGTCCCGGCTGTTAGTTTTAGTCTACCAAGTCAGAGGCCTTAGGGTGGCTGAAAACTCCGGTGACAAGACACCGGAGCTTTGCCACTTAGTTCATACGAAAAACAAATAGCAAGCACTATATGCCTTAAGCCTAGCCTTAAGAGAACAAATAGATACAAGCCCATATAATAAAGATATAACCTAAACTAAGATAAAGCCTGATAATAATACATAACAAACAATCTACTCGCATGTAACAGCAGTGATTCACGCCCACACCTAAGCCTTTCAAAGGCAAATTGGATTTCGTCGCGGTACAGTTAAAAATAGCGTTTCGCAATAAGCTGAGCTTCATAGGATTACGTGGTCAGCGGTCATAGAGAATCTCACCCACATGTTACCGATGTCATAGATTATGATGCAACGTTTCACGGACACCGCTATAACATACATAATCGAAGTACTAGTTACAAATACAAATTCAAATACAAATTAATTTATTCTTGTGACAGGAAAAACAGGTACACAAATAACAATCTTAATATATATAAATCTCGTGTCACAATGTTTGTCCTCAATGGACTCCTAAACCACTTAACCGATTATATTAAAATTCGCACACCATGTGCAGTTTGATCCAACTTGAGAGATAGGATAGTTTAAATCTCAAATTATAGTCGCAATTTTAATTTATTGCTAATTATTGTCTGTTATTAATTGACAGTCACAATTATCTGTTAACTCCAAATGATTCTAACAACTGTCGATACCTTTCGACTGGGTTGAGTAAGTAATCAATAGATGGCGCTGCTATGGTAAATCTACGAACGTGTCATTTATGCTACACTATCTATTTTTCATACCCCTAAGTGAGGCAAAACAACGTTTGCCGGGTCAGCTAGTTTATTATACATTTCCTGTCACGCGCCGGCCTCAACTCAGCATGTGCTGAGCTGGCGACCAGCGCTGGTCTTCCGTTGAGACCGACGGGTGACGACACGAACGTCGAGAAAACAGGCAAAGAAGAAAGCAGAAGAAGACTTGAAGTTCTTCTTCTAACATATGGCATCTTGGCAGAACGGTCGTGGTCTGTATATGCCTCGATATTTTTAATCCCTGATGCAAAACGACGGGGTCCTATTAGTTTGAAGGATATCTCTCTCTCTCTTTCTTTGTGTGTGTGTGTGTGTGTGTGGCCGCCCCACTACTGAAATGTTCTCGAATGTTTTCTTTATTTTAAATTTATGCGTGGTCTGTTGAAGTCATCCTAGACCAAATACATCTCCATATTTGGGGAGTCAAGGAGCTTTTTTGCTCGAGCGTTTGTTTTTTGAAGTATAGTTTTTGCCATCAACGTATGGTATCAAGTCAGCTGAATTTCCTGTTTACGATTGGGTATGACAGAGCTGTGTATAAAATATCTGAATCCGATACTCGATTATGTTATATTTTTTTAATTCAGGAGCGCGCAGCACCAAGCTGCCGTCCCGGCCCACAAGTAAGTAGAACTAACTCGCGGGTTAGTTTCAAACTCTATATAACGACACTGAAGAGACTGTGCAATTTATGACGTTATAGAGAGTGGTCGTTAAATGGAGAGAATGTGTCATTGTATGGAATAAGCAAGCAAGAATAAGCAAGCAAGCTAAACCAACTAAAGCCAATTGATTTCGACGCTTTAGAGAGTTTGTCGTTAAATCGAGTGACGTTGAAATCCAAAGCTAAGGGCGACTTAAGGTATTTGATACCCCCAGGTGTATATTATACCTTTTATCCAGATATTGCGTAGGCGGTATTCAGTAAGAGCCCGAGAATATAATGAGAAACACGAGCTACCACAATTTCAAATATATAAACCTAAAATTCCAAATAAAACGTTTAGGCAGAATCTGAACGGATTCAAGAGAAGCGAAAATATTAGGGCGAATATTAAAAAGCATTCGTTCATGTTTTTTTCATATTCCTAGAATTTGAAAGGCTGAAGCGAAGTTTGAATCACTACAGAATATCTTACTTGTCTACCACCAAACCTATGTTACATAATTATGTATAAAAAATACAAAATCTTACCACCAATACTTATAGCTACCAATACAGTGTAAACTCCATGTGACGTCACTCAATTCAACGACAAACTCTCTAAAGCGTCGAAATCAATTGGCTTTGTTGGTTTAGCTTGTATTCCATACAATGATACATTCTTTCCATATAACGACCACTCTCTATAACGCCATAAAATGCACAGTCCCTTTAGTGTCCTTATATACAGTTTACACTGTACATCCTACAAATATTATAAATGTGAAAGTGTTTGTGTATGTTTGTTACGTCTTCACGCTTAAACCGCTAAACCGATTTTGATGAAATTTGGGCGAAGATAGATAAGACCTTGGATTACCGCATTGGCTATACTTTTTATCCCTAAAACAATTGTGGTTACCGTGGGATACGCAAAAAACATCAAAACCTATGTAACTCTTTCACGCTCCAACGGCTGGAGCGATTATGATGATGTTTACTATGAAGATAGGGTAAACCTTGGATTAACACATAGGCTACTTTTTATGCCGGATTTAAGCGGGTAACACCACAGGACGTAGCTAGTAAATCATAAATACTACTTTTCCAATCTCAGCGGGATAAAGTAAATATTTTGGCTCACATTAAAACAAAGAGTTCATTTGTTTTGCTTTCACCTTTTCAATTAAACGTTGGCAAAGAGAGTAATTACGGTCGAGGTTGGGTCCGGCTCTCATTTATTTGGGTGTCCACTGTAGCGGCGACAGGGGTTTTTACGCCCGCAAAGCAAATTAATAAAAAAAAAAACGGAAAAAAAAATTACGTGACTGATTTTGTATTCGATGGCCAAAAATACATCAAATAAACCCCAACTCGTATTAACTAATAAAACAATTTGACTTTAGATAAAGTTGGAAATCAATCGCCTCGTTGACGTAATTGTTACCGTAATTGACTTCCAACCAGAAGGTACTGGATTCGATTCCCGGCACCGCCAACATCTTGTGAAGAACTAAATTTGTTGACCGTCGGTCTGGGTGTTAAATATGTATCGATTTAAAGTATTTATGTATGTGAATATAGTATATCAGTTGTGATAGCAACCATAATATAAAACTGGAAATGGTTTAGTATGGGGCTAACCAGCCGTGTGTGAAATGTGTCCTATAAAAAAAATGACTGGAAGTTCGAACCATCTTGCTAGAACTTATTAGAGTTATATGACCACCGCGAGCACTTATTCGATTTATACGACCGCGAGGCCGCGAACTGTCAAATGTTTTCTTTACCGACGCACAAACACACACATGATAAAACAAACAGACAAACCCTGTTAGTTGAACAGCAAAAGGTTATTCAAATAGACAAACCAACTAAGGCTGTAGCCGTTTGCCTAATCGTCTACACGTGCGATAATGATAAGACTCGAGCATGCTTGTAATAGCTAATTTGCAATTCTAATACTATTCCGATGGTAATTAAGTGACAGTGCCACTGCGAGCATTGAGTTACAGCTTCTTTTGAAGCTCAACACGGTGATATTTGATTGCTGGTTAATATTCAACATAATCAAGCTAAAATAAGAGTTGTTGCAAGCTAAATATGAAATTAAGAGAAAAAATATTTATAAAATGTCTTCGGACGGCTTGAAAACACTCGACACCAGAACTTGACCATTTAGCTCATAATACGAAGAAGACGAATAAGATTACTGACTGAAAATATTCTACCTACTTAATGCAAGTATAAGAAGCTCAGATCAAATATAAATAATATATTTAAAATACATCTAAAAACAACACAACGGCAATAACAGCGGTAAATTTTCGAGAAGCTAAAATATGTTTGCCGCAGCAATAAAGAATAACAAATCATACGCATACTTGAACATAAAATAGAGTTAAAGGGATAATGGTAAAAGAAAAACACGCACGTTTTCTAAAAACAGTTTCGCATATTTGTGGCAGGCCGGGTAAGTCCGGTATATTTGCTCACGATCCGGGTACCGTAAGCCGTTGTGTGAAAAACAAATTCCAGGGAGGAAACGATGCGGAATGCTCGAGGGTAGAATCGAGAATCCCACACCAATCCCGGGAGGGACTTAATTTTTCAGCAAGGTTCTAGAAGGTGAGAAAACTCTCAAGTTGGCAACAGGCCAGTGGTGTACATACGACTGGACTAAACTTTATTAGATTGAGACTAAATTTATTAAGTCTTTTCTCTATCATCATAAGTGACCAGAAAGAGACGGAACTATCTGAACCAAATACAAAATAGCCAAAATCACGTCAGTTGTAGATCTGTTGTAAATGGCTTCGTTCTAAAATTGTCTACATTTTCCAAATTTGACTTAATTTTAGTTGTTTTGTCTATGGTTTATATCGTATAGTCTCTTACCAGTCACTTAGATAGTTTTTGAGCTGTTAAAGCTGTAAATGGGTGCGTTCTAACATCGCCAAAACTTCCATATTTGACGTGATTTTAACTGTGCTTGTCAATGATTCAGATAATGCCATCTCTTCCTAATAAACAAAAGACACAGGACTTCTTTAAATTACGTTTAGTAGTGTTTTGTAAGTGTGTGAGTGTGTGTGTGTGTGTGTATATAAGTATGCCAGAATCACCACCAAATCAGTTTACGGCAAATTCGGAAACATAAAACAAATTGTTGCCTTCATCCCGGACGGATATAGAAAAGTTTATTGGTCGTATATCGTACATGTACATGAACGTGTTTTGCGTTTCGTCTAGCATTTTTCATCAGAAGAATGTGTGTGAAATTATAGACCAAATTTTACACGATCTAGATCAACAAAATAGGCTACATGTAATTTTAAGTTGTTTACTAATGTTTAATATAATTGTCGAGGAGAAATTCCCACGGTTGTGTTTATCTCTGAGCTAACAATAAGCAAACGCAAAAATTACCTAAATAAACAACAGACAGTAATCATTTTGAACACTAAATAAACAACACGTTAAATTATATTTACTTTACCAAACCACAGGATAAAAGGTCTTGTTTATTTAATTGTTAAGGGCGACGCTAACAAACGGTTATTTTCTCTACTTTTGAGCAAACAAGACCAAGGTTGTTACTTTTACAAGATAACAATGGGTGACATTGAATTTAGCAGACAGTATCGACGGAAACTCTGAAGGTTTGGACCTCCCTCTGTCAGATAGGCATACATTGTACTGTGGTGTGAAATATATATTCTTATTTAGTATCATGTTGACAAAAGAAACGTAGAATTCAAAACAACAAATAAAAAAGCAATCGAGTTTAGCTTATTCATGATATGAGTTTAGAAAAAAAAAAAAATAATAGAGAACAAAAATATTTATATAAAACACTAGCTGTCGTAAGTCATTCGCGGCGAAGACTTGTGAAGGAGATATACAAGTACGAAGAGACCAACTAAAAAACCAAAACGGCTTTAAACAACATAACAAATATACTGCCAAAATAGATTACATCAGAGTATTTTTTTTTTATATTAGGACTCATTTCACACACGGCTGGCTAACTCCATACTGAACCATTTTAAGTTCATGTTATGTTAGCTAACACAACTGATATACTACATATACACACATAAACATTTTATATAGATACATATATAACACCCAGACCCACAACCGACAAATTTAGTTAAGCACAAAGATGTCAGCCGGGCCGGGAATCGAACCCGGAACCTTCTGGTTAGCAGTCCGGCATGGTAACCGTTGCGCCAACGAGGTCGTCGCCTGTCCGAAATCATCATTAGTATGATGTAGGGATTGTTGAATACCACTTCTAATATAATGATGTAGGTATACCTATCGCAACAAAAACATTTCCATATTGAATCTTGAAATGAACACGCAAAAATTTCCTTAAATTTTTTTTCAATTCATCTCACCTGCTTGTAATAAAAGCAATTAGCAGTAATTAGTCGATCACAACAATGATTGCGATGACACATGAAATTGCGACATGCGAAATGGACATGTGATGACGATTGGCACAGGTTCAACGGACTTTCATTCACAAGTCGTTGGCTTCGAGTATGTTCACTAATCCATATATGTATATACATACAAATATATACATATATGTATGTCTCTTATGTTTCGCTAAACTGAACAATCCACAGTTCATGATTGTTTTCATTTTGCAAGTTTGCGCGAATTTTTTAAACATGACAAGTGCAAATTTGCTATTACAATATGTGCCTTGCTGATATTGTGTCATGTTTACTTACAAATTTGAGATAGAAAGAATATGTATTTCGGAAACAGTAGAGCTATGAACAAGTAAATATGACACTACTTCATGCTAAAGTTTAAACTGTGTTGCTGAATGTAGGGTTTTCCATTAGTTCAGGTTTACAATGGTTAAAATATGTTAACCTAGCTGTTAAACTAGCTGACCCGAAACGTTGTTTTGCCTCACTTAGAAGTATGAAAAATAGATAGTAACCGAATCTCAGACTATTTATAAAATATGTATGTATATGTAGTACATATATCAGTTGTGTTAGCAACCATAATACGAACTAGAAATGGTTCAGTATGGGGTTCACCAGCCGTGTGTGAGATGTGAAAAAAAACATACATAAAATAAGGGACAAAACATAATTTCTACTAATAAATAGTGAAAAATACCAACTTTTGGAAAATGGGAAGATATTTAGCCTGCCTTACTGAAAGGGGTAACGCGTTCCATAGTTGAAGAGCTTTTATGGTAAAAACATATGATTAACTCATGGTACAAGTTATACTATTGCTATATAGTATACCGATACTTTAAAACTGTCTACTCAATATAGAGTAAGTAGGTAGATAACTGTAATAATAATAAATAAGCGCAAAGCTATTATGGTGTCTTCAGGAAACTCATTAAGGCGCTCACATTATGTCTTGCGCAAGGGTGTGAATACGTTACCATATATTCTAATTTTATGTATTTGGGACTAATTGTTAATATACGTAGCAGTTTCCATGTCACAATGTTAGTTACCGTACTCCTCCGAAACGGCTTGACCGATTTTTACCTTATTTTATATGCGTATTCTGTAGGTCTGAGAACCGGCTTATATCTATTTTTTAAGGCAAAACAACGTTTGCCGAGTCAGATAGTAATAATATAATATTCTGACACATTTCACACAAGGCTGGTTAGCCCCATACTGAAGCATTTATAATTTGTATTTTGGTTGCTAACACAACTGATGACACTACATATACATACATATTTATATTCATACATATTGAACACCCAGAACGACAGTCAACAAATTTAGAAGCACATATATGCGAACGTAGGTAGTTGGATGATGAGATTTGAAAAGTATACGTCATCTAACGATTTCTTAAGACTTAAGTGTCGCATTAGATGACTATCAGTCGTTCCGCATTAATTTCACTTTCAAAGTTTGAATATTTTTGGCAAAACGGCAGTGCAATATGCACGCAAGTGGCATGGGTGAAAGCGTAGACGATTTATTAGCCAGAACTAATGGCGTTAGCTCATATACATTTGTTCCTCAGTTTGGTAGGATTTACGAGACTTATCTTTGTGAGATGCTGCAGCTTTTAATTTACCTATACAGTGTAAAATCCATGTAACGTCACTCGATTTAACGACAAACTCTCTAAAGCGACGAAATCAATTGGCTTTTGTTGGTTTAGCTGGTATTCCATACAATGATACATTCTTTTTATTTAACGACCACTCTCTATAGCATCATAAAATACACAGTCCCTTCAGTGTCGTTATATCAAGGTCTGGACAGATTTTGATGAGATTTATAATGAAGATACGTTATATCTTGGATTAAAACATAAACAGCCTACTTTTTATCCTGGACTAACACAGGTAACACCACGGGGAGCAGCTAGTTTCTTATACCTTAAAAAAATCTAGCCGAGCCAAAATTTTGTCGGAAACGTTGGATGTTAAACCAATTTCAGTTCTATTCTAAAACTTGATAACAAAGAAGAGTACATTGACCGTCTCGGCTTAGCGCATTCCTTCTTACGAGCCTGTCTAGCTACAGACTACCTACATATACATGTAAACATAGACTGTAGGCGCCACTGAGCTGAACCTAGATTAGAGAGGCTTGGCTTGGGACAGGCTAGTCTAGATGAAAAGAGAGATAGTAATAATATGTTCATTACCGACTCAAGGAAAGTATATTATATACAAGCATCCCGTCCCGGCTTAGCAATGTCTCTAAAATAATCTTAGTAGCAAAACCTAGCTTCCCAACCGGTAAAAGAATTATTCAAATCGGTCCAGCCTCCCAAACTACTTTAGAAACGTTTGATTGTTAACTTGAAAAATAAGCCTATGTGTCCTCTGTCTAACTTGTCATCGTATTTTTGTTAAGAATCGGTATATTCTTTAAAGCGCGAAGGTGTAACATAGATTTTAAGGCTATTTGCAAATCCCACGGGAATCACTTTTTTCGGGACAAAAAGTAGCCTATGTGTTAATCTAAGGTCCTCACACAAATTTTCATCGAAATCATTTAAAATTTGGGGATTGTAAGCGTTTTAAGCGCTCCTGGAATGGATCTGGGGGTGTCCACCATATATGTAGTCTTTGCCCTAGAACACCCCTCCAGTTGATAAACTATGCGGGTGAGTCACGACTCTCAGAAATGAGGAGTACGACTATGGAGGAAGTGTAATAAAGCTAGGTATGATAAGATAATAAAATTATTTTTGTATCTTGTATTCTTCTACTTCTCCGTATGAGCTAAGTGACCAAGCTCTGGTGCCGAGAGGATTCAAGCCGCCCAAACTCCTCTGACTTGGCCTAAAGACTGATTGTACTAAGACTAACAGCCGAATCTTACAATTTAATGTGTCTTCGGTAGCGGCCTGATGAAAATGCCACTTGAAAAACGACAGTCTTCCATCCACCGTGCACATCGACCGATGCTTAGCTGAGCTCCAGGCGCTACTTGTATTAACAACCCTTGTACTTTAAAATGATCCTTTCTAAAGTTAAGTAAACTTCCCACAAAAACTCAGTAGCCGCGTCAACTACCTGTGCGTTTCAATCGAAAACTGCCAAAAAAGCTGATTTAGAACTAATTTCATTGACTATAAGATTTATATTGCTACAAACGGGACGTTTATTGAGTAGGAAAACGGAGCTAAATCACGTAGACAGTCGCCTTCCACGCATCCGTATGGCCTTTTCTTGTGTTGGCGACACAAAAACTCCTTGCAATCAAATTAGCTTGTTCTAGGACACGTGCTATCTTATTTGTATTGGAGTTACCGGCCTACAAGTACAGTTACTTCGCAAAAGAAACATATCAGATTTCTTGGTCAACGACAACGGCAAAGCAAAAAGTAGTTTTGTACAGCGACTATGAGATAATAATCAGCGACTATGAAAAGTATCATAGGTTTTTTTATAACTATGATAGCATGGTTTAGAACTGAATATTCTTTGAATATTTATTGAATACTAGCTGACCCGGCAAACGTTGTTTTGCCTTAATATTTTTTCTGAATATACAGTAGCCGATTCTCAGACCTAATGAATACGCATATAAAATTTGAAAAAAATAGGTCAAGCCGTTTCGGAGGAGTACGGTAACAAACACTGTGACACGGAAATTTTATATATAAGATATATGAAATTTATAATACGTCATATACAGTGTTACCAGCATAATCTGGGATAAAAAGTAGCCTATAATATAATCTACATAGTATACCAATATTATAAAGAGAAGAAGTTTGATTTTTGTTTGTTTGTTTGACGCGGACAGGCTCCGAAACTACTGGACCGATTTGAAAAATTCTTTCACCGTTGGTAAGCTTCATTATCTCCGAGCAACATAGGCTGTATTTTGTTTCTCTTTGCTACTCAGATTATTTTAGAGCCCATGTAAAGCCGGGAAAGATGCTAGTGTACAATATACAGTGTCTTATCTATCTCCATACAAAAATTGGCTAAGTCTTTTGAGCGTGAAGAAGAACCTTACATACGCACACTCAAGTGTGAAGTTGGTTGGGACGGACTATAAAAAAATCCTGACTATTGCAATAATACTCAATTAGGCAAAACAAAACTTGATTAGCCGTAACACTGAAAATACTGGAACATGGATAACCAAGACGGCTGAGTCATATAAGTTATAACTAACTTCTAGGGTTTTACTTTTTACTCATTGTCTAATGAGTCAGTGAGAAATTGAAAATCGTGAAAAAGAATAATTATTAGTAAATACCTAGTAGGGAGTGACACTTACAGTAGTGAGTGTTATTCGTCGATTTCATAGGGATTATTTGAGTAGGTATTGCTTGTATCTTGTATGGATAATGCTTCAAAATCCAGGGGCAAAATTATCTTTCCTAAATAGATAAAATCTTTATCGATATATCTGCCTAAAAACCAGATAACAACTTTATGAAATTAATTGTTTTCAAATATAAGCAAAAACTCGTATTTTTATTATTGAAATCTTGTTGAAAGTAAGAAATATAGTTAGTTTACACTAAAGTAGTCTAGAAGTACCTAGTATACCTAATTATAAAATATAATAATAATATTGTATGTTCGTAAGGACGAAACTGTTGGGATTAAATTTACCTTATTGTAACACCATAATACGAGTATGTACAGTTTGATAATAAATGTATCTGAATCTGAATAGGTATTTTATATATAAAATTTCCGTGTCAGAGTGTTTGTTACCGTACTCCTCCGAAACGGCATGATCGATTTTTTCCAAATTTTATATGCGTATTCAGTAGGTCTGAGAATTGGCTAGGTACTGTATTTGCCGGGTCTGCTAGTAATAATATATAATTAAAAATAGGGGGACCTTTTCTAGCAACAAAAGAACATACACATTGATATTAGTTTCATGGACGGCAAATATACTATACACACAGCTGATTTGTTCAATTTTATATCCATTTAAGGGGATGGCAGAACGCCAGGACAGAAACTTGTAAGCTAAAACACCATCAGTTTTATTTGTCGTTTGCCAAACGACTTGCATTTCCGGAACCGTCGTCGCACCCTTGACATTTAAGTTTTGCTTACATTTATCCTTTAAATACGTTTATTTTAAAGTCAAATCTTTAATCAGGTCTCAAGGCTTTATGCATATCCTGCTTGTGTTGGTGAAGGGCGGTAAGCTATGTTGCTGTAAGTACTTCATAGGTATCTCAGCACCTACATCGCAGTTTAGTTTTCATAAAGCTAAAACCACAATACAATATTGAGATTAAGTTTAAGAGATTATTTGTGCTTTAGTAAAAAAACGTTTTATTTAAAACTAGATGCGCCCTGCATTAAACCGGGGTAAATATTAGTAGCCTGTTAACCCTGGTCTAAGCTATCCACGGTGTGGGAAACATACATACAACATTTCGGCTTTATAAATATAAGTAAGTAAGTATCATTAGCGTGATCAGATCATAATATAATTACCTACTTTGCGATCCCGAAAATATATGTACTTCGAAGAACGCTAACCATAAATAACTAGCAAACGATAGATTGTTAAAGCAGTAATATTGATACTACACAGGTAAACTAAAACGAGTCCTTAGAAGCACATAATCCACACATTTCAACTCACGATCGGAGATCAGGCGAGCTTCTATTGAATATCCTAAAACCACACACAACACCATCCGATGACCCAACAAAAACTCGTAAATACCTTGTGGTTGTAACACGAAACTGTGATTAGGTGAACAGCACGCAATACAGCAGTCAAATATCCACAGAGCTCACTAACTATAATCCAATATTGGAAGCCACGAGGTTGTCTCCGCGAGCATTTGAACACTCGACGGCACACGTCCGGTCGGTTCGCGCGCCAAACCGCGACTGACTGAGACCTCCGCACCGCGAGCCGCAGGCAGCACAGCCGGCCTGAACTTGCCCAATACTAGTTGACTGTCTCTCACTACTTAAGTTAGATTTACCTCATCCATTACCGCTTTATTAAACTAGCGGTCGCTCAAGTTCTATCAACAGACTTCAATGAAAGTCGATTTAGTTAAATTCTCTTTGACACAACATTTTTAGTATCGTCAGTGTGAATATATGCCTAATTAAGCTATTGGCAAACTCTGTAATGGCAATGAGGAAGCCCGTTACGATTACGATATGCATCAGTTTCGCAGCCTCAGAGATTTTCTTAATGCACGATGATATAATTGTTTTCGACAAACAATGGATCGTTGACTACGAATCCTTGATGGAATCCACACAATAGTGGTACATGCTTTGGTCTTCAGGTAAACATCTACAGTAGGTACATCTACACATGCGATGTTTGCTACTTGCTCACTGTGTAGAATTTAATTCAGCAAGATTGATTGATTAATTGAGCGTTTATAGATTTCCATGCAGTTCACGAAAGTTAACGTAACCGTTATCAGTAATCTTGTAACGTAAAACTAAATTTCAATTAATGTTTTCTTTTCGTGCAAGTTACGCTCAAGTTGCTTCTATTGGACACTTAAGACTTTAGGGAAACTAACAGGTAATGATTGCGCGGTTATTGAATTTGTCATGGAGTAGACAGGCTTGTTTGATTGAGCTTGTCGAGAAGTTTTGGCGTTAGCTCTATGCGATGTCCCTGACCCGGTAAAACTTCAGCCATTTCATGCTTGCCTGGTACTTGCGGTAATAAACAAACTTTAATGAGTTGACGTTATATTTAATATCATATATAGTTTTAAAAGGTTGTTTTCGTTAACCCGGTTTCAGGTTTTAAAGGAGCGGCTTTTTAAAGGCGAAAAAGCATTCGTAAAGTCGAAATCCTTAAAAATTATAATAAATTGGTGCATGGAACATTCACAAGATAGTCGTTCTTCGAGTTATCCGTATTTAGATCTGTTTGTAGGTCAGTCCTGATTTTAAACCTTCGTATCTTTCTTTTCAAAACGTGCTCCTTAATTTGTGGCAGACACTGATCAAATATTTGATTATCATTATAGTATAAGTAGTAAAACTAAATCACGTTTTTCCGAGTCGTTTTCATTTATTACTATACTAACTATACACATGTACATATAATATCATGTTGGTTGAAATATATAAGCAAAATGTTGTTCTCAGCAAAATTAGCAAAAGTAAACAAATGGAACGTTATTACCGTCGAACACATCGTAACCATTCGTTTTTCCATTAACGATATTATGGGTATAATTATAATTGGTTGTAAACATCATGGTCTAAGAGGTAAGTGCTTGATGTTATCATGTATGATATACTGTTATACTTTTACATTTAAGGGTTATTGAATACAAACAAATATTTACAAATTAAGTTTGAATATATTTATGTGCTATAAACCGATAAATGCTTATGTAGGTCATAAGCTCAATCTATAAAAAGATCTGGTGGGTAGCGAGATGAAAAGAAATAAATGATTCCCCTAGAAGAGCAATCAATAATTAATCTTTCAATTATTGTTTGCTCTTCTAGGGGAATAATGGTGATGCAGTGCAAAGTTTAAAGTTACTTTTTATATTATCAGAAATTTAATCTAGGTCTTTAGAAAATTATTCATCTTGAAAATAATAACAATATATTAACAGCTCGGCGTCACGGCTCAGCATTTTGGTTGCTGTTTATTTTATCTACACCAATATTATAAAGAGGAAAACTTTGTTTGGTTGTAATGAATTGGCTCAAAAACTACTGGACCGATTTTAAAAATTCTTTCACCATTCGAAAGCTACATTATCCACGAGTAACATAGACTATATTTTATTTTGGAAAAAAAAGTGTTCCGTAAGATATTTGGATTTTTCGGACACAAACTGAAAAAAACAACAACCAAAGAAGTTACTTATTTTGCGTACGCTGCCTAAACTACAAAAGATAGAACTATAAAATGTTATAATTAATTGTAGATCTTATAAATATCTACAAAAAAGTCCGCAACACACTATACCTATCTATGTCGAGTGAGGCACAACAACCACATTTTTATATAAAAATCTTGATTTTTTTTTGACTACATTTAAACGCGTTTATTTTACTCATGCTATTAATCCTTATCAAAATAAATTATTTCATCAATAAGTACAGTTTATGTTGATAGTATTTGGTCGTTGAATGATTAAAATTGGGCGTTTGGTTTTGAAGTTGTGGTGAAATTAAAATATTACGATCAGTTGCACTGCGGGACTGCAGTCAGAAGTGAACACTTTTGCTGGGAGCAAGACTTAGCGCTTTGCGGACGGTCCTTTAGTTAGTTCTAATAGATATATATTTAGTATCGGCTGTGCACCCGTGCGAAGCCGGGGCGGGTCGCTAGTCAGAAATATATTCACTGTCTCTTGTACTATAAATTAGCGCGGTCGATTATAGTTGTATCATGGTAAGTTCCAGCGATCCACTGGCCATGTTTTGACGCTTCAATTGCTACCGAACTGTTTGGTTATCGGACCGAGCGAAAGTTATGCCAGTTTACTTGTTCTTCCTGGTTACTTACTATGTAGGGATTGCTACGAAACGAGAGCACGTAACGTTGTTTTATGAGAACAGAAAGAGATTGAATTGTCCGTATTTACTTAAACTACAATTCATTTTTTCGATTCGATTCGTTCACTTTGTTTTGACAGCTGTCGGCCCACAAAACATTTATTATCAAGCGGAAGCTTGCGAAAAAGCTGAAACAAAACCGGTCCATTCCCCAGTGGGTTAGAATGCGTACAGGGAACACTATTCGGTACAACGCTAAGAGGCGTCACTGGAGGAGGACAAAGCTCAAGCTGTAAGCTTGGCTCTGACACTTCTGTAATTTAAGTCAATAAATTCCCAAAAAAAAAACAAAATGTTTTTATATGGAATGTATGTACATAATTAAATATCCCTAACCCTCAAACTGGGCTGCAAGCCCGCGTCACGGAGGTCAGTTCCTTCCAGTGACTAAATTACAATGTCGTACATCTGTTTATGGACTGCAATTACAAATTGTGACATGCTTTAGTTTACTATCTTAACAAAATCAATTATTATTTATTATTATATTACATTATCTTTTTTTATATTATAATTATTACATACATTACAATAATAAAATTAATTTTAACAACCAAGTTATCGAATGTTTATTGTCACCTCATCGGAATAAAAGTCCCAATATTTATTTGCATAAATATAGGTACATTTTAGGCGTCATAAATGTTATGCTTCTCTATATTTGGCAAATAGTGGCCCAGCAAATGTGTCTAAGACAAAACCACTACATACAAAGTAAAATTTAATAATAGCCACTAAAAATTTATTTGGAAAGACAAGCCTGACAGACTCATAAATTGCATCAAAGTTTTTTGTTCAACAGTTTTTTTTAATTATCCGTTTCGGTAAGTCTACAAACACACAGATAAGGATATGATTGTGTGGGAGAAGCCATTGCTGTTGAAACATAGTCTATGACTAAACCAGCACCAAAGGTTTCATTTAATCATGTACTCGGGACATTAATAAAGATTTATTTGATATATGTATGTATTTATTATGTTTTGTATCCTAAAAGTGGAGGCATTTGCCCTCCAGTAGGCTGATTTATAGGCTTAGATAGATAGATTGTAACCTAAACGTATAATACGTTGTTAATTTATTAACAACGCAGTATGATGTCTTAAGTAAGTGTATGTATTGATACTAGAAAGTACCATTCAATTTTATTTTATCAAATATCTTTGGTGAAGTTTATGAGTCCATCAGTGATCAGTAAAGGTTGCGAGTAATTTTCTTTCCCTAAAATGTCATCATACTAAACTATTGCCAGTTCTTAGCGGAACGACAACCTAGTACCACATAGGAGAAGTATCATATCTCGCGTGAAGAAAGGCACGTGTCATCGATAGAATATGTTTGCATAAATGAATGTTAAGGTTTACTCGTACACAGGCGGTACAAGTGAAATTGTTTACTTGCTCCCTTTCAGCATAATACACGCTTACATCAACGTCTTTATATGTGAAATTTGCTTTGTTCTTGTCTACTATCTTGGGTTTGTTAATAACCTACATATTACCATTTTGATTTCGTATTTGTCGAGTACTTTGCATGATTACATGAATATGAATAGAGCTAAACGATAGATAATAAAGGTAAGAGACGAAGGGAAATTTGTTGCATTTACAACCCAAATATATTTGATATCGTTTTTAAGTTACTTAAAACAAGCCTTCTTCTTATTATTTCTAGAAGTATACTTCTTATAGAAGGAATATTTTTTTTAATATAGTTAATAAATAAGGAATATAGTTGCAGGCCAAACGTAGATCTATAAAAAAATAAAAGCAGAAGATATTTTTGTATATGTGAAATGAAGAATGAATTTAAGCCACAGACAAAAATGGTGCAAGATAGAGCGAGCACAAAGGCATATTTACATTCCAATTTTACAGCCGACAAAAAATGTAACTCACTTATTTCAACTCACTAACGAACTGGCGAGGCTGTTCAGTTCGTTTGCATGGCATTTCCAGCTTTATTTAAACTCTAGATACCTACATTATTTATTTACAACTGAGTTTTTTCTTTAGGAACTCTTGTGTATGTATCATTGGACGGTGACTTTAAGGATAACTGTGGTATTTTGATTCTGTTCCATAAAATGTAACTTTTGCCGTTTTTTAATCGAAATTCATATTTATTTCTTTCATTTTTCTTATTACTAACGCCAATATCTATTAACCCACCAGGAGCTTAGCTACATAATATGATAACAATAGTAGCGCCTATAGCTCGGCATTTGAAGGTGATCTGACGCGATCATCGAGGTTAAAGCACCGGTCGATGCGGACAGTCTATGAATGGGATTTTCATCCGGGCACTACCGTGGGTCGGATGCCACGCTACATTGTAGGCCCCGGCTTTTAGTCTCAGTAGAAGCAGTCGTTAACCCAAGTCTACCACTAAGCTTATAAGAAGAAATAGAATAACTATAAATTAAGGAGTAATTATTTCCATTCCTATGGAGAATAAACCACAGATTTAATAGCTTAAACTCAATGGTCCACAACAATAAATCATTCTGCCTGTTTCAATATATTTTTAATTCCAGTAAAGCGCTTTAGGCAGCTTTGTTCCGAACCAGCCGCGAGTTGAAATCCAGTGCAGCAATTATTCACTAATACCTTTTGTTAACCACGCTATTGTCCGACCGTTCTGCATCTATTTCGGCCATTTAGATAAAGTCAAAGTCAAACATTTATTGCAAAATTAAATGTTATGTAACAATATCTTTGTTTAAATAACACTTAATATACCCATGGTCAGGGTCCAGGGTGTAGCAATTCAGATTTGGAGCGGGCCGATTTATATAAACATTAGTTCTTTATTATTAATATTTAGGTAGATTTAGATAAATTTTTAGGTACTTTATAAATAACATAATCCAAAATTCTATGCTTTGAGTTGAATTGGATTTGTTTTGTTTTGGAGTGTGAGTATAAAGACGATTTATAATGATTGCAAAAATTGTCTTGAATGGCATTTGAAATGGCATGTTTAGTAATATATTCAAAAATGGCGCTAGAGAGGGATAGGATAATAATTTAACAAAAAATTACACAATTCCATTCTTCGTATGAGCTAAATGCCCGTGATTTGATTTCGAGGGTTTTTAAGCCACCCGAAGGTCTGACTTGGCTTAAGACTTCATGCTCTGCTTCTATTACTTAACCTACAATTTAACGTGTCGTCCGACCTACGGTAGCACCCTGATGAAAACATTTTTTTCTTTTTTTGATGTCTTGTGCATAGTCACCAATCCAAAGACTTTTAGCATCAATCAAAGCTTTACCTCGATGATCGTGTCAAATCACTTTATTTAGCCGAGCTACATACTATTTGCATAATACAACTAGGTGATAATGATTAGACTGTATAGCTTCATTAAAAGACATAACACATCTTGCTTTAAAATAATATAATTCAGTTTAATAATTTAGCTAAAAAAAATATTTATCCTCCAAAAGAAGACACTAAGTAATAGAATTAAAGGAAAATGAGAAATAACGGCAAATTAGAAAACATCAGAGCTGGGAGTAAGAGCAATAATACAAAAGAACTTAATGCCATTTGCGTCGAAAATTTGGATCATTAGTTATATTAGAGGCATACGTCATACGCGGGTGCTCTTTATTACGGTCCTTGTAAATTACGCTACGGATAGGAAATGTAGGTAACTAGATTTGAGTTTCGGTAAAACAAAAATAATTTAACAAGAATTAGTTTGGTTAATTTGATCGACAGAGAAAAGAAAAAGGTTCAACAATGGGATGAAGACCTACAGCTAAAACAGGAAATAATTCAGATAATAGAATATACAGTTTCGAAAATTTCCAAAAGTTGTTAAAAAAAGTTTATTGACAACACGTATAAAATCTGCCCTTACTCGTAAAGGCAAAATTAAGTGTGCGTGTAACTTTGTTATTTATTCAGGCTCAAAGTTTTGTGCCGATTTTAATTAAAATCTGGTATGAATATAAGTTTGAACCTGGATCAACACATAGGCAACTTTTAACCCGGGGCGCATCTAGTACATGCATAAGCCGATCCGTTCCAATTCCAGTGCTTTATTAGCAGTTGCGTGGACTAAACATGGTCGTTTCGCGTCCGTTCGTAGAATAACAATAGGAAATTAAGGAGTCGTAAAAGTGAAAGAAGTTTACTTACAGTACACAATACAATCGGGGCATATACGTTAACTACTCACTTCCTTACTTACGCTTTTGCATGTTAAGTTTTAGCATTAACGTAAATGCGAGTAATTAGCGCATTAATATATGATAAACATCCGTTGTACTTAGTACCGCCTGTAGCTCGGTTAGCTAAGGTGATCTGATGCGATCATCGAAGCTAAGCAACGGTCGGTGCGGACGGTGTTTGGATGGGTTACCATGCACAAGAGTGACATTTTTCAAGTGGACAATTTTTATCTGGGCGCTATCGTGGGTCGGATGACACGATAAACCGTAGGTCCCGGATGTTAGTCTTAGAACAAGCAGTCGTTAAGCCAAGACAAAGGCCTTCGGGCGGCTTGAAAACTCGACACCAGAGCTTGGCCACTTAGCTCATACGAAGAAGAAGATGAACATCCGCAGTATACGGCCGGATCTGAAGAATAGAAGTCGAAGTAAGGCCAAGTTACACTAAAGGTTAGCTGAAGTCTGTATTAGGATCTGTGTGTGTATGTATGCCTTATATGATAGTTAATTAAGACGCTAAGACGTGAAGGAATCAGATCAAAGTTAAGCAGGAAATTATTCTACGACATTGCGAAGGTTTCTTTTTCTTAATTTATTTCCCGAACTTGATAGGCACTTTGCAGCAATAGGCACTATGGAAAATGAGAAACAACGTCGTATTTGGTCTAAACTATAAAACATAGAATTCATGTTAATATAAGGCAGGATTTGGTCTAATCAAATCCAGCAACGTAGCAACCAAAAATTGTCTGAAGTAAACATACATATATAAAACATACACACGTAATTACTGAAACAAAAATAAATTAAACGACGTCTAGAATTTTTAACTGCCAAAACATCGTTAGTTTAAATAATTTTAGTTTAACCTAAATAATTAAATAATAGATTGAACATTTTGGTGATTCATACAGTCTTTAATGTATATTTCGTGTACATATCTATACGAATATAAATATGACGACCTCGTTGGCGTAATCATTACAAAGCCGGACTGCCACCCGAGGGTCTCGGGTTCGATTCCCGACTGTCGGTCTGGGTGTTATATATGTATTGATATCAAGTATTTATGTGCATATCTACATGTAGTGTAACTAATATTTATTTATAAAATATTAAAAAGAGTAATTTTTTGATTGCTTGTTTGATTGACGCGAATAAGATCCGAAACTACTGAACTGATTTGTAAAGTTATTTTAACATATTGTAGCTAGATGAGCCCCGAATAAGATAGTCTATATTTTGTTTTTCTTTGCAACTTAGATTATTTTAAAGCCCGTGCGAAGCCGGGGCGAGATGCTAGGTGCCAATAAACTTCTGTATTTCTAATACTTATCTGTAATATTTTGTTTCTTTTTGCAACTTAGATTATTTAAAAAGCCCGTGAGAAGCCGCAAGCAATAAACTTCTGAATTTCTAAAACATACTCGTATCTGTAAAGTTGCAGCTAAGCACAACTCAAACGAGATCAACAGAATAGAACTGAAAGTTGTTTGCGTTCATTACACAAGTGTATCGAATTAACTTTTTTTTTGTAATATTGACACACGTGTTCGAGTTTCCGTTTTGCATAACGCTGATACCGATATTTTATCACTTGCAATAACCATTTGTAATGCGACATTTTTGCACCATTGCTGTTTCACATAGATAACATGTGCTGAAACATTATTGTTACAGCATTGTCTTAAAAATTGCAAGCATAATAGAAAATTCGACAAGAGTGCTGCTATACAGAACTTCAACTAAAGGAGCTGGAGCTGTTGTGTATTGTATTGTTTTTATTTATTCTTTTGTTGTTCGTGGCACCAAATCTTTCTTACTTTCTTTCAACAGGTGCGTTTAAACGGCGTATTCAGATTTTGTATAAGCTTAAGTATTAAATCTACGTATAATAGTAGGTTTGTACTACCCTCTATGTTTAATTTAATTTATTTATTTATATGTTTCAATCTTCGATCAAAGGTTTTAATATTTATTTTGAAAGCGTACAATACCTACATATAGAAACGCGTGATAATATATGTATGTCACTTATTATTTCCCAGTTTTACATGTAGGTATCAAGTTTTGTTGTTATTATCAAATTAAGGTTATCATTCATTGTCAATAAAAGTACATCGTGTCATGTAAATAAAGTATATACATCGAAAGAGATATGGAACAAGACGACCTTGCTTACATTTCGCGGAGATACTTCCGTAATCCTACATTATATGTAGGTACGTATATATGTTTTATATACATAGGTATAATATGCAACATCGCACATCGTTAATCTAATTTAATAACGCAGGTAACGTTTCAAGTACTGATAATGACATTACAACGCGATTTAATTGTTACACGACTTAGGTTGTGAAGTCACTATTGTAGAGTTTAGTACAATTCGCAAATAAATACACAGAAAAGTAATAACGTTATCTATTAAATTGTCATTTTTGTGTCCTATAGAAAATTGTAAAATTAATTTCCTGCTGATAAAAATACACGAAGAGATGCATATACTTAGCAGTAGACCATACTTTGCTGATGATGATGTTAAAAATGATAACATAAAAAAAATATATATTTCATGACGACCTCGTTAGCGTAAAGGTTACCATGCCGGTCTGCTAATCAGAAGGTTCCGGGTTCGATTCCCGGCCCGGTCAACATCTTTGTGCTTAACTAAATTTGTTGGCTGTGGGTCTGGGTGTTAAATATGTATTTATATATAATATGTATGTATGTATATGTAGTATATCAGTTGTGTTAGCAACCATAATACGAGCTAGAAATGGTTCAGTATGGGGCTAACCAGCCGTGTGTGAATGTGTAAAAAAAAAAAAAAAAAAATTTGTTTGCAAACTGTACCGAATATCAGTGACGTCACAGCTTAGGCAAATCATTCCAAACGGATTGAACATGCAGTTTGCGTTGTCGCATGTCATGTTAATTTAGATCAAAGCATAATGAGATATTATTTAATGCAGTTAAATAACTGAACGCTAGCCCACATTCGCCGCACTTCCTCCTCTGTGATTATGGTGGACTAAATGACCCTATCTCCGATATTACGTGTCAATCTAGTGTGTCAATTGCACAATTTGTTTAGGAAAGTAGTCATGTGTGTAGGAAATAATATATAATATACTAGCTGACCCGGCAAGCGTTGTTTTGTCTCACTTAGGGGTATGAAAAATAGATAGTGTAGCTTATATGACACGTTCGTAGATTTACCATAGCACCGCCATCTATTGATTACTTACTCAACCCAGTCGAAAGGTATCGACATGTTAGAATCATTGGAGTTAACGGATAATTGTGACTGTCAAATAATAACAGACAATAATTAGAAATAAATTAAAATTGCGACTATAATTTGAGTTTTAAACTATTCTATCTCTCAAGTTGGATCGAACTGCACATGGTGTGCGAATTTTATTATAATCGGTTAAGTGGTTTAGGAGTCTATTGAGGACAAACATTGTGACACGAGATTTATATATATTAAGATAATGTTCATTGTAAGCTAATTTAAGCTATATTTAAATTAACATATTGTATATATTATAATTGAATGGAAATTTAATATTAGTCAAAAGAAATGCGAGTAATATTATAAAGAGGAAATAGAGTGCATAGTATGTTTAGTATGTTACAGTTTTTTTCTGCTGCTAACATGTACTCGTATATGTTTGTAAGTGTTTGTGTGTGTTTTCGTAGCTCCCGAACCGATTTTAATTAAGTTTTTGTCTGTTTGTTTATCTGTTCTATTCCAAACGGAGTGTATCCAAACAAGTAGGCTAATTATCCGGCAGTCATCAGCCGAGTAAAAGTAAATCACGTCTGGTTGCTGGCACTTATCACTTTCATCGTGGGCATGGTGTGCTTAGCAATAACTACTGTTTCACTCTCTAATGCGTGCGTTTAGTGCCAACATCATTATCATGACCAAGGTGAGAATAGCTAATTAAATATTAAAACAAACATAAAACTACAGTTACATCGATGAAGATTGTTAAAGATGTTAATGATATTCCTTTTTTTAGCGATCAAAGCTCAGTAGGGCGTGTACCCGCCTTTTAGTCTTCTTCTTCTTCTTTACCTTATCCCACTTCATGTGGGGTCGGTACAGTATGTACGCTTCTTCCATACATCTCTGTCATTCGTCATCTCTGTATTTACCCGTATTTAAGTAATAAATAAATATAGTATACATAGTTCAATGACGGTTCAAATTAATCCCAATTAATACACAAGCAAAAAAAAACACTAACAAACTTTGATCCCGTTTAGGTTAAGCAACGGTCGATGGGTCACCATGCACATGACTGTCTTTAAAAAATTAAATCGTTTAATTGTCGGTTCCCCGCTGTTAGTCTCAGTAAAAGCAGTCGCTAAGCCAAATCAGAGGCCTTCGGGCGGCTTGAAAACTCTTGAATACAGAGCTTGGACACATAACGACTACAATCTAGAGATTTTCAAGGCGATAGTGAACCGGTTCCTTCTAGGCAAGCGCGATTCACCATAGGCCTCAATATCACTAACTAAAATTCAAAAAGGTGAATCAAGCGCTGACCTATTAAGAGTGAAAATAAATAAATAAAAATAAGCTTATAAGAAGATTAAGAAACGTAAATGTACGTCGTAGAAACACCTAAACTATACAGACGTTCATATTCACAATGTAATAAATCAACAAAACATAGTTTACCAATAACCTTACCTACCATATTGTAGGAAAGGTAAACAAAACTACAGGTACGGGGGCAGAAGATCGATGTTTGTCATCTAACGAGGAGGCAATAGAAGGCCCACTGAGAACTGGGCCACCACGGACAATGGTGATGCGAAGCTGTGACGCCATAGCGCAGCCATTACCGCATAATGTGTGTGTGGGATCACCAATTCACCATTATTCAAATTTTGCAATTCGTAACGCGCGGATTGCCTACATTTTTTTGCATTCAAGACCAGCTCGTTATGGTACAATAAACGAATTATGATGAACAGTGGATTCGGCAGTATTTGTTGTATATTCAATCATGAAGAGAGAACGAAATAATTTTAACACATAAAATTTTGTTATCAAGAAAATGAAATTAGAATACTAACTGAAGAGACAATCAAATCACGAAACAAGTATACTTAGTTAAAAATCTAGAAAATTTCCGTCTACGTAATATTCTATCGAAGCCGCCATCTTGGATTTGAAATTAACATAGTAGGTGTAAGAAGAATGGGTGTCTTTTGTTTTGATACCCATTGTAATGGAGTAAGAAGAATAAAAAATATGCTATATTTTTCGTCGGCCACCTAGGTCCGATTCTAATCATATCATATCTAAGAACACTTTCGACTGCCATACCTCATAAACAAAAAAAGCTAAATCAAAATCGGTACATCTGTTCGGGAGCTACCATGTCACAGACAGACACACACGCACAGAGAAGGAGACACACCAAACTTATAACACCCCGTTATCACTGCTTTGGGAGTTAACTAAAGAAATTAAAGTCCAAACTAGTCTTCCAAAAGAAATTTTGTTTTACTGTTCCGCTCACTAAATTCGAAACTCGAATTACTCAAATACCGACTACCCGTGCAAAATTTCCTCCTATAGATTCCAAATAGAGTTGTAGAGTTGTAGGGATTTTGCGAAAACAAATTCAGAACCTTTCAGATTTCTAAATTGGGCATCCTTTGAATTAAATCTTATCCCTAACGAGCAAAGTTCTGGCGGCGTTTCCTGCTTTGATTCTAAATGAATAAGATTGTGCCGCGAATCTTCCTACTTTCTTGTATAACCGAATAAATGAGAGCTCAAAACAGCTCAACGTCATATTTAACCGCTTTATGCTGAAACCTAGTAGAACTGGTTAAATAAAAAAATATACATATCTGTATATTATAATCCGCTATTTTATTAAGGCGGCCATCTAGGGCCGATTTTGATCAAACTATGTAGCTCCCAATCGGCTCCCTATTACTATCTTTGTAACAAAAAAATCTAAATCGGTTCATCCGTTCCGGAACTACGATGCAACAGTTGTACACGCACAATATACAGGTCAGGAGTTTACAAAAACATATTAAATAACTTTATTATCTTCTTCAATTCGTTATAGATTTATATCCCGCAGTTAAAACTTGATCGTGCAACGAACTGAATAAAATTCACGAGTGCCTTTACACAATCACCCGAGCATTGCAAGAATGGTAGTCAAGTAGTTTGTGTGTGTGTTTGTATGTATGTTTGTTAGTTCTTCACGCTCAAACGGCTGAACCGACTTTGATGAAATTTTGTGTAAAGGTCTAACCTAAAATCTTGGATTAAAACATAGACTACTTTTTATCCCGATAACAATTGTAGTTTCCGTGGGATACGTAAATAACTTCAAAATGTATGTTACTCCATCACACTCCACCGATATACCGATTTTGATAAGATTTACTGTGAAGATAGGTTAGACCTTGAATTAACTTAATAGGCTTATTGTTATGCCCGATTAACTTCTTTTGTCCCGGACTAACGAGAGTAATCGCAACTAGTGAATAATCTTCTGTTATCCAACATTCTATGAAACCGGATTGCGCAAATCGTGAAAATAGCTGAGGAACCCCGGACGGTCTCATCATGATTGCCCCATAGCTCCGGCCGTAGTCACGGCCGCACGAAATATTACAAGTTTCGCGCAAAACAGCATCGAACGTGATTCACTTTGTGGCAAGTATTCTTTGAACAACTTGCCCATAAGAATTGTAATTCGTTCACGTTTAATTTTTTGTTCGGCAAGTATTTCTCATCAAGACTTCGCACCGAAAAATTTGTTAGAACTTAAAATTGGGATTGTTTATGGTTTCAACCTTCACGGTTGTTATGAAATTCTCGGAAAGGTTTCCAAATATTAAACCTTACAATAAAATGTTAAAGGAAAAGCGGACTAAACTACAAGTTGTGTTTTACAAACAAAAAGTTTGATTAGTAATGTTGCTAATGTTAGGGGAATTTGTTTCGTGTATACTTTCTGGAAATTTAATTATAACTGTATTGTGATCAATAGAAGCCTTCTAACTGAATGTAGCAGGGATTAAAGAGAAGCCTGCAATGTGACTGATCAAGCGATACGACTCAACCTTCACCAGTCGCAGTTGACCCTTTCAACAAAAACTTTTATTGAATTTCACTAGGAAAACAAGGGGTCAAGATATGTTAGATAATTTATTTTAAACTTGGGCAATATGTTATTTTATCAGCATTTTTGACGATGTTTGTTTTTAATGTTTTCTGGTATATATTATTTCAAATAGATGAATTTCTGATTGTATGTATTCTATATATTATCAAAAGTAAGGCTCGCGGATGGGCTTGTTTTGTCATCAACGAAAGTGTTACCTCCCACGGCCGCTGCTTTAATCATCTGAAGATTGACAAATGCCGATGATGATGCATTTCATAAAGTTTTACTGATATCTAAGACTTTTGCTTAAAATTTGATTAGGTGCTTTGGACGTCGAGTTACATGTAACACGTCAGTTACTTATGAATAGTAAAAGTATTTCTGATTTGTGTATAACATAGAAACGTACCTTTCTGTAAAGACCGGAAAGAAGTGTTGTGAAGGCGGCAGACGGTGTTGTACTTTCAAACCTGAAACAAGAAAAGCTACTATAAACTATGTAATTCTAGCTGACCCGGCAAACGTTGTTTTGCCTTAAGTACAGTTAAAAACACTGTAATTGATGAGTTATCGAGCGGGATGAAACATTATTAAATTACTAAAATGGCCATAAAAAAATAGGGGTTAGTGATAAAAAAGTGAAAATTAACAAATTAATTCGACGAAAATTTACGGAAAAAATATGGGTGAGGAACCCTTATCACTTAGGGATATGGAAAATAGATAGTAGCCGATTCTCAGTACTACTGAATACCCATATAAAATTTAGTAAAAATCGATCAAGTCGTTTTGGAGGAGTACAGTAACTAAGATTATGATATGGATTTTTTTTATATAAGAAAATAACGATATTAATGTCCAAGATATTCAAGAAAAAGGAAATAATAACGATTTCAATACTACAATTGCGTATAAAACCAGACTCATGAATAATGTAGGCGGATAAAGCAAAACAGTAGTAAAATCGTACAATTTTATTGTCAGTTGGATTTTAATTGCAATATCGAGAACTATTTGGATTCGCTGGAGCGTTGAAAATTGAGTGGATGATGTAACCATAACATGTGATTCAAGTATATCAGACAAATAGTTTATTTATACTCCTTCGGTATACAAATTGTTTAGTAAAAGTAAAACCAACAGACCAGAAAACATGGACGTAATCAAGTAAGAAGAGCTATAATTTTCCCGTACTATTAGTTTAGAAAAAAAAATTAGTGTACTTCCGCTGTTATCTGAAACCAAATTAAGATAAGCAAAGGAATCATCAAAATAATAAAAAAAGGTGTGACCACCACACCTCCACTCAACTCATACCAGCATGCCTACTATGTAAATATTTTGATGTTTTCTTGCTTATTTTCATTTAGTTACAGATCACAGCAGAAGTACATTTTTTTTTTCTAAAGTTTTTGAAAGTACGAGAAAAAGTTGCGTTACTTTTCATTATTACATATATTTTTTTAACTACAATGGATTTCTGCAAAGCAACGCCTGAGTACCTTATAAACTTTTGTTTTACTTGTTTCGGTTAAGGTCAAAGTTAAGGTAGGTTATAAGCGAAGAAAAATTCAGTTCTCCATACAAAAGTTTGTTGACGGAACGAACTTCATCCACTCGAATTTCCAAAAGTCCTTGATACAAATTAGTTTGTCTAGCCATACTAAAGACGTCCTAAAAGGCGTTGCGTTAATGACCAGAAACTTTGTATAATATTAATAAAACTACACCCAAAAATACATAAATATTACTTTGGCATCAAAACATAAACACATTATCACATCAAAGGTCCAGAGAGCAGCAATAAATCAAATTCCCAACATTAAGGAAGAAGTAAATAAACGGGAAGTCGGGACTTTATTAAATTACGACGACAGGCCCCGGACCTTGGCTGTCATTCTGCGGCCCTTAAACGTCACGCTCTGATCTTATTACGAATACAATTTACAACAGTGTTTTTATCAGAGAAAAAAAAAACACTGTTTACTTCAGTTAAAGCATCCTGTTTACTATCATATTTTCTTTACCATAAAAGCTCTCCAATTTCAGAACGCATTGACTTTGTCTGAAAGGCAGGCTAAGACTTCACATATTTTAGTAGTTGGTATACTATTATATTATCTCTACTCGTTCTCCTTTTAATTACTGATATCATATTATTTCACTTTTTATACCTACTACATTTTTTTTCTTTCTATTCTTGCTATGTTTTTCCAGCAAAGCTTGTCAGAGTACAACTTCCTCAGACCAGAACTCATAAATAATGTACAATAATTTTTCTTTGTGTTTCTTTTAAGCAAAGTTTTTTATGTGCAAAAATAGAGATAAAAAGTAATTTTAAATTAATTATTGCATTGAATCAAACTTTAATTTTGATTAACTTAATAGGATGAAAAAGGAATATATTTAAAAAGATTAAACTATCCACCACGGCCATCGACATTTAGAGAAACGTTTTTTCCTGTAACTTTTCTACTCGTATGTCATATGGCAGACATTATGGTATTGGTTTCACATCCATTACTATGTCAGTTCCTATGAATTTGTCCACCAAAGAGGCAAACAACATTACATACTCCATACATTCCATACGTACCAACCCATTAAGATCTCGGATTACACTAAAATGGGCAAACATAGGTAAAATATGAACAAAACATCGTCTGATAAAGGGGTCAGTTTGTTTTACACGGCTTCTGGTCAGGAAAACGCTTTCACCTCTGCCTAAAGAAGAGGCTAAAAAATTGGCCAGGTGCGAATCGGGCTCGAGCATGAAGGGTTCCGTACTTTGAGTTTGGCTTGTTTATCTGAGGTTCCGTACTATAATTTAAACATATGATAAAATAACACGTTTGTTGTATGGGAGCTTTAAAATATTAATTTTATTATTTCAATTTTAAATTTTATTATTTCAATTAAATTTATTTCAAAAGGGAATATATTCATATTCATATTTTATGTGAAAATTTTAAGCGTCTACCTGTTGCTTAAATTAGTATATAGGTACCAAAAAAAAAACAAAAAAAAAAACACTTTTATTATATGAGGACTCCCTTAATAATATTTTTTAACCGACTTCAAAAAAGGAGGAGGTTATATATTCGACTGTATGTATTTTTTTTTTATTTCAGTATTTGTTGTTATAGCGGCACGGGAAATACATAACTTGTGAAAATTTCAGCTTTCTTTCGTTTCTCAGATATAGCCCGACAGACAGCGGGGGCTTGGTAAAGTCAAAGTCAAATAATTTATTGCGGTTTCAGAGTGTTCATGTTTTTTAAATGTCCTAACTGAAACCTACCACTATAGGGCGTGCAAAATATATGAAGAAATCTGGCTGGTTTCTTACAACATATTTTGTACGTTATATATAATCATAATAATCATATACATTGTGATACATTAAGATTGCTTACATTAGATAAATTTAAATTTAGTAAACGTACGGAACCCTTAAAAAACGACAAAAACCGTTCTCACAGGCAGCAAAGACAAGCGTTTTTTTGTCATATCATCGTAAATAGTTAAATGTGGCAATCCGTCTCTAATTGCTGTGATTAGCCAGTTTCTTCCGATCACGGTCGATCGCGCCGAGTCAAGGGCGGCTGTCTGTTGCCACTCGGCGTCCACGGCTCGCTTGCTCGAGATATTGTGTTACTGGAATAACGTGCTCTGATGCTTTGTCTCCGCGACACTTCATGTCAAGGGTGCGGCTGAACACAATACTTCGACTGTCACTTCGTTTAATCCGAGAAATATGAGTGTTAGCTCAAATTTCGGTGGCTTATGTACTTCGATCAAAAATGTATTACTAGATTTAAGGTGATGTCTCTAAAATGGCAACGAAAATTAGACCACAAGTAAGGAGTGATTTGCGTTTGAGGAATTTGGAAATGGAATTGAAGCTCAAGTACAACAATTACAAGTAAACCGTGTAAACTCCATGTAACTTCATTCGATTTAACGACAAACTCTCTAAAGTGTCGAAATCAATTGGCTTTAGTTGATTTAGCTTGTATTCCATAAAATGATACATCCTCTCCATTTAACGACAAAATGCACAGTCCCTTTATTGTCTTTATATAAAGTTTACACTGTACATTTCTGCCATTTTTTTATAGATACGGTGCGGTAATAGTTGATCTCGCGATTGACCAACTATTTTAGTAAATTTTATTATTTCATAAATATGTACCAGTCTATACTACACGCCGAAAATATAGTATCATTCTCACTAATTCTTGCTCAACAAAGGTTTCCTTTAATATCTTCAGTGCTAAAGAGACACACACACACACTGGCTACGACAAAATCTGATTTGTATTTAATAGCGGTCATTTTAAAGAAATAAATGTTAGCTAGTACTAACATTTATATGCGCCGCAGTTTCTAAAACATTTGTTCGTTATAGGTAATTAAGTACTCGTTTGATAAATAAGTCAACAATATATTTTTTGTTGCGTAGTCCTGCCTCACCTACCTACCATTAATTTACAAAGAGAGATAAAAATTGATCGAATGTGTCAAGGCAAAAGAAAATAAAGCGGGTGCTATCAGTCAATTTGTATATTTAAATGTATGCGGGATTTAGAAAGCTGTGGCGCCTGTAGCTCGACTAGCTAAGATGATCTGACGCGATCATCGAGGTTAAGCTTTCGAAAAGAACCCTTTTTACTCTCTCAATGAATTCATGTCACAGTCAATAACAGAATCTTCATTCTTGTAGCAGTCTTAAAGTGTAGTTATAAAGCTTTCTAACGATTCCAGGTGGAAGAATAATATAGATAAAGATTTATGTAATAATATTAAGAGTGTACTTGTAATATAGGCATATACATTTTAGAAATTAAGCAAATTGTAAATTGACTTGCCCAGTATGGCGTGATGCCGTAAGGCTAATAAATAATTTGATTTTGATTTTGATTTTAAGCAACGGTCGTTGCGGTCAGCCTTTGGATTGGTGGTCATGCACAAAAAGCGACATTTTCTGTCGTTTAAAAATGGCATTTTCTTCTGGGTGCTATCGTAGGTCGGATGACAGGTTTAACATTTTTTTTTATAATAGGACACATTTCACACACGGCTGGTTAACCCCATACTGAACTATTTCTAGTTCGTATTATGGTTGCTAACATAACCGATATACATATTACATATACATACATACATATTTTATATAGATACATATTTAACACCCAGATCCACAGCCAACAAATTTAATTCAGCACAAAGACGTTGGCCGTGCCGGGAATCGAACCCGGAACCTTCTGATTGGCAGTCCGGCATGGTAACCATTACGCCAACGAGGTCGTCAAAACTGTAGGTCCCGGCTTAGCATTTTCGGTAGCAGTACAAGCAGCTGTTGTTTCTCAACTCTCGACGTCAGAGCTTAGCCAAGCTCATACGAAGAATAAGAAGATGAAGAAGAAAGTTGGTGACGTCTGTGAACAAAGAACGCAAAATTACAAATAAACATTGCTACGCCATGAACGAGTTTTGAACTCGCTCTAGCGAACATTTCCTCGTTAAAATGATAATATAGCTTACAAACAACTCATCTTAACTTTGTTTATTTTGTATCTTCTTGAGCCTTCTTTGTTTTAATTTGAGAACTTTAGATTGGCGGCTTATACGTTTCAGTAATTATAATTTTAATAAGAAAATACTTAAATAATAAATTTTACAAAGACTAACAGCAGAACCTACATTTTAACGTGTCATTTTCGAACCACGAAACCAGAATAAAATTACACTTTTTAAACGACAGCCTTGTGCGTGGTCACCCATCCAAAGGCTGTCCGCAACGACCGTTGCTTAACCTCATGCTTCGAAAGCATTTCACAGATGTATCAATTTTATACAAAAATTGTATTACTTAGGAAATACAAGTGTACAGTTTTAATTTTGTATTGGTCATCTTGGAATTTAAAATTTATCATAGTATCTTCGTAGTATATGTATTCTACTAACAAGCCCTTTTATTTGATACCATACTGAGGCAGCTGAGAAATAATACATCATTTCAACCAGCATGATTTATAGAATACATAAATTTCTCCTCAAGTTGAAAAATCTGTCGCCTAGCACTTAACAGTGTGTTCCGGCAACCTTCTTACGAGCCAGTTAATCCAGACTAGGTGTGCTCCAGCTTAGGTCGGAGTGTCGCTAACTAATGTGTTTACGCGCCTTCCTGATCAAATGCAGTTAAGCATTTTATTTACACTATTGTTAAAATAAAACAAGGCCTAGATGGCCGCAAAAAATGTAGTGTTGGGGGTTTTTACACGCTTTATATTAGCTTCACCTGTATGTTTGTATGTTTGTTTGTAACCGACTTCTTTGGGCGCGATTTTGACCCACTTTAAACGTCCAGATTTCGTTGAAACTTTGTAGATTTATTGAGGACCGATGACAATACATTAATTTGATAAAATTACGGTTTTCTATAATAAGCGTGTTTTTTAGTTTTTTTAACTATTAATTATTAAACTGTTTATTTACTCTTGTATCCCGAACTAATAAAGAGAATACCGCAGGCGCAGCTAGTATTATGATTTATGATAAACATTCTCTATGAGATCTAATAACCGCAAGCAAAAAGTCGTGTAGGGGGTTTTTTAATTTTTAATTTATTCTTGTATCCCGAATTAATGTAGATAGATAACACCACAAGCGCAGCTAGATAGTACTCGCGATGTATAAAGCACTGGTTGAAAGTATAATTTCTTACCGATTGAGTAGTTATGGACGGACTTAAAAAACATATATAATATAACATATATTTTTTTTAAACAATGTAAATAAATAATAAATAAATAAATAGTATTATTATATACATTTTCTATGAAACCTAATAATACATGAAGTACATCTAATCTTATTGTTGTGATATCCCATTACACCTTAATAGCGCTTGTAGGACAATTTGCATACGATTCTGGCCTTGTTATGAAATAGTTTTTGTTCTCGTTTCGATTGTAGTTTTCTTAGAGGCCGCGATTGTTAGAGTAATCATACGACGAATAAAACCTAGGTACATGCTTCTGTCTCGTGCGAGAAAATCTGAATCGAATTTAAAGTAACATACTGACTTCTGTGTAGACTTCTATTGCTTTTCATTTTCCGTATTACTCAATAATTTATGATATAACTTAGTTAAGGTAAACTAAGTTATATCATAAATTATTGACTAAATAATAATAAGTCTTACTAATCTTCTTTCTTATATATAAAATTTACGTGTCACAGTGTTTGTTACCTTACTCCTCCGAAACGGCTTGACTGATCTTTAGCAAATTTTATATGCGTATTCAGTAGGTCTGAGAATCGGCTACTATCTATTTTTAAGGCAAAACAACGTTTGCCGGTTCAGCCAGTACTAATATAAATATCTTATATATAAAATTTTCGTGTCACAGTGTTTGTTACCGTACTCCTCCGAAACGGCTTGACTGATCTTTACCAAATTTTATTTGCGTATTCAGTAGGTCTGAGAATCGGCTACTATCTATTTTTAAGGCAAAACAACGCTTGCCGGGTTAGCTAGTACTAATATAAATAAGGTATATGTGTGTGTTTGTACTATAGTACAAACATAGAAGTAGTTTGCACTATAAGTTTTTGGTTGTGTATAGATTGGATTAACACAAGTGCGGGTTCGCGGATGACACACATCTTCGTATATTGCAGTCCTCAATCGTCGAACTGATCGCCTGAGACCCCAAAAACAATTTTGTGTATTCGGGATTAAAAGTAGCCTATGTCACACCAAATTTCATCAAAATCAGTTCAGCGTTTCAGCGTAAAGATGAACTTGAGACAAGTTATCGCATTTACAATATTAGTAGTATTGACAATGTTTAATTAACCCAATTCCACAACTTAGATAGACAGATATACTCTTTATTGCAACACAAAAGGAAATACAAAACAAAGAGAAAAATAAATAATAATCAACTTATAAGTAGTGTTACAAGTGGCGGCTTTATCACTTAAAGCGATCTCTTCCAGGCAACCAAAGCATGGATAGGAAATCACAATAAATACGATACAAGTTGAAGCCTTTGAAGAACCTGTGGTCAGAAGTTCCTTCTAGGTAAGCGCGATCCACCGTAGACCTCAATATCACTTACCATCAGGTGAATTGTGGTCAAGCGCTGACCTATTCAGAGTAAAAAAAAAAAATGATTGCCTGTAAAGTCGGTTTTACGGGCGAAGATTTTACGTGACAACGTATGCCGCGTGCTGCGCGCGCGGCAGACCGATCATAGTTGAGTGGGAGAGAGACGCAATGCATTCGGCGGGCCTCTCTCTCGTTCGGTGACTCATCGTAACGTTACCGGGCGTTACACTTTTAAGTGACTCCCAGCCGCAACCTAATTTAAGACGTTGTCACGTCAAAAAAAAAATTGCTGGCTACTATTATGTATTCTGTGATTTCACCAGCGACTGCGGGGTACCGCCTCAAATATTGATATTGTGCCGCAAATCCGTCGAGCGTAATTGGTTTTGGAGGGTTGCATTAATTAAATGATCCACGCCCTGTTGTTGTTTGATTAGAATCCCAATTTGAGGTTAGGACCATAACAGGCTCTTCAGATGACGAAGGTCGGGGATTAAATTTGATTGATTAATTTTAATATGCGACATTTAATGTCACCGCACCACGTAAACGACAAAAAATATTACAAGCCATAAATCATCGACCAATGTGAATAATTTAGATTAGAAAGTAGCACCCGTAACTCAACGAATTTAGGTGATCTGCCCCGATCACCGAAGTTAAGCAAGGGTCGATGGGTACTATCTTTGGGCGGGTGACAATGCACAAGACTGTCTTTCAAAAAGAGACATTTTTATCTGGACGCTACGGGTCGGATGACACGTTAAATTGTATGTCAAGCAGTCGTTAAGCAAAGTCGTCCTTTGGGCGGCTTGTAAACTCTCCCTTCAGAAATTTTGGTCACTTAGGTCATACGAAGTATGGTTCAAAAAAATATGTAGTTATTAAAATTTCGTGTTGTCGCCAATGTTTTCCCATTTACATAATCAACTTAATATTTATATCAGTAAATTGTACTACAAACAAAATAATAATAAAAAAACACTTTTTGGGTTTGCGGTGTCTGGAAACAGTTATATGAATTTTATAAATTATAAATTTAAAACGTCTTAAATACTTGTTAAGCATATAAGCGCTGTGTTTCGAACAAAAAAAATTTAGGATAACTTTTTTAATAAGTATTTGGGAGACAAATTGTTGACCTATTGAATAACATCAACGTAACAACGAGTAATGACATTTCCCCAAACAATATTTTTTTATTGCCACTTTATAACTCATGTTTCGTGTCGTAATTAATGTTATAAGAGAAAAAAAAAACAGAAGTTTACAACAATTTACTTATGTAAATAAATAATTGTCATTTTGCCTTAGTCATAATTGATTACTTTAATTGACTACAAAAAACAGAGATGCAGATGGAGTCAAAATAGACAAAAATAAGAAACAAATGAAAATTATATGTTATTTTTAAAAATGTTGCCTATCTAGGAAGTTTGAAGAGTAGAAGAAAGCGTGTTATAGATAAATGTGAAGCGTTGAGAGGAGATGTAAAATGTAGTGCAAGGCAGAATGGAAAGAGGCTGACCGAAGACTATAATGAATAGAGTGTGTGAATGATGAAGAGAAACAAAAGAGTGAGTGAAAAGATAACGGGACGGCTGATAGAGAGTAGTAGAAGAAAATTGTTCAGTGCCGACCCCACCTGGACTGAAGAATTGAAAGAGGTCATTGGATAAGACATATAAAGTTAAAGCTTAATATAAACTTTTTCTTCCAGGTATTTCGACGTATTATTTAAAATATTTAGTCATTTAAGGCTATTAAGGCCATCTAGTCATATAATAAAAAAAATATCCGAAGTCTTCCGCCAACCCGCACTTGGCCAGCGTGGCGGATTATGGCCTATAACTTTCACCTAGTGAGAGAAGGTCCCGAGTCCCAGCAGTGTTAAAGTATAGTGGGCTGCTTATGCTTAAAGACAAACATATAATCAAGAGGATACCTAATATTATTTCATAATTTCTACATAAGTAACAGATAGATATATAATACAGCAAAAAATATATATGTAGTAAAAATAATATTCGTGCGACTGTGTTAATCTTGGCAATTCATTTAACCACAGATGTCCAAAGATTAGTTTACAACTATGAGAACTTCGTAAACCATATTGTTTTCAAAGGTTATCTACTTGTTAAAGATCGTTAAAAGAGACAAAATGAAATACAATGGGCTCTTTTCACAGAGACTATGGGATTTTGTTTACGATCGGAATTATCCACTAACTTAGATAAATATGGTAGCTCTACTTAAGTAAGGGAATTGTAACTGTATTTTGGATTATTTCGTAGATTTCAATGTAAATGGCCTGGAAGAATTTTATTGAAAAATATTTAGTGGAAGTTACTCGTAAGTGAATTTCGACGATACTTAAAAAATCTATTAAAAAGACTATTTTTATAAAAGCTATTGAGCATGTATGTATCTTTCTACGTAACATAATATATGTATGTATTTCTTGTTTTGTTAGTTTTTAGGATCAAACAGCTAAACTTTGTTTGAAATTTGGTAAGAAGGCAGCTTTTGACTCAGGGCGAACTTTAACAAACTTCAAATCTAATTGAATGAACTAAGAAACTTATATTTTTTTCCTGTCCTGGAACGCGTAACACAAAGCTACCGTCCAGGCCCGCAAGATACTCCTACTGTGGGGAGCAGGAACTTTATTCAGCAAATGTTCATTTATTGAATACATGAATTTACGAATGATATGAGATATTCTTACGCATATACATTTATCATTATGTTTACATATTATTTATATTTACCGAATTGAGATGGCTTCCTTAGAGTTAGGATCTCCGGTGTCTGAAACACAAGCTTGTCGCTCAGTTCTGAGCCGGACTCTGACCTCTGGGGAGTGTCACTGTAATAGGTAAATATTATAACTTAAAAATATGTACCTACACATGATTTTTGTAACGCTTAATAAATAAAGATTTTGATTTGATTTGATGTGTTACTTGTTTTTAACAGTGTTTGGAGCGTTCTCTATACAACTCTAAGAAAATCTTTTTACACTAATTTACAGTTTGTTTACATCTTATTTCCATTGTAGAAACTTATGTTACAAATATATTTATTATGTACCCCGAAACTCTCCTACACATAAACAAGCAAAATTTCGAAGCGAACGGAGCAAATTTTAAGCGGTACCGAATAAATTATAAGGCGTAGGCTAAACAACCCAAACGCTCGACTCATTAATTTTTACTGGCGAAGGAAAAAGGACTCTTGAAAAGAAAATTGCTTTAAGCTAAAGTAGGCACGTCCCTGAAATTCGGGAAAGCATAAAATACAGAGTTATTACTGTGTTTTATTTTTATTACACGCTTTATATTAGCTTCACCTGTATGTTTGTTTGTTTGTAACCGACATCTTTGGGCGCGATTTTGACCCACTTTAAACGACCAGATTTCGTTGAAACTTTGTAAATTTATTGAGGACCGATGACAATACACTAATTTGATAAAATTATTACATTTTTTTGTATGTTTGTTTGTAACCGACTTCTTTGGGCGTGATTTTGACCCACTTAAAACGGCCAGATAAGCGTGTTTTTAAGTTTTTTTAAACTACTATTAATAACCCACGACTCAAAAACGACGGGGTGTTATAAGTTTCACGTGTCTGTATGTGTGTGTGTATGTATGTATGTGGTATTGTAGCTCCCTAATAAATAAACCACGATATTATTTTTTTTGCTTGAAGTGTGTGTTAGTCAGGAATGTTCTTACTAATGTAACTGATAAAAATCGGCCCAAGAAGGCCGTCGCCACAAAATGGCGGATTACATATTGATAGTACTTGACTAGTAGAGGCCGACCGAAGAAGACATGGATGGAGTGTGTAAATGGGGACATGAGAGAAAAAGGAGTAAGTATTGCGACGACGGCTGATACGAGAGAGTGGAAGAGATTAGCTGTGCCGACCCCACCTAGTGGGATAAGTCAAGGAAGTAGAAGATGAAGAAGACTAGTAGAACGCATACAAAATAATAAACCTCAAATCCAATAGTCAGCCACCAGCAAAACATATCGGTGATTTCTAAAATTATTGTTACTTGCACAGAACAGAGTTGTCCGCTTTAATCCGTGATAGTACGAGGAAGTGTTAAGCCAAGGAGCACTTGCCGGTGATAAACTACCTCCATCCCGACTGTAAATTGACTTTTAACGCAACCAACTTTCTTTTCATAAAATAACTACAAGCACTTAAGGTACATATACATAACATAACACTTGAGTTACAACTTTGACGACCTCGTTGGCGTAAAGGTTACCATGCCGGCCTGCTAATCAGAAGGTTCCGGGTTCGATTCCCGGCCCGGTCAACATCTTTGTGCTTATCCAAATTTGTTGGCTGTGGGTCTGGGTTTTAAATATGTATTTATATATAATATGTATGTATGTATATGTAGTATATCAGTTGTGTTAGCAACCATAATACGAACTAGAAATGGTTCAGTATGGGGCTAACCAGCCGTGTGTGAATAATAAACAAAAAACTAAGTCTTATTACATTCGAAGCAATAATAATATTTCGGAAAGGCGAAGAAAAGGAAAAACTGCGTGGGTTTCTAAGACGTAAATCTCCAAGCGGAATGTTTCGAGAAACTTGGTTCTAAGCTCCGGTACAGACATGACAAATGCCCTGAGGGGTGTCGGGCTGTGTGACCTCCGGTGACCTTTGACCTTACTTTAATTATAACATGACATTGGCAAACGAAGCTGTAGTACGTAAGTACCTAACTCACAAAATATAGTCATACATTTTCATGGTAGTAAGTGCTTGCCTAGCAAGCTACCACCCCCAAGCTGAAAAGTTAAGCCTCTAGCTGTATTCTAGCTACCTTTTTACCCTTGATAGGTATGGGTTTGACTACAGCTTGCCTGGTATTAAGCTGCACTGCTTACATACATGAGAGCCAGATATTCCAGACTAAGCATTCTCAACCTAATGTTAATAAGCTGAAATAAGGAATATCTGACTCTCAAGGTGTCAGTCAGGACACTATGCTAGGTGCTTGGCGACAGATTTTTCACTTATGTGGTTTCACAGTGGTGGAAAGGCTAGGCAGGCGAGCACTAGAAAATGCCGTACCACCATGAAATCTTAAACAATTTACAACAAGTAAATAGTTATTTAAAAAGTTATTTTAATTTATTTTGAATTTGTAATCTCAGTATGTAACTTGTTTGTGCTTTTGTTTGAAATTTATCTGTAAGTTATTTAGAATTAATGGGTCCTTGAAACCTGAATTCAATAAATTAATTATATTACTAGCTGACCCGGGAAACGTTGTTTTGCCTTAAAAAATAGGTAGTAGCCGATCATCAGATCTACTGAATAAGCATGTTAAATTTAGTAAAAATCGGTCAAGCCGTTTCGGAGGAGTACGGTAACTAACATTGTGACATAGAAATTGTATATATTAGATTATAATATTATTATTAAAAGGATACGTAATTAAATTATTTATCAAAGGAAATTCTATCGGCACAACCAAACAAGGACAAACACGAAACGGTCTCGTAAAAGCAAGACAGCGCCAAGCATGGGCTGCATAAGGCTTCCTGGCACCGACAATCGACATGCCTCAAGCGTCGACTTCCGCCGACACAACGGAACCTCTAGTCGTGTCCAATCATGCCCTTACAAGCCCTGACTATAAAATATGGAAGACTGGAAGTTCTCTGAATAGTAGACATTGCGAAATCAATTTTTTGGAACATGATTTATATCGAAACTGAAAAACCTCAGATCAATCACTAGACCAATCCTACTTTCTATTAGCCGTAGCGCCTGTAGCTCGGCTATCTAAGGTGATATCACGCGATCAACGAGGTTAAGTAATGGTCGATACGGATGGGTGGACGGATGCACAAGACCGTCTATTAAACAGTGGCGTTTTCATCTGGACTGTACCGTGGCTCGGATGACACGTTAAATTGTAGGTCTTGACTGTGTTAGTCTTAGTACAAGCATTCGTTAAGCTCTGTCAGAGTCAGAGGCCTTGATATATCGGGCTTGAAAACTCTCGACACCAAAGCTTGGCCACTTTGCTCAAACGAAGAAGACTTTATATTAATATTATAAATGCTAAAGTTTGTATTCGCTGAGCCGTAGTAGACGAAATTAGGTATTGAGATAGCTAAATACCTTAGATTAACACGTAGGATACTTTTTATCCCAGATTAATAACGATAACATTGGGCACAAATAGTTTGATTCATGTTTGCAAAATAGGCTTAAATTGTTAATGGTACCGAATTGCTCTTAGTATCACAATTAAAAAGAACAAAACACAAAGATCCGTCAAGATTGGTTCAAACTACTACAGCCTGTGCACGAGTATACATGCATACAAAGATAGGCAAAGCAAATTTGGCCAGTTGATGCAGAGAAGTTTTGCTCGCTTTGCTCACTCAGTCACTGCGGTCAGTTAAAATTTATCTATACTCATATTATAAAGAGGAAAAGTTTGATTGTTTGTTTATTTAAAAAAGGCTATTTTTTTCCAAAAATATTAGAAATTCTTTACTAAAAATTTAATGTTATACAAGGAGTAAAGATATAAACAAAAATATCCTTACATAGCATGCGCTTCGAAAATCAAAACATGTTAGAGGATGGAGTGATTTAGTATGTTTTTGGAGAGTGGGAACTCAATACCATAATAATATTTAAAAGGATGGGTCATCCTCGCGAGAGAATGATTTCGCACCCATTATCTTTGAAAAAAACAAACATCTATACAAACTGTCGTGTTTATAATCATCAATTAGGTAGTAGGTTTTCGTCAGTTAATAGCAAAGTAAATAAAAAAACTTCTAGACCACTTTCAAAAATGTATTCTAGAATATCTCATTACACTTAGATTGATGAGATTCAGATTATTTTAAAGCCCGTTCGAAGCCGGCGCGGGTCGCTAGTATAAAATATGCCTATAGGTAACATCTAAGGCAGCGAAAACTATGAGGAAGTAAGTCGGCATTGCTTCGTTCGGTCACTGCACTTGATGAATGCTGAGTGTTTATGCAGACGTAGTGAAAATAAAACACGTGCGTCTTATTGTGATATCTGAAACACATTGCTCAATCAAGAGCTTATCTTAAGAGCAAATAAGATCGGCTTAAAAAAGGAGTATTTATTACATGCTTCGATAAATAATGAATCTTCTTCTTGTTCGTATGAGTGGTGTAATCTTACCTTATCTAATCTTCTTCTTCTTCTTCTATCTTCTTCTCTGGTGTCGAAATTTTCAAGCCGCCCGAAGGCCTCTGATTCGGCTTGACGACTATTTGTACTAAGACTAACAGCCGGGACTTAAAATTTAACGTGTCATCCGACCCTGTGTAGACTTTAGTATTTTTAGTCCTTTATTAGTTAGTTACTTTATTAGGTACTTGTTATTTCTTTTTTGAAATTGTATGCCTATTAAAGAGGAGGAGACACTGTGCTTCACAACACAGGACTTGTCCTACAGTGAAGCACAGGGTACATCTTGTTGTTGTACAATAGTATGTAAGATACTTTTGTAAAAATATTCTTTTTCACTATTGTACACCACTTTATTTGGACAAATAAATAAACGTTTTTTAAACCCACGCTAGCGCCCAGATGAAAATGCCACTTGAAATAACGACAGTCTTGTGCATGGTCACCCATCTAAACACCGCCCGCATCGAACGCTTAGCTTCGATTATCGCGTCAAATCACCTTAGCTACAGACGCTATAATGAACCTAAATCTATATTTAATCTAACAGTGACAGTACCCAAAATTCCAGTTAAGTTCCCTACTTTGTATAGCAACACTGAATATTGGTTGTCTGTAAAGGCGATTAAAGGACGATAATTTTCCGTCATGACGTCATCGTCATAAGAAAACCTCAACATTGGCCGAAGGAGTGAAAGAGAGACGATCGTACCTCTCTATCGCTTGCTTAGCGCTCTTACTTGCACGCTCGTTCAGGCGGAACAGAACGTGACAATAAGTCATACTATTTCGTGCGTGCAGCGGGCGTACATAAATTTATAAGACGTTATCACGTTAAAAGTAGTTTTAAACCCAGATAATATAGTTATGTAAGTACTTATTATACAACTACGAGTAATAAAAAGAATATAAATAAATACAGTGTAAGCTCCATGTAATGTCACTCGATTTAACGACAAACTCTCTAAAGCGTCGAAATCAATTGGCTTTAGTTGGTTTAGCTTGTATTCCATACAATGATACATTCTCACCATTTAACGTCCACTCTCTATAACGCCATAAAATGTACAATTCCTTCAGTATCGTTAAATAGAGTTTACACTGTATTAGGACATATTTCACACACGGCTGGTTAGCTCCATACTAAACCATTTCTAGTATTATGGTTGACAACACAACTGACATACTACTTATACACATACATTAAATACTTCATATCAACACATATTTAACACCCACACCGACAGCTAAGAAATTTAGTTCATCACAAAGATGTTGGCCGTGCCGATAATAAAACCCGGTACCCTCTGGGTGGCAGTCCGGTATGGTAACCACTAAGCCAATGAGGTCGACAAAATGTAAAAAAGGAGTTTATTTATTCCTTATTTTGTATATTCTGACCAACGTATTACCAAAATGTCAGATGATTTAAATTATGCATTGCCCAAGTGTATTAGTAATCACGTTAAAATAGAAGACAAAATTAATTATATTTAGTGTATTTGGTCTGTGATCTGAAACCCAAATTAAGATAAGCTAATATTTTTTTTATTAATCATGTTGAAATGTATGGTGTAACTGAATATAACTGCTCCTTTACCAACAACAGAACAATAAAACCGCACCAATTTTCCAACAGCCCTGCCCACCACGAAACAGTATAATAGTTCGCGTCGAATTTCAACCATTTTTCTCCTCAAATTACAGTTATTTTCGTAATATCCCATACAAAGGCTTTGTGTAGTATTGCGCCGAGGGTAATCTATTGGCTACTTGTGTCAGTAAATTGCTTGCCAGTTTAGACCATCGGAGAATAATCCAATCTCATTCGACTTCGGAGTTGGAAACTAAGATTTTTGTAAGAAAGGCTTCGTGTAAAGCCTTATTTTCTTTAGAAAGAGGTTGAATGACGTTTTTTCTGTACGCTCAAGGTTGAACTGAATGTGTAAGGATTTCTATTAGAGTAACAACTTTTTTGAATGAGCGATTTTGTTAGCGCATACTATTTATGATTTAGATTTTATTGTTTTATTTTTTCGTATAAGGGTGTATTATATTGGCATATATTATGCATATGGGTGCAAATTTGATTTCTTTATACATAGCATTAATGTACTATGTATAAAAAAAAGTAGTAGTATAACAAAGTGCCACTAACAATGCAATCAACGAATCTAAATCAGTTGTATATTTTTAAACTGGACCTTAAAAAAATATTGTTTGACTAAGCCTAATATTCTCTAAAATGTTTCTATGGGAAGTCGTAAACTCAGTACAAACCGTTCCTTGTTTTATTGTATACGCATTTTGTATAAAAAGATTTGATAGTCTAATTCAGTAGTAAAATCTATAATTAATTATGTACTTTTACAAAGCCATTATAACAACAAGCACACAAAAATAAACAAACATGACCATCGCGATCATTCAACGGAACGTTAACGTCTAAGCTAGTGCATCTAACTACGAGTATATACCATTTTATCTCATCTTAAACTGGCTGCCTCAGGAAATGAGAGAGACCGCACAAAGCCTGATGCCAGAAAGAGATGCAAGCATGGTAATTACGTCTTACCCCGGATGCAGTAATGGGAGGACGTTGTACCATAATCTAACGTTGTACCCAAGGATACATCTGCCGGAGACAAAAACATGATGCTGTATGATTAACGGAACGTGTTTAGATGGAGCCGCTTGCTATCTTGTATTTTTACTAATGATAAATAGGCTTACGTTTGACCGCAGCCTGATGTTAAGTTTGACTGTGGTCTAAGATGTATCACCCTTGCATAGAAGGAACCTATTTACTCTAGATTTGAAGGCCCCCAAATTGTACTTCTCGGGAAAAAGAGACTCAGGAAGAGAGTTCCAAAGCTTCGCAGTTCTCACAATGAAGGTCGAAGCATCTCTCACTTCTTTTTTTTAAACAATAAGATAGTAGGGGTGTAAAAGTTTGGCGTGTATGTGTGTCTCTGTTGCATTGTAGCTTCCGAACGGATGGACCGATTAAAGTTTAATGTATTTTTTGTTTTAATAAGTGTGTTAGTCTGGAGTGTACTAAGCTAAGTTTGAAGAAAATCGGTTCAAGATCGCAACCACAAAAAATAGTGTCAGGGGCCAACTAAATTTTTAATTAGATTTTAGTGACTCCGCATTCACTGCATAGAAAAATCTCTGCATTATACGATTCGTGAATAAGTAATTTCTTTGGTTTATTTCGTAGTTTCATACTTCTATTAATAACAAACGGGTTTAAAAATTTAAACGATTTTAACATATGTATTTATCTTTTCTCTTATCAAACAACTCCTGTACCATGAAAGTTAAAACAATTCTAAGCAAAAGCACAGTTCGAGATAATAAATACTGAAAGCTCTCATAGTTTAGGAAAAGCTGTTTCGTTCCAATTTCACTTTGCAATATTTAGAATAACGAAGTCTACTAACGATGGTGGGTACCGAACTAAATTGGACACAATCCTTGACCGGCTTAGCCGGCGTGCGACTAAAATCTAGGTCGTATGGACTAACGAATGGAATGCCTGAGCAAATACTAGGTCTTTCAGGTTCTAGGGTACTTGTTGGTGATAAATATCAATAAGTTTGATTCATCATACCCCCTCATCATTTTCATGATCTCGTTGGCGTAATGGTTAACATGCCGGACTGCTAATCCGAGGTTCAGGGTTCGATTCCCTGCACGGCCAACATCTTTGTGCTGAACTAAATTTGTTCGCTGTCGGTCTGGGTGTTAAATATCTATCTATATAAAATATGTATGTATATGTAGTATATCAGTTGTGTTAGGAACCATAATACGAACTAGAAATGGTTCAGTATGAGGTTAACCAGCCGTGTGTAATAAAAAAAAAACTCCGTCCACTATCGAACGAGCAGAGTAACCCGAAAGAGACACCGATATTTCCTTGGTGTAGCTAAGGAAATAACGGAAAAAGATTCCCATAAAGCACTTTGCTTCAACATTCATGGTGAGGACTGCGAAACTTTGGAATTCTCTGCCTGAGGATCAGCTTCCTAAGAAATACCATCCTGAGATCAAATCGAGATTGAATAATTTCCTACTGGTAAGCGTGATACAAAGTAACGCTATTTAACATCAGGCAAGCTGTGGTCAAATGCAAACTTTTAACATATAAAAAAGTTATCATCATGGTTATTGCATCTGCGCTCATGGCTGAACAAGCCGATGCGAGAGCGACAGATGCGGTCACATTTTAGGCAGATCTATTTATTGCCTTAATATTGATATAGAGTTCTATTAAATAGCAATGTAATGTACCTGCTTCTTTGGCCAGTTTCGATAGACTGGACAAATGCCTAGATCTAAAAAGATAGAAAAAATATTGGTAGCTATTTTTATGATGCTCAAATTGCTGATTTTAGTGAAAGAATTTAGTATGGAGATAGTTAGACCCTGGATTAAAGTCTACTTTTTGCCCGGATTAACATGGCTTGCACTGCAGGACGCAGCCAGGTATGGACATAAGCACAACCATTACATAAGCAAACATAAGTTTACTTTTTAGTTCCCAATGCTGGAGCTTGGGGATTTGACTCGCAAAAAAAACAACTGTATACTACATTGTGTAAATATGATTTACAACTTTAATGACTTACACACCACATGCCAAAATAAATAACCTTAAACAGCAGCACAAACTTTCTAATATCAGCTTTAGGCAATTTATTTAAACAGTTGTCAATAGTGTCAGGTGATTGAAGCAGTTAAATTATTGTTGCAATTACCTATTTCCCCTTCACCGGAGACAAATTAATAACATACAAGGGAAGCTGCTTTGGATAGGTTAGCTGCTCGTCTGTCCTGGTAAAGACTTCAAATTTTCGGTCTGATAGTATTTGAATTTTTGTTGTTTACATTTAACAAAACTTTGGTACAATCATTTATTCAATTTTAAATTCAAAAGTAACTGTTACACTCTTAGACTTGTAATATATAAAACACATAACAATTATGTTTATGAATATTTATATTATCTTTGGTACCTGTTTGCTATCAACAAAATGTAATAACAATAACATCTGTTTATCTTATCAGTGCAATCACTTGTTTCCTGATCAATATAGATGCCAGTAAAATATGATATCACTATTCATTTGTATATATTTGTATAACAAATTTTATTTGAAACAGAATGGCTTTTGATTACAGCTGAAGCAAGATTTAAAAGGATTTTTAAATATGCCATATTTTTCTACCATAGCACCTTAACTCACAACACTTTCTCCATTGGATGAGCAGGAAAACACCGTGTCAGCATCATTTCTAGAGGTGCCAAATTACTTAGTTAGTGCAAAACACCAAGGTATGGAATGATTTACCCTGTTACTCAATAACTATGGTCTAGTGAATTTAGCTCAAGGCAAGAGTAAGCTGGTTTTTCTTATGGGTAAGCGTGCTTCACCTTAGATCACAATATTGCTCACCATCAGGTGAATTGTGATTAAGCGCAAGACCTATGTAAAATATAATGATAGTTTTTATTTGAGACTTGACCGTAATATAGGTGTTCGGAGCTGTCTAAGATTAATAGACAATAACAAGAAGCCTTATTTTGCTTCACTGGTGTTATTGGTTGTATTGTGTTAGTCGAGGTTTGACTGCATAAATAGCTAGCAGAGAAGTTATTATTGCAAAATGAAGGGCCTTATAACTCCTCTGCTTTGCGTGTAGTTGTGTCCTGGCTTATAAGGAATTTACAGTAAATTCATAAGTACTCACATTCATATCCTTTTATAATAATTACCTTTATTATTATGGCTGTAGATTATAAGAATGTCCCGTGAAAAAAGTAAGAGCTTACTTAATACAACATTCATAAAATAATTATTTAAACCTAACTACCTTTAAATTTTGCTGTGATATTGGAATTATATGTATCAATATTTTTACATTTCCTTTTTATAGCTGAGAAAAATTTATAGAATTTTTTAATAAGGTACTTTTTCTAATATGTACATATATGTAGGTATTTTAATACTATGTATGTGCAATATTTTGAATTAAGACTTACCAGTTATAGGTCTGCAGACAATCCCAATGCAAACGATATTGAAGGGACACTATATTCACAATCAATGACAATAAAAGTTTTAATTTATATTGATATCAATAACCCACGTTTTTCATACACGATTTCATTCAAGGAACAACAAATTTCTTTTGTTGTGGTCTCAGATCGTATTTTGTTTGACTGCAGGAAAATGCGTTTTATGACATTGACATTCAGTTTGCAACAACTTCACTCATATGTTTTGTCGATAAAACAGTCCTCCGTTGAAAAGTCATAGTTTACCTAAACTGCACTAGATGGCGGAAAAACAACATAAAAACGTTAAATATGACGACAGACTTCGCTCATGAAGCTTTACTACAACTTCATGACTTCGCTACTACTTGATATACAGAAGTTCTTCAGGTTGTCAACAGATGGCGTTCAAACCAAACATACGGATTGGTTTGTGCAGAAAAATTGTTTACGCTAGAAGGCAAATTTGATCATTATTAGAATTGTTTGGCGGGGTTGTTAGTAATATAGGGTTCCAATCCCAATAGTGCGGTTAAATTGGGCTCAGAAAACTTGGTAGCATGCCTTTGCCATGGTAGGTGTATAGTTTCTATGTAGGTAACTGGCATCCGGGCTGAGCAGGGTATCTAGAAGAAAATTTCTTCTTCATGTAAAAATGTGTACCTTTGATAACTGTTAAATGTAAAACATATTTTCAGCATTTTCGGTTTATTTATTTTCGTTCAAAATAACACTTATATACCGAGTCCTAAATTATCTATAAATTAAATCTAATGCTTTAATTAAGAACTATACATTTAAAACACGGAGAGCACTGAACTCCACTGAAGGTTGAACCTGTGTCGTGGAGTTCAGGCTCTTCCATTTAACGATACATATCATTTTCTGCAAGAAATTATTTTAGTTTGAATTAAGAATATTAGTAATATATAAGGAGAACTCTATAGACTTATAAATTAAAGGATTTGCAAAAAACACTATAAACATTATGCATCGTAATAAGTTTATTGTTTAACAAACTTTTGGTGCCTAGTTGCTTAATTTAGATCTACCATTACCTCCTTAGTCAGTTAGCTCACACGAAAAATACCTAATATATACATAAGTATTAACCAATATTTTGTATCTACCTATAAACTAAGATGTCTAATAAACATAATGATATGTTATTTTTTATGATTTGTTGATTATATTTATTTTTCAGACTTAAAAGATAAGTTCACATTTCAAAACATTACTTTTTCTCTTGAACGTTACAATACAATTAATTTAAGTTATTAGTTTAGTAATATAAGTAGAAGTAATCAAGTAGAACACTGCTCAGAACAAAGATATTCTGATTAAAAATTCACCCTATGGTTTTTCCTACATTAATAAAATAACAATCAATCAGTAGTCTTACTACGTATACCTAGGTATGTATAATTGAGTAGGTATACATACTTATACATATATCTTTAAGAAACAGGCTACTTCGCTACTTTTCAATCAAATCTTCAGCCTCAAGCTGTCACACCGAATGACCTCACTCCCAAAAGCCGAAAAAATTCGATACCACCCAAAATGGTATCCAAGCAACGGTCTCCAGTCGATCGCGCTCCTTTGTACGCACAAACGTACCATAAGCCATAATAAATCATATGTAATGTAGGTATATGTGTGTGTGTTGAACTACAATAAAGCACAGGTCAGTACCTACGTAGTTCGTTGCACGTGAATTTGTGCTTGCTTGCTTTTAACTCTGAAATGTAGGGCGCGCAAGGGCGGCGCCGCAGGCAGGGCCAGGGCGGTTGTGTAACCTTTAATGATGGTATCAGTATCGTGATTGCATGTTGCAGTCTTTGCTTCCTCTTCGATTATTCCGTTGACTCATCTGTTAACTTTACCTTTTAAGAGAATTAATAATATTTTAGTCACTAAAAATTTAGTTGAATAAGATAAAAATTTGTACACACTTGTATGAACAGAAACTGAAGAAAATGCGTCGGCCCTAGCTCTTGTGAACTACCTCATCATCATCATCATTATCAGCCCGTAGACGCCCACTGCTGAGTATAGGCCTCTCTTCTTGTACGCCAGTCATCTCGGTTTTGCGCTGCTCTCATCCATGTCTTGCCTGTGATGTTCCGGATGTCGTCGACCCAGCGTGTTAATGGTCGACCGACGCTTCTTTTGAACTGAATTATGTATGGCTAATACACATGCCTAGCCTAGCCTGCCAAAAAATAATATATTGTTTTTGATAGGTTTGCGTTTGACTTCAGCTTGGCTGATGTATACCTGCGCTGTAGTCTACGATGCGGCACGCTTACCTAGATTTACATAGCAATTTTATGACAAGTAGAAGTACTACTTATAATGCAAGAAGATTTTTGGAGTCTGCGTAAGTACTTATGGATGATTGGAGAGATAATATCGAAAAGAAAGTTCTACTTATCCTCGTATCACATTCTTACCGAACTTATAAAATATATAATACAACAAACAGTTAGAAGAAATATAAGATGAAATCGAAATTAATTATGAAGTCAAATTTAATCACCAACAATAATTCATAAATCGAGTATGTATTTCAATCAATTCAGGGTAAAAATAAAGAAATTGTTATCGTTAAAGTATGTACATAGGGTTCTTACTTCTTACTCTAAATAAAATAAAATAAAATAAAAAAGTTATTTATTTAATTACACCACACATATAAATTTTTCAAAGATACTCTAGATAGTATTAAGAAACCGTATCTTTAAATAGTATTTTGATGATTTAGTTTTCTGCTTATTTTTTCGCAACATTTCTTTGTGCTCAAGGTGCCAGCCCTAGTTTTCCCAAGTCACACAATTTACCAAGTAACCCTTTCGTCAAATGAGACCATTTTTATGCCGAAATAATCCAAATTGTTCGAATAAAATAGTACGATTTATCATGTTGTGATCATGTAAGGTCGCGTGCCATTCACCGTCGTTTAAATTCTGATGCACTCACATACGAGTACATGGGACCATTTGACATATCAAATGATAACAGAAAGTTTATTATACAACTTAAAATAATGATAAAACAAGTCATTTATAAAATTAATAAACCAAAAACAAGACCACTAATAAAATTAATTATATTACTTAACAGATATATGAATATGAAATATTGAAGACATATGAAGATGAAACATTACGTGTATTTTTTTTGCTTATTAAATTTTTTTTTTATTATATCAAATTTTCCATGAAACTGGCAGTGTTCCCGCGCTGAACTCAAATTCTGTTAAGCCGGTTGACCGTGAAGAAGTAACAAACATACCCACACACACACACACTTTCATATTTATTACTCGTATATTAGTAGGATTCACGTCTCTCTCTTTCATATTATCATTGTTTCTCAAGTAAAGTTCGAGTATACTTCTACCTAGCTAATAAAGAGCCGTACCTCACCCCGGTCTACCCACTTAAACAGACTTTAGAACTTTCAGGGCCTTTAATTGCTTTTGCCATCAAGATAAAACACTCCTTCTACACATACACGCAGTTATTCTTCGAACAGTTGACTTTTAGAACACAATTTTTAGATCGAGAACTGAAACTTTCTTCTTCTTCTCCTTTACCATTTCCTACTAGGTGGGGTCGGCACAGCCTGTTTTTCGCTTCCACGCCACTCTATCATCCGTCATCTCCACATTCACTCCCTTCTCATTCATATCCTCCTTCACACAATTCATCCACGTCTTCTTTGGTCTACCTCTCCTTCCGCTACTTCTTCGTGAACTGTAACTTTATGACAGCGTATTTCAACTATAGGTACATCAATTTTATCTTTATTCACAAAATTTATTTAAAATACAGTATTAGCATAGACAAAGTTTGTATTAGGTACTTTCCTAGTTACTCGTATTATAAAATTGAAACGTAAATTCTAAACTACGTAAATTTAAAAATTCGCTACAGCGCTTCATAGAATATACGAATTTTTAATTTTCAAAAAAAAAATACGGACCCTAAAAATGTTGACAACAAAAAAATACATATTTTTCTAGTAAAATTTCCTACAAAAAAATCAAAGGCATTCTCACTTATAAGCTTAACAAATTTTAGGAATGTAGTTTAGACTTGTATTAAAATAGATTTAGAATTATTTATTTTTATTCCAGACAAACACGGGTAAAACCGCGGGGCATAGTGTTATTTAAGTTACCAATAAATTTATAATTGAAGAACGAACTCTACTTTTAATTACGATATTGCGTGTTACCATCCGCTGTAATTTAGTGTTGCCAGTCGTTGATTTAAATTTAATTATTGCAGTTTAGTTCGGAACGCCGTAGTTCATGGAAATTTAATTTTAATCGAATTTAGCAGACGTAAAAGCAAGGTAACTTGTTTTCTGTTATTTAGCACGTGGTCTAGTTTATGATACAAAGAAAATCAAGAAATTAAATTCAAAGACTAAATTGCTTTGAATTTTGAAGAAAATAAATTCAAAATTTTAGTCTTTGAATTTATTTTTTTGATTCCCAAAATGACCTCTTAATAAATAGTATTAATAAGCATAATATAGTAGTAAAATAGGTACATAATATATTTTTCAACTCTAAAAAGTCTTTGAATTAATACCTATGTAATTTAAAATTATTTAATTAGTTTTGAATTTGTAATATTGTGAATATGAAGGGGTGTTATGAGATTGTCATATCTGTGTCAGTCTGTGATCTCGTAGCTCCCAAACGGATGAACCAATTTTGATATACTTAGTTAGTAGCTTGAAAGTCAGTTTGAATCATAATTATAAACATCAAATTAATTACCTATTACGAATATGGTAAAGTACAAAGACAGGTTTTCAACAAATCACAAAAGTGCACCATATTCTGCCTTTCAGTGTGCAATAACAATCAAGATGGCGGATCATATATTTTTTCCCAAATTCCTTCACTATGGATATCAAATATAAGGGTTTTACGAGTAGAATACTTAATTATCAAATCCAATATGGCTGCCATCACAAAATTACGTCACTAACGTGGGTTTCAATATGTTTAATGTTGTTCTTTTCATAATTTTGACAGGATATATTTTAAACAATATGGTGCCATATCATAATGTTTAATACCACCTTGTTTTTTTAGGCATACCCACCCTATTCGTATGAACTCGCTTCGGTTTGAAGTATATAGCAAAGTCATTGTTTTATTACAGTTTTGAAAACTTCCATTGCGTGTCCTAGCGCGTGGTACGCGTCGCGGCATCTTTTACGAAAATCCAGTTTATTGATGTTCAGACACATTATACCACGATAATGCAGGTTCCTCGTAAAAATATCATTACATTAATGGCATTTCGAAACGCACTTTTCTGTAGCAAAAGGCATTATTTAGTATTGATATCGTTTTAGTTATTTTCTTCGTTTCATATTTTGTCGGTAACCAACCATTAATTATTTCCACAGACGATTTAGGTTGCTAAAAATTTATTCATACCACACTGGTTATTATATACATAAAAAACACATTATTATTTTGTATTAACTAACATATTATAATTATATGAATTTTATGATATAGAATAGGATATATAATTTTACTTCTACATCCGCAGAACTGCATTAATACGTTTTTTAAGCTTCTGTAATTTTACTGAAATAAAATATTAAAATACGAAATAAATATGTATTATGAGACTATTATTGTTATAATAAGAAGATGAAAAGGAAGATCTGGAAGGCCATTATAGACCAAATTAAGGAGAAAGCGAAAGTTATGTCGTATAAGGAAAACAAGGATTTATATTCTGCCTTGCAGCACGCAATAATAATTAAATTAAGTTTTAAAAGTACTGAACTGGACTGGACCACAAACACTCACTCAGAGAGAGTTTTTAAAGAGAACAGACTCAGACACAGGATACACATATGTACATTATTAATACAAATCACATTAAACGAACACGAAAAAAGAAGAAAGACAGCATTGTACTTGTCCCCTAGCGTCCGAAAAAGGTCAGCCCTCAATATAAACGCTAGAGTTTTCTCTGCAGCACTGATTTTCAAGACCAACCTTTAGAGACGCGTCGATACAAATGAAGAAAAGTGAAGAAAAATTAAATAGCAAACTTATAAAATACATGATTAAGACAATAAATAAAAAAAGAAAAGACTAGCTAACACGGTGTCTGAGACACACCCTTAAGACAGACAGACAGCGGAGGCTTAGTAATAGGATCCTGTTTTTACTTTTTGGGCACGGAATCCTAAATTAATAATAATATAACAAACTATAAACAGCTCTTCTTACAACAGATAATGGCAGATAACAAGCAAATCAGCATGGCAGCGAGTGCCATCGCGCTCCGTGGAGTGCGTATCTTCCTGTCAGCTGGGCGGGCGGTGGCGGACCGCAGCCGCCCTGCCGCTGCCCAAACACAGCCCAGAGCCAAACCCAAGCCCAAAGCCAAGCCACCAGTCATCGGTGCCCGCCCGCCTCAGAAGGTGTTCGACTTGCTGTTCAGGACTACAAGGTTTAATAGGTAAGTAGTTCCGAAGATTCGCACAAAGCGTTTTGCTTCGACCTTCATTGTGAGAACTGCGAAGCTTTGGAACTCTCTTCCTGAGTCTCTTTTTCCCGAGATGTACAATTTGGGGGTCTTCCAATCCAGAGTAAATAGGTTCCTTCTAGGCAAGCGTGTTACATCTTAGACCACAGTCAAGCTTAACATCAGGCTAGCTGCGGTCAAACGTATGCCTATTCATAAAAATAAAAAAAAGTATGTATGAAACTTTACAGACCAGAGACATCATTAGTGTCTCAAACGACAATTATTTAAAAGTAAATTAAAAATCTGCCTCGTTCAAAACACGTTCTACTCTTTTGACGAAATTTTTACTAGCCAATTTAAAGTTTTCGAGAGAGTCATACAAGAGTCATAATTACCTTTATTAATATAAGTTTATAATACATTTTTTACAATTATAATAACATAACAATGACAATGCAATAACTGACTTGTAATTTTATACATTTTACCAATAAATTTGTTTATCTGTTTTAAAAAGATGTTATAACAGTTTGACGACCTCGTTGGCGTAATGGTTACCATGCCGGACTGCTAGTCAGAAGCTTCCGGATTCGATTCCCGGCACGGCCAACATCTTTGTGCTGAACTAAATTTGTTAGCTATCGGTCTGGGTGTATAAATATGTATCTATATAAAATATATATTTATGTATGTATATGTAGTATATCAGCAGTGTTAGCAACCAAAATACGTACTAGAAATAGTTGAGTATGGGGTTAACTAGCCGTGTTTGTAAAAAAATGTATATTAAAAAAGAGACGTATGTAGGAAACTTTGGAGACAGAGTTATTGTAAGGTATCTTAATAATTTTCTATTGGACTCATTCCACTTCCAACTTTTAATAATTATTATGTTTTCTACGGGGAAACTATGTATGAGTATGTTAATGTCATCAATCATATTATCATACGTAAAATTACTAGTTATTTTTGACTGAATTATCTAGGCAATGTAATAATGTAATAAATCACTTTATCTATTTACTGTTCTTAATAACTGGTCAAAAAAAAAGAAATATAAATCCGTTCTATTTCAAACCCCTTGAAAAGCTTTATCTAATTGATTGACCCATTTAAAAAAGCGTTTTTATTTAATTTTGTGGATTCAGTAAAGTTGCTGCGTGTTGTGGATGCGCTTATCCAATGGGAATCTTAATTGCCTGCCGTTTGCATTATGGAGATAGGTTTACGATTATGCCTTTTTTAGGGTGATTTAATTGTCGAGATAGATAATAAAAAATGCAAAAGAAAGTTACTACGAGGTTAAGTAAAGTTAAAAATAGTATTTTACAAATTCAAATTCGTTTATTTACATAAATTACACTTACAGATAATCCAAACGTATCACTTAGACTAGTAGAAAATTAAACTAAAATAAATTACAATACTAAGAGCTATTATTATGTCTAGGCTTAAATGCTACAAAGATTAAACGAACTATTTACAATTATAAAAATAAAACAAAGAACAAATTCAGTGAATACTTATAAGCACAGTTTATGCTAAAAAAATGTTGTTATAACAATATGTTTTACGTACTCGTATAAGTTAATTTTCCTCTCTCTTTTTCTATTAAATGATATGTACAATACCACCAACTAAATACTTCAAAAAGCAAGCAACTTGAATTCGCTTTGGCTAATAGCTCTAGTCCACTGCACTATTTAATAACGTAATTGGTGCCATTTTAATTTGACTATTATTTTTATTAATATTTAAGGAATTGATATGATTGTAATAATACGAATGATGAATTTTAAAATATCATCATCATCATCATCATCAGCCTATATCTACCCACTGCTGGGTATAGGCCTCCTCTCTCTTATGCCAGTAAATACGATCTTGTGCTCCACGGACCCATAGCGTTCCCTCTATGGACCGGACCGGCATTTTAAAATATAACGTTAGTAAATTTAATAAACTCGAAGGTATTTCATTTCTTTGTCTGGATTAACTTTGATTAATCCAGGCAAAGTAATGAAAAACCGATACCATTAAATTAAACTAAAATGACAGTACTTGCTTGCCAATAAAAAAATAACCATTAGTTTTTCTTTCTTTCTGTGAATGAACTTTTTATCCCGAAAACAATTGTGATTCTCGTGGAATATGCTTAAGATAGTAGCCGTAAGATAACCTTAAAATCTATCTTACGGCCAGACCGATTTTGATGAAACTTGGTGTGAAGATAGGCTAGATCTTGGATTAACACAAAGGTTTTTATCTCGGATTAACTTCTTTTGTGCCGGATTAAAGCAGATAACGGGGCGCAACTAGTATTCCATATTCATTAAACATAGCAGTATGCGTCTAAAGCAATAAATCTCCCTTGTAAACAACGCATAGAACCTGAGTCACGGTATCCGCCGGAAGCTCCGTCTAATAATATTCACTTCCGGAAACACATTTTCTTGTCTATGACTGAATAGAGCGATCGCTTACCGTGTCATGGCAAAAGCCACAATAAGCCATTGGTTAAGTAAAATTGGTTAATAAGATAATAGTTTTTGCAGCTTTGCCCGGTGAAATTAATTGAAAAAAAAGCGATGGCAACTCAGTTGGGAGATCGGCCGCCTTTCGTTTCGGAGGGCGTGGGTTCCTATTAACTCGAAATTTTGGTGAAGGAAAACACCGCGAGGAAACCCTAGAATAGTGGTAGAGCATTTTTTAAGTGCTGGTCTGGCTAGCTACCCTCAAGCTGCAAAATCTGTTGCTATGGTTCCTCTAGTACTAGGTCTCAACCTACGAATGAGTGAAAAAGAGATCTGTGATAGAAATTGTTCTGCTATTTAGAATTCATCAAAAAGCAAAGAACAACAGCTTTAAAATAACTTACCCCGAGGATTGAGGATTTGGCTTGTAATTTTTACCAGCTTCACTGATTAGTAGTAATGTTTGTAACACCAGGCAGACTATTAAACACTTATTACCCTTCATTCTTAGTATGAGCGAAAAAAAATTACATAGACTTATAATTTATCTACATAGACAACCTCGTCGTATCCTATGTTGAAAGTTATGAAGCTCTTGTGACTGACACAATATAAATATACTTTATTATCAGTTTGTAATAATAATAATAAATATTAGAACACATTTCACACACGGCTGGTTAACCCCATACTGAACCATTTTTAGTTCGTATTATGGTTGCTAACACAACTGATATATTACATATTCACACACACATATTTTATATAGATACATATTTAACACCCAGACCGACAGTCAACAAATTTAGTTCAGCACAAAGATGTTGGTCGTGCCGGGAATCGAACCCGGAACCTTCTGATTGGCAGACCGGCATGGTAACTATTACGCCAACAAGGTCGTCAGTGTGGTTATTATTAATCAGTTGTAGCAAGACTTATCAACGGGGTTTCCCAAACACATCCGTTAAACACTAAACCAGAATGAAAATAACCAACGTATCCACAAGTTAAGTCAGTAAGTAATCCCCTACAGTATAGTATTCAGTTCGGAGGTCACCGCGGCGGGCGGTGGTAGTGCCATGCCTAACCGGAAACTGAAGGAAAAACATCTCGACGCTTTATACAAAATCACGCACTTCACTAAGTGAGTTTGTTTACGTAGATTGGTTTCTCCGTCTACGTTTACTAATAAGTTTTGATTAGGTTTTTTTTTTGTATATAATTTGTTTAAATTCATAACTTCAGACATATTTTATTGTATATATATATATATATATATTAGCATTTAATTTAATTCTATGATAATTTTGTGTAATTGATAATGTATAATTTTGATTTTCCTAATTTAATTTAATTTTATTGTTTTGTATCTTTATTTTTATATGTGTATATCATTAGTGTAATTCGTGTATGCGGTGCTAATTATGATAAATAAATTAATAAAAAATGACCTCGTTGATGTAATGGTTGCCATGCCAGACTGCCAAACAGAGGGTCCCGGGTTCAATTTCTGACACGACCAACAGCTTTGTGATGAATTAAATTTGTTGGCTCTCGGTCTGGGTGTTAAATATGTATCGGTATAAAGTATTTATGTTTGTATATGTAGTATATCAGTTGTGTTAGCAACCATAATACGAACTAGAAATGGTTTAGTTAAGGGCTAACCAGCCGTGTGTGAGAAAAGTCCTAATATTTAGATTTATTTTTATTTAAATTCACTTACTCCGACAAAAGTGTTGTGCTAGGTTAGATTACTTATAAATGATGTAATTTATGTCAATAAGGATACAAATTCTTATGTTCTGTTGCTTTTATGAATAAATAAAATTTCAAAAATCTTACTTACGACAGAGACTAACATTTCTTTCATTATTTATTATTCTTTGAAAACTAAATATTTATATAAATATTTTAATAATTTAACATAACTTTTTTTAAAATTTATGTAAGTCAAATGATTAGTTAATTTGTAAGATCGCATTATTCAACATTAAAGTGTTCTTCTTTTTATCTAATTTGTGTTTATTATCTTTAAATTATTTAGAATCACGTGCGTTTGACATGGAAACACATTATTTTTATTCAAATACTTAATGTTGGTAAATCAAATTAATGAATGCATTTATGGAGATATGATTTGTAATAGTTTATAATGAGTTAATAGAATTTAGCATTTACTTTAGATTACGTTTCAATTCGGAATCTTTATATATTCATTAATATTCAATGTATGAGCGTTTAACATACATTTTCAAAAAGCCCTTTTTTGTAACCTCTATAACTTTTTTTACCGGCAGAGCGCTAAACCTCACGAGTTAGCGACTCTCTCTCCTGAGGTGGAGCATGCCTTGTCTGGTATCATTTATAATCACATGTCATTAGCCGATAGCATATTGAGGTATTATGGAAATGCGTTTTTTATTTTAGCCTTTTCCCAAAAGTTGTATTATTAGCTAGTGTGGCTCGGTGGTAATAACGTCTGTTTTTCAATCAGACGGCCCCTGGTTCGATCCCGGCTCTACACCAATGACTTGTTTTTCAAGTTATGTGTGGATTTGCACTCGCTTTACGGTGAAGGAAAACATCGTGAGGAAACCGGCATGTTTGAGGACCACAATATCCGTAGACGTGTGTCATCCGCCAACCCGCACTTGGCTAGCGTGGTGGATTATGGCCTATATCTCTCTCCTCGTGAGAAAAGGCCCCGAGTCCCAGCAGTGAAAACGTATAGTGGGCTGCTTATGCTTATTGAAGTATATCCTGAATCAAGTGTAGTTTGTCTAAAGGCAGTGTAATATGTTTGTTCCACAGAGCAGAGTTAGAAGCCCTGTACAGTATGTACCGGAAACTCGTGACCGCGGCGCAGGCTGCCGCGCCCACTTCCGGTATCGGCACTCCGCCCAAAATTGATGTAAGTATAATATTATTATTAAAAATAAATAAATAAATATTAGGACACAATTCACACACGGCTGGCTAAACCCACACTGAACCATTTCTAGTTCGTATTATGGTTACTAACACAACTGATATACATACATACATATTTTAAATAGCTACATATTGAACACCCAGACCGACAGCCAACAAATTTACTTCAGCACAAAGATGTTGGCCTTACCGGCAACCAAACCCAGGACCCTTCGATTGGCAGTCCGGCATGGTAACCATCGAAGTCGTCGGAGTATGTTTATCAGATTAGATTCAGAAACTAGCATAAATGGAAGACGTGCATATTTCAAACAGTGTGCAATACAACTACCATAGAAAAGCGAAGACAGATCTGTGGTAAATAGTTGTTGTTATTTAGTTCAGTTCACAAAGAAAACTGTATCGCTACATCGATATCTTTTACATAGCTTGTGATAAAGTATCCAAACAGATCGTTTCGTCTCCAATTTTTACAAGGCCCTTGGAGGGTAGGAATCGGGCCACAAATTCCACAATCCACCCCTGTAAAGCATGATGTTTACGGCCCTTCGACTGTCGAACTTTTCTAGTGCTTGTTGGAGGAGCTTTATTGCCTAAACCTTACCTGAGCTGTCTGAGCCTTGTCTAGTCTAGTCTTCTAGACAAGATACGGACGACTAAGGTGCTTTGGGAGCAAAATAGCATATTCTGAAATATTAAATAAAATCCTAAATAGATCTACGTTTTTTTTTTTTTAAGTAAAATTGTATAGTTTATGATTGTAATTACACGTCAATTATAAAATTAAAAACTAATAAAAAAAAAACCACAACTAAAATTAATTTAAAAGCCCACTTAAATAATATAGATCTACGCTTGACCACAATTCACCTGATGGTATAGTTGACATTGAGGCTTAACTAGATGGAACCGATTCACTCTCGCTTTGAAAATTGCTAGATTATAGTCATTGACGACCTCGTTGGCGTAATGGTTACCAGTTACCATGCCGGACTGCCAAACAGAACGTTCTGGGTTCGATTCCCGGCACAACCAACATCTTTGTGCTGAACTTAATTTGTTGGCTGTGGGTCTGGGTGTTAAGTATGTATCTATATAAAAATATGTATTTATGTATATGAAGTATATCACTTATGTTAGTTACCATAACACAAACTAGAAATGGTTCAGTATGGGGTTAGCCAGCCGTACCTATGTGAAAAGTGTCCTAATATTTATTTATTTTTTTCATTGGGGACAATGACAATAATCTAGCAATTTTTATAAAGGGAATTCGGCAAGGAATTCCAATATTTGACGGTTTAGACAACAAAGGTGCAGGCAACGCTTAGTGCCTTAGGCACCTCAAACTAATGTTTTAACCTAACCTTCACCTTATGAGGTGTATTTCTTTGAATTATAACATAATATGTGCACATTAAGTAAAATAAATAACATTAAAAGATTGAGGGAACCGATTGGCACTAAAAATGGATTGTTAAAGGTCATACATACTAAACTCACACTTAATATGGATTATTAATGAAATAAGAATTATTATTCTGTTATTTTTTAGAGGAGTTTTTTTTTTAATTTTATAATTTATGTACACACGTAGAATAAATAAAATTAAACTTTTACTTATATTTGTAGTCTGACATTGATCCGCCCCTGTGTGCCGTCAGGGAAACATTATATGAACGCACGCAATCCATCCATATCCATACCAATAATAAGTCAATGGGCAAGAGCTTATCAGGATAAGCTCTTTAACGGGTTCCGCATATGAATTCTGCACACATTATAATTTCATTCAATCAGATATGTATATAATGAGTAAAATCTAGCAATTTTCTAGGCGAGAGTAAACCGGTTCCTTCTAGGTAAGTGCGATCCACCGTAGACCTCAATATCACTTACCATCAGGTGAATTGTGGTCAAGCGCTGAACTATTCAGAGTAAAAAAAATAATTGCTAGATTGCGAGTTTCTAGAGCCGCTAGTAACTGCTAGTTCTTTTTATTATGAATTTATTGTATGAATGTGTTTTTTAAATGTATCGTTCGAATTAGCTCAATGCGATCAAGGAAAAAATAATAATTAAGGATTATTCAACATAAACGGAAACAATTCACAGACACACTAGATAACACAATACCAATGTTGATCCTTATCACACTGATCGATAACAAAAAAAGGAAATTCTAAGATTTTATACCTGTTTTGTAATTTGTTTGTAAATCGTAGGGGACATACTAAACTGCAATCAACGAAAAAGGCCGAATAGGGGGTGAACAATCTATACCAATATTATAAAGAGAAAAAGCTAAATTTTTTGTTTGTTTGACGCGATTAGGCTCCGAAACTACTGGTCCGATTGGAAAAAATATTTCACCGTTGGGAAGCTGAAGTTGCAAATAAAATAAGCTAATAAAAGATTAAAATATTTTAATTTGCTTTTAAAGAAATGTAGTGTTATTTTAATTATGTGTTAAAGACTAGTAGTACTACTACAGTACTTTTCTGTAAAAGCAGATTAAACTATTTTAATCTACTTTTATAATGCTTATTTTATTTGCAACTACATGTACCACCTTCGTCTTCCTGTACCACCCTTTTGATAAAATTCGTCTCCATTTGTCGTAACTTGTTCGTGATGTCCCAAACATTCTGTCATCAAAAGAAGTCGTTACAGTAAACAACACGACGTTTGATGTGATTGCAAGGTCACAATCAAACTTGTGAAATTCGTCCAATTTGCTTACAGCCATAAACGGAGAATACTAAATAAGCTTTTTTTAGGGTTCCGTACCTAAACGGTAAAAACGGGACCCTATTACTAAGACTCCGCTGTCTGTCTGTCTGTCTCCAGACTGTATCTCAGAAACCGTGATAGCTAGAAAGCTGAAATTTTCACAAGATATGTATTTCCCGTGCCACTATAACAACAAATATTTAAAATATTAAGGAGGGTCCCCATACAACAAACGTGTTATATTCGTATTTTTTTGCTATATATCGATAACGGTAGCTACTAGACACTTAAATTTTTCACAAAATGTATAATAGCTATCAAATTTAAAAATATAATTTAAATAAAATACACATTGGAGGGGGGCTCCCATACAACAATGGTACGGAACCCTTCATCCGCGAGTCCAACTCACACTTGGCCAATTTTTTTTTGTAAAATTATCGTCAGTTTTTGAATAATTGGTTTAAAATTAAGTTTGTTGTATGGGAAATACTCGTTATATTGTATTTTTATTTTTGTATTTCGAAAATTAATAGATATTTATATAATCCCGACTTTTACCAGGGTATAGACCAAAACACGTTTCGTGACGTGATGCACAATACCCTGGACCTGGTGACCGAGGAGGCGATCCTGGAGCGTCTCTGGGTGACCTGGGAGCGCGGGGCGTCGGGGGGCGAGGGCTCCTTGCGCTTCGAGCCCTGGGTGCGGGGGCTCAGCGTCATGCTGAAGGGGAACCTGGAGGAGCGCCGGATGCACTGCTTCAATGTCTACGATCTTAATGCTGATGGGTTTATCACCAAGGATGAAATGTTTGTGTTGCTAAGGTAGGGTTTTTAAACTGCGAGTCAAACGCCTGACAGAAAATAATGGAATTGTTTTTGATTGTGTTTCATAGTCATTTAGTACAGGTTGTTTGTTAGGGTTCTGTACCTAGGAGGTAATAACGAGACCCTATTACTAAGCCTCCGCTGTCTGTCTGTTACCAGGATGTTTTTCAAAAACCTTGATAGCTAGAAAGTTGAAATTTTTCTAAGCTATAGGTATATCCCGTGCCACTATATTAACAAAAACTAAAACTAAAATAAAATGTTGAGGGGGTTTAAAATACAATAAAAGTGTTTTATTAATACTGTTATGATATTGCTTCGGAACCCATCATGCTCGAGCGCAACTCGCACTGGGTCAATTATTTTTAATCAAGGAAATTATTGATATACTTGTTCTTAGTCCTTCATTTGGCCCATATCAAATAAAATAAAAAACTAAATCAAAACATTGAGTTATTTTCATAAATATAGATGAGTTGCGTGTTATGTTCCTCTATATTTGGCGAATTAGGACCGTATTTATACGGCCCTAATTCGCGTCCGTAACAAAATTTCTTAATTTTCAGGAACTCTCTCCTCAAGCAGCCAGGCGATGAAGACCCCGACGAAGGAGTAAGGGACCTAGTGGAGCTGGTTCTTAGGAAACTGGACATTGACAAGGATGGAAAAGTATCCCTCGATGATTACAGGTACGCATGTCAGAAATTAGTGACAAACAGTCAGAGTTATTCTATCGCCAAACACCTAACAGTGTATTTACACGAAAAAAACGGTCACACTTAATTAAAAAACGTTAGATATACGTCCAACGGGTTTCGACGCATTACGAGCGTCATCATCGGGGACGAGCTTCACACGGACTGTCACCGGCGAGTTCCGCGCGCTGACTGGATGATGATGACGCTCGTAATGCGTCGAAACCTGTTGGACGTACCTATATCCAACGTTTTTTAATTAAGTGTGACCGTTTGTTTCGTGTATATATATAGTATGCCTTACGATAACAGTTTACAAACCTAACAATGTGTTCCGTCCGCCTCCTTGTAAGCCAGTCATTCCAAACTAAGCATGTTACACCTTAGACCAGAGAGATAAAATTGGTGGTGAACTAAACACACACTTACATATAAAGCAACACATATAACAAGTAATAATAAATAATTAATCATACTCTTATAAATTATTTATTTTTAAATCAATTAAATAATTAAATAAAATAAAAATTATTCATGTCAAAAACAAAAAGTTAGAAAAACCCGCCCATGACCGTACCTGGTGCAAAGTTGCCCATAACACTGGCTGCGTTTCCACGCTGAATAGCAATGGCTATCCTCTCGAAGTACGATCGAGAACAGGGATCCCCGTCCTATCGACTAGTCTTCGCCCGAGTTATTCTACTAGTCTCCTCGCATCTGCACCCCAACTGCCCATAGTCTCAACAGCGAAAGGAATGAAAAAAACAATTAAATTATATATCATACTTATTAAAGTATTTATATTGCAGGCAAGCAGTGGATCAAGAACCGTTACTCCTAGAAGCTTTCGGTCAATGTCTCCCTACCAAGCGACACGCGGCTACCTTCCTCAAGACATTGGTCTCCAAGACTTAAGTAACTATAACTCGAGTCAGTAAAGAAAAGGTTTGAAAGTTCTTGTCCTCTCACTTGCACAGCTAAATGAGTGAGCAAGATGAAGCTATCCTTCAACTGTCTTCTACGATATTGAGTCGAGTTGAATTTGCAGTGTTATTGTTATTTATCATATAACAACCTTCTCAGAGAGGCTTTAATGAATCTAGACAAATAACTTTGAATATACAAATTCTGAAAAAAAAATCACATTATTTAGCGAGCTTTAATTGTGTTAGTACAAAATCAAAAATCAAAATCAAAAACGTTTATTTGGGCAAAGGTTACATAATGAATAAAAGTAATAGGAATCCAAGGCTCCCAGAGTAGTTTTAAAAACTAAAGCGTTAATATTGTAAAGAAACTATTCCTTGAGCGTACAATACGAGTTGGCTCAAAACGGCCACGTTTGGAGATGTCATACTGCATCATCACGCGACGAAGTGTGGGTGAAATCTGAATACGGTTGAAGCTCAGAATACAGAAAGAACTGAGGGTTGAAGTAACACATTTAGTTTTTTTTCGCCATAACCTTTTGAGTAAGGCTTTACTGAAACTAGATATACATTATGTTTTACAATTTTATTAAATCGTGAAGTTCTTTATGTACTCGTAGATGAACTAAACTATTTATTATTTATTAGTTACTTTTAGATTCCTATATAATAATGAAAGTTATATAAAGGCTTGTAAGTAAAACTGATCAGTACAACATAAGTATTAAGTGATAAGAAACTAAGTATTAATTATTATTTTTTAAACAAAACAAACTAGGCATAAGTATGCATTTGTAAATATTAAGAATTTGTTACCCTATTAAAAGTACAAGTGAGCAAAATAGCATTTATTTTCCTACAATTACAAACTATTTTAAATACGTACCTACTTATAAGAAAACACTATAATCATCCCATTATTTATTTATTATTCTAACGATGTACATGAGGTTTGTTATTAAGAACTGTTAAGGTAACCATGAATAAATAGACCTTTTTCATTCAGTTTTTAATTTAAAGGGGTTTCGGCCAATAATTAATAATATTAGGCCTTTGTGATTAGCATAAAATTTGGTTTGTGTTGGCGCTGCTTATTTATCCCATATATATCCCATCCCATATACATTTGTTGTATCTACATATGTTATAGGCACATAAAATAAAATCCTATGCGTCTGTTTTTTTTTGTATAAAATATTTATTTACTATAGAAACAAAGCACTATGGCCAACTCCTGGGCCAAACATTGGGCCAATAAAGCCAAATTTTGCCATGTTGCAGTTTAATCGTGAGGATCCAGGCCGGTCTGTACGAAGTCCAAGATCATCTTGCCAGCATCGAAGGGCAGAATGTTCAAGAACTAAAAACAAATAAGATAAACAAAAAGTATCAGACACAAGAAGATTCTGTACTAAATTTCAAATTTCTAGGTCCAGTAGTTGTATGTTGGAAGTGCAATCCAAGGGTGGCAAATACAAGGGTGGTTCTACAAACAATGCAAACTAGAAATGGATTAGTATTGGGCTAACCAGTTGTGTGCGAAATGTGTCATATAAAGTAGAAGTTACTCAAAGCAAACGCTAGGGGGGCTTTGGTGAACCCGAAGTTTTCCGTAAAGCACAGAGGGAGGTCACCGAGTAGTTCAAGTGGGTACAAATCCGACATAACCTGACTGCGCCCCATAGCCAGGCATCATGTTGAAGATTTCCTTCTCGTCAACAAAAACGAAGGTTTCAGTGTGTTTCCAAACCACCGAAGAACCCGAAGCCCTCTATCAAGCATCCACGCTGGGCACCGAGAGATCTATTTTAGAGGGTAAGAGACATTACCCGACTTCTAGCCTTTGGTAGCAATTAATTACTACTTACCTTATTCTCATACAGCATGTCGCTAGGGACGGTGATTTCGAAGTACTCCCTCCTCACAGCATTCACGATCTGGTCAGCTGCCTCTCCAGGAGACACTGGCTTCATCAGGCCAGGGAAACGGATGTTGGGCTTGTGGCACAATCCTGTGTCCACGATGTAAGGGTAAACGGTGGTGAACTTGATCTGAAAGGTTTTTGGAAGTTTTATAATCAACTTTTATAATACTAAAATCTAATTTATAAAATCTTATTTATACTTGAAAAGATACTCGGAAGTATTAATAGAATAGAAGACGATTAGATACGAAACATACAATATAATATACATAACGATGTTAAAGAAACGTTCATACTACGTTGTGATTAAGTTAACCAACCAAACAATATGGTACCTACATTTCGGAGAGTGTGCGACGTAATGACATGATTGAAATCCCCCTGCCCCATCGTCAGACGAGCAGGGAAACCAAGGCGGCATCGTAATGCAAGACGCCCTGTTCCCCAATACTATGATCTGGCGGTTTTCTTCTAACTATCATGATCATGGTGAATATTACTTTTGTCCATTGAATGGAAAAAAAAAACTACTAACACCTATCTAAGTTTTTTGTAATAATGGGAAAGGCCTAGTTAAATTTCTGAACAAAAAATATTAATGCAGTTTATAAGTCTTTCAGTGTTGTTAAAGTCCCTTACGCCGTCAGTGGGTCTCGGGTCCTCGTGCAGCTCGATGGCGAGGGACTCCATGATGCCCCGCACTGCGAACTTGGTCCCGCAGTAGGGCACGAGGTTGCGGAGACCCATCCTGCCCGCCATCGACGACATGGCTACGATGTGGCCTTGGTTGTTCTCCAACATCGCGGGAAGGAAGGCTTGGAGCATCTACCGGGTAGAAAGAAAATGAAATGAGCATGATATTCTTGTACATTACCTTCTTTACACATTTTTGAAACATTATATACAAATGTGTAATTGAGGTAATTAGACATTTTTATCTAATGTTAATGACACAGCAGTACTTCGAATGTGGTAATTATTTTGATATCATTTGAAGCATTTATTATAGAATGAAATGAATTACATTTAAGTTCACAGGGTGCAGAAAGTCTTCGTAAAGATTTATGAATACAAAAATGTATGTTATAGAAATATAATATTTATTTTACTCCTTACAACTAGGCATTTGACCAGCAGGCCTTTGAGTGTGTAACCTCGTGAATTAACTTCACACTGTCGTTGGAGCATGCTTTGGTCGGAATAACTGGCTTTCAAAGAGCAGCCAGAACACACGGTAAAGTTCTAACCAGGCATTAGATAATACCGTACCACCATGCTATGGTTTCCGCACAATGTTTTCCTTCACCGAAATGAGCTTGAGCTCATTTGCAGGGATTAAATGTCCTTAGGGACGTGAGTTGGCCACTCTCCAGCTGTCAAAGCTTCAAAATATACAAACATAGGTCTCATATATGTATTAAATCTCACCCAAAGGTTCCCAAGCATGTTGATCTCGACCTCGGTCCGGATCTCCCGCTCGCTGTGTCGGAGTAGAGGCTTGCACGGCATTATGCCCGCGTTGTTCACCAGGATAGTGACGTCGCCGACGTCTTGCTGAACCCTCTCGGCGAGGCTGAACACGCCGGCACGGTCTGTCACGTCACACCTGACGTTTTAAATTAAAATACGGTGAATAAATAAGGTATAAATTTAAATTGAGCTCACAAGATAGTTTTAATTGACGTATTATTTATTAACTTTTTTATAAGATGACAAACTAAAAAGAATAACTTATACTTGGAAACAGTTTTGGTCTGTTAGACGTTAAAACGAAAACAACATTTAAAAAAGCACACACTGCCTCCAGACAGCTTAATTGTTGGCGTTGGATGGAATAAGATAATAACAGAATTTGCCATCTTTTGGGCACCACCAAGAAATGGCAAAAGAAATAGAGGCAAATAAAGCAATAGATGGGTAGATGACTACAAGAAAGTGGCTTGTCTATATATATATATATATGGACAACTCCATGTAAAAGTCCATATATTGTGACATATTATTTTATGTCTTAATTAATAAATTCTTTGACAATGCATGTAAGTAGTGACTTTATCTTGGGGGCATTTGCACGGCCACTATTTGCCATGTATAGAGAAACAACACCCATGATTAACACCTAAAATGTATCTATATTTTTGTGCAAATAAATATTTTGATTTTGAATTGAAAAAGCCAACCCTGAATTCAGTTTAAGCGTTATAAATTGTATTGTTGTCGGTTTTTGTGAAATAGTTACTTTTAAGTTCTTGTTACCACATTAAAAACGTTTCGTAACAAGTAAATGAAAAATAAATAATGTTTTGCGTCTATTTAATTCAAAGAGTTTTTTTATCTAACTTTGAAAAAACAAAGCTTGAACACACTTTGTCAAACTTATTTAATTATAAGCATGATGGTAGGGCATTTTCTAGTGCTCGCCTGGCTAGAAACCCTAAGTTGAAAAATCTGTCGCCAAGCATCTAACAGTGTATTTCGGCAGCCTCCTTAAAATCTAGGTATTCCAGACTAGGCATGCTCCACCTAGGCCAGAGTATCGCTAACTCGTGTAGTTACGCGCCCTGCTGGTCTAATGTCTTAGATAGATAGATTAACTCTTTATTGGGCAAATTATAGGTACAAAACTATACAAAATTATAGTTATACAAGGTGTAACAAATAAAAAGTAACAACATATTTAAAAATATTAAAAAATATTTACAACGCGCCACAAACGGCTGCCTTATTGCTAACAGCGATCTCTTCCAGGCAACCTTTGGATGGAAAGGAGTTGAAAGGACGAGAAAAGAGTCTTACTGTAGGGATTAAAAAAAAACTTCCTTATTACAATATGTACTCACTCGTATTTGAACACTTTCCCTTTATCCTCCTTGATCATGTTGAGTGTTTCCTCGTTGCCTGCCGGGTCGATGTCCACACATACCACGGTAGCGCCCAGCCGGGCGAACCGCAGCGCCATCTCGCGGCCCATGCCGTGTCCTGCACCTGTGATCTGCAACACAGAGGCGGGAATGAGCATCATGACGTGATTTAAACTTACGAATATAGTTATATAATGCACCCTCAACGAAAAACTACGCGGTTTTATAAGTCTACTAGCTAACCCGACAAACGTTGTTTTGCCTTAAGTATAGTTAAAACACTATTTTTATTTATTTATTGATCAGTTAACGAGGAGGGTGAAAAATGATTAAATTACTAAAATGGCCATAAAAAAGTAAGGGTGATAAAAAGTAAAAATTTAGGGTTTTACGTATTTTTAATGCCACATAATAAACAAAAACAAAATATTCTCAAAAAATTTATGAAATAATTTTAAGGGTGAACAAACCTTATCACTTAGGGGTATGAAAAATAGATAGTAGCCGATTCTCAGACCTACTGAATACGCATATAAGATTTGGAAAATATCGGTCAAGCCGTTTCGGAGGAGCACTGTAACTAACATTGTGACATGGAAATTTTATATATAAGACAAGTTAAGAAGATAAGATGTATCTATTTTGTTTGAGGACCACAAAATCCGTGTCCATGTGCTTTCTGCCTAGGCTGCACGCTCGATATGCAGCGCCATCTAGGTTTCATCGGTAATGATGGCTTACTTCCGCGCCACGCTTTACTGTACGAGAATCAGCAATCGTGTCTAGTATTCTGATCCCTGATAATACTACAGTGTAAACTCCAAGTAACGTCATTCGATTTAACAACAAACTATCTAAAGCGTCGAAATCATTTGGCTTTATTTGGTTTAGCTTGTATTCCATACAATGATACATTCTCTACATTTAACGACCACTCTCTATAACGCCATAAAATGCACAGTCCCTTCAGTGTCATTATATAGAGTTTACACTGTTTATCAGATATTAAGGCACACGATGCTGTTAGTATTCTGCGGCATTTTTTAGTAGATTATTTTTAAGAAGACTTTAAAATTGAATATTTCTAAATTAAGTTACATCATTTAAGTTATTTTATTACCTAACTCATTTATGCAGATATGAGACTAATTATAAATATACTTAATAATAATAGTGATAGTTTCCTTTGACCTTTTATATCTCGTGTTACCAAGACACGGTGTCGAAATTATGATAGTACCTTTAAGATAACCAATTCAATTCAATTCAATTCATTTTATTTTCACATAGGAATGTATAACAACAGTTATAAGACACTTTCAAAAGTCAACATCTAAATTACATTATAAAGAATATGTATAAGAATATTTACAAAAGTAAATATATAGATCACATTATCAAAAATTGTCATATGTCAAAAAAAAATTACATTACAAATTTCCAATTCAATAAATTAAATGAACATGTCAAAATATTACCAATAAAAATAAACTTAACATTAATTGTAGGTACAAATTTCCACCATGTCTTCACGCCATGCTTTTGCATCTTTGAAAAACTCACAAACCGAATAATAGGCTTTTTTATATAAGATATTCTTTATAATAATTTTAAATTTAATACAGTTGAGATTTCTTATAGAGTCAGGAAGAATATTTATGAATTTAATACTATTAATTTTGAAAGAATTTAAGATTTTTGATAATCGAGTTTTCGGCACAATATATTATTTTACATTTCTTCGACCAGAAAAGTGAGCAGTTCGTTGAACATAGTGAGGCATATGTTTTTTAGCATACAATAAGCAGGCATAAATGTATTGACATGGCATTGTCAGAATGTTGATAGTTTTAAAACGTTCCCTAAGAGAATCTCTAGATTTGAGTTTATACATTGCCCTAATGGCTCTCTTCTGGAGTACAAAAATGGATTTACTGTTCGCCGCATTACCCCAACGTAGAATTCCATACGACATTAGAGAATGAAAATAACTAAAGTAAACAAGTCTAGCTGTCTGAACGTCAGAGTATCCTCTAATTTTACGAACCGCATACGCTGCTGAGCCTAACTTCTTTGCCAGATTTTCTGTGTGTAAGCCCCATTGTAGTTTAGAATCTAAAGTAAGACCCAAGAATTTTGTTTCATTTGTGAAAGGTATTAAATCATTATTTAGTTTTATAGGATTCATCGTTTTATTAAGAACTAGTGTAAAATTTATGCAGTTTGTTTTTAGTGCATTTAAAGCTAAATTATTAGAACTAAACCATTTATAAACGTATTCTAGTGTTTCATTTATTTAACCGTTGCTTGTGGCTGGTTGTTTTTAGGGTTCAGTACCGAAAAGGTAAAAACGGGACCCTATTAATAAGACTCCGCTGTCTGTATGTCTGTCTGTCTCCAGGCTGTATCTCAGAAACCGTTATAGCTAGAAAGTTGAAACTTTCACAAGATATGTATTTCCATTTTTTTTAATCACCTTTCACCCATCCAGACACCGCCCGCATCGACCGTTGCTTAGCTTCGATGATCGCGTCCGATCACCTTAGCTAGCCGAGCTACAGGCGCTACAGTTTTTAAGTAACAAGACGTTAACTTCTGACGTCACAGTTTCCTCACCAGTACAACATCTTCCGAGACATCCTTGGGTTCCTGCGGGAGGAAGAACCTGTAGACGGCTTTCAGGATCTGGCAGTCGACGCGGACGAGCATCCAGATGAACTCGAAGATGACTCGGATCACGGTGATTATCTGCGGCTCGTCTGCCCTGGAATGTTAGCACAAATATTAAGCAACAACTGCGCACCACGGTGCCGCGTTAACACGTTAATAATATAATCCGGCATAAAATAAGTTAATCCGGCATAAAAAGTAGCCTATGATTTAAAACAAAGCCTAAACTATCTTCAAAGTAAATCTCATCAAAATCGGCCCAACCGTTTGAGCGTGAAGGAGTAACATAGATTTTGAAGTTATTTGCGTATCCCACAGGAACTAAATTTCGGGATAAAAAGTAGCCGATGTGTTAATCCAAAGTCTAACCTCTCTTCATACAAAATTTCATTAAAATTGGTTCAGCCGTTGGAGGGTGAAGATGTAATAAACATACACACACACGCACAAACTTTCGCATTTGTTACATTAGTAGGATAAAAAGTTATTATCTTTCCACTGTTGAGACGGAAATACAGAGTACGGATAGTGAGGGTGGAAGAGGAGGTAAGATACTGGGGAAAAATGCTACACCTAGAAGGCATTACTTCTTTTCCACTATGGTCGAAGCGTAATCCGCCGAAAATATCTAACTAAGTATGAATGTGTTCAATCTGTCAAGATGCTTGTCCGAGCAAAGGTAGATCAAGATCTTTGCCACTTGAATTATTTATTCCTAGTTTGTTATCGTTAAGTTTGTATATAGTATTTTAATAGTTTTTTTCTGTAATTACGATTAAAAGTTTCCTAGATTAGAAAAAATAAACACAAATTAAATTGACAGCAATGTGGTTAGTGAAGGCTGACCCGTTGGCTAAACAATTTGTTTTTTTATTCCATGCAGCTAAGCTGCAGCTAAGGTTTGACCAGCCGGGCTAGCGTAACCACACAAGAAAGCGACACTCTGATCTAGAGTGAAGCATGCCTAGTCTTGAATTACTGGCTATCGAGGAGGCCAGAACACACTGTTAGGTGTATGGCGACAGATTTTTCAACTTGAGGGTGGTTGCTAGACAGGCCAGCACTAGAAAATACCCTACCACCGCGAGTTTGATAAAAAAAAAATTACAAAAACTTACATTCTGCCCGTCCTTCAATCCGGTCACCAACTAACAATCACACCTGAATCCGAATACACTCGCTAAATCCTTATCACCTTATCAGTGATAATGAACCTTATCTCGCAGTCTTTAATACCAAGTATTGGCGATTAAAATTCAAAAATAACAATATTGAAGTTTGCCCTATTTTTCCTACTAATTATTAATCAGTATAAACAGACTGTTCTTTATAAAATTGTGGGACTGACTGAGAAGTGTACTGAGAGAGACATCTTGTTTGAATTATAAGATAAGAAGATAATAGTGTCAACAACAAAGCTCAAGCACAGTGAACTCGCCGGCTCCTGATAACAGAAGAAAGAGCAAAGAAGTTGTACAAATCAATATCTAAAGTGTTTTATTTATCTCTGTTTATTTAAGAGTGAGTGCGTTCAGAATACATAATACAGAACTTTATAAGTAATAACTTTATAATAACATACGTTTAAGGCAAGTTCTGAAATGCAACGTTTAAATAATATTAAATCTTGTCTTATAAATAAAATTCCCGTGTCACAATGTTACTTATCGTACTCCTCCGAAACGGCTTGACCGATTTTTACCAAATTTTATATGCGTATTCAGTATGTCTGAGAATCGGCTTCTATCTATTTTTCATACCCCTAAGTGAAGCAAAACAACGTTTGCCGGGTCACCTAGTAATATAATAATAATATTATGACACATTTCACACACGGCTGGTTTACCCCATACTGAACTATTTCTAGTTCGTATTATGGTTGCTAACACAACTGATGTACTACATATATATACGAGTACATGTATATTTTATATAGATACATATTTAACACTCAGATCCACATCCAATTAAGTTCAGCACAAAGACGTTGGCCGTGCCGGCAAGCGAATCCGGAGCCTTCTGATGGGCAGTCCGGCATGGTAACCATTACACCAACGAGGTCGTCAATAACATACGTTAAAGGCAAGTTCTGTAAGGTATCGTTTGCTTTTCAATCTGACGGTCCCCGGTTCTTACACCAATAACTCGTTTTTCAAGTGCACCCGTTTTACGGTAAAGTGCCTGTTGTTCAGCTAGTTAAGGTGATCTGACACGATCATCAAAGCTAAGTAACGATCGAATTCCGTTTGATTCACGACTCACAGACGTTACTGAAGGTCGTGACAATAAAACTAAGAAGTAGGAATTAAAAGGAAGTGGTTTTGGTTAGGTAATGAACTTTATAGACAGCTGTTATATTGACACTAGATTTATTAAATTGAAAAATGACCGAATAAGTCGTGCAGCATTTAATGATGCATTATCTAATATATTCAGTTTTCTTGTACCTATTAGAGCCCCAGTGAACCCCCATTAAAAGAGTTATTCAATACTGTACCTGCGGTGCGTTGATTTAGGATAAAAAGAAGTATATGTGTAAATAGCATATGTGTATAAGCTATAGAGGTAAGCTAAACTTAGCTTACCTTTATAGCTTCCTCGAGGTTTAAATGTAATCATCTAAATTAGTTGTTTAGACGTAATATATTTTCGCACATTTCCTAAAGAGGTAGAAAATAAGTTGTTTGTCTTAACTAATGTTTTGTGGTAACATAAGCTATCTTAAGTTTAGTTCATATTTTTTTTTTCGGTGTTCTATTTAATTTGCTACAATAGTTAAAAATAAATATCTTTATTGTAATCATCTTTCTTGTGGTTTAATCGTGAGGATCCAGGCCGGTCTGCACAAAGTCCAATATCATCTTCCCAGCTTCGAATGGCAGGAATCCGAAGTACTAAAAAAATACAAGAAAAACAAAAAATATTATAATTCGAAATTGCGAGTTGTTTTTTTTTTGGGCTGACCACAGAGTGGTATTGGTTCAAAAAATCAGAATGACTCAATTCTCCACAAATCACATAAAATAACATTTCTCACGTATAGTTTCAATCACACATATACGAGTATGTACACTCAATTCAACTTGTCCAAACATCGATTGAGGTGTGAAGACATTATAAATAAACTCTTTGACTCGTCAAAGACTTATCTTACTCTGTCCCTAGTACTCGTACTAGGGACAGAGTAAAATACTCAAGTTGTGAGCCGACCGAATGCAGTATCAGACGTGATATCGTTTTGCTTCGTCAACTCTAGTAGGACCGAAGTACTAGTTATTATTCTGTGGTAGGACCCGAATGCGAAGCTTCTCAACCACATTGATTCGACAACAACAAAAGCCCTGTAACGTGAAAAGAGTTCTTGAAATAAATACTGTATTAAAACATTATTCTTGAAATAATTGGCTCGAATAGGTACCGAAATCTCATGAGTGCTTGCGGCAGCCAATCATCGCGTTAACGTCATAACGCCTCTCCTGACTTATTGATAATATGTATGACAAGATCCGCACTTGGAGTCGGCACTTTACTTTCGGAATACAATGATATCTGCCGCAGCTTTTTCACTACATTTGTATATGACGCTCGAACGCACGTCCCAAGATTGTGTCACTATAACTACGGAAAGAATTTCATAGAAATAGGCAATAATTATTTGTGTCACATTTCTGCCACTGCATGCAGTCGGGTGCCATGTACTTTTTACACAGCAGCACAAAGTATGAACGTACCTTATTCGCATACAACATGTCGCTAGGGATGCTGATCTCGAAGTACTCTCTCCTCACGGCGTTCACAATCTGGTCAGCTGCCTCCCCTGGAGACACCAGCTTCATCACGCTCGAGAAACGGACGTTTGGCTTGTGAGCCAACCCTGTGTCCACGATGTAAGGGTATACGGTGGTGAACTTGATCTGAAATGTTTTGTTTTGAAATTTAAGGAATTAAACATAGCCACAACTCGATCCGCGCTTACATGCACCCCAAACTAACGACGTTTAATTGTCTAAAAAAGATTTTTTTGTCAGCGCGAAAGGATCTAACAATATGTAAATAGGATCATCTCATTAGGAGTCAAAACAGTAAATTGTATTTCTTCCTCTTGCCTCTTTCGGCTGTTATCTCTACACTCACACCTTTCTATCTTATGTTTTCAATCACATAGTCCATCCACGTCTTCTTTTCACGGCCTCTTCTTTTTCTACTTTCCACTACCACTTTCACAAATCTCCTTGAACAGGAGTCTCCTAGTCAAATAGGCATTCCTCTCTACGCATCAGAAAGCCCATACTACGTTAGGCCTTAACTTTTTGATATCTCAATACGGCCAAAAGATTAAGAAGAACTAAACAGCTACTTATTTGTATTTTATTAATTAATATACCTTGACAGACTCAAATGCCATACCTATACAAATTCATAACTATCGATGAGGAAAGAATAATATTATTACATGATTTCTAATTGAAGTCTATTCACAAAATAAATAAATCTAGTTCCTTATTTATTTCTGCAATACAAGTAGTTTACGTATAGGGTCTGTATACCTAATACTAGAAACATTTTAAAAATGGGTGAATTTTATGCGTGAATTGCGTATGTGTTTGGAGTCCCCCAAGTTCTATATATTCTAATGTTTATTTGATCTTTAGTATCAAGTAAGTATAATGTTTAAGATGAATTCTTTGAAACAATAAGTTAGTTATGATGATAACGTTGAGTTCTGTTCACAGAAAATATTGTTAGAAATCCTTACGCCGTCAGTAGGTCTCGGGTCCTCGTGCAGCTCGATGGCGAGGGACTCCATGATGCCCCGCACTGCGAACTTGGTCCCGCAGTAGGGCACGAGGTTGCGGAGACCCATCCTGCCCGCCATCGATGACATGGCTACGATGTGCCCTTGGTTGTTCTCCAACATCGCGGGAAGGAAGGCTTGGAGCATCTACCGGCGATATACGTATGTACATACATATTAGACAAAGACAGTAAACCCAGATGAAAAAACGGTATATACAGCACCTTGAGTTCAGTTTCTTCGGGCACAAGTGTAAAAAATGCCGTGTTTGTGAGAACATATAAATGAAAATTCATTGAATAATTCACACAATAAAATTGAGTTACGATAATCGTACCGTGAGAATACAGTGCGTTTATTTGGAAACAGGAAATATCATGACTATAGCTTTAACGCTATAGATATAGTTTTAGCATTATTAGTGTTAATAGTTTTTAGTTTTATTTAAATCATAAATGGATAAAGTAAATAAAGATAATCCTAAGCATATTGGTGCAAATTTTACAAGTCACAACTAATTCTTACCCATAGGCCCCCAAGCATGTTGATCTCGACCTCGGTCCGGATCTCCCGCTCGCTGTGTCGGAGTAGCGGCTTGCACGGCATTATGCCCGCGTTGTTCACCAGGATAGTGACGTCGCCGACGTCTTGCTGAACCCTCTCGGCGAGGCTGAACACGCCGGCTCGGTCCGTCACGTCACACCTGACGTTTGATAGTCATAGTAGTCAAGTTGTTCCTCAATGGTGGCGAATCAGCGGCACACACGACTAAACTAAATTTAAAGAAGCCCCATCTCTTTTCATCTTAGGTGGCCAGAAAGAGACGGCACGTTCTGAACCACAGACAAAACAACTAAAATCACGTCAAATATGGAATGTGCATACAGTTTTAGAGGTGATACAAGTGAGTGCGCTCCAAAGTCACCTATATTTCCTACATTACGTTTGTGCCGCTGAATCGCCACCAATATCATTTTTTCGTATAATGATAAAAAAGTTAAATTGAAAATTATTTTTCTCGAATTTCTGAAGGTTTTCACTTATAACTTTTTTATTTACATTTCTACGACAAAAAGTTACAGAACCAAAGTTGTAGACAATTTAATTTGCAACCAAAAGTGTAAGCAATTTTTCTTATCAAATAAATAGTTGAAGAGATATATCGTAAAAACCATTACAACCCCTATTTTCAAGACGGCGGCCGTTCGACAAGGGTGGCGACCCCACAAACTGGTTTTAGCTTTAAACTGACCCCCCCTACATATAAAAAAAATGCGTCCTCTAAGATACGCAAGGTAAGGCCTAAAAAATGTAACATTTGAATGGACTATAGATAAAGGAATTATATTGATTGAAGTTGATAGTAGCTAGTTCGTAGCGCCTGTAGCTCAGCTAGCTCAGATGATCTGACGAAATGATCAAATCTAAGCAACGCTCGATGCGGACAATTTTTTAATGGGTGACCATAAACATGACTGTCGTTTTTCAAGTGGCATTTTCATCTGGGCCACCACCATTACCACCATTTACCATGGGTCGGATGATACGTTTATTTGTAGGCCCCGGCTGTTAGTCTTAGGACATGTAGTCGTTAAGCCAAGTCAGAGGCCTTCGGGCAGCTTGAAAACTCTCGATACCAGAGTTTGGCCACTTAGCTCATACGAAGAAGAAGAAGAAAAACTAGTTGTGAGTAAAAATTTAGATCAATTTTAGCGTAATAAATAGTAAAACAAATTAATTTAACCATACGTGGTATTGTCATTGAGAAGTCTAAAATAGTTCTTATCGTAAGACTATAAGAATTGACGTACCGTTTAGATTCATGGATTTAAAATAAAAAATTATATAAAATTGCGTGGGAACCAGCTACAGAACTAAAATTTTAGATTTTTATTAAATTTTATTTACTTAATAATTTTTTGACGTTTATCTCGTATACTTATCAAACGATACTCACTCATATTTGAACACTTTCCCTTTTTCCTCCTTGATCATGTTGAGTGTTTCTTCGTTGCCTGCCGGGTTGATGTCCACACACACCACGGTAGCGCCCAGCCGGGCGAACCGCAGCGCCATCTCGCGGCCCATGCCGTGTCCTGCGCCTGTGATCTGCAACATCGAGGCGGGAATGGATATCATGTATCTTTGAACCTTAAAGATTGGGTAATCTTAACATGATGCAAGATACATACATGTTTCAAAATATGCATACCCATGCGTATTTTTTGTTTCACCTTTGTAAAAGCCGTACAGAAAAGTGAAAATACGAAAATTTGATTATTTAATTTACCTTTTTCCTACTCCTGTTTTTTTAGGTTTAGTTTTAGTTAGTATTTCTTCTTGTTCTTCTTCATGCTAACCTTATCCCACTTAGGTGAGGTCGGCACAGCAAATCTTCTTCTTCCAATCTCTTCTATCAGACGTCATCTCCACACTCAATTCTTTCTCTCTCATGTCCTCATTCACGCGCTCCATCCATGTCTTTTTCGGGTGGCCTCTTGCACTTCTTCCTTGCACTACCATTTCCATACATCACCTACTAACATGCATCTCCTCTCTACGCATCACATGTCCATACCACGCTAATCTTCCACTCTTTATTTTCTCCCTCACTCGAGCTACTTTCACACTTCCTCTATTGTACTCAGTTTTAATTAGTATTTATGTATTCTTATGATTTTTTATTATTATGAAATTCCGTAGCGTACCGCGCGGTAGAAAAACGCGCCGCACCGCGCGTTTTTGAAAAGGCCCTAAAGGTTTTTGTTAATACCAGGTATACAAGTTTAAATATAGTAAAGATATTTTAATTTAGATGGATAAAAAACTCTTGATTCGACACAAATATGAGTAACTAAAAAAGAATAGGCTTAATGATAAGTGTGCCACAATTGGCGGTTTTATCGCTTAAAGCTATCTCTTCCAGGCAACCTTTGACGAGGAAGAGATTATTAACGGCTAAAATAATTTGTGTAGTATTACGATAAATGTATAAAATTTATATTAGAATAAAACTAATTTGTTGAATACATGTTATCAGAGTAATTAAGCGACCAAAATTAATGATAACATGACTGTTATTTAGTATCCCACACCTACATAGTATATGAGTAAATACTCATAGTAATTACATACAGTGTAAACTCTATATAACGACACTGAAGGGACTGTAGCATTTTATGGCATTATAAAGTGGTCGTTAAATGGAGTGAATGTATCATTGTATGGAATACAAGCTAAACCAACTGATTTCGACGCTTTAGAGAGTTTGTCGTTAAATCGAGTGACGTTTCTTGGAGTTTACACTGTATTTCTACACAGATACTTATACTTATATTATATACATACTTACCTATTGTTTGAAGAATATTATGTTAAGAAGGTTTTTATTTAGTTTCGTTGTGATTGAGATTCGTCTCGTGTGAGTGAGAAGCGTCGTGAGAATTGTTGTAAAAACAATGTGTTTTTGGGTTCCGTAACGAAAGATAAAAACGGGACCCTGATACTAAGCCTTCGCGTGCCTGTCTGTCTGTCACAAAAATACATATATGTCAGAAACCGTAATAGCTAGAAAGCTGAAACTTTTACAGATTATGTAATTCCGATGCTGCTATATTAACAAGCACTAAAAAACGTGTTTTTCGATAATGTTCGATACTTTTTTAAGAAAATGGCACGGAACCCTTCATACGTGACCTTGACTCGTACTTGGCCAATTATTTACCTACTGAAGTTTTGGTCTTAAATATACAGAACTTCCTTTTGAACTCATGTTATTATTTATGAAGGTGGCATTTCACATCGGTATTCGTATTCTAAGATAAGAAAGAAAAGAAACAAAAATCATTTATTGTTCACAAAAAACACATTTTATGACACATTATTATTATTAATGTATGCACAAAAGGAGCCAAACTCAGCATAAAGCTGAGAGCACTAAGTACTCCAGCGCTGATTTTCAATTTGGTCTTTCACAATTTTTGTAGGCACAATAGAATAATATTATTTTTATTTGGCATATTTGGCGAATAATAACAATGTGTGGATGAATATAAGGCAAATTATTAACCAATCAAGGAAATCCAGCAGTCTTTATTTCAACTCGCCAAATCAGTTTTCGTCTGTCTGTATGTTAGTTTTCGCATAGAAGCCGTAAATTTGAACCAATCTGGCCGAAACAACAGTATGTAGGTTGTACTATTCAAAATAATTTCGAATGGGGGGTTGGCTCCCACAAAAAAGAAGGGGTAAATTTGGCTTTTATTTTCTTTATTTATTGGTCGATTTTAATGATATCTGACTATTCTTAAAAAATATTAACATGTATGAAATCAATTTTTGAGATATAAAGTTCCAAGAAGAGTGATTTTACACCAAAAAGAGCGTAATGACAGTTTTTTTTATCCTTGATAGGCTAGCATTTGACTACAGCTAGCCTGATGTTAAGCTGCACTGCAGTCTACAGTGTGGCACTCTTACCTAGAAGATACCTATTAACTCTACTTTTGAAGGCCCCCGGATGATACCTCTCAGGAAACAGAGACTCAGGTAGTGAGTTCCAAAGCTTCGCAGTCCTAACAATAAAGGTCGACGCAAAGCGTTTTGTACGAAAGTTTGGAACTTCAACTCTGTTTCCCGTTGGGCTTTTATTTCGTACATAGAACAACTTTTTTTTTTGACATGAATGAAATGCATTTACGCATGCCCGCCAATCCTCGGGGGAGGCGGCGGGGTATGTCGGGCTCGGTGCCAGAGTGACGACCACTACCGACTGAAACCTCCACGGTGATCCCTCGCTGCACCTTACAGCCGGGTCTTAAGGCCGGCTGGTGCATGTATATACTCTTCAACCTCTCCGACAGAAATAAAACAACCTATGTAACAAAAAACGATCTAACTTCTGACGTCACACTTTCCTCACCAGCACAACATCTTCCGAGACATCCTTGGGTTCCTGCGGCAGGAAGAACCTGTAGACGGCCTTCAGGATCTGGCAGTCGACGCGGACGAGCATCCAGATGAACTCGAAGATGACTCGGATCACGGTGATTATCTGCGGCTCGTCTGCCCTGGAAATGGAAGAAACTTTTAAGCCAGCATATGAAGTGGAAAAATGAAAAATTGTATTTGTATTTGTACAAGGCCTGGATCTAAGCAGTCATATATAACCTGTTTACAATTTAAAATAAACTTAATCTTTAACAAGAGAGTATAACCATACAAACATTTGACATGCAGCTCATAGAAATATATTTTTCAGACATAGTAATAACAATAGTAAAAAGTAATTACATAGGTAACCTATCCTAATTTATAAGTTAATCGCGATTTTATGGACCTAGTTTACATTGTATTATTTATTTATTGTATTTATTTCATCACCATTTATATAATTAATATAATACCTATATTCAGTAATTAAATTGCTACGTTAATGACGTACCAAAAATAGCTAATGTTATTATGTCTAACAAAATATCTGAATCTAAATCTGAAGAAGTAACAAACAATGATCCAGCGAGGTACAGCCGCCAGCATTTTAGGCACCTTACCCGCGGACACTGACTCACATTTAATTTACCATTTGTAAGGTTTTTGTGTGTGTGTTTTTATTTAACAAACACACACACACACACACTTTCACATTTATTATATTAGTAGGTTTTTTTTTTATATGTAGCCTAATTTGTGTTCCCACTGGATGGACTGGCATACGCCATGACCCTCCAGGCAGGTCAAGTGCTCTAAGGCGAATATCACATGTCTTCGTCAGGATTACAAGTCTTCGAAGCAAGTCGGTTCCTCCACATCGCTACCGTGGATCGATTGACATACATGTCTGGCGCTTAGGCTAAGATTTCGTAGTCAAAATCTTAGCCTAAGCGCCACTTAAGCTAACTTTGGTAACTTAGTTTAAAAAAAAGCAAGTAAAACTTACATTTTTCCCGTCCTTTTTAAATCCGGCCACTAACTTGGAATCCCACCGTCTAAATCCGTAAATAACAAGTTGCTATCGCGGCTATCAGTTTATCAGTGATAATGACCTCTATCTCACCGGCCTTGATATTAAGTAATTATTATTATTAAAATTCACGTAATTATTATTCTGTACAAAACAGACTGTTCTGCACAAAAATGTTGCACCGACTGAGCAATCTCCTGAGAAATCGGTTTTTTTGTTTTCATATAAAAAGATAATCTCGTAAAAACAAAGCTAGGACACACCGAACTTGAAGTTTCCAAATAAGGAAACATGAGAAAATAAAGTTGTACCTACAAGTCAATATCAAACTTGTTTTATTTACCTTTGCTTGGCAGGTGACTTATTGTTTTTTTTTTAATGTTAGGACACATGCCACGGCTGGTTAACCCCACACTGAACCATTTTTCTAGTTTCTGTTATGGTAGCTAACACAACTTATACACACATATACAAACATACATATTTTTATATAGATACATATTTAACACCCAAACCCACAGTCAACAAATTTAGTTCATCACAAAGGTGTTGGCCGTGTCGGTAATCGAACCCGGAACCTACTGAAGTCTGAATAAACATAACGTAACCATTTATTAAATACGAGTCAAGATTAAGGATCCCTAAATATCTTCAGTAATTATAATATGTAATTACCTTAATCATTATGTATTCGTAGCGTAATCATTATCAACAAACTAAGCAAAACGCTGGTTTTAATATGCCCCAATGCTGCTAACACGGAAGCTAGAGACTCTCAGCGCCTGTAGCTCGGCTAGCTAAGGTGATCTGACGCGATCATCGATCATCGATCGCAATCATAAGCAACGGTTGATGAGGACGGCGTTTGGACGGGTAACCGTGCACAAGACTGTTGTTTTTTAAGTGGTATTTTCATCTGGGCCTTACTGTTGGTCTTAATTTCACGTTAAATTGTAGGTCCCGGCTGTTAGTCATAGTACAAGAAATCATTAAGCCCAGTCAAAAACCTTCAGAGGCGGCTTGAAAACTCTCGACAAAAGAACTTGACCACTTAGCTCATACGAAGAAGATGAGGAACCTTTGAAAGAAATATTAAGAAATGTGTCATAAGAAACCGGCTGTATACTTCCTAAAGCAGATTTCCTCCAGTATTTCTTCAAGCCTTACAGCCCCCGAAGTCAAATAAAAAGCCAATGGTTACTGACTCCACTTTTACATTGGTTACAAATTTAAGTACAGTGAAACCTGGTTAAGTGAGACATCAAGGGACCTGCAATGACGTTTCACTTATAGAGGTATTCCACATACCCAGTGTCTCAGATATACAGGTATAAATAAATATCTGTCTCATTTACAGAGGGTTCCAACTAAACCTGAAGGTAATTGAAGCTCAAAATTTGTACTTACCTACTTGGAATTACGTGTGGAATTTGTAGGTGGAATAAGAATGAGTAAACAAACAATGTTATCTCAGTTACAGAGGTTTATGCATATAAAATTTACTCGCTGTCTCAGTTATGGAGGTAACTATGATGATAAATCGAAAGAACAAATCCCAGATATAGAGGTTTACCTCGTCCCACTAACAGAGGTAATTCAGCGCCAAAGTGTTGGGACCTCAGCATGAGTTCCAGTTATGGAGGTTTCTCACTTATCCAGGTCCCACTTAACCAAGTTTCACTGTATAAATATTCAAAGTGGCACTTTACACGGCCTTTAAGCTATTTTATCATTGTTTTTACCGTTAACGGATTATAGCGAAAAAACTGTAAAATCAAAATTAAAGCATTTGTTTCTGATTGATAAAACATTTTGTACGAGTATTTTTGTCATGTTTGCTAAATTCCATTGTTCCACAAAAACATTGCGTTCGTGTTGCACATGACTAGGTACTTTTAAATAATAAGACACTGTTCTAAGATTTTGGAGAAAATAACAAAGGTTATATACGCCTGAAAAGAACCATAATAAATACAATAAGCAACAGAAGAGGAAAGATGGTTGGCCGCCTTATACGACATGACAAAATATCGTAGAAGGAAAGATAGAAGCCAGGAGAGGAAGAGGAATACCTAGAAGATCATATTTAGACCAAATTAAGGAGAAGGCGAAAGTCATGTCGTATAGGGAGGTCAAGGATTTGGCCGAAGACAGAACTACCTGGAAAAAACTCCACAGACAAGAGCCCAGCTCTTAAATATTGAATGAATGTACGCCTGAAAGTTTGTTAAATACCTTTACTGCAAGAAAATATCAGGCGCTTATAACGCTACTCCTAACGCCTGTTTAGTTCGGTTAACTAATTAGGTGAGCTGACGTGATAATTAAGGTTAAGCAACGGTAGACACGGACAGTCTTTGGATGGGTAATCATGCCCAAAACGGTCGTTTAAAATGTAGCATTTTTATGTGGATCATACCGTGGTCCCGGCTGTTAGTAGGCACAAGCAGTTTTTAATCCAGGTCCATGATCTCCAGGACCTTGGCCACTTAGCTTACACAAAGACCACAATATCAACAAATGTGGGCAGGTGCAAATCTTTAAAATGTTACTCGTAAACTAAGTATCGAAACGACTTAATAGAATAGATTGAATTAAACTTAACTGATCAACGAAACCATAATCTTTCTTCTTAATATATATAAATCTCGTGTCACAATGTTTGTCCTCAATGGACTCCTAAACCACTAAACCGATTATAATAAAATTCGCACATCATGTGCAGTACGATCCAACTTGAGAGATAGGATAGTTTAAAACTCAAATTATAGTCGCAATTTTAATTTATTGCTAATTATTGTCTGTTATTATTTGACAGTCACAATTATCTGTTAATTCCACATGATTCTAACAGATGTCGATACCTTTCGACTGGGTTGAGTAAGTAATCAATAGATGGCGCTGCTATGGTAAATCTACGAACGTGTCATATAAGCTACACTATCTATTTGTCATACCCCTAAGTGAGGCAAATCAACGTTTGCCGGGTCAGTTAGTTGACATATAAAATCTTCATCAACCTTTCCTATCTGCCCATTCACGGTCTTCGAACACTCATTGTATTAATTTGTAACACGTAATTGGTTGCAAAATTATTGTCATAAAACAACTGAAGATATTTTAAAAATAGTTAAATAGGCTACTTCTCAATCGTACCAGATTGTACTTTTTACTCCATTGAGCCTGGCCTATATTACATACAATTTAGGTTATATGTTGTGTTGTTAGAGGATAAGATTTTTTGGTACTTAACTGGAGAAGTTTGATATAGGCCAACCGCATAGTGAAGCAACCACTAGATATTAAATTGTGTTATAATATGTTTATTGGTAAACAAATTCTCGATAAGGCCTACTATTCTCTAAAAGACTTTTTTAATGACAAATTGTGATCTATTTTTATAATATCCTGACCTAATTTTATTTGTATCATGACTAAGTTTTATTAACCACAGATAATGTATAATGTTTGTGTAACCGGCTATTACTTACTTACTTACTTTTACATGAGTGTTAGATCCAACATAAATTTGCACACCCTTACGGGTTTAGTATAGAGTACATTAAATTTTAATAACTATGTAACACCTTTCGACCTATACTTTGCAAATAAAAAAACATTTGATTTGATTTGATTTGAATATCAAATACCACGTCTCATAATGTGGCCATACCACGATATATATTGCAAACAAAATGTGTACAACATACCAACCTATACCCACCTAGTCGTATTTCATAGTTAACCTCAAGATGCAAGATACGTTGCAAAATAATAAAACCGGTGAGTAGTGGTAAGTGCAGTTGCCAAATAAACGAACTAAATTCCATAGAGCGACCTCTAACAGTGATACTGGCAATCATTGATAATATACCAGTTGACGGGCGATGTAAGCAATGTCTCATATTAGCGCTGTTCGCCTCTGCGGTCGCGGGGCGGGGTGCTAGGAAAGGACAGAGCGTCCATACGGTATAATGAATGAAGTATTTTACAAATAGGAAATTATAAATACAACATAATAACTAAAACTTCGCCTTACCCTTAAAGGGTCGCGTGGCGTGCCTTGGGAGAGGCCTATGTCCAGCAGTGGACGCAGACGGGCTGATGATAAATGATGATGATGAACTAAAACTTAACCTAAAAAAGGCCAGGAGTAGAGGAAAATGTGCCCAAAATGCTGGCAGCTTTGCCACGTTGGATAGCAATGCTGCCGGCAATTTTTCCATTATAAATAGGAATTTTGTAATACTGTAATAATATATTAGTATCCATATTATATATTGAACTAGCACGTAAGTATAGAGCTTAAATGAAGTAGATATGTATATTTTAAAAAAATAATTTCTTATACGCTAAAATTAATTTTCACTGTATAAACTTCACTACACGTTTCAAAACTATGAAGTTGTATATAAATAATAAAATTAAAATAGAACCACAAAACTATTTTAGAAGACCGCTCCGGACAGAACCTGACGGAAATGTACCCATAACGGTCGTGATAATGTGTTTTTGCAGTTGTGCAGAACGGACGGTAGAGTTCAACAGGTTGTCAGTGTTAAAATTTTCGCGTGGTCGTCATAATTTATATAATTACTGATTAAGTAATTTATAGAATACTGAAAGTTTTGGCTTACCTGTTGAAAGAAATTAAAGTTAATGGGCTGATTTTATTTATTTAAGAAGACATAAAATAAGTGCTTAGTAAAGAGTATTTATTATACTCTTATAGTGCGGAAAGAGTTAGTAAAATAAAAATATTAATTTCTGCTAATTTAATTTGGTAGTGTGTGGTAGTGGTTAGTGATGAATCACTTACTTGTTTCAGAAGATGGTTAAAGCTGTATACCATCAAGGATATTATAATCGCTGGTGGGAGATATTTGCTTCACATGTAGGGCTTCAAGGTTGTCATATCGAAAGCATGAATGAGTTTTCTAATAGAATTGGGAATGTGGAAACCTGTGGTCGTGCGGAAAATGCTAAATTTTTGTTGGTTTTGGGAATTCGTGAAAAAATTGATGTTAAAAGTTCTATATATGTCTAAATTAAAAAATAAATGACCAAGTGCGAATCGGGATAGAGCATGAAGGGTCCCGTACCATTGTTGTTTTTAGCTTGAGCCCCTCTATAACAATAATTTTAATATTTATTTATGAGGTTTGTACATAATTAAATATTCTGAGAATGTATATAGAGCGTCTACATATCGTTAAAAAGATGGAGTAAATTATGCTTAAACATTATAATTAATATTAATATTATATTAAGATATATTTGTCGTAAGGGACCCAAACTTAATAATTGATTACAAAAAATTTATAATATAATTTAAAAGAAATTTTAAGTGTCTATCAGCTACCGTTAAGTAGCATAAAAATACGAAAAACGTTTATTGTTTGGGCCCCCTACATATTATTTATTTATTTATTTATAGTATTTGTTGTTATAGAGGCACAGGAAATCCATAACATGGGAAAATTTCAGCGTTCTAGCTATCACGATTTCTGAGATATAGCCTGGTGATAGACAGCGGAAGCTTAGTAATAAAGTCCCTTTTTTACCTTTTAGGTAACCCTAAAAAATATGAAATTATATAGAAAATATATACGAAAAAAAAAACATTTCTAGTTTGTGCTATGGTGGCTAACACAACTGATATTCTACATATACATACATATATACTTTATATAGTTACATATTTAACACCCAGACCTACAACCAACAAATTTAGTTAAGCACATAGATGTAGGCCGCGCCGGGAATCGAACCCGGAACCTTCTGATTGGCAGTCCGGCATGGTAACCATTGCGACAACGAGGTCGTCAAAAGTATGTAAAGGTAATAAGGGTATGGTAATAGGGTCCCGTTTTTACCATTTACGGAACCCGAACTAGAAAATGCATGGCTTTTCGTTAGGTAGTCGGCTCGCAGTTGGTATGTTTTGCTGAGAAAGAAACTTAGCTTTAGGTACTCCGGCAAGGTCAGTGATGGCGGTTGCCTCCGTTTCCTCATGGGATGTCGTAAGCGCCAGGGAGCATCGCCCATCGGTAGCCCGGTGTCTGTGAAAGACAACCGACATACCTTATTAGAAGAGGATTGGCTTTTTTACAATATTTTTTTGATATGTAAGGTTCCAGAACCTAAAAGGAAAAAACGGGACCCTATTACTAAGTCTCCGCTGTCTGCCTGCCTGTCTGTCTCTCAGAAACCGTAATAGCTAGAAAGCTGACACTTTCACAAAATATGTATTTCTCATGCCGCTGTAACAACAAATACTAAAACAAGAAAATTAAGGGGATCCCCTTACAATAAACGTGCTTTTTTCGTATTTTTGTGCTATATATCATTAACGGGAGCTGCTAGACACTAACATTTTTTACAAAATACATAACAGTATATTGGCTATCAAATTAAATTATAAAATCAAAAATATTTAAGGGGGGCTCACATACAACAATGGTACGGAATCCTTCATACGCGGCTCGCGTATGAAGGGTCATCTCGCACTTGGCAAATTATTTTATTCGGGTCGGGTCGGCCGAGGGAGCGGACTCTCCGGCGTGACGGCGAGTTGGCGCGGGTGCCGGTGAGGCTCGTGCGCTCGGACAAGTTGTCGCACGTTATAGGGCCGAAAGTATATAACTGTTTGCCTAAAGATATTAAAAATGCATGTAATGATAGCATTTTTAAGAATAAGCTCAAGAACTGGCTCGTTCAGGAAACTTTTTATTTTATGGACGAATTTTTAAATATCAGAAAAAATGTTATGTGAATCATGTCGTGACATTGTTAAATATTATTATTTTTATTAGGTATTAATATTGACATTATTCCATATGACATGTATTACAATTTATTTGTATATCATATTGTCATTTTTTTATTTATATTCATATTGACATTTTTTTAATTTTTGACGTATAATTGTAAAATTATCAATAAATGGTTTATCTTGTTTATTTGTTTCTAAGTTGGGTTTTTTATCCAACTGCCAATTCTTCTTAAGGGCACTATAAACATTTAGCCATTGCGTGACCTTGTACTAGAAAGCAACGTTTCTTTCCATCACAATATGGTAATATTCAATCGTATAATATCATAGGTAAATTTTATCAATGGCCAAACTGGTATAGTTACTTTAACTATCGACCAAAAACAACGGAGTGTTATAAGTTTGACATGACTGTGAGTGCGAGTGTGTGTGTAATCGTAACTCGCCCTTCTTAATATATATAATAATAAATCTTGTGTCACAATGTTTGTCCTCAATGGACTCCTAAACCACTTATCCGATTATAATAAAATTCGCACACCATGTGCAGTTCGATCCAACTTGAGAGATAGGATAGTTTAAATCTCAAATTATAGTCGCAACTTTAATTTATTGCTAATTATTGTCTGTAAATTATTATTTGACAGTCACAATTATCTGTTGATACCTTTCGACTGGGTTGAGTAAGTAATCAATAGATGGCGCTGCTATGGTAAATCTACGAACGTGTCATAAAAGCTTCACTATCTATTTTTCATACCCCTAAGTGAGGCAAAACAACGTTTGCCGGGTCAGCTAGTAGTTTTAGTATTTTTTAAAGTTTTAAATAATTAATTAGTCCTAACCTAGGTGAATATACATCGTAGCCTACCTGTCCTCGTTTAGCGATAACAAAACACTACCTGTAACATAGCATTAAATACCGGTACAGCAAGTGACAGTATGTAACCAGGGTTGGATTAGGACCTTAGAAAAAAATATATGGAACTTAAAAATATACTACTTTGATAACCACTTTCCGACAATATATTTAAATTTAAATTGTTATTAATACAAAAGTCATATTACAAAACGGACAAGTATTTACATGATAATTTACCGAAATATTCATGCATACAAATATAAATATTGGGCGAATTACATTGCGCTAAAATAGTTACGGAGAGGCTTCGTCTTTTTGATGCTAAAATATATATTGCCTCAGTTTATATTTAAATCCATACTAGCAATAATTACAAATCAATCGGATTGAGACATCTGCATCTCTATTTCAAACAATTCTTCAATCGGTATAGTATTTTATACAAATCGTTAGACGGCACATATTTGACACTTCTTAGTAATGCTGTCAATAATAGTGTCTTTGTAAGATAGTGAGGATCTATCTTAGCATTACTTCCAAAAAAATAAGACAGCTTATATATAAAATTATGGCATTTTCACGTGGTGTTTCGATAGATACTATGTACCTACCTATACTACATATCGTAAAATTATTGGACAAACAAATAAATCTAAATATTAATTTGCATAAATACACTCTTTGGTACTTTTTAGGTGTTATTCATGAGTGTTAAGTTGCGCTTTTTTTTGGCGAATAGTGGCCGTACAAATGTGTTCAAGACAAAATCACTTTTAAAAATTAAAATTTGATATAAAATAAATTGTTTTGTCATTTAAATTTGTGTATTGTAGGAAATAATAAATATTTTACTCCATTGAAATCAAATAAAATCATCGTTTATTGCAGACTAAGTCCATAAAGAGAAGGAGAAAATAATAAAAATCATATAAAATGTTGATCATCCGATACAAATATTAAATGTTAAAAATAATAATAATAGCAAATATAGGCTAAATAATATAGAATAGAATAGATAATAATTAAATTTGTAAAAAAAATGAAAATATTATTATTTCAGAATGCAGAATAAATTTCGATATTTAAATTTCAATATACCTATAAGAATAATTACCTATACTGCGAAATCCAGCCCTGTATGTGACGGAAAGGAGCTACAGATTTATTCCATTTGTTCCATTCAGCTAGCAGAGTTGCTCGATCCAGTAAGTCGCGCAATCCCAAGCGCAACGGTCGCTCGTGTCGACATTGCCTTACACACGTTTGACATTTCGCGCGTCTCCAAATTCGAATTTTGAATTTCTTCTTCATTTGTGAGTATTGGTTGCCAGTCTTTGTTTTATTTAGTTTAAAAAGTTTTTATTCTATAATGAGAAAGAATGTGGATGGCAAATAACATACAATTTATGAAAACATTTATTGAAGGATATGTGGTGAAAATCAATTTGACATTTTTAAATGTATACATTGCAATAGTAGGTGTATAAATATACGTCAAGTGCATAAAATATTTAACGATTTTGACATTTCTGTAAGTTGCATTTGAATATTTGAATAAATGTTTGGTTCAATACATTTTGCATAACGTTGTGATGACATTGAACGCTAAAGAGTTAGGAGTCAATTTGGTCGTCTCTAATATAACATTTATACTAACCTCTCTCTTAACTAATCTGTGCAATATAAAAAACTTAATATATAATTTTCTGTGGTTTTTAGTCTTGCAAAAACAACTACCTACCTATTATATGTTCGAGTACATATGAGTAATATAACCTAAGTTAGTTTTTTATCAAAACACATCTTTTTTATTTGCCCTGTACTTCTTCTTCTTATCCGTTAGGTTTATTTATCAAGAAAGTTATTTCGAAAACAGTTTTTTGTTTGTTTATTTGTTATCAATACTAAGGTACTATAAATAGGTAAGTTAATAACTTTCGCAAGAACAACGCTATTAGCAACTAGCATTTAAATAGAAAGGAATCCATTTATTGTGGCACAACATATCAAAACACGTATATTAATTTATACAAATACGAGTATTTTTTTATCTTTATTGCCTTTGATCAAAATTATATGTATTACTTAACTAAAACCTTAGGTCCTTTAATAATTTATAGTAGCTATTTTATTGTAATTCAATTTAATGTTAAATTCTATTTACGTCTTAAATATAATTGTAAATTAATCTATAAACTATTTATGTACATTAACTATTTAAGTCACTGGAAGGCACTAGCCTCTAAGGCACGGGCGCGAATGCGTCCAGTTTGAGGGTTAGTGAATAAGTTTAAATGTACAATTTTTAACGAATAAATATATTTTTTTTATTTTTGTATATATTTCTATACTTAAATATACATTTTCTATCATAAGCGGTTCAGCAGAGTCGAGATTGGATCTCGGGTTCACGGTCGTATAGTAGTAGATCTTCTTCTTTTTTGTATTAGCAAAGTGTAAGCTCGGTAGTGTCAAGAGTTATCAAGCCACCAGAAGTCCTCTGTAGTTAGTACTTACTAAGACTAACAGCCGAGACCTACTGAGACTACCAAAGATAAAGATAAATTTATTTGTAAAACAAGAAAGTGTACGTACATAAGTTCTTACGTCTACATGATACCTTAAGATTAACTGGTACGCTGTAGGGAGCACTTTGTTTTGTTTTCAAAATTCTTTATTAACCATACACATATTAACAAAGTAAAAGGTGGACACTGTCCGCACTTAAATGTATCTTATTTAATATTGCTACAGACTTTTTATCTTTCTTAGCACTAAAAAACAAATTTTGGAAAATTAAATGTAAATACGCTAAACACTAAACAATAACCTACAACGGTGGTGTCGACGAAAGTTGATTTGCTTACCTATTGTGCCAGGTTCACATTTTAAGCTATAGGACTGCCAGGAGCCTGTATCACAGGGCCGTAGGAACAGCCGAGACCTATAATTGAACGTGTCATCCGACCACGTTTATAGGTAATAATAAATGTTTACTAAAAGTTAAATAAATAAATAAAATAAATAAATATTAGGAAATATTTCACACACGGCTGGTTAACCCCATACTGTGAACTATTTCTAGTTTGTGTTATGGTAGCAACCACAACTAATATACTAATGTACTACATATACGTGTATACATATTTTATATAGATACATATTTATAGCATAGTTAGCCGTTTTTCTTTTAGCCGTTAGTTGTTTTTCTGATCCGTGTTTAAAACAGTCGTTTAATTTCTTCTTTTATTACTTCAATTAATTATGAGGGTACGTGTAAAAATAATTTAAATCAATACGTAGGTTCGTGACAATACCAAAATTAATATGTATGTACATTAATAATTAAGGTGTTGGCGCAAATTGTCGTTAAGTTTAAATTTTGATTTTTATATATTCATATAGTATGTATTCAGACAGATGTATACCGTCACCGGTGATGTTATTTATCTTAAGAACTAGCTCGTGGATAAATTTCTTCTCCTCACTGCTCCAACTACCCAGAGTCTCCACTATCAGTTTAAATAAAATATATAATGTAAAAATTTAATATATTTATTTACAGTTTGTAGTATTAGTAATTGAATTATATTAAAAATAAAAAAAAATTAAAAAGCCTTTATTTGCGCAAACTTTTGTAAAGATAAATATATTTTTTTAAGAATAAAGTTAATGAATTAAGTATATGTAAATTGTTAGTTAGTAATTTCAATTTAATTTTGGTTAGGGCACCCAAAGCCGTGTGTTGGCCTCCTCCTAATGAATGAATTATATTTCTAGTTATAAATACTTAAGTGTGAAATGTTTTTTTTCTTAATAAGTTCATAAATCACGCCAAATGTAATAATCGCTCTTAAAAAGATGACGCCATTCTCAGTGCGTTAAAAGGGTACGTCAATATAGTACGTCAACAGAGTACGTCGGTAAATAGAGACGTAATATCAAATAGATTACATTCATGATATCTTCATTAGAATTGTAAATCTGTAAATTCGAAGTCACCGAATGGTACTAAGACTACACGATGCCAAAAATATTTTTTTACACACTTGAAATAGGAATTCTACCAGCAAGATGTGTAGCATAGACTCGGGGCCTTCTCTCACGAGGAGAGAGATATAGGTCACAATCCACCACGCCGGCCAAGTGCGGGTTGGCGAAAGACACACGTCTTCGGATATTTTTGGTCCTCAAACATGCCGGTTTCTTCACGATGTTTTCCTTCACCGTAAAGTGAGTGCAAATCCACATGTAACTTGAAAAACAAGTCATTGGTGTAGGGCCGGGATCGAACCAGGGGCCGTCTGATTAAAAAGCAGACGTTATTACCACCGAGCAACACTCGCTTTTTCAAGCAAGGTGTGTAAGAACACACGAGTGGTACCGTGGTCTAAGTTGGAGCATGTCTAGCTTGGAATAACACGGTCTCAAAAAGTTTCTGGAACACACTGTTAGGTGCTTGTGGTCTGATTTCAACTTTATGGTCGTATTAGCCGAGCTAACACTTGGAAAATCTTTCTTACATATAATTATATAAAATTTCCATGTCACAATGTTAGTTACCGTACTCCTCAGAAACGGCTTGACCAATTTTTACCAAATTTTATATGCGTATTCAGTAGGTTTGAGAATCGGCTACTATCTATTTCCAGACCCTTAAGTGATAAGGGTTGTTCATCCTTATTATTTTATATTTTGTCGAAATTTTTATTTTTATTTTTTTTATAATTTGCCATTAAAAATACATACAACTCTAAATTTTTTATCACTTTTACTTTTTTATCACTGACTCCAATTTTTATAGTCATTTTAGTAAAAAGGCAATACAACGTTAGCCGGGTCATCTAGTATGTTTTTAAATTTGAATTTGCAAATGCCACAATGTCAATCTACCACAATGCAAAATGTTTGGCTTCTATAAATAGGTACGTAGGGTTAATTATGCACGACATTGGAATGAGTGAGTGTAACTCGTCAAGAAAACGTTGGACTGCACTCCACCATACTCCGGATCGAATCCAACTCTTCCCCAAAGAAATGTCATCCACTATGACACAATATGGAATAGCCACTCGCTTATACGGAGCAAGAAAACATCGTGAGACCACTTGCTCCGAAGTATTGTCAGACTTTCAGTCACTTCCGTGGGTCGACAGACGAGATAAAAAATTAAAAAAATCTCTTGCTAACCTGTGATCAGTGCACTAGTGAACTTTAAACATTGACATTGAACAGTGGACATTATGTGAACTGTTAAAAAATAAATTTCAACTCAGTGTGATATAGGCACATCAGCATAATGCTGCTTGCCTATAAATCAATAAAAATATATAGGTACCAGTCTGTTAATTGTACTAAGGTTAAGTTAGTTGACGCTAGATTTCTCAATGCCAGAAATTGGCCTCTTGTAACTCACAAAAGCTACATTTTTTTTATATTTTTGAAGTAACAATCTACTAAAACTTGTAATAATGTATCAATTTAAATTATACAAAATGAATACGTCAAAATAAAAAATAAAAATCAAGTAACCCGCCCTGCTTGCATCTGCTCGCCCCTGCTCCAAATGCATCACGCTCGCTGCATTGCCGCGCTCAATAGCTATGTCAAATTAATATGAATACCTTTTTTCCAATTCCAGGCACAATGACTTCAATGGAAAATAAGAACAGTGCCACGCCGGGGTTGGTTGAAAAAGCACCTTGGTAAGTAGATACAACTTGTATCCTTCTTTTTACACGCTTTCTATTACCTTCACCTGTATGTTTGTTTGTAACCGACTTCTTTGGGCACGATTTTGACCCACTTTAAACGGCCAGATTTCGTTCAAACTTTGTAGATTTATTGAGAACCGATGACAATACACTAATTTGATAAAACTACGGTTTTCTATAAAAAGCGTGTTTTTTAGTTTTTTGACGTGACAACGTCTTAAATTAGGTTGCGGCTGGGAGTCACTTATGAAAAAGTGTAACGCCCGGTAACGTTACGATGAGTCACCGAACGAGAAAGAGGCCCGCCGAATGCCTTGCGTCTCTCTCCCACTCAACTATGATCGGTGACAACCTGACAACGTGACAACGTCTGCCGCGTGCTGCGCGCGCGGCAGACGTTGTCACGTAAAATCTTCGCCCGTAAAACCGACTTTACAGGCAACCATTTTTAAACTATTATTTATTACATTTAGAATATAAGCGACTCTAGTTACGAGTATCAAATGGAATGGAACTTCCCGAGTATTTCTGCCTGTATTTGTGCATTTATAAACTATATTATTGTAAGTTAGTTTCAGATAGAATTAATTTAAATTATTCTTATTGTAGGCTAACAGGTTTAACCCAAAATGAATTGTAACAACTAAACATGAACGCAGAAAACTGTTAGTAATGCTTCACAGAGCATTAAATGCAAATAATATATCTGCAAAAAAATATAAGCAAAAATTCGTCATAAAAATGTAACTTAAAATAGTTTTTGCTCCAATAATGAGGCACCTACATTATAAATGATAATTATAAAATTAGCATTTATATTTTAGGTTTTAAACATGTTCAGAAGGTCTTGCGATACAATAGTTCAACGTACTCTTTACTTATACAATTATAATTATATGTACAGGGTAAACTCCATGTAACGTCACTCGATTTTACGAAAAACTTTCTAAAGCGTTGAAATCAATTGGCTTTAGTTGGTTTAGCTTGTGTTCCATACAATAATACATTCTCTCCATTTAACGACCACTCTCTATAACGCCATAAAATGCACAGTCCCTTCAGTGTCATTATATAGAATTAACACTGTATGTATGTATATAATAACTATTCGACTGTGTACCCGAACCATTCGTAATCATTTCCTTTTAGAACAATAATCAGCTTGCCTTTTTTATCTACTGCATTACAATAAATAATAAATATAAGTCACATTTCACCCACGGCTGGTAAACCCCATACTGAACCATTTCTAGTTTGTGTTATGGTTGCTAACACAACTGATATACTACATATTCATACATACATATTTTTATATAGATACATACGTATTTAACACCCAGACCCACAGCCAACAAATTTAGTTCAACACAAAGACGTTGGCCGCGCCGGGAATCGCACCCGGAACCATCTGATTGGCATTCCGGCATGATAACCATTACGCCAACGAGGTCGTCTCAATGAACGATTAGGTAGGCTTTAGACCGATTTGAATGACTATAGAGATCGCTAAAGACTTGCCAGTCGGAAGTGGTCGCTAATCTTACTAATGATGATGTTTCTTGCAACCTTCAATTTAAATCCCATGTAGAGTTAATGTTGTCAATGTCAGCGCATCGGTAAGGTCAATGGTCGGGACGTGCTTGTATATGTTGTGTAACACACGCACACATGCATGTGTGTATGTGTTGTGTGCTGTGACGCGCATACGCACACAGCTGCGTGGTTATTTCAGTAACAATGTAAACTGTAATCCTCATTACTCTTAGCCAGTTTTTAAGAAACTTGTCACAAATACTGAAGGATTAAAATGCGTTGCTGTTTATTAGTTGTTTGTGTGTTTTAAATTATCTTTATTATATACAGAAATACAAATAAATTACAAAACAGTAGTGTACATACAAGCCTTTGGATCCTACTATTTTGTAGCAATATTTAAAATTACGTTTACAAGGATCATTAAGCCTATCGAAACTTTTTACAGAATTAATGTATTTTAACACACTTGGCGACTAATTTTTACATTTAGTATAAAAAAAACACATATTTATTTATATTATTGTATGCTAAGTAGGCACTAAAATTTTTAAACTAACAATATAAAAAGCTGAATGAACTACATTAACAGGTAGATATGAAAAAAATAACTTGACAACAAGGAGCAGGAACGTACAAAGTACAAATAAATAATAATTTGCGGTTGTTTATTAGTATTAATCGAAGAAGCCGAGTTTTTTTAAAATATTGGTCCGATCCGATAAACTAGATTGTGATCTTAATTATTTTTAGCCTGTTTTAAAAGATTTTGTACTAAGACACCGGGGATATTTTTTAAGGCTGTTGCACTGATATGAGAAATATTTTTTGTTTGAAAGGCTTTTTTCTGGGGTAATAAAGGATGTTGTGCTACTTGTAATCTGTTGTTTATTACGAAAAATAAATAACATATTATAGTGGTACTAGCTGACCCGGCAAACGTTGTTTTGCCTTATCACTTAGGGGTATGGATAGTAATTAATAGTAGTCGATTCTCAGACCTACTGAATACGCATATAAAATTTGGTAAAAATCGTTCGAGCCGTTTCGGAGGAATACGGTAATTAACATTGTTACATGGAATTTTTATATAATTGATTATTTAAAACTAAAACCAGCCCAATTGCGTTCACTAACTGTTAGACAAAGATGCCACGTACAGTTTTTTTGACGTACTTTATTATCCAGAATTTCAAATCTCACTCGATTAAATTCTAAACCAAAGTATTTTTACCACAATGTAAAGGGTCTAGTACACATTGGTCGATGCTGGCCCAGCATAGACCCCGTCTACTCCAAGTATACCATCCATATACTTGGAGTAGACGGGGAAATGGTTACTCGTAACATTGGCGAACCAGTGAACATCGTGTGTATGGCCTGTAGTATTCTCACAACGGCCCATACTGGCCCAACCACATGGCTACGCATGGACCAGAGTGTACTAGGGGCTTTATTCAATCCACGCGTGACGGTAGGTTCTAACTGCCATTCGATTCACTAATATGCTTATATCTATGCGGAGTCGGTGCTGTGCCGTAATATTACGACCCAAGTAGAAGGATATCCTTCCTTTGAACAAATAAGAATGCTTCTGAATACCTTTACTAGACTAGAATACATTAAACAAATTCTATGAAATTCCTTGCTGCGTTTCGACCACTATCTAGCGGTTTTCAAGGCAAGAGAACCGGTTTGGGTAAACCTATCACTTACGCAAAATTTCACAACTATTGCCGTGTTTTGGTTAATAATATTGAAACGTGATAGAACAAAGAGCTACCATAATAGAGGTTTTATGAGGATAACAGCAATATATAACCTTTGAGTATATAGCCAAATTATCTGAGACTTTAACTGAAGAGTGGAACGTTTAAGTAAAGATCATTTAATTTTTTTTTGTATCTAGATTTATCCACATACAAAGACTATATAACCTCTTTATATTATATGTTATAACTAAAACATTTCACTCTGATTAGGATTCTTTGTTAGAAACGGCTTCTTTAGATTTAAATTTAATAGGCCGTTCGTTCTGAACGTAGCCACAATTCTGGCTACGTGGCAATGCTTCAATTACTGACCGAAAAATAACCAGCATTTTTTTTGACATATTTCACACACGGCTGGCTAGCCCCATACTAAAACATTTCTAGTTTGTATTATGATTGCTAACATAGCTGATATACTAAATATACATTCATACATACTTTATATAGATACATATTTGACACCTAGACCGCCAGCCAACAAATTTAGTATAGCACAAATATGTTAGACGTGCCAGGAATCGAACCTGAAGAATTCTGATTGCCAGTCCGGTATGTTAACCGTACGCAAACAAAGTTGTTCATTCCGAACATCTGACATGCTTTCCCTGGGCAGTGTCTCCGCCACAAACGGCACAATCATACTATAATGGTACGTTTACACGCTTGCCAAGCCTTGGCAAACTGCAAACAGTCCCAAGCCTCCACAAATCGTTTGAAAGGCGTTTATGCGCTTGTGAATACGTCAGTCTGCAATATACATCCAAGCCTGGGCCCTTTGATCTGCGTAAAAAACCGACACTACTGGATCGGAATCAAGCAGGCACAAGCCCACGCAAGCCAAGCCAAACGCCCCATTTACATGCTTGCGATTGTCGATCCTTGCCAAGGCTTGGCAAGCGTGTAAACGTACCATAAAATGTATATTTAAGTAGATAGGTATACGGTTATTGTGTCGGAAAGGTTTAACTTTCCGGGTTCAAAGATTTTGTAATGCGAAGTCCTTTGTTCGTCATCGTTAACACTTAACAGCCTAAAGCAATAAAGTGCTGTAGGCTATGCTTAATAACCACATACCTATACATTGGCACTTATTCTGTGAGTCATTTTCCTTTTGTTCTCGATAAGAAATATGATAAAAATATGCGTATTTTAATTTTTGTAATTTATATTCATCACATGTTACTTTCATATTAGTGCATATTTTGAGTGAACCCTCAATAGTGGTGGTCCTTCACTTAGCAGGCATTTGTTTTGCTGACACGTTTTTCGTATTATACTCGTAGGATATAGAACGGAAGAAAGAAATAAATCTATCTTCTAATATATAAAATGTCTATGTCACATGTACTCCTCCGAAACGGCTTGACCGATTTTACTAAATTGTATATGCGTGTTCAGTAGGTCTGAGAATCGACTACTATTAATTTTTCATACCCCTAAGTATTAAGGGTTATTCTCCCTAAAATTTTTATTTAAGGGTAAATAACGTTTGTCGGGTCAGCTAGTATTTACATTTATTATACTCGTAGTATTTAAAAAAATTATAATTTACCGACCATCCCAACAAGAACTTCTTCTTCGTATGAGCTAAGTGGCCAAGCTCTGGTGTTGAGAGTTTTCAAGCAGTCCGAAGATTTTAGACTTGGCTTAACGATTGCTTGTACTAAGACAAGCAGCCGGGACCTACAATTTTACGTGTCATCCGGCCCACGGTAGCGTCCAGACAAAAGTGTCACTTGAAAAACGACAGTGCATGGTCACCCATCCAAGCACCGTCCGCATCGACCGTAGCTTAGATTCGATGATCGCGTCAGATCACTTTAGCTAGACGTGCTACAGGCGTTACTTATTAACCCATTGGTTTTTACACGCTTTATATTAGCTTCACCTGTATGTTTGTTTGTATGTTTGTAACCGACTTCTTTGGACGCGATTTTGACCCACTCAAGTTTGACCCACTTAACTTTTTTAGTTTTTTTTTAACTATTATTATCTTTATCCCGGATTAACGTGGGTAACATCGTGGGCTGACATTCTATAACTCTGATTATCCAGTTAAGATCGGTTTCAGTCAACTAATCACGAACATCATGGCCTACTAAGCACATCGCTAAATACATCTCAAGGCAACCATCTGCCGCCATAGAATAGCAACTAGTTGTTTCCAATCAACAGCCACCCGGGTTCGGTGTTTAAGCCACTGGCAACTGTAGCCATGCCCAATGGTAATTAATAGCCACTGTTTTCAGGGGGAAACAGATAAAATGATTACTATGCTGAGCGACGCGACAGTTTAGAATCGTATTTATTATTTAATCTAACTGACAGAACAAGAAAGTTATTTGTGTAAATGTTAAATAATTCACATAACACATATTGTTTCAACTTATAGCAGGTGTTTTGCAATAGTATAGTTAATAAGTATGTTAGGTATTAATAGTTATCTACACGTTAACTTTAGTTAAAAATTAAACTGTACAAATTTATCGTTTGGTAAGAGAAAAGAAATAGCAATTAGATAGATAATGGTAATGGTATGGAAAATGTATAATGGCAAACAGTATAGGCGACAGCAAAAATGACGCAGCATTTTTTTTTATTGATAGATTATCGGCATGCGCTTGATCGCACCTCACCTGATGTTAAGTGATGTTACGATCTAGGATAGAGTGCGCTTGCCTAAAAGAAATTGATTCAGTCTCGTCTTGAAGACAGTGAGGCTATAGATACCTTCAGAGAGTGAGATATACATACATATTTAGATAGACGGCCTCGTTGGCGTAAAGGTTACCATGCCGGTCTGCTAATCAGAAGGTTCCGGGTTCGATTCCCGGCCCGGTCAACATCTTTGTGCTTAACTAAATTTGTTTGCTGTGGGTCTGGGTGTTAAATATGTATTTATATATAATATGTACTCGTATGTATGTATATGTAGTGTATCAGCTGTGTTAGCAACCATAATACGAGCTAGAAATGGTTCAGTATGGGGCTAACCAGCCGTGTGTGAACGTGTCAAAAAAAAAACTCTTAACAGACATATGTAAGTAGGTCAGAGAGAACAGGAATTAATTCCCTGCACGTGGAACGGTTGCCAGTGACTTTAACATCCGACTTGAGAGGCGAAGACTCTAGCGAAGTGAATTCACGCTCAAGTGCACACAGGATACACCGCAGGATGCACTTAATGCCAATTTTCAACACGTTTCCTGCAATTTATCGAATGCAACTGGCGAGAAAGCCGACCAGTATGCGCTCAGCAGCCACGCTGTTGCAGTCGCTATAGACAGTCGCTAGAGACAGTGCCCCATCCAGTCGCTAGAGACCATCGCTTACAGGATCGCGAGATCCAGTCGCTAGCACATTTCGAATCCCATGCAAACGGTCCTTAACCTCACTTGCAATATAAGTGATCTATATGATTGGACGTGAGTGAATATTGTTTACATATTCACTGTGGATTATGTGGTTCAACGTATCGTTTGTCGGTAAAAGCGGCAGAGAGAAGAGCCTGTTTTTCTTCGAGTGAGTATTTGATTGTGTGTTGCTTTTGTATTTTATTTGCGCCAAAAGGACTTACAAAGCAGTTACCTTATAAATGTACTCTATAGGTATAACTGTATACAATTTTCAATTTTTCAATTTTTTTATTGCACACCATACACTTTGGTAATGACGTTAGTGCGTATTTTTGAGCAAGATGGCGGTTTGACAGTCCTATTGTTTATTGTAGCAACATATACATAACGACAGTTCAAGTAGGTACATAACCTAAACAGAATGTGACACTTTAAGTATCAACGGCCCCATTAAATAAAAAACTTTCTACAAACTCATTATAAAATGATGTAAGATTATACATTACTAAAATACTAAAAAATATACATCTTGATATGAAATTAAATTGAGTTTAAGCTGAAAAAAGTTAGTGTATATGTTGTACCAAATATACGAGTATATATTATATTGAGTCAACTGATGCCTGAACTAGTAACTAAACTGTATCTCAGGCATATATTGTTTCACACTTCGATCAAATATATACCAGATTCTGTGTTGCATACAAACACAGCACAAAAAGGATTGTAGGTATAGATAGATAGACATTGTATAACTCCACATGACAGCTGGCGCGAGTCGAAACTGAAGTAAGATGATAGAGAACCGAGTCTAATGAGAAAACAAAAGAAAAGCTGAATACCCAACAAATTTGCCCGTAGATAATAGTGATGATAGGTTTTTTACACAATACGGCTATGGGTTTAATCAGCAGGCGCCTAAAACGAGTCGGTAACATTCAGGCCAAACGTGGAGCATGCATAGTCCGGCTTACATTTAATTAGTCTTTGCTGATATTCTATTCTGAAAAACAAAGAACTAACAAACTAGCAAATTGATAAATTTTAGGTAAGAGTATAAGAATAGATCAAAATGAAACGCGTGGTCTTTATAAAACTGTTTGTGAAATAAAAAATATTTATTTGAATTAGGTATTTTTAGTTATCTATTTTGTGAAATAAAGAATTCTTATTTGTTTTAGTTGACGGATTTTTCAACAAAAAATGCGGGCACTATAAATTGATCTATCACCAGGCACAAATGTGTTAAGGTCCTATAGAGTTTAAGAGGTTCAGGTAGGCTTAAAATACCAAGTGTAGATTAATGAAGTATTAGGCTATGTATCATGTTATGTAACGTACATACATATGTACTTCCCGCGGATACGCCGGCCTTGCACGCAAGCCACTGCATACGTTGTTTGTTACATGTTGGAGAACCTTGCCAAGCGAGCTAGTTTCCCTTACTAAATTGATACGGTACTTCTTCTTCTTCTTCTTGAATAATAAAAATAATAATAAAATCATTTATTCGGGCCAAAAATAAGTGAACATATTTGACAATTACAATTTTCTCCAGTATTACAATATGTTAATTTAAATATAGTATAAATTATCTTACAATGAACTTTATTATTTTAGTTCTAATTTATTACATGAATTACATAAATTAGTAAAAGCTCATGATTCTTCGTATGAGCTAAGTGGCCAAGCTCTGGTATCGAGGGTTTTCAAGCCGCCCGAAGGCCTCTGACTTGGCTTAACGACTGCTTGTACTAAGACTACCGGGACCTACAATTTAACGTGTCATCTGACCCACGGTACGTGGGTCAAGTGGCATTTTCATCCAGTCACGCGCAGATGAAAATGCTACTTGAAAAACGACAGTTTGTGCATGGTCACCCATCCAAACATCGTCCGCATCGACCGTTGCTTAGCTTCGATGATCGCGCCAGATCACCTTAGCTAGCCGAGCTACAGGCGCTACGACGATACCGTACTAATAAGAATATGTCTTTTGAGCAAATTACAAAAATATAATGTATAAACAGATATATCTATATATCGAGGCTTTTTTTCACGAGGAGAGAGATATATAGGCTATAATCCACCACGCCGGCCAAGTGCGGGTTGCCATATAACATACGTCTTCCGATATTGTGGTCCTTAAACATATTGGTTTCTTCTTGTTTCCCTTTAACGTAAAGCGACTTCAATAAAAATAATAGAAAAGAGATTTTTCTAAATCACCGTTAATCCTGCTAATATTATAAATGCGAAAGTTTGTGTAAGTGTGCACTTATATTTGTTACTTTTCACGCTCAAACGGCTGAACCGATTCTGATGAAATTTAGTGTGAAAATAAGTTAGACCTTGGATTAACAAATACGTTACTTTTATCCCGAAAACAATTGTGATTCCCGTGGGATAAACAAATAAATTATATACTTCACGCTCAAACGGCTGCACCGATTTTTATGAAGTTAGCCCCAGAAAGCGAGTGTGACTCAGTGGTATAAACGTCTGCTTTTCAATCAAACCGACACGTTTGAGGTCTACATAATAGGAAGACGTGTGTCATTCACCAACCCGCACTTGGCCAGCGTGGTAGATAACACAACTGATATACTAGCCTATATCTCTCTCTTAGTGAGAAAAGACCCCGAGTCCCAGCGTTGGGAACGTATAATGCGCTGCTTATGCTTATGCAATACATTTCACTAACGGCTGTTTAGCTCCATCCTAAACCTTTTCTAGTTTGTATTATGGTTGCTAACACAACTGATATACTACATATATATTCATAAATATTTATCTATATAAAGTATGTATATGTAGTATATCAGTTGTGTTAGCAAAAAGAAATAGTATTATTACTACAATTTAATTATATACATATGCATGTATTTTAATTTATTTTAAATACCTTCTTACTTTTTGATAAAAATGAATGCAAGGAAAATAAAATATACAAGACACATAACAGAAAAACAAAGATAAAATAAAGAAATTACAATACGCATATTTACACGTTCTTTAGGATAAAATGTTTATTTATGTACTCGCATAATACATGTACATAATACACGCCAATACCAGACAACCATTTTTTTGTTTAAGTGACGGTATCTTAAGTTAAACTGAAATTATAAAATAATCATACCTATATATTTTTCCAAAAAAACTTATATGATCTTACCTCTCGATGAGACGAATGTTGAGATGGATGTGTGGAGTGACAAGAATGGACAAAATAAAGAATGAGTACATTAGAGGAAGTTTGAAAGTAGGCCCCAGTGAGGGAGAAAATAAAGACTGGAAGGTTAGCGTGGTATGAACATGTAATGCGTAGAGAGGAGATGCATGTCACTAGGAGATGTATGGAAATGGTAGTGCAAGGAAGAAGAGCAAGAGGCCGCCCGAAAAAGACATGGATGGAGTGTGTGAATGAGGACATTAGAGAGAAAGGATTGAGTGTGGAGATGACGTCTGATAGAGGAGAGTAGAAGAACAAGATTTGCTGTGCCGAACCCACCTAAGTGGGATAAGGTAAAGAAAAAGAAGAAGATCTCTCGGTGAAGGAAAACAGCGTGAGGAAACCATAGTATGGTGGTAAAGTATTTACTTGTGCTCGCCTGGCTAGCAACCAACCTCAAGTGGAAAAATCTGTCGCCAAGCACCTAAAAGGGTATTCCGGCAGCCTCCTTATTCCACTTATTATTTTGCCAGTTCTTACAAACTCAGCATGCTCCATTTTAGGCCATAGTCATTTATTATATACGTCAACGTATATACTCATAATTTACATTGTATACATTCAAATTATTTTCCGCTCATACACTGACTGATAAATATTGGATGTTTTGACATGAGCCTCTGATCGACCTTGAACTTGAATACGCACTGCGCTTCGAAACCGCTGCGCTTGCGCAAGCCCCTACTGGCGCAACCGTCCGGCTGAGGTTTACGTATTTCAAAATGCTAATGTCCAAATGCTTCTGTTAATCAAGAGTAAATAGGTTCAGGGTTATATTTTACAAGTTTGAATCCCACTAATATAATAAATGAGAAAGTTTGTGTGCGTCTGTGTGTATGTTTGTTATTTCCTCAAGCTCAAACGACTGAACTGGTTTTTGATGAAATTTGGAGTGAATATAGGCCCTGTATTAACGAATAGGCTTTTTACTTGTTATCCCGAAAACAATTGTAGTCCCCTTGGGTTATGCAAATAACTTTCAAATCTATGTTTTTCCTTCACGCACCAAAGGCTGGAGCGATTTTGATAAAGTAATCTTAAGTATTAAGCAATTTAACAATTTAACCTATAACTTATATATAAAATGTCCATGTCACAATGTTAGTTACCGTACTCCTCCGAAACGGCTTGACCGATTTTTACCAAATTTTATATGCGTATTCAGTAGGTCTGAGAATCGGCTACTATCTATTTTTCATACTCCTAAGTGAAGCAAAACAACATTTGCCGGGTCAGCTCGATATATTTAAATTGACTGAGGCTGTTACTAAATACATCCAGTTTAGTAATGTCAGTCTTACATTGGTTGCTATCTAAGGCGTCACAACATTTGAGTATGAGTATGAGTTTGAGTAATAATAATTAAATGAGTTTGAGATTAAACTTTCAAACGTATTCTCTACTGAATCGAGTTATAATGTTACTCAAATGTAATACTGGTTAATTTGATGCAGGTGTTAATCGATAATCAATCACGCTCCTTGGCTTGAATGATACATCTTCCATTGAAAGCTGGAATTAATCGTCAGTAAATCGCTGCGATTATCCGCACCAGTGCGTGCCTGAGTTACCGCATCAATGAATACGGCGCATTTTTGTAGATTATTAATTTAAGTATTTGAATATTATTCACTCATTTAAAACGTTACATTAAAAACTACAATAACACAATAAAGTTCATGTTCATTTTAAATTAACCATCTTTTTTCTTCAATAACTCAACCGTTTATGATTTAAGTCGTCGCCTTAGTAAAAATTCTTATAAAGATAATATTAATAACACGGTCAACATTAAACTGATTAATAATGGCCCCGTAATTACCACTATCATTAATTACAATTTAGTAAAAAACAAACATTTTTTATTGGTCTCAAAAGTTTTCGTACAATATGTCTCCTTAAAATAAAATACATATCCATAACACAATTGTACTTATAAAGCTGGCAGCGCTTCCCTTCTGAATTGCCAGTGATACATGTCGGGCTAAAAACTGGCCAGCCAAGGAGGCCTTGGAGGATCTAACTTTCTTGACATTTGATGATCTTTGTGAGTCATAATAACAATAAATCTCCATTGAATTTATTTTTTGATGTTATCGTGTCTAACAATTAAGTACTCAGTAAAGGTGTACCTATGGTGACTCAAAATAAATGCTAAATGTAAACCATTGTCACCAACACTAACGTTGTTTAATATTCACATCATTGGTATGTCGTAAAACCAATATTTTTTTAACATGTATGATTACAATACAAGTGACGCCTTGCGGTCTCACTTGCTTTGTCCTATACTGTTAAAATTCCGCTCTTCCTACCTGTTGAGGCCGCGGCAGGTAGGAAGAGCGGCGCATCGTAATACCGACACTTCTCTCCTGCCGCGGCCCCACACCTTCGGCTGAAATACCTCCCTAACCGCACCGCAAGCCCGCCTCAATTGCGAAACCCCCTCCGGAACGAGGTTCACTCCACTGGTGGTGTCACTCCATCTAAAACTTGCATGGGGTAGTGTACAACTGTAGAGAGTGGCCCGCCTCAGGGACCCTCTTAGCTTCACCATGGGTGACCAGGCCACAGTTACTGAGCCCCCCCGCCTCGACAACGCGGGGCCCCACGTGGGGGATTTAGGAGGCCCTATTTTTTTAAATAATATTACGGAATGCATGGAACCTTAGCACTCGACCAATTTTTAATAATAAGTATCGAAATATGAGTGAGCTAATGCGTTTGTCCGTTTATAACGTGTTCACCTCAGTTTCGCCACACGCGGTGAGATTCCATCTAGCTTGCAGTGTTACTACACTCGCATATGGGCTTGTAATGTACGTACCTAGTGTTGCCAAATTGTGGGCTCAATGTCAGAAGATTTGCTTGTGGGAGTCAACGCGGTCGTGATCTTATATAGATCTTATATCTTGTTTTAGAGATGCGCGACTGCGAATAATCTGACCAGTCGAATTATCTACAACTTCTAATATACACGTTCGACTTGAATATTAGTAATGTTAATAATCGAATGATGACTACTAATTAGTTACTAATGGCGTTTTGACTCGATTTTTAGCGAATTTTGTCAATGTCACTTGTTAGTTTCAAATGAATGAAATATGAATGAATCGTTGGAGTGGAGTCGGCTCAAGTAGTAACTAATGTAGTATTCATTCAGTCCGGTTAATTTTGAGTGGGTATCATGTAAGTTACTAATTTTCGGAGATCATTCGAATGAGTCGAATGATTAATAAAGTCGAATAATTCGACTGGAATCATTCACATTCGCGCATCGCTATCTTGTTTACTCTTTATAGCTAGGCATTTAACCAGCAGGGCGCGTACCACACGAGTTTGCGATACTCTGGCCTAAGATGGAGCATGCCTAGTCTGGAATAACGGGCTCTCAAGGAGGCTGCTGGAACATATTGCTAAGTGCTTGGCAACACATTTTTCAAATTGAAGATGGTTGATAGCCAGGCGAGCACTAGAAAATGCCGTACCACCATGCAAATGTTAGAAAAAGAAACAGAAAATATTATTTTTAGTAATTATCAATCAGATTTTATATTTTTGTTTTATTGTAACTCTTATAAACAGGCAACTGGTGGTACATTAATATTTTAAATGTAAAGATAGCCAAATTGAATTACTTTTATTAAAATTGAATTTCTAAGTGTTAAACTTTATCACACATACAATGCTACGATATTTAAATTTAAAATTGAATAACTAAAATCGATTTAGTCGACTCGACTTAGTTTAGTCGTGTAGCCACCCGAATACCAAAGCCTAGTTTGATAGGATTATAGGTACTTATTTTAGTGAAAACTAAACTAAAATGTGTGCCGCCGAATAGCCACCAATGTTTTCAATATTGTCGCGTGTTATGACTGCGTAGTAAATAATTAAAAATGTGTCGCTGCTTTACTACTCGAAATTTTAAGTTTTATTTGAAGACAAAATATCTTTCTGAATGATCGTTCTATAAAAATTATAAATCATTGCAAAAAATAATAAGCATTGTAATGAGTTAAATTTATTCAATGAGCCAATATTATAAAGACGAAAAGTTTGATTGTTTTTTTGACGCGAATAGGCTCCGAAACTACTTGACTGATTTGAAAAATTCTTTAACCGTTGGGAAGCCACATTATACCCCAGTAATATAGGGGCTATATTTTGTTTCTTTTTGTAACTTAGAATATTTTAGAGCCCGTTCGAAACGGGGACGGGATGTCAGTCATTATTTTTTTTTATGTATTTTTTTATATAAAATTTAAATAAAGGGCTGCACAATCATTAAAAAATAAAAACCTAAATTACAAATAATAAATTATACCTAAATCTGAGTCCGCTAGTAAGGTGCCTAATATGTTGCGGCTTTATCTTAATACTAGCAGCCCGCCCCGGCTTCGCACGGTTAATTAAATAATTAAATATTATTGGAAACAACAAAAATAGCCTATGTTACTTGGGGTTATTGTAGCTTCCCAACTGTGAAAGAGTTTTCCAAATCAGTTGAGTAGTTTTGGAGCCTAATCGCGTCAAACAAACAAACAGTTATTAAACTTTATCTCATTAAAATATTAGTATAGATAGGTATAGATAGTCATTTGTGAGATAGTTGGCGATCAAAAATTTTTCTTGAGATTTTTAAGGTGCTATGGAAGCAAATTAAAATAGTATATTTAGAAATATATATATCCAGCTATCTAATATATATATCCAGCTATCTATAAAATCCAGCGTAAATGATAGGAATCAGTTTTTTAAATTTTATTATATTTAATTCTTTTATCTTTGAGTTTCTACATAGTATTTTAAATTCATACTGTTTTTAATGTAATATATTTAGGTATTCAGAGTTAAGAATCGTTAGAGTTCCAAAACGGAAGAACCCGGAGACTTCCGTTAAGCACAGAGGCAGGTCACCGGGGGGGGTTTTAGTGGGTACAAATCCCACATAACCTGTCTGCGCCCCATCGTAGCCAGGTATCTTGTTGAAGATTTCCCCCTCGTCAACAAAAATTAAAAAAAAACATATATCAAAAAGGTTAAATTTTGTTTGTTCTCAGACCTACTGAATACGCAAATAAATTTTGGTAATTAAAGATTAGTCAAGCCGTTTCGGAGGAGTACGGAAATTTTATATATAAGAAGATAAGAAGATTAGTGTAGATTAGAACTAACAAAAGGTTCGCCCGCAAGGCGCTAAGTCTTGCTCCCGGCAAAAGTGTTCACTTCTGCCTGCAGTCCCGCAGTGCAACTGATCGTAATATTTTAATTTCACTACAACTTCAAAACCAAACGTCCAATTTTAATCATTCAAGACCAAATATTATCAACATAAACTGTACTTATTGATGAAATAATTTATTTTGATAAGGATTAATAGCATGAGTAAAATAAACGCGTTTAAAAGTAGGCCAAAAAAAAATCAAGATTTTTAAATAAAAATGTGGTTGTTGTGCCTCACTCGACATAGATAGGTATAGTGTGTCACGGACTTTTTTGTAGATATTAATAAGATCTACAAATTATTACAACATTTTATGGTTCTATCTTTTTTAGTTTAGGCAGCGTACGCAAAATAAGTAACTTTTTTGGTTGATTTTTTTCAGCTTGTGTCCGAAAAATCCAAATATCTTACGGAACCCTATTTTTTTCCAAAATAAAATATAGTCTATGTTACTCGTGGATAATGTAGCTTTCGTATGGTGAAAGAATGTTTAAAATCGGTCCAGTAGTTTTTGAGCCTATTCGTTACAACCAAACAAACAAACAAACAAACAAACAAAGTTTTCCTCTTTATAATATTAGTGTAGATATACAAATCTCGTGTCACAATGTTTGTCTTCAATGGACTCCTAAACCACTTCCGATTATAATAAAATTCGGACACCATGTGCAGTACAATCCAACTTGAGAGATAGGATAAATTAAATCTCAAATTATAGTCGCAATTATAATTTATTGCTAATTATTGTCTGTTATTATTTGACATGAAACTAACAGTTGTCGATACCTTTCGACTGGGTTGAGTAAGTAATCAATAGGTGGCGCTGCCATGGTAAATCTACGAACGTGTCATATAAGCTACACTATTTTTTTTCATACCCCTAAGTGAGGCAAAACAACGTTTGCCGGGTCAGCTAGTAATTTATATTATTGAGGACTCGTCCTCGTATTTAATAAACATTACACGTATAAGAAAAGCGTCATTACATAAATAAGTATTTAAGTGTACCTATGTATGGAATCTAATCAACTCGTGATACAACTAGTAGAACCAGTTTCTGTCCGACTGGAAACTGGATTAGCTCAAGATCGCGCCCTAGAAGGAAACCTGCTTGTTCGCAGTGTCATTACTAACTGCCACCGTAAATAAATAGACGCGAAAATACTGTTTTGTAAATATTTTACTAGCTGTGCCCCGCTGTGATACCGTTAATCCGGGACAAAAAGTAGCCTAACCGTTAATCCAATGTCAAACCTTTCTTCAGAGCAAATCTCATCAGAATCGGCCCAGGCGTTTGAACGTGAAGGATAACACATTTTGAAGTTATTTGCGCATTTCACGGGAATCAGTAATGTTTCCGAGATAAAAAGTAACCTTTGTAAAGGGGAACGCGATTAATGATGGGTAAATAAAAAAATTAATCATTTATTTGCACCAAAGGGATAAAACAGTAGCATTATAGTTACAATTTAGCACAGTGTTGTATGTATAAGCGGAGCGGGAGTTTCTGATGCCCTGCGGCACAGACTCGTAAGAGATCTACTCGTACAGCAGGGCACAGTGCTCCTACAATGCGCGACCACAACAATGTCATTAATTATAAGCAAATTTGTCTGTGCGCAAGTGATCATGATAATTACAAATAAATATATTATTATTATTATATATTATTAATTTATCCGTATATTTATATGTTCTATAGTAAACCTAAGGGTAAGCGGGGGCGGGGGGTTTAGTTTTTGACGCTGGCATTATGAATAATTGTAATATTTACCTACCTTCTTCAATTAACTATAATACTATAAACAGTGAAGATATAAGCAAAATAGTGTTTTAATTATAAATTCACTTTTTAAAACATTTATTTAAAAACTTTTATTAAAAAGTCAGATGTTAAGCTGGCATTTTACATCGTATTTGTTATTAGTTGTCTGTATTTGGCAAATTAATTACGAATATGTGAATATACGAGTGCAGATAAATATGAACATCCACAAAAACTCACACGCAATCATTTGATATTCGCCCTATCAATCAAATAAATAAATTATTTAAAATATAAGTCAAACAGAGTAATTAGGCAATACTTATCAAATGTGCCGTCCACCCATGAATGTTTGGCAAGTATACCGAATACGAACAGCGATGTGAAATGCCGCCATTAAAATTATCTGTAGGTCAATGAACTTAGTTTAGAGATTCTCTTGTTTTTTTTTTATTTAGCAAAGTGGTTTAACAAGTTTGGTGATTTTACGTTACGAGGTAATCGATGATTCAAAATCGTTTTAAAATTTGATTTTAATATCAATCGGAAAACATTCGACTAGCAGCCCGCATTAAATAATTAAGTTGCAAAGAGAAACAAAATATTTCTACTATTTGTTTGTTACTCGGGGATAATGAAGCTTACCAACGGCGAAAGATTTTTTCAAATCGGTCCAGTAGGTTCGGAGCCGACTCGCGTTAAACAAACGAATAATCAAACTTTTCCTCTTTATAACATTGGTCTTCACCCACAAACAATCAAACTTCAAACAAACAAGCAATCAAACTTTTTCTCTTTATAACATTGGTCTGTACCCACAAACAAACAAACAATCAAGCTTCAAACAATCCAACAAACAAGCAATCAAACTTTTCCTCTTTATAACATTGATCTGTACCCACAAACAAAGAGCAATCAAACTTCAAACAATCAAACAAACAAGCCATCAAACTTTTCCTCTTTTTAACATTGGTCTGTACCCACAAACAAACAAACAATCAAACTTCAAACAATCAAACAAACAAGCAATCAAACTTCAAACAATCAAACAAACAAGCAATCAAACTTCAAACAATCAAACAAACAAGCAATCAAACTCTTCCTCTTTATAACATTGGTCTGTACCCACATATAATATAATAGTTTTTACCCACTTGTTCATAAAGTAGCTCTAATATCAACAAAAAATCAACAAAAATTGCCACCTGTGTAATCAACATGTGAATTTTTGCTTGATATTTGTATAACTTAATTATAATATTAAATTTTCTAATTTAAATATTTTTACCACATATTATGTCCTTTTGTGTTGGAAAACGTCGTATGATACACGTGTGTGTTTGTGATTAATGTCCTCAGCTCTCTAAGGACCCTCACTGAATGTCTCGGGTCTCAATGGCACCTCAGTGGTTTTCAGTGGCATTACAAACTAAAAATACAGTATTTCAGGTTTATTTATTATTGTTTTTCGCGTATTGTATCCCACTGCTGGGCAAAGGCCTCTCTTCCCTCCTTCCAGACAGCCCGGTCTTCAGCTTTGGTGGCCCAGTTTGTGTCATATTCGTCTAGGTCATGACGCCACCTTTGTCTGGGTCGACCCTGAGGTCGTTTTAGTCCATTGAAATGTTACATTTTTTAGGCCTAACCTTGCGTTTTTTAGAGGACGCAATTTTATTTTTTTGATGTGTAGGGGGGGTCAGTGTAAAGCTAAAACCAAGTTTGTGGGGTCGCCACCCTTGTCCCACGGCCGCCATCTTGAAAATAGGGGTTGAAACGGTTTTTATGATATATCTCTTAAACTATTTATTTGATAAAAAAAAATTGTTGACATTTTTTGTTGCAAATTAAATTCTCTACAACTTTGGTCTTGTAACTTTTTATCGTAAAACTATAAATAAAAAAGTTATACGACCCCCTACACATCAAAAAAATAAAATTGCGTCCTCTAAAAAACGCAACCCCAAATGTAACTTTTCAATGGACTATTTCGCGTTCGGTACCCAAGTAGTACAGACCTTCGTCCAGCGGTCACCTGACATACGGCAGACATGCCCCGTCCAATCCCATATGTGAAATACGAAATGCAGAATAATACACCTATATCATAAAATAAAATCTTCGTCTTCTTCGTAAGAGCTAAGGGGCCAAACTCTGTATCAGAAGTTTTCTTGCCGCTCGAAGGCCTCTGCCTTGGCTTAACGACTGCTTGTCCTAAAACTAACAGCCAGGACCTAAAATTTATCGTAGCATACGACCCACGGTAGCGCCTAGATGAAAATGCGACTTTTTAAATGACAGTCTTGTACATGGTCACCCAACCAAAGGATGTCCGCATTGACTGTTGCGTCTAACCTTAGCTACAGCCACTACAATAAAAAATAAAAAACATAATCAAGTACTATATGATTTTATACAAAAAAGCCCATAAAGTTAATATTAGAGTCTTATTCTTTGCTGTCACGTTTTTTTAATATTTAGCTTCTATGCTCGTGTCTAGTACTCGTACAAACGATATTTTGTCTTATCGTCTTTGTACCTTTCCGTGTCTTCTATTTTATATTTTAATTGATTTTAGTATTGTTTTTTTAGTGTGTATTCGTAATAATTGTTTTAAAAGGAAATCTACCTTGTTAATTTTATATTACAATTGTATAGTATTTATTATATACCTAATCTATTCGGTTATATTTTTAATTAGCGCTTATTTGATGAAAAAATTACATTCAGCCACTGTCTGCTTTGTTTATAAAACAAAGACCTTGAAACCAACTACCTATACGGAAAAAGGATAAGTGAGTTACATTTCAAGAAAATCCGGGTCATTTTCAACGTTAAGAACGCATATTATTTTTAATTGGTCTCTTTAAATTAAGTGTTCCTTATTACCTACGTAAACATAGCAAAAAACCAGTTTATTATACATTTTATTCCAACAAATATTTTATTATTTTTTGCCGAAAGTCATCATCTAGAATAAAGATGTAGGCACTGGTTTTTAGACCAGAAATAATTCTTGAATATTGTTAAGTATAATTCATGTTTATTGTAGGTATATCTATACTTATATTATAAAGAGAAAAAGTTTTTTTTTATTTGTTTGTTTGTCTGATGCAAATAGCCTCCGAAACTACTGGACCGATGTGAAAAAGTCTTTCACCGTTGGGGAGCTACATTATCCCTGTATAACATAGGCTATATTTTGTTTCTCTTTGCAACTTAGATTATTTTATAGCCCGTGCGAAGCCGGGACGATCTGCTAATATTATTGTATAAAGTAATTGCTAGTAATTAAACTTTTATTTTGTATTAACTTTAAAATAGATCTTATCTAGATCTATTATACATACACATAAACCGATTCACCAATAAAAAAAAACATATGTAGGTACATATTATATCTTATAACTTATGAATATGGCTCGGTGGGGAAACGACGGCTTGTTAATCCTTTTTAGTCCCCAAATGTCCCTGTTAGCCGAATCTACATGACAAGCTACCTTTTAACTAATCATATAACATCTCACTTGATGGCCGATGAAGAAATGTCTTATTTTAGCGCTCTCCGCTTTTACGGGGACTGGGTACTTGCAAAGGACAGAGCTATTTTGTCCTTTCGGTAGAACAGGATGGACTATAGAATTCAACAGTCAGTTGTGTTTTAATAATCCGCTATTTCTTAGGCATTTTTCCTTTTGTAAACCCCGCAGCACAGGATCGATAAATAGCTTAGAGCGGGCAAAATTTTATAGAAAAAAACTCTTTTTAAAATGTAATGCTTTCCAAAAGCTTGTACTCATGCATAAAAAAAAAAACTTCATGTAGTGTAGTTTACAACTTCATATATCGTAAAGTACCAAATAACGTGCATTAGTAAACGCTTCTTATACAGTTTATATATTATCTTCAATGTGTTTGATATTGCTAGGAATTTAACACATGGCAATGTTAAGATAGCTAAGATGGCTTAGCGCGGGGCACAGTTTGATAGAAACTCTTTTTTTGAATGTATTTTTTTTCTAAATCTTAAACTCATGCATAAGTAAACACTTCATGTAGTATGTAGTGTAGTACAACTTCATATTTCGTATAGTACCGAATAACTTGCAATATTAAACGCTTCTGAAACAGTTTATATATCTTCAATGTGTTTTGTATTGCTCGGAATTAAACACAAGGCATTGTACATAGCTTAAGATTTTCTTTGTTCAGTAAAGAAACTTTGAAATCGAAATTGTTTCGTACAGGACTGACGAGCAAGGCATCGTGATGAAGGTGTACACAGGCGTGGCACTGGCGGTCGAGTGCCTGCTGCTCTACATCAAGATGACGCTGTGCTGGCTGCGCTGCCTCTACCAGATTGTCGTGCCGCCGGAGCCTAAGAGCGTGCAAGGCGAGGTCATACTTGTAAGTGTTATCATAATATTCGCACTTCCCGTCAAACTATCTTACTTCTCATCACACTATTTCACTTTCAATCATACTATCCCACTTCCAATAAGACTATTCCAATTTTAATCACACTATCTCACTTCCAATCCTACTTTCCATCACACTATCCCACTTCCGATTCCACTATCTCACTTTCAATCAGACTATCTCACTCCCAATCACACTATCCCACTTTCCGTCTCATTATCTCACTTCCAATCAACTATCCCAATTCCAATCAACTATTCCACTTCCAATCCCACTATTCCACTTCCAATCACACTACTCTACTTAGCATCACACAATCTCACTTCTCATCACACTATCTTACTTACAATCACACTATCTCACTTCCAATCACACTACCCCACTTTCCGTCTCATTATCTCACTTCCAATCACACTATTCCACTTCACATCATACAATATTACTTCCAATGATGATAATAAGTAATTTGATATTATTGTATGTTCGAGAAGGACGAAACAATTGGCACTAATTTACCTTATTGTCACACCAATGATATGTTCAGTCGGACAGTAATTGTATCTGAATCTGAATCAATCACACAATCCCACTTCCCATCACACTATCCCACTTATATTGGTAGAAAAAAAATGTGTATATGTTAGTTTCTTCTTCACGCTTAAACGACTGTACCGATTTATAAAAATGTGCATAGTTTTTCCTGAGATTTCAAAATCGAACTTGGCGTAACGCAGCGCTATGGCTGTTGTATTTTAGTTGTGCTTATTTGTCACAACTACAGACCATGTTTTTTCTTGACGTCCCATACGTGGTAAAACGTAACCGGGCAGGTGCAAGTCGCACTCGCACATTAAGAGTTCCGTACGCCTATGAAGCATATGCAAATATCAATGCAAAAAAACGGCTAACAGAAAAAAAAGATATGGAACGGCTCTACCGAAAGTATAGCGCCATTTAAAAAGAAAAAAAAAACTCAAAGTTCTCAGGTTGGCACCGGAAAGTTGTTTTATACTAGATTTATTTATTTCAATTCATGTATTGTAAGATCAAGGTTACGATTAATTTGGAGAGCGAAGTTTATTACGCAAATAAATGACTTGCTACCTTGCCCTAAGTAAATCAAAAACAATGTAGGTACAAGTAAAAGGACAAGGGTGTGTAACTCAAGGAAATTTACTTTCAAATATCTAAAAGTATCCAAGGCAAAGATTTTATTTAACATTTAATATTCTTTCCATAACCACACAAATATTCTACAGACGAAAGTTGGTTTTTGTGTTACTTTTTCACACTCAAACGGCTGATCAAATTATCAAATTAGAATGAATACTTATTAGTTTACCACTCGCATATATAATTTATCTAAGTATTAAATAACCTAAATTTATTGTTCCGTTTAAAACAGCCAACATTTTCACTCAAAATAAACGTACAAACGCGTTACCGCCTTTTTTGAATTTTAGTGGTTTGGTTGTTAAGTTCAGTGCAAAGAAATCCATAAAGCCTTCCATAAAGCACCAAATTTTATATATACAAATAGACACCAGAGAGAAAAACAAAACTTTTGATATATTCATATTCAAAACAATATGAAAAAATTTAAAAATCTGTTAAAAAAATTATGTATGTTTCGTCATGCGGCCCATTGTATGTGTTATATTCTCTTCTTTATTGTACACTACGTCCTTGTTCAGTCGTTTATTAACTCTTCTCCATCCAAAGGTTACCTGGAAGAGATCACTTTAAGCGAAAAGGCCGCCAATTATGGCATACCTTTAGCCTTTACTTTTTTATTTTAAAATAATTCATGCATGTGCCTAAGAGGCAATACTAGCACTATTTTTTATGTCATTACATCTAGACATTTGATCAACAAAAAAAAGCATTTGATAATCTGAGCGCGTAACCACTCGAGTTAGCGACACAAGTCGAAGGTGGAACATGCCTAGTCTGGAATAATTGGCTCTCAAAGAGGCTGCCGGAACACTGATAGGTCCTTGACGACATATTTTTCATCATGGTCATTAAGTTTTACACTTAAAACAGTAGGTATCTTTAAAAAATACATTTAGAAAGGTGAATGACCTTCGGTTGCGCATACGCAGGACTGAATATCCTGTACTGTGCCTTATCGGCAAACTGATAACTAAGTAGGTAACCTATAACCATACATAAACAGTTCACAATACTCAACAATGGTTTTCAAATGTCATGCGTTATTGAGCAAAGATCGCAGTGTTAGTAAAGAAACTGTTCTGAATATTTCTATTTTTTTTTTAATGGGGTAGAATATTTATTTAATTAAATTTGTAAGTTTATTTAATTTTATCTAACTAATGTTTTAAGTATTAAAAATATTTACAAAGCTTAGAAAAGACGAAAATTTAGTATTAAACTAAAAAAATAATAAAAACAAAATAAAAATTAAGACACCCACCCAAAAAGTTTATGGTGAATTTGCTCCACATATATCTGCTGAATGTATATAAATATGAGATTGTATTAAAAATAAATTATTAAATAGATATTTAAGGGGGGCGCATATGCAACAAACGTGTTTTTAAGTTTTTTTTTAATGACATGTAGTAGAACCCTCTAAATATTTACCGAATATTTCATTCTTAAACTCTAAAAATAAATTATAAAAAACATATTGAAGGGGCTACCATACAACAAACAATTCCCATTTTTTAAGATAATAGTACGGAAGGATTGGGCCAGAGCGTTGCTAAACCATGCGATTACGCCAAATGCGTAAGGAATTGCCCACATCAAGCGGAAAGGTGGGTGTTGTATTTCGATCTTGATGCCAGAGAGGCATCACTACCGACTCAAACCTCACGCTGGCCACTTCACCAGAAAGGGCGGGATGTGGTTCCGATCCTCGCATTAACCCACCCGGCCTGAGCGGCTGCTCCTCTGGGGATGACTCCCCTTGAAGGTGGTGCACCGCAACCATCTCGGGGACCGTGAGTGCAATGGACGCCGGACAACCCCGGTCCGACGTCAATCAAACCTAGCTGTACAGTGTTTAAAAAAGATATATGTACAAAGTTTTTTTTTATTAACCTGTATTGTCCCACTGCTGGGCAAAAATCTCCCCCAATATAAAATTCAAAATGTTTAAATTCATGGAATGTATGTACATAATTGTCCCTAACCCTCAAACTAGACTGCGCGCCCGTGTCATGGAGGTTAGTTCCTTCCAGTGACTAAATTAGAATGTCGTACATCAGTTAATAGGGGCGACGGACAGCCCTCTATCTCGGGGCTGTCTGAAGGAAAATGAAACGGTAGAACACGTGCTACTGCACTGTGAGGCCACCAAACAAACCAGAAGGAGTTACGGCCTGATGATAGCAGCTCAAGATGAAAGTTCGCCTTCCATTGCTAATCTTCAGACAAATAGACCATCTGACGCAACAGGGGTGGAACAGGTATGCCAGCGACCCAGGGCTGTGCTCCGTTATTTCAAGGAGCTCGGTTGGCTTGGGTAGGCTGGTAAGGGGGGAATGCATAATACGCCCCTAGCGGGATGTCAGTGCAGTTCTCATCACCCCCACTTCAAATTAGAATTAGAATTAGAATCAGTTAATAAGTATGGCAGTGACTATTTCCGTTATTTATTTTTCCTGTGTCCCAGATTACCGGCGCCGGGCACGGCATGGGTCGCGAGACCGCCATGCGGTTCGGCAAGCTCGGCGGCACCATCGTCTGCATCGACATCAACCCCAAGGGCAACCAGGAGACCGTCAACATTATCCGCGACGCCAAGGGGAAGGCACACCGATACGAGTAAGTACGAGTACTCATTAAATATATTTAGAAGAGATTACAGCGAAGTCGGGCGTGCGTCCGGTTTACTTCCCGAAGGTCACGGATTCGATCCCCTCCTTCGAGCCCAAGCTTTCGATGAAAGTACTCATTAAATATATTAAGAAGAGATTGTACGGGCCCACGTATTATATATATAGATATATAGACTCCGTATAGTGTAAACTTACTTTTTGATATTTTATTTTTTTTATTATTAGTACTCTTATTTATTATTATAGAGACACCGGAAATATATAATCAGTGAAAATGTCAGCTTTCTAGACCACCATAGACAGAATATTATATTTGTCTTTGCTACCACGGTGTATGAGATACAACCTGGTAACGGACAGATGGACAGACATCAGAGGCTTAGTAATAATAGTCCCCCGTTTGTACCATTATAGGTGCGGAACTCTAAAAACGTCGGCTCCGTAGCAGAAACAATTGAAAACATTTTTTAAAACAAACTGAAATATATCTACATAATAAATATCTATAGGCAGTGTTTGTTCAAGTGTTTATAGCTGTCAAAGTTGTGTTAAATCTCGAGTGCGAAACGGTGAATTTTTTGTTCGAAAGATGTTAGGTTAGGAATGTTTTAGCTAAGTTATATTATTATTTTATTACTGCCCCGGCTTCGCACGGGTGCACAGCCGATTGAAAATGTAAATATATGAATGTATTCTTCTTATTAAGTAGTTAAGAGCTTAAGATGCTATTTGACCTTTTTGGCACCTAGATGCTAATGTATATTCATACTTTGATCAATTTAAATAAGTAAATTTACACCAGTTTGAATTTAAAAAGCCTGCCTAAATTGTAGTCATTATTTAAAATATGAAAAATAAAATGTATGTGCTCGTATTCTTCTTATTAAGTAGTTACGCGTTTGAGATACTATTTGACCTTTTTGGCACCTAGATGCTAATGTATACTTATACTTTGCACGAAATTGAAGTAACTTTACACCAATTTGAAATTTGATTACAATACGTATACTTTGCATAAATTGATGTAACTTTACACCAATTTAAAGTCTAAGAAAATCTTGCGTAAAGTCAGATCATATTTTTTTCTAAATTGTGGTCATTATTGCTATATCTGGTCCACCCTGGACTAGATTGGCACAAGACCGAGCCAGATGGCATGACAGGAGAGAGGCCTATACCCAGCAGTGGGATAGAACCGGCTGGGGATGATAATTCTGTGGTTATTATTTAAAATATGAAAACGAAAACGTATTTATCTTCCTGTGTAGTTGCGAGTTTAAGATGCTATTTGACCTTTTTGGCAACTAGATGCTAATGTAGGTATATTATTTTCCTTATTAGAAGTTTTTTGCTGACGCTAAATCGGTTGTGTTTTTATGAAACGTCACTCAGTTACCTAGTAATTTGTGCGATTACCGTGACCTCCGACGCAAACATTAGTTATTAGTTATTGTGCGGAGTATCTGATTACCATGCTGGAGTGGAACCATGATGGAAGCAGATTTGACTCGCATCCGCATTGAAATAGTTTACTTTTATTACATGCTTAAAAATTATGTTTAAAATTAAAATTTAAATTCCCCCTCAACTCTGTCAATCCACATAGTAACCTGGATAGTGGTTACATAGCAGAAGTAGCCCACTATATGGTCCCACTGCTGAGACTCCATGCCTTCTCTCACAAGGAAAGAGACATTGGCCATAATCCACCACGCTGGCCAGGTGCGGGTTGGCGGATGACACACGTCTTCTGATACGATGAAGTTCTCAAACGTGTCGCTTTCCTCAAGGTGTTTTCCTTCACCGTAAAGCGAGTGCAAATCCACACATAACTTGAAAAACAAGTCATTGGTGTAGGACCGGGTCGAATCAGGGCCCAGGGGCCGTCTGATGGAATAGTAGACGTTTTTACCGCCGGGCACCGAGCCACAGTAAAAGATTAGTGGTTACTTATTTGTTACTTTTAGGTTAGAAACACTTGGTCCGTGCTAAATCTTTATTTAAAGACGCGCTTGATCAACGCCACTCGTGACCAAAATGCCGGCCTCTACTTTGCACAGCGTATCAGTGTTGCTATATAAAAAGACAACTCGGCTGCCATTTTGGGTACTCTTCCCACTGGTACTGATTTTTAGATTAGGTATAGTTTTACATTAACTATGTTATATCTATAGCTATTCTATACCAATATATAGAGACAAAAAGGTTTGATTTTTTGTTTGTTTGTTTGACGCAAATAGGCTCCGAAACTACTGGACCGATTTGAAAAATTCTTTCACCGTTAGGAAGCTACATTATTCCTAAGTAACATTATAGCCCGTGTGAAGCAGGGATGATCTACTAGTTATTTTTATTCTAGTTATCTGCATAAAAATGTACCTGTAACATATACTTTAAGCATAAAATGATTTTCTTTTGTTTGACCAGATGTGTCATAATTCGAGAAGTAGTTTGAACTGTGAAAATGGCAGCTGTTTTTTTTCAAAGTCTTGTGTTTCTAAAATAATTAATAAATTAATGGGAACATCAACATGTGCTACTCGATTTATATTGATTGTTATGGAAAGCTTGTTACAAAATGGACTGAGTTTTTTTTAGTAATGTAACCTTACTCATTATGATATTTGCATTCCCCTATTCAACGTTTTTCTCCTTTTTTGATGACCTAGTTGGCGTAATGGTTACCATGCCAGACTGCCAACCAGAGGGTCCCAGGTTCAACATCTTTGTGATGAACTAAAAATAACTTTATTGGCTGTCGGTCTGGGTTTTAATATGTATCTATATAAATTATTTATGTATGTTTATGTCGTAGGTATATCATAATATAACAACCATAATACAACCTAGAAATGGTTGAGTATGGGACTAACCAGTCTTGTGTGAAATGTGCCTTTTTTTGACGAGGGGGAAATCTTCGACAAGATACCTGGCTATGAATGTTTATTTATATTTAACCGACTTCATAAAGAAGGCTCTCAATTAAACTGTATTTTTAGGGTTCTGTGCCTAAACGGTAAAAACGAGACCATAACCAAAGTCTTGATTTTATATATGCTAGGTTATCTAGTTTGTACCCGTAGGGATAACAGACATGAGTTTTAAGTATAAAGTTTATATTTACAAACACCTAGTCACATTCAGTAGATATGTAGCTAAAATAAACAAGCTCTTGTCTTGAACATAATGTTGGTGATGATAATATTAATAACTAGCGACCCGCCCCGGCTTCGCACGGGTGCACAGCCGATACTAAATATATCTCTATTAGAACTAACTAAAGGACCACCCGCTTTCAGTTTAGGCAGCGTACGCAAAATAAGTAACTTCTTTGGTTGATTTTTTTCAGTTTGTGTCCGAAAAATCCAAATATCTTACGGAACCCTTTTTTTCCAAAATAAAATATAGTCTATGTTACTCGTGGATAATGTAGTTTTCGAATGGAGAAAGAATTTTTAAAATCGGTCCAGTAGTTTTTGAGTCTATTCTTTACAACCAAACAAACAAACAAAGTTTTCCTCTTTATAATATTATAGTGTAGATTAGTGTAGATGATGATGTTTATGATTTGTAGATGTGACGTGACCGACCGCGAGGCAGTGATCGCGATGGCCGAGCGAGTGAAGCGCGAGGTGGGCGAGGTGACGATGTTGGTGAACAATGCGGGCATCATGCCGTGCAAGCCGCTCCTCAACACCTCCGAGAAGGAGATCCGCGCTGCCTTCGATGTTAACGTTCTGTCACATATGTGGGTGAGTATCAGGAGAATACAGTAGAGTAGTTTATAGGTAAATCATTTGCCGACCATTCTAATAGTCTATGGTCAAAAGAAAAGCTCTGGAATACCTAGCGTACTTACAGCACATGCTGAACCTTCTCCTTTTGTGCACATACACAATACACAAGTCATTTTGTATGTTCTGAGTTTGTGCACAATAAACTATTTTTCTTTCTTTCTTAACAACATATATTTTACTACGGCCTTGCAATACAGGCTTCTATAAGTCCTACTGCATGGCGTAGTGCATCTTACAACGTACCGGTTAGTTTTAATATAAGGTCTGTAAGAACCCTATGTACGAGCACTTTTATTTCAGACACATTAAATTTATCTTTATCTCTATTTCTATCTTTATCTTTATCTTAACTTTAAACCAATGACAGCTCACTCAGGTGTATGGCCGTCTCACGTCCCAAAAGTCGTAGGTCCGATCCCCGCTCTAGTTTGAGGTTTCGGTGAAAGAAAACGTCATGAGGAAATCTACATGTTTAAGGACCACAATATCCGAAGACGTGTTTCATCCGCCAACCCATACTTGGCCAGCTTGATGGATTATGGCCTCTTTTTTTTCTTCCTTGCCTTATCCCACCTAGTGGGACAGAAAATCGGCACAGAACATTTTCCTCTTCCACTCTCAGAGTGAGAGACATCATGAGTGTAGAGACGACGGCTGATAGAGATCAGCCGAGTGTAGAGACGACGGCTGATAGAGATCAGCCGTCGTCTCTACACTCACTCCTTTCTCTCTCATGTTCTCATTCACACACTCCATCCATGTCTTCTTCGGTTGGCCCGAAGTCTTTCTCCCTTGCACTACCATTTCCATACATCTCCTACTAACATGCATCTCTTCTCTACGCATTACATGCCCATACCACGCTAACTTCTCTTTAATTTCTCACTCACTAGCGCTACTTTCAACATTCCTCTAATTATAGCATATAACTCGCGAAAAGAATGCTCCAAGTCCAAGCAATAGGAACGTATAGTGGTCTGCAGATGATGATCATGATGACTTCTCTATCAAATCACTTCAAACCAAACTGTTTATTGGTACAGAAGTGAATTTGGTACAAAGATATACATTTAAAAATAATGTGTACATGTAAATAGTTTAAAAAAACTAAAAAACACGCTTATCAAATTAGTGTATTGTCATCGGTCCTCAATAAATCTACAAAGTTTGAACAAAATCTGGCCGTTTAAAGTGGGTCAAAATCGCGTCCAAAGAAGTCGGTTACAAACATACAAAAAAAAATACAAAAATGGAATAATTTTATCAAATTAGTGTATTGTCATCGGTCCTCAATAAATCTACAAAGTTTGAACGAAATCTGGCCGTTTAAAGTGGGTCAAAATCGCGCCCAAAGAAGTCGGTTACAAACAAACATACAGGTGAAGCTAATAAAAAGCGTGTAAAAAGAGTACATTTGGAATAATTTTAAGAGTTGGATCGACAGCTAGGCTAGGGCCTATAGTTTTTTTATTTTTTTATTCTGAATAGGTCAGCGCTTGACCATAATTCACCTGATGGTAAGTGATATTGAGGTCTACGGTGGATCGCGCTTACCTAGAAGGAACCGGTTACTCTCGCCTTGAAAATCGCTAGATTGTAGTCATTGGGGAACAGGGAATTCGGCAAGGAATTCCAAAGTTTGGCGGTTCGGACAACAAAGGTGGAGGCAAAGCGTTTTGTGCGTGCCTTGGGCACCTCAACCGTAAACCGATGCCGCCTTGGCGTTTCCCTGCTCGTTCGATGGTGGAAGGGGGCGGGGGATAATGTAGACAGCTGGACTTGAATTGGAAAATAACTTATATCCTTCCAGCTGCTCCAATGCTTCCTCCCATCAATGATGGAGCGCAACCACGGTCACATCGTGGCTATGTCCTCCATGGCCGGCGTGGTGGGGCTCCGCAACCTGGTGCCGTACTGCGGGACCAAGTGGGCTGTGCGGGGGATGATGGAGGCTCTGCACGAGGAGCTTAGAGAGGACAAGAAGGATTACAGCGGTGTAAGTATATTAATAAAAAGCAAGTGTGGCGCGGTGGTAAAAACTTCTATTTTTTAATCGGACGGCCCCTGGTTCGATCCCTTAAATAATTAGGATTATTTTGTTGTTGGTAAAATATGTAGATGTAAATTATATAAAAAAACTGAGTGTGGCTCGGTGGGAAAACGTCTGTTTTTCAATTTGATAGCCCCTGGTTCGATCCTGGCCCTTGGTTTTTTCAAGTTATGCTTAGATTTGCACTCTCTTTTCGGTAAAAAAAAACATCGTTAGGAAACCGACATGTTTGAGGACTACAATATCAGAAGATGAGTGTATTCCGCCAACCCGCAATTGGCCAGTGTGGTGGATGGTGGCCTATATCTCTCTCCTCATGAGAGAAGGCCCCGAGTCCCAGCTGTGGGAACGAATAGTGGGCTGCTTATGCTAAGTATAATAATGTATGGTAGCGCCTGTAGCTCGGCTAACTAAAGTGATCCAACGCAGACATTGAGGTTAAAGCAACGATTGATGCGGACAGTGTTTGGATGGGTGACCGTGCACAAGAGTGGCATTTTCATCTGGGCGCTTCATGGCGGATGACAAGTTAAATTGTAGGTCCCGGGTGTCAGTCTTAGTACTATCGGTCGTTAAGCCAAGTCAGAGGCTCTCGGGTGGCTCGAAAACTTGACACCAGAGCTTGGCCACTTAGCTCATACGAAGAAGTATATTAATCTTTTAACGAAGCAATTGTTTGAAGACCTGTACTTATTACTTTATCTTATATCTATTTAATAATACTTATATCGCTTACTAATAATACCAATAGAAACTTGCCAATTTTAGCACAAAAGAATGTAAAATAGTGCAAACGGATAGATTAGATGCAATTCAATGCCATTCGATAATGAAGTTACCAATCTACTCAGATTTCCTTACATATGTAGCGGTATTTGAGGAAAAACTAATAAATATAAAGCATTAATAAATATTTAAATGTATGTGATATTTAAATCTGTAAAACTAAAGCACCAAGATGAAAACTAAATGTCAAGATCAAACTTTTAAAAAATATAAATGCAGCGTATAAATACGAGTAGGCAACGGTAGCAAAACAACAAGTCAAAAAGGTGCATATAATTAAGACAGGTCTTACAAGTTAAAATATACAGCATTTTATAAGGTAAAAATAATGCTTTTAGACTACCAGTTAACCTTTATAATGATCTTTATTTAAATACTTCGCCACAAAAGAACGCAAATGTACACGATTTGCGTATTTAAATCTGGTTTGAGTAAAAAAAAGTTTTCCCTCTATTTTTTCAAGCCTCTGCGTAGTAAAAGTCAACTTTGAAGGACATAAATTGTTCGCATTCCAAAACAGGATTATGATTTCGTATACATTTTAGTTGCTTTATTTTACAAGATTATTATAAATCTGGAACGTACGACTCACTCGCCTCCAATTTAGTCACCAACTCGCTCCAATTTAGCCACCAACTCTCCCCAATACGCCAAACGCCAAATCCCTTTGTTGTTGTTACCTTAGAATGTTGGCGCATATTGGAGCGATATGTTCGGCGTCTTGGTTCGCTTGCTCGGTCGAAGTAAGGGGGCTGGAAGTCCAAATATAATGAGTAGGAAATGTATAAAGACAAGTGTAAAATAAAATTAAAGTTTTATAACACAAAAAATGTCGGGGGCAAATGCCCCTATTTTTTTGTTTGCGGGTATTTTGAGTTTTAAATTTATCATAGTCTTAGAATTTTACTAGTTCAATTTGATTCCGCTATTTTATACAGAGGCCATCCTGGACAGATTTTCACCAAACTTACCTGAGATAACCACTCTAAAAATAGTATCAAAGTCGGTTCATCCACTCGGGCACAATCAGACACGTGAAACTTATAACACCACACATTTTTTTCGTCACGAGGTTAAAAATGAAGCATACTTACCTTTTATAATGCATAATAAGAATTTTCTATTATTGTAAATAAAGTTTAAGCTAAACAAAGACCTTTGTATCATAGCCTATCTGCCTATCATATCTTTTACTGTAACTTGGCAAAATTTATGAGAGCCGCTCATTTAATTAGTGAAAATTTTAATTTTAATAACATAGGTTAGATTATAATAACATAAATAAATAAATAATCATTATTATAGATCAAGCTGACGACGATCTGCCCGTACATTGTGGACACGGGTCTCTGTAAGAACCCCAAGATCAAGTTCCCGCAGCTGATGAAAATCCTGACGCCTCAAGAAGCTGCAGACAACATCGTCGACGCCGTCCGTAGAAACATCTTCGAAGTTACCATCCCCGGGTCTCTCTACTACGTTAACTGGGTAACGTACCTTCATTACTATCGCCTTTTTTACGTGAGGAAATGAAAAAAAAGACCTTTACGTATCTCCCGCCTCAAGCCTGGTTGTAAGTCAGACTCGAGGGCCAGAGGGACCGTCACTACCGACTAAAACCTCACGGTGTCCCATCTTACGACGGAGGCAACGAAGCAAGACCGCTTCGTGCATTGCCGCTGCTCTCAACACCCAGGCAACCGCAGACCGAGCAAACCCACTTCATTACTATCGCCTAACCATTAACTTTTACATTAGTAGATTTTTTCTGAATACATTCTCTTGTCTGAGTATCAGTGCACCAGTGGAATGTAAACATTGACATTCAACTGTGGACATTACGAGAACGGTTTAAAAGACATTTTCAACTGAGTCTGATATAGATAGGCACATCAGGATAATGCTACGCGCAACCAATACCAATACCTTAAGTGTTTGATTAATTTTAGGTATTTTACTGTATATGTTATAGAATTACTGATATTGCTACTAAATTAGTGTACCAATACTTATTAATGTATGTTAGAGATAGAAAATAAATATGGTAAAGAAGTGACAAAGGGTCGACGACATGGATGAGAATGCAAGTGCAGTTCAAGGCAAAGATGACTGGCGTACTAGAAGGGGGGCCTATGCTTAGCGATTACAGGCTGACATTGTTGTTGATGATAATGACTATGGTTTATAATGTACTAAATTAATTTTCGCATTTTTATTATTTTACAGATTTGCAGAATGTTCCCTAGACAAGTACCGATTTATTTGAAAGATTTCCTGGACTCTGGATTGGAAGCACAATAAAATTTCCGATTATTTCGAGGAATCATAGACTATAAAGTATTTCATCAAAATCTCCGACGTTAAATTTATTGATAAAAGTTTTCATAATAAATGGGGAGAAAAGATTCTAAGTATGAAAAGATTCTAAATATGAAAATATTCTAAGTATGAATATTCAATGTCGTATAAAATGCATATGTTTTTTTGTATCTTTCCGCTCACAATAATTTATGTTTATGGCAACAGTAACAATTTGAATTGAGCCAGTTGAATGATAAAATTTACATGCATAACTACAAATATTTTGTTCTTAGCATCTGTTTATAATTGATTTGCATAAGTAAAGAGACTTGCATCATGTGAATACAGTTTTATGAACCAATTACATAAATAGCTTGGTAAGGTAAATATACGAGTATAAAATATCTATTTTAGTGCCAACTATTAACCTGCAATTACGTGCGTATAACTAACTTGGACCAATGAGAAAAATATTTGAATTATAAAACATTGTGATAGTTTTATCAAGGAAGAATTTTAGGATGAATATCCAATAAATAAAATAAAACTCTTGTCTTAATAATATTAGGGACCATCAAAATATAATTTCTTGGCCTCCCTCGTAAGCTTTCCCCACAGAAGGGAATTTAGCTTAACGACGGGACGCCCAGAAATCAAGTTTTCATTAAATTTGGCTGTCTCCACTATTTACCATTGCAAAGTTTACCAGTCAACTATAATTTGATAAAAATATTCAAGTGAAACGTAAAGAAAAATGCTTGTCTTTTTGGGGTTTCTCAAGGTCGTGCCCCAGGCCTTGTGTTGTTCCTCACACACGTAAATGAATGGAATTTTAGAAACATTGCAAATCGTAAATACTGAAAGACAGCAGAACTTAATAAAATTACCGCCAAACATATTTCGCACAAAGTGTGAGATTGCCTATATTGACATTTAGTTTTAATATTATTTAGTAAGACAATAAGTACTTAGGATTATTTTGTTGTTTGTAAGATAATTATGTATGTAGATGTAGATGATATAAAAAACCGAGTGTGGCTCGGTTTTCCCACGAAAACGTCTGTTTTTCAATTTGATGGTTTCAATCTGATCCCTGGTTCAATCCTGGCCCTAAACCAATTATGTACTTGTTTTTCAAGTTATGTGTGGATTTGCTTTTCGCTTTACGACTAAGGAAAAACTTCGTGAGGAAACCAGCTGGTTTGAGGACCACAATATCCGAAGACGTGTTATCTGCTAATCCGTACATGGCCAATGTAGTGGATTATGTCCTAAATCAGAAAAGGCCCCGAGTCCCAGCCGTGGGAACGTATAGTAGGATGCTTATGCTTATGATGAGATAGATGACAATATTTTTAGAGGAGTATTTAAAAAGGTTGCATAAACTATATTCTAGTTACATTAGATCCTATCGTTAATAGTTATGTAGTTATTGAAAGCAATGTTTCACATCGTTGATTTGAAAAAATACTAACGTGCCATTACTTTTAAAAGAGTAACGAGTACATTCGCGGAAATATCACAACATATTTTTTTATTTTTGCGATATTTATCAGTTAAACTGGAACTTGAATCATGGTTTTGAAAATGTCGTAAGATAGTTTTGTACCGTTAGTAAGTACTTAGTAATAAGGTTGTGATGTGTAGGTTATATATAAGTTTTATAAATGCGAAGTGCCTGATATTGTGTTGAATAAAGAACTGAATGATTGTTCTGTTTTTCATTTCTATTATATTATACGTTTCTAACCTTGTCTTAAGAGCATAAATGCATTATCTAAACGGACATGTACACTATGCACAAGTCAACATCTTTCTGATGAACTAAATTTGTTGGCTGTGGGTCTGGGTGTTCAATATGTATCGATATAAAGTATTTGTATTGTATAGAAGGTTAGCGTGGTATGGACATGTTATGCGCAGTGAGGAGATGCATGTCACTAGTATAGGATAGGTATGGAAATGGTAGTGCAAGGAAGAAGAGCAAAAGGCCGCCCGAAAAAGACATGGATGGAGTGTGTGAATGAAGACATGAGAGAGAAAGGATTGAGTGTGGAGATGACGTCTGATAGAGGAAAGTGGAAGAAGAAGATTTGCTGTGCCGACCCCACCTAAATGGGACAAGGTGAAGAAGAAGAAGATAAAGTATTTGTATCAATTGAGTTAGAAACCATAATACCTACAAAATAAAAATGGTTTAGTATGGGTCTAACCAGCTGTGTGTGAAATGTGTCCTAATATTTATATATTTAGTATTTTTATCTGATAAGCCCACAGCGAGATTGGAACAGATGTAGGTAACCCTGTCGGAAAAGTGTTGGACTGTAAACCAAATACAGGCACAGACTCTATTTAATTCCGGCCATGCACCATCACTTATTTTTCAAGTTATATGAGGATTTAGACTCGCTTATATACAGCGAAGGAAAACATCTTGTGGCGTCTCTGTCGCACTTCATCGCCCGCTACTAATCAGAGCGCTTATCCTGAATCGCGCAAACGGTATTTTCAACGCGCGTACGACTGGTCCAAGCTACAATGCATGACCTGTGGACGGCCGTCTCCGGACACAACATCTGTCCGGGGATATCCCTTTGCGAGATGGAGGCAGACCGTCGTCGCTCCATAATCTTAAGCAAATCACATCCAAAGACTACTAACTCTTGTAATGTCTACCAACTCACATTTGGCTAGCTATTTCTTAACGTGACAAAGCCCCGAGTTCCAGGAGAGGGACGTATAGAGGGCTACTTTTTTTTTTCATGATTGATAGCCAAGCGCTTGATCGAAACTCACCTGATGCTAAAAAATGTTGTGATCTAGGGTGGAGCGCGCTTGCCTAGAAGAAACAGATTCACTCTCGCCTTGAAGACAGTGAGCTTATAGTTTAGAGGGAACAGGGATTCCAGCAATGAGTTCCACAGTTTAATGGTCCGCACAATATATGTGGAAGCGAAACGCTTCGTGCGGATTTTTTGAACTTCAAACATAGCTTATGTTTGAAGTTCCAAAAATAGCTTATGAAAAGGTCATTGATGTTGAGAAAAAAAACAATTGCAGTTTGCTCTATTTATTAATAAAATTACATTTTCGGTTATAATATTATTCACATTCAATATAAGATATATTTATGAGGTGACAAACAGAATACTACATATATTTTTCTAATTTATCTATTTATCAGGTTGATTTTATCCCACCATGGAATTTTATCACATTTAAAACAATAAACTTATTTTTATTATACTTATTTCAATATTTATTCATCGTAATAAATAATAAAAATAAACTAAAATTGACAGCTTTAGTTTGCTGTCAAAGGTTGAATTTCATTCATGTAGTTTATTCTAGATAGAGATATATTTTTAATTTTACACTTATTTTCTTCCATTTAATGATACTTATATTTCACTCAAGATAAATACATTTTTTTCAATACACACCTACAGTTTTGTCTTGTAATATTTGACCTGAAATAAACCTATATAATATATATATTAATATATTATACAAAAAATCTATATAAATGGTACATACTTAGCAAGTACATTTGGAATGTATTATACATACATATTACTACATATATAACCGCGACTAAAGAGTTGGCCGAACTATTATAGGTTTATTAAACGACTATAGGTTAACTAACAGAATATTTAGATACATACCTAGGTAATAAATATCTTTCTCATTTATTTGAAATATCTTTACTTACTTATACCTATGTAAGGTATGAGTTAATTAAATATTATTAATGCGCTTTATATGGGTGATCGTCTTTGATTTTGTGACAAGACTGTTTTTAAAAATACTCAATCGAAATAAATATAACTAGTATCAATAAAGAACACTTAGAAAAGTTTGTTTGTCTTGGTCACACTCATTTAGTTATGCAAACCTAATAATATTAACTTTTAAACACTTTCTTTTTTGACGGGAATCATACTGTCTTTCTGAGAGTTAAATATGTATCGATATAAAGTATTTATGTATAAAAATGTAGTATATCTGTTGTGTTAGCAACCATAACACAAACTAGAAATGGTTTAAAGTTGGGCTAACCAGCCGTGTGTGACAAGTGTCCTTATAATTATTTTATTTTTTATTTCTTCCCCTCTAAAGCTTAACCTTTGTGATTAATTAGCAAAATAATTAAAGCAAACGCATTATCTTTTGTAGATATATAAAAGTTATCAATGTAGTTATAGTAATTGACTTTCACATTTAATCCTATTTGAGATTTAAATATGATCAGTAAATTATGACTAGAATTAGCGAAAGCGTTTAATTTAGGTTCCCATTTATATAAGTACTAAATGAAGTTATATGACAATAAAAATGTGATAAAAAAACATCACATAATCTTTTAGTACCAGGTAAAATATTTAATCTTGACTTAACACGAGCAAGATTTTGATCATTTTACCTTAACTTACTTTTAAAAAAGCAGGTGCCCAGGTAGTATAGATATGGTTAAGATAAGTTACATTTATACACAGTGTGTTTACAAGATAGCTTAGCTTTATTAGTAGCTCTTTTATGCACATAGTGTGTTTTATTTTATATGCTTGTGTTGGATGATTGTCATATACTGGAAATTAATTTATTTTATTATACAATGATACAATTTAAAATAAATTATAAAATTAAAAACGAATAACAAAACAAATTTAAAAGACCACTCCGGACAGAACCTGAGTTAAAGGTACCCATAACGCTTGTGGCATTGCCGCGTTGTATAGCGATGGATAGCCTTTGCACCAGGTACGATCCGGATCGGAATTCACCCGACCATGTTTGGATATAATTTTTCTGCATTAAATAATACAAGGTCTTGTGCGTGTCATACACCCAAGTTGTCAGTTATTACAAAAACGATAAAAAATCTAGTGCTAATTAAACAGTATTCTTCTCATAGCGTTAAAAATAAGTACATTTGAACCAACCTGTTGAATCTCACTACTTTTCAGTAGAAGCCGAGTTAACCAATACTACGTCAATGTTACAATCTATGTTTTATACTTGGAAAAGTCTTTAATTATAGCTTATATAGTAATCAATCATGTCTGTGGATTTTTGAACGACCTAGTTCTAAAGTTCAAAACTAGATGTCGTGTAAAAAGATGAACATACTGACTGTGATCCGAAAGTCGAAATTGGTGAAACTCAACATTATGATTGTTATTTTCAGTTAAGACAGTTGGCATAACTATAGACCATGTTTTTTTCTTGACGTTCTACAGCCGCCTTTTAATTAATGTCTGTAATTTTAACGCTATGACAAGTGATACTATGAAAATTGTATAAATTCAATTATTTTTAATAATTTATTTAAAAAACAATCACCTTTCGGGGCCGGAACCAATCTATATAGTACAGATATATTGTAAGTATACAAGACAAACCATCTACCGTATATAGACACTTTATTAACAATGCTTTATTTAAATTAAAATACAAACTATGTAAATATACCTTTACATCTACTCTACCAACATACAATGCTACAACATTATGCGAACATCGAGGAAGTACTTCGCTAATACAACAAACCAACATTTTATATGATATTTTGCTACGTATTAATTTATATACAGGAATGTATTAAAATATGTCGACATCTTGCAGGTGTTGATAATTTCTGTCCCAATACCCTCCGTTGTAGAGCCAATCTTCTTGCTTGGTGTACGGGTTTGTGCCTTGACTGAACCATCTGAAATAAAATATGTATTATATCAAATCAAATATATATTTTTATGAACTTAATATATTGTACAAGTACAATTTTAAATGGTAACCCAGGCTTCTGTGCTAGTATGAACTGTGATAGAGAAGCCAGTGCCTTCTCAATTTTACATATAATAATACTTATAAACTAGCAATACAATATACGAGTAACAATATGAACCAATACAATGTGTGTAGGCATTTATCTTGTACAAAAATTAAAGGAAAGAACAGATTTATTCAAATAGATATATAAACTCTTTATGCAATACAGATGAAGGCCAAAACAAAAAGAAAAAAAAACGTATATCTAGTAATACAAATGGCAACCTTATCACTAAAAGCGATATCTTATTTCAGACACAGAAGACACCTACATATACATTGTAACGTATTAGTTAAAACTTATTAAGTTAATAAAAGAGAAGAAAGATAGCATAGTATATGTTCCCTAGAGTCCGAAAAAGATCAGCCCTCAGTATAAATTAACAAACTTGAGTTGCGATTAATTTATCTAAACTCATAATCTAAGGGCTTATTCCACAAATCCCCTTAGATATTCCCCAGGAGATTTCTACACTTTTCTGGTAGTGGCCAAAACACATTGTTAGATGCTTGGTGACTGATTTTTCAACACAGTTTAGCTGTTAGCCAGGCGAGCACTAGATACCAACTTCCTATGGTTTCATCACGATGTTATCCTTCACCGAGAGCTCGAATTCACGACACGCGGGACGTAAAACAAGCACTCTATACTGAACTGTTATAGCTATAAGTATAAAGTATTGTACCTAGGTTGCCACGCCTCCGAAGACTTCTTTAAAGCCTTCCGGCTAGTGCGCTGCTTCTCTTCAAGCCTGGTCTTCTCGGCTGCTGCCCCGTCAATGTCTCCCTGCTCCAACATCCTCACATCAGGTCGCAGCCGGCTGTCCGTGGGGCACAGCTGGCTTTTCATACCGCTCTCTAGCTCGTTCAAAGACATCGCGAACTCCGTGAATTGGTAGTACTGAAAACAAAATTACAACCATATTCTGAATGTCTCGAAAAATTGTAATTTATAATGTGGCATTCACATCAGCCTAACGCAATCGTATGTAGGATGATACGTTAATTTGTAGGTCTTGACAATACAATAATTAGTACAAGTCGTTTTGCCATGTTAGAGGCCGTTGGCTGTCTTTAAAACTCTCGAAATCAGAGCTTACCTACTTACCTCAAACGAATGAACCTTTTTTTCCTTCAAGTAAAATCATTGGACCACAAAATGGAAGTATGATCCAACGCGGTATACAAGTCTTGTCCCTAGGGTGACTAATGACTTGAAAAGCTTACGACGACTGATCCTTTAGGATGGATCAGCTAAATACCAGCTTGAGGCGTTGGAGGCAATAGAGCGGCGAACGAAGGACTAATTGACAATAATGCTTTTGCACGGCGAAACTACAGAGCCTTGAGCATCACCGCATGGTAGTCAGCCTTTCGGTTTTTTGACGTGACAACGTCTTAAATTAGGTTGCGGCTGGGAGTCACTTATGAAAAAGTGTAACGCCCGGTAACGTTACGATGAGTCACCGAACGAGAGAGAGGCCCGCCGAATGCCTTGCGTCTCTCTCCCACTCAACTATGATCGGTCTGCCGCGCGCGCAGCACGCGGTAGACGTTGTCACGTAAAATCTTCGCCCGTAAAACCGACTTTACAGGCAACCATTTTTTTTATAAGTTACATTTCAGAGAGTGTGCAACAGAATTGCATGATTTGAATCCCCCACCATCCCCCTCCTTATTTCACCATCGAACGAGTAGGAAACATCAAGGCGGCATCGTTATACTGTGGAGCCTTCGCGTACTAAGCGGTATGCCTCCAACTTTATTGTGCGAACCGCTAAGGTGTGTAATTCTTTACACAAAAGAATTACATTTACGCAAAAGGTTACCTAACGCCCTGTTCCCTTATAGTTAAAGCTAAAAATGATAGCTAGCTAAAGGCATGAGTGAACCAGTTTCTTCTGGACAAGCTCACTCTACCTTAGATCACAATATCGCATACCATCAGATGAATTGCGATCAAACGCAAGCCCAATGAAAGTAAAAAAAAAAACTACTTACTTAGGTCATATGAAGGAGAAGACCGCTTACCTCTAGTCTCGCGAAGGGCTGGTTCTGTCATTGTTTCTAAGAATTAGTATACGAACCTGTGCGCTGTTTGGAGGCCTTGGACGCGCTTCCCACAGCGTGACCGAGCCGGGGATGTCGATGTTGTAGCTCTCGTCCGGCTTCGGGACGTCTTCCGAACCTTCCGGCTCGTCGTTCTGGAAACAAGTTGGCATACATTGGTGGCGATTCAGCGGCACACACGACTAAACTAAATTTGAAGAAGCCCCGTCTCTTTTCATCTTAGGTGGCCAGAAAGAGACAGCACGTTCTGAACCATACTCAAACAACTAAAATCACGTCAAATGTGAAATGTGCAGGCAGTTTTAGAGGCGATACAAGTGAGTGCGTTCTAAAGTCGTCTATATTTTCGACATTTGACGTGGTTTTAGTTGTTTTGACTATGGTGTAGACCGTGCTGTCTCTTTCTGGCCACCTAAGATGAAACGAGACGGGGCTTTTTTAAATTTAGTTAGTCGTGTTTGCCGCTGAATCGCCGCCATTGAAAACAACTGAGCTCCTCGACATCTAACGCAGGGTGAGCCATTGGACTTGACTTTGGACAATTGGTCTGTAGTCCGGATAATCGCGAATCCGTATATCTGAGGGCCGGATAATCGAGATTCTACTGTATATGGCTTTTCCATAAGGTAGTAATAACACACAAAGTACTTACATCCTGTATAGACATGGACCGCAAGGCTCCAACCTTGAAGCTGTTCAGTTTAGCGAGCACCTTCTTGGGAGTATGCGCGGGAGTGGAGGAGGTTTCCTCCCCTCGCTCGCGCGCCCACTGCTCGTGCGCAGGCGCGCTGCAGCACTTGATGAACTCCGTCCACTTGCCGTACAGGAAGCGGAGCCGCTTCTTGCTGGAATACACGAGACAACATTATGAAGCGAAACAGAAGAAACAATTTTGAAGTACCGTATTAAAACTTTGTAAGGCATATTAGAAAAAATTTATGCAGTTCAGGCGCAGCCGTCATTGCGAGTGTACGTTGGCTGTGTTCCTGTCCTTGAAAATGGCACATTGATTGTGCTGAAACATTTCGTGCTAATACCGAAAAAATAAACGTAACTGATAGCCGTTTATATAAAATTTTTTTTTTAAGTAGATAGATAGATTAAAACCACGAAAACTTCTTTGTCCCACGAAATAATCCACTTTATAGAACTTACTGTGCATCAAGAATGAATCCATCGACGCGGTGCAGGTCCCTGTTGTTGAAGCCGGCGGGCTTGAAGACGAGGTTGGCTCGCAGGCCGGCGCCGCCGTGGCAGACCACCTCCATTACGCCGTGCTGCTCGATCCACAGCTTGCCCACGATCACGTTGTGGACGCAGCAGTTCACGTTCGTCCACGTGTACGCTTCGCCCCATCTGCGGAATCCCCATTGGCAAGTTCTCAAATAGCTCTTTCTTGGCTAGAACAATGTGGTGGGTTCTACGTAATACTCGCTAATCGAACAATACAATTTAAATTTTTCGCCGCCGGCATTTGCTGAGTTGCGACTGTGTTGCGGCAAACTATGTTCTCTTATTTTTTTTTTTAATTTATACGATTGTTTAAGGTTTTGTGTTTGCCAAAAAAAATATTTTTCTTTCTTTCTTTCAATTATACCTTTTTTTATTAAATGTACATTTATATCTATCAGACTTTAAAAGATCAGACTGCGAAGGTATTGACACTAATTGAATTGTAATTATGTGCTGATGTGTACACATTGAATAAATTCAAAAATTAAACGAAGTAGCGTTCTTTAGGCACAAAATTAAAAGAGTAAGAGAATATAAAATAAACTTGCATAATATAAGCTACTAGTGGTTATTATTAGCTCTTGGGCGTTACATAGAAGATGGATATGAAATGTTCGTTATTAGAATAGTTATGTACTCGTATATCAATAGTTAATAGACCATAAATACAGGTGATAAGCGAAAACTAAGGATGAGATGATCTACATTGCTCAACGTATCAGCATTGTCATTTAACGCGGTAATGTGCCCTCTGGTAAAAGAGTTAGAACTTTTGAATTCGTTTTTTATCTGAAACTAATCCATATTTCTAACTTTTTGTATTACTTACTTCTAATGGTAATAGACATCGTGTACTTTTTGTAGTAGTTACTTCTATTGGTAATTCACATCGTGTATGTTACCTAGGCAGTTCAACTGTGACGTGTCCTTTGGGCTGTATCTCCACGCTCTTCCCGCAGAACTTGAGCTTGGGATGCACGGAGCCGTGGAACACGAAGTGGGGGCTGTCGGCGTGGAATGCCGACACCGGGGGGTGGTGAGATACCTGGACAAAACAACATGTGACATTTGCACTAGTGACTAAAAGTATTCATGGATCTACCAGTGGATCTAATTGGAGAGAAAAGTATTCATGGATCCAAGAGGAGATAAAAGTATCTGTGGATCCACATACGAATACAGCTCAACTGTAAAGGTAGCCGTCTCAATTGGGCCATATTATCCAAAGAGCACTTGCTTTCACGCTTCCGGAAGGGAATTGTAAAATATTATCAGCGAGGTAATGCCGCCAGCATTTTAGGCAACTTACCCGCGGGCTCTGGCTTAGATTTAATTTACTATTTGTAAGGTTTTTTTTGTGTGTGTGTTTTTATTTATATAATTAAATATTAAAAAAGTTTTACTGAAGAAACTTCACAAAGATTATTTCAACAGCTTCTTCTTTGTAGTCATCATCTTCATTACAGTATGTTGTGCCTAGGATAAATTGTCGATCACTAGGTAAACTATGCTCCTCCATATTTTTCTGTCCTTTTCAGTTTTTTAAAGCGACATTTGTGAGACCAGTAAGCGTCTTTATAAGATCAGATCGATGTGCAGGTACGTGATTATTTAGTCTATTGTTCTTTTTTTTAACATCTACTTTAGTGCCTATGCTTGTTTTAGTCATAAAAAAAATATTAACCTAATCCTTTTCTTCTGATTTTAAAACTCTGAGATCTTATCGGTGAAACTAGAAATTATGCCTCTAACTCGATCTTTTACCGAGAAACTTTAACTCCCTATTAGGCCTATACGATGTGGTTTGAACACAACGAACGAATTACCCTCGTAACCATAATTCGACCTCTACGTTTCAGATGAATTCGTTCAGGAAATTGAAAGCAGATTATCGAATGGTAATGAAACGTGACGGCTTAGTCGGAAATTGGATTTAGCTACCTTTCTGTCGAGAGTAATCAATTACCCACACACACTCCCCAACATACAAGTAAATTTTTATGTGAATTAATCACAATCAAAAATAGATTCTGCTTCATGGATCTTTTTTTAATATGCGTATTTCGTAACTGTGGGCCAGCGCCAATCAGAACTGGCTCAAATGAACCATTAACGAGTCGGTTGATAATGAGATAATTCTCATTATCAATCGGCCTCAAACACCTGAACCCCCTAGACAAATCCACTGCATTGACAGCAATAATATACTTAATGAAACTTTATTATATAAACTCGATTATATAAGGGATCATTAATTACGTGAGTTGTTCTTACGGAGGAAAGGTGAAGTCTTTCCAATTCTCACTAAGGAAGGATTCTTAGAAAATATTTTTTTGCATATAAAATAGGCCATAGCTGGCCAAGGGCGGGTTGGCGGATTTAGTGATTTTAAATCAATCTGGGTTTTCTTACGATTTTTTTCCTTCATCGTATAAGCGAGTGCAAATTCCACATTCCGAAATCCTTGAAATAAAAGTCATTGGCATAAAGCTGGATTTGATCCGGGGTGCCGCAGCTTGCAGAGAGACACTCTCTCTTTTATACACAAACATCGAGGGAATCCGCTTATCTTTCAGTAAGGAATATAAATGTAGTTTTTTTTTTTCTTACACATTCACACACGGCTGGTAAGCCCCTTACTGAACAATTTCTAGCTCGTATTATGGTTGCTTACACAACTGATATACTACATATACATTCATACATATTATATATAAATACATATTTAACACCCAGACCAACAGCCAACAAATTTAGTTAAGCACAAAGATGTTGACCAGGCAGGGAATCGAACCCGGAACCTTCTGATTAGCAGTCCGGCATGATAACCTTTACGCCACCGAGGTCGTCAGTTGGAAGGTACCTGTTCACAAACAGCCCGGAACTCGGTCCTCTCCAGCTCGTATGTTTCCCCCAGAAGGGGATTGAAGGGCTTGCCCAGACGCTCCCAGTTCGACGCCAGCGCGCTCACTGCAAATGCTGGAAAGTACATGTGGGACTAAGTACACATAAAATAAGAGTTTGTTTTATTTTGTAGACTAGTAAACAGTTAAAAATAGGAAAATAATACACAGATTTTATTAATATGTGGTAAATCAATCAAATTTATAAGAAACCAAAGGCTATACTTTAAAATTCTTCTTCTTCGTATGAGCTAAGTGGCCGAGCTCTGGTGTCAAGTATTCGAACCGCCCGATGGCCTCTGACTTGGCTTAACGACTGCTCGTACTAAGACTAACGGCCGGGATCTTTCAATAAAAATAACGATTTTCAAAAACAATTAATAAATGGCTTACTCGTAGTTTGAGGTAGCAAACATAAGGATTAAAAAGTCACTGTGAAACAGCTTATTTCTAAAAATATGAAGAATAAATAAACTCAAGAAACATACTCATATTACAATATATGGACAGGATCATTCCTCAAACATACATGAGCAATTTAACATAAAGATGATTGACGAGGGGTGGACCTTTCAGAATTAATAACGTGTCATAGCTATACAGTGTACATAGGCATTATACCTAAATAATACTTAACCATATGCCTACGTATAATATGCTAGAATTTATTTTTATTTAGGAGGTAATTTCCGTTTACCCATAAATTTAATGGCATAGCCCTCAAAAATGAGGTGGATCATGATTCATACTTAAAACTCACTTTTACAAGAAAAACAGCTTCGGCTTCTCAACGTCATCATAATTATTGTCATAATTATTATCATCATCATAATTATTATAATCATCACCGGCATCATCATTCTTATCGTTATCACCATCTTCATCAGCTCACCTGCGATATACTCCATCCTGCCGACGGGGTCCGTCTGCTCGGCTGCCAACCGCAGCAGGTGTGCATACTCCAGGTACTCCAGCATCCTCTGGAGGAAGGAGAGCGGCTCGTTGAACACCACCGGCATCGTGATCTTGGACAGCTCCTTGCCTACACAGTTCTTCAGCACCGACCAGAGAGAGAAGTCGCCGCGGCTGAATTGAGCGACGGGGAGTGTGGTCCTGGAACATATATACAATTAGCAGATTTTAATATAGTTTGAATGAAGAATTAAAACAGAATTATGGCTATTAAGACTTTGAAAGTAGCTCCAGTGACAGAGAAAGTGAAGATCGGAAGGTTATCTTGGTATGGGCATGTGATGCTTAGAGAGGAGATGCATCTGACGAGGAGAAGTATGGATATGGTTGTACGAGGTAGCGGAAGTAGAGGTCGACCTAGGAAGACGTGGCTGAATTGTGTAAATGAGGATATGAAAGAAAAGGGAGTGAATGTGGATATGACAGCTGACAGATCGTGTGGAAGAGGAAAACTTGCTGTGCCGACCCCACCTAGTGGGAAAAGGTTGAAGAATAATAAGAAGAAAGCCAAACATAATTATGGCTATTAAGACTGCGTTTGATGCTAAAAGCGGCAAAGATAGCCATAATAGCCAAAACATGAGAAAGATAGAAGAGACTGATAGAAATCAGTCTTCTTCTTCGCCACCTAGTAGGACAAGATGGAGCAAGAAGAAATACAGCAAATAGGCCTGATATTATAAGCAGACACCCTTTCCTACGAATTTATTGTTTTTATAATATGCATATTTGTTGGATTGTTAAGAGCATAATACTCGTACTATAATAATGATATGATTTGTCTCTGAGTTAATACTTATATAGGACTCAAGTCTAATCAGCATTCATCATAAACAAATAAAAACTGTTTTTAAATGTCGATGTGTCTTATAAGTAGTTAAAACCATAGACAAAAATATATAAAATTTGTCTATGTTAAAACAGACATCTAATATTCAAAAACCTTTCACACTCAAAATATTTTGTTAGGTAACTTCAGTTCTCTTACTATCTAATGTCCTTATTTAAGTAAGTTAGGGTCCTACTTTCTGAAGCCAAAATCCAATTATCTTTAGAACTCCAAGAAGAACATTACCATCATGTAATCAAAACTTCCAACGGAAATATGTATATACGATCTCTGTGTAATAATGGAATACAGCAAAGAATGGAGGCCACTTATCTTTCTAACTTCATTAGCCGGCCGACTAACCTAGTAAGGATATCTTTTGAATTATTCATAGCGATAGGAATAAAGGTTATGTCTGACTCTGTAGAAAATCAAGTTAAATAATGTTTAAAAACCATTCTTGAGCCTTCTCCTCAAGAATGGTTTTGTACAATATTTTGTGTTACAAATAAAAAACACAACGATATATCAATATTTTTATTGGGCAGAAGATACCACTTCACAAATATAATTTGACGAGCTCGTTGGCGTTATGGTAACCATGCCGGACTGCCTATCAGAAGGTTGCGGGTTTGATTCCCGGCACGGCCAACATCTTTGTAAAGAACTAAATTTGTTGGCTGTCGTCCTAGGTGTTAAATATGTATCTATATTAAGTATGTATGTATGTTTATATAGTATATCAGTTCTGTTAGCAACCATAATACAAACCAGAAATGGTTCAGTATGGGGCTAACCAGCAGCAGCAGTGTGTGAAATGTGTCCCAATATTTATTTATATTCAAAGGACATCTCCTCCGTGGAAAGAGCTGGCCACCACAATGTACTTGCCCAAGGGAAATTCCTCAATGAATAAATTCTGCGGTCTGGAAGTCACGGCCTGGGATGATGAGTAAAGACAATAGAAACTACTCTTAAGAGTTCTTGATTCACATCGAGCCACATTAAGATGCCTTTTAACTGCGCCTTTGATGTTACTTATGAACAAAGTTAATCGTGAATAACCGAAAATAGGAAAACTGACTTCAATTTAAAATATACTGAACCAATTACGAATAAAATATATATGGGACTATTCGGAAAGTATAATTATCCTTTCTATAATACGAGTTGAGAACGTCCTGAAGGCCTCATCGGTTTTACCAATTTGAACAAAAAAAAATAAACTTAAAAAAGTGTTAGGATTTTTTGATATTATTTGCTAGTAAATCTTAAATCCTTCGTGACCTCAAACCCACTAACCCAAATCCAATAATCTATTGCTAGAAAAGCTAGACTTACTCGTAATATGTAAGTTAATTAGTGCGGTACCAAAGGCAGAGTTAAGTTTTACTTTATTTTTTACATTTTGGTAGGTCAAATTTAAGGTGTCGCGTGATTGCCGACATTAAAAACCACTAAAGAGCCGGCTAAGTAAATTGGGCAACTTATTTATTTATTATCCATATAGGCGTAGTGTTTTCAAACAATAAAGCGTAAAACCATTTACATTTTGGCCTCTTATGTATATGCGATAAAATTTCCACTTCACATCTTAAAGAGAGTCAAAAGCTAATTTGCGTTGTAATTGGATTAATATTGGTCGAATAAAGAAAGATAAATAAGTAGGTTGATTTGGTTCATCACATGTTTTTATTGTATATTTGGTATTTAATATGATGTAACGATATTACACAAACACCTACTCGTACACTATGCACCTAAAAATATAAACTGAAGAAAGTGGTCCATATGATGTGTATACTTTACCGGATCATAATAAAATAAATTTTAAAAATGAAGAATTATTAAAAAAAAAAAATATATATTAGGACACATGGAACTCGCGGCCGGTTAGACCTATACTAAAACCATTTCTAGTTTGTATAATGGTTGCTAACAAAACTGATATAATAATCATAATCATAATCATAATCATATTTATTGGTAAAAAATATTTTACAAGTCAATTCATACATACATTTTCAATAAAATATTATAACAAAACGAATATAAATATACTTTCGTACATTTTAGAGTTAAATAAGTGTATGTCATAAATCTAAAAATTAAAACAATGTCAAAATAAAAACTAGTACTAATATTTTATTTTGTAAATTTTACAAAGTCATCTAAATCATAGAGAGTTTCCTCGATAAGCCAGCGTTTAAGCCGAGCTTTGAAGCTACCCAAACTTGTTGCCTCAGTCACATTTACAGGTAATTTATTGTAGATGGTTGGGCCCATAATATGTGTAATCTTAGCGGATTTGTGCAGTGTCCTGCTCACGTCCCTAAGTCGGTCCCTGTACCGAGTGTTCCAGGTGTGGTCAGCGCCGCGGGTTGAGTACGAGTTTAGGTTTATCCTCACATATACCGCCACCTGGAAGATCACAAGCGACGGTAATGTGAGGATGCCTAACCTCTTAAAGTGTGGACGGGCGGAGTGATCGCGAGGGATCCTGGCGATCGCGCGGACTGCGCGTTTCTGCATACGGAATGCACGCTCCCAGTCCGCGGCGCGCCCCCACAGCTCCGCGCCGTACTGCAGCACTGAGTGCACTGTCGCAAAATAGCAACAGCGCACCACATCCTGTGGAACAACTCTTGCCAGACGATTCAGTGCGAAACATGCACCTCCAAGTTTGCCACACACTTTGTCGATGTGAGTCTCCCAACTCAATCCCCTATCCAGTTGGAAGCCCAGAAATGTGGTGGATGTAACCTGCTCTATCCTCACCTTGTCGACATACACTGCTAGGGGCCTAGGTGCCCGCCCTGACAAGTAGAAGTGTATGTAGTGTGTTTTGTCTAGGTTGAGCGCGAGGCCATTTATTTTAAACCAGGTGGCTAATTGCGAAGAAACCAGATTCAGTTTGCGTTCTAGTAAGTCCACTGAAGGTGCCGTGGTCACTGCAGCTACATCATCAGCGAACAAATAAATATCAGCTGCAGGCACCGCGTTTGGCAAGTCGTTGAGAAGCAGGGAGAACAAGATGTTCGACACTGAAGATCCCTGCGCCACACCCATCGTCGTCTCCAGCGGGTCCGACTTCACCGCGCCTCCCTCCCCTACAACTACCTGGCTTCTATTGTGCAGGAGATCTACTAGCAAGGCGTGTGACGTCCCGCCCACGCCGTAGTGACGCAATTTAGCGTCCATCACAGCATGGTCGGAAACATCAAACGCCTTCGACAAATCGCAGCAAAGAAGAGCTACGTGCTGCTTCGGTCTGCTGTCCCTCGCCGCCATCACCTTTCTAATAACTTCGCGAGCGAGCGAAGTGGTAGACCTGCCTTCGCGATACGCGTACTGGCGGTCTGAGAGCGCGTCCGACTCCGCGAGAAAATTAGTCAGGCGAGTACTGAGGCCGTTTTCAAAAATTTTTGCAACTACTATATTACTACTATACTACATAAAAACTTTATATCGATATACTATTATAGATACTACTATTATAGATACTACTATATTACTACTATACTACATAAAAACTTTATATCGATATATATAAAACACCCAGAACAACAGCCAACAAATTTAGATCATCACAAAGATGTTGGCCGTGTCGGAAATCGAACCCGGAATCATCTGGATGCCAGTCTGACATGGTAACCATTACGCCAACGAGGTCGACCACACAATATGTCCACAGGTCCATATCGAAAATTAAAAAAAAAAACTCGAAAACTATGAACATACATTTACTACATACAAGTAGTAAGCAAAATAAGTCCAAACAATTGCAGATACTCCTAATCTCTGCATCCAAAAACCGAATTCATACTATTTTAATAGGCTTCAACTTGAAATATGACGTGATTGTCGGCAATTTAATTTCCGGAGTACCTATTCGTAGGTAAAGCTCACAATAATAATATGGAACGAGGAAAACTTTTCGCTCAGAATTTTCAGCTTGAATTTTCTTGACGGCCAATGAAAGCAGGTTCCGGTTTCCGGTGTAATAATGGCTCGTCACAGATTAGGATGAAAATAGACTATAGAGATAGACTAGACTTGTTATGCAAACTAAATTACATCCACTATATAATTTAGAACATATTTTTAAGACTTTTAGTTTATTAGTGAATGATCTGTAGTTGATGTTAAGCCTTTTAAAGATTTACGTATTCACCTATGATCATCTATCACGTATCGTAAAGTCAATAAATAACAAAAATCACAGATTTCTAACGATCGAGCATTTTTATTTCACCTCCCGTTGTCTAGATTAAAACAATATCTTCGGTGTCAGTACAATAATATGGTACATCGGAGGTGTTCTTACGATGAACCCAAAAGGTAGCCATATGGTTTGGCAAACAAAATAAAAATAGTTTCAGCTCAAATCGCATGATGGTAATGAAGCTTCTAGCACACGCCTGGCTAACAAACTTCCTATGAATATGGCACTTGCAGAATCGTTATTCATGTGTCAAAAGTAGTATAGGTATTTTAAATTTAATACTTAGTAATGATAAACAAATGCTATTGTATGTAGTATTAAATGGTGTACAATATTTAGTAAAAAAATATATTTAAGTTGTATCTTACTAAATTTTTTAAGTATTTAAGTAATGATTGTAGTGTATTGACTTGCCTTTAACGTATATTATTATTTATGATCAATAAAGTTTTGTGTATCTACTAAGTTGAATAATCTGTTACCAAGTACCTAATAGTGTTTTCCGTCAGCTTCCTTGTAAGCCATTTATCCCAGACTATCCATGCTCTACCTTAGGCCAGAGTGTCGCTAACTTGTGTGATTACGCATTCGTCAAATGTCAAACTGAAATGGGTAAAAAAAGTTAATGCTCCCGTATAATATCTAAATTAGACTTATATTAATTTAACTATCTACAGAAATGTCTCTCTGAATTGTTCTGTTTTGAATACTATATCCTGTTTTATACAATCTCTGTATCAACGGAAGGGGATGCTGAAAATGAGGCCAAGGTCAGACACGTTTGGGCCCCCTAGGCAAGCAGGAGATTACTACCCCACTGACCTCTAAAAGAGGGTGCAGAGGCCCGCAATCCCTCGCGAGGCACTCGCATGAAGTGCCTCCGCTCTAGCTATATGAGCAATATCCAGCAAGTGTCGGTTTTTGTTTTTAGAGCTTGGAATATTTTCCCTTGAGAGACATGACTTGGTACACTTTTGTAACTCGGCTAGCTAAGGTGATCTGACGCGATCATCGAAGCTAAAACGGTCGATGCGAACGGTGTTTGGATGGGAGACCATGCACAAGACTGTCGTTTTTTAAGTGGCATTTTCATCTGGGTGCTACCGTGGGTCGGACATGTTAAATTGTAGGTCTCGGCTGTTAAACTTTGTACAGGCAGTCATTAAGCCAAGTCAAAGGCCTTTGGGCGGCTTGAAAACTGTCGACACCAGAGCTTGGCCACTTAGCTCATACGAAGAAAAAGGTACACTTTTCAGAATAGTGAGTACTTAAGTTTTCAGAATAGTGAGTACTTTTGACCAGCAAGTTGCTTAACCACAAGTTATACCGTTGAGGAACACACTATTATGCAGGCGATAGATTTTTTCAACTTGAGGGTAGTTGCAAGCCAGGTGAGCACTAGAAAATGCCTCCTTCTAGAAAATGGAAGGTTTCCTCACAATTTTTTCCCTACGCCGAAAGCTCGAGGTCATTGCCGGGGCTTGAACCCACAACCTGCTGAACGTAAGGCGAACGCACGCCCAACTGAACTGTAATCGCCTCAAAATTTAAGAGTTATGTTACTTGAGGTGTGAAAGCGCTTTTTGCACCTAAAAATCCCTAAAGGGTCGAAGGTATAGTCTTAGAAATCCGGGCGATCGTATCGAGCCAGTTCGCGAGCGAGTAGACAGGAGAGTGGGCTTTCAAGTACGCTGGTTCAAGGGCGCAAGCGAGTATTCGATCAATACACCTGCGCCACAGATACTGCAACAGTTTCTACAGAGCTGGCGGGCACAGATGAAGCCGCAGTTAACTTACTTATTACCTGGCACAGATTAAATTACAATCACTATATAGTTTGCGTACAGTGGGGCTAGTATGTATGGACACTCCTATTTTAAATACATATAGCGTCGTCAATGTCTAAAGAACAACCCTTACAATCTAATATATAAAATTTCCATGTCGCAATGTTAGTTACCGTACTCCTCCGAAACGGCTTGACCGATTTTTATCAAATTTTATATGCATATTCAGTAGGTCTGAGAATCGGTTACTACCTATTTTTTAGGGCAAAACAACATTTGCCGGGTCAGCTAGTAGTTATACAAAATATATATGTCTGTTATAAAAATATTTAATTTTAGATTTTTTCTGATTCATAAGTAGATAATATGAAAAAAAATGCCTGGCAGAAATCGCCATAGGCAATAAGGCCACCTACTAACTCTGTTTGTTTTTTCTTTTCGTGTAATATAGTTTTATTTTTGGTGTCCAATAAAGTTATATTATATTGTTTGATTGGTACCGAAATTAGTAAAAATATTCTAAGAGTAGTTCTTTATACGGTCATCGAACTACGAGTATATTTTGAATAACTTTGATCGTATTTTTTTTTCAATCGACAAAACTGTGAATATAAGATTTAGGCTATACCATCGCTTTTAGGTCTAATATCGTCAAAAATAAAACAAAAACTTTCTTGTTCAAATACTCCTGCGGAAACACACACCCCTCCACCATTACCAGGTTAATTTCTATATAGTAGCGGACTAGCGGTACATACTTTTATTTATTCTGTGGTCAGATTCAACCTCAGCTGTTTACTCAAGGGACTGAGGACTAATGGACCATAAATAACGGCTGAAATCGAAATACTTTCAGTATTTTTTCCATTTTATCACGGAATTTTATTTTTCGTTTAGGGATTCCCAGTCGAGGTTCGTGTTGGGAAATTATTTCGCCCCAAAAATGCGGCGAGTCGCTGATGCGAACGGTATTTGTGTCTTTGGAGACCTTTTAGTTCGATTGTCTGCGAACAAATGTATTTGTGATGAAAACGTCAGGACGGTTCAAAGAGAACCGAAACAAGTTTTTTTTTTACATTAGGACATATTTCACACACGGCTGGTTAACCCCATACTGAACCATTTCTAGTGCGTATTACGGTTGCTAACACAACTGATATACTACATACACATACATACTTATATTTTACATAGATACCTAGATATTTAACACCCAGACCCACAGCCAACAAATTTAGTTAATTAATATATTGAATTATAACTCTTTTTACTCTTTACTTAAAAAAAGTCTTTCTTCAATACATTTTTTGGTTCGAAGTTCCTTATCGCGCGTTAAGACAGGATAGGATAGACGGAAAAAAATCTTACGAAAAGTTGTCACGACACTTTTTGCACACGGTATGGCAACGTCGCATTTCCAAAATTTGTTCGAAAGTCAAATACGGCTATCAATGAAAGTATTCACTAATTGACAACAGTGCCATTAGTTTCAGGTGGAATTGCGATTGAGCCTACTGATTAAGTTTATATTACATTATATATGTTAATAATTACATTTCATTTTGTAAACTTAAGCTGTAACGTTGTAATTTTGACATATAAAACATTTTGTATTTGTAACAAAAAAAATTGTATTATAACTTAAAAAAATAAAATTTTATTAAAATTCCTTCACTAATTAATCGAAAAGAACTTCGTTTCATCCGGGTGTGCCTTGACACCCCTCAAGTTTTTTTACATGGTGGTGGAGCATTTTCTAGTAAGCAATCATGCTCGTGTTGAAAAATCCATCACCAAGAACCAGACAGTCTATTCTATCAGCCTCTTTGAGAAACAGTTATGCCAAACTAGACATGCTTTACCTTATTTAGGCTTGTACAGAGAGTCGCTAACTCGGTGTGGTTAAGCGCCTTGCCGATCAAATGCCTAACTGAAAAAAAATTATACTTTGATTTTTTGGGTTTCACTAATATGTACCTTTAATTTAATAAAACTAACGAGGCTTTTGCGTCGTTGTCCAGACTTTCTTATTATCATTTCTTTACGACGAAAGTTCATAAATAATGAATATTTTATAGGACAGAAAACAAAGGACGCTCCTTCAAATAACAAAAGGAATAATTCAATGCCTTTTATTACTCGCACAAGAAATTGTGAAGGTCTGAAGGTCTGACAAGGGTACGATAAGATGGACTGCAGACGTCAAGGCCGGATGCAAGACGACCCAAAAAGGACCTTGAATTTGAAAACTGGAGCGATCAATATGGACCCAGGCGACCTTGCTTCCACGGACGTAGGAAATACAACAGTACATTGTTACCCTAGGGACGAAAGTAACTTATTTAAGCCCGAGACGGGGTTTGGCCAATAGTTTGAGGGACTAAATAAGTCTTTAACCTGAGGTAAACACTATGCTACACATACACTCACTCACTCAATCACACACAAAAACACACACACACAAACGTGCGCACACACGATGTTTACTCGTAATACTTTTTTTTCTGTGGCCGGCCAACTATTTAGCCATTATTAATTAATCATCATTGCAAAAGTGGTAAATATTTTGCCTAAGTTATTTTAATGAAATTGTTGATACAAAAATATAACTAAGTTATTTTTGAAAATATATATTCTTTAATCAATACTTAGCTTTCAATTATTTCAATTTCAGTCAATTGCAAAGCGATTCTCCATAGGGATGCAATGTATTACTTTCATCCCGCTCCTCAGGCAACTTCAGACCTACTTTCAGAGTATGAGTAACGAAAAGTATTTTTTTCACTATGTACGGCTAAAATTTTGATCAGACCCTTCTGACCGTAACCACACGAGTCAGGAACTCTGGTCGAACGAGCGCGGCTAGTCTGGTATTACTGGCTCTCAAAAGTCTATCAGAAAACCCTCATGTGCTTAGTGATAGATTTTGAGAAAATACTCACCCTGTTGATTCTATTCTTAGCTGTATGTTATAAAAAATGCGACGTTCCTAAAGCTTTAATTAATTTAAGCTCGATAAACTTTGCAAACAATTTAAAACTTTGCTCCTGACAGATTCATTAATTGATTAATATACAGACGAAGAAATACAACGACTATTAAAATGAATGAAATGCCAAACATGAAATTCATAAGATCTCTAAACGAATTCTTGGAGTTATTATTTAAAAGAATTCATGAATATGTGAGTAATAGAATCTTCATTCTCTTCGAGTGTTTTTTTTTAATTACACGCTTATTATTAAATACGTATATATGTATATTTTTATAGCTAAAGCGATGTTATGTGTGTTATTGGAACGGTTTTTAAATTATATCATTACGTACAAAAATTAAATGTCATGTTTTAATTTCATTATAATTTTAAGAATCACATTTTTTTAAATAATCTATTGAGCGTATTTTACGTAATTATGTTATGGAATTCTAATATTTCTTAACATTGAATTAAAGACTTTGTTAGACATCCTGTTTTTTTCTTCTTCAAATAGTGGTTGGCAATTAAAAAAATATGCCGATAATTGTTCGAGTTAAAAAATATACAAAAATCATAAAAATACGAGCACATTGAGAACTTTCATGAATACATTAGTAATCTGGACACTTGATGATATCCAGGGCGACAAAAAATTAAGTTTTTTTTTAGGTTGATACTCTTTCACTCCCATGTGTTACGTTTACATTGTCAGATTTTTAAATATACACCCTAAAAGACGTAAATAATTTACATTATACCTTAATCTGTCAATTTGAAGTATTTCTACCTTGCAACAAAAAGCGAGTGTGGCTCGGTGGTAATAACGTCTGCATTTCCATCAGACGGCCCCTGGTTCAATCCCAGCCCTACTCTAATGACTTGTTTTTCAAGTTATGTGTGGATTTGCACTCGCTTTACGGTGAAGGAAACCAGCATGATAGAGGACCACAAAATCCGAAGACGTGTGCCATCTGCCAACCCGCACTTGGCCAGGGTGGTGGATTATGACCTATATCTCTCTCCTGGTGAGAGAAGGCCCCGAGTCCCAGCAGTGGGAACGTATAGTGGTATAACTGCTTATGCTACCATGCAACTTTTTTACAGTCGTTTTACAATCCAACCCACCTAAAAGGAAGCTTGTATTTGGTGAGAATACTCAAATGAGTTCTATGTATCTCCCATACCTTAATTTTACGCACTCTAGTTACCTACTATAAAGCCTTTGCTCAGTTCACAACAAGCCAACTAATTACCACGAACAAACTAACTAACAGAATTCGGCGCCAAGTTGTTATCACTTAGTAGGTTTCCGTAAGTGAAGTAGTATTAGCGAGTCCATTCTGTTGAGAAGGCCGAGCCTTCATTAAGTAATAGCTCTTCTCACATTACATTTGTTAATGGACAGTTATATTGGAAACCGTATAGCAGTACTTTATGTTTTAGACTCTTTTCCCTATCCTAAACCATGTTATCTAAGGTTGTATTATTGTATTAACATAATTATACACTTACACACAAACTCTCGTATTTATAATATTAGTAGGATTACATAAAAAATATGTTTGATCCATTAACTAGCTCGGTGAAGATCGTTCATAACGGGATCTTATACTACATAATGTATGTTTTGAAATAAATCCAACGTATTTTTAAGATCCCGGTATCCAAAGTTACTGAGATCTGTACAGTTGGCTTCAGCCTGTAACAACTATATAAAATAAAAAAGCCTTTATTCAACTGCACATATTTATATACATTGTCATTTTTTAATATCGCATCTTCTTTTCATATTTCATATCGCACCATTAGATGAAAACTCCGGTAAATAAAAAAAAATCTTTTTTTTCAGAAATGACTAAAACTGATTTCAGACTAATTACTGAAGATATAAAGACAATAGTAAATCATACAATATGATAGTTATAATAAAACTAATGATAATATTATTATCATTATTACAAATGTCATATTAATCGTCAATAGATGTTTAAATCGGGATGTCAAATATTAATTGTAATTGTCGCTAATTATACTTCTATTGCATTTCAAATTATATAATTAATGCGTGTAACAACTGCGACCTGTTAAATACACGACGAGGTTTCTGTTAACGTTGTTATCTGGATCTCCAAGGGCGTACTTATAAACTTCGCTCCACATTTTACAGGCAATCTCTTCTTGATGGGAACACGCCGGCGTCAAATTAAATTTCATTTACGCCCGCAGATCTGCTTAGGTATGGTTTAGCTAGGCTATATTATATCTTATCTTTCTTATATCTTAATCTTAATATAAATATATCTCGTGTCACAATGTTTGTCCTCAATGGACTCCTAAACCACTTAACCTATAATAAAATTCGCACACCATGTGCAGTTCGATCCAACTTGAGATAGGATAGTTTAAATCTCAAATTATAGTCGCAATTTTAATTTATTGCTAATTATTGTCTGTTATTATTTGACAGTCACAATTATCTGTTAACTCCAAATGATTCTAACAGATGTCGATACCTTTCGACTGGGTTGAAGTAATCAATAGATGGCGCTGCTATGGTAAATCTACGAACGTGTCATATAAGCTACACTATCTATTTTTCATTACTTAGGGGTCTAAATGAGGCAAAACAACGTTTGCCGGGTCAGCTAGTATTAAATAAAATAAATAAAAAAATATTAGGACACATTTCACACACGGCTGGTTAGACCCATACAAAACCATTTATAGTTTGTACTAGTCGCGGCCGTTGTGACCCGCGTTACTCCGGGACTAAAAGAAGTTAATCTAGGATAAAAATAAGCCTATGTGTTAATCCAAAGTCTAACCTTTCTCCATAGTAAATATCATTAAAATCAATCCAGCAATTGGAGCGCCAAGAAGTAACAAACATACACATACTCGTATACACAGCTGTTATATTAGTATAGCTATTATATTAGTAGGATTATGGTTGATAACACAACTATACATACATAAATCATTTATAAAGATACATATTGAACACCCAGACCCACAGCTAACAAATTTAGTTCAGCACAAAGATGTTGGTCGTGCCGGGAATCGAAAGTATTATGCGAAAATTCTACAGCAAAATTATATTTTCGACTACAGGCTTTCATCACTCTCTAGATTTTTTTCCCATAAATCTGATTATCACATCTGTCAACTATAAATATTGTTTTTTTTTTGTAGTTTCATAGTTTTATTGTGTGTATTACAAGAAGTACATATTAACAACGTATATTAAATAGAGAGTACCATTTCAAAAAACCTATATAACAAATAATAAAACCTTATTAACTAAACCAAAGTCTGTGCCCGAGGGTAAAGTGTCTAATGTTCTGGCGGCATTACCTCGCTGGATCGCCAAACTTAAGCGTTGGCCGAGGTAAGCGCCCAGCTCTTGGTTCAATAGTTCATGAAAAAAATGGTATTCATAGTTCAGGCTATTTTTAATTGTTTCATAAAAGATTTCCCCTTTACTCTTTATTAAGGTACAACTGTAAACAGGGTTTCCTCGGTATGCATCTTCGTGCGAGTATTCCTCGAGCCCTCAATGGGCCCTTCGCCCTTGGTCCGTGAGGTCCCGACTCTCCCGGGGATCGATAGCTCGCCGACCTTGAGCCTTGGGGCGTTTTCAATGTGAAAAGGTTCTTGTATTAGACGGGATCAAACAATTTTTTAAGGGTTGAATGGGCGACCCTGATCATTTTATTATACGAATAGAGTTATAAAACATAGACGGCTATGTATACAAGAATAAGTAGCAAATTTTGTAGTTTCTCTTTTTTTTACACAGTGTTGATTACCACATGAGTTAGCGGCACTCTGGCTTCGGGTAGAGCATGGCTATTTTAGAATATTATAAAGAAAGAAAGAAAATAATTTATAGTGACAAATTAAAGCACAGGACAAAATATAAAAATTAAAATATTATTAGGTTCTCAAGGCTTTATATATTTAGGCTCTGAGTAGTGAGTGTGGCTCGGTGGTAATAACGTCTGCTTTTCAATCAGACGGCCGCTGGTTCGATCCCAGCCCCACACCAATGAATTGTTTTTCAAGTCTGTGGATTTACACTCGCTTTACGGTAAACGAAAACATCTGGAAAAACCCGACATGTTTGAGGACCACTACATCCGAGAACGTATGTCATCCGCCAACCCGCACTTGACCAGCGTGGTGCATTATGGGAGAGAGAGAGAGAGAAGGCCCCGAGTCCTAGCAGTGGGAACGTATAGTGGGCTGCTTATGCTTATGCTAGGCTCTCAATGCCGTAAGCACAAATTTATAACATCAAGACTTCAAAATCTAAATCATCTATTATGCGATTTTATAATTCTTAACTCCAAATTAAAATACACATTAAGAAAGGAAGCTGTAGCCAGTGTTTACCTTCCAAAGGGAAAACAAGAACAGCAAGGGGATTAGGTTAAATTACTCTGTTTTAATTTAATGTGCCTTGTTTAAAATCTAGCTCGGCGTAGGCGGCGCTTAATTGTGTCATTTGAATTATTATTTTCATAACGAGCGAGACATTTTGGATAATTTGTACAATTTAATTTTAAGCATGAATTGTTGAGCTATTATAATACGAGTATTATATTCTCCTGAAATTAGAAATGATTTATTTTATTTAAACTAATATTATAAAAAAACTATTGTAATGCTGTCTGTGTGACTAAGTAGCTGTGTTTCTGTTTGTTATTATACTATACTTTATTCTTCTTCTTCGTATAAGCTTAGTGGCCAAGCTCTGGTGTCGAGAGTTTTCAAACAACCTGAAGGTTTCAGACTTGTCTTAACAATAATTGCTTGTACTACGAATATCAGCCGGGACATACAATTTAACATGTCATCCGACCCACGGTAGCGCCCTGATGAAAATCAGTCTTGGGCATGGTCACCCATCTGAGCACCGTCTGCATCGACCGTTGCTTAGCTTCGATGATCGCGTCAGATCACTTTAGCTAGCCGATCTAAATGCCCTACATACGAGTACTATACTTTACTTATCCTGGCTAAATGAAAGAACGGATCACTTCATTTTAATTATGACTTTACTTGATTCAATTTTATATATTGATAAAAATGTAATTAATTGACGTGTAACTTTTGGTGTTACCAATAAATAATTTGAATTTGAATTTTGAATTTGAAGATGTATGGATCCCCCCCGTGGGGCCCCGCATTGTCGAGGCGGGGGGGCTCAGTAACCGTGGCCTGGTCACCCACGGTGAAGCGAAGAGGGTCCCTGAGGCGGGTCACTCCCTAGACTTGTAATCCCTGTACGCAAGTTCTAGATGGAGTGGCACCAGTAGGTTGCGGAACCTCGTTTCGGGGGGGTTTCGCAACTGAGGCGGGCTGCGGTGTGGTTTGGGAGGCACCGCAGCTGAAGGTGTGGGGCCGCGGCAGGAGAGAAGTGTCGGTATTACGGTGCGCCGCTCTTCCTACCTGCCGCGGCCTCGACGGGGTCGCCACCGTTGATGGCGGACGCGGTGGGGCCGCAGGGAGAAGGGAGTGGTAACCGGAGACTACCACTTTCCCTATTCTCTGCGGCCGTAGTGGCATGTGACGGGGCCACAGACCTGACCCGTCACGGGGGACCTAGGACGTCGGACTGGGGATGTCCGGCGTCCATTGCACTCACGGTCCCCGAGGCGGTTGCGGTGCACTACGTGCACTGCAAGGGGAGTCATCCCCTGAGGAGGAGTCTCTCTCAGGCTAGCCGAGGTGGGCGGGGTGGTGGGTTAATGCGAGAAGCGGAACCTCACCCCGCCCTTTCCGGTGAGGAGGCCATCGTGAGGTTTTAGTCGGTAGTGATGCCCTTCTGGCATCGAGCCCGACATACCCCACCCACCTCCCCGGGTGTGGTGGGCATGCGTAAATGCATTTCCTCACGTAAAAAAAAAAAAAAAAAAAAAAAACGAGATGTATGGATATGGTAGTGCAATGAAGAAGAGCAAGAGGCCGACCGAAGAAGACATGGATGGAGTGTGTGAACGAGGACATGAGAGAGAAAGGATTGAATGCAGAGGTGAAGTCTGAGAGAAAAGAAGAAGAAGATTTGCTGTGCCGACCCCACCTACGAGTAAGTAGGATAGATAAGGCAAGGAAGAATAAGAAACGAAAGAACGGATAAATCTGAAATTTTACGGCAGAATAATTGGTAACTGGATGATATTACAGCTAGATTATTTATTAAATTAACAATGAATGAATATTTGTTTGTATCAGCCTCTAACTGGTGGAATCGATTGGATTGAAATTTTGTATGAATATAAATTAAACACTGGTTTAGCACATTAGCTACTTTTTAGCGAGTAAAAACTGCGGAAGGCAACAAGCCTTTATAAATTAGTTAACACAGTTCACAAAAGCATTTAGCCAACAGGGTGCGTAAGCACACGATTTAACGACACTAGCCTAAGTTGGAGCATGCCTAGTCTGGACCACCTAACTCTCAAGGCTGCTGGAACACATCGGACATATTTTTCAACTTGAGGGCAGTTGCTAGCCAGGCGAACATTAGAAACATTCTAACACCACGCAAATAAAAAACACAGGAGCAATTACTAATTCAGATAGCCGTCTGATTCTAAAAACAAATGACATCCTACTTGTTGTATTTAAACTGCCACCATTCTGCTGCCGAATATTTACCAAACAATTTGCATTTCAGAGGCAGGGTGGCTTATTCAAGCTTAACATTTCACTAGAACAATCTGCGGCCTAAACCAACACGGTAAGTAACGCCCACGCGGCTTACATTGCTTCCCTAAAAGCTGGCGTGGTTGAAAACATCGCAGATTAGATCATGAAGCCGGAGGAGCTATTTGTTGTGATGTTTAGAAACCAAAAGACAGTAATATAATCTATACCAATATTATAGGAAGGTAAGGAGGAAAAGTTAAGTTTGTTTGTTTGTTTGTTTGTTTGACGTAAATAGGCTCCGAAGCTACTGGACTGATTTGAAAAATTATAAGTATACTAGCTGACCCGCCAAACGTTGTTTTGCCTAAAAAAAAAAAAACTAAATATACAGTAGCCGATTCTCAGACCTACTGAATACACATATAAAATTTGGAAAAAATCGGTCAAGCCGTTTCGGAGGAGTTCGGTAACAAACACTGTGACACGGAAATCTTATATATAAAATTTCCGTGTCACAGTGTTTGTTACCGTACTCCTCCGAAACGGCTTGACCGATTTTTTCCAAATTTTATATGCGTATTCAGTAGGTCTGAGAATCGGCTACTGTATATTTAGTTTTTTTTTTATTTATTAAGGCGAAACAACGTTTGCCGGGTCAGCTAGTTTTATATATAAGATTATGATACAAGTCGTTAGGTGATGGTCTTAAGAGACCCGAGGACGGTAATCATCAATACCAACGTATTTCATACGACTTTTTTCAACACACTTGTGAAAAAAATAATCTAATAACGTTTTATGTTGTGGATAATAAGTTTATTTAGATAACAATTACTAAATGCCACTATGAGCAAGTATATCGAAGAAATCTACACTTATATTATGAATAGGAAAAGCTTGATTGTTTGTTTGTTTGACGCGAATAAGCTCCGAAACTAGTGGACCGATTTGAAAAATTCTTCACCGTTGGCAAGCTACATTATCCTTCAGCAACATAGGCTATATTTTGTTTCTCTTTGCAAGCCCCACCATGCTGATTTCGCATTTACAATATTTTATATGTGGGATTAGAACAATTACATAATACAAAATCCAATCTAAACTGACCTGAATTTGTTCTGAGCTGCATAATCTTCCATCTTACACCAGCAGCCCTCCCCTCTCGCTCCTTGCTTCTCTCTTCTATTTTCTTCGCACTTTTTTGTTAGTTCAATAATAATAATCACTCTACCAGTCCACTAAAACAGTTCTCTAATTCAGTGTGTGTTAATTGTTTGAACAGTTTATATTATATCCATTATTGTGATGTCTGGTGTGTTAGTGTTCGACTAGAACATGCAGTTGTGAGTCACTGGCACTTATTTATTATGTGATTTATCTGTCGGCAGATATACTTATTGTAGAAATAAATTCCTTAATTTGCTCAAATTATTTCTAGTAAAATACACAAAAATCTTAATGTACTCGTATATATCACCTATGAAGTTTTGTATGTATAAAAAATTCAAATGGTTAAAAAAAAACACAATATAATGAATTATTTTAAAAAAATGACTTCGTGATCGTCTTAAGAACAATCTCAAGAATATTTATACTAAATTTGGTACCAATCAGACTAACAAATCAGCAAAAAAGCTGACTCAAAAAACTAAAAAGCATAAGTTCCGTTGGTACCAAAATTAATACAAAATTAGGGATGTTTTTAGACGAGTTATTATTTTTAATTGATTTTAAACATTTATTATTAATAGCGCTAAAACGGTGAATTCAAGACCTTGCCCTTGTCATGGCTTTAAAAGGGTTTAAAACAACTTCAAAAGCTTGAAAGCTTAAACTCTCGTCACTCGACGCCTGACCACAAGCTCTCGAAAGTTTGAAAGGTAAAGGTAATGCTCCCTTGACGACGCAAAGCACTGAGTGTAGGTACACATGGCCCGGCTTCTAAAGGTGGTAAAAAGCTGTAGTCGTGTTAAGAAGTAAGAGAATAACACCGGCACGAGTTTTTACTGTGTTCTGAATAATAAGTAAAAAAAATCCCAACGCGCAATTTCGTAGTGGTAGCCATCTTGGATTTGAAATTTAGCATAATGTTATGTGCATTCTACTCAAAGATTATATGTACTATAACTACAGATATGAAACGTATAATAACATTAAGCGCATTCCACCCTACCACACTTAGAACAGTGAACTAGAATAAATAGAATAGTCACTTGGCCGATAAAATAGATTCACGATTCAAAATATCGCGGTGGGCGGGGCAAAACTGCTACCCGCGCGCCCGCGTGATTTCGTTGTCTTCGGGGCGTGTGAGATTCTTCACGATTTCCTTCACTGTAAGGTCGAGTGCAACTTATATAATATGACTATAATAATAAATGATAAAATCATTTATTCGGGCCAAGGATTAGTGAAAATATTTCAAATTTACAGTAAAATTTTTCTCCCATATAACTAAAAAGACTAAAAAAAATTTGTGTGCCGGGCAAGATTTGAACAGGGGTATCGCTGAAGGAAAGTATCAATACGCTCTCGACGAATCACACTCGATATAGCATATATAGAAAGCCAAACTCAGAAAATTATGGTTTTCATGCGTGGTTTCAGGTATGGTTTTATGTCCAAATAAATAAATTCACTTTTTTTCTGTGATTCATTCACTGTCTGGTCCGAATGGAATTCATAAATGAACATAAAACCAGTTTCAACTTGTGAAGCAATAACCGTTTGTTATCATACATTGCCAATCAATACAAAGAGGCAATAAAACTGTGGTTCACGAGCGAGCATCGAACGAAATAAGTTAACCCGCGGCGTCGCTACATCGACCCGCCGCGGTGAACCGATACATTCAGGTATCATACTCGTATCAAATCAAATCAAACAGTTCAGTTATTACAGTGATTATTCCCATTTTTTTTATTAATTAACTAGTTGTTCCCCGCAGTTTCGCCCGCGTGTAGGTCGATTTTTTTTGCGAATCAAATTTTCCCTGAATTTTGTTTGCTACAAACCTCACGGAGCCCGAGACCTTTCCAACGAATGCAAAACAGTGGTTCTATGCAAATGAATGCAAAATCGGTTCGTGCGTTCTGGAGTTAGAGCGTCAGGAAGGAAAATCCGATTTTTATATTATAGATAATATGTTATGAGTAAAAAAATACATATGTGCAGTTACTATTAATCTCTTTCTTCTTCATATGAGCTAAGTGGCCAAGCTGTGGTGTCGAGAGTTTTCAAGCCGCCCGAAGGCCTCTTGGCTCAACGACTGCTTGTACTAAGTCGAACAGCCTGAACCTACAATTTAACGTATCATCCGACCTAAGAAAGCGCCTAAATGAAAATACTATAATATTTTATAAATCAAGAAAAAAACAACTTCACTTGCCTTCCGGGTAAGAATATACATATGTAGTTAGCCTGTAATCTCTTTTGAATGTTGTATTCTGTTAATAAATTATATGATTAGATTTGACTTAAAGATTACAAATATAAGAATTACCCGAATCTCGAAAATAAAATGATCAAAGCTGAGCCAATCATACCGTCAGCCGGCCACCGGTTTGTAAAATTGGATTACGAGAGTTTGTCGTGTTTATAGAAATGTAAGTGGATTTCGTTGGGTCTGTTTGACAGAGCTAGGAGGTCGACCATTTTAAGAAATACGAGACTGGACTTGTTATAACTAGATTTTAAAGGAAATTGGACTTTGGAATATTCAGCGCTCCGATCTCTTTCGATGTCGCTTCGTTTATTTTTATATTTAAAAATAGTGTAATATGTTTAAGAACAGTATTTAAAGTAACTTATGATAATTATTTACATTGCTGTAGAACGAAGACTGTTGAGATACATGTCAGAAAGAAAGAAAGAAATGTATTTATTGTGACAAATTTATCTACACAAAACAAAATATAATATATCATTGTTTTGATTGTCAAGTTTTAAGTGTAACAACGTAATATTAATTAATAAGGTTTTTTTGTTTACACTGTGTACATTTTATGAATTATGACATTTAATATCTACTACTGACTTGTAAATGAAATATTTTACCAATAAAATTGTTTATCTGTTTAATGTAATATGCACTTATTATTCTAAAACACATTCATAACCGCGTTAAAATAGTTTTGGAGGTAAATGTCTACTTTACTTTGCACACACACATACACTGTTTATATCCTCTCACACATAAATATCCTCTCACCCCAAACGCATATGATTCCTGTCTCCATGCCGTGACTTATACATACAAAAAACAAACACACACAAATTTAATATGATATTCAAATAAAGTGAAAACGCGAACGGACATTAAATTTTAATATTATGACTCATTTCACACACGGCTGGCTCTAGTAAACCATTTCTAGCTCGTATTATGGTTGCTAACACAACTGATATACTACATATACGTACATAAATACTGAAATCGATAAATATTTAACACTCAGACCGACAGCCAACAAATTTTCATCTGCACAAAGATGTTGGCCGTGCCGGGAATCGACCCCGGGACTCTGTGGTTGCCAGTCCGGCATGGTAACCATTACGCTAATGAGATCATTTAATATGTGGAAAATATATTGGATAATGTGTTTGTCTTATTTCAGTAACAAAGCCATATTTGTCAATAATTTTGTAGTATTCGTCAATATTTTTGCCGAATACAGAAAAACCGAATAACGAAATAAAATGCCAGCATTAATATTCTATAAACCATTAGACTAATGTACTTCCAAGAATATTTCAGTCCGAGAGAGCGTCGTAAGAAATTGGAAAATTATTTATTCAAGCCGCAGAGAGTCGGAGGAAAAAGCCGCAACCCGATTGCTTTACTAATACATTGTACTATGTAAGTTATTACTTTTTAGCAATTGTGAGAATTTCGGCCTACATGGATCACCATGGAGTTTTGCATCGGTAGAGAAACATACTGGCTGGATATTTTTTGACATTGACACATTTGACATAAATGTATTCTTAATTTGAAATGACAGAAGGCATGTATGTGACTTCATGGACGGGAAAAGATTGTAATGGTTTTTCCTAACCGCTAAGACTTTAGGTGATGTTGTACTGAGTTCAGTTGTGCTTTACATATATGAGCAAAGTGCCTGTAGCGCGGCAGTACGTATTAAAAAAAACATAAAATTCAAAATATTCATATTATAAACCCTAACGAGTCTACATAATATCACCTACAAAAAAAAAGTAACATTTGTTTTAATTTCTTTATTAATTTCAAGCATTTTATATTTTTAAACTATCTTAGAAGGATATAATTTTACAAGATTTTTAATTTTTTTCTATTTTTCTTCACATAACTCCTTAAACAAACTACTAGGTATTCGAAATTATTACCTAACAGCTACGACGTAGCACTCACATAACACTCTACCGCTAAGGCCGCGTAGGCGTCTACGAACTCTGGCATTTAAGATGTGTTTTTCCCTTTTCCTAAGCCTATTTCGACAATGATCAATGATTCTGTTCTGTGAGGAAATTTCTTCGAGAAAATTCTCAGAGAAACAAATCCAATTAAACTGTTCTGGGTTACTGGTAAGTAACGCAAAGCATTTGAAGGGTGGCTTACGTAAATTTAGAGAAGCATCTTTTAGTTTAAAACTTTAGAATTTTGCGAAAATCGACCAAACACAAATAAATTGATTTAAAAATTGTTGAAAACTCTCGCGTTAGCGGCTATTTAGGATTTGACATTTTGTCAATGTATATATTCTACTAGTTAAGACCATTCATAAGTTATATTGTAGGAGTAGTGAAAAAGGTTCATCCGCCATTTTATGTCGGCGGCCATCTTGCACCTATTTTCATGAAACATAATTATAAGAAAACTATCGACTAACACACCTTTAAAAACAACTTAAATAAAAATCGACTGGTTTTTCATAAGTAATGTTAATAGGTATCTCTTAGGTAAGCGTGCCACACTGTAGACAACAGCATAACTTAACATCAGGCAAGCTTAGTCAAACGCATACCTAACAAGGGTAAAAAAAAGTGTTGAAGGTTAAAATGTCTATTGAGGGGTGGTAAAATATACTGAGAGCCGAAAATTTTATTCACGAATATCTAAATACTAACGTTGAATAAGTTGTTTGTCTAAACATAGTGGCATTAGTCACTAGTTCCCCTGTATATTACTTAACAGAAAGAACAAGTGAGCCAGTTTTCTAGAACATCTGTTCAAGTTAGGAATACTGATGACTAAACTGAAAACTGAAAGAGGTAATTAAGCTTTTACAAAAGAAAAGCTTAATTAACATGAAACTCTCAAAAGGAACGTTGCAAACTCTTTTTGCGGAATACTTTCTCTTCTTTCTTTCAAGCAAGTAGGAACCTTCATTGACTGTGACAATTACCATAATTAATGATTGCCGCTAGGAAATTGTTGTAGATAGTAAACATAAATTATTATATTTAGTTTTCCGAATTGTACGCTTCGTAAAAAAAAAATATTGGAACATCGTTTGTAGATACAAATACAAATAGTTTATTAAGCGCAACTACAATGATGAAACGTACTAACTAATTAAATTCTAAGGTACTATAGCTTAGCCTTAGTGTACGTTTTGCCGTATCCACTGAGCCCCGCGCTAAGTATCATAATATGATCCTGTTATGCGGGGCAAACCAGAAACTTTATAATTTCATATTTTTTGTTTTCATTATATTGTGTGTAAGTGTGTGTATATATATTTGGTATAGATTTTGATGTATTGGTATATATAATTACGTATTTATTTGATTTCTCAAATGCACATATTATGTTACTAAACTTCGTCATTAGGTTGTACTTTCTAACAACTAAAAAATGTAAAAATATAGAACAAAATTTGCTGACAACTAACAAACCTGTAGGTACACCAAGTAAGTTAAAAAATACCTCTTCGTGAGAACCAACAGACATACATACATACATTATGTACATACATACATACGAAAGTAAATTGGCCAGACAATGCCGAGCACGCTCGATTAATTGTGATTAACGAAGCCGTGTGTGAAATGTGTCCTAATATTTATTTATTTTATTTATTTAATAATCTTTACCACAAATTCCAACTTTAACATCCTAGTTAATAAAACAAGCGACAAAGTTCTTGAATACCTTACATGGCTGTTTCGTAATATACTCGTAACTGTGTAACAATTGTTTGAAACATTCATCATTCAGGTTTCAATGGCGTGATTGATGTTACAGTTTATCAGTCATTTATCAAACGGAATATCAATCACTCTGCTAACTGCCTTATTTATTTGTAGAGTTAGCCTTTTGGATAGACGATACGTTTTGTAGCATAATTATGAGTTACATAATCTAAGGTCATAGCTAAATACTAAAATATAATAATAATACCTACATTAAAGAAGCTTGGCCAGCTTAATGCCGTAATAATACCGTTAGAACAATCATACCCAGAAATTAGCGTTTGTTTTGCACACAATTAGATTATCTTAGCCGCACTAGAGCTTTCGACGTGCCTATAGATTTATAATTTTAGGCAGATTAAATTGTGTCATATTTCTTCTACATTACTATTCTTTGACCAATGCTCATGAAGTACAGAGGCGATGTTCTGTAATATATACAGAAGCGAGTGTAGCTCGGTGTTAATAACGTCAGCTTTTCAACCAGACGGCCGTTGGTTCGATCCCGGTCCTACACCACTGACTAGTTTTTCAAGTTATGTGTGGATTTTCACTCGCTTTACGGTGAAGGAAAACATCGTGACGAAACCAGCATATTTAAGGACCACAATATCCTAAGACGTGTGTCATGCGCCAACCCACACTTGGCCAGCTTGGTGGATGGCCTATATCTATCTTCACGTGAGAGAAGGCCGAGTCCCAGCTGTGGGAACGTAGTGGGCTGCTTAAGCTTGTTCTGTTATCAAGGACGATAAGTGGGCGGTAAGACGAGCCGGGATCCAATACTTTGTCCCCGTATAACGAGCAGACCCAGTCAACAGTATCGGGTTAACCAATGGCTAGAATACCCACAACTCGAGCGTCCGATAGCTCTAAGATAAATTATGTAGACGCAGCCTTTTGCAGCGATATCTACTCCCGTAGGGATATCTAATTGCAACATATTAAAATGGCAGCCAACCCAAATATCGTAGATAAATACCTAGATAAGTTTTTGTACACCTAAGCTATGAATTTGACCAACAGGGCACGTAATCGCATGACTCAGCGACAATCTGGCCTAAGGTGGAGCATGGCTAGTCTGGCGTAACTGGTTCTTAAGAAGACTTCCAGAACACACCGTTAGGTGCCAATCGACATATTTTTCAACTAGATTGTGGTTTCTAGCCAGGTGAGCACTAGAAAATGCCCCGACACTATGCTATGGCTTCCTCACGATGTTTTCTTTCACCGAAAGCTCAAGCTCATTAGCGGGAATCAAACCCCCGAACTGTTATCACTTCAAAAAAATATACATAGTATAACTAGCGTCAATAAATAAAACATTTGACAGTTCGCTTCATCTTGCTCACTCTCATTTGGATATGCAAGTTAGAGGACATGAATTTTCAAATGATATCTATCTTCATTAAATTAGTTGTACAAACTAAATCCTACTAATATTACTAGTAGGTATAAATGCATGTTTGTGGGTAAGTGTGTAAGTTTGTTAATTCTTCACGCTCAAACGGCTGAATCAATTTTTTTCTGAAATTTAGTGTGAAGATAGGTTAGACCTTGAATTAACACAGGCTACTTTTTATTCCGAAACAATTGTGGTTTAAGTGGAATACGCAAATAACTTCAAAATCTATGTTACTCCTTCACGCTTCAACGGTTGGACCGATTTTATTGAAGAATATATATACTATGAAAATAGGATAACAATAAGTGCACATAATGGATTAACACATATTATTATGCTATTTTTTGTCCTGGATTACGCGGGTAGCATAGCAGGACGCAACTAGTTTATTATATATACATATTTTTTATAACTTATAGGTTTGCGTTTGACCACAGCTTGCCTGGTGTTAAACATTACTATGGCCTACGATGTTACACGCTTACCTAGAAAGTACCTATTAACTCCAGATTTGAAGACCCCCAGATGGTGCTTCTCAGGAATCAGAGATAGATAGATAGATAGATAGATAAACACTTTATTAAAACACTCACAAAAAAAATTGGAAAAAATTACAGAAAACACATAAAATACATAAAAGCTAGTGCCTTAACTGGCGACCTTATCGCTAATAGCGATCTCTTCCAGGCAACCAATTGCAAGAAAGAACACAAAGAAAGAACATAATGGCGAGGTGTAATAACATAAGTGTATATGGGAATTCAAATACATAAATAATATATTTTAACAAAATAAATATATAATAATAAATACAAAATATATAATACATATACACACACACACACACACAGTACGATCAAAACATTAAAAATATATAATAAAGGCAATCCATCAAGCTGAAAGAGATAAATATAATTTTTTGACTTTATTATTAAAAATGTCCAAAGATGGAGCTTTTCTGACATCCTCTGGTAATGCATTCCACAACTTTACGGCGTTTACAGAGAAAGAACCTTCAAGGAAAGAGACTCAGGAAGAGAATTCCAAAGTTGTGCAGTCCTCACAAGAAAGGAAGAAGCGAAACGGCTTGTGCGAAACTTAGGGATTTCGACTGTATATCTATGTCTCTTCGCTGAGTTTCTATTATATAAGAAATACAAGCGCCACTTACTTGACTGAATAATAACTAGCTATGACGTCATTATCCCATCGATCAGTGTAATAAAATGTCCTTTAACAATACAATAACAAGCTCTAGTGGCCACTTCTGTATCACGACTGGTTTATCAGCTCGAATCCAGCCTGTATACGTCTCGTAACGACCGTTATAATCGTAACGACGTCGTTGCTTTTACGACGAACCTTCGGAAGATTTTACATACTCGTAGTATGCTAAGGTTTCCTACCTAGCTACAGGGTTGCCAGACGTACGAGAAATCTCGTACAATGGTACGAGATTTCTCGTACGTCTGGCAATCGTGATCTGGCATCTCATGACGAGATTTAGGGGGTCAGTACGAGATTCAAGATTAACAAAAATCTCGTACACGTTTATTCACGAGCTTTTAACAATGACGACTTCTTTCGCATACCTTTATCATGGATACAGTATATGGTACACTTTTAGCTTCCGAAAGCGCTAAATACCCAAATCGTATAGGTAATTGCGTAAATTTCAAACCATCAAAAGAAATGTACGCCAGAATGACAGCTCAAAAGCTATATTTTAATAATAATAAAGATAATTTTTCTATTTTTAGTTATTTATTTACATTGTTTCCAGAAATAATAGCCCTGATGTCGAATATAATTAATAAAAAATATTATTTTTAATTGTTTTGTTTTAATTTAACAGATCCAAGCGCAAAAAATATGACTACACAAGTTACTTAGTACAGTAAATAGCAATAAAATCGTTAATTTTATAAGAGTTTCTTTATGCATTTACGAGATTATATGTTGAAATTACGAGATCTGGTAACCCTGCTTAGCTATTTGTAGATAAACAAGAATACATATAAATGGTTACATAAAAGAGGTAATAAAACTTACATAAGGCAGGAAACTAGGTTGCGCGAAAATAGAGCAAAACATTTCTGAAGCCTTTATTTTATCCGCGTTATTTAGTACTAGTACATAGTTATAATTATTTTGTATGAAATAAGCAAACTTAGCATAAGCAACCCACTATATTACGTTCCCACTGCTAGAACTCGGGGCTTTCTGTCACAAGGAGTTATATAAGTGCGGGTTGATGGAAACTAGAGGGATGTAACTTTTCTAAATGATGTTACCTAGAATCGTTAGATATTATACAGTGCAAACTCCATGAAACGTCACTCGATTAAACTACAAACTCTCTAAAGCGTCGAAATCAATTGACTTTAGTAGGTTTAGCTTGTATTTCATACAATGATACATACTTTCAATTTAACGACCTCTCTCTGTAACGACATAAAATGCACAGTCCCTTCAGTTTCGTTATATAGAGTTTACACTGAAATTTCAATATCGTTCAATGCTACCGCAGTTAAGGCGCTTTGCTCAAATATGTATGGCGCGGATAATCACGGTACAATATCGCGTTAAATGAAAAAAAAAATAGATTTAGCTATAATAAATGTGTGGTTAAAGCCAGAGTAATGACACCAGTTTCTCCATACATATCGTTCAAGCGAAAGCGTTTGGAAACCGCGCACGGGAATTCTCGAGTCGGCGAAAACTTGTGAAATATGTGAAACGATTCTGGAAAAGGATTCTTCTTGTATTATTCGCTTCTGTGAATATTTTGCCGTTCGTCGACTAACTACGTTCGACGACTTCGTTGGCGTAATGGTTACCATGCCGGACTGCCAATTAGAAGGTTCCGGGTTCGATTCCCGGCACGGCCAACATCTTTGAGCTGAACTAAATTTGTTGGCTGTCGGTCTGGGTGCTAAATACGTATCTATGTAAAATATGTACGAGTATGTATGTATATGTAGTATATCAGTTGTGTTAGCAACCATAATACGAACTAGAAATGGTTCAGTACAGGGTTAACCAGCCGTGTGTGAAATAGGTATGTCCAAAATAAAAACATTTTGTATAGCGACGCGATTATTTTTTTATACATTTTTGTAAGAGGTTCTGCGTTATAAAACATTATCAGCATAACGTGGCTATACAAATATTCATTCATAGATATATTGCACTGTCTACTATTTAAAAAATACATACAGTCGACCTATATATTATATTAGTATTATAGTCGAGTATTATAACCTCCTCCTTTTTTGAAGTCGGTTAAAAACCTATTGAATACTAGTTAGACCTGTATACCAAGATTTAGTAGATATTGGTTCAAAATTACGACATTTAAGAGAGAACCAACACACAAACAAACAGACAGACGAAAGCAGGCCTGTTATTGCAGAGATTGCCCTCGCGGTCAAATTAGACGTCGTGCTATCTTTCTAAAGAACTATGGCAAAGAATATACGAGCAAATGGCTACTGCATAGAGGTCGATGGTCGAATAATGCGCAACTTGTTGGCTGCATGTTGGTCGCAAATGCGGTTTCAAGAAATTACTGAACCCGACAATATCAAATAAAGAACAAAGTGGTTCTCCAACATTGGGCCAACGTTGGTGAAATATGAATATACCACAACAAGAAAATGGTGAAATACCTACCTAACATGAAACCTCTTCTATGAAATATAGATTAGGAAAAAAACAATATCACGAACTATTTGAACTACGCTACAAAACATTACATAAAAATAAATAAACAAATCAAAATGAAAAACGAATAAAATCAAATATCTAAATGTGTTGTATATCTTTATACTTCATTTTGCAAATTCGTATCTACTCTTCAATAACCCATTCATTCGTAGTTTTCCTTTAGGTATATCAATTTTATATGTTACTTTATAAAATTCTGGAACTGAATATGAAATTTCTGATAAACTACTAAGTTAGCTGATATCTAGATAACACACCGGTGGTCATAATAGCTAGAAAGAGAAAGATAGATACGAGTATGTATACGTTTCATGTTGCTCTGATGAGAAAATTTCAAAGCACTGAAGTGTAAAACTCTTAAATGCGCGCTTTGTTATCGTGGGTATAAACTTTCATTTTGATATAATGGCTTTATTTGATTTTATTGTGCAATTCAAGATAATTAATACCTAGAGCGATAAAGATGGACAAAACCAAGTTACAAAAATCTTACCTAAGCATCGCGCAAGTGACATTTAAAGTTCAAAGTGTAAGTTACATAACCGCCGAAAACGTGACTCACAAATAAATAAGTGTCAGTGGCATGTGTGGGCGAGAATTCGCGAGCGCAGCGCTGACGTGTGCTCGCGGCAGACGTCGCGGCGCAACTGGCGATAGGCGGCCGCCGCCGAGCTAGACTGGGTGTCTATCCCCCTCCCCCTTCCGATTCCCCTCACACTCCAAGCTTCACCGTTGGCGCCCAACGTGGTATATCACGGCATCGGTTATTCAATACAGTAAACCTTACTGCTAAAGTGTGTTTTTGTATTAACATTTTAGAAACATTGAGGTGTTTAATTATATTTTTGGGAACACAAACACTAGAAAGAAAGCTAGGCATCGATATAAATTTTGCATTTTACCAACGCCAAGGACAGCATATAGAGTTTATGACGAGTACTTTCCTACATTTATTTGTCTCGTCAGTGTTGCACCAGCTGCCGAGCGAGACATGTCCATATCGCCACTAAGTAAATTTGTACTTAAAAAAAACTTATTTTATTTTCGAAACTTGAACTATGAATCTCTGTCTGAAATACCTAATGTAAGGAGTATGGTAAATATTGGCGCGGAAGAACATCAAAGTAGATGCTGAATCTGCTCCTTATGTACACAGAACAGTAGCAATAATTTGAAAATAAAGAAAAACTATTTTTAAAATAAAATAAAAACAATCATTTCACTGGATACTGCAACCGCTATAATTTGTTTTTTATTTAAGCAGATTTGAAACATGGATGGCGTTGGTTTGTAAACGGATATGTAAATAATAATCCATAAGATCAAAAGGAGATTATTATCGGTGGTAGCTAATTATGTACCTATATTTATCTTGAAGGTAAAAAATACAAAATCGAAACAAATACATATAAAAATAATACTTTAATGAAAAAATAGTTGTCACAAAATTATGCTTAAAAATTAAATTGACATACACAAAAAGAGTATAATTATCACAAATCGATATCACACATTAATGTAATGATTTTATATTTGAATTGTAGTTGAGATTCATAGTTATTAATCAATTAAATTTAAATTTAATACTTTTTGGTATCATTGAAGAGAAAAAACGTATAAGAATGTTTAGTATAGTAATAAATAAAGTCATTTTAGAGAATTTAAGGAATGATAGAAATTTTTTGTACTGTTTATTCAGTCCGTGAACTAAACTAAGTAAGTTAGTTCATTAAATAGATGAAGCAAATAATTAAATTTATTTAAAAAATTATAAAAGCAGTTGAAGTAAAAATATAATATTACACCTATATTATAATATATATTTTTTCTGTTCTATTCAATGTAATTGGATTGCAACATTTGCTAAAAAAATATTTATCGAATTAATAGTTAGGCACGTTTATGGCACCAAATTGTAAATTCAATACTCAATAAGGCACATTTCATCACTAGTTCTCAATACCTTCTAACATTTTTTTTACTTTTCAATTTCTAATTTAACTACATGAAAATAAGATTCAAAATCCAGAAACGTTTTTTGCCACAATATTGTCCTTAAACAAAATTCTAAATTCAAATCTCAATAAGGCACTTTTCATTACTACTTCTCAATGCCTTCTAACAATTTTTCTACTTTAAACTTTTCATTTTCAATTTCTACTTTAACTACATTAAAATAAGATTCAAAATCTAGTCACGTTATTTGACAAAATATTGACTTTAAACAATATTTAACCGTACCACCTAGTAATTAAAGTAGAAATTTGTAAATTATAAAATTGCTCACAATTCTATCTACCACCTTGTGTTAATACTATGTGTTTTAAATATAACTAAAGAATGCATTAATTTGCGCTGCATTTTGTGCGCTTGTCTAAGTGTAAATAAAATATCGTGCATTGGCTTACTGACCAGAAATAATACTTTAAAACGACCAGTCTGAACTGAAACAAAACAAATGAGGCAAATTAATAAAACAATCAAACAAATTAAAGTAAAAAAACGGTACAGGTAACAACAACCAGCTATGACATAAATAAAATAAAATTCCAGATGTTTTAATAGCAGGAATTAGCGTTTCCATATTCCCATTGGTTCTTTGCTAAATAATACAGCGGCCTATGAATAGAATGAAATAGTCATAGATTATATAATACTACCGATATAAAACGAATAATAACAAACGCGTTCCATGTTTTTGAACAATTTCCCTTGCTTGTGTAAAATGGCACTTCATTGTCAGTGCATCTCGTAAGAGGCTGTATAATATATATACTATAAACTAATAAATATAATAGACTCTAAGCCTCTTGTTATATAGATAGTTCCATTCGTATTTTTGGAAACGACTTCACTAGATTCACGCAATCTACTATCGTTATATCACTATGCGACTGCAGCGCGTTGCGGAATTTGGCGGCAGCTAGGCGGCACGCTCAATTTGCAGCGCCATCTAGGATTCGTCGGTAATTATGGCAACTTCCGCGCCACGCTTTAACGTCTGTATAATAGTTATTACTTACTTTACGGCTGCTAGTTCCGTAGTCAAGTCAAGTCATTAGTTAGGTTTGTATATTTACTTAAGAATAATATTATACTTTACTGTATTGCAAGGATTAAAGTACACTAGTGTAGTGCGGTTACGTTTATATTGTATTGTAATCTACATATCAATAAAGATATATTTGAATTTGATATATAAATACCTATATTATGTATTTGTTGTAGTCAGTATCCATCTATACCAATATTATAAAGAAGAAAAGTTTATTTGACGCGAATAGGCTCCGTAACTACTGGACCGAAACGACAAATTCTTTCACCGTTGGGAAACTACATTATCCCTGAGTAACATAGGCTATATTTAGTTACTCTTTGCAACTTAGATAATTTTAAAGCCCGTGCGAAGCCAAGCGAGGGATACCTTGGAGGTTTTAGTCGCTAGTGGTCGTCACTCTGGCACCGAGTCCGACATACCCCGCCGCCTCCCCCGAAGATGGGCATGCATTTCCTTCAAGTCAAAATAAAAGTCTTGCGAAGGCGGGACTGGCTGCTAGTACATAATAACTACGTTCGAGCGTTTATATCAATGACAATAATTTAAATGACGCAAACATAGAATAATTAATAATATAAAATGTATATTATATAAATCGGCCCGCTCCAAATCTAAATTGCTACACCCTGACCATGGGTATATTAAGTGTTATTTAAACAAAGATATTGTTACATAACATTTAATTATGCAATAAATGTTTGTCTTTGACTTTGGCTGTCGTAACGGATCACTCTCGTTCCACAGATCGTTTGGATCACTCACATCTCTGTCATTTGGTCAGTTCACCTCGTGTCTAGTGGTTGAATATATACTTACCTATATTTCTTGTAGTCAGTTCCCAGTATATGAAACCTTTTTTTTTTTTTTTTACAAGATACCTGGCTACGATGGGGCGCAGCCAGGTTATGTGGGATTTGTACCCACTAAAACCCCCCCGGTGACCTGCCTCTGTGCTTAACGGAGGTCTCCGGGATCTTCCGGGAAACACTCCGGAGACCTCCTTGCACTGCGCTGTGGCCCTTCCCGCGACGGTGACGGTCACGCGACGCCGTCGTCGTTCACCCCGGACTCGATGGAGCGGGTGTCGGAACCCCATCTCCGAACACCTTCGAGTCTGATGCCCCTTTTAGTCGCCTCTTACGACAGGCAGGGGCAATTCCGCAGCCTTATTCTTTCACCCAGGCTGCAGGGTTAGTATATGATACCTACGTACGAGCTAAGTATGCTTAGTGTCGGGTGTACGCACCTGAGCGTGTGGTGGAGGTGCGGGCGCGCGTTCCGGTACACGTGACCGCCGTGCGAGACGAGCGTGCCGCGCGAGCTGGCGCGCGACAGAGCCGAGTGCAGCGAGCGCGCCGAGCCCCAAGTGTCGCTCGAATGCATCGACACACGTTTGTCGCTCGGAGAGATCGCCTCCTCGTCTTCGTTCGTGGGGGTCTTGTCTCCTGCAGGGGGAACGTCCAAATGAAAATTTAACAAATCAATCAAATCAAATCAGAATACGTTTATTTGGCAAAGGTTAGATATATTTACACTATAATAGGAATCCAAAGGCTCCCAAAGTGGTTATAAAAAACTGTGTTATGGGAACCAATGGGTCTCCCAAATTTTTTCAATGGTAAGTTTACACTTATGCCGATGTAATATAGAAACAATTTATTAGAAAGTCTAAATCGATATAACAACTAGCTGACCCGGCAAACGTTGTTTTGCCTTAAAAATAGATATTAGTAGCCGATTCTCAGACCTACTGAATACGCATATAAAATTTGGTAAAAATCGGTCAAGCCGTTTCGGCGGAGTACGGTAACAAACACTGTGACACGGAAATTTTATATCAGAAGATAAGAAGATGAAAACCTATATCCCTTGGTCACGCCATTACGCGTGAGCGGCTGGACCGCATTGTATTTTGTTTGTTATTGTCAGGAGTAGGTTTTTATGGCAGAAAAAAAATAACAAAAAAAACTGAAACCAATCCAGCCGTTTACGCGTGATGGCTCGAATATAAGGATTCATTTATATAAATATTTTGCCAATTATTATTAACAATTTTATACTAAATAATAGTGGTTAAACAGGACGTCTATCGGGTCTGCTACTTAAAAATATAACAAAAACCCTCAACTCAATATTTTGTGCTAGCGGCCATTTTGGATCTCAATTTACCAAAAAGTTTATGTATTCTACGACTCAAACTCTTTAATTTGATACCCGTATTGAGGCAGTGGTGAAAAAAAATATTATCATCTTAAATAAAATTCCTAAAACACTTTCGACTATCACACAATCGGTTCATCTGTAATGTGTAAAAAAAAATATTATTTTCTTGACACATTACACACACGGCTGGTTAGCCCCATACTGAACAATTTCTAGTTCGTATTATGGTTGCTAACACAACTGATATACTACATATACATACATACATACATATTATATATAGATACATATTTAACACCCAGACCCACAGCCAACAAATTTAGTTAAGCACAAAGATGTTGGCTGTGCCGGGGATCGAACCCGGAACCTTCTTGGATTGGCAGTCCGGCATGGTAACCTTTACGCCAACGAGGTCGTCAATTGTGTTGTTAGATAATTTAGATGTCGAGTAAATGGCTCATGATCAATTCTTATTATATACTATCCATTACAATTTATAAACTTTAAAAGAGGTTTTTAAGTAACCTCGCGAAGTGCATATTTTTATAAAATCATTGTTTAAATTGCTAGGTTAATATTACTGTAAGTACACTAGCTAATTTAATGTTACACTTTTTCAACGAGAAATAAAGAAATTTGGAAACTGAAACTGAATTGTGTTGTCGTGACAACTTACCATCGAGCGGGTCCAGGCTGCCGAGCGGCGTGCGCCGGGTGAGGTCCGGGCTGCTGCCCCACGGGGAGAGCGCGCCCAGGGGACTCGACAGACCCGCTGTTACTAGAGTGTCGTCCTCGTCTTCAGATTCTAGTCAAAAAACACATATAATTATTATTATTTTTTTTTTTTATTCACACACGGCTGGTTAGCCTCATACTGAACCATTTCTAGCTCGTATTATGGTTGCTAACACAACTGATATACTACATATACATACATACATATTATAAATATATATTTAACACCCAGACCCACAGCCAACAAATTTAGTTAAGCACATAGATGTTGACCGGACCGGGAATCGAACCCGGAACCTTGTGATTAGCAGTCACGGCATGGTAACCTTTACGCCAACGAGGTCGTCATTAATGTTTCTTATCATAATTCACGTAACTATACCTCTCAGGAAGACGTTGGCTCTCGGGATACAGAATAGTCTTGTTCGAGTGTCAACAAACTATTCAAATTATTCATATTAACTATTCATAATATTAATAGTTAATGTTTTATTATGTTTTTTGATTTTTATTATGTTATTTGAATCATTCATATAATAACTATTCATATTATGAATCCTCTCTTCTCCTTTCATAACGAATATAATTGTAATAATTTGAATCATTCATATTAACTATTCATATTCATAATATGAATAGTTAATTATTAATGATAATAATAATAATGGTAATATTATTATAAGAATTTTGTCCAAGAGCTAGCTAGGGTCTTAGGCTAAATGACATCACCGGTGACTGCCGCTCCGGGTCGTTTTTGGTGCAGAGGTTAACCATAGCTATTCAGTGCGGAAGTTGTTGTATAAGTTGCTAAATCGGTTAGCCATGCACCTAACGGTGCGTTCCGGTAACCGTCCTGAGAGCCAGTTATTCCAGACTAGGCATGCTCCACCTTAGGTCTGAGTGTCGCTAACTCGTGAGGTTACGCACCCCGCTGATCAAATTCCTAGTTATACTGTATTAAACACTTTATAATTATTATTAAACACTGTGTTACTCAAAAAGTTAGAAAAGCAATAAATTTGAATCTAGTTCTAAATTGTTTACTTCAGTCCGCACCAAGAAGTACCCTTCGACTTTTTGTTTTGAACTGATTTCTCGTAATTGTTGAAGTTTTGTGGATAAATAAACTTGGCATCTAAATAAAATAAAATTTACATTAAAATATACATAGCTGTGTTCGCTTACCTTCAAACACGTCGAAGAAATTTTCTTTGGAGTCGTTTAATGTGGACGAAGACTTCGATTTCTTCTTTCTTTTGCTCTGCAAAATAAAAGATAATAATTGATATGAGTGCCAGAGACTCTCTATATATTTATCTCTGTATAGCCGTGCCAGTCAGGATCTATAGGGAACTTTGTGCACGGCCAGAGCATGTATGTACTATCTCAATCAGCATGTAAGTTATATACACAAATAAAATGATTTATTAACTTCCTCAGAGTTTTCAATAAACATGTAACACGCCATTTTATGGCGGCAGCCAACAAAGGCAGATATTCATCAAACAATGCTAAGAAAACTCTCGGCTAACAAACCTTTCAAACAAAATATGATCATCATCTGTTCATTATATACATTCAGCTACGATGCTACACACACAAACACACAGACACATACGTACGCACGCATCCACGCACGCACGCATGAACGCACGTATGCACGCACGCACGGACGTACGCAAGCACGCATACGTGCACGGTCGTAACCACACACGCGCGCGAAGACACACATACACACACACACAAGTGTGAGGTGTCTGGCCGCGAACCTTGGTGAGTTCCTCCGCCACGGACATCTCGAGCGCGTGGTGCGTGCGCGCGAGCGCGGCGAGCGCCTCCTCCAGCACGCGGTTCCGCTCGCGCTCGCGGCTGAGGCGCGCCGAGTCGGCGTCGCGCGCCTGCGCCACCAGCGCCGCGCAGTGCTTCAGCGCGCACAGCGCCTCCTGCCCCGAGCCGCACGCGTGCTGGAAACGCTGACGACAATATATACATTTATAGCTTTAGCTTCGTTATCGTCTTACCACTTAGTACTTTTACTTATAACTTTATTCTACTTACTACTTTTTTTTTTACACATTCACACACGGCTGGTTAGCCCCATACTGAACCATTTCTAGCTCGTATTATGGTTGCTAACACAACTGATATACTACATATACATACATACATATTATATATAAATACATATTTAACACCCAGACCCACAGCCAACAAATTTAGTTAAGCACAAAGATGTTGACCGGGCCGGGAATCGAACCCGGAACCTTCTGATTAGCAGACCGGCATGGTAACCTTTACGCCAACGAGGTCGTCAATAAATTAAGGTCCTGGTTACAGGACCATTTGTTTTATAGTTTTGAGAAATATCTAGAACTAGATTTATTATTATTATTATATTTAATTAATATAATATTAATAATAATGTTAAATGACGTAATGAGAATGTAATTTTTGACATAGTAATTTAATGACATTTAACATATTAATTAATTTTATTGCTTTGACATGTAACTAATGGTGTTATTAATAAAATTTTGTATTTTGTACCTTGGAGAGGCCTCAGTCCGGCAGCACTTCGTCAAAAATAATATAATGACCGTGATCTCACTCTATATATATAGTTGCTTATTATTTGAAATCTTAGACGAGAAAGAAAATTTGATGAATTATAATGTTTATAATAGTCAATGAAGAAAACGCGATGCTTTGAGACCGCCATTGAACAGGCTAGCTAAAGTCCAAAAGCAAGGTATTTATAATAAAAAATGCTTAATTATTCAACAAGTTAACACATAATATTATTAATCTACTATTTATTGACTTGTTGTTTTTTTTAAGGCAAATGCATTTTACTCCATAAATGAATATATGAAATTGCCTCTTGCAGAGTCTTCATATCTATGAATCTATGAGGAGACCTATTCAACCTAACGAGTCCAAATTTTTTTTTATCCATTAACCCAAGTTTAATATTGATAAAGCTGTAAGTTTGAAGTTTTTTTCCCAAAACATTACCTTAACGATTGACAGTCACTAGACACAAAGAAGTTTAATTTTAGTTACCATATAAGCAGAGTGGTGCAAGGAATTGCCAACATTGACACTCTTGTCTAGCGCCGCTACAATGGCGGAGCACTCTCGCAGCTGCGTCTCCAATAACGCGAGGTGATTGGTCGCCGCCGTGATCGCGTCTTGCATTGAGCCTGGGAGAGGAAGAAAATGTTATAAAGTTTTTTTTTTCATATTCAGGCTTTTTTTTTACGAGGGGGAAATCTTCCATAAGATACCCAGCTACAATGGGGTGCAGCTGGGTTATGTGGGATTTTTACTCACTAAAACCCCCTCGGTGCTCTGCCTCGATGCTTTATGGAGGGCTTCAGGTTCTTCGGTGGAAACTCACTGAGGCCCTCCTAGCTTCATATTCAGGCTAGGCATTTGAGCAGCAGGACGAGTCAGTGACACTTTCGCTTAAGGTGGAGCATCCCTACTCAGGAATAACAGGCTCTCAAGGAGACTACAGGAACTCGTTACGTGCTTGGCGATACACTTTTCAACTTTAGGGTGGTTGCTAGTCAATCGGCCACTTGAAAATGCTCTTCCTTCAAAACAAAAATGTTTTAAGTATTAATCATAACGATAATAATGCGAAGATTTTTTATTACTCATAATGGGCTTGCGCTTGATCACAATTCACCTAATGGTAAGCAATAATGCGATCTAAGGTGGATCGCGCTTGCCCAGAAGAAACCGGTTCACTCTTGCCTTGAAAACCACTAGATTATAGTTATAGGGGAACAGGGAATTTGGCAAATAATTCCACACCTTGGCAGTACGCACAATGAAGGTGGAGGTAAATCGCTTAGTACGCGACTTAGGCACCTCCACAGTATAACGATGCCACCTTGGTGTTTACCCTACTACTACCCTACTCGTCCAATGGCGATTTGTTGGATAGCGACCTTGTTGGCGTAATGGTTACCATGCCGTGAAATAGTTCAGTGTGGGACTAACCAGCCGTGTGTGAAATGTGCCTTAATATGTAATTATATAATTACATACAGCAGCGCAGCATAAAGCTTAAAATGTATGTGAAAAAAAAAACAAAGAAAAAGCTGTGGTCGTCTAGCGCACGCGTGTTTAGCCCGTTTGCTCTTTCTACATAATCAATTCTATCAGCTCTTGCATTATGATGCGTTATACACTATATTATAAGCTTCTCAAAAAGTTTGTAAAACAGGTGATGATGGTGATGAATGAGGACAATTCTCCCCATGATGTATCTCGCTTACCTAGCGGCTTGCAATCCTCTTCCATATCCTCGGTGGCCTCCCTCGCGCGGTCGGGGCACGCACCCGCCCACAGGTAGTGCCCCGAGTACGCGATGTGCTCGTTCAGGGCGGTTATCCAAGACTGTAAGAATACATTATTTAAGTACATTCCGCTGTTGACATGATGTCGATGTGATTTCAGATATATTCAACTTCCCAAGTTTGGATAATAGATGGCGCTATACTCTGTCCCTGTTCAGGGTAGGACCAGCAGTAGCGCGGGTTTAGTGCTAGCAGGCATCAGAATACTGGAGAAGATCGCTGATTTCCATACAAAAAAGCGTGGCGCAGAAGTTGCCATACTTACCGATGAAACCTAGATGGCGCTGCAAATTGAGTTCAAGAGAATGCGAATAGATGGCACTACGTAGTACGATTTCCAACAAGAGGTTGAGCGTCTATTATATTTATAGTCTATTATTTTTTCTATAAGTGTTAGATAACAGCACTTTGGCCTCGTCGAAGTACTTTTAACTGGCAATAGACATTTCTATGCGTGTCTCCATCGCTGAAGTGCAAGGCTAGTAGCGCGGGCTCAGTGTAGAATGAGACTACGCTTTCGTCGAGGTATTTGTTTCTGCCAATAGATGGCGCTAAACTAAAAGTTTGTCAACACACCTGTCTACAAGCAACTGGCTCCTTCTCAGCGGACGGCACGGCCAGTTTATGCGTGTCTCCGTCACTGAAGTGCACGGCTAGTAGCGCGGGCTCAACGGCGGATGGTGCAACGCTGTAGTTGAGGTACTTTCTTCTACCAATAGATGGCGCTACACTAAAAGTTTGACAATACACCTGTCTACAAGCAACTGGCTCCTCTCAGCGGGCGGCACGGCCAGTCTATGCGTGTCCCCGTCACTGAAGTGCACGGCTAGTAGCGCGGGCTCAGTGTAGAATGGGACTACGCTTTCGTCGAGGTACTTGTTTCTGCCAATAGATGGCGCAACACTAAAAGTTTGAGAACACACCTGTCTACAAGCAACTGGCTCCTTCTCGGCGGGCGGCACGGCCAGTCTATGCGTGTCTCCATCTCTGAAGTAAACGGCTAGTAGCGCGGGCTCAACGGCGGATCGTGCCACGCTTTCGTTGAGGTACTTCCTTCTACCAATAGATGGCGTTACACTAAAATTTTGCGAACACACCTGTCTACAAGCAACTGGCTCCTTCTCAGCGGGCGGCACGGCCAGTTTATGCGTGTCCCCGTCGCTGAAGTGCACGGCTAGTAGCGCGGGCTCAGTGGCGGATGGTACCACGCTGGCCGCGTCGAGGTACTTCCGGCCGCGCCACCTGCCGGCACCGCGCGCCGCCTCCGCCCGCGACCCGTAGTACACGAGCACGCCGCGTTGGAGTACTGCCTGAAGTTACACATACATTAAGATAAATTAAGGAGTCAGTGGAAAAAACCTAATTTTAAATTCAGGAAACAGTCTAAAAGAGAGTTACAATATATTGCATTATATAATACACGTCACTTATACATAAAAATTAAACTGCACAAACACAAAAAACAACTAAAACAGACTATGAGCTCCCCGCGCTGCAAAAAGAATTTTAAATATATTTTTTTATAGTTTCGAACCCAACCTAATATAATCCTATTACAAAGACTCCGTTGTGCGTCTGTCTATATTAATTCCTGCTTGCTACGTATTAGGAACCATGTACTGTAGTGTGTAAGTAACTGTTTTAAATATTACTAAGACTAGTACTACTAGACTATGAAGATATTTAAAATTTTAAATGAATTCGCTGTCTTTATTCTATCACTAAGCTGTATCCCATGATTCATGATATCTAGACAATTGACATTTGCACAGATAACGTGAAAACTAAAAAATAAGTAAACGAATATTTTCAAAATAATGAAAGATTTTAAGCAGTTTAGGATCTTATTACTGTTTAATTTTAATCATAGGATTTTTAAATGCAGCTCCCATGCAAACAAAATATGTTTTATGCTGATAATGGTATGGAACTTTTCATACACGGATCCCATTCGCACTAAGCTGGGTATTTCACGAATAGATATAGCAAGTGGAACATACCCAGACAGGTCTCCAGCCGAGGAACCGCGAGCGCTTTAGAAGCGGCCCCTCGAAGTACGCAGCGGTGCGCTGCAGCTTCTGCAGCGGGCGGACGCTCAACACCTCGCGCATCTCCATGTCCTTCGCCAGGTCGATGGCCAGCTGACCTGCGGTAAGGACATTATATACTTTCTTCTCCTCTAGTAGGTAGCTCTTGGGCCTCTGTTCAGCATTGTAATGGCTTCGATCTGACTTTTTTGGCAATGCCATTTTATACACATACATGTATGATAAAAAAGCCGCTGCTCATTACAAATTGATTATTTTATACTATCCGATAGCTCAATGTTAAGCATCGTAATGGTTCCGACCTGACCTTAAAGGTAAATAATTTATTGGCCTTACAACATCTCGTCGCATTTGGCAAGTCATTTATTACATTTTGATTTACATTGGATTTAAAATAGACAATTACATTATATACATTATTACTTACACATACATTATTACTTACATATACATTATTACTTATATTAAAATTAAATTAAATATAACTAATTAAAATCTATTCAGTGAACTTAAACAAAGATTGCACTAGGTGCATAGTCATGAATACCTTTAAGGAGTACAGTGGATTGCCTTGAAAAAAATGTTTCAGTATTGTTCTGAATTTGGTGTGTGGCAATTCAATTACTTGACGGGGTAGTTTATTACCTTTTTTGTACACTTTTTTGAGCTGCTGCTCATTACAAATTGATTATTTTACTAAGGACTATTGAAAGAATCTCAACTAAACTCGGTCGTCCCCTGTTTCAATGGAAATACCACTACATGTGACGCAATGACAGTGGAATAGGCATACCAGCGACTCGTGGCCACGCTTCGTTGACTTCAAGGAGCTTACATGGTAGGCAAATTGAAATGCATAATATTGTATGTCATTAATCATACCTTTTTATACTCATGGTCAGTTATGAAAAAATATGTAATATAATCCATTATTTTGTGTGACCGCCTTGTATCTTTCTTTTATCAACACACACAGACATGGCAAACTTGACCTTGATTCGTGACAAAAGCCAAACTGAAAAGCCTGGAACACCAATGCTATCAAAGCTTTGGAATTCTCTGTCTGAGGCTCTGAATCGACAGTGAATAGCAAGCTGTGGTCAGAAGCAAGCCTATTACAAATAACACCCCGGCGATTTTGTATCAGGGGTGATAAGGGAACAGTGACATCACACTAGTCAGTGAACAGCTCTATTATATCTCACCGCTGTGGTTCTTGAGCGTGGTGTCGACTCCGTTCTGCAGGAGCAGCACGGCGACGCGCGCGTGCCCGCGGTACGCGGCGCAGTGCAGGCACGTGTTGCCCTGCGCGTCCACGCAGTTGATGTTCGGCGGGTTCGGCCTGCTCAGCTGCGGAACCACCATAACATATTGTTAGGTGCTGGATGGGGCACTCGGGATAAAGGTTTGTGTATATGACTAAAACGTCGGTTTCGTTTATTATTAACTATGGAATTCCGAAGCTGATACATATTTGGAATTCCATCGCGTCGAAACGTCCAAATCGTAAGCGTAAGCATAGCATCTTTATTCCTCGCTGTAGTCATAGACTCGCAGACACTAATCGCACTTTTCGCTCGGGGTATTGCTCGAAGTTAACTGTCCTCACTAGTCCTGTCCGCTCCCTTATATACAGAACACAAAAAAGAAGAAAGTTCTAGGTATCGAATTTCCATACCATTCACCGGTACAATCTAGAATGTTTGAGATACTGTGTGAGTAAGACAGCAGATATGTGTGAGAGTGAGACCGAAGGTTCGGGTGTGATCATTCTATTTTGGAAGCTTCGCGACAATGAACCTACTAGTTCTTAAAACGGTCTATTGTAACAAATAATAGAAATTGTTGAGATATGAAAAAAATAATGTCAAAGCATGATTTTAAGACACATTAATTTCATAATGAAGTTACCGCTATAATGGTTAAAAACCTGTAACTCACCAACTCCTGTATCTCCTCGACCCGGCCCTCTTTAGCAGCTGTTAGTAGCTTCCGTTCCGTCTCATTCCTCTCAGAGCGCTGCGCCGCATCCAGCAGTCTTTGTACATCCTTGGTTTTGGACACGTCACAGGCAGTGCGCCCTTCTCCATTCATTATATTCACATCCGCTTTGTGGCTAAGAAGAAGCATTACTAACTCCTGAGAACAATATAAATTATGTGTGTAATTTTTTTTAATAAAATATGTGTATGTTTTTGTAAAACACGGGAAAATGCCTTTAAATATTTATTTTATTATTATTTCATTAACTATACCATTCTACACTACTACATAAATCTCTGTATTCTGTGCAAATTTTAAGTGTCTACCATTATTGTTAATATATCGAAAAAAACACATTTAAGGGGACCTCTCTTAATATTTTTATCTTTTTTATCTTAATGGTGGCGATTCAGCAGCACACACGACTAAACTAAATTTAAAGAAGCCCCGTCTCTTTTCATCTTAGGTGGCCAGAAAGAGACGGCACGTTCTGAACCACAGACAACACAGCTAAAATCACATCAAATATGGAAAATGTGGGTAGTTTTAGAGGTGATACAAGTGAGTGCGGACTAAAGTCGCTTATATTTTCTACATTTGACGTGATTTTAGTTGGTTTGACTATGGTGCGGAACGTGCCGTCTCTTTCTGGCCGCCTAAGATGAAAAGGGAAGGGGCTTCTTTAAATTTAGTTTAGTCGTGTGTGCCGCTGAATCGCTACCAATATTTATTTATTTTATAATTTGATGTTATGGCGGCACAGAAAATACATAAATTTTGAAAATGTCATCTTTCTAGTTATCACGGTTTCTGAGATATAGCCTGGTGACATACAGACAGATAGTGGAGGCTTAGTAATAGGGTAGCATAAAAAGCCACTCACCTCATTCCCAATAAAAGAAGCTTTATGCAGAGCAGTGTCTCCTGTCTCATTGACTTCGTCCACATTGGCTCCGGCGTCCAGCAGCACATCCACCACCTCCACATGGCCGAAGTATGTAGCCAGATGCAGAGCTGTCCAGCCCAGGTTGCTTTTACTTTGACCTGTCAATTTTTTTTTACTCTTTACAGCTAGGCATTGAAAAGACAGTCAAAGTATTTCATAGAGAAATTTTTGATTTACATATCAGTTTATTAAATGCAGGATCATTAAACACAAAAATTTAATATATTTTGTATATGATTTTCTGTAGTGTAATTAGTATCAGCACTGCACCCATGCAAAGCCAGGGCGGGATACTAGTAAGTTATATGGGTTTTTTTTTTATCCTTGATAGGTTAGCTTTTGACTACAGCTAGCCTGAAGTTAAGCTGCACTGCAGTCTATGGTGTGGCACGCTTACCTAGAAGATACCTATTAACTCTACTTTTGAAGGCCCCCGGGTGATACCTCTCAGGAAACAAAAAAAAATGGGTAAAATTGTAATGGATAATTGCATATCTGAGTTGAAGCTAGTTTGATATAAAGTAACTAGATCTATATGTAGACAATGAGGCACTGCTTATCCATTCTGACTAATGAATTTATGATAATCAATATAACAGTAATTATAAACAAAAGTTTTTTATAATTAAATATAAAAGAATTGTAGGAAACAAATACCTATGTCATAGATGATATCAGTGTCAAAACTTAACAGTTTCAAACTTGGTTATTAATATGGTTATATTAATAACCATAATGAGTAGGTGTTTGAATATGATGTCATTTATACATAAAATTATAATAATGATTCTTTAGAACACCATACAAGAATATACATATGTTTAGTAGTTTTCCATAGGTTCGTATTTTAAATCTTATTGTAAGCTGTCTTAAGTAGTTATTAGGTAGGAAAATCGCTTTTGGGCCTATGTAATATTTTCATTCAGGCTCAAGGATTGAAGGGTTCTGACAGTCTATTAAAATTAGGCCTGGGAGGGTTGGCAATTCTCTGGCACTGTCAATATAGCTGAGAGCAGAAGCTAGGAGAATCACCGTAGGAAACCACCGAAAAACCTAGAGCCCTCCATCAAACATTGAGGCTTGGCACCAGGGGGTTTTAGTGGATAGAGTCCCACATAACCCAGCTGCACCCCAATGTAGGTGGGTATTTTAATAAAGATTTATCCCATTGTAAAAAGAATGGTAATATCTTCAAGACTCATTTATCAAATAGAATAATCAAACTATAACTTTGATGGCTCGCGGAGCCCGAAATGCCCTGGCCTCTGACACTAAGAAATGCCACTCTTCTCTGATAATCGAGGTATTTTATTTTTACCTTTGCAGTTTATATCCAAAGTCAGTTCTCCCTTTTCCCTAGCTTGTAGTAGAGCTTTCACCACAGATGTTTCTCCGTGGCGTGCTGAATACAGCAGCGACTCTTGGGCTTCTTGTTCTGAAGACTGATCTTTAGACATCTTGGCAGTTGTCTTAACACTGGCTTCAAAACAACCGCGAAAAATATGGTAGCTTCGGTTTAGGTATAATAATGCACTTCATTTAGGCCAAATATAGGAACGAACACCCTTGAATAAAACAAGTTTAAAAGTTTGAAGCTAAACAAGGAGTGGTATTTTTGTGCTAGTTCTTTTCTAGTTTTACAGCATATTTCTTTAAATAAGGAGGTAGCAGCCCAGGATCCGAACTCCCTTCAATTTGTTTTATTTTGCAAAAATTTTGTGCGAATCTTTTTTTTCTCGGACTGCGGAAAAACTAGAAGAAGAAGACAGCAACAACAACAGACTAACTGACATTTGTTTTTTTTTTATTTACCTATTCATGGATAGGAGTCCTTCAGTCAACTGACATTTAATTTGTTAACAGTTCGACACCTATCTATTCTGTGGTTATTGTTTACATTTTTTTCTGCGTTGTTTGCTGTTAGCCCTCAATTCAGTTACAAGATAATTTTAATGTGTGAAGAAACTAAAAACTGTTGCCGAATATGCCTCGATGTGGAGTCTCACCACGTTTCGATCCTCGGAGATCCAGCTATAAGTCTTCATCTCAGAGCGTGTCTCGCGATAGTTGTATCTACGAACGACCATCTTCCGAAAAATATTTGTATGTCCTGCGTTTCCCTGCTGAGTCAGTTTTACAATTTCCAAATAAACGCTCGATGCTCCCAAGACTGGCTCGAGTCTACTTTACAATATAGGTCGAAGAAGGGCATTGAAACTAAAACTCCAATACAACCTCTCCCGGACTCTGAATACAACTCAGATTCGCTCCTAGAGTTTCTAAACAACACCGCGAACATCGAGGACTATCTCACCAACCTGGGTAAGGAAGACATACCGTCCATAGTCAACATGCTGGACAGAAACGAACATGCCATAGAGATGGCAAAGTCCGCAACCTTCAAAGCCATTAAACAACCCAGTCCGAAGAAAAAAGAAATTAAATCGGCTGAAAAAATCGACATGGAAATAGACGTCCTCGACTCTGACGTAGATATAGTGAAAGAGATAATTATGAAAGAAGTGGACACAAATAAACCGGCCATAACCAAAGTTGAGAAAAACTTTTCAACATGCTACGGGTGCAAGTTGAAGTTTGACAGCATACAGAAGCTGTGCCAGCATTTAAGTATTTGTGACATTGCTATCAGAACTTGTGTCAAGTGTGACTCCTTGTTTGACTCTCGACAGAAGATGATAGAGCATGCAGCTGTTCATCTAACAGTACCGCTTGCTTGCATCTGCGGAGTACAGTTTACAACTAAAGAGCTATTAAGTCAGCATCAGAAAATTTGCCGAGCTGACTATGGTTCCACATTAGGATGTATATTCAAATGTAAAGAATGTGGCGATACTTTCAAAGACAGGTTCCAGCTATACAGGCATGCGAGGCAGCATGTCATTAAAAGTGAAGAGAGAAAGTGTGATGTATGTAGTCATGTCTTTATTGGGAATGATGCATTGGTTAAACATAGGAAGAAAGAGCACCAGATATCTGAGAACAAAATGTATAGGTAAGTGCAATTTCTACACTTAATTTCTTGTAAATAAAAAAAGATTAAAATTTTAAGTGTAGTTAAAAAACAACTATAAATAGATAAATTCACATTTCAATAGATATATTCACAGTTGTTACATCTGATTAGTATAATAAAGGCGAAAGTTTGTGTATGTGTTTGTTTTTTACATCTTCATACTTAAATAGCTGGACCGATTATTAACTTAATTTGATATGAAATTGAGCTTTGATTCTGGATTAACACATAAACTACTTTTTAGATTAACATAGGGCATAGCTTGTTACTCAAATTGGCCTCTTCCTAAGATATTTTAGCATTATAAAGAAGTTTAGAAGAAAATCAAAAGACGGTATATAGCAAATGTTAAAGAAAAGCATAGGATTAGGCCAAATGAAAAAGGTATAAGTCCAGTTGACAGACACAGGCTGATGATGAAGATGTCAATAAGAATAGTTATTCTCTTTTCCAGATGCAAAGTCTGCAGCCTTACCCTCGCATGTCACCAACAAATGTACGAGCATGTTGAATCCCACACTCTTCAAACCAAACCTGAGCCTTCTCGGCACCTCTGTGAGTCGTGCGGTAAAAGCTTCGCCACTCGCGCTATCCTAACTCGACACTCACTCACACACAGTGATAAGGACAAGTGCCATGTGTGTGGGAAAAGATTTAAAAGTGAGAAGGAGAAAGAAGATCATGCCATAGAGCATAGTGAGGTGGTCATCTGTGAAAGGTGCGGTAAGACTGTCAATTGTTTTCAACTGGATGGACATTCATGTGTATGATATCTCAAGTGATTTTTAAGATATAGTATTACCATAGACAAAGTATATTAAATTATAATTTAGTTTTATCCTTGTTCTGTTGAGATATACTATCCCAGGCTATTTAGCAGCGCCCCCTGGAAATAATACTTAATTCTGAAATTTTCGTTCGTGATTGGCGGTCTACTTTAATATACTTTGGTATTACTAAATTGTGGAGAACAATTTGAAAATAAATAATAGATATATATTTATATAAATATGTAAATCTGTTGTGACTGTGGACATTCTATCCAATTATATCAGTGTTTGCACTTCAAGTATCTTTATTTTCAAATGAACAAAGTTTTGCAATAACCTTAACACACGAATAAAAGGCGGATGAATAAGAAAACAGTTTTTGACCTATTCTGATATTAAAAAGTGTTTATGCCAATGAAAAGCAATTTCAAGCTTGTTTGATTTTTATTCATATCATTAAAATCATTCCTAAACTCTTAACAATCTTATAATATCAATGTAAATTCATAAAGGTATTAACATATAAACTAGAATTTCACATTAAAAATAACTTAGGTTCTCTAAATAATCTCTTAACAAAAACAAAACCAGCCCCTGTGGCCAAAGTTGAAGAAATCAGTATAGATGATCCTTATTCTCTCAGGCATAAGGTTGCTAATATCTATGAGAGTCTTCATGAAAGACGGTATGGAGATTGTACTGCGGTTTTTGCGAATTCCTGAAAAAAACCAATGTGAAATTATTGTGTTAGTGGTGGTGATTCTAGAATCTGTATACACGTCTAAACTGTATTTAAAAATATAAAAGAAATAAAAAAATAGTTCTGTTTTTTTTCATTACTAGTATAGAAAGAGCCGACACGATCTAAATCTAAGAAAAAACAACTGAAATCAGGTTAAATATGGAAAAAAAACTGGATAGGTTTCCATGTTTTGTCAAAAACTACCCAGTCCAGATATCGTGTCCTTGACCCTTAATTATCATCATCATCAGCCTTTAGCATCTTTAAGACAATTTCATGTGACATCCGAAAGGTTATTGCTTCTTACATGGCTTCATCGTCCAGTCAGATTTTTTTGTCGCTTCGTACAGGCAGAGGAAGTCTGCAGCCATATTCTTTAATCTGATTATCTATATAATATTTATCATAATATACAATTACCACCACTTCCTGGGTCCAATTCAGAGAGAAGATGGTAGCTGGAGGGTCCGGAATAACTGTGAGATCGATTTGGAGATGATGATTAAACAGGTCACATTTTTAAGGCCTCCTTCCCCTACCTTGTATAATAATGGTAGCGGTATCCTTGGGCGTGAGCTCGCCGTGCCACGAGCGGAAGCGGTGCGAGGGCGGAGGGTACAGGCCGGTGGAGACGGTCGCCAGGTACACTGAGGTCAGGTTAATATTCTTAGTCCACATGTCCAGCCTCAGCTCTTCTGCTAGCGAGTCCATTAGACCTGAAATGTGATATACGAACAGTTTATTTATACCTAGTTTTGTATAGCGATGGCAGTATAGCGAGCGGCCGGCTCACGCCCTGAAGGTCTTGGGTTTCGATGTGTCGAAACTCCATGTAACGTCACTCGATTTAAGGCTTTCCGAGCCCCATACTAAATGCTTCTCAGACTGGCAACCATTTCCTCTAAGATTTTTAAATAGTAATCACTTAACATAAACTTAAAATGGTCTAATTGGGGCGCGAAATAGGTAATATTATACATTTTTTATCGCAAAACAGATATATCAGCGTGATTTTTTCCAGCAAAATACACATGTATGGGTGCAGTGCAACAACTTAGCTGTTCAGTTGACAGTGTCGCTAGTGGAGATTTGTTGCCACCTAAGAGTGCTGTCGAACTTGTAATTCCAATTTTGGCCACCTGAACAGCTAAGTTGGTGACATGTATACGTATACATTGTTAGTTTCCGTTTCTGTTAGTGTCATTCTCTCTGCCAAACATGAACCCAAGCTTACCATCCGTAGTAATAAATCAACAAAATTCCGATAGATGGCAGGATCAAAAAAAGTATTGTTAAAGAGTTTGATGAAATTTATTTATTATTTTTAAATAAATTATTGCTATTTTTATATTAAGTATCGTAATAGAATTAAAAATTTAAAATATGTATAATTTTGTTTGATTATTTGAATGAAATTTAGTTATGTCAATGTCAGTTTGTCATATTTGACATACTTAAAAAAACGTATTTATATTGCAGCAATAATTTTTAGGGTTAGGTACCCTAAGAATGAAATTAATATACTACTGCGATCTTTTCTGTACTTAAAAGATAAAAACGAATGCCTTTTACAAAATATTCGTTGTGTCTTTCTGTCACCAGGCTGTTTCTTATACACTTTGATAGCTGAAAATTTCACAAATTATTTGTTTCCGTTGCCGTTATAACCCAAGAGTATACAAGTACTAGATACGCTATAACAACAAATACTAAAAACAGAAAATATACAAATATAAAGGGTGGATGACACGTTTTTAAAGTGTACCTTAAAATACGTGTTATATTTTGTATTTTTGCTTAATATCAATAACGATAACAGGACACTAAAGAATTCTAAAGAATATTAAGCTACATATTACCTCTTTTTACTCTATCTTTACAATGACACTTGGTAGATTCTTTAATGATTTCTCTCTTTCTTTCTTTCTTTCAAAATAAAACGAATGTTTGATATGGGGCAAAAAACATGTTTTTTGTATAAACATGTTTTTTTGCCATATTTTTATAATGGTACGGAACCCTTCACGCGCGAGCCCAGTTCGTACTTGGCCAATTATATACATTTTTTATACTTACGTCTTTTGTTTACCTATCAATATCTTTATCAATTTCATAATTACAAAAGGCTTGTTTGTTTGGATGTTTTTATGTTTGTTTGACGCAAATAGGCTCCGAAACTATTGGACTAAAATTAAAAATTCTTACACCGTTAGGAAGCTACATTATCCCCAAATGACATAAGCATTATATTTTGTTGCAAAGGGTAATAAATTCTTATAATACTCCAGTAATGTAACACAAGGTATAAAAAAGAGTAAAAAAATTGTTTCATGGCATGCGCTATGAAAAGTTAGTTGTGGCGGGTGTCGTTTAGTATGTCTTGAGAGCAGCGGAACCCATAAATACAAAAAAAAACTTTAATCTATGTCAAAATTATAATGCGATAAAATTTAAATGTTTGTTTGTAACGAATAAGAACGACTTTCAAACATATCTCCTAGAATTAATTTTTTTTTATGCCCGTGCTAAGCCGGGACGGGCCACTAGTGTATAATTATATCAACGATACAATATGTAAACTGCCAGATGTACATTTATTATAACTAAGATTTCGACAGGCCTCTTACCTTAGAATAATAATAACAGTTTTTTTTATTTCAAATGTAGCTAAAATTGTATCCATAGTCTAATAAATATAAATTCCCTGATAATATGTAATTATTTACTTTTCTGATCATTAGACTTGAAGCTGATAAGATAGAGTAAAAATTAGATTTTATCAATAAAAGGTCTCTGGATACGTAGCTTTATCAGATTTTGGCATCCCACGCACGCACTGTATGTAGAAGGTACATATGTGTCTAGCTCCGGTTTTGATGTTCTTAGCTATGTTTGATGGTATTCGGATGTCCGCGAATACAAAATATTGGATATGATATTATTCGCAACTTTCCCAAATGAAAGGGCTTACATTTTGGAATCATGCGAAAAATACAACTGTTTCATGCAATATGTTAGATGATTCGTGAGAAAAGTTTTTTCTTGTTACTAATATCATGTACCCTATAGATTTTTACTTTTCTAATTTCGTTTGAGGTTTGAAGGTATGCGCTATGAATATTAACATACACGAAAACGAAACCTATTGAAAATATTCTCTTTCTCATAATTTTCCTTCAAAAAAAAAGAGTTTCAAACAAAATAAAATAGCAAGAACAATTCATGAGATTCGAACCATGGTCAATTCAAATCATAAAAATATTTCATGTTCCAAAAATGCTTCCTCTACGAACGAGCTAATATAATCGACAATTGAGCGTTCGAAATTGGCATCCATATTCAAATATGCTGAAGTTCAAGTGACAAAAAAAAATTGTCAATGCTAGTGTGATTGTAGCCGCATCGTCACAGAATAGATGATAGTAGATATGGGTTTTATATGGCTTTTTGTAAATTTTTGCTATTAACGCTTAATATATGTTGTTTTGTGATGAGCCTTAAAAATAATACATTAACAGTAGATTTCGCGAACCGATTCTGAAGTTACAAAAGAAATTACTTGGGCTGCTGGGATGAATATAACTAACTTATACCTATTTAACGCCATCTAGCGGCATATGAGCACTTGCAGCATGCTAGCGAACAACCTTAAAGACAAACTCTCTTAAGGTCGAAATTAATTGGCTTTAATTGGTTTAGCTTGTATTCCATACAATGATACATTACGACCACTCTCTATAATGCCATAAAATGCATAGTCCGTTCAGTATCGTTATATAGAATATACACGTACTTACCTCTGAGCTGAAAATGGAAGTTTGAAAGTGGCACCTGTGTCAGAGAAAGTGAAGAGTGGACGGTTAGCGTAGTACGGACAAGTAATGCGTAGAGAGGAGATGCATCTGACTAGGAGGAGTATGGATATGATTGTAAGAAGTAGCGGAAGTAGAGGTCAACCAAAGAAGACGCGGATGAATTGTGTGAAGGAGGATATGAATGAGAAGGGAGTGAATGTAAACAAATAAATATTAGGACACATTGACACACGGCTGGTTAGCTCCATACTGAACCATTTCTAGCTCATATTATGGTTGCTAACACAACTGATATACTACTACATATACTACAGTTACATACATACATATTATATATAAATACATATTTAACACCCAGACCCACAGCCAACAAATTTAGTTAAGCACAAAGATATTGACCGGGCCGGGAATCGAACCCGGAACCTTCTGATTAGCAGATCGGCATGGTAACCTTTACGCCAACGAGGTTGTGGAGATGACGGCTGATAGAATGGCGTGGAAGCGAAAAACAGACTGCCGACCGTACCTAGTGGGAAATGGTAAAGAAGAAGAAGAAGACAGAAGGACAGGACCTCTGAGTCCGAACTTGGCGGCGCAGTAAGGCACCATGTCGGAGCAGGGCAGCAGACCGGCGCTGGAGTTGATGGCTACGATGTGGCCGCGTCGCCTCTCTATCATACTCGGCAGGAATGCTTGGATTATCTGGACAATGTACAGGATTATTAGTAACCACACTCTTGGCAAATAAAAAACCTTAATCATACGTTTTTTGTCGACTTCTTTTCGCATAAGCTTAGTGGCCGAGTGTTTTTCAAGCCACCCGAAGGCCTCTGACTTGGCTTAACGACAGCTTGTACTAAGACAAACAGCTGGCACCTATAAGTCCAGTTTTAGTAGACGCTTAAAATTTTCACAAAATATCTATAAGTATACTAGCTGACCCGGCAATCGTTGTTTTGCCTTTAGTAGGTACAGTTAAAAACACTATAATTGATCAGCTATCGAGCGGGGTGAAAAATGATAAAATTACTAAAATGGCCATAAAAAAATAGGGGTTGGTGATAAAAAGTAAAAATTTAGGGTTTGTACCTATGTATTTTGTAATGTCACATTATAAAAAAAAAACTTAAATAAATAAAAAAATATATTTAAGGGTGAACAATCCTTATCACTTTGGGGCATGAAAAATAAATAGTAGCCGATTCTCAGACCTACTGAATACGCATATAAAAATTTGGTAAAAATCGGTCAAGCCGTTCCGGAGGAGTACGGTAACTAACATTGTGACATGGAAAATTTATATAATTAAATTAGATAAATTTAAAAGTATACCTTTAGATATAAATAAAGTAGATATTTAAGGGGGCCTCCCATACAACAAAAATGTTTTTTTGCCACTTATTTAACATAATTTACGGAACCTTTCATGCGCGAACCCGACTCGCACTTGACCAATTTTTTATGTACAGCAGTGGCCGTGACTGCAACCTGAAACCACCATCATTATCTTTACTCACCCAAAAATGCGCCAACAGGTTGACTTCAATGTGCTTGAGGATGGAGTCGTGCCGCAGTTGGTTGAGGGGCGCACAAGTGAGGGCGCCCGCGTTGCTGATCACCATGGAGACGTCACACAGCTGCCGTCTCATGCGAGCGGCCAGGGCTGCCACCTGCTCTCTCGCGGTCACGTCTATAGTGAACCCGAAGGACTGTAAACAATAAGCGCATAGAGATTGGAATTGGAAGATGGAAGACTATGTGAAATATTTAGTGTACTTCGCCACTGTAATCTGAAACCAAATTGAAATACTCAAGTAAAGAAAATATTTAAAAAATGGTGTAACTTTTTCTTAGTTTTGGTTTCAGATCACAGCGGAAGTAGGTACTTTATTATTTCAGATTTTCTTTCGTCTACAATGGATTTCCGCAAGGTAACGACGAGTCAATAGGTTATCTACAGAGTAATTCCAAAATAACTCCGTCTATTAGAGTAGAGCTCTTTTGTGCTAAAAGGGCGATGTCGTAAAAAAGCGGGATACATATCGACGAATAACGCCTCTAGATAGTTGTCTATTTGATTAAAAATTGCGTAGTTATGATATCGATGCATCCAGAAGCGCTAAAAAATTTTGCAACTGATACAAAAATTACCATTCTCAATGGCGAGTCAGAGATCTGACTTCTCACATAACTTATTCTGCCACTATCGAAAATATAACGCTTGAACGATTTGAAAACAAATATGCGAGTTTAAAGTTTTTAGTAAAAAAAAATACTTTTCTTTGTATTTTCTATACTTACAGAATAATTAATCAGACCTCTAAGTCGCCATTACGAATGGTAATTTTTGTATCAGTTGAGACTGCAAATGGGGCCATTCTCACTGTCGGTGGCATCAAATGCGAATGCCTTTTTTCAGACTCGGGCTTCCATAGCGCTATTCGGTACTCACATCTCCGCCTTTCTTCACAATCTCGGCGACAACCGAGTTGTTCCGATACGTGTCCTTATCCCAGCAGATGACGGTAGCGCCCAGCTCGGCCATCTGCAGAGCTAACTCTCGACCTATGCCGTTAGCTGCTCCAGTGATCTGCAGGTACAAATAACCTCAAAATTATTACTACACTAGCTGACCCGGCAAACGTTGTTTTGCCTCACTTAGGGGTATGAAAAATAGATAGTGTAGCTTATATGACACGTTCGTAGATTTACCATAGCAGCGCCATCTATTGATTACTTACTCAACCCAGTCGAAAGGTATCGACATCTGTTAGAATCATTTGGAGTTAACAGATAATTGTGACTGTCAAATAATAACAGACAATAATTATCAATAAATGAAAAAAAAATGCGACTATAATTTGAGATTTAAACTATCCTATCTCTCAAGTTAGATCGAACTGCACATGGTGTGCGAATTTTATTATAATCGGTTAAGTGGTTTAGGAGTCCATTGAGGACAAACATTGTGACACGAGATTTATAATATATAACTTCTATATGGAGCGACGACGGTCTGCCTCCATATAGCAAAGGGATATCCCCCCGGACAGATGTTGTGTCAGGAGACGGCCGTCCCTAGGTCATGCATTGTAGCTTGGACCAGTCGTACGCGCGTTGAAAATACCGTTTGCGCGATTCAGGACAAGCGCTCTGATTGGTAGCGCGCGATGAAGTGCGACAGAGACGCCGCAACTAATATATATATTTTTTAATCCTTACAGATAGGCATTTGACCAGCAGGGCACTTAACCACAAGTTAGCGATACTCTGGTTTAAGATGGAGAATGCCTAGGCTGGAATAACTGACTCTTGAGGAGTTCGGAACACACTGTTCGGTGCTTGGCGACAGATAAACACAAACATAATGAACAAGCCGCGCCCCGCGGTGCTACCCGCATTAATCCGGGATAATAAATTGCCTATGTGCTAATCCAAGCTACATTCATACGAAATTTCATCGGAACTGGCTCAGTTGATTGAGCGTGAAAATGCAATAAACACACATACAAACTTATGACTTTATTATATTCGTGGGATAGTTATTAGATAATATACCTAAAGGGCTTCTAATGCAAAATCTTTAAGGGACGGCTTAAGTAGATAGTAGATACATAAAAGTACATAAAAACTTATCTTAGAATTTTAGAAATTACTTGGATTTCAAAGTGTACATTTTTTTATCAAACTTAAAATAGATGGATATCTCAGAGCATTCAGAAAGAATGGACGGGAGACAACTCTGGAAAAACAAAGAAAATACAAATTCTGGTTTCTATCTGTCACTACGTAATGCACTAACCAGCACAGTTTCCCCATGCAAACTCTTCACGACAGGCGGTATGAGAACGCGCGCCGCTGCCGCCGTGCAGGCAGAACACAACTTCACCACCAGTACCAGGATATCCACGGCCCAGAGAGGCACCGCAGCGAAGCGCCCGTCACCCCACCACGGCAGAATCCATACCTCTTGGAGCAACCTGAACTTACGCGCCGCATTCCCTATCAAACGCACTATTATATTCCTTCTTGTCATCTATTTGTTTCCTCTGTGCTTAACATAAAATCTTATAAATACGACCATGGCATCAAATTGTGCGTACAATAGTAGTAATAGTATAAAATAGTAGTATTATGCTAGTAATAGCATTTGACATAAGTATTTTACAAATGTCGGCTTACTATTTGTAAAATACTTTGAAGAGTTTGCATTTGAGTATGCTGACAATAATCCTATTTTGCATGACCTCCTTAGTATAAAAGAGGTAAAGTTTCGAAGAGGTTTTATGTATATGAGCTATAACAAAACTCTTTAGTACAAATTTGAAAGAGATGCCATTGTCAAATTTTAATCATTATTATAATTTTTGTGTTGGATTCCTGTTATTATTTATTAAATTTCATAAGATTCTCTGAACTTTGTCGAAACTATTTGAGAAAATATTATTTCTGGACTAGCAGTAACTATGGCAAAGCCGTTACAAAAAGAACGAGACAATCGTTCGGCCGAGAAAAAGGACTTAACTTTTCATCCTTTTAATATCACGCCAGAGACAGCTCATACTTCGATACTGCTTCTTGAATCTCAGGAGCCTGAGATACTATGCCAGGTATTTTTTTTTGTTCTACTGTATACTTATTGCCTCTACAAACAATAGGGTGCGTAACCACACGAGCCAACGACATTCTGGCCAAAGATGGGGGATGTCTAGTATGAAATAACTGTCTCTCGGGTGTTTTTCGGCAGATTTGTAGCTACTAGCTGGTAGTTAGCCAGATGAGCTTATTATGTAGGTATTGGTTATTTGTAGGTATTTTAAGTTATTATGTAATCTCTTTGTTGAACACCCCGTATCGTATTTATTGTGATTTCCTCTCCATGCTTTGGTTGCCTGGAAGAGATCGCTGTAAGTGATAAGGCCGCCACTTGTAACACAACTTTTTAGTTGATTAATTATTTTTAAACTTGTTTACTCTCCTTGAGCCCAAGTTATATTTCTATAAACAAAAACATTTACACAACACATCTGGGCATTACATGAGCAGGGCGCGTAACCACACAAGTCAGCGATACTTTAGCCGAAGGTTAAATTCATGAACCAGTGAATGTCCACAGACCCTGCGTGCCATCACGAAGTTCTCAGCGCAAGACATGCAGAATCGTTACGTGCTGTTCCACCTGGACGCTATCAAGTACATCCTGCTCCACGTGGACCACCCCGAGATGAACATCAAGAGGTTCGCGCTGAAGGCGCTGGCGCAACTCTGCCAACTACCACAGGGGCCGGAGCAAGTTCTCGAGAACGCGCAGAATTTGAGGAGGATCGCGTTTTTGTTGCAAAAGGTTTATCCGACTAAGTATATCTGTATATTTACGTAAATTTGAGGATTCTTTGTGTCGCTTTACAGCCTAAAAACAACACTCAGGAATATCTTAGTCTATATAGCCTATAGATAGATCACTGCAGGACAAAGGCAGTCGCTCCGCGTTTAGTATATTAGTTATTATGATTAGTTAGTGTATTAGTAATAGTAAGAGTATTACCAGCGTTAATCTGGTCTGGTCAATCCAAGGTCTAAGTTCTTTACCAAATTTCATCAAAATTGGCTACACGTTTGAGCGTAAAAAAGTTACAAACATGCACACGAGAATATTAATACACTTTACCACAAACTTTAGGCTTTTTAGCAGTATTGGCTCAGAAATATTCGACCTACCTATTATTCGTATTATGGTCGTATAGTATAGGATTATAAAGCAAAGAATTTGGCCGAGGATAGATCTATCTGGAAAAAACTTCTCGGACAAGAGTCCAGCTCTTAAACATTGATTTATTGCTTATTGGTACGAATATTATCATTATCTTTCTCTCGACTTGTCGTTCGAAGAGTCAGCATCTCCCGATGATGCCTTGTGGTTAGGCGAAACACGTGTAGAGTTAAGAATTTCCGAATTGTGATAGGTAACGTTAATCTTAATTAATCTTAGTTAATTTTTCCTTTACTTATCTTAATTTGGATTTCGGATCACAGCGGAAGTACACTAAATATTTAATTTTGTCTTCTATTTACAATGAAATTCCGCAAAGTAACGCCTGAGTCAATAAGTTATCTTTCTCTCTCTCTTACTCTCTCCCAGGTGGAAGACGTTTTCGTGCTAGAATTCGCGTCGCTGTGTTTGGCTGAACTTACAAAGGAGCCCATAGGGTGCGAGCAGCTTGTGTCTGCCAATATATTGAGCAGTCTGTTCAACAGAATGAAGAACAGCCTCGATCCTGACGTGCAGAAGAACTGCTTACAGGTACCATCCATCCTACTCAATGCTGATGCAAAAAAATACTTTTATCTAAAAGCTTGTATTTGAGTCTGCTTAAAATTGACTTTTTACGTTTTCTCCGAATATTGTTGGCACTCTAGATTTGGCTGATTCAAACGATTTTATGGGTTTTGCGGTGGCGACGGAGGGCTCGTGGTGCGCAGAGGCCAAATATGTAATTGCAGAAATTGGTTCGCGATTGAGGGATAGGGGGTGAGATTCCCGAGAGGTGTCGATAGCCATTCAGCGCGGGAACGCGGCCGCTATATTGGGCACGTTTGGACAGGGAGCTTTTCGGGGTGGCATTTTTGACAATGCGTAGGCTTACGTTTTGACTTGGTTTCAACCAATGTATTTTAATTAGTTTGATTTAAATATTTGACATGAATAAATTAAGTAATAAATGAAATACTGAGATCTGGTTGTTAAATCTTTAATAAATCTAAAATTAATTAATGTAAAACTCTAGCATAGATAAACCATAGTTTGTTTATTGCAGACCCTAAGCAATCTGCTAGATGACCCTCCTTCCGCATCGGAAGTGACCAAGAACCAGCAGTTCAGCTGGCCATCGCTCCTGGCGCTGATGCAGAGCAAGTACCTGGCCATCCAGCACGCGGCCATACGGACCGTGGACCAGCTCATCTGCCGGTACAAAGACCAGGTGGTGCAGAAGACCTTTAGGGCGTCTACTGGAGTGCTGGATCTGTGTGATATTTTGGAGGTAAGAATAAATAAGAAATTTGAAAATCTCTCAAAAAGTATCTCATCATCATCATCAGGCTGTTGGGACTGGGTGGTTTTAAAATTGTTTGGTCATTAAATTATGTCTTATATCAGGGTGTGGCGTCTGTGTCGCGCTTCATCGCCCGCTACCAATCAGAGCGCTTGTCCTGAATCGCGCAAACGGTATTTTCAACGCGGGTACGACTAGTCCAAGCTATAATGTATGACCGTTGGACGGCCGTCTCCGGACACAACATCTGTCCGGGGGGACATCCCTTTGCTAGATGGAGGCAGACCGTCGTCGCTCCATAAGGCTATTTTTTTACAGTGATCAGAGTTTGTTCTTTAAATTATTGCAACATATCTTCTTGCAGAAATTTAATTCATAGACATTCATAGTATAGTATAGTCCATTTTTAGTCATTTATTAACTCCTTTCCATCCAAAGGTTGCCTGGAGAAGGCCGCCAATTGTGGCACACAATTTTTTTGTTCTTGGTTATTTTATCTTTAGTTTTAGTTTTAAGTTTGTGTCCAATAACGTATTATCTATCTATCTATCTAATTTGATTGCAGTCGTATGAATTCCGCGACGTACACACGATGGTCCTCGGCGTGCTTCGCAACTATGTGGAGACCGAAGAGAACGCGTCCCACCTCTACCAGTCCGGGTGTATACTGCGGCTACTGGCGTACTTGGAGATGGCATTGCCAGCTATGAAGCCGCACTGCCTCGCTGTTCTGACCAAGATGTCCTTCACGGCCAATGGAAGGGATGTAAGTAAAATGGTTGAATTGTGTTGCTCAATCTGATGTTCTCTGAACATACATTTGGTTAGCGTAATTCAGAAAGGAAATAAAGAAAGAAACATTGATTTGTAATGGAAAGGACGCTGTGATTGGTCGTCGGCTGCGATCAGCGTCGTATACGCAAATAACGCGTATTTTTTTTGTATAAATATTATTGATACGCGTTTGAACACAGCTTACTGGATTTGAAGCTGCACTGTGGTCTAAAGTGTAACACGATTACCTGAAAGGTTTTTTTTTTTATATACCGTTTATGAATTTCCTTACCATATGTTACCAACCATAGCAAATCACAAATCACGGTCTGAATCAACGAAATTGATACGTGTTTCAAAGCCGTGCGAAATAACGATTCTTGATGATGACAGATATTGTGTCTAAGGACGGCCATCCTACAGGACTCTGCCTGAAGAGAATTCCCTTTCTCCAATTAGGTAGCACACCGACGATGCTCCATACATATTTTATAGTACTTATATAGTATAGTACTTTAGCAAAAGTTCACTGTTAAGGCTGTTCGTTAGCATGCCACAAGTGCTCAGATGCCGCTAGATGGCGTTAAATTTTCATAAGTATGTTTTCTTTATCCTAGCGGCTCAAATTATCCCTTTCAGAACTTCTGAATCGTTACGCGAAATCTATTGTTAATGTATTATTTTTAGGGCTCATCACAAAACACCATCTACTAAGGCGTTGGTAGCAAAAGTCAAATAAACCCATATCTACTATCATCTATTCTGTGACGATGCGGCTACACTCACACTAGCATTGACAATTTTTTTTGTCACTTGAACTTCAGCATATTTGAATATGCATGCCAATTTCGAACGCTCAATTGTCGATTATATGGCTCGTTCGTAGAGGAAGCATTTTTGGAACAGGAAATATTTTTATGATTTAAATTGACTATGGTTCAAATCTCATGAATTATTAATTTTGCTATTTTATTTTGTTCGAAACTCTTTTTTTTTTAAAGGAATATTATGGGAAAGTCAATATTTTCAATAGGTTTCGTTTTCGTGTATGTTAATATTCATAGTGCATACCTTAAAACCTCAAATGAAATTAAAAAATAAATCTATTGGGTACATGATACGAGTAACAAGAAAAAACTTTTCTCACGAATCATCTAACATATTGCATGAAACAGTTGTATTTTTCGCATGATTCCAAAATGTAAGCCATTTCATTTGGGAAAGTTGCGAATAATATCATATCCGCTATTTTGGCGGACATCCGAATATCATCAAACATAGCTAAGAACATCAAAATCGGTTCATCCGGAATAACAGCTTCAAGTCTAATGATTAGAAAAGTAAATAATTACATATTATCAGGGAATTTATATATAATAGACTATGGATATTATTTTAGCTTCATTTGAAATAAAAAAAAACTATTATTATTATTCTAAGGTAAGAGGCCTGTCGAAATCTTAGTTATTATAAATATACACCTGGCAGTTTACATGTATCGTTGATATAAATATACAGTCTCCTTCCGCCACCGCGCGCGACGCACGCGTCGTCGTTGTTCGAAATGGCTACAATGCGCTCGCCGCCTCCTGCGGCCGCGAATACTCGGACTGTAAATATTGACGCGCACCCCACCTCGCAGTGTGTTCAGTGCAAAATTGTTGTGAATGAGCTGCTCACATTTGTAAGCCATAAAGTTGACACGCTTCCCGAAACCGGAATTGTACAGATTTGCCTGAGTACCTACAAATATGAAGAAATTGAGTGCGCGCGGGCAATAGCACATGAACTCTTGGCGCCGTCGAAAAAATTCATGAGACGCAAGGAGGGTACGGAACAGAAGAGCGTACAGGATATTATTCGGCTAATTAAGGAATGTGAACCGGATTGTTTACCTATTTTCGCTGCAAAAAATCTAAATAAACTCCCGCCTGTCACGTTCGATTATATCGACGTAACCACATTTTTGAAGGAAATGTCTGTTTTAAAAAGTGATGTTGCTATTTTGAAAGCTCGTTCGACCGAATACAGCAAAATTCAAGACCCATCTCTCAGGCCTTATCATGATGATAAGGATACGAGAAATGAACCCCAACAAATAAGTACACTTATTTCTCTGGACAAAATAACCGCAGGTACATCTGAGTTTCAAAAAGTAGTGACCGGAGTGTGTACAGAGATAAATAGCGAGAATGTAAACAAGTGTATGGGTTCGGGCGCGGTGCGAGGTGCCGCGCGCCAGCCGCCGCCACCGCCGGCCGCTCACTGCGAGTGGGCCGAGCGCGGGCCTGCGCGTGCGCCTGTGCATGCCCCCGCGTCCCCCATCCCCGCCGGCGCCGCCATCCCCGTGCAGCGCGACCGCACAGATACCACTTACGCGCCTACATATAGAGATATAGTCAGCGCAGCGAGGAAAGACCAAGCGGACGACGATGGTTTTATAACTGTTTCGCGAAAAAAACCGTCTGTTTATCGATACAGAAACGCACGCGGAACCCTACAGAGTTCTACTAAATTGCAGGCGGCTGAATCATACGCGTATATTTATTTGTCGCGTACGCAGAAAAGTATTACCGAGGAAAATATTAAAGAGCATGTTATGGAGATGAACGAGCAGTGTTTAGCGGTAGAAAAATTACAACAGAATCGTGAAACAAATTTTAACTCCTTTAAAATACAAGTTTTAGCTACAAAAATAAGTACTTTTCTGCAAAAAGACTTTTGGCCAGAAGGATTAGTTTTTAGACGTTATCGACAACAGCGCTCGTTAGAGAGAGATACCGCTACATTAAAACAATCATAATGGATGCACGTCCTACGAATAACCTTTCTTTTGTGTCGTTTAACTGCTATGGTATTAAAGACTGTACGACAGATGTTGAAAATCTCTGCAAAAACGCCGCGGTAATCTGCATTCAGGAACATTGGCTAATGCCGCACGATCTTGGCCTTATTAACACTATCAACAAGGATTTTAGCTGCTGCGCAAAGTCTTCTATGGACTCCACGGTACTCCTGCGGGGTCGGCCATACGGCGGAACAGCACTTATGTGGAGAACTAGTTTATTCACCAGGGCGGAAGTCATATCCTGTGATAGTGACCGCATCATAGCCGTCAAGTTGACTCTTAACAGCCGCAGCCTTCTTGTTTTCTGTGTCTATATGCCGGTCAACGATCGTGACAATTTGGTGGAGTTTACGCAATGTCTATCATTAATAACTACGGTTATTGAGACCTCAGATGTCGAGTGTGCCATCGCGCTCGGTGATTTTAATGCGCATCCAGACACTTTGTTTGGCAATGAACTCATGAATTTTTGTAACGAACAGTCGTTGAGGTGTATAGATGTAGATAAGCTAGGCGTTGATACGTTCACATATGTAAGCCGTGCAAACGGAGCTTCGCGATGGCTTGACCATTGCCTCACGACTGAGGCGGCGGCTCAGCTTGTGACAGACGTGCGCGTCGACTATGTGACAACCACCTCGGATCATTTTCCAATGGTTGTCACATGTGACTGGGGTTCTATTGTACCTAAGATCACGTGTGAGAGTACGGACGGTTTTATGCAAAACTGTAAAAAACATTTATGGGGTAATAGGGAACGGGGACAAATTTTGAAATATAATGAAATCTGTGATACTAAGTTTAATGACCTTTGTAAGAAATATGACGATGTTTTTAGTAATATGACCTGTTTAAATGGTAACAATAATTTATGTGGCTGTATTCAGCATCTCAAATATATTGACTCTTTTTATGCAGATATTGTAGACGTATTGCAGTCAGCAGCTGCCGTAACCTGTGAACCTATTTCTAGTCGAACCCGAAAAAATGTAGTAGGGTGGAATTACCACGTTAAGGAAGCCCACGCAAGTGCTAGAGAGATGTTTTCTGTATGGGTTTTTTATGGTAGGCCACGCTCGGGATGTCACTACGAAAATATGACTGCCTCGCGCAGGGACTTTAAATCCGCACTTAAGTATGTTCTAAAAAATCAAGATAAGATAAAGATGGAGGTGTTGGCTCGTCATCACGCAAATAGTAATTTTAGCGAATTCTGGAAGGAAACTAAAAAATTGGACTATAAACCATGTATACCCGTTAGTATAGAGGGTGAACAAAATAAGAGGAAAATTGCAAATTTGTTCCGGCACAATTTTCAAGTTAATAATTTTCAGTCGAATATACCTAGACCTAGTCGCGGCTCGGAGCCTCACCAAATTTCAATTACTGCAAAGCAAGTTGAAGATATCTTAAGAAACATGAAACGGGGTAAGTCTCCGGGCCACGATGGTCTTAGTATAGAACACCTAATATACGCGGGCCAATATATCTGTCATGTGTTGGCGCGATTGTTTAGTCTCTGCGTGAGGCACTGTTACCTTCCCAAGTCACTAATCCGAACGATTGTTGTTCCTATAGCCAAGAGCAAGACTGGTGACATATCGAGCGTGGCCAATTATAGACCGATTTCTCTGGCCACTGTTGTGGCCAAGGTACTTGAAAGAATAGTTCACACGTACCTTAGTAAATTAAATATTGACGATGGCCAATTCGGTTTTAGAGCACAAGTGTCCACGGACTTGGCTATCTTCTCCCTCAAAGAAGTTGTTCAGCACTACGTAAAAAATGATACAACAGTCTACGCATGTTATCTTGATTTAAGCCGCGCATTTGACACAATTGATCAGAACCTGTTATGGACAAAAATGCAAAGTACGGATATCCCCTCTGAGGTTGTTGGTCTTATGGCATATTGGTATGACCATCAGACCAGCAGTGTCAGATGGGATTCCGAATTCTCAGACGATTACCGGCTTACGTGTGGTGTCAGACAGGGAGGGCTTACCTCTCCCGATCTGTTTAATTATTATATGAACGACTTGATCGTCGAGCTGAGCAGCACCCCTATCGGGCTCAGGTTGGATGGCAGATATGTCAACAATCTGAGCTATGCGGATGATATGGTGCTGCTCAGCCCGTCGATCAAAGGTTTGAGACGTCTTATTGAAATTTGCGAGAGTTATGCACAACACCATAACCTAAAATATAACGCGAAAAAAACAGAGATGATGGTTTTCAGATCGGGAGTGGGGCCCCTTAACGTTCCTGAAGTACGCATAGGTGGACAGGTGGTCAAGATCGTGGATAGTTTCAAGTACCTTGGCCACATCATAACATCAAAGCTGACGGACAATGATGACATCGAACGGCAAAGAAGAGCTCTTTGCGTTGTGGGAAATATGATAGCAAGAAAATATTATAGGGCCTCTAAAGAAGTAAAGCTTACTTTATTTAGGGCATATTGCCAATCGTTTTACACGTGTCAACTCTGGACTAATTACACCGTGAGGTCGCACAGTACAATAAGAGTTGCCTACAATAAAATTTTCAGGCACCTGATGGGCCTGAAATGGTATTGTAGTGCCTCCGAAATGTTTACTGAATCGCGAGTAGACTCTTTTAACGCCATACAAAGAAAACGCATTGCGTCATTTATGTCCAGAATTGACACGTGTAAAAATACGATTATTAGAAGTTTAGCTGACCGGCGGCTGCTGTCTGCAACCTATAAACGATGGTTAGCAATTGCTACCTAAATATTGAATGTGTTTTTTACTATTTTATTTTATGATATTTATATGTGTAACTATGGATCATAAGTGTCTGCAATAAAGAGATATTATTATTATTATTATTATTATTATAATTATACACTAGTGGCCCGTCCCGGCTTAGCACGGGCATAAAAAAAAAAATCAATTCTAGGAGATATGTTTGAAAGTCGTTCAGAAGTGTAATATTTTATTCGTTACGAACAAACATTTAAACTTTATCGCATTATAATTTTGACATAGATTAAAGTTTTTTTTTGCATATATGGGTTCCGCTGCTCTCAAGACATACTAAACGACACCCGCCACAACTAACTTTTCTTAGCGCATGCGATGAAACAAATTTTTTACTCTTTTTTATACCTTGTGTTACATTACTGGAGTCTTAATAAGAATTTCTTACCCTTTGCAACAAAATATAATGCCTATGTCATTTGGGGATAATGTAACTTCCCAACGGTGTAAGAATTTTTAATTTTAGTCCAATAGTTTCGGAGCCTATTCGCGTCAAAAAAACATAAAAACATCCAAACAAACAAACCTTTTGTAATTATGAGATTGTTAAAGATATTGATAGGTAAACAAAAGACGTAGGTATAAAAATTTGATATAATCGGCCAAGTACGAACCGGGCTCGCGCGTGAAGGGTTCCGTACCATTATTAAAATATGGCGAAAAAACATGTTTTTTGTATGGGAACCCCATATCAAACATTCATTTTATTTTGAAAGAAAGAAAGAGAGAAATCATGAAAGAATCTACCAAGTGTCATTGTAAAGATAGAGTAAAAAGAGGTAATACGTAGCTTAATATTCTGTAGAATTCTTTAGTGTCCTGTTATCGTTTTTGATAATGAGCAAAAATACAAAATATAACACGTCTTTTAAGGTACACTTTAAAAACGTGTCATCCACCCTTTATATTTGTATATTTTTGTTTTTAGTATTTGTTGTTATAGCGTATCTAGTACTTGTATACTCTTGGGTTATAGCGGCAACGGAAACAAATAATTTGTGAAATTTTCAGCTATCAAAGTGTATAAGAAACAGCCTGGTGACAGAAAGACAGACAACGAATATTTTGTAAAAGGCATTCGTTTTTATCTTTTAAGTACAGAAAAGATCGCAGTAGTATATTAATTTCATTCTTAGGGTACCTAACCCTAAAAATTATTGCTGCAATATAAATACGTTTTTTTAAGTATGTCAAATATGACAAACTGACATTGACATAACTAAATTTCATTCAAATAATCAAACAAAATTATACATATTTTAAATTTTTAATTCTATTACGATACTTAATATAAAAATAGCAATAATTTATTTAAAAATAATAAATAAATTTCATCAACTTCTTTAACAATACTGTTTTTGATCCTGCCATCTATCGGAATTTTGTTGATTTATTACTACGGATGGTAAGCTTGGGTTCATGTTTGGCAGAGAGAATGACACTAACGGAAACGGAAACTAACAATGTATACGTATACATGTCACCAACTTAGCTGTTCAGGTGGCCAAAATTGGAATTACAAGTTCGACAGCACTCTTAGGTGGCAACAAATCTCCACTAGCGACACTGTCAACTGAACAGCTAAGTTGTTGCACTGCACTCATACATGTGTATTTTGCTGGAAAAAATCACGCTGATATATCTGTTTTGCGATAAAAAATGTATAATATTACCTATTTCGCGCCCCAATTAGACCATTTTAAGTTTATGTTAAGTGATTACTATTTAAAAATCTTAGAGGAAATGGTTGCCAGTCTGAGAAGCATTTAGTATGGGGCTCGGAAAGCCTTAACGTAAATTAAGCTTGGGAGAAGCCATTGGCTCCCATAACACAGTTTTTAAAACTACTTTGGGAGCCTTTGGATTATTACTTTTACTCATAATGTAACCTTTGCCCAAAATAAACGTTTTTGATTTAGATTTTTTTGATTTTGGTCGGTACATGCGCAGGCGCTGTTCGACACGGGCACGGACCTGGTGTTCTGCCACCAGCTGCTGAGCTCCAACGTGGAGCTGCTGGCTGACGCGGCGCTCGGTGTGGCCAACATGACCAAGCTGCTCGCCTCCGCCGTGCGCATGTCCGATACCAACATTATAGAGGCGCTCTGTGGTAAGACCAGGTGATGTTGTAAGACCTACCACCATGGTTTCCTCAAAGAATAAAAGAAAGAAAATTATTTATTGTGACAAATTAATATGATATTACTACACAAGACAAGATATAATATATAAAATAGTACACATAACTTTAATTAGTCACAACACAGCCTCAACTGAGCATAATGCTGGTTGCTGGAGAGCAACCCACGCTGATCTTCCGTTGAGGCTGGCTGTGACGTCACGCACGGTACACTAGGAAGGAGAACACGCAATTATATGAAGAAATTGAAAAATACTATTAGTGGTGTGTGGCAAGGTGTTTTCCTTGAACAAAAGTTCGAGCTCATTCATCATTATTTTATGAAGCGATGACAGCTCAGTCGGGCGGCTGCCTCACGCGGATTTGATTCCAGCCAATGGGCTCCGGCTTTTCGTGAAAGAAAACATCGTGAGGAAATGCATGGTAGACCATTTTCTAGTGCTCGACTGGTAGAGTCCACCCTCAAGATGAAAAATCCATGCACCTTACAGTGTGTTCTGGTTGTCCCAGGGCATGTTCCACCAGAGAGTGTCGGTAACTCGTGGTGTTTCGGCACCCTCCTTGAGAGCTAGCTAGTTATCTCCGATAAGGCATGGTCCGCCTTAGATTAGAGTGTCGCTAACTCGTGTGGTTACGCGCCCTGCTAGTCAAATGCCTAGTTGTACAGAGTAATAAAAAAATGGAACAGACTGGAATATACTATTCCAGCGATCTTGAGCGACGATGCAGCGGCGTGGTTCTACATCAGAATAAACGCGCTCCGAGCATTGGCCGAGCTCTGCCGGATCATACCGAAGGCCGCCTTCAGCCTCGTCGAGCCGAAAACCTTCTCTGCGCTCAGGAACATTAACAAGAAATGTGAGGAAATATTACTTTTAAAGTCCCTTTTATCACATCATCATCACTATGGTCTAGTTTAGTTGTCTTTTTTTTATTCATTTATTCATATATTTAACTATAAACAAACTTACAGCATTCTAGCCAAACCGTCTTTATATTATTAACATAAAAACTAGTACATGCACTTATTACAATTAACATGACAGTAAAACATTATTAAACAAAAACAAGACAATAATAAAAATATAATATAAATCCCATTCATCCCTCTTTCACTCATTCATCACCTTTCAACCACTTACAGACTGTTTGTTATCTTATTATGTGGGCTTACTTCATTCGAAGTGTGGGCGATGGATCGTATACTGACATTCCGCTAGGGGCGTATTATGCATTCCCCCTTTACTAGCCTACCCAAGCCAACCGAGCTCCTTGAAATAACGGAACCTTGACTGTTTCATCCCTATTGCGCTGTATCGGATGTAGCAAGCTTACCTTGAAGGTACATTTATTTTACTCTGGCGTTGACTGATATCTCCCAGGAAAAGACAGACTGACTTTTTCCTATCGTAGAACCTATGTATGTGTAATAATATAAACTAGTACTTAGTATCCGAATAGTAGGCCTCGCGAATTGAATTTCTTGAAACATCATTTCCAATAAACGAAATTATATCAGCCAATTAATATCCAGAAAATCTTTTAAGTATTTAGTCGGTTGTATTATTAAAATCGGCCAGTTAGTAGCGATTACCTCCTTTTTGATAGAATTATCCCTCAATCGAAAATCGCTGAAGACTAACAATTATATTTTTCATCGATGTTGGTTGGTCAGTTTTGTATGTATGTAGGTTAGCGCCCTCTTCGCGAGGGTGCTAACCTACACACAAAAGACAAAACTGACAAAAGCAAGGCCAATTAAAGCAGAGATATTGCTCCATGCGTTCAGTGAATGAATATGTTAATGGTGTATTGTCTGCCTGTCAGTCAAGGACACGCCGATCGAGGCGCAACGGCTGGCCGTGCAGTGCTACATCAACCTGGAGAACTACCACGTGAGCACGCGAGCCATGCTCAACGGGGAGTTCATGCTGGAACTCATCACCATACTGCAGGTATACTATCAGCTCGAAGGGAATGAAATTCTTCGCTAATGTATGATGAAAATTGGACCAAAATGGCCACCTCCACAAATTGCAGATTTTAATATATTTGTCACGACCTCCAAAGAGGTATCAAATAAAAGAGCTTGACTACTAGAATACAAATACTATGATCGATTTTAAATCCAAGATGGCCGCTACAACAATATACAGCAATAAATGTATTTGACTTTGACATATTGTCGGGGGTTTTGCGGTTGCTGAAATATTAACTGACTCCCACAAACAGGTTATCCCACTGTGGGAGCTAGGGCACCCAAGTGCTAAAACAGCATTCCTTATGAGATATTGTCTTATATTAAAATTTCTAGTTTATATTATCTAGTGATAATTATGTTAATTAGCAGTTAAGAACAATCGAATGAATTAATAAAAATATATTTATATTTATTTATTTATTATTAAATTTTGTGAAAAATTAAGGTTTCTCTGTTGCAGCGCATCGATATAAACTTGAAGATAATGGCATGTAACGCCCTCACAGGGCTGATGAGGGAGGACGTTGCGAAAGATCTCTTCACCGTCAAGAAAGGGGAAGAGGTAACGTGAACACTAGCTTCGTTCTTTTATTTTACTTGTGCTATACAAAAATATAATTTAATGACTTGCGTAAGCGTCTCTGTATCTACGGGCAAAATCCTTTTTCATTTATAATTGTATGTTTTTTTTTACTCTGAATAGCTCAGCGCTTGACCACAATTCACCTGATGGTAAGTGATATTGAAGTCTATCGGTGGATCGCGCTTACCTAGAAGGAACCGGTTCACTCTCGCCTTGAAAATCGCTAGATTGTAGTCATTGGGGAACGATTTGGCAAGGAATTCCAAAGTTTGGCGGTTCGGACAGCAAAGGTGGAGGCAAAACGCTTTGTGCGTGCGTATGTAGGTACAAATTCTAACGTTGTATACCCCTTTATACTAATACTAACTTTATAATTATCTTTTCAATTTGATTTTCACCTTTCTAGATACTTCGTCGCATTTGCTGCGACTCGAGATATACGAGTTTCGAACTCTTTGCCGGTTTATATGGGGGAAATTTGCTGGAGTTCCTTATTGGCCGTTTTCAATTATAGTTTACAAAGTTAACCTTGATTGTGTTCGGCAGGCGGTGATGAGCAACCTGAGCATCGAGCACATTGGTCTGCGCACGGCACTATGCGTGCTTATAGCGGCTAGCGTCACGGACGACGGGGCTAATGTCTACCTGGAGATCGGGACTATACACTAGTCAGTATTTATATCACCTATTGCCTGTAGCTCGACTGCCTAGAGTGATCGGCTTGAGCGTCGAGCACATTGCCCGGTCAGCACGACGCTAAATGCTCGGCGATGTGCGTGTTGATCTGATAGCGGCTAGCGTTACGAACGACGAGGCCAACGTGTATCTAGAAATCGGGACTATACGCTAGTCAGTATTTATACTACCTTCCGCCCGTAATTCGTCTGCCTAGAATGATCGACTTGAGCATCGAGCACATTGCTCGGTCAGCACAACGGTTAGTGCTCAGCAATGTGCGTGTTGATAGCAGCTAGCGTTACGAAAGGTGGAGCCAAAGTGTATCTAGAAATCGGGACTATACACTAGTCAATATTTATACAACCAAGAGCCTGCAGCCAGATCATAGGGCATATCGGTCTGTACGTAGAACACATCGCTATTAGCACAGAGCTCAACCTGAGCATCGAGCACATCGGTTTGAGTACCGAACACATTTGTCGGAGCATAATCATAATCATTTATTTTTGTAAAACCAATTGACATGTCAAATTCTTATTAAATAATCTTATGTGTGTACATACTTAATAAATCCAAAAAAATAATAAATCAATTTAATCTTCGTTTCATCGTTTAAATAAAATAAATAAATTAATACTATAAAACGAGTGCTCAATAAGCCAGCGCTGCAGTCTAAATTTAAAACTATTCAGACTGGGAGCATCCCTGATGGAGACCGGGAGTTTATTATAAACTGTCGGGCCCATGACATGTGTGAGTTTATCCGACTTCGCGAGCGATCTTTTTACACCAACCAGTTTGCGAGTGTCACGATTTGTCTCGGGAAGGTAGCTGGCATAAGTGGCGTATAACACATTGGTTCAGCATAGAGCATAGGGTTAGGGCCAGCTCCAACAATGTCCTGAAGATGATTGCGTCGAGGTTGGATTGCCCTTTTCTCTGGCATTGCTGCGAGAGGCATGTCTGTGGTGGTGCCAGAGAGGAGGTTTTGACATACTTGACCTCTGTATTTATCTGTGTAATTTATATTGATTATCACTGACATTTATTTATATTATTAAAATTTGACTTATATAAAGTCAAATTTTCTGTGACATATTTTTTTATTAAATTTATTTTACTAATCATAATTTAATAATTTTGTGTAATATTTAAAAAAATAAAGAAAAAATATTAGGACTTTCACACACGGCTGGTTAACCCCCTACTGAACCATTTTTAGTTCGTCCATGGTAGCCAACACAACTGATATACTACATATACATAAATATATATATATTTTTTATATAGATACATATTTAACACCCAGACCCACAACCAACAAATTTAGTTAAGCACAAAGATGTCGGCCGGGCCGGGAATCGAACCCGGAACTTTCTGGTTAGCAGTCCGGCGTGGTAACTTGATCCTGAAAGAATATAATTATTACTACAAACAAAGAGAAATTAATAACTTTTTGTTTTATTTTTATTATCATTATTTTTACAATCTATGTATATTTACAAAAATATGTATCTCCCCAGCATGGTACAGAACACGCGCGCTCGGTACACGGTGTGCGCGTGGGAGGTGGCGCTCGAGGCCATATTCCGCCATCACCCCTCCGCCAAGTTCGCGTACACCGGCCGCCTCGACATCAACGACTTCACCACGGTAATCCTACTAATAATATTATGGAGGTGAAAGTTATGTGTGTGTATTACTTCTTTGATTGTTACTCCTGAAAGTTGTATGTGTATTACTACTTTGATTGTTTCTTCTGAAAGTTGTGTGTGTATTACTACTTTGTTTGTTTCTTCTGAAAGTTGTATGTGTATTACTACTTTGATTGTTTCTTCTGAAAGTTGTATGTGTATTACTACTTTGATTGTTTCTTCTGAAAGTTGTGTGTGTATTACTACTTTGTTTGTTTCTTCTGAAAGTTGTGTGTGTATTACTACTTTGTTTGTTTCTTCTGAAAGTTGTGTGTGTATTACTACTTTGTTTGTTTCTTCTGAAAGTTGTGTGTGTGTATTACTACTTTGTTTGTTTCTTCTGAAAGTTGTGTGTGTATTACTGCTTTGATTGTTTCTTCTGAAAGTTGTGTGTGTATTACTACTTTGTTTGTTTCTTCTGAAAGTTGTGTGTGTATTACTACTTTGTTTGTTTCTTCTGAAAGTTGTGTGTGTATTACTACTTTGTTTGTTTCTTCTGAAAGTTGTGTGTGTGTATTACTACTTTGATTGTTTCTTCTGAAAGTTGTGTGTGTATTACTACTTTGTTTGTTTCTTCTGAAAGTTGTGTGTGTATTACTACTTTGTTTGTTTCTTCTGAAAGTTGTGTGTGTATTACTACTTTGTTTGTTTCTTCTGAAAGTTGTGTGTGTATTACTACTTTGATTGTTTCTTCTGAAAGTTGTGTGTGTATTACTACTTTGTTTGTTTCTTCTGAAAGTTGTGTGTGTGTGTTTATTACTTCTTCACGCTTCACGGCCGAACAGGCATAAATAAACGTTTGGTGGTTTAATAACACGTCATAATTATGTGTGGTACTTTTATCACGGACTAATGTGGTTAAAACCTGGGGACGCAGCTAGTATGTTTATTGTTTACTCTTTACAGCTAGAAATTTGATCAGCAGGGCGCGTAACGTTAGAGAATACCTTAGTTGGAATAATTGGTTCTTAAGGAGGCTACAGGAAAACACTATTATTAAAAAAAGACTATTTTTTTTTTACAAAAAAATGGTTGCCTGTAAAGTTGGTTTTACGGGCGAAGATTTTACGTGACAACGTCTGCCGCGTGCTGTGCGCGCGGCAGACCGATCATAGTTGAGTGGGAGAGAGACGCAAGGCATTCGGCGGGCCTCTCTCTCGTTCGGTGACTCATCGTAACGTTACCGGGCGTTACACTTTTTCATAAGTGACTCCCAGCCGCAACCTAATTTAAGACGTTGTCACGTCAAAAATCATTGTGTCTCCAGGAAGGTTTCTACGTGCAGCAGCGCTTGGGCGGGCGGCTGCTGTCGATGTCAGAGCTGGCGGTGGCGGTCCCGCCCTACCAACATCCTGTGTACGTGGCCAGGTTCCGCCCGCCGCCCTACGGCAAGCCTTCTAGCATGGATATCAGATCACCATGTAAGTTTTTTTTAAGTTTCAAAAGATACCAACAGGACCCTATTATTAAGACTTGATTGTCCGCCCGTCTGTCTGTACGTCTGCTATCATCATCATAGGCCTTTATACATCTTCATCAGATGATTTAAGCAGCGTCCGTCGGTGAGCACCTTCGCTGGTGGCTGAACAACCCTATCCGGGAGCCGCAACCGCGATCGCACCGGTTGGATAAAAATGTAGGCTCTATATCTGCTATCATGACCGTAATAATTTGATATTTTCACGGGTGCATTTATTTATTTATTTTTGATGTGATTGTGACAATAAATATTAAAATTAGCGTTAAGTATTTTTTAGGTTGGCTCCGATACGACAAACATAATAATATATTGCATTTTTCTTCTGGTAAATAATAATTAGAACTTATAAGACTCACAGAATATTAATTTATATATTCAGTTTTGAAATTCAAATAAAACATATTATAGGGGGTTCTCATACAACAAATGATTTTTTTATCTGTTTTTTATGCATACGGAACTTTTTGCGCGAGTTGTACTCGTACTTGTCCAATTATTTTTATGTTTGTTGATACGAGGAGAAAGTCTTTAGCCTGATGGTAAGCATCGCGGTAGCCATTCTGATTACATTGACACCCTAAGTTTTGGATTGCAATACAAAAGTTGAAGCCCCTCTGAACTGTTTTTTGTCACCCTGATATTTGATTTTCTTTTATTGCTCTCATTATATTGTTTTATTGCCAAATACAGCAAGCAAAAGCGAGTGAGGCTCGGTGGTGTGTTTCAAGTTATGTGTGATCTGCACTCGCTTTACGGTGAAGGAAAACATCGTGAGGAAACCGGCATGTTTGAGGAGCACAATATCCGAAGACGTGTGTCATCCGCCAACCCGCACTTGGCCAGCGTGGTGGATTATGGTCTTTATCTCTCTCCCAATTAGAGAAGGCCCCGAGTCCCAGCATTGGGAACGTATAGTGGGCTGCTTATGCTAATGTTTATGCTACAGCAAGCAAGGAATAGCTTTGTATTCCTGTATGTAGACACGCGGGCGGAGTCCCTCGGTCAGTCGGCGTCGGGGCAGCCCCGTTTCCCGCATGCGCCCGACGACCACAACCTGCGGGACTACCTGCTGCGCCTGCGCTTGTGGTTCGGCGACCCGTTAGTTGATCATAGAAATCATAGAACTTTATTAACCTTATAACATTGCGTTATACTAGGCACGTCAAATTTATATATTGCATATATTCATCAACAATCAATTAATTAATTAATTAGTAAATCGTACAATGTCTTAGTAATATAATTAGTCATACAATGTCACAATTATAAAATAGAAAACAAGAACACATTTACACATAATTCATGTCACTTTACAGTCCGTCATACTTAGAGATTCTGAAAGAGGCAACCTCAAATATTCATTTAAATGATTCTTATTTTAAAATAAAATGTGTATGATATTATATTCCTTGTGGTCCTTTTAGTGCACATACTTAGTGCCTACTGTACATTCCATATTATGATTTTTGCATGTAATCACTTTATGTATATTCACAAGAAACAATTTCTTTCTTTCATTCTCGCTTACCTATGCCAACCGAGGTTAAAACCACAGAATTATAGTAGAAACGCTTATACTTATTTGTATTTATATTTCTATCCTAAAAGAGACTTACTCATAGATGATTTTATTTAAATCAAACGACATATATGTCTGATATGTGTTTTATAGGTATTCAGTCGATAATTAATGATAGAGTGGCGTGAAAGCGAAAAACAGGCTGTGCCGACCCCACCTAGTGGGAAATGGTAAAGGAGAAGAAGAAGAAGAAGAGTTGATAATAAATTTATTTTGTTTACAGAGCAAAATCAATACACTACATTGAAATCGAAGACGCGCATTACGAAGTAAGGTAACAGTGACAGTTTTTTTCCCTTTTTCCAATTCTAAAAACAAACCTATTGCAATTGGATTTTGTAGCGCTTGCCTGGCTAGCAACCGCACTGAAGTTGAAAAATCTGTCGCCAAGAATCTGGCAGCAGCTTGATTGAAACTCAGATATTGCAGATGAAGCATGCTCCACCATTGACAACCTCGTTGGCGTAAAGGTTGCCATGCCGGCCTGTCAATCAGAAGGTTCCGGGTTCGATTCCCGGCCCGGCCAACATCTTTGTGCTTAACTAAATTTGTTGGCTGTGGGTTTGGGTGTTAAATATGTATCTATATAAAAATATGTAGTAAATCAGCTGGTAGCTACCATAATACGAACTAGACATGGTTCAGTATGGGGTTAGCCAGCCGTGTGTGGAATGTGCCAAAAAAAGAAGAAAAATAGGCCAGTCACTGCGGTGACGTGTCCTGCTAGTCAAATGCCAAGCTGTAAGGAGCAAAAAAATAAAGTAATTTCTGTCTAAGGTGTTATTTGTGTTGTTATCAATGCAAGGAGTCACAAATAGGTAACACCTTATTTGTGACTCCTTGCTTTATAATAGGTAACACCATAGACAAAATATATGTTTTCACTGAACTACAAACCTTACTGTTTTCAAGAAAAGAATGAACCGGTTCCATCTAGGCAAGCGCGTTTCATCCTAGACCGCAAAATAACTTAACATCAGGTGCGTTGTGGTCAAGCGCAAGCCTATCATGCATACAAAACTAAGGATCTTACAGTTCTTAAATTCCAACGTGTCCAGGTACCGGGATAAATGTGATGAAGTATCATCGTCTCTGAAGCACCGCGCGGCCTTGCTTGGAGAGTTTGTCGCGGAACAGATGAGTGGCGTCACGCAGGAGAGGGATTGTGCCATGCCTAGCGTCGACCTCCATGTTCAGGATCTCATGGTAACTAACTACCAAATATTAAAAATACAAGTTTACATTTTAAAATATTGAAAACCCTCAATTGAACATTTTATGCTGGTGGCCATCTTAGATATGTGTATCTGTTGTAAAATCTTATATATAAAATTTCCGTGTCACAGTGTTTGTTACCGTACTCCTCCGAAACGGCTTGACTGATCTTTACCAAATTTTATATACGTAATCAGTAGGTCTGAGAATCGGCTACTGTATATTTAGAAATAACTATTAAGGCAAAACAACGTTTACCGGGTCAGCTAGTAATTATATATTATTATAGTCGATCATTCGTACATTAATCATAATTAGTTACATTTTTGTAACATAATAAAAAAATGTAATTGAATATTGTGTAATTCTAAATAGTCAAGCAATTTCATTTGATATTTAAATAGGATTACAAATTGGTACACATGTCATTTTTTAATATATTTGACTCGTGCGGTTTCGTTTTCGCGTAACCCGTGTATTTCTTAAGCAATCACGGTGTGTAGACAGCATATTTCATAAACTGTTTGTTTTATTCGCCTATTTAACGAATGTGGCAAAAACATGTGTCTGTTTTTAGATACCCGTTTTCGTATTCGTTAATATTTTTAACGAATGTAACAAACACTGAATATCGAATACAAATCACGATGTGAGGTGCCAGCAATAAAAGAAGTTATTTGATTGTCCGTGCAGGCGGAGCTGGGCTCGTGCGTGGTGGGTCTGGGCTGGGTGCGGTGCGGCGGCGCGCTGGAGCGGGCCGTGCTCTACAAGTGCCTGGCCGACCGTGCTGGCATACCGTGCGCTCTGCACCGCTCGTGCAGCGCGCACGCCTGGTGCGAGGTCGCCGTGCCAGAACCTGACCCGGTTACTATGTTATACTATTCTTTTTTTACCCTCGATATCAAAGTCAAAGTCAAATCAAAGTCAAATACATTTATTGCTTCGTTATGGCATAATTAAGATGTTATACATTTAAAAAGTAGGAATCTCATAACGGACCCTGTTCGGGTATCGCAACACAAGAGGAGTGAGCCGGTTTATTTGCATGCAAAAAATAAATCCTTATCGTTTAGAAATTCGTCAATAGTGTAATGTCATCATCATCATCAGCCTATTTAACGTGTGCCCACTGCTGGACATAGGCCTCTCCTAAGGATTTCCACAGAGCACGGTCTTCTGCTTTGCGCATCCAGTGCTTGCCCGCCACCGTTCGCAGATCGTCGCTCCATCTGGCCGGTTGGCCTCCCACACTACTTTTGCCAACCCGTGGTCTCACTCTAGGATCCGTTTGCTCCAGCGATTATCGGATCTCCTGCAGATATGGCCAGCCCATTGCCACTTCAGCTTGCTAATTTTGCGGGCTCTATAGGTTACTTTATTTCTTTGGCGGATAATTTAATTTCGGATTTTGTCCATCAAAGAACATTGACACATCAACCCTCGTTATGTATGCGTTTGACTAGAGCTTCCCCGATTTTAAGCTGCGCTGTAGTCTACAGCGTGGCACGCTTACCTAGAAGACATCTATTAACCCTACTTTTGAAGAGCCCCCGATTGATACCTCTCAGGAAACAGAGACTCAGGTAGAGGGCTCCAAAGCTTCGCAGTCCTAACAATAAAGGTTGACGCAAAGCGTTTTGTACGAAAGTTTAGAACTTCAACTCTGTATCGGCACAGAATAATAACTTGTACTTCGGTATCGCTGTCTCTTCATTAAGTCTCTGTTCGTTCTGTAGTAGAACGGAGATAGTGGAATCAAATTATGAAACTTTTTATTCTCACTAGAAAGAAAGGGAAACCCTACGTGAGGAAATATGGGTGTTTTTTTATACAGTACAGCTAGGCCAGCTGACCAGCTTATTTACGGGATCGAACCCACAAGCTGCGAGATGCAAGGCAGGCTAGTTTGATTTCGCTTTTTTACTTGAAAGGTGTTAAGCGAGACTGTTCTTATAATCCAATCCAGTCTATTCCCTGAATGACTACATGACAGTGGAATTGACAGAATCTTCATTTTCATAATAAAATTTTATTTTAACACAATATATTTACCAATACGAAAGACTACTAATGACGCTAGCCATAAGATACTATCAAGATTGGCATTGTAATTTGACTTGCCCTATATGACGCGATGTCATAAGGTGAATAAATTTATATTATCTATACCGATATGCCAACATTTTCGCCGCAACTGTTGACATACCGGGAGCCGGTGTGGGTAAAACTAAAACTTGGAACTTTACTTTTTTATAACAGATAATACAAAATGGGCTAATGTTATTCAACATACGAACGGTTATGAGTGATGAAAATATACGAAATGAAAGATGGCGGCTGTCAAAAAAAGTAGACACGAGTTTTTTTGTTTTTAATTTACAATTACCTCTTGCAGAACGCGACGGATTTAGAGAAGTACCCGGCGGGCCTGCTCCGTGCGAACTACGTGGTGGACCTGTGCCAGTACCCGGGGCGGCTGGTGGCGCGCGGGGCGGCGCCCGCGGCGCGCGTGTGCGGCCCCGCCTGCCTCGCGCCATACACGCCCGGCCCGCTGCCTGAAGTTTGTCGGTGCGAGCCACGACACAAGGACGAAGACCTGTGAATACCTCCAATAAAAGAATACCTCTAATATTTGCGCGAATAAACGGTCACACTTAGCTCATAAAAGGCCACTATACGTTCCCATTGCTGGGAATCGGGGCCTTCCCTCATGAGGAGAGAGATATAGGCTATAATCCACCACGCTGGTCAAGCTTATAATATTATGGGTACTGTATTTTGTTTTTTGGTATATTATTTAGGTAAGTTAGTAGGACACATTTCTTGAATAATTAATTTATATGGCCCAGTTCATAGCAACCCCAATTTATTGAAAGATATCAGTCTAACTTACTAACTTGTAAAACACGTCTTAAAGTTACCGGCGGTCATATTAGTACAAAAATACAATACCTGTAAAAATTCTATAAAAATACAATACCTGTAAATATTCGGTAAAAGATCGTGTGATTAATTACTTGTAATTGATGAATAAAATATATGTTTTTTTTTTCATGGTTTATATTATTGTAGGTGAAATAGTCTAGTAAATAAATAAATAATAAAATTGGTTAAAAAATGAGTTCAACGATTATGTAAAATGAACTAGATAATTTTATATTTTGAAGTGGTGCAGCTTCTTACTATTTTGTAAGTACGTGATATTATCTAGAATAGTTAAGAGCTTATATTTTTGATTTTGTCGATTGTAGGTATACTGTCGCTGATCAGCCCGCTCAAATTTGTATAAGCTCGGTACAACATCGCTTAAGGTTCAAGAATAAAACATTAAAATCAAGAATCAAAATCGTTTTAATTCAATATAATGTGTTTGTAAATAAATAGCTATCAAAATTCCTCGGAGGCACATTGTAAAGACACATTGCACATAGAAACTGGACGGACACAATTCACAAACGATGAGCGGACAAAGCCACACTAAGGACAATTATACACATCTGTTTTATTCTCCTTACGACGGACTGACGTCCAGCTTTAAATAGGTTTTTAGACCGAACATTCCGTTGCGACGGGTATGTTTGCGTTAACAAATACCTATACTAACCTATAGAATACTGAGCGTCATTCCGTTACGCGTTAAAGAAGAACAGGTGTATGTACAACCGGCCTAAAGTCATTATCTTAATCTTAGTGTGACATTGCCTTAAGCATACAGAAGCCAAACTTTAAAATTCAGATAGAGCTTTAAAAATCGTAAACGGCTAGTGATTTACAAATTTTTTAGAAAGTAAGAACACAAAAAATATTTTAACTAGTCTGATAGACCAGAGAGAATACAGGTATTTTTTTTTAATTTTTAGGTCTTATTGTTACTATCTATTACTAATTGGTACATTCATGCTTTTGCTTCTGTATGCGTCTTAATCCTACAAATACTTCTACAATACTAAATTTACAATATACTCAAAAATGTTATACATAAATTGACAGTTATCAACACTGTTGATCAAAAATATTAAGACCACAAAAAAAATGACATCAAAATTGTAAAATATAAACACTAGTATGCGATTAAAATAAGTCGCCATATTGAAAAAAGTCGCACATTCACTACACTAAACTAAGCTTTTAATTAGGTGCAGTCTGAATCATTAAGATATCTAATTCTAATTATTTATTAGCTTATTATTGACATGTCCTTATGCGTATTAAAACTTATTCGTATATTAAGACTTAAATAAAATACCTTTGAGGTAACATACGTTAGAAATTTAAATACAAGTAGGTAATTTTGTTCAAATAATTGACTTATAACTTTCAAAAATAATCTTCGTTGGAATAATAATTATGGTATTGCAAAATAGAATCACGAAACTACAACATACATATTTCTACGAGTAAAACTTAAAAATATGCTAAAATTAATTATTTATCTTAATTATGTAATTTCATGTTTTGCATAAAATATGTCAGTCTAATAACTGTAAATGGCAGTATATTGTAGCATATACAAAAATAAGTAAATTATAAAAAAAATCGTCAAAATTGATTGGGGACCATTCGGAAAGTACAACTTTATTAATATAAAAAAAAATGGTTGCCTGTAAAGTCGGTTTTACGGGCGAAGATTTTACGTGACAACGTCTGCCGCGTGCTGCGCGCGCGGCAGACCGATCATAGTTGAGTGGGAGAGAGACGCAAGGCATTCGGCGGGCCTCTCTCTCGTTCGGTGACTCATCGTAACGTTACCGGGCGTTACACTTTTTCATAAGTGACTCCCAGCCGCAACCTAATTTAAGACGTTGTCACGTCAATAATACAAATCGCTTAAAATATGACGTTTTTTGAGGTAATAACACAAAAAGAAAACTTATAGACAAGTTAATGTGACTACCTTTTTAAAAGTCTTAAAAACAATGTTTTCGATTTGCAATAAACCTTGTACAAAATAAAGCATATTAGTTTTATTTCATTATTACTAACCGGTGGTATTTATTTAAGAGATCCACCACAACGCAATGAATTGGAATGTAAACAATAATTTGATAAAAACAATACGAAAACGTTATTTAAAATAGCAGCTATGAACGGAAATGCTCCCATGGACGGAAGGAATATAATATAACTGTTATTTATATAAAAAATAATATAAAAATACTGTCAATTTGACCTGACTTTAATAGGATCCCGTCGTCGCACGATCTCTAAAATAATCTAAGTTGCAAAGAGAAACAAACTATAGCCCATGTTACTCGGGGATAATATAGCTTCCCAACAGTGAAAGATTTTTTCAAATCGGTCCAGTAGTTTCGGAGCCTATTCGTGTCAAACAAACAAACAATGAAACTTTTCCTCTTTATCTAATATAAAAAAATTCCATGTCACAATGTTAGTTACCGTACTCCTCCGAAACGGCTTGACCGATTTTTACCAAATCTTATATGCGTATTCAGTAGGTCTGAGAATCGGCTACTATCTATTTTTCATACCCATAAGTGATGCAAAACAACGTTTGCCGGGTCAGCTAGTAATGTTATGATATTTAAAAGAGATTTAAAATTTTAAGTAGTATTTAAGCAAAGTAGATAGATAAGTTCATGTGACATGGATATTTATAAGGCAAAACAACGTTTGCCGAGTCAGCTAGTATAGTATAGATGTCACATAACCTGGCTGCACCCCTAGGCAGGTATCTTGTTGAAGAATTTCCCGGCACCAAAAAATGTGGGAATGTTGTTAGACAGTAGTCTGCGGTACTCCGTGCACCATCTGCGTGCGGGACCTGGCGCGAGGCACGGGCTGGGGCTCGCGAGACACTACCGACTCCTTCAGGGAGAGCGCCGACCCGGTCGAGGCTTCAGAGGGCGGCCGCGTCGACTGCAGGGTCGCTGGCTGACTTATCTGTGGAGAAAAATATAGTTTTACTTAGTTGAACCCCGCAGTTTCACCCGCAGCCGTCCAGAATAAAACTATAGACTAATATATAAAATAGACGCTCAACCTCTTGTTGAAAATCGTACTACGTGTATCCAACGAATATATGGCGCTATGTGTATCGTCTTGAAACGACTTCACTCGCGTCACGCAATCTACTATATTGCCCCGGAGAATACATAACTTGTGAAAATTTCAGACAGACAGCAGAGGCTTAGCAACAGGGTAGCGTAACCTAAAAGGTAAAAACCAGGTATGCAAGTCTAAAAATATACATAACTTACATAAAACCTAAAATGCTGTTTTTCTTTTATAAATAAATGTTAGGACATATTTCACGCACAGCTGGAAGAATAAAGAATTATGAAGGAAAGATATAAATAGAAGCCTGTACTTCGGCTGGCTATGGTGATCTGACGCGATCATCGAATCTAAGCAACGGTCGATGCGGACAGTGTTTGGATGGGAGACCATGCACAAGACTGTCGTTTTACAAGTGTCATTTTTACCTGGGTACAAATGTCACTTGATTTTTCTACAGTAGGTCGGATGACGTGTTAAATTGTAGGTCCCGGCTGTAGTAAGTCTTTGTACAAGCAGTCGTTAAGCCAAGTCAGAGGCCATCGGGCGGTTAGAAAACTCTCGAGATTCTTGCGCTTACAATACAATACAATACAAGAATCCTTTATTGTACACCAAAAACAAATAAAAACAATTAGTGAATAAAACACAGTTCCAGCAATTTTATTGCACAATAGGCTGCCTTATCACTTTTAGCAATTTCTTCCAGGCAACCTTTGTATGGAAAATACAATTAACATAATGGGAGGTGTACCAAACATATACAAAAATAAACAAAAAATGAATAAGCTTAATCTACTTACATAAAAGTTTAGAAGAGAAATAAATAAAATACCTAGACAGTATACACAAATACATTTAAAATGAGGACAAGTAGTGCAAATATACCAACTTCTGAAAAATAGGAAGAGATTTAGCCTGCCTTACAGACAGGGGCAATGCGTTCCATAGCTGAAGGGCCTTTATAGTGAAAGAAACATGATAGTAAAAATTAGTATGAGAGCATTCAGGATGTTTTAACTGAAGTAAACGGGAAGGACGTGAAGAAACAGAACACTTAGCTCATACGAAGAAGAAGAGGAACAGAAACCCTTGTCTTACCGTCCTGGTGAGTGTCTGGGGGGTGGCGGGTCTCTTGGCGGGCAGGTCGCGGTACTCGTAGATGTTGTCCCTCGAGCGCGACGCGTTCTCCACGCCCAGAGCCGCCGCCTCGCTCTCGCCCAGGGTGAAGATGTCTCCGTCGTAGTACCGGTCCGTTTCACTGCGCATACACAATCGCTAAAGCGCGCTCCACAGTCTCGGAAAAACTACACGAGACACAGCGAATACGAGAATGTGGAGGACATATTCGGCAAGTCTTGCCTATGTTCGTGCAGTCTCCATCTCGTATGGGTATTTCGTATCTGAATCAAAGGGCAACAGCTGTTTCCACACGCGCGAGCGAGAATGTGGAGAGCTGTCGCAAAAAGTTTCAAAAACGCGCCGCTAGGTGGCGCCCTATTTTTTTCATACAAATCATGTGCGAACGCGGTTTTCGTCGAGCGCGTCAGGCATACGACAAAACTTGCACTCGGCTTACTGCTCTCGTCTTGTCAACAGTTTTGGCGAGACCCGAGACAAAACCTCTCGTGGAGAATGTGGAGCGCGCTTTACACTTCATTCGAGGCAGTAACTCATACGAATAAGATATAAATATATTTTCAGGCGGTATGGCAGCAAAATTTGAAGAGCATATTTTAATAATTCCTGCATAAATGATAGCGCTACGTTTTTTTTCAGCTTTATTAGCTTTAATTCAGTCCAAAACACGATTACGCGATATCATCTCGACAGTTTTATTTTTTGAAATCAGTATTTTTTTTATTTGTAAATGTTTGCTTCTGAAAGTAATAAATAATATACTTACTTATAACAAACCTTTTTTTAAGTAATGATATTATCTAAAATTCTTAAGAGCATATAATTTCTATCCTGTTGATTTCACATGAATTATTAGCGACACTCTGGATCAAGGTGGAGCATGCTTAGGCAAGAATGACTGGCTCTCAAGGAGGCTGCCGAAACACACTGTTAGATAAAGCTTGGCGACAGATTTATCAACTTGGGGGTGGTTGCTAGCCAGGGGAGCACTAGAAAATACCCCACCACCATGCAAAGAAAGCATAAAAACCATACATAAAAGCTTAAAAACTATACATACATAAGTACAAAAAACCATACACACATAGATCATGCAAATTTTTCACATAATGAGACTTGCGTCGCAAAGTTAATCGACGAGCGTATGCAAAGTTAATATTGTAAGTCATTAAATTATGTGAAAGCGTATAATTTTTGTAGAGTACAAAAAACCATACACACATTAAAGAGCATGCACATTTTTACACATAATGAGACTTGCGTCGCAAAGTTAATCGACGAGCGTATGCAAAGTTAATATTGTAAGTTATTAAATTATGTGAAAGCGCATAATTTTTGTAGAGTACAAAAAACCATACACACATTAAAGAGCATGCACATTTTTACACATAATGAGACTTGCGTCGCAAAGTTAATCGACGAGCGTATGCAAAGTTAATATTGGTGGCGATTCAGCGGCACACACGACTAAACCAAATTTAAAGAAGCCCCGTCTCTTTTCATCTTAGGTGGCCAAAAAGAGACGGCACGCTGTGCACCATAGTCAAACCAACTAAAATCACGTCAAATGTAGAAAATATAGGCGACTTTAGACCGCACTCATTTGTATCACCTCTAAAACTGCCTGCACATTCCATATTTGACGTGATTTTAGTTGTTTTGTCTGTGGTTCAGAACGTGCCGTCTCTTTCTGGCCACCTAAGATAAAAAGAGACGGGGCTTCTTTTAATTTGGTTTAGTCGTGTGTGCCGCTGAATCGCCACCAATGTAAGTTATTTAATTACGTGAAAGCGCATAATTTTTGTAAAGCAAGCTGTAGTGTTAATATAAGGTTAGTTCACCTACATAGCCGGAATCATTTTCCATTTCGGAGGTATAGACCTGCCAGAGAGAAGGGTCTAGAATTAGTAAAAAAATTACCACATCGCAACATTATACTGGTTAGAATATTAACGTATTACTGTATTATTACATATATCTAGTCTTGCTCTCACACTACTGTTAAAAATATTTCTACCTTACACATTAACAAACAGTTATTAGGAATTGTAACATTCCTTTAGGAATTTTTACATTTTGTTAGGAATTGTTACAATTTGTTAGGAATTGTTACATTTTGTTAGGAATTGTTACATTCGGTTAGGAATTGTTAAATTCTGTAATTAATTGTTACATTCCGTTAAAAATTGCTACATTCTGTTAGGCATTGTAACATTCCCCCCCGTGGGGCCCCGCATTGACGAGGCGGGGGGGCTCAGTAACCGTGGCCTGGTCACCCACGGTGAAGCGAAGAGGGTCCCTGAGGCGGGCCACTCCCTAGACTTGTAATCCCTGTACGCAAGTTCTAGATGGAGTGGCACCAGTAGGTTGCGGAACCTCGTTTCGGGGGGGTTTCGCAACTGAGGCGGGCTGCGGTGTGGTTTGGGAGGCACCGCAGCTGAAGGTGTGGGACCGCGGCAGGAGAGAAGTGTCGGTATTACGGTGCGCCGCTCTTCCTACCTGCCGCGGCCTCGACGGGGTCGCCACCGTTGATGGCGGACGCGGTGGGGCCGCAGGGAGAAGGGAGTGGTAACCAGCAACTACCACTTTCCCTATTCTCTGCGGCCGTAGTGGCATGTGACGGGGCCACAGACCTGACCCGTCACGGGGGACCTAGGACGTCGGACTGGGGTTGTCCGGCGTCCATTGCACTCACGGTCCCCGAGGTGGTTGCGGTGCACTAAGTGCACTGCAAGGGGGGTCACCCCTGAGGAGGAGTCTCTCTCAGGCTAGCCGAGGTGGGCGGGGTGGTGGGTTAATGCGAGAAGCGGAACCTCACCCCGCCCTTTCCGGTGAGGAGGCCATCGTGAGGTTTTAGTCGGTAGTGATGCCCTTCTGGCATCGAGCCCGACATACCCCACCCACCTCCCCAGGTGTGGTGGGCATGAGTAAATGCATTTCCTCACGTTAAAAAAAAAAAAAAAAAAAAGGCATTGTAACATTCCGTTAGGAATTGTTAAATTCTCTAAGTAATTGTTAAATTCCGTAAGGATTTGTTACATTCCATAAGGAATTGTTCCATAATCTGTACTTGAAATTGGGCCCAGTTGTTATTTTTGTTTCAGAAAATGTGAGTGAACATTTTTAACAACAGTATCAGAGCACCATGAGGTTAGTTTTGTAAACATTAAAAGGTTAATTCGAATGAAAAAATTTAGTTTATTTTTTTACCGTTTAGCATTTCTCCATAGCATGCAGCATAGCACGAGCAGCACGATGAGCACGAGGCAGGCGCTCGACACCGACCAGAACGCTATCTGCAGCGGCTGCTTCGGCTCCCACCAATACTGCGCATACAGGGACCAAGATAAAGCTTTTTGCATGGTGAAAGGCTTTTTCTAGTTCAGTTTCAGTTTCAGTTTGTAAATTCTTTATTTAGCATAAAAGAACTTAATTATTACATCACCAGTGTAATTATAATCCTAGTGGTAACACAGTTGTTTCTATAAGAGTGTTTTTGCACCTTGGCGCTTACAAAACTTTTAGTCTCGTATATAATAAGAAGAACACAGTAGATAATTATATAAATTAGAAATTAAACATTACTTTATAATTACATAAGCTTTAGATATAGCATTATATTTTATGGCAGAATTTTAGGCTTTTTCTAGTGCTCGCCTGGCTAACAACCACCTTCAAGTTGAAAAATGTGTCACCAAGCATCTAACGGTGAGCTCAGATAGCCTCATTACATAAGCATAAGAAGCCCACTATACATTCCCACTGCTGGGACCCTGGGCTTTCTCTCATTAGGATACAGATATAGGCCATAATCCACCACGCTAGCCAAGTGCGGTTTGGCGGATGACACACCGTCTTCGGATGTTGTGATCTTCGAACATGTCGATTTCCTCACGATGTTTTCCTTAACCGTAAAGCGAGTGCAAATCCACATATAGCTTGAAAAACAAGTCATTGGTGTTGGGCTGGGATCTAACTATCTGATTGAACAGCGGACGTTTTACCCACGCTCGCTTTTTTAGCCTCATTGAGAGCTAGTTTTTCCAGATTAGGTATCATCCCCCCCGTTTGTTGTCGAGGCGGTAGGACTCAGTAACCGTGGACTGTTAAATAAAAATATATTAACGTATATTATCTTTCAAAATATAAACTCAAATAATAATGGTATAACTATTTAAGAGGTGCTCCTATATAACAAACGTAATTATTAAGCGTTTTTACTCGATTTTATAACGCCATTTGATAGACCCTCTAAGCATTCACATAATATTTAAATATGTATTAAATTTTAAAATAAATTAATAAAAAAAATGGTTGCCTGTAAAGTCGGTTTTACGGGCGAAGATTTTACGTGACAACGTCTGCCGCGTGCTGCGCGCGCGGCAGACCGATCATAGTTGAGTGGGAGAGAGACGCAAGGCATTCGGCGGGCCTCTCTCTCGTTCGGTGAGTCATCGTAACGTTACCGGGCGTTACACTTTTTCATAAGTGACTCCCAGCCGCAACCTAATTTAAGACGTTGTCACGTCAAATTTTTTAGAGGGGCTGGGAGGAGGGGGCTCCCATACAACAATCGTTTTTTAATGTCATTTTTTAAGATAATGGTATTAAGCCGCTTCATGGTCGAGCCCGAGTCGCACTTGACCAATTATTTAGGTGCATGTACCTCAGTGAAGGGCGGATATGTGGGCACGAGCCTGCCTATCACGCTGGGCAGGTACACGGTCCAGAAGGCAAGCTCCGTCTGCCGGTAGTTCAGCATTATACTGGAGTTGTAGGTGGTGTTCAGGTTCAGGTAGCGCAGCTGCCCTTCCTCTGCTAGCTCGAAATGCACCCCGAGAATGCGGGACCGGGTCGGGTTACTGGAAACAGACACTAACTTGTAAAACTTTGTACAATATAAATGATTATCTAAATTTTAAAATTGACATTTGATTCATATCATATACTTTTGTATTGATATTATATTAGATACTAGAATTAGTAGTGAAAATTGACATTATGATTAATATCGACGACGACCTCGTTGGCGTAAAGTTTACCATGCCGGTCTGCTAATCAGAAGGTTCCGGGTTCGATTCCCGGCCCGGTCAACATCTTTGTGCTTAACTAAATTTGTTGGCTGTGGGTCTGGGTGTTAAATATGTATCTATATATAATAATATATGTATGTATGTATATGTAGTATATCAGTTGTGTTAGCAACCATAATACGAGCTAGAAATGGTTCAGTATGGGGCTAACCAGCCGTGTGTGAATGTGTCCTAATATTTATTTTTTTATTTTTATATTTATATCATATACTATTGTAATGATATTATAGTACTAGAATATAATTGAAAATTGACATGGATACATATCATATACTTTTGTAATGATATCATATTATTTGACTTGTAACTTTGGTGTTATCAATAAATGATTTGTATTTGTAGTTCCCCGAATAGTTAGTTAGCAGCCTAGACAGTCCTCTATGTTGGGGCTGTCTAGAAGAAAATGAAACGGTAGAACACGTGCTACTGCACTTTGAGGCCACTAAACAAATCAGAAAGAGTTACGGCCTGATGATAGCAGCTGAAGATGACAGTTCGCCTTCCATTGCTAATCTTCAGACAAACAGACCATCTGACGCAACAGGGGTGGAACAAAGGTATGCCAGTGAGCCAGGGCTGTGCTTCGTTATTTCAAGGAGCTTGGTTGGCTTGGGTAGGCTGGTAAGGGGGGAATGCACAATACGCCCCTAGCGGGTGTAAGTGCAGGTCTCATCACCCCCTCTTCAAATTAGAATAAGAATTAGTTAGTTAGCCTCGAGGTTTAACTATTAACTAGACACGGCCTTCTTGGATCTTGAATTTGAAATGTATAGGATATAGGTAAAAAAAAACATGCATTTTCCGATTTTGAGGCAATCTGACACAATTACGCCTTTAGTACACATGAATTCGCATGCGGCAGCGAGTCTTTGCGAAATAAATGCGGTAGCGAAACATCTGCAGAACGTTAGTACACTAAGGAAATGTCATTGTCACTGCTTTCGGCTTCCATTTTGCGAAATGCTGTCCTCTCTGACAGAACGCGTAGTGACGCTATTCGATGCGAAACTCCACTAGCGAATCAGCTGCGTCTGTGTAATGGCCATTTCGCAGTTACTTGCGAAACAATACCGATAAGGACGCAACTATTTCATCTTGCTATATAGTAGAGCGAAACATAACATGCGTAATGTAGTTTTAAGCTGCCGCATGCAAATACGTAGGTGTACTAAGGCGTTAATAAAAAAAAATACGTAATTTTTTTTTTGGAAAATCTTATATATAAAATTTCCGTGTCACAGTGTTTGTTACCGTACTCCTCCGAAACGGCTTGACCGATTTTTTTCAAATTTTATATTCGTATTCAGTAGGTCTGAGAATCGGCTACTGTATATTTAGTTTTTTTTTTTATTAAGGCATAACAACGTTTGGCGGGTCAGCTAGTAATCATATAAATGTAAACTTGTAAATACTCACCCATATCTCGCAAAATCAGTATACGCTTTCATAAAGAAGTGACTCATGTTTCTGTCGTTGCCCGTCCACGTCTGACGATCTATTCGGTATCTGTACAAAAATACATTCATAACATAATTACAGTTTAATTTATAATTATTATGAAATAAAATATCTAAGCCCAAAATAATCAATACTTGTATGTTTAGGCAGTTACCGAAAAATTTAACCTTTGAAATATCATTACTTTGACGACCTCGTTGGCGCAATGGTTACCATGCCGGACTGCTAATCAGAAAGCTCGGCCAAAATCTTTGTGCTTAACTAAATTTGTTGGATGTGGGTCTAGGTGTTAAATATGTATCTATATAAAATATATGTGTATGTACATGTAGTATATCACTTGTGTTAGCCACCATAACACAGACTAGAAATGGTTCAATCGGGTTGACCAGCCGTGTGTGCAATGAGTCCAAATATTTATTTTATTTATTTATTACATTTTGTTTTTAAGATTTTGAAACAAAAGTGTTAGCTCTTCTGTCCCACATAACTCTTCATCCATGCAAGGCATTTCAGCCAACGGACTCGACAAAATGCTGATCACAACTCAGTTTCCAAATTTCTTTATTAAAAGTTGAAAAAGTAACATTAAATAGGCTAGTGTACTTACAATAATATTAACCTGGCAATTTAAACAATGATTTTAAAGAAATATACACTTCGCGAGGTTACTATAAGAACCTTTTACAATGTTTATAAATTGTAAAAGTAAGTATATAATAAGAACCTTGTTCATGAGCCATTTACTCATCATCTAACTTATCTTATGTACGCTTTAGCAATAGCAGTGCATTTACTGGCTGAAGAGTAGAACAACTGTGTAGTTGTGCTCTGCATATACATACATGTACACCGGCTCGTGTTGTTCTAGCAACAACTTGCTTGTCTGTTACACATCTTACCTCCTGGGGAAGAACTGTTGGTCCATGAAAGGTAAACCAGCAATGAAAAAAAGCGCGGTGTCATGCGCTAGCTGCCGTCACTCTGGCCACCGGAACGCCTCCACAGTTGTGTTCAGCACATACATGTACACCAGCACGTGTTGTTCTAGCAACAACTTGCCTGTCTGTTAAACAATATGTTTTAAATCTTACCTCCTGGGAAAGAACTCCTGGTCCATGAAAGGCGCGCCGGCAAGGAAGAAGTGCTCGGTGTCGTGCGCGAACTGCCGCCACTCTGGCCACCGGAACGCCTCCACAGTTGTGTTCAGCACATACATGTACACCGGCACGTGTTGTTCTAGCAACAACTTGACGAGTTGGTCGGTCGGCGCACGGTACAGGAAGTCCGAGAGGAGCTGGGGGGAAATTAATGAAGTATAATAATAACTTATTGACTCAGGCGTTACTTTGTGGAAATCCATTGTAAATAGAAGACAAAATTAAATATTTAGTGTACTTCCGCTGTGATCCGAAATCCAAATTAAGACAAGTAAAGGAAAAATTAACTAAGATTAATTAAGATTAACGTTACCTATCACAATTCGGAAATTCTTAACTCTACGCGTGTTTCGCCTAACCACAAGGCATCATCAGGAGATGCTGACACTTCGAACGACAAGTCGAGAGTGAACTGCGGACAGTACAGCGGAAGTACACTAAATATTTAATTTTGTCTTCTATTTAAGTCTAATAATCTTTTATTTTCGCGTAGAAAACGGTCACACTTACTTATTATTAAAAGTTGGAATGAGTCCAACAGTGTGACCGTTTTCTACGCGAAAATATTAAGATGCCTTACGTGAACAGTTTACAATGTCTAACAATCTTATTTGGCATTTGAAATAAAGAGCGTTTTCCCGCTTTGTTCTAACCTAGTCTGCTATACTGTTGAAGTTCAAACAAGCATGATATTTTTTTGTAAATTAGTGTTTTTTTTAATCTAATACATTAATTGCTTCATTATGGTTACACATTTAAATATAGGTATCTCATAATGGACTCTGTTTGGGTATCGTAACACATGAGGATTGAGTCGGTTTATTAGCTTGCAAAAATAAACTTTTATCGTTAAGAAATTCATCAATATATATATTTTATTTTACTCATAACGGGCTTGCGCTTGATCGCAATTCACCTGATTGGCAAAGAATTCCACGCCTTGGCAGTACGCACAATGAAGGTGGACGCAAACCGCTTAGTAGCCTTAGACACCTCCGCAGTATAACGATGCCGCCTTGGTGTTTATAATAGCGTTTATGTAACAATAAGAATTTTAATTTATTCTCAAACTTACTGTCTTTGTCTATTTCTATTAACTTTGCAGGTAGGTTTTTTAGTCAATAGGTGCAGATGACCTATATGATTATGATACAATTGCCTCAATATAGATATCAAATTTAGACTATTATAATACATACGATGTGAAAAAATTGCCACACTCTCTCAGTTCACTCATTGACCAAGGGAAAATAAAATAAATATAATGGTTTCCAAGGCACAAGTTTCTTCTGTGTGTTCCACCTTAGATCACAATGTCGCTTACCTGGCCATAAACGTACGAGCTGGCACGGTCGTAGTACGTAATTAGATTTAGATAAATATAATACTAGTAGCTAATTGTTATTTATAATAAGATTTAATAAGAAATTAGTTTATAACCTAGAGAGGTACTCTAGGTTATAGACGTAAGTTTTTAAAAGGCGCTGTTAGCCTAGTAAAAACCTAGTATATTTAGTTAATGTTGCGTAGAATAAGAACGCTGTACAAACATATTTTAATAGTTATGTTAATAAAGTACTTTCAAAATCAAAATCAATGTCGCTTACCATCAGGTGAATTGTGATCTGTCGTAAGCCTATAGTTTAAAAATTTCAACTCACATGTATATACTGGTCCCGTATAGCGCTCACGTTCTTCGGCTGCGGATGGTACGTGTACATGTACTTGATGGCGTTGTACACGCCGCGCGGGTTCAGCGTGTAGTTATACCGCATCACCAGCTCTGTCACCTTCTGCTCGAACCACTGCGACGAGACCTCGTACGTCGGGGCTAGCGACTCGTTGTTATCTGCAAACGGTACATATCAGGGATAAGAGAGATAGATAGATAAACTCTTTATTGGGCAAATTAAGTTAAAGTCAAAATAAAAAGTAACAACACAAATGTATGCCACAAACGGCGGCCTTATCGCTAACAGCGATCTCTTCCAGGCAACCTTTGGATGGAAAAGAGTAAGAATACAGTAAACTCCATGTAACGTCACTCGATTTAACGACACTCTCTAAAGCGTCGAAATCAATTGAATGTGCAATTTCGAAAAGGGCACATGTCGCATATTTTGCCTAATAGGTTTTTTTGTATTAATGTGATGTAAATGCTTGCCTACACCCATTATGATCGAAAAGAGCACATCTCTATTATTCAGATATGTGCCCTTTTCGAAATTGCATATTCAATTGGTTCTCTATTAAACATTGTAAACTGTTCACGTAAGGCATCTTAATATTTTGTTGGACTCATTCCAACTTTTAATAATAAGTAAGTGTGACCGTTTTCTACGTGGAAATCAATTGGCGTTGGTTTAGCTTGTATTCCATACAATGATACATTCTCTCCATTTAACGACCACCTTCTATAACGCCATAAAATGCACAGTCTCTTCAGTGTCGTACTATACAGTTTACACTGTACTAAAGAGTATTACAGATTTACATATATACAAAAAAGTGTGGCGCGGAAGTTGCCACAGTTACTGATGAAACCTAGATGGCGCTGCAAATCGAGCGTGCAGCCTACAAATTCCGCAACGCGCTGCAGTCGCATAGTGATATAACTATAGTAGATTGCGTGACCCGAGTGAAGTCGTTTCAAGTGTTCTATGTGAACGGTTTTCAACAAGAGGTTGAGCCTCTACTATATTTATTAGTCTATTATATTATAGACATTTTCTGGGTTTCAAATACATTATTTACTCGTAGCTAATTTTTTACCTTCAGATTTAAAAAAAAAATGTAAGCCCGTTCACCACATAAAAAAAAATGGTTGCCTGTAAAGTCGGTTTTACGGGCGAAGATTTTACGTGACAACGTCTGCCGCGTGCTGCGCGCGCGGCAGACCGATCATAGTTGAGTGGGAGAGAGACGCAAGGCATTCGGCGGGCCTCTCTCTCGTTCGGTGACTCATCGTAACGTTACCGGGCGTTACACTTTTTCATAAGTGACTCCCAGCCGCAACCTAATTTAAGACGTTGTCACGTCAAAATTACCGTCTCCAAAAGGCTAAGTGCTTTTAATATTGGTTGGGTGATGTTGCGTTCTAGGATGCAGCGCGCTTGCCTAGAAGAAACCGATATACTCTCGCCTTGAGGGTAGTATAAGATTACAGTTTTAATTGTAATGAGGCAGAGCTTGTACCAAGTAATCAGAGATGTATAATAGTGTAAATTTAAAAACCAATTAGTTAAGTAGTTTAATTCAATATGTATGTGTGTAGTGTATAAGTAGTTAAGTACCCTATAATGAACTTTAATACCCGAATTGAATTCATTATATCTTTAAGGCTTATTATAATTGTATGGAATAAATAAATACATACAGTTCAGAGGGAAAAGGGACACCAAAGTCTCTGGGCGGGGAGAGCAGCGGCAATGCGCGAAGCGGTCCTGCATCCCTGCCCCCGTCGTGAGTTAGGACACCGTGAGGTTTTAGTCGGTAGTGACGGCCCTTCTGGCCCTCGAGCCCAACATACACCGCATACCTCCCCCAGGCTTGTGGCGGGAGATGCGTAAATGCATTTACTCACGTAAAAAAAAGGCATACCAGCAAAGTTGGGGGTCGAATGGAATCGGATCGTGCAATGAAAAGAGCTTACCTGGGACGAGCGAGCGGTCGTCGACCGGTTGGACATCCCAGGTATCGCTGGATAGACCAAGTGGAGGAAGGAGGACCTGCGTAATCTTGAGGTCACGCAGTGGCAGGAGAAGGCACAGGACCGAGAAAAGTGGAGTCTCCTAGTATCGGAGGCCAAGATCCGATTCGGGTCGACGCGCCAACCCAGTTAGTTATATAAATATAATAAATAATAGGTAAAAGGGTAGTGAGATAACCTAAATATATTTAGGTTATCTCACTACCCTTTTACTGTACCTGTATAGTATGTAAAGATGCTGGTTGAAAACCAGCGCTGGGGTACCTTGAAAGTACTCTCAGCATTATGCTGAACCAGCACCTTTTGTGCACAAATGAAATGGTTAATTCTTGTTGGTACATTTTTTAATTTGTGCATAAAAAAATATTTTTCTTTCTTTCTTTCTTTCTTTCTAGTTTATTAGTAAGCAAAGTTGGTACTCACACAGTACATAGGCGGCCTCCTGCGCAGTGACACCCGCCATATAGCGCAGCGCGGGGTTGAAGGCGCGCCGCCGCACCAGCTGCTCGGGCTCCGAGTCCAGGAAGCGCCAGTCCCGCGCGCGCCAGCCTTCGTACCACTCGTCCCCCGGGAACGTGAAGTTGTTCTCGAGGACCGGTCCCCACGGGATGAAGCCCACGTGCGGCTGGAACAGAAGTCATAAAAATCATACTAACTGTACAGGACGACCGATAGTTTTAACCAAGAAATAATTTTAAGTAGACCTTTTGTATAAGGAATAATTTTATATAATGACATGTTACCTATATAGTAAAATAAATGATAATTTTGGTAGGGCCCGGCTGTACCGCACACTAATATTATAGGTGCGAAAGTATGTGTGTATGTTTGTTACTTATTCCCGCTGAAACGGCTGAACCGATATTGATGAAATTTGGTGTAAAGGTAAGACAGATTTTTAGACCTTGGATTAGCACATATGCTCTTTATCCCAGGACTTATCTACTTTTTGTCCCGGATTACCACGGCTAACACCTGGGCGCAGCTAGTATTTTAATAAATTACGATACACTTATTAATATCGTTGGTACGATTATTAATATCGTAAGTGTACGCATCATCGTAAGTCAAATGGATTCCTTCTTTATTTAGACAATCTAACGCACGGCATTTCATTTCTTAGTACGAGTATTAAAGAAGAAGAAGCTAACCTGAAACTCAGCATTCCCGAGCTCGTAGAAGCTGCGTCCCTGGCGCAGGCAGTTGACCAGCTTCCAGGAGGAGTCAGTGGGGCAGCCCAGCAGGCGGCCGAACACCAGCGACGTGTTCTGCACGCGGTACTTGTCCTGGATCAACGCCCAGTCCGCCAGCGCTGATCCGCTCTGCAAACACATGAGAAATCTTATAAAAAAAATCCAAAACTACAATATGTGGTTAAAAAGCCAAAAAATATATTTATAAAATGATTAATAATGACAATTACGCCGGCCAATTTATTAGCCACATTTTTTTTGTGTCTATATCAATATCTATATTAAAAAGAAAAAAAGTTTGATTGTTTGTTTGTTTGACGCGAATAGACTGAAACTACTGAACCAATTTGAAAAATTCTTTCACCGTTGGGAAGTTACATTATCCCCGAGTAACATACGCTATATTTTGTTCCTGTTTTCAATGTAGATTATTTTAGATCCCGTGCAAAGCCGGGACAGGATGCTGGTATGTTATAATATATAGAAATATATAATTGTAATTAAATATTACCTTATAGAGCTAAAATACTTTCATCATCAAATCATCATGTTCAGTTAAAAAATTATTTTAATAATAGTTCTACAACTTTGCCATCGCATGGATATTTTTTATATAACATACTACATGTTTCATATACATTTATTTTTATTTGTGTTTTCTAATTGCACTAATACAATTTTTTTTTCAATATAATTTTTTAAATCCTTTTTTTTCTTTCAAAAACAAAGAAAGCGAAGGATTAACAGACATATATTCATAGTATACCTGAGCAATAACCCTGGTGACCAGGTCCCTGGTCTGCGGCGCCACCATGAGCAAGCCGGCGGAGGCTGCGCCGGCGCCGGGCCCGAACAGCGTGATGGCGGAGGGGTCTCCGTTGAACGGCGCGATGTTCTCGTGCACCCAGCGGAGCGCCATCACCTGGTCCAGCATGCCGTAGTTCCCCGGGGAGTTCTCGTCAGCCGTCGACAGGAAACCTGGAACCATTCATAATAAGCATAAGTAGCCCACTATTCGTTCCCACTGCTGGGATTCGGGGCCTACTCTCACGAGGCTCTCCTCGTGAGATATAGCCTATAATACACCACGCTGGTCAAGTGCGGGTTGGCGGATGACACACGTCCTCAGATATTGTGGTCCTCAAACATGTCGGTTTCCTTCCTCACAATGTTTTCCTTCACCGTAAAGCGAGTGCAAATCCACTCATTACTTGTAAAACAAGTCATTGGTGTAGGGCGGGATCGAACCAGGGGCCGTCTGATTTAAAAGAAGACGTTATTACCACCGAGCCATACTCGTTTTTTATTTTATTCGCTATTTCGTATGAAGGAATAACTGCAAATCCTGTTTTTTTTTCTATGCCTTAGGTGACAAACAATATGGATATTGAATATAATCGGAATTATTTAGAGACTCAGGCGTTACATTGCGGAAATCGTTGACAATAAAGGCATATTGACCTCTGAATCCGCTGTTGATAAAAGAAAATTTGAAATATAAATACTACTAAATACTTCCGCTGTGATCTGAAACCAAATTAAGATAAGCAAAGAAAATATCAAAATAGCACAAAAAAAATTGTGTATTTTAATATTTTGATTGGTTTGTTTATTTTCTACTATTTTTGTTTGCATAACCTTTGGAAACTACAATTAAGTCTGTAGATTTAATTAGACGTAATAAATTCTATAAAATCTTATTCCAGTGTCAATTTTATGAAGCCATGACATTGCTAGGATATCAAACTTTTATTCTCGTATGAGCTAAGTGGCCAAGCTATGGTGTCGAGAGTTTTCAAGCAGCCTGAAAGCCTCTGACTTTGCTCGTACTAAGACTAACAGCCGGGACCTACAATTTAACGTGTCATCCGACCTGCGGCAGCGCACAGATGAAAATGCCACTTTTAAAACGACAGTCTTGTGTATGGTCACCCATTCAATCACCGTCCTCGTCGACCGTTGCTTAGCTTCGATCATCGTGTCAGATCACCTCAGCTAGTCGAGCTACAGGCGCTACGATATCAAACTAAGTTCAGTAGGCATCTATCTTTCCTCCAAGAAGAATAAGCCACACTCACCCAAAGCCCCCAGTCTATAGTTGAAGGAGACAACCACGACGTTGTAGAAGGCTGCCATCATATGTGCAGGGAAGAGGTTGGAGGCACCCGACATGAACTGACCGCCGTGGATGTATACCATTACCGGGTAACGCTGCGCCGTCGACCCTGCCTCCGTCTGGGAACCAGCAATGGATGCTTCTATTATAAATAATCTAGATGGAAGTGCAAAACAAAACCACATGCGAAGCATTTCCTATTTCATACAGCATTTGTTTTGACTTTATACATCTAAATCTATTATAAGTAATTTCCTAATTTATCCTTTGGGAATCTGTTGTAGAATTTAATTTTTGTCCTTTGACAATGATGTGACCTATTTGCTTTTGTAAATACAATATACAATAAATATAATATTTATCCTTATAAAACTAATCTATACCATCTCTAGTGCAAATCCACACATAACTTGAAGAACAAGTCATTGGTGTAGGGCTGGGATTGAACCAGGAGCCTTCTGACTAAAAAGCAGACTTATACCCACCGAGCTACCTTTCGCTTTCTATATCACTAATTATAATTAATTATAGACAACATATAATAAGACAGCCTCCTTGCGATCCAGTTATTCCAGACCAGGCATGTTCCATATTAGACTAGATTAGCTGATGCGTCATGTTAGTCAAATGTCAAGCTGTACAGTCTAAAAAAATATTATTAAATTTTATATGACCTCTTTGGCGTAAAGGTTACCATACCGGACTGCCAATCAGAAGGTTCCGGGTTCGATTCCCGGCACGGCCAACATCTTCTAAACTAAATCTGTTGGCTGATGGTCTGGGTGTTAAAGTATATGTATCTACATAAAATATGTATGTACATATGTATATGTAGTATATCAGTTGTGTTAGCAACCATAATACGAACTAGTAATGGTTTAGTATGGGGTTAACCAGCCGTGTGTGAAATGTGTCAAAAAAAAAGTACTTTGTAATAAGTATATTTTAACATCCGTATTTCTATTCACTCTTAAAATACAAAATAGTAAGCTGCGTCAAGTATTGCATAAATGACCTAGCTCATCTTAACTAGGTCACACACAGAGCGGCACTATTTCACTCCCCGGTGAATCCAAGCCAGTCCATTTTGGTATGACACAAATAACAAAATCACTGCGGAACGTTTTACATAATTAATCTCGTATTAAACACTTTTGAAGTTGTAAGTTCGCTTTAAAGAGGGTATGTCGTTATAAGGATGGAGTAAAAAATGCTTAAAAATTACTTGTGTTGTTTGGGAGGCTCCCTTATATATCTTAATTTAATTTGAATGGTATTGAACATTTATACATTCCGTGAAAATGTTATGTGTCTACAAACTACCGTAATTGATATACAATATAGCATAACTAACATTATACACTATACATGTATAGTAAAAAAATACGTAAAAACATTTATATTGTATGGGGGCCCCGATTATTTTTTTTGCCCCGGATTAACGCGGATAACACCGTGGGGCGCAGCTATAGTAAGGTAAGTAAGTCTAAAGTAGACTTTGTTAGCTTTTAGGTTTTTTTTGGCGATAAAAAACCATAACGTCCTGTTCACAATGTTTAGGTATAGCCAAAACAAGGTGATATAACGAAAAAATATCCATGGCTGACAATATGCACCCTGATTGAGGGAACAGCTATATAAACTGTCACATTCCGGTCAGCTGCGTCCAATTACCGTCTCGTTGGCGGCGCCTACCTCGTTACCGTGTTAAATACCTTGATTAACTACGACCATTCATTACCGAATATAAATAGACGTGGATGAAGAGAAACATATGTCAATATGTGGAAAATACAGTTAGTTTTGCATGGTGGCAGGACATTTTAGGGCTAGTAGAGGCCATTAGTAAGCGAGTCCGACTCGCTCTTGACCGGTTATTTTCATCAACAACTATGTATAAAGCGGAGGCTCGATCGCTTTAACGAAGGATTGGGACTTTTTTTATGATGGATAGGCAAGCGCTTGATCGAAACTCACCTGATGTTAAGTGATGTTGCGATCTAGGGTGGAGCGCGCTTGCCTAGAAGAAACCGATTCACTCTCGACAGTAAGGTTATAGTTCAGAGGGAACAGGGATTCCGGCAATGAGTTCCACAGTTTAATGGTCCGCACAAAATATGAGGAAGCGAAACGCTTCGTGCGGATTTTTGGAACTTCAACTGTATAGCGGTGCCTCCTAGCCGTCTCCCTATCGGCTATCGCGACTATCGGTTTCTACAGAAAAGGTGGTACTTTTTTTACTCTTTGCAGCTACTCGTTTGACAAGCAGGGCGCGAAAACACTAAAAAAAAAACACAAACTCTGGCCTAATGTGAAGTAGGTATGCCTAGTCTGGAATAACTGGCTCTTGAAAGAGGTTGCTAGCCAAGTCAGCAGAAAATGCCCTACCATCATGCAAACGATAACTTCTTCCTATGAGCCAATTTCTTCGTAAGTGACCAAATCGAAATAAAATTATTTATTGACCTTACGGCATCACGCCGTACTGGGCAAGTCAATTTATAATTAATTTCATAAATGTATATGCCTATAATACACTTTCGACACCAAGTTTTGGTGTCGAGACTTTTCGACCGCCCGATGGCCTCTGACTTGGCGTAACGACTTGTACTAAGATTAACAGCCGGGACATTTAACGTGTCATCCCACCCACGATAGCGCCCAGATGAAAATCCCACTTTTAAAACGACAGTCTTGTCTATCCTGTGTCACACATTATAGCATCGTCCGCATCGAGCGTTGATTAGGTTCGATGATCGAGTCAAATCGAATAGGCTAGCCAAGCTACAGGCGTTACTGTTATTCAAAGCGTTTCATATAACGTTGCCTCACAGTGGATCCGTTCCAGCTGCTGAACATCATTATGAGACACGAGGCGGTGCGTCACGATAATTGCTACTACAATTGTACACTGCTACGTCGCCTAATGAAGCCTATTGCCGGTAATTGCGAGCGGTCAACATCAAAGCTTCAATTAACGATGCACGCCAGAAATCATTGCGACCCCAGAATCCTGTCGGCACGTCACAGGAGATTCGTCGCACAATTTGTTGGATGGGTTGGATGCTGCTGTGACCTAATATACAGGTTGTCTCTAATTGGTCAGTCTAAATGGTAAACTTAAATTGAAATTAGCTTTATTCTGTAGACATTCTGGATGTGAATGTGGACTTAAAATCGAAAGTTTTACAATATCTTTATTTTAATTTGAAAATACAATAAGTAAGAGTTATTTGCAAAAGCATCGTCAATTTACATTAAATATTATTTTATATGCAACATAGTTACTATTTAACATTGTTAAATATATATTTATCTTTTAGAGTGTCAGAAAAGTTATAATAGCTTTTGTCTAATAGTAGACTTTTTATTGAATTGAACATAGTCTAGTAGTCACATGTCATAATGTCAGGAGGGATATTATTATTACAAAAATCAATACCTAAGATATGAAAACTGTTGGCAATTTTAGGTAATCTTCGTTTTGGTACATGTAATTGGTAGTCATAAAGCGATGTTCGATACAGAACAGAAATAGTACTCACATTAGGCGAGAATATGTTCAAATAGAGACAATCTTCGTCCATATCCCGTATGCCCTTGGTGGCTCCGGTGTACTTGACAGGCTGTGGGCACGCCGGACCCCAGTCCACTGCCTGCATCAACTGCCACCCTGGGTGCTGACGCGGCGGCTGCCGACAGAAAACAGGATTATTACATCACTATATTTTTGGATGAACAGTACTTTAAGGAGGTAATTCTACTTATCAATGTAAACCACTCTATTAATTGAGCATCAATCTTAAAAGTAAACTTAGCTAGCTGATATGAAGAAGAAAGTGAAGAGACACCAATACAGAGTTAAAGTTCCAAACTTTCGTACAAAACACTTTGCGTCAACCTTTATTGTGATCACAGCGAAGCTTTGGAACTCTCTACCTGAGTCCCTGTTTCCTAAGATGTATCTTCTAAATAAAGTCTTAAAAAGTAGAGTTAATAGGTATCTTCTAGGTAAGCGTGCCACACCGTAGACTACAGCGCAGCTTAACATCAGGCAAGTTGTAGTCAATTGCAAACTTATCATAGATAAAATAAAGCAATTTATTTTTGTGTCTTAAGATTTTTTTTTCATAATTATGGGTACAGTTAATGATTAAAATATTGCTTTAATACCATGTTCCATTAGTTACAGGATCAAAATTGACTTGATTAGGCTGATAAGAGTGAAATGTATTCTATGCCCCGAGTTGAATGTCCATATATGTACATAAGTAAAATCACCTCCATTTCATATATGAAATTAGTGAGGGTTTTATTATGTGATGGAATTCATAATATATAGTCTCATAAGGATATTTGATTTTGTATGCTGTGACTAGTCTAATGATAAAACTAATATCACAGCTACCTTAAACCGGCCTTCCAATACTGGAGGCCTTGCATATGGGATGCCGAGAAACACTGAGGCTTCTCCTTGTATCCTCTCTACTGGAGTCAGCCAGGGTCGGTAGCCAGAGTCAGGGTCTGGATTATCATACAAATACACCTGGAAAATAAGATATGCATAAGTAAGATATAAATTTAAAACTATCCTTGACAAAAAAACAATAGTACAAACAACTTGGCCAGGATTTTTTTTTAGGTGAAATAATTCAATTAATATTAATCTGTTTGTTGTTAAAGAAATAAAATAAATAAATGAGTACATAGGTAGTACAGCATAACAACTTTATAGGACAAACATAAATTAGATTGGAACGGGCCTAGATAAATAGAAAGAGAGGTCTTAACCCAACTTTATATCAGAATGGTCCTTGATATTTTTGAAATCACATTGTAAATAGGCTTTTTAGTGCACATAATAAAACACTTGGTTTATATAAGCTAGAAACTTGCCATGTTACTAAAATGAAAGACACAATGCTCCCACAAAAACAGAAAAATATGATTAATATATAAATTTAATATATCAAGAAAAAATACAATTCTCAATACTATTAATTCTAATCTTAATAAAATAATTCATAAATGTATATATTCTTTATAATTTTAGCATAGATATGTTTTAGAATGTCAAATGGAATTAAATTTTTGGAATTTTAGAGAAGTTTAAGCTTGGAACTGACCTTAAAACCCTGCACTTGTCCATAGTTAGTGGTGACGAAGATGTCCCTCTTCAGCTGCCTCGAGTCTCGTCTCTCCCGACCTTGCAGATCTTCTCTCCAACCTCCAAGCACTCCAGGGAATAGAGCATCAGGGTTGTTGGGATCTCGATTCTGAAATCAATACTTAGTTAAGCTTACTGACAAACTAATAAAAATATTTGCTGTTAAATTTTTGTAGTGACATAATTATGTATGTTACGTTGATACATTAATGTGCAAGCTCCTTTCTGCGACTAGAAGTCCTCTGGCTTCCTCTGTGTGTAGGGCTTGGCTGGTGGTTTTTTTACAGTGACATATAAAGTATAGTGTATGTATGATTGTAATTTATACAATTAAGATTTAGGATACTAGGTACATACTCAAATAAAGAGACAAAAAGGCAAAACTTATATTAAATTTACAGAGAATTAATTTGTTACCAATAAATTACTTCCAAACTAACTGGAAGGAGAGTGCCTAGGCCAGAAAAGCATGGGGATCATTGAGGGAGACTTTAAAGCAAAACTTAAAGGAAAACTCTTGCCCAACAGTGGGACAATATAGGTTAGAAAAAACTTGTATGGTAAATAAACAATAGTCCAACATTACTCACAGTTACAAACTTGTACTGATCGTCCAAAGGGTTTGTGTACAAAGGTTTGTATGGGAAACCTCCGGGTTGGTTTATATTTGGATTGTATGGGTTGTACCGAGTTGGGTCCATGCCATATCTCCTGTTGTTGTACACATACGTCCTGTAGTCGCTGTCTCCCGGGCTTGGCAGCCTGGTATTCCGAGCACTGTCTTGTGTCCCTCCATAGAATTCATTATTAGCTTGACCATTGTACAAATCTTTGTTAGATTGTCCATTAACGTTAAGACACAGTAATAACGTAAAAAATATGTTTTTGAACATGATATATTCACTGAAATATCACTTTTTCGTAAGTTTGTGTTGAAGAACAGTGTGAGTCACCATAATTTTTACGAACTTTTTAACTCTTTTGTTGCCCAGTCTACTGATATTTTATGAATTAAAACATGTGTAATATGCGTTCATATTCTTCTAATACGACTTTTTTAAACTAAAATTACAGTACAAACTGTGAGTAATACATAAAAATGTAGCCAAACAATGCATGACACAGAACCAGTGACACGGAAACACAATCGGATTTATCTGAAAAAGCCCTAGTTTTATTACTTATCTAGTACAATATCACGTATGAGCGTTAGGGCTTATCTTCTTGTAATCACAAAATTATCAGCAACACAAGATACGGCAACGCCCTTTCAAATCGGTTTGTTTTGTTTCTATTCAATTTCACAACTTTTCGTTTGGCTTCCCTGCATCTGTCAACGGGCTGTCAAAAAATGGTAATATGCCAATGTCATGTTATCTGGGATTGTCGTGTGCCAGAATTTAATTTTGATAGACAAGTAGCATAAGGTTTTTAACATTAACATGTTTTTATGTTTTTTCAGTTCTTATATGAAGTGTTCCTAGAACCTCCTTGTGTTTTTCGAGAAAGAAACTTTTAAATGAACGTTTAGGATTCAAATTCAATTCTGTTAGCCGGAGCTGAGTTTGAATGCGTTTGATTCGACGCTCGGCGTGTCCGTAGAGATATTGCCCGAACCCGATGTATTATGATAAGATCGCGTTATTTAAGTGATTTGCTATTTTTATTAAGTTTGAATAATTCCTACGAATGTAGCCCCTTTTTATTTTATAGTAGGTATAAACGCGCTTGACTTATAAGTCAACTTCTACAGTATATTTAAAACAAACAGTTATAATTTAAGCCCGCGTCTGCATTCCGCTTAATTATTGGCCAAAATGCTTGGCTGCTACAATATTTGACCCAATTATTCTTATTTGCATTTCCATTAGGAAGGGAGGGTCGCGACCGCGGCTAGCGTTTGTGGACCGATGTTGTGCTTGTGCTAAAATATTTTAATCATCCCTGATATTAAATTAGCAAAATAACGAGACCACTAGCGCTGTGTCTGTCTCCCTTATTTTGTTGTGGACATAGCTGTCTTGTCCTTAAATGGATTCAAATTCAAAATGTCTTTATTTCCAACACATATATTTTAGAACAAGAATTGTGCACATTGTGCTTAGTTAATAGGGCATGGCTAAGACTATTTAAAATTAATTACTTAGTACTATATTTGTAACTAGTTATATTAATTTATCTTAAAATTATTTACTGACATGTTGGTAATTTTAATAATATTATATTAAAAGAAATATATTTTATAACAGGAAAAAGTTCTACATTTAGATTATCTTATACGTGTAGGTACACTCTGACTTACATAGGAACAAATTGTAGCTATTATATGTTGTTAAAAAGTCGGTTAGAGCGTGTTCGGGCATATAATCTAATTAGTACATATAGCAGTACTTTGTTAACTGTTATCTTAAGGGATATTATATGTACATAATATATTGGCACGAAAAATGGTCACTTTGACACGTAACAGGTAATCTTTTTAAGCGTAAGTGTGACCGTTTTTTCGTACATTTTTTTTAAAATGTATTGGAACACATTTCACCCGCGGCTGGTTAGCCCCATATTCAAACCATTTCTAGTGTTGTGTAGAGTTCATTACTAAGATGTTGGCCGTGCCGGAAATCGAGCCCGGAATCCTCTGTTTGGCCGTCCGACATTACGCCAACGAGGTCGTCAACATAATACGTGTCTTAAATAAGTTTATAAAAATATGAAATCAGTTAAAAATAAGTAAGTAATAAATAAGAATCTAAGTATCTATAGCCACTTTGCCATGCATTAACTATAATGCCATTAAATACTAAACAATTTGATTAAGATTACGACATTTTAGTTTATAGACGGCATTACTTATCTAATTACCTCCAAACACAGCTGTAGGTATAACTAGGCGTCTATATCAAAAACATTCAATTGAAGCGGAAAGCTTTCAAAAACATTTCGCTCATTTTATTAAAAGCAAAGCAGCCGGATCCCATTCACGTTTTAGAGTTTGGATTTCCGATACGAAATTCGCACGTTTCAATTAGCCAAATGCATTTCCATTTTCCCGGCGAAAGTTCGGCCGGAAACTCTGCCGATACCCGGGCATAGAACGTAGTTATTACGAGAGCATATGTTCAGGTATGTACAGGTACCTATGTTATATTCATGCCTGTCGATTATACATAATTAGATTCTTAACCCGCGAAAAACTTTCTTAAAAAACGACTTGTGTGGGTATGTTTGACTAAGCATGCGCAGCCCACTACACGTTCCCACTGCTGGGACTCGGAGCCTTCTCTCACGAGGAGAGAGAGATATAGGCCATAATCCACCACGCTGGCTAAGTGCGGATTTTGATAATTAATTTGTAAATAAAGAAGGTGACCATAACAAAATGGCGAATGTTATCCACAACTCCCTCCATATGAGTATCAAATAAAATGACTTGATAATTACGAATTCCAAATCCAAAATGGCCGCTGCCGAAAAGAAGAACCCCCAAAATTTTATTTCTTCCATACTTTATAATCTTCAGTTCAGTTTTAAATTATCTTTATTATACATACAGGTATATTACAAAACAGTAGTGTACATACACGTCTTTGGATCCTACTATTTTGTAGCAATATTTTAAATTACGTTTCAAAGGATCACTAAGCGTATCTAAACTGTATTTACAAAAATAATATTTTTTTAAGCACTTGGCGGCTAATTATTACATTTAGTATATAATCACACTTTTATTTTACTGTATGCTTAGTAGGCACTACAATTTTTAAACTAACAGTATAAAAAGTTATAATAATAAGCTTTATAATCTGACGGAGGTCGTATATCTTTGGTTCTATTTTGAAACTCACGAAAATTGCCGAAGCTACTCGTAGATCCGATCGAATGTTTCGAATTTGGAGTCTAATTCAGCTTTTCCCAAAGCACGTTGAGCGACTTCAAACTTCCGGACTAATAAAAACCTACCCATACGTATTCTACATACATACATAATATAAGCACTTAAGTAAAAACTTGTAAGTACCCGAACCGATCCCAGCCTCCGTGTAAATTTTCCGAAAGACGCGAAAGTTTTCTCAAGTAGGCGTGTAAAATGCGACGAACCACTCCGAGAGGCCCTTCTGTACATTTTCACGCGATGAAGACGGTGTATGCATTTGTGGAATTAGTATTTTCCCGCGCCCCGTGCGATGGTCAATGATAATTTATCTTATTTGATGGCCAATGTAAGAAACGTCTCTTATTAGCGATGTTCGCCTCTGCGGTCGCGGGGCGGGGTGCTAGCAAAGGACAGAGCTATAAAGTGTCCGTGCGCTAAGCCTGGGTTGTCGCTGTTTTGACTTTCGCATGTTTCTCATTATTTTCTGTATTTCCATGATTCATTTTCTGATTAATCATATTCTGATTAAGTAAATTACAATTACAGAAAAATTAAGCTTTCCTGTAGAAAGAAATCCAATACGAATTAAAAATATTTATTTGACTGGAAGCCTCAAAAAGTTTTTATTTATTTTCAATTGGCCTGAAACTCCACAAATATTCATTTTAGTTTTTACATTACTCCTTATGAAAGAACAATGTAAAACGGGACAAACATATGGGTGGGGAGAAGTATAAATTGTATATTCTGTTTGATTTGATTACATGCCTGTTAGAATATTATATAGATTTTTTTAGACATAAAATTAGTGCGTAGCACACTGCGCGGAAAAAGTAAGTGGTGAATCACTTAGTTTTTTATTTAGCGATAAATCACTTACTATTGATTTAGTAATGGCTCACTTACTTTTTTATTTAATGATGAATTACTTACTTTTTTATTTAGTAATGGATCACTTACTTTTTTATTTAGTGACGAATCACTTACTTTTTCATTTAGCGATGAATCATCTACTTTTTTCGGAGGAGGGGTAATATGCTCCATCAAGTGGTATATTATCATTGGCGGAATTCTTTTGAAATTATTTTTTCTGGAGACTCGCCCGATCTGTTTTTTATTCATAACTTTTTGACATTGCTATGCGGATATTTTCAGGAAATTACTTCTCGCTGGTTGCCGTGCTCAATTGAATTGAAGTATTTATTTTATAACGCGGTAAAAAGTTTAATAGTTCATGTCCTTTCACTGTCTTGACCAATTGAGTGTGAGCAAGAGGATGCGAACTTTCAAATATTTTCTTTATTGAATCGAGTTATAACAACTAGCATTCCTGAGCTTAAGTAACTCTTTCGTCAAAATATATATTATGTGCGAACCTTAAGAAATAAAATGAACATATTTAATTTTTCTTTTGGTAAAATCTGAACCAGTATGGAAAAATAAATATGTTTATATTGATTTGGAAGTGTATTTTGCGAAACAGGGTTCTCCTAATGCAGAAGCCACAAGAAATCTTTATACCAAAAATTCATAAGTATAATAATAACTAAAAAATTCCGTAATTTTTGTATAACTAATTACAAACTCAAAAATAACATAAACAATACATTTATCAAAATAATTTTTCATATATTTAAACACCCAGACAACCAGCCAACAAATTTTATTCCTCACAAAGATGTTAACCGTGCCGGAAATCGAACCCGGGAAGCTCTGGTTGGCAGTCCGGCATACTAACCATTACGCCAACGCGGTCACCATCTGAGAGTAAGAGGACAAATGGATAGAATTTGTTCCGCGCAAGGATTTACTTAGTGTATACCACAAACGCTTCTCTATTTGTCTACATCCGGATCTCTTTGTACGGTTTGTTTGTCCGTATACCTGCAGACGCACACAAAAGAATTGTATTTCCGCCGAGTATTGAGCACTGTATCCGTGGTAAAAAACGGGCAACACTGGTCGTTTTGCTTTCACCCGATAGTGCAGCTCAATAGCATTGCAACATGGACTGATTCAGTGAGGGTTTGTACAGCTTGAACATAATATATACCTATCCTAGATACGCTCAGCTGGTCACGTATCTCATTTAAGACACTGGACAGACACTGGCAGTGGCTTTCATAGTATTTTTTACTGGTAATGCTGGCTTGCGCTTGATCGCAATTCAACTGATGGTAAGCGATATTGCAGTTTAAGGTGGAGTGCGCATGCCCTGAAGAAACCGGTTCACTCTTGCCTTGATAATCGCTTGATTATAGTTATCGGGGAACAGGGAATTTGGCAAAGAATTCCACACTTTGGCGGTACGCACAATGATGGTGGAGGCAAACTGCTTCGTTTTTCCTAACCTCTTCTGTCTCTCTCTTGCGAAAAGATCTCCCCTAACTGACATAGTTTTCTTCTTCTTCGTATGAGCTAAGTAGCCGAGTTTTCAAGCCGCCCGAAGGCCTCTAACTTAATTTAACGACTGTTTGTACTAAGACTAACAGTCGGTACCTACAATTTAACTTGTCACCCGACCCACGGTAGCGCTCATATGATAATGCCACATTTAAAACATCGTCTGCATCGACCGTTGCTTAGCTTCCATGATCGCTTCAGTGCACTAGCTAGCCGAGCTACAGGCGCTAAAGTGACATAATAACAGATAATATAGGTTCTAACGATTGTTAAACCTGAATCAAAGCATATAAAATTGAAAAAACTGTAGTAGTCCTATATTTACCCTTGATTTTATAGGATTTTTTAAAATATGCCTTAATTAAGAGACTTGAGCCCCTTTTTTTTGTGAGGAAATGCATTAACGCATCTCCCGCTGCAAGCCTGGGGGAGGCGAGCGGGGTATGTCGGACTCGACGACGACCGTCACTACCGACTAAAACCTCACGGTGTCCCATCTCACGACGGGGGCAGGGATGCAGGACCGCTTCGCGCATTGCCGCTGCTCTCCCCGCCCAGAGACTTGAGCTCCTGGTCTTATCTGAGCAGCCAGTGTCCGCGCCTGCCCACCGACAATGCACCAATCCGCATAACTAAACTCAGCCGCCATCGTCAGAATTCCAACTGACAATGTCAGGCCGCGCCGAAAGCTGAGTAAAATTACAAAATTGATGCCCTCACGGAGTTTCACAAATTCACATTCTAGGTCGGGATTTGAAAGTTCAATCCGTAGCCCCGCGGCGACTGGAATGATACGTTCGCGAACAAGCTTCTGGAATATTCTCGCTTCGATCTGTATTTATGGATTCTTTCCGCTTGTGGACTCTAATATTTTTATAAAATTCAGATCACTTGGCTGCTTTTGGCATAAGAACCAATGCGGTTTCCTTTTTATATGGGATCGTAGTTATCATCAAAGTTTAATTAGCAAGTGAGCATTAAAAATTGTGAAGCTGGTTTTGATTCAAAATTAATAAACAATTTCGAAACAATGTAGATAAAATGATTTCTTCTTCCACTATCTCCCATAAGCCGTCATCTCTACACTCACTCGTTTCTCTCTCATGTCCTCAATCACACACTCCATCCATTTCATCTTCAGTTGGTCTCATGCCCTTCTTCCTTGCACTACCATTTCTTTACATCTCCTAGTAACATACTCCGTGTAAGATACATTTTTAATCAACTTTTAAAAAGTTTTGAAGTTCTCAATTCAAGTATGTTTTTTTGTGTCAACCAAGCCAAGCCAAGATTTGCTTCAACCTTTCATAATGATAACTGTAAAACATTGGAATCATATTCCGAAAAAAGTTCCTTGTTAACTCAACAAATTTATGGATTGATTTTGCAAATTTGGAAAAATAAGTATTATAGAAATATGTTTTAATTTTTGGTAAATTTAAGGCGGTTTTCCAATACTTCTTGTATTAACTAACTAACAAGCTATATTGACGGAATGACCAAACTGGATCTTGGCCTCCGATACCAAGAGACGCCACTCCCCTCAGTCCCGTGCCGTCTCCCTCTACCTGGTCTCCAGGTCTTCCTCTACCTGGTCTTTTCTGTGGTATTTGGGACGTCCGACCGTCCGGTTGTCCCAAGTACCTACACTCTCTTCACCGCTCGATCCGATTCCAACCCTTCTACGTGGCCGAACCAGCGAAGTCTGAGCTTTCATTTCGCCTATTATGTTGGGCTCAGCCACTAGGTCCTTCAAAGTATTAAAGTCAGTAAACAAAATAAGTACTTGGCCACTTGTTAATTTTATGTTTTCTCTCCATAATTGAGATTACAGCGCGAGAAGTCGCAACAGTGGAGGTATAAAGCGGGCGGGTGTAATTCGGTTAAGTCACCCACTTCCCAGTCGAGACCTTTGTGATCCTTCAAAGGGTCGGTATATTATGTTATCTACTTTGGGTATACACGAGCGGCCAAAACTACCGGGAAAAAAATATAAATATAGCTAATGCTGCCAGCATCTTGGGAACTCTGCCCCGCAGCGACGGCCTGGATGGTGAGCTTACTCTAATTTAAATTGTAGTGTTTAAGGTGGTATATAGTATTTTAATTGTTTTTTTCTAATAGTTATTTGTAAATTTAATTGTAATTACTCCCAATATATTTCTTATTAAAAATATATACCATATATATATCCTACAAATATAATAAACGCGAAAAATTGTGTGTAAATGTGTATGTTTGTTACTTCTTCACGCTCAAACGGTTGAACCGATTTTTGATGAAATTTGGTATGTGGATAGCTTAGTCCCTGGATTATAACATAAGCTACTTTTTATCCCGGAATAACTCGGGTAAGATCGCGAGGTGCAGCTAGCGTTAAATAATATATCCGAAAGAATTACTATTAGACCTACTTAACTTTACATAAATATTAGTTTAAGTAGGTTAGGTTAGTAATCACCTAACTTCAAAAAACCGATTCTTTCAACTACCAAAAAAATCTTTGCCTTTGACTTTGACAAAATTTAAAAATTGTGTGCTTCTGATACTAATAAAGATCTAAAAAAATAAAGTATTGATCAAATAATCGCAGCCCCAGAATTTTATAAGACTTTTCAAAATATATATTTTTTGTTCGTATAAGTACCTATTTACTTAAAATGCGAAAAATTACTTTGAAATACAATACGTTGTTCAGGAATAAAAGCTCTAAACTATTCGAAACAAATAGGATATTTGTTTGTCCACTATAAGGAAAATTCCCGTGTGTTTTCAATATTCTAACGGTCTTTCTAGTAAAATACTTATGGTGAAGTGTAGAATTATGAAAGCAATGTTCAGAAATAAGATGGAGGAGCATAAATCCGGATATTTGAAGAGGGCGCCTGTGTCGACTTGTGAGTGCAAGTTATTTTTAGAAAGGTTATTCACAAAAGATTTCGGGTAACTTGTGAAGGAGCATTTTACTGTTGATTCATTCAAACTGAAATTAAACATTTAGTAAACCAACTTGTGTGTTGTGATGGTGACATATATTGCTCTTAAATGTAAACATATTAAAAGCAAGATAGCCGCTAAAAAAGCAAGATATGATAAATCATAGTGTATGAAAGAAAGAACAAATTTATTTCAGACACAGAAGACACAAACATATAGGTACGTTGTATGTGTTTTACCAGTCAAGCCCTTTCATTTGATACCTTATTTAGAGAATTGTGAAAAAATATATTTAGCCGCCATTTAGTAGCAGTGGCCATTTTGGACTTCCGGTTAAAATCACCTTTCAAACACAATCGTAAATTGTATAGTCCTACTACATCTTATATATAAAATTTCCGTGTCACAGTGTTTGTTACCGTACTCCTCCAAAACGGCTTGACCGATTTTTTCCAAATTTTATATGCGTATTCAGTAGGTCTGAGAATCGGCTACTGTATATTTAGAAATAATTACTAAGGCAAAACAATGTTTGCCGGGTCCGCTAGTATAATATAAAAAGGCGAGAGTTTGTATGTGTGTGTGTGTATATTTATTACGTCTTCACGCTCAAATGCCTTAACAGATTTTAATGGAATTTCGTATTAAAATATTAAACTTGGATTAACACATAAGCTACTTTTCATCCCGGAATAACGCAACCAACTCCATGGAGCACAGCTAGCTTAAAAATATTTTACCAAGCGGTGCGAGAAAAGCCCAACCAATCTCATTTTTTCCAAACTACGTTTAGGTCTAAACTTTTAAAAACTTGTTAGGTCCAATCTCGAGTCGCCAGCCAGTAACGGGCTTCGTCCTACCGAAATCTCAAAAGAAACTTCTACGTCTCCTAAACAGGCAAACTTGGCCTTTGTTTATTATGAAACCGTTATGAAATCATCCCTTAAGTGCGGCAGAGGGAAATCTTGAAAGTTTGGAGAGCCCTTGGCTAATCTGTCAACTTGCAAGCCGTTCTATGCGCCAGTTTACCAACTACGTGATGACAATACATCTCGAAGCAATACATACAGTTTTATATAATATAATAGATATACCTACTACAGATATGAAGCGAATAATAACAAGTGCGTTCTACGTCTTAGAACGTTAACCCTAGTTTGTTGAGTTAATTGTCACTACAACTGACACTAAAACAGAATAGTTCCGAACGTTGGCACATTTTGTTTCAAAGAAACTATAGATAAGGGCCTCTCCTTTACTAAACCTCCTTGCAGCTATACCGTTCTCTTTGTTGGATATCCGTCAGGCATTAAGAAACTGTCATTGTCAAGTCTGTCTGTTTCGCTCTGTATCTACTCAATGGTATCTACCATATTAGGTACATACAATGAACGTGTGTTATTATAATTACCCAAATTGTATAAACCTATCACCATTGATTTAGTTAATTTACCAATTTATCATGTAGAATAAATTCCGGTAAATTATGTAGTGTTTGTTATTTTGAGATAAACATCCGCAACAGTATTTACTGCATAGCTCAAACGGCGGTGCTCCAAAATACAACACTCATCAATAACCTATTGACTCAGGCTTTAATTGTACCATACCTACCCGATAAGCAAAAAAAAATATATATTTCAGGTTGTTCCTGCGTGTGAAGAGTCCAGCCACGCGGAGTGAAACTTCGTTGTATTAGGAGGGTAGATTAGGGATTAGTTTACTGGTGTGAGTTGTAGTGGAGGTGTGGTTGTCGGTCGGAGGAACACGCCATTTTTTTTAAATATTGGTTTTAATTTTTCCTTTGCTTATTTTGTTTTCTATCTACAACACTCATTACATATACAAATATCAATAACATGTGGGTACGAGTAACAGTACGAGTACTACTGAACGAGTAACGTATAGTGAAAATACGAGTTATGCATGAGTGACAATCAATTACAGAGTCTTCTTATTTGTCTTCGTATGAGTTCGGTGGTCAAGCTCTGGAGTCGTGTCGGTTTCAGATCACAGCGGAAGTACACTAAATATTTAATTTTGTCTTCTATCTACCATGGATTTCCACAGAGTAACGCCTGAGTATGAGTATAGGTTAGGTCTTAATTAGTCTGAATACATACATTATGATAAATTCCCGATCAAACCTGTCCGCCACAGCAAAATAAAGCATCAGTAGAGTTTTACTATTTAATTAACCCTTGTATTGTAGTGTGAATAAGTATACTTACATATACAATAATAAACATTTTGCGCAAGTTTAACCAAAGCAAATCTGTTTTTGACATTCTATTAGAAATAGAGCGTACATTAAACCCTTCAGTAACATTGGAATAATCATGGAAGGCAAGTGAATACTGAATATTAATCAATTGGAAGACAATCTGAGTTATACTAAGATAATAGTTATTATTTGTTAGCCTGGGATAAGATTCATAGTTACTAGAAGATAACTTATATGAGTAAAATAGATTAAATAATAACAGTTAAAAAAAACTAAAAAACACGCTTTTTATAGAAAACCGTAATTTTATCAAATTAGTGTATTAGTAGAAGATACGATAAACAACGACCTTCACCTATCTGTTTAATGGATAAAAATTATTCGATAGGTAATTTCGCTTATTAAAAATGATAAAAAACATGGGTTGCCTGATAAAATCTTGGCCAGGCTATAATTAATTAAAAATTGAAAATTCATTTTTTTTTTTTAAATTTCACTATTGTGTTTATCAAAAAAATTTAACACTATCGGAAAGTTCACAGCCTATAGAATATGCAAACGGAGGGTTGCCTATTATTTTCCTGGCATAACGTTTGGGTTGCCAGGTGTAAGCCGGTATTTCGCTCGTAGTTATTTTCACCTATTTGTTTAATCTATTAACTAAACATAAAAATAAGCGCTGTTTTATTGTGAATACGATGATATAGGGTTGCCCGTAATAAGTCTGTCCTGAATGACGGTTGCCGAATTTTAAAAAGTTAAATTTTAATGCGACTGGTGACGTACAACATAGAGGTCCGAGTCTATACTTCCGCCAAATTCGATTTTAAAAATAATTAACTCTTGGATTAGCTATCAAGTCTCTAACCAACTCGCGACAAATTATAACAATGCTTAACAGATATGGTCATACAATTTAGCAGAGGAACTAGAAACCGAAATGACTTATACATCAGTCAAAAAAAAACGCCGCAATACCAAGTGGCATCAGTGCAGTAAATGGACTTAGTACTCACGTTGCGTTTGATAATTTTGATCGTTTCGTTGACACCACATCCGGTAAAGACACGATGCACGACACAGTTGGTATAATCTATCAATTTCCCAGTGGTGATCATTTTGATAATATTGAAGCTACGAGTTCATCGCAACTTAATGTTAGTGAGAATGAACAAGGACCATCACGAAAAAGAAGACGTTTCAATGAAATTTCACGACCGATTCAACCGTATTATTCATAACCAAAGACAACTTTGCAAATGCTTACCTTAGATTCGTTTACTAACACGCTGGAAGTCTGAAGTCTATATTTGCCGCCGATAAATTCTTCTCCAACATCTCACGCAGTAGTAAATGAAACACTTGTCATAGCAAATGAAATAGCCGAAAAATGTCAACAGGAGCAAATAATAGTGACATAGGATAGATATTTAGCTATAGCCAAAATGGCTATGCAAATCAAAAATAAAGAAAAACCAAAATTTGATAATTTTTTTATAAATTTAGGAGCGTTTCATATGGAGATGGCATTTTTTAAAGCGGTCGGGAAATTTATTGATTGTATAGTTTAAAATAATAAAAATTTTATAAATAAAATATTACGTACGCTCTTTGTCATTTCCTACAGCCACGCCACGCGCAGCTACCTATAACCCTGTCTTTGTCTACCGCACGAGATACTAGACTCGGACCTCTTTGTTGTACGTCCCCAGTCGCATTAAAATTTAACTTTTTAAAATTCGGCAACCGTCATTCAGGACAGACTTATTACGGGCAAACCTATATCATCGTATTCAAAATAAAACAGCGCTTATTTTTATGTTTAGTTAATAGATTAAACAAATAGGTGAAAATAACTACGAGCGAAATACCGGCTTACACCTGGCAACCCAAACGTTATGCCAGGAAAATAATAGGCAACCCTCCGTTTGCATATTCTATAGGCTGTGAACTTTCCGATAGTGTTAATTTTTTTTGTTAAACACAATGGTGAAATTTAAAAAAAAAATTGAATTTTCAATTTTTAATTAATTATAGCCTGGCCAAGATTTTATCAGGCAACCCATGTTTTTTATCATTTTTAATAAACGAAATTACCTATCGAATAATTTTTATCCATTAAACAGATCAGTGAAGGTCGTTGTTTATCGTATCTTAGACTATATGTCATCGGTCCTCAATAAATCTACAAAGTTTGAACGAAATCTGGCCGCTTAGAGTGGGTCAAAATCGCGCCCAAAGAAGTCGGTTACAAACAAACATACAAACATACAGGTGAAGCTAATAGAAAGCGTGTAAAATAGCATTTATTCAAGCACTCAACATTAGTATATAACTCACCTTAATTATTATTAGACAACAATTTAAATAGTATTCATGCACAAAGTAAGTACATAGTACGAGTAGGTATGGCATAGTGAACAATACTGCCTCTTATTACATGAAGGGTACAACTTGTGGTTTACATAAATGCTAGCATTTATTTCTTATAAATATTATAAGTATACGTTACTTATAAACTAGAATAGTGTAGTTGAACACGAAACTCTTTAAAAAGAAAAGTATTCTTTAATTAAGAGAAGATTCTGCTTAGTTGGAGCACGGAGGCGAAATGTTTTGTTTAAGAGATCCTAGATTTAGGCTAAATGACATCACCGGTGATTTCCGCTCCAGGTCGTTCTTGGTGCAGAGGTTGGCCATAGCTATTCAGCGTGGTAATGCAGCGAGCGTGATGGGCGCCTTTGCACCAGGGACTAGCAGGGGCTGGTTATTTGATATTAATTTTACGTAATTAAAATTGACATTATTTTCTTTCTATTGAATAATTTTTCTACCTAATCCTAGATAGATCATATTGTGAATCTCAAGATCATTTTAGATTGATTTTTAAATAGTAGAAAGAAATAACAATATAAATAATAAATACGAGTATTATATTTAGCCCTTGAACGTTACATATTATCTTCAAAAGCTCTGCTGTCTAGTGCGATAACCATCTGTTCAAACAAATATAAATACAATCATGTAAGCGAAAGAGTATGTACACAAATTTAAAACGAGCTTATCAAAAATTCAGGCGTTAATTTGTGTGTGGTTGGACCGTATCGGCCAACTGTCGGGTCGCTGTGTGAACAGGGAGACAATGGGGGAGTTCATATCTGAGCCTATCTGGTGCTTGGTGAATGAAGTCGGTCGCAAGCGGTCGCTGGCTGCTTGTATCGACGGCCCGTATGCCGTCAGTATTGACGACGGACGCTATGAGATTTGGATGTGCCATAATTTTTTTTCGGAAGTATTTTTTTGAGCGGTTATTTAATTTGAGACGTTATTTTGATAAGTTGAAAAACATATTGAGTAGTTATTGAATTTATATGGCGGTTGATTAAATATTGCGACAGTCTTCAACTTCTTCTTCTTCATCGTATGAGCTAAGTACTCGTAGCCAAGCTTTGGTGTCGGGAGTTTTAAAGCCACTCAAAGGCCTCTGACTTGGCTTAACGACTGCTTGTACTAAGACTTCGCGCAGATGAAAATATCATTTGAAAACTGACAGTCTTGTGCATAGTCACCCATCCAAACACCGTCCGCATCGACCGTTTCGGTTCGATGAACGTGTCAGATCACCTTAGCTAGTCGAGCTACAGGCGCTACATTCTGACAGTAATAAAATGTGTATTTGGCAAATCAAATCTTCAAGCTTAAACGGTAGGACTGTTTTTTTTTTATAATTCACATGGTAGGCAAAATTCAGATCTAAAGTGAAGCGCGTTTGCCAAGAAGAAACCAGGTTCTCTTTTGCCTCGAAAACCGCTTACTTTTCGGGAAATAGGAAGCTGGCACTTTAAGCTTGGTGTGAAGATTGCCAACACCTTGCAACATAGGCACAGAATAATAACTTGTACTTGACATAGGCTACTTTTTATCCTGGATTGACAGAGGCAGCACCACAGGGTGCAATTAGTAAGTAGTACCTATTAAAAACCAAAATCGTATTACTTACCATGTAGAAGAATTATATATCTAATCTATATTCTAATATATAAAATTTCCATATCACATTGTTAGTTACCGTACTCCTCCAAAACGGCTTGACCGATTTTTACCAAATTTCATATACGTATTCACTAGGTCTGACAATCGGCTACAATCTATTTTTCATGCCACTAAGTTATAAGGGTTGCTCACCCTTAATTTATTTTAAATTTTAATGACGAAATTTTTTGTTTAAATTTTTTAAGAGTGACATTAAAAATACACACGACTCTAAATTCTTACTTTTTTATTACCAACAACTATTTTTTTGGCCATTTTAATTTAATTTAATCATATTTCATCCCGTTCGATAACTGATTAATTACAGTATTTTTAAAACAATGTTTGCCGGGTCAGGTGCAGTAGTTATACTTATAAAAATCAGTCGAACCTATAGACTGAGCAAAATTATGAAAGTTGTGAAAACCCTTCCTAATAAAATCGGAATTTTTAGTGCAACGTCCAAAAGCTGTAGATTAACGCTCTATTCTTTGAAGCCCTGGCCTGTGTCCAGCTGACTGTAGCATTCGAACTGGATGCCTCGCATTGCATACCAACCTCGAGACCTATTGTTTAATGAACTCCCTTTACCGCAGCCGGGGTTTGGGCGCTATCTACAAATTATAATGGCTATGTTTTGTTCTAGCAGTTACCCGTGGCTCCACCTGCGTGTAGTTCGAAGAATATACACCCTCAAAATTTCACACTCCCTAGTTTAAAAAACACTAAACTTTTATTTTGTACTTTCCACCCCAATGGCATCCCCCCTTAATGCACCTCTGGTGAAAGTTTTCATAATTTTATTTAAACCATTTAATAATCTACTACCATAGTCATTTTCATGAATTTGACTTGATAAATAAATAATTTTCTATACAAACTTTACAATGGGGGTGCCATTACAAAATCTTAGTTCACCCCTGGCAAAAAAATGATACCATTATTTTTAATTTTACATAAACTATACATATTCCAAATGACATTGCTAGAAGTTCAAAAACAAGGAAGTTTCATACAAACTGTTTTACCCCCTTCCCCCCCCCCCCTTAAGGGTGAAATTTCCAAAAATCCGTTCGATAATAGTATAGATATGACGTTTGTCAATGGTTTTCTACAAGGTACGTACCTTATGCCTAACCACCTTTATTGGAGTTTGATCCAAACGAACCGATCAGTTGCTTTCAACACAAAGGTGAATTTAAACACTAGCTTTTGCCCGCGACTTAATCATGCATTTTAGTTATGAGGGCATATGTTTAATTTACTTCTTTAATTAATTGTGACATGTTTATCATTGGAATTTGTGATCTGTCATATTCATAAGTTTAATAGAAATTGTGCAAGCCACCTATTATTTCTTTATTTATACCTACGCAGATATTTTTTATCTGTAATCAGTAAATTTTTATGATACTAATCCAGAAATGACGACTCCGTTGGCGTAATGGTGGCCATGTCAGACTGCCAACCAGTGTGTCCCGGGCTAGATTCCCGGCACGGCCAACATCTTTGTGGTGAACTAAATTTGTTGGCAGTCGGTCTGGGTGTTATATATGTATCGATGTAAGTTATGTTTGTATATGTAGTATAAATATAAATAAATAATTAAATTTTAGGACACACTTCACACACGGCTAGTTAACCCCATACTGAACCATTTCTAGTTCGTATTATGGTTGCTAACACAACTGATATACTTCATATACGTACATACATATTTTATATAGATACATATTTAACACCCAGACCCAAAGCCAACAAATTCAAGTTAAGCACAAAGATGTGTACGGGCCGGGAATCGAACCCGGAACCTTCTGATTGGTAGTCCGGCATGGTAACCTATACGCCAAAAAGGTCGTATATCAGTTGTGTTAGCAACCATAATACAAACTATAAACGGTTTAGTATGGGGCGTGTGAGCAAAGTGTGGCCTAATATTAATTTATCCAATGAATGGAACATAACGTTATGTCTAGGGTCGTCGTATCCATATGTTCAGATGGGATGCCTTGGGTGAGGTATATGTCCAGGCAAGCTACTGACACAAGTACAGATAAAAAACTACTCCTGACTTAATTCTATATGTTTCTTCTCTTTGAAGCTATTGAAGCGGATTTAAACTTTAACCGCGTTCAATAGATCTGGGAAAGTTGTTAAGAATATCGAAGTGCTAAGGTTTCATAGGAAATGAACACCAGTATAGAAACTTATGCTTAACTTCCAACTACATATTTATTCTAGAGAACTTTACCCGCTAAAAGCTTTTTGAATCGACGTTCGATAACTATGCTTTTGTTAAGGTGAAAATACACGAGTAAGACATTATTCCTTTATCTATTGGTTAATATTATGGGCCCAACTGTGTACAATAAACTATCTCGCAATATTATTAAAACATCAAGTTTAGGTAGCTTTAAAATTCGGCTAAACTTATCTAGGAAACTTACTACGATGTAGACGAATTTGTCAAATTTGCACAAATTTCTAAACATTGATACTTAATTACATTTTATTTGATTATTATTATTTTTTTTGTTGTCCATGTTGCCCAGGACAGACAGAAGTGAAGAGACGGTAGGAAGGGCTTTGCCCTGCAGTGGGCTGATTTATAGACTTCTGTTCTCGTATTGAGTCCAATAGTTTCGGTGATTTCAGAGCTCCATCTTCATTCCAACTTGTAATAATCATATAAGCGTGACCGTTTACTACGCGGATTTTATTTTTGGTCTTTAAACGTACATTATGTATAGTGTATAATATTTTTGCTATTTGACGTGATAAATATTTATTGAAAATAAAGATAATTATGATTAAAACCTTAAATTAGAGACCTCGGAAACGCAAAAAAAAGAATTGTAAATCTACCTTTCCACGTTTCCACAGTAATCACCTTAATTTTATTTTAGAGGTCAGTGAACTTGTTGTAATTTTTCCTCGGTGCAAAATTACAGGAGTATCTGTTTTAATTAGAAACTCTACACTACGGTCGGCAGGACGTCGTTACAGCTTTCATGGGGCAAATTAAGAGCTTAAAAAAGCCACTTAGTCGCCTCCGGTACGATTCGGGCTTTGTCAGGGGCGGATTCAGACATTTGCCGCCAGTAGGCATTTTCTTCTTTTTTTACATTCTGTAGTGTACTGTTATTTACTGTTATTTTCTTATTTTCCTATTTCTTTTTCTATTCTATTTCTTTGTTTACACTACAGGAATATTTTTGTATACTACAGGGTTATTAGTAGGTAACGAAAAACCGCTTAAAAGTAGATTTAGTTCATCTAGAAACATAGCTTTTTAGTTAGTTTACGTAGTTAAAGATCGTCGACGATTGTCAAAACGTATAGATTTTTTACGATATTATTGCGCAATTTTTCTTTATCTATTGAATAAAAAGTGCTTGCTTATAGCTATACTGAAGCCGCTCAAAATGTTTTGCGTTAGTTTCCAGTTACCCTGTATACGGCACGTGTAACCATACAAATCAGCAACACTTTTGCCGAAGGTGGAGTACGTCAAGTCTGGAATAACTAGCTCTTAAAGAAGTTGCCAAAACACACTGTTAAGTGTTAGGTGACAAATTCTAAAGTTGAGGGCAACTAGCCAGACTAGCACTAAAAAATGATGTATGATCACTTTGAAATTCTATACCCTATTTCACAGCCATATTAAAAACATTTATTATATCAATGAAACACTCTCGTTTTTGCTCCGTCGTACATTTAGTACATTTCAGTGACTAATCCTATGATTAGTATGGTTATAAAGCAATTTTTATTACCATTTACGCTTTCTTTATTAAAGTATCTGTTAATATTTATTTTCGCCGCCCAATTTTGCCGTCCTCTAAAATTTGTCGCCCCACCTTATTTAGCTTACTTAGTTTGTTTGAAAATCCAGCACTGAGTTTACAATGGTACTGTTATTTTGTTCAGGTGTGTTTGGTAAGTACTTTATACTTATGTATATATTTTTTACTTAAGACCCTTGATACGGCTTGTGTTGTTTTTCGTTCTCTCTGCAATAGTCGAGAAAAATATTGTACAATGCCTTTTAATCATGTGTAATAAAAAATACCCAGCACCCAAACACCCTCTATCTTTACCAATATAAATAAATATAATAAATAAAAAATCTGAAATGCATATTTTATTGTCAAATGCAGAAGGATTTATAAAGAAATTGACCACTGCTCAAAACAAATTATTAATACAATGATTTTAGTAAAATACTAAAACTATATACCAATTCACATGTCAAAATTACATTACAATATTTTTCAAAAAATAAACTATTCAGCGAATCTACGTAATCGTGTTTCGTAACGATTCTTAACACTCAATATTAAGATATATAATAAAACTAAAAACACCATAGCCCTATAATTTACGCAAGATTTTTCAAAATGTGCTATTTTGATACCATATATCGTTTTTAAAACATAAACGCACGTAGAAGCGTTCGAAATTGTGTAACAATACTATTCTTTAGGTTACATTCTTAACAAACAAAATATATTTAGAGCCTTTATTATTCCACGTTATACCTTTTCAAAAGGAAAGGAATAAAATAATCAAGGGCGACACAATAGCTCAAATTACGGCGCTCCCTACAATTTGTACCTTGAGACAATCAAGTCCTATTTCGCAGTCCCTTATCCCTTATTCGTCTCGTTTTCATCAAATCATCCCTTTCATAACTTTCTCAACAGTCTTTAAATTAAACTTTTCCGTGGTTTCTTTGTCGTGATAGAATTATGAAAACCTTAATTTTTTTAGGAACATCTGGATAAGTGAATTATATTATGGTAAAAAACTAAATCTAGACTTACAAATCGCACTCACTTATAATAGCTAAAGTGTTTTGTGTGTATGTTTGTAACTTTTTCAAACTAAAATAATAACTAAACTAATTTTATCTTCTTCTTCGTATGAGTTAAGTGGCCAAGCTCTGGTGTCGAGAGTTTTATAGCCACCCGAAGACCTCTGACTTGGCTTAACGACTGCTTGTACTAAGACTAACAGCCGAGACCGTTGCTTAGCTTCGATGATCGCGTCAGATCACCTTAGCTAGCCGTGCTACAGGCGCTACAAAATTAATTTTATTACACCCGGTATTTTAGTGCTAAATGCTTCTAAAATTCGATACATCACGACACAACTAAATTAGATACTTACAGCGAACTAAAATTAACGGAAGAGTAACTCCATACAATTACTGCTTAGAATTCATATTCATCTACGCACACAATAATTATTCTACTATCCCAACGAAACTCACACACACAAAGCTCGCACGCGATAAGTGCCGAGCCACACCATGTGACGCCACGCGGGCGCGCGGGTAGTTATTTGCCCCGCCCACTGCGGTCTTTTACGATTACGCGTGGAACCATTTTATCGGCCAAGTTACTATTCTATTAACTTTTTGTTTAATTATGCAGTAAATCTACGAAAAGGCTATGGCTTTCTTGGGTGTGGGTTTGCCTTCCTTGAAGCCGTTGCGGAAACGCCTCCTCACGATCTTCAGGTGACGCATGCGGCATGTTCCAGTGGTCTTCCTGCGCTTAGCTTTCATTGACCAGTGGTATGAATGCAGTTTAGCTGCGGAATATTCACATTGGGCACATTTGGACTTTTGAATGTGGTAGGAAGATCTACCACACTTGTGGCAAAGGGTGTGTATCTTATTTTGACGTTTACTAAAGCTGCTGGTTCCCTTCGCCATCTTGTCAGTTTTTGACAATCAAATAAAAAAAAGCTATTATTCTAGTTCGCTGGATACTTAGCAGTAGCATGACGTACATTTTGATTCTAGGAAGCTCAAAATCCGTATTTGAGTCGCTGTAGCAAATATCGCACGTAAACTGTGTCCAGCGATCCTGAGCGACAGGAGCACCAGTTAAATCAGTTGAAGGGTCGAATAATTGAACCGGAAGCATCTGACAGGCATTGCAACTCCATTAGCGAATCATAACGAACACAAAAACTTGCTGGAACTGCCTGTTAATTACTTATGCAGGTAAGAATGAAGTATATAGCAAGTTTTATGTGAAAGTTAGTAATATTAAACTAGTTAATATAAGTTAATGTATTTTTTGTAAATACATTAGCTTTTATTAACTCATAATAATGTGCCACTAGGTCATGAACCCACACTAGTGTTATATTAATTTTTCTTCTTCTAATATATAAGAATTCCACGTCACAATGTTAGTAACCGTACTCCTCCGAAACGGTTTGACCGATATTTACCAAATTTTATATGCGTATTTAGTAGGTCTGAGAATTGACTACTTTCTATTTTCCATACCTCTTTTTTATAAATAAAAATAATTTATAAGGCAAAACAACGTTTGCCGGGTCAGCTAGTAATATATTTTATTGAAGAATTTAAAACTAGAATGTACTTGTGCTATCAACCATAATACAAACTAAAAATGGTTTAAAATTGGGGTTAATTAGCCGTGTGTGAAATGTGATCTTATATTTTATAATATTTTTTTGAGTTTTAGGATTCCTATGGCTTTGCAATACAGGCATCTAGTTGGTATTACGAACATAGATGTTAGAACTAAGAACGTGCTTATAACTGGAGTCAGTAAAGAAAACTTTTGAAAGTTTGCGGCCTCTTGCTTACACTCAATTGGTTATGCGAGTGAAAGGACGTGAACTTTCAAATATTTTCTTTATTGAATCGAGTTATACTCGTATCTTATCTTGGTTTTATTTTCTTTTACATTTCCCGTTTCGATGCCAGTTCTATTCAATTGAACTCTTGTGAAATCAGACCTGTTCTACGTCCATCCCAATTAGGCACAAAGCGATGAGATAATTATATAAAATAAATATGAATATTAACATTTGCGACTGTGGTCCTATAAATGCAAAGATATATTTTTTATTAAAATACAAAGGTACTTATAGTTTTTATTATATTTAAACACATCGTGTTTATCAAATTTTAGAATCCCAGGATTTTTATTGGAAAATATGTACTAAAGTCTTGTAAGATATCGTTTATACTGTACATAATATGTATTAAGCTGTAAAAGAGATAAGATTAAACTAGGTTTATGTATAATAAACCAATCATTTATTCATTCATTTGTTCGTTCGTTCAAGAAATCATCAACAAAATTTAGAGCCTCCTTCCTACCTGTGATCTGACATCGTTTTCGTATTAGCCAAGAAAAAAAGAAAATATAAACTCGAGTATCGACCTACTTGTTTATTCCAGAGCATGTTTTCAGTTACCGCAAAAACTAGCGCCTTAAGCGCTAGTTTTCAAAGATTCATGCACTTTAACCCAGTTTTCTTCCCGATTATATCGGTTTAAGTGTTTAGTGGGTAATTTATGGGGCGCTTAGCTCGCGAGGTACTGCCGGGTAGTAGTAGTAGTCGACACTGAATGTTGCAGAATATAGAGACACCAGAGAGAGAACTTTAACTTTTTTGACTAAAGATTCCACTTTTAACTTGACATTAATGTATTTTTTTTAATGTTAGGGAGTTAAAACCCCATACTGAATCATTTCTAGTTGCTATGGTTGCTAACACACCTGATATACTACATATACATACAAACATATTTTATATAGATACATATTTAACACCTAGACAAACGACCAACAAATTTTGTTCAGTACAAAGATGTTGCTCGTCCCGGGAATCGAACCCGGAACCTTCTGATTGGCAGTCTGGCACGGTAATGATGGTGGTTGTTGGTCTGGATGTTAAATATGTATCTTTATAAAATATGTAATAGCAGTTGCGTTAGCAACAATAATACAAACTAGAAATGGTTCAGTATAGGGTTAACCAGCCGTGTGTGTAATGTGTCCTAATATTAAAAAAAAATAAGTGTTTTCTGACTTGACCATCTGGATTTATGTAATCTGCGTCACCGTCGACTGATTTATGTGTTCAGATAAGTCGTGCGATGTTCGTGCCGTGTACAGCACAATGGAACACCGATTCTGTGGTTTAGGGTTAATCTAGGATACCTAAAGCTATGCTAGGGTACCTACTTCCTACTATTTGTTATCTAGCTGCTGAAATATGTGAACACAATATCGTATTTATTATTCCCGAAGGAATTTTTCCATTTTGTAACCATCGATAAACTTTTTATAGATGCTAGTGCCGTTATAACTTTAGTTGTGAAAAAATTTAAATTATGCCGATCCGTATAAAAAGCAGTTTAACGGAAGAAAACGTAGTATATGCAAAACGTCGGTATATTAAATTAAAAGGTATATACTATGGTGGTTATCAGTGGCCAAACGCTTACCTAGTCCATCCATTCCTGGTTGCCTGATAGAGATCACCAAAGGTGATAAGGCCACCTTTGTACTCATACATGTATTTTTAAATTATTATAAGCTCTTTTTACCTGTGGCTGTACAATAAAGTTAATATATTATATTCTAGTCAAATGTCCAAAATGTAGAATCATTAACGGTATAAAACCGCAGTCAGTCACAAATATGAAGAAAATAACTTTATTACTAAACATTTATATAACTAACAAGAACATTTTGGCTCCATTTTCATAAGAAGATTTGTATATTTTTAATAAAAAAAAAACTTTCACATCAATAAATATTAGTAGGAAGTACAAAATTACATAATTCAGTGTAGTTTTGAGTAGAGAATAAACAATTAATCAATAAAGTAATGAAGAATCTGCGTCGTCGTAAACGACTGTAAAAGTCGGTAGATGAAATGTAAACGCGGACGAGAAAGTATTGAGGATGACCCGTGCTATCGTATTAATAGGATTAAACAGAAATTGTAATAATGCCTTACCTTCGAGTGATAAATTTAGAGGCTATGGGCTGAGCAGTCGTTCGGAAAGTCACAGCATTCCTGCAAACCGATCCCGGCCGTTTCGTCCTCCCGCAGTGAAATGAAATTCTTTAGATATTATTACCTCGGGTTCACAGGATTAAAATGTCTTGTTCATGGTCGAATTAGTGTTACTTTCATTATCCTGTAGCTCGGCCAACTAAGGTGATCTGACGCGATCATCGAGGTTAAGCAATGATCGAATTAGTGTTACTTTCATCATCCTGTAGCTCAGCCAACTAAGGTGATCTGACGCGATCATCGAAGTTAAGCAATGATTGAATTAGTGTTACTGCAATCATTCTGTAGCTCAGCCAACTAAGGTGATCTGACGCGATCATCGAAGTTAAGCAATGATCGAATTAGTGTTACTACCATCATTCTGCCGCTCGGCCAACTAAGGTGATCTGACACGATCATCGAAGTTAAGCAATGGTCGAATTAGTGTTATTATCATCATCCTGTAGCTCGGCTAAGTAAGGTGATCTGACGCGGTCATCAAAGTTAAGCAATGGTCGAATTAATGTTACTTTCATCATCATGTTGCTCGGCCAACTAAGGTGATCTGACACGATCATCAAAGTTATATTGAGAAAATCTCATTATGTTGTTCACAAATAGCCACTGTGTAACTACACAAATGTACCCTGGCAACTATTTCGCAACGTTTTTCTCAGTATTAAGCTCTATAACTCAATATCGCAGGGAAGGCATAGGGCTTAGGCCGGCCATTTATCTCGATTACTGGGCCCTTTCGCCAGGGCCGCATCTAAACCTCGTATGAGCTCAAAGGTATTCAATAACGTGTGTTATTTTCGATGACCGCGTTGGCATAAGGGTTGTCATGCCGGACTGCCAACAGGTTTGATTCCCGGCACAGCTAACGTCTTTGTGGTGAGATGAATTTGTTGGCTGGCGGTCTGGGTGTTAAATATGTATCGATATAAAGTATTTATGTATATGTAGTATATTAGTTGTGTTCGCAACTTACTATAAGACAAACTAGAAATGATTTAGTATGGGGCTTACCAGCCGAGTGTGAAATGTATCTTAATACTTTTTTATTTTCTATTTTAACCGTTTTAAAAGATAAAGAGGTTTTCAATTCGTTTGAATGTTTCTGTGCTTATTTTTACGTCATAACATAACATGAAAAATATCTTTATATCGGAAAAGACTTACATTCCGAATGAAGCTATTCTTAATAAAATATATAGTTGTCATTTTGAAGTCAATTTCGATTTATGTATTTTAATTATACACTAATTATATTATGTTTATACCACATATTTCTCTGTATTTTTGTTCAAATTAGCTAAGTAACTAGGCTTGAAGGCATCTGACTTAGTTTAGCGTTTAGTTTGTTTTTCAAATTATAAATATATTTACTATCTACTATATGACATATATTTTTTTAATATTATTTTCCTTACAAATGTGTTGTTGTAAAACGTCATATGAGAAACATGAATACCTATTAAGATTTATTTATACTCTAGATTAAAGTCCTCGGTTCTCTCAGGAACTTTTCACGGCTTAGGTCTCAAAGGCGCCTCAGCAGTAATCACCAATATAAACACTTGTACCATAATGACCTTCCTATTAGTCCTTCATTCTTTATGATAAGCAGCCCACTATACGTTCCCATTGCTGGGACTCGGGGCCTTCTATCACGAGGAGAGAGATATAGGCAATAATCCACCACGCTGGCCAAGTGCGGGTTGGCGGATGACACACGCCTTCGGATATTGTGCTCCTCAAACATGTCGGTTTTCTCACGATGTTTTCCTACACCAAGAGCGAGTGCAAATCCACACATAAATTGAAAAACAAGTCATTGGTGTAGGGCCGGGATCGAACCAGGGGCCGTCTGATTGAAAAGCAGACGTTATTACCACCGAGCCACACTCGCTTCGCCTTCATTCTTTATGATGATGATCAAATTATTTTATTTCAATCTCATACTTCCGAAGTTTATCCTAACTGCGGCCCTGCACGGAACCTTTGCATTTTACGGTAGGCACGCGCGGAAAATGTGAATTACGGCTTTACTGAGAAGACGGCTAGTTTATGGCAGTTTCATTTACGAAACTATCTGGGGAATGAAATGATCTATGCACGCCTACCTTGCATGGATATTCATACAAGCCATGGCGAAAATTGCAAGTATTTTGTATTTTACATTAGAAATAAAGAATAGGTTCGAAGTGATGACAATTCAATTGGGCGTGCGGTTACGTCTTGCAAGGTATAGGTATGAACCTCGCCTATGAGCTTAAGCTTTCGTTGAAACAAAACATCGTGAGGAAAACCATAGCAAGATGGTAGAGCATTTTCTAGTGCTCACTTGGCTAACAATAGGGTGGTTAAAACAATTCTGTCGCATCTACTATGGCGCCTCAGCGGTAATCGCCAATGTTACTACTTACTGTAAATAGATAGAACATATACGAAAACTACTGTTAGTTACCGTGAGTCAGATGACACGTTAAAATGTAGGTCCCAGCTGTTAGTCAAAGTACAAGTTTATTTATTTACCTTTCATATAATTTTAATATAAGTAGTAGTACATTTAATTTTCTACTTAACATCCAATGTTAATATCTGTCGACGATATGTTGTAAGGCCTATAAATTCTTTATCTTTATATTTATCACTATCAATCAGTCAATAAGACAACTCACAAGCCTTCAGTAGTTTGAAAACTCTCGACTCCAGAGCTTTGCCACTTATACAAAGAAGAAGACGTTGAAGGAGTTTTGCGCATACGAAAAATCTTAAACTGATCCTATAGTATGTATAAACTAGGTAGCGTATTAATTTATTCTAAGTCTTCGTCATGCATAATAAAAGACCGTTCCATTAATAAGAGGCGAAATAAAAACGTCATCCAGACTTTATGAATTCATAAAACGCCCCTTGAGCGCCTATTTCATTTGCCTCAAGCTTATTTTCTTTTAATTGTAAAGTTACGGTTCGTATCTCGACACATTTACAAAAAAGCTTTAAACCGCTTTATGATGTTAATCTACTAATCAAATCAAAATTTTGTATATAAAACACCAATGAAGTCCATGATTTAGTAAATAAGTACATACATCTTCTTATATATAAAATTTCCATGTCACAATGTTAGTAACCGTTCTCCTTGGAAACGGCTTGGCTGATTTTTACCAAATTTTATATGCGTATTCAGTAGGTCTGAGAATCGGCCACTTTCTATTTTTCTTTTTATTTACATGATCAAAAGCCTTAATATACAGTTATAGCGCCATACTCACGCTACGCTTGTATACAAGCGTGTAGCAAGCGCAAGCGCAGTTTTTAACGCGTCCGGTCCAAGTTACAATTCATGACCGTTGGAATGCCGTCTCCAGACACAAACTCTTTCCGGAGGGATATCCCTTTGCTCAATGAAGGCAGACTGTCCTCGCTCCATGAGTGTATGTGTAACACCGAGTTAATTTCAAAAGTAACTTCAGTTAAGTATTGAACATGCAAGCGCACTTGGCACAGCAATAAGAAGTGCAGTTGTTTCACATAATTACCAGCGTCTTGAAACTTCAGCTGTTTGAAGTGGGAATAGAAGAAAACACGAACAGTACATTCTGGGTAAACGGCTTAGTTTTGTTAAGTGTTGACTAATGTAAACTGTTTTAATTCAATAATTATTAATATTCTAGTTAGAGTTGTTCTTGAGAACCGTCTCAAGAACAACTTTAAGATATTTTTTCAATGTTTTTTACCAATTATGATTTATAACGTGAAAACTGTAAGTTCGAGATTTTTACCATGTAGTGATAGGCCGATTTTAGGATCATCAACTATGCATGAGATTTAGGTCTTAAATTGACCAAAAACTTAATAATGCTAACTAAATAGGAATATAATAGTGCTTACTCACTACTATGTATATGTTGTATACTTGATGGGACTACTGCTTGGAGATAGAATTTCTATTTTTGGCACTTCCCCGGTTAGTCCAAGTTAAGTAGCCATACCAAAATATATAGCCATTTCTAAATATACACAAGAAAGATTATAGAAAATTGATAGAAGTTAGAAAGAACAGGTGTTATAAATTAGAGGAAATGTTGTTGATACCTAAATAATTTAAAAAAAAGTGTTGATAGGAAAAAAAAATTATTTTAATGCAGGTTAATCTTGTATCATAAAACATGATAATGCATGCGTTTAAGGCACAACTAAATAAATAAAAATTGAAAAACTGACTTCAACTAAAAAAGGTGAACCGATTTCAATACATTGTATATGAAACCATCATCCAGTCGGGATTTTATTTTCTCCATGAAAAATAATTTCTTAAATTGGTTGGCGTTAAATAGAATCATTAGTCCTTTTGTTACGCAGTTATATTTAATTACTACGCTTACTACATACGAGTATTTTAGACTTATATTGTGGTATACTCATGAATGATATTGTCAAAAAAAATATTGTATATTAGACAACAATGAAGTCCATGATTTGAAAGAAGTTTGTTAAATGAAGTCATGACATTGTCAGAATTGGACCAAATTCCAAATGCAGCACAGGGAAAGCACCAGCTTTCAAATAAAAATGAACCATTGAAAAGATTCATTTCATTTCATTCACAGTTAAAAATGTTGAGGTAAAAAACACACAAAATTATGAATACAGACAAACCTCCTCCTTGCCTTCCTTTTTGAAGTCATATCAATGTAATCATAGACATATAGAAGAGTGTTATTTTTTATTGAGCAAATGGTATTCATTTGAACAAGATAGCGAAGAAATAAATTCATAATGCCATTGAACAAAAGTAAACATATTATAATCACTCACAGTGGACATTTGGATATTTTCCGCTTCACACAGTAAACAATTAATTATATTTGATGCAAAGAATTTACGAATTATCGAGATACATGTACATACTTAAGTACTATGTTTTAGATTGAAATGAAGGCTGGTTTGACTGAAAAATTAAAAAAGCAAGAGAAAACGCTGTCGTTAAGTCACTGCTGGAGTTATATAGTAAAAATTGACAGGCCTGTGAGGTATTGAGTCTAGAACGCAGAACCATTTTTCCGCAATTAGCAAAATACCTATAAAACTACTAGCTGACCCGGCAAACGTTGTTTTGCCTCACTTAGGGCTATGAAAAATAGATAGTGTAGCTTATATGACATAGCAGCGATTCGTAGATTTACCATAGCAGCGCCATCTATTGATTACTTACTCAACCCAGTCGAAAGGTTAGATCGACATCTGTTAGAATCATTTGGAGTTGACAAATAATTGTGAATGTCAAATAATAACAGACAATAATTAGCGACTAATTAAAATTGCGACTATAATTTGAGATTTAAACTATCCTATCTCTCAAGTTGGATTGAACTGCACATGGTGTGCGAATTTTATTATATTCGGTTAAGTGGTTTAGGAGTTCATTGAAGACAAACATTGTGACACGAGATTTATATATATTAAGATAATTAAAAATTGATTTTAAGTTTACAGAGATTGGTCCGTGTGCTTTGAAAGAGCTAACTGCGGCTTAGGCAAGGACGCCTAATTATGCCGCTAGATCCAAAATGAAAAAAATGTACCTATTTGTTTGCGACAGTAAGTATTTCTTAATTTGATAGAATTGGTGTTATCTTTTACTGTGCATTACGGGTTGTGCATAACACGATAAACGACACTACGTTTCTTAATCTTCTTGATAATGATTAATCAATCAATTCGTTAATCCAATCCATAAACCACACGGCAGGCAGTAAACATTATCTCAACAAGGGATTAAAAATAATTAAAAATTATCTGTTACTGTTAATCTACCGAAAAAAATACTATGCGCTGTGTATAAAATGGATGCAATTTTATCAAAAGTCATAGTTTGTACAACATCCACAAACAAAACAGGTAATTATATATTTTCAATTTGGGGTTTATAGAGTTTTTTCTTTTGATATTTATATTTTAAATACTGTAATAGTTAAAATAAGTAATCATAAGTAATTTGTATCTATAAATGTGGAAAAATGTATTGATTACTATTTAATTGAATAAAAGTGTTTTTTCTTTTAATATTTATATTTGAAATACTAACATAAGTAATTTGTATCTATAAATGTTGAAAAATGTATTGATTACTATTTTATTTAATAAAAAATGTTTTATTACTGCCAAAATAACATAATTAAGACAAGTTAATATATTAAATTGCATCCCAAAAAAAAACTTTGCTTTATTTCGTGTTTACAAAATAAACGTGCTTACATCAGATTTTTAATTAGCTAATTTTCTATTTCAGCGAAAATGAAATCAATGCTGATAATTGCCTCCTTGATCGCTGTAGCCGTGGCTGGCCCCATCACGCCCGGAGGTGGTCCTGCTCCTATCATCGAGGAGACACCCATCGCCGTGGGCCCCGCCATCATCGGTGGCTTCGAAACTCCCATCTCTGTGGGACCAGCCATCGTTGAAGGCCTGCCCTTAAACCCCGTTTTTGACGTTCTCGACTCTGACGGCAAACCTCTCGTGCAGATCATCATTAACATCAACAATGAGGCTGCTGAAGTGGTCGCCCCCACTCCGGTTGTGACCCCTATCATCCCCGAGGTCGCCGAGGTATTGGTCCCTGGACCTGTGAACATTGTTGACAACGTTGTTGTTCCCGCCGTCATCGAGCCCGTTGTTGTCGGAACCCCTGTTGCCCCCGGACCCGTGAACATTGTTGACGGTGTTGCCGTTGAGCCCGTCATTGTCGGAACTCCCGTCGTCATTGAGCCCGTTGTTGTCGGAACCCCTGTTGCCCCCGGCCCTGTGAACATTGTTGACGGTGTTGCTATCAACCCCGTTGTCGTCGGAACCCCTGTTGCTCCCGGACCTGTAAACGTTGTTGACGGTATCGCCGTTGAGCCCGTCATTGTCGGAACCCCCGCCGTCATCGAGCCCGTTGTCGTTGGAACCCCTGTTGCCCCCGGACCTGTAAACGTTGTTGACGGTGTTGCTATCAACCCCGTTGTCGTCGGAACCCCTGTTGCCCCCGGACCCGTGAACGTTGTTGACAATGTCATCGCTGTCGAACCCATTGTCGTCGGTACTCCGATCGCTCCTGGACCTGTCAACATCGTCAACGCTTAAGAATATCTCATAGAACTTTTTATTTCAATTGACGGAACAGCAACCCTCCGTACGGCCAGCGTGCGGTAATTTGTTTGTAAACTTTTATAAAGTTATGTAATTAAACAGACTGCTCCGTTACAATGACATTGTTGTTTCTTTAACTAGCTGCATTCCTAAACGGTTTTCGTCCGCACCAAAGCTTTAAAACCAATTTTGATGTGAACATATCTAAAACTTGGTGAAAATTGGCGTGAGTTTGAAAAATAACAAATTTACAAATATTATTTTGCTTTATTATAAGTATAAAGTAGGATAAGACTATATAATTTAATGTTGTCACATGAGTTGAAACCATTGATATAATTCCACTGCACCTTGAAGAATTTCGATATCAGTAGATATAACACTGGTGGAGGCCTACGAGGCATAGGTAGAGTACAATTTAAATTAAGTTTTACGCCGTCAAAACTTTGAAATGTTATATAAATTGTAGGTATGTATAAATATTGGCAACACAAGAAAGTAAACCAGTTCTTGATTAGTAACCACAGTGAGCAATTTATGTGATTGGATTCGGGCTAGCAAAACCGAAAAATAAAACAAGAAATAACAAGAAGAAAGTACGAGCAAGATCAACAAAAGATCCTATTGCCAAAGTAATTGACTGTACCACCATCACTGCTTTTTCTTAATAAAGACCGTTCGTTTCTCCTCAATTAGTTCTTAATAACCAATAGGCTTCTTATAAGGCTCATAAGAGCTCATGTAGAAGCAATCGCGATAGAGCAGCAAATTTATTGTCATGATTTATGAGCTGTACATCTAATGCTTCTCGTTAAGGTCTGCCATCATGATGAATTATACTCCTGCGTGCACTGTTTAAGAATCCTAGGTATGTGGGTTCAAAATAGAAGGGATCAAATATATTACTTTTAGCTATAGACCACGAGTTATTTTCTCTTTTTCTTTGACTTTTCCCACTTGTTATAATATTTTTTAATCGATTTCAAAGAAAAAAGGTTTTAATTCGACTTTTAAGAAGCATAATTTAATGCCATTTTGAATACATTAAGTTGCCCTTTTTGGCTGACATCAAAGATAACAAGCGCATCATAAATTGAATATATGTATTTAAGTATGATAAGTATGATTTTGACAATTGGTTCTAGAATAGATTTTTTAGTTAGAGGTAAGCATAGTTTTTACGTCAGCTTATATTTATTTTGTTTTTGTTTTTTATTTAAATTTAAGCTTATTAACACGTAATAAAAACAAATCAAATAAATTTATTACTAATATACTCAGACTTATGAAAGTGCACCATAATCTCCATTCATCATTCACATTGGGCGTCACTGTTAGAACCTAGAAAACTACTTAATAAGTATAAAGATATATTAACAGATTGATCCAATCTGAGATAACCCAAATACTCGTCCCATTTGAAACAGCTTCGGAACACAATTCACAAACAATCGAATCGTACAAGAAATTCATTCGGATCCTGCCATCCGATTTGAAATCTGCCAATCCGCTCGGCTGCTCCGATTGTAAGAGCCATTGTAGCTTTTCATATAAAACCATTCGAGTGGTGATTTTGGGATCGTAATGCTGTAAAGGGTCCGAAGTTAGCTCAGTGACTTTAGGATGGTAAACAGATCCAATTTGCGTGGTAAATAAGTGATTTTGTTGGTTCGCTTTTATAACACAGATAACAATTATGTACACAGATAACAATTATGTACATAACAATTATATAAAATTAACTGCTCATAATATATTTTAAAAGAGCGAATGTGGATTGTTGAATAGCTGTTTGTGATAACCCGGATCGAATCCAGCCCCATGCCTTGTTTTTACAGGTTATAAAGTTACAAAAGTTATATTTATTGAAAGCTCAGTATTTTTTGTTTGTTTTGTTTTTGTAAAAGTTACAATCGCTCATACGGTTAGTAAAACACCGTGTGAAAATCTACATGTTCCGCGGACAACAAAATCCAAAGATATTTTATCTTCTACCACCTAAGCAGCTAAGCATGTATGCGTGCGACAGACATACATACTTGCGTGCATAGTTGAGATGTCGTGACAAACCGCAGCATATGCGGCATGGTTGACATGCTTCATGGTATCGGGTGACAGCCGTGTAGGTGTCAAGCGCGGCCGCCGAGTCTGCGGAATGCTGCCTCGGACGAGAATTTCTAAGCAGACATGTGTAGGTATGTAACACATTCAACTATGTAGGCAGGTATATATTTATTTATTTGGTACAGACAAAAAGTTGGCAATTACAGTTTTACTTAATTAACAACACCGCTATAAACTTCAAGTTCTATTACGACCGCACACAGCTTTCATTACTAAAATATAATCAAAAACATAAATACATAAATTACATAATACTTAAGCGATCTACTTAAAAAAAAAATTACATAATTTTGAAAATTGAGGTAAGGTTTAGATTTAGTTTTTTCATTAGTAATAAACGATCTAAAAAACGCAAATGTAGTCGAAAAAATGTCTTTATCTTTCTACTGGAAGAATCACACTAGAAGGACCACTGGAAGAATCTCCGGAAATACGGAAAGTATTGTATATATTGCATATTCTATTTATAGGTATTAAATAGTTTTTTTGCACACTTGGCGGGAGGTGACTTTGAGATATTGTATTGTTTTTAATAATTCACTACCGTAAGCACCATTGACAATTTTATGTAGGGTACACAGATCAGCAATAATTCTACGGCTTTCTATATTCTTAAATTTAAATATTTGATTTTATATTTGACGACCTCGTTGGCGTAATGGTTACCATGCCGAACTACCAATCAGAAGTATCCGGGTTCCCGGCACGGCCAACATCTTTATGCTTAACTAAATTTGATGGCTGTGGGTCTGGGTGTTAAATATGTGTATCTATATAAAATATGTGTGTATGTATATGTAGTATATCAGTTGTGATAGCTATTATAATACAAACTAGAAATGGTTCAGTATGGGGTTAACCAGCCGTGTGTGAAATATGTCCTAATATTATTTATACTCGTAGTATGTAAGAATATGAAAATAAACCTTTATTTACATGCAACTCGAAAGAAATTGCTAGCCATGCAGTTTACTTCTTTTTAATGATGTTTTAATAAAGTAAGGTTACGTTTGACCGCAGCTTGCCTGATGTTAATCTTTAATGTGGTCTAAGATGCAACACGCTTGCCTAGAGAAATCTATTTATTACCTCTAGATTTGAAGACCTGAACTGTACTTTTTGGGAAAATGAGACTCAGGAAGAGAGGTCTAAAGCTGCGCAGTACTAGAAAATCTTTGCAACCATGCTAGATTGCCTTCACCATGTTTTCCTTTACTGAAAGCTCAACCTCATCGGTGGGGATCAAATCCACGACCTAAAGATACGTAAGGCGGTCGCACGCCCTAGTAACCTGGCATCTCTTCAAAACTCACCGGTGAATGTAAGTCCCACGAGTAAACAAGTTAACCTAAGATGTTCACATTCGGTAAAGGTTATTCAGATGTTGAGCCAATAGAGTGCAGATGGCGGTGCAAGCCTATTTGCTTTCCCCGCTTTGTAGCTGTGGAGAGATGGCGGCAAGAAACTATGAGATGCGTTGCAAGCATATTATAACAACATATTATACAAACACAAACTTTATACTTTATAGACAAATTATACAAAGACAAACTTTATACTTTATAGACAAATTATATAATGACAAACTTTATACTTTATAGACAAATTATATAAAGACAAACTTTATACTTTATAGACAAATTATAAAAAGAAAAACTTTATAGACAAATTAAAAAAAGACAAACTTTATATGTTTTGTCTATGGTTTCAAGTATTCCTACCGTATCGGATCGTGTGGTCAATGAAGACTTTTGAATTTGAGGTCTTAACGAAAAAAATGGCTTTATCCATACTAATATTATAAAGCGGAAGGGTTTGTTTGTTTGAACGCGCTAATCTCAGGAACTACTGGTGCAAATTGAAAAAATATTTTTGTGTTAAATAGACCATTTATCGAAGAAGGCTTTAGGCTATAAAACATCACGCTGCAACTATTAGCAGCGACTAAATAAAGGAAAATGTGGAAGAAACGGTAATTATTCATCTTTGACGACCTCGTTAGCGTAAAGGTTACCATGCCGGTCTGATAATCAGAAGGTCTCGGGTTCGATTCCCGGCCCGGTCAACATCTTTGTGCTTAACAAAATTTGTTGGCTGTGGGTCTGGGTGTTAAATATGTATTTATATAATATGTATGTATGTATATGTAGTATATCAGTTGTGTTAGCAACCATAATACGAGCTAGAAATGGTTCAGTATGGGGCTAGCCAGCCATGTGTGAATGTGTAAAAAAAAAAATATATATTCCTCTTAAAATGATCAACACACGCGGGCGAAGCCGTGGGCAACAGCTTACTGGATATACATTATCTCGGGTGGTATCCGAGACCTTCTCTTGCCATAAGTAGTATTTACCTGGGATCCATCAATCACAGGTAATTTCTCTTCCCACAACATAAGTTCATTTACTAGTGGTTGTACAATAAAGTTATATTCTATACTATTTCTACTAACTTGTGAGGAGAGCAAAACTTTGGTAGGCTGTGGTCAAACGCAAACCTATAAGTTATAAAAAACAAAAACTTACGACACATTTCATGAGTAAACTTCATTATCCAACAATACAGCAGTCTCCTGGCTCAATCGAGGTAGAATAACTCAGGAGAGGCACTCGTATTATCCACACAGTCCGACAAGGTTCGATTCCGTTCTGAATCCAATCTCGACAACAGCTGCATTTACATAGTCTACCTACCCCGAGCACAGAGCTCATGAGAGAGTTAGGTATCTCAGCAATCTTCGGCTTTTCTATAACAAGCCTAAATTAAAAAGTTGAAAAATTTCCGATCCAACATTTCGTAACATTTTGTAGCGCTTGTAGCTCGGCTAGCTAAAGTGATCTGACATGATCATCAAAGTTAAGCAACGGTTGATGCGGGCAGTGTTTGAATGGGTGACCATGCGCAAGACTATCGTTATCGTTAAGTGGAATTTTAACCTGGGCGCTACCAAGGGTCGAATGACAAGTTAAATTGTGGGTCCCGGCTGTAAGTCTTTGTGCAAGCAGTCGTGAAGCTAAGACAGAGGCCTTTAGGGGCCTTAAAATCTCTCGACACCAAAGCTTGGCTACTTTGCTCATACGAGGATGAAGTACTTAAGCAATATTTCATCATGATCATCATTATCAGCTTGAAGTCGCCTACTGCTGAGCATAGGCCTCTCTTCTTGTACGCCAGTCATTTCGGTTTTGCGCTGCTCTCATCCATGTCCTGCCTGTGATGTAAGCAAGAAATATATACTTAAGTATTTTTAAAGAAAAAATAATAATTCAAGTGGCACGAGTCACAGCTAATCCAGGTGTCTAACTTTTTAATTAAATCCCCGTTAGAAAGAGATACTCGCTCAGGTATTTTAATTAGAAGGTAACTTTGTTTCTCTTACTGAATGAAATGTAATTTAAGGCGCTATTGTACCGAGTTTTGCTGCGCCATACACATTTGAAAGAAGCGCCTAACACGCGGAGGTAGAAATTCCAAGAAATAAATTCATAATAAAATCAACTAGTAACATTTTTTTATTATAAGCTCTATAGATTCTAGATAATATGCTTTTTTAGAAAAAGTATGACATATTTTAATTTCTTTACTTATTAATTTCAGATTTAAAAAGCACAACAAATTTTATTTTTTACTATCCTTCGTTTATAATTGTCACTTAAGTAATGTTTAAATTTGTTTTTATCATTAGGTACTATTATTTTTTTTTTGTTGTTGTATAATAAAATTGTAATAATTATAAGTTTTGAGAAAAAAGCATAATATATTCATAATTTAAAACGACTATAATTGAAAAAGAAATAATTATCGAGCGAACTTTATACGTAATTGTGATTTGGAACTAAGACTATTCGTAAAGATAATAGTTTGAAAAAACGTAGCTCTATCATTTACGCAGGATTTTATATGATTTTTCATAATATATGCATTTTTTTTACTATGAATGTGCTTGTGCTAGATCACAATTCACCTGATGGTAAGCGATATTATGACGCTATTTATTATTTTGCTCCTTAGCCGCCTTAAGTCACCGTAAATTAACTAAGTTAGTAGTTTTTTTGTGAGCATTTCTTATCTTCAAGTAAAAAGAGCTGAAAGAACTTTGTAAGGATATTTACTCGGAAAATAATTAAAATTAAGTTTTCTCTCTTTTTGTAAGAGCTAAGTGATTGAGCTGGTTGAGCTTAGAAACTAAGTTTGTAAAATTAAGTATTATAATTTGTTGTATGAATTAAATGATTAAGTTCTAGCGCTGACATAGGTTTATGGTGAAATACATAATCTCGTAAAAATCGTGTATGTTTGTTCTTCTTCTCACGCTAAAACGGCTAAACTGTTTTTGACTAAATTATGTGTGAAGATAGCTTAGATTTTGGATTAACAAATAGGGTACTTTTAATCCCGAAAACAATTGTGGTTCCCATGGGATACGCAAATAACTATAAAATATATGTTACTAAAATATATGTTTTCTTAGGAATAATTAATGATCGAGTCACAGTTCTACTGTACCTACAAATCGTTCAATATGGGTATGAAATTGAAGGCGTGAATAGTAGAATACATATAATGTGATATTTTTAAATCAATGATAGCAGCTACTACAAAATGTTGGCTCTGGGGTTTTCCTAACTTTTTATTTACACTAAACAAAAAACTTAACCAGTCCAAAAAAAATATAGATAAACACATGATAAATCTGGATATTTGTTTTGATGATTCGAATAACATTTTCGATGAATCTGGATTACTTGTCAGGCAAATTTAGATAACTTTTTGATGAATCTGGATAAGTTTTTTTTTAATCTAAATAACTTTGAGATGAATCAGGATAACTTTTTAAAGGAATCTGGATAACTTTTTTTGTGAATCTGGATAACTTTTTGGTGAATCTGGATAACTTTTTAGATGAATCTGGATAACTTTTAAAGGAATCTGGATAACTTTTTGGTGAATCCGGATAACTTTTTAGACGAATCTCCAGATACGCTTAAAATTTTCGTACATTTTAAAATGATTTTGTTTAACTTTTTAGATTAATATTGTAACATTTGTTTACGGTGCTAGTCACAGGTGCTGGTACATAAACCATATTTCAAGTTATTATACATGAAGCCATACCATGAAACATAACATTGTGATGAAGTAAGCCTGTCGCAAATATTTATTTATAAATAACATAGTGTTGATCTTGATTATTTGCTGTTTCAAACCGAAAAATCGTAAGGCCGAGATTTTATCAACAGATAATATAATACGCGTGCTCAAAAACATTAAATCACGCGTATATAATCTTTCAGTGTGCGTTATATTTGTTTTCAAGCACGCGTTTTCAATCTTCCATTATGCGTTATATCTGCCAATCAGGACAATATGTAAAAAATTGATTTATGAGTACGATATAGTTACGTACCGGCCGGTGATAAGGTAAAATCACAACCCGATATTAAACATACGAGTATTTTATTTAACGATTGTACTTAAATTTAACATTAATATTTGGTGCTTATTATAAATCTAAAGAACAGTTCAATGGTTCCGTACTCAAAGGGACTAACAGAACCCTATTACTGAAACTTCGCTGTATGTTTGTCTTTTTGTCTGTTTATACGTTCTGTCTGTTACTTTCACCAGGAAACTATCTATTATTAACTATATTAACTGTAAATCATGAACTGTGATTACTGGAGAGTTAATTTTCACAGCTGATGTTTTTCTGGAAGGGGGGGTCCTTCCAGAAAAACATTACTTTTTAGACGAATCTCCGATTTTTTGGTAGGTGGGTTTGAGCTGTCCTATACAATATATATGATTTTTTAGCAATTTTCATATCGATACTTTTAATCAACGACATTAATAAATAATACCTTATTAATGTCGTTGCTTTTAATGACAATTGATAAACGTTTGAATTGTACACAGCATAATAAGTTGCACAATAAAAAATATTTTCTTATTACCTTCAAAAAGGAACAAATAATTATTTAAATAAACAAAATAAACATTTCAGGTGGCCTCCAATGCAACAAACGAGTAATTACCATGTTTTAAAAATAATACGTAATGCGCGGTCCCGAATCACACTTAGCCAATCATTTAATATTTATGTTAATTTTATGAGTTGACTACTTATTTCTTAAATTATTACATTTATCGACCTAGGTACGTACCTAGACCGATAAATTTAATAACCAAGGGGTTTATGAACGGGGCTTTAGCGCGACAACTATAATTTATGGTTTGCGTCTTAAAGTATTCTATTATATTGTAAAGAGATAGCAAAGAAGCTGGTTTAAGCCACAGGCGTGTGAGTTTTGACAAGAAACGATATTTTTAGAGACATATCTTTAACATCTTAGACAGACTTTAGACTCTAAAATCAATAATATAAAAATAAGTCGGGTTTTCCTTCCTGACGCTATAACTCCAAAACGCACTAATTAATTCCACTATTTTGCATTCATTGGAAAGGTCTCAGGCTCCGTGAGGTTTGTAGCAAACAAAATTTAGGGAAAATTTAATTTGTAAAAAATCTCCCTACACAGGCGGAGTCGCGGGCAACAGCTAGTTATTCTATACTGCGATGATCGCGTAGTACGAGTACTTCAGTCAATGTATGTCTTCTTCGTGAGCCGTCCCTCCAGCGTCTGCCTTGTGCTCTTCCCCGCAACACCCTCTTGCTCGTCGTTGTATTGTCAAGAGTGAATCCGCCAATCATAGACGGGCATTCGACTCGACTAATCACAAAGGGTAGATGGCGCGCATCGCTTGCGGCAATCGCGCACAGCTTTTACGCCAACACGGTCACCGATAATTTAAACAAACTCAAACAAATATCAATAGATGGCGCTGCACGACATTTGAAAATTATGTAGGACAATTATTTCAATGAAATATTAGCTAAGATATTATTTTATTGTAAATGTGCTTGAATTAGCGATATAGGCAACTGAAATCATGACAAAACCTTTAGATTCATAACCTTTTTGACGTGAAAAAGCTAGTGACTTGCGCCGTGGCTATAAATTGGGGCAGGTAATGGAGTGTCAGAGTCTGCTGGTAACAAGATTTAGATGTAACGCGCAATGTGTCTCGTAGACGACTGAATATGCTCCATTAAATTACACTTCTTCTTCTAACTGCTGCCTTCATTATTGTAATGTTTATGGGCATCCAGATTAGACCTGACTTTGACATTTAATTTCAGTTTCAGTTTCAAAATGTCTTTATTAAAAATAAAAATACAGTAACACTGTCAGTTAAACATTGTAAACTGTTCACGTAAGGCATCTTAATATTTTCGCGTAGAAAACGGTCACACTTACTTATTATTAAAAGTTGGAATGAGTCCAACAGTTTCGGTGCTTTCCGAGCACCATCTTCAGGGGCGAGTGTTACACGGACCGCCGCCGACGAGATCCACGCGTGGTTGCACGCGTTTTCTACGCGAAAATAACAATGTCAGTGTAAATAATTCCTAACTTGTTACATCATACGAGTGCATAATGTTTTACGAGCTACATGCCCTTTAAAAAACTTACAACATTATATTTAGTTTACACGAGCATCAGAATTATTGTGACGAAAGCACATCATCAAGAGATACTCGTAAGTTTATGTACGCTTTAGTAAAGTAGCAATACATTCTATGTAAAATAATGAGAATTAGAACTAAAAGTGCCGAGCGAAGTAATGGCAATATGTAACTATATTATGTAGGTAGGCGAATAATTTGATATTTGATTGAGAACCAGCGCACTTCTATATTTATACTAGCTGACCCGGCAAACGTTGTTTTGTCTTAATAATTATTTCTAAATATACAGTAGCCGATTCTCAGACCTACTGAATACGCATATAAAATTTGGAAAAAATCGGTCAAGCCGTTTCGGAGGAGTACGGTAACAAACACTGTGACACGGAAATTTTATATATAAGATAAGATAAGATTATTTCTTCCTAAGTTTCTGCCATAAAATAAAACGCTATTACTAAAGTTTATGTTATTATAATGTAATGTTTAATTTCTAATTTATATAATAATTATCTATTGTGTTTTTCTTATTATACTATATATTATACTAAAATTTTGTAAGTGCAAAAACAGTCATATTTAATCAAACTGAACTGAACTGACTTCTATATTGTTATGGAAATGTTCCCAAAAGGTCCAATAATGTGCCGCGTAACTGTTAATGCGTAGAACGTGTCCGGTACATTTTATTTTCGCACTAACAATTAGTGCGCTGTACACTCCAGAGGTTAAGCCGCTATGGGAGCAAAAGGGCATATTTCGAAAAAGCCTATTTATAAAATCCTGCGCAAATGTTAGGGCTACGTTATTTTTAGTTTTATAAGCTTTGTTTCAGTGTTAAGAATCGTTAGAGCTCTTAAACACTATTACGTAAAATTTGGTCCAAAGTATTATTTTGGTCGGGCTCCTATACAACAAACGTCGCGAGCCCGACTAACATTTGGCCAATTAATAACATGCCGTGGAAAAAAAGGGTTAAATATGCGGGTCTTGAGTCTCAATATTTTTTATTCCTTTCGCTTTTGAGACTATGGGCAGTTGGGGTGCAGATGCGAGGAGGCTAGTGGAAGAACTCGTGCGAAGTCTAGTGGATAGGACTGGGGATCCCCGTTCTCGATCGTACTTGGTGCAGAGGATGGCCATTGCTATTCAGCGTGAAAACGCATCCAGTGTTATGGGCACCTTTGCCAGGCTACCATATAGATAGATAGGCACGGTCATGGGTGGGTTTTCTTAACATTAAATGTTTTTAACAAGTACTTATAATTGTTATTATATTTATGTGTTTACTAACATTATATTAATAAAATACTGTATCTTCGTAATAAACATAATACAGTATTAATAACATTAATCATATTAAATATTTATTATACACTCATAACGAAACGTGACCACACAAGCTTTTAACACTTTTTAAGTCTACTAACGCGCGCGATCAGTCGTTTAAAAAAAAACAGGACAAAGGCGAGCACTAACTACCCTCATTTATCTGGCGGCAGCGCAAATTATTATGTTAATTCGGGACTTGGAGTAAAAACGGTACATTCCGTGCAATAAATAAGGTTCTTAGACTGAGGCGGACCTAGGACAATGTGCACTAAAAAACAGACATTTATTTACTATATAATTAAGAGTAAAAATGACCAATTTATATAATTTATATGTAATACCTTTGCAATTTTAATAAAAATAATACAGAAGAAAGATGAGAGAAGGAAAAATGTATAAACCATAATAAGTAGGAGACTTAATTTATGTCGTATGGATGTGACCTAAGATCAAAATGATTGGAAAATATTCTTCGGGTAATAATAATTAACTTACAAGCTTTCTATCAACTGCCATTGAATGCATGAAATGTGTGTATTTTATTTCGGGTGGAATACTGCTAAACCACATGTAATAACCGTCAAATTGGATTCGATATTTGGTACACTTAATTATATGTATCTTTGGTGACAATATAATGTACCACAAAATTGATAATGTAAATGAAAATCAATCCGTCAAATTTAGGCTTACCTAAAATAGTTTGATAGAATAATGATAATGATGTTTCATAGGATTGCTCTTATGAACATTTTTTTCTAAATACAAAATATTTTTAAGTTAAAAATTTATTTACAAGTAGTTAGAAAAATCAAACTTAGGCCTATTCTAAAATATAGGTATAAAATTAAATCAAATTCGGCAATAATAATAATTATTATTATGAATTATTGCAATAGTTGCATAATGCGATAGATATAAATCTATCTAGATGCAAATCTATGAAATTAAATCTAAATCTAACGTATTTTCAACTTTGAATTCGATATAACGAATTAAGTGGTTATCAGATATAACGAGCCAGCAATGCTAAGCATGATTGCTAACAGTTACGCGCGGCTTCGCCCGCAGTATAAAGGTAATAAAAAACAAGTTCAAAATTATAAATAAGCCGACCCGGGACGCGTAATAAAATTTAAGATTATTTAATTTACAAATATAAGTGAGTATTTACCGATTTTGCTGTACCAAAATCGGTAACTAATTGCATATCTAACTTTAATTTATTTTTGGATTCACACAGTTCATGTATTTTTCTTTAGTTTATTTTTCTTAAGGTATGATTTTTAACAGTTTTTTTTAGTTTACCTTACTATGAACATGCACCATTCAAACACAAACCCACCCTTGACAAGATATTATTTCTGCAACTAACCCAATTGGTCAATCAGAGGCATACTTTCGCCTGTTTATCTGATGGATGATAAAGTTATTTGCAAGATTATGTGATAATGATACGCTTACATAACATTCCGATTGAATATAAATAAGGGAACATTTTGCATTTTCCCAAGTATAAGCAAGGAATCGCCATGCTTCGCAATCTGGTGTAAGTAAATAAGAATTTTATTTATAAATCATCACGTTTTTTTTTTAAATTATTAACTACATAATTAATATTTTTATGCATATTCAAAATTTATAGACGCACAATTGTTTACAAAAAATAAACAAATTTACCTTGTTCCTTGTTTTGGATCCTTAAATAAATGTATATTAATTGTACCCTTTCTTTTTCAACTATAAGATCTATCGCTCGCACTCATTTAATAACGCAAAAGATCATGCAGCATCTCAAGTGTCAAAATCTATTGAAACTTTACAGGCTTTCAGAAAAATCCTCAAATGTACATACATAAAAGAATTTGCTCTAGAAAAAGAACTTACCAAAGTAGATAAAAGACGCTCTAAAATATATCAAATTAAATAATAATATGATGAATAAATTTATAGTAAAATAATTATACAAAATTATTTTAAATATTCAGCAGCTAACAAGTAAACTACATTAAAAAATCCATTTATTAACAGGTTTCTGGTTGTTGTTGCTCTCTGCAACGGAGCTGCCTCAAGAACAAAACGCGAAGAAGTAAGGAAGTTTCCAGAAGATCTTCTCTTCGGGTCCGCCACCGCCTCTTATCAGGTAGAAGGCGCCTGGGACAAAGATGGTACGAAATACGAGTATATTAAAATTTTAAAAGTAAATAATTCAATAAAAAGGATAGATGTTATATCTATTCAAGATTTGATTTATAGTAACTGATGATACTAAAAGTTTTCATTCTCACCCTCCAGGCAAAATTGAAAGTATCTGGGATCACCTCGTCCACACCAACCCTGGAGCGATCTTAGACGAGTCTAACGGAGATGTCGCATGCGACTCTTATCATCTTTACAAGAGGGACATAGAAATGATGCGAGAGGTTGGCATTGACTACAGTAGGTTCTCTATATCCTGGCCGAGAATACTTCCTAATAGCTTTGCCAACGAGATCAACCCAAAAGGTGTTGAATATTACAACAATTTGATCAACGAAATGTTAAAATATAAAATCGAACCGATGGCGACAATATTCCACTGGGATCTGCCGCAGAAGCTGCAAGAGCTTGGTGGTTGGGCCAACCCATTGATAGTTGACTGGTATGCTGACTACGCACGAGTTGTATTCTCGCTATTTGGTGACAGAGTAAAGTATTGGGTTACCATAAACGAACCTCAATCGGTCTGTTACTACGGATATTCTGAAGCTATGTTTGCTCCTTTGATAAACATGACAGGAGAAGCTGATTATATGTGTGTGCGTAACATTATTCTAGCTCATGCCAAAGCGTATCACATTTATCAAGATGAGTTCAAGGCAAAGTATGGTGGCATGGTGTTTTTGTCAGCCAGCGCGGTATGGTATGAACCGGAAGACGAAACTCAAATTGAAGCTGCTGACGAAGCTAACCAGTTCAAAGTAAGTGAATCAGCTTTACTATATTAACCCCACTCTGCGTTAGTTTTTTTCTTTAGTTAGTATCACTATTTCTTTATGTTGTGGTATACTTTATATAAAAACTGTTAATTTTTCTTTCAGTGGGCTATTTATACTCACCCAATATATTCTTCTACTGGTGACTATCCTCCCATCGTCAAAGAAAAGGTAGCAGCCAAGAGCAAAGCACAAGGCTACCCGCGCTCCAGACTTGTGGAATTCACTCCTGAAGAAGTGGAGTATATCAAGGGTACCGGAGACGCATTTGGATTGAACCACTATAGTTCATCATATGTGTACAGGAATGAATCAGTAATAGGGTATTACAACGTGCCTTCTTTAGATGATGATCTCGGAGTTATGACGTACGATTTAGAGGAGTGGAAGCTTGGAGAGTCTGAATATACTAAGGTAGAGAAAACAATTTCTTCCTTTTTACGAAAATGACAGTAATTTTAATGTTTTTCTGTATTTGATGTATTTTTTACATATTTACCTTCTATTACCCTAATTTTAGTCAGTTCCATGGGGATTCTACAAACTCCTTACTTACATCAGAGAGGCCTACGACAACCCTCCGGTCTACGTGACTGAGAATGGCTATGCCACTTATTCTGGTCTAAAAGATGATGACCGAGTTTTGAACTACAGGCGGTACATGTCAGCCATGTTGGATGCCATTGATGAGGGTAGTGATGTGAAGGCCTATACTGCTTGGAGTCTCATGGACAATTTTGAGTGGAGTGCTGGATACACGTAAGCTAAAAAGATAAACATTTTAAATACGAAGTTTTGATATAAGTATAAGTATGCGACCTAAATGATAACTTTACTTGATGAAGACAAGCTAGTTATGGAAATATTTGGTCAAATGCAAGTCGGGCTCCCACATCAAGGATAAGCTAAAAAAAAGGCGAAATGTTGTAACACAATAAATGAACTTCTTGACATCGATATTAAACATGACGTAAATTTTAGTTTTTATGTCGTTGTAGTTATGACAAAATAGAAAGCCAAACAAAAATATAACGGTTGTTCGATAGCAGTCTCAAAGTGGAATCACGAGTAGGTGGAAAGCCGAAAATGGTGAAAATCTCTCGCATTCTTAGGTGGAAACAAATTTCGACTAGCCGTCAACAGCTAAATTTGTGGCACTGTACTCATAAAAGAGTAGTTTGCTGAAAAAAACACGCTGAGATATTTGTTTTGTGATTAAATTTAAAAATATTACCTATTTTGCGACCAACATAACTAGACCATTTTAAATTTATGTTAATTAATAACTATGCCAAAATTTTGATCGGAATGGTCTTCAATCTGAGAAGAATTTAGTATCACGCTCGTATGATCTGAATGAAGTGTTTGATACAATGTGTAAAGGAAACGGGAATGATACAGAAATATACAGTTTTTTGGGCGATAATTTGTCTTTCTCCGATAAGTAATTTTGTAATGTTGTTTATTGAATAAAACATAACCTACTGTGTGGCAGTCATCGTAAGCGAGTGTGGCTCGGTGGTAGAAACGTCTGCTTTTCAATCAGTAGGCTCCTGGTTCGATCCCGGACTGACTTGACATGACTTGTTTTTCAAGTTATGTGTGAATTTGCACTCGTTTTACAATGAAAGGGAAACATCGTGAGAAACCCGACACGTTTGAGGACTGCAATATCCAAGATATGTGTCATCCGCCAACCAGCACTTGGCCAACCGCCAACCAGGATTATGGCCTATAGCTCTCTCCTAGTGAATGAAGGCCCCGAGTCCCAGCATAGGGAACATATAGTGGGTTGCTTATGTATGTATTTACCGTGCTTTTATCATCTCTCTTTTCGTTTCCAGTGAGCGTTTCGGTCTGTACGAAGTTGATTTCGAGGACTCTAACCGCACTCGGACGCCGCGCAAGTCCGCCTTCGTGTACAAGGAGATGTTGCGCACGCGCACCATCGACTACAGCTACGACCCCGACCCCTCCACCATGACCATGACCATTGACGACGACAACTGAACTAAGCAAACTGTAGTCAAAAAATCACGATGATGTACCATTGTTTTCTTCATTTATTGGCACAAATTGTTTAGTAGGAAATAATAAATTATTTTTATTTATCTAAGCTAAGCTGTGTTAAATATTTTGTCCTGTCTTACTATGCTGTAAAGGGTTGCTCACCCAAGTATTTTTTTTATTTTTGACCAAAGATTTTGTTTTTTTTTTTTATAATGTGGCATAAAAAATACATACAAATCAAAATTTTTATTTTTTTGTGACCAACCAATATCATAATTACACAAGATATGTAAACAAAGCTTAGGTATATATACAGCTGACCCAGCAAACGTTGTTTTGCTTTTTTACTAAAATGACCATTAAAATAGGGGTTGGTGATAAAAAAGAAAAAATTTAGGGTCATATGTATTTTTAATGCCACATAATAATAATAAACATCAATATAGTTAAGTATTGATTAAAGAATACATATTTTTTAAATAACATTATTTATGGCCGCAGAAAAAAAATGGCGGAAAAGCGGCAATTCAATCTTTATTTATTTTTCGATTTGAAGAGTTTTGATTATACGTTAGCAGAGATTTGTATAAAATGAGTTCATCTGATTTTGATATGTATTTATCGCCTGGTTTCACAAGAGAAGAGGCTAAAGCGGTAGTGGAAAACCTTTCACCACCCAATTCATAACAAGGATACCTAAAATCGTATGACGATTTTACTTCTTCATCTTGACTAGCTTGATTTTTACTTTTCTTGTAATCGTAATGAAAAGCATAGTGTTTACTTTACCTCGAATTAAAGACTTATAATTTAGTCCCTCGACCTATTGGCCAAACCCCGTCTCGGGCCTAAATAAGTTACTTTCATCCCTAGGGTAACAATGTACTATTGACAGCTGTCAGTTGAAAGTGATTCTCCTTAGGGATGAAAAGTATTTATTTCATTCCGCTCCTCAGACAACTTCAGACCTTCTTTCAAGATTAAAATATATATTTTATCTATTTCATAAATTAATGTTTAAAGTTACGTAATTGAATATTTTGTAAATATTAAGAGCGTCTACCAAAAATGTACTTGAAAAAATAACATGCACAAATCACTTCCAAATTTATCTCAGATAAGATCAGATTTTATATCAATATTCCTTTATCGGAGACTTTTGCTTATTATCTAAATGAATGGATCTAATGGTTGATAATTTTATTTGCAAGACCAAGATAAGCCTACTGAGCATTCTAATTAAGTATAAATAAGTGAAATGTTTGCATTCTCCCAAGTATTAGCACGGGGTCGCGATGCTTCACATTTCGGTGTACTCGTAAGTAAACAAGAAAATTATTAACAAAATCAAATACCGGCAACGTGTTCAGTGTGATCAATAACTAAATACTATTTTATGCATATTTTTTAAATCTGCTTAAAAAACAAAAAAACTTAAAAAAACTTTTTTTAAAACTTTATATAGACGCATTATTTTTAACAAAACAAAGGATTTATCCTGTTCCTTTATTTAGAACCCTATAATTGTTCTCATTGTTTATTGCTATATGAATAGTACGTTCCTTCTTACTTGCACTAATGATAGTAATGTAAGAAGATCATGCTCTTTGAAAGTTTTCTTGAAGTCAATAAATTTCGTTCATAATATGTCAAAATACATTTCATCATTGTAGGCTTTACTCGTAGATAAAGAATCCTGTTCGGTTCAATAAGGTGTCAACAGTTAGTTCGTATGTGTTATACTAGATGGCGCCACTAGTAAAGTTAGCTCGCGCAAACGTAGTGTCGAACGATTTTGCTGAGGTAACTATGTTTTCAATATATCAAGTTTTCCTGACCACAAACCCCAACTTTCATTCACGTCACGTTTATACTAATTGTATTATTGTACGTATATCATTATATTTAGCTTAAAACGTAACAAAAGTAACTAACTAAAGGGGTAAGTTCAGTAAAATGCCCTTTTATAAACAGGTTTCTCGTTGGTGTTGCTCTCTGCAACGGAGCAGTATCAAAGGAAAATCGTGAAGATGTAAGGAAGTTTCCAGAAGGTCTCCTTTTCGGAACCGCCACCGCTGCTTACCAGGTAGAAGGCGCCTGGGACAAAGATGGTACGTATATTTACATTTTAGAAGAAAAAAAAAATTATTTAATATTGACATTGTATCTATTAATATGTTGACTTGTAGTAACTAACCATACTAAAAGATTTCATTCTCACCCTTCAGGCAAAATTGAAAGTATCTGGGATCACCTCGTCCACACCAACCCTGGAGCGATCTTAGACGGGTCTAACGGAGATATCGCTTGCGACTCTTATCATCTCTATAAGAGAGACGTAGAAATGATGCGTGAGGTTGGCATCGACTACAGTAGGTTCTCTATATCCTGGCCGAGAATACTCCCTAACAGCTTTGCCAACGAGATCAATCCAAAAGGTGTTGAACATTACAACAATTTGATCGACGAAATGTTAAAATATAACATCGAACCGATGGCGACAATATTCCACTGGGATCTGCCGCAGAAGCTGCAAGAGCTTGGTGGTTGGGCCAACCCATTGATAGTTGACTGGTTTGCTGACTACGCACGAGTTGTATTCTCGCTATTTGGTGACAGAGTAAAGTATTGGGTTACCATAAACGAACCTCAAATGGTCTGTTACTACGGATATTCTGAAGCTATGTTAGCTCCTTTGATAAACATGACAGGAGAAGCTGATTATATGTGTGTGCGTAACATTATTCTAGCTCATGCCAAAGCGTATCACATTTACCAAGATGAGTTCAAGGCAAAGTATGGTGGTATGGTGTTTTTGTCAGTCAGCGCGGTATGGTATGAACCGGAAGACGAAACTCAAATGGAAGCTGCTGACGAAGCTAACCAGTTCAAAGTAAGTGAACCAGCTTTACTATATTAACCCCACTCTGCGTTAGTTTTTCTCTTTAGTTAGTATCATTATTTACTTACGTTTATATGAAAGCTGTTTATTTTTCTTCCAGTGGGCTATTTATACTCACCCAATATATTCTTCGACCGGTGACTATCCTCCCATCGTTAAAGAAAAGGTAGCAGCCAAGAGCAAAGCACAAGGCTACCCTCGCTCTAGACTTGTGGAATTCACCCCTGAAGAAGTGGAGTATATCAAGGGTACCGGAGACGCATTTGGATTGAACCACTATAGTTCATCATATGTGTACAGGAATGAATCAGTAATTGGGTATTACAACGTGCCTTCTTTAGATGATGATCTCGGATTTATGACGTACGATTTAGAAGAGTGGAAGCTTGGAGAGTCTGAATATACTAAGGTAGATAAAATAATTTCTTCTTTTTTATGAAAATGTCCGTAATTTTAATGTTTTTATGTGTTTTACGTATATTTTACATATTAACCTTCTATTACCCTAATTTCAGTCAGTTCCATGGGGATTCTACAAACTTCTTACTTACATTAGAGAGGCCTACGACAACCCTCCGGTCTACGTGACTGAAAATGGCTATGCCACTTATTCTGGGCTAGAAGATAATGACCGAGTTTTGAACTACAGGCGGTACATGTCAGCCATGCTGGATGCTATGGATGAGGGTAGTGATGTGAGGGCCTATACTGCTTGGAGTCTCATGGACAATTTTGAGTGGAGTGCTGGATACACGTGAGTTAAAAAAACAAGTTTTTATTCATGAAGATTTGATAAGAGAACGACGTACATGATAAACTTACTTGACTTGCTAGGTATAGAAAAAATTGCATATCGTGCTACGTCTTTTAGGAGCTGTTTCGCCAGCAGTAGTTAGTATTCACGCTCCGTTTGCAACAAAAAACCTTTCTATATAGATAACACTACTTACAAAAACATGACGTATTTTTTTGTTTTTAAGCAGTAGTAATTTTGTCAAAATAATTTACAGCCAAAAAACACTTACAAAAATTATTAATAGAGCGTTATTATTTATATTATTATTAACAGTACGTAAAGAACACAGAAACAGTACATAAAATTATAAGAATTTGTTTTCGGGCGGCAATTTATCTATTTCCAACGAGCAATTATGGCATTCATTGTGCCATAATGTTGTTCATTGGGAGAATAACCTACTATGTGACATCATCTTGTGTATTCAATCCAGACTTTTTTCTTTATGTACCGCGCTTTTGTTATCTCCCTACTTTTCGTTTTCAGTGAGCGTTTCGGTCTGTACGAAGTTGATTTCGAGGCCTCTAACCGCACTCGGACTCCGCGCAAGTCCGCCTTCGTGTACAAGGAGATGTTGCGCACGCGCACCATCGACTACAGCTACGACCCCGACCCCTCCACCATGACCATGACCATTGACGACGACAACTGAACTTAATAAGCAAAGAATCACAATTATGTACAAATTTAATTTATTGGCTCAAATTGTTTAGTAGATTATAATAAATTATTCTTATTTATGTAAACTAAGCTATGCTAATTATCCTATGCTTTCCTACTATTATTATAAATGTGAAAGTTTGTGTTGTGTTTATTTGTAACTTATAAACGCCCTCTACATATAATTGGATGTGGAGTATCTGCATCTACTGTGGAGGTTTCCATGCTTAGGATTAACATAAATAAGCTACTTTTTAATTCGGACAAGTCCGAAGAACAAGTCCGTCAAATATATACATACATCAAATCAAATAAAGAAAGGATGAGTACATAAAAAAAGTTTGAAAGTAGCACCAATGAGTGAGAAATTAAGGAGTGGAAAGTTAGATGCATAGAGAGGAGATGCATGTTACGAGGAGATGTAATGAAATGGTAGCGCAAGGAAGAAGGGCAAGAGGCTGACCGAAGAAGAAGATAGGTTAGACCTAGAATTAACACAAGCTACTTTTTATCCCGAAAACAATTGTGTTTCCCGTGGGATACGCAAATAACTAAAAATCTATGTTAGTCCTTCACGCAACAAGGGCTGGACCGATTTTAATAAGATTTACTATGAAAATGGTTAGACCTTGGATTAACACAAAGGCTAGTTTTTATCCCGGATTAACGTGGGTAACACCGTGGAGCGCAGCTAATTTATAAATAAGCCTAATGTTTACACGTCTTTTTTATATGACGTATGTAAAATATGGTATTTTTTTATCTCATACTTCATAGAAGCATTTCATCTAGTTTTATCTGAATCATGTAGTGCAGCAATCATGTTGATAGGTACTCGTAAATATAACCTTAGCTTAACAAATCTTTCACACGTGACTTTTTGAGTTTTTTCACCTGACTCTGGAGGCGTAACTGCTCTAATTCACGCAAGGCCAGCTAGATCTGTCGAAAGCTTCTTCAGCCCACGGCAAGCAAAACCAGTCAACATTGGGAAATATGCGAGCGGCAAGTTCAACAGCAGCAGTGCCGGAGAAATCAAAGCGATGGAGCCAGTTTCCAGCAATCAGCGCATTTCCAGATCACCAAATTGAGTTGGCAAAGTTGCCTGACATCATCATGATCCACTTAGACTAACATTCAGCAAATGCTCTAAGATATGCCGAAGTACAAGTTATTATTCTGTGGATATGCTTAAGGGCATCGTCGAATAGCGATACTTTTTCTTGAAATCTCCAACTCGAAGCCGTTTGTATCACATAAGTAATCATAGGCATCACGAAGCAGGCGTCAATGCGACATGAGACGGGAGGTACTGAAACTTGTCTGATAAAGATATCATTGTAGCCGTTTTGGAACTTTGGAACAGGCACGCATTCTGAAAAAAAGGCGCTCGCAAGGGGCAAAGCAAATTTCTTTCCATTATTCTCAGTTCTGGAATCAGGGACTCGAATCTACCGATAGATATTTCGGCCTAAGGGAAGCAGGCGTAGAATTCTCATTTTGAAGTATTAACCTCAAAGGTAAAATTACCCAGCGCCGGAAAGTACTAAGTCCACTTTGGTGATTCAATCATTATCATTTATCACGGTAATTGTTTTTGGACTTGAAAATACCACAGATATAAATCAATATATCTAGATATAACCTATCTATCAAGATGCAATCAATAATATTTTGAAGTACGATAACTAACATAAATTAGCTATTATGATTGCATTAGATATAATAATAATGTAATTCAAAGTATAGTTACTAGCAGATACCCGCAGCTTTGTTTGCTTTTATTAAGGTACTTAAATACAATTACTAATAAAAAAAAAATGCCCACGACAAATACATTTATAAATAAAGATTGGCAAGAGCGCATGAAAGGGTCCGTACCATCTACAAGAAAATGTAAGAATAAGAATAGTTTATTTATCTAAAACACATGTAAATTTACAATTAGTTTTACAAAAATCCGTCGTCTTATTAACCTTATTAATTTACGCTGTAACATTTTTCTTGTGGCTTCTGCACTAGGAGAACCCTATTTCGCAAAAGCCACTTCCAAATCATTATAAAAGAAATTGTTTTTCCAAACCGGTGCGGATTTTAACCGGGTACCCTTTAACCTAAATATTTTGTATTTTTAAAACTAAAATAGTTTTAAGGGTCAGAAAAGTTTTAAGCATCTACCTAATACTCTTCTTCTCCTTTACCATTTCCCACTAGGTGGGGTCGGCACAGCCTATCTATCTAATACTGATATTAATATTTAAAAAAATATTTTATTGTATACCACTCCTCATATTTCCTTTTTTTTGTTACATTAGATAGCGGCAACTAAAATACTTGATACATGTGTGAAAACACAAAAAACAGCTCAACCGAAATAGGTCTGGGCAGGGCACGTCTGCCGCATGCTGGACGACCGCTGGGCAAAAGCCACCACAACATGGGTGCCAAACACTACTAGACCTTGAGGAAGACCCAGGCAACGGTACAATATCAAATTTTTGTGATGTGTACAAGACCCAGGCAACGGTGACGATCTATGTAAATTTGATAAGGACTGGGCCACCAAAGCCAGAAGACCAGGCTAACTGGAAGGAGAAAAGCCTTGGCCCTGTGACACAACAGGCTTATATAATAATTATAAAATGTGAAAACTGCAGCTTACTAGCTATTACGGTTTTTGCCGTAATGCAGCCTTTGACAGACAGCGGAGGCTTAGTAACAGGGTCCTGTTTTAATTTTTTTAGGTACTGGACCATAAAAACTTTTGCTTAATACATGTTTGCTGTAGGACCCCCTAGTGAGTTGTCATAGAAAAATCTAATAACATACTCCAATCAAACCCAAATCTCAGATAAGATTAGATTTTATTTCAGTAAATAAATCAAAATTCCAATATCGGTGATTCTATCACTTTCGCTTATTTATCTGATGGATGATAATTTTATTTGCAAGATTAAGATAAGTCTTCTAATTAAGTATAAATAATTGAAAATTTTGCAAACTCCCAAGCATTCGCCATGCTTCGCAATCTGGTGTAAGTAAACAATTATATTATCATCAAAATCATAAACCGACCACATTTGCAATTAAATATTTAACTAAACAATATATTTGTGTAAAGTGTGGAAATGTTTAAAATATGCTTAAATTTTGTACACGCAAAAAATATACCAAAAAAAACTTAATATCATAGTTGCGATCTCTAATTAATTTATAATAATTGTACCCAATGTCACTTTTATATCGTAAAAAATTAAACGTAAAAATTATTCAAACCTTTTCAGTCTTTATAAAGGATCGCTCGAAAAATATAACTCACTAATAAATGCCTCATCATCATCCTTGAGTTATCGTGTATGATTTTGAATATTGTGATATATATAGATTGGCAACTAACTTTTTCCTTAACTAGACATTAGAACAGCAAGCCGCGTAACCGCATAAGGAAGCGACTAAGGTGGAGCATGTTCAAATAATATACAATAAAAAAACTCTTTCATTAACAGATTTCTGGTTGTTGTTGCTCTCTGCAACGGAGCAGCCCCAAGGACAAAACGTGAAGATGTGAGGAAATTTCCAGAAGATCTACTCTTCGGGTCCGCCACCGCCTCTTATCAGGTAGAAGGCGCTTGGGACAAAGATGGTACGAAATATATTATAAATACAATTTGAAATAAAATTAATTATTAATAGAAATGTACGTTATACCTATTTAAAATGTTATTAATAATTATATACCTATTTGAACTGTAGGTACGAACAGATGATATTTCACTCTAAACCCTCAGGTAAAATTGAAAGTATCTGGGATCACCTCGTCCACACCAACCCTGGAGCGATCAGAGACGGGTCTAATGGAGATATCGCTTGCGATTCTTACCATCTATACAAAAGAGACGTGGAAATGATGCGTGAGCTCGGCATTGACTTCTACAGGTTTTCTATATCATGGCCAAGAATACTTCCTAACAGCTTTGCCAGCGAGATCAATCCGAAAGGTGTTGAATATTACAACAATTTGATCGACGAAATGGTAAAATATAACATCGAACCAATGGCGACACTGTACCACTGGGATCTGCCGCAGAAGCTGCAAGAGCTCGGCGGTTGGAGCAATCCGTTCATTGTTGACTGGTATGCTGACTACGCACGAGTTGTATTCTCGCTTTTTGGTGACAAAATAAAGTATTGGATTACCATAAATGAACCTCAAATGATCTGCAACTACGGATATGCTGAAGCTAGGATGGCTCCTAGGTTAAGCATGAGAGGTGAAGCTGATTATATGTGTGTGCGTAACGTTCTCCTAGCACATGCTAAAGCTTATCACATTTACCAAGAAGAGTTCAAGTCAAAGTATGGAGGTATGGTGTTTTTGTCAGCCAGCGCTGAATGGTATGAACCGGAAGATGAAACTCAAATTGATGCTGCTTACGAGGCTAACCAGTTCGTCGTAAGTGATTTTCAGTTTTACTACATTACTTCACTTTGTGTTGGTTTATTTTGTTGGGGTCGCTATTATTATTAGTATATTGTGGTATTTTTTATAAATATTAATGCAGTTTCTTTTCTTCCAGTGGGCTATTTATACTCACCCAATATATTCTTCGACTGGTGACTACCCTCCCATCGTCAAAGAAAGAGTAGCAGCCAAGAGTCAAGCGCAAGGCTACCCTCGCTCCAGACTTGTGGAATTCACTCCTGAAGAAGTGGAATACATCAAAGGAACCGCAGACGTATTTGGATTAAACCACTATAGTTCATCATATGTGTACAGGAACGAATCAGTAGTAGGGTATTACAACGTGCCGTCGCTGGAAGATGATCTCGAAGTTATAACCTATAAACTGGACGAGTGGAAGCTTGGAGATTCTGATTTCACAAAGGTGGAGATATTCATTAATTTCTTTCAATAAAAGTATCAGTAACTCTGGTTTAAAGTGGGTTTTGTTGCCCGAGATATCAGAATGATTTTGAAAGAATTGCTCAGACTCGTTTAGAAAAATAACTAAAAAATATAATATGACGAAACATTTTTCAAGATTCAATTTGCAAAAATCATAAAAATCAATGATGTTATATGTACAAAAATAATCAGAAAACGTTACGATTTGCGATGATGCCCAGGACAACAGAAAAATATTTGTTTACTTTTATTTTTTGCGTTCGATGCCTTTGATTATTCTCACAGTCTATTATTATCCTTGTTTCAGTCAGTTCCGTGGGGATTCTACAAGCTCCTATCTTACATCAGAGATGCCTACGACAACCCTCCGGTCTTTGTGACTGAGAATGGCTATGCTACTCCAACAGGGCTAACAGACGAAGACCGAGTTCAGAACTACAGGGGGTATATGTCAGCTATGTTGGATGCCATAGACGAAGGTTGCAATGTGAAGGCTTATACCGCCTGGAGCCTCATGGATAATTTTGAGTGGGCCTTTGGATACACGTAAGTAGCGCAGTAATTAATCTTTTCTTGACGAGTAATTTTGCAATTCATGTATATATGTATAGCCGTATATAAATATAGTAGATCCTGATACTGTGAGAATGTAAGGCTATATTTCTAAAAATATGTGTACCTTTAACCGCTTTATAATATAGAACGAATATATACTTATTTAAGGATTACTAACTAAGCACCTAATAAATAGTTTTTATTAACATTAGTAGGTTATTTTAAAAAAACACATTATACGTTATTTCCTAGATGTGACGTAATGTCTTAAGATGGTCATTAGCATTTGAGTGATTTATAAATTATTAAAAACCAAAACAAGAATTTTATGAGAATAAAACGTATTAAAGGTGAATAAGCTATGCTAGGATATTTTAATAAACGCGCGGTGCACAAAAAGAACTCACGCGGTCAGTCTCAAGCATCGTGCGTTTATGAAAAGGCCCATAGGTAAACATATAGCTTACTCCTTGGCTATGCCTTTTATTTAGTTTTTACCTAGTCATAATGTCCACTGTATAGTTATCAATTCAAACTTTTTGTCAATAAGAGTAATATGTCTTAAATTTATTATTTAAAATGACGTGCCGTTTTTTATGTCATCTGTATACTTGTTGTTTCCAGCGAGCGTTTCGGTCTGTATGAAGTTGACCATGACCACGTAAACCGCACTCGGACGCCGCGCAAGTCCGCCTTCGTGTACAAGGAGATGTTGCGCACGCGCACCATCGACTACAGCTACGACCCCGACCCCTCCACCATGACCATGACCATTGACGACGACAACTGAACTTAATAAGCAAACTGTAATCGAAGACTCAAAATTATGTTCAATTTCTGCGATGTTTATATTTTAATGTTGGAAAAAATTACGGAGTACGTAATAATAAATTATATTATTTATTGAAGCTGAAGTATGCTAATTATCCTATCCTATCCTTTTATTATGATTAATTGCGAATATACTGTGGCGGTAGATAAACAAAATTATGAACACATTAGCTTTTTCCTAGATTACAACAAGTAACACTGCGAAGCGCAGTCAGTACAAAATATAAATTATATGTTAAATAATAATTAATATATACTATAAATAATAATTAACTAGACGGCGCTAGATGAAAAGTAAGCTGGTAACATAGCATGGAGGTCAGATTGGATAATATTACCATCAAATGTAGTGCTAGTGTACATTATATATAATCCGACCTTCAAAATCTGAGGACATTTGTCTTCAAACCATGACAATAAATATAAAATTAAAATATTTACCCTTCTTTTTGGCACAAATAAAAAAAATATAGGCTTATAAGTAGTTTACTGGTAATCTAAGACCGTTGTATTAAACGACGAAAACAATTTTTTGTCGAATTAAAGACATTAAAATCGAGGAGCCTTGCCCCGCCCCTGTCTTATGACGGTGACTAAACCATGGAACTGTGTTTGCGGTCTGCGCATTGTAATTTAAAATTTTAAGTGCACCTATTTATTACCGTAAGTCCCTCGGTTACATTCCTGGGTGTTTATTTGCGTTACCTTTAAACCTCAGAAAAATGGTGCAACACTTTAATTTAATTGAGGCAGTGAGAAAAAATAAAGCCCTGAAATAGTAGTACAGACCTTACTAACCAAAAGCTACTCACTATTTTTACTAAGCCTCCACTGTCTGTCTGTCTCCAGGCTGTATCTCAGACACAGTATAATAGTATAAAGCTGAAACTTTCACGAGATATGTATTTCCTGTGCCGCTATTACAACCAATACTAAAATAACAAATACTAAACATGATAAAAAATAAGGGGGGTAATAAACGTGTTTTTTTTTCGTATTTTTTGCTATACTTATATCAATAACGGTAGCTGCTAGACACTAAAAAAAATCATTGAATATATAAATGTAATGTATGTAAGCTATCAAACTAAATAATATTAATTTAAATAAAATACATATTTGAGAGGGCTCCCATACAACTATGGTAAGGAACCCTTCATGCGCGAGTCCAACTCGCACTTGGTAAATTTTTTGTTTTTTGTTTTGTCGTCTATACTTCCACTGAACATAGTTGTCAGAGACATTGTTAGACCAAACTTATTGCTACCCAGTTTACTTTTTATTGGTATGGTCAGTAAATGATTTACCTTTTTAATTTTTTTAATACTTAAATAAAATGTACATACTCGTATTAATTAAGTTAGGAACAATTGCCTGCTAACTGAAGGGCCGTCTTAACTGAGGGTTCACTCAGTGCTCCAAGTTATTAGATCCATCACTATTTTTCTATAGAAGCCAATACAGCCAGTTGTACGTCAAAGTTGCAATCATTAAATAGTTAGTCCTTATGTACACAGGGATCAGAATATTAGAGAGGAATGCTAAATTCCATACAATAAAGCGTGCCACGGAAGTTTGCCATAATAACCGATGAAACCTAGATGGCGCTGCAATTCGAGCGTGCATCCTAGCTGCCGCAACGCTGCAGTCGCATAGTGATATGATGCTAATAGATTGTGTGATCCGAATGAAGACGTTTTAAGTAATAATTAATAGATGGCAGTTAACCTAAAGTTGAGTAAAGAGGAAGGGTTTATTAATTGCATAAAAAAGGTTATTTGTTAAGAAAGCTAAATGAGAAAACGAAGATCAAATTGTTGCACCGAATTTATTAAAATTTGATATATTTAGCGACATCTCACGTAACAAACGGCACTTATTTTAAGTGGTACGATTTTAAACAAGAATTTGAGCGTCTCTTTTAATTATTGTTTGTCTATGGTGGAAATAATCTCACAATTTCAAATAAAAAAAAAGCTAACAGTCTGGCAAGTTTGTTAAAGTAATTAAATGACAGAAAATATCTTATAAGTAAAGTTAGTATCAACTATCTAGCAAAGACAGATGTTGAAAGCATAGCGACCGCAAACCGGCGTAAAATGAAATTCATAATAACGAACTGACTAGACACAGATAAACCCTGACAGATGGTACGAATTTCCTTTTTATACAATTTTTATCTTATGAGGACTTTTGGGTGAAATGGCGGTTGCATTGAAAGACCAAAACTTTGGCGTACACATAATATGTGTTATTGTTTAAGACGTCTACGTTCACTCCTTCTTCGTAAAAGCTAAGTGGCCAAGCTCTGGTGTCGAGAGTTTTTAAGCTGCCCCGAAGACCTCTGACTTGGATAAACGACTGCTTGGAGTAGGAGTAACAACCAGAACCCACGGTATCGCCCAGATGATAATGGCACTTTTTAAAAGACACACTTGTGCATGGTCACCCATACAAAAACGAAGCGAAGGAAGCGTCGAACGAATGAATAAATGAATGATTTATTATTGTCTGTAAAGCTAGATACATACATAGGTGGTATAATAAAATGTCATAAAAAGTTAAAACTATTTACAACTAAAACACATTAAGTTCCCCTGATTTTTACCCGTAGGGCTTACAAACTTCGACCGTTGCCTAACCTCGATGATCGTTTCAGATCTCCTTAGTCAGTCGAATTACAGGCGCTACACGTTCTCCTGTATGTATACATATACTGAATAAAATCCTCGTGTACAAGGTTTTGTTAATAACATAAAAATATAATAAGACGCACATTTATTTTCAATTATCTAATTACAAAATTAATTTGATCACAATCGTGGTAAATTGCGAACATAATATACCGAAGCGATAAAGTCTTACTTTAATTAAAGCATTATTAATGTTTGTGATTTTAGTAGCATTTCTAATAAATAATACAGTAATTAGACTGTTTTTAGAGTCAACTATTAAAATTAAAAAAAAATATTATGATTATTTTTGTTGCTGCATGTAGTTCTTTGTTTTTTTAAGTATTTTTTTTAGTGTTTGTTGATAGCGGCATGAGAAATACATAACTTACTATACCTACAACATAGGTTTAGTGCAGGGGCTGGATTCGAACCGAGATCTTACAGACTGCATGCAGTCCAACACTCGCTCCATCTATGTTATCGTGTATGATTATATTTTATCCTACTAATAAAATAAATTCTAAAGTTTGTTTGTGTGTGTGTATGTTTGTTACTTCTTCACGCTCAAACGGCTGAACCGATTTTAATGAATTTGGTGTGAAGTTAGGTAAAGACCTGGGATTAACACATAGGCTAATTTTTATCCCGAAAACAATTGTGGTTCCCGTGGGATACGCAAACAAACTTCAAAATCTATGTAACTCCTTCACGATCCAACGGCTAGACCAATTTTGATGAGATTTACTATGAAGATAGGTTGGACCTTGGTTTAACACATAGCTTACTTTTTATCCCGGATCAACTTTTTTTCTCCCGTATTAACGCGGGTTAAATTACGGGGCGCAACTAGTAGTCAATATCATCTATACCAATATTAAAAGAGGAAAAGTTTGATTGTTTGTTTGACGCGAACAGGCTCTAAAAATAATGGATAAATTTGACAATTTGACTGTAACATAGGTTATAGTTTGTTTCTCTGCAACAATTATATTTATTATTTTAGGGACCGTGCGAAGCCGGGACGAGATGCTACTTATATATACTGTAAGAAAAGCACTAAAATCCAGGCATTTCTCTATTCCTTCGATCAAATATATACCAGATTCAGAGTTGCATACAAACACAGCACAAAATATAGTTTGAGTTTACTATACTATTATATTTATTACGATAAACACAGAACAAAAAATATTTAAATTCAAGTCAACCTTAATGTATCTTAAACTTGAGTATCGTTTAGTGCCGTAACAAACATAAGCTATCTTGCTCCGCCATAACAGCTAATGATCGTAAAATTTCATGACCGTACGCAGTGAGCGTTAGAAAATTCAACTGTATTACTATACAAATAACGCTTAAATGCCTTAAACGCAAATACACCACACTCGTATGTGTGGGCTTATTTATCTTGCCGTTTATGGAGACGTCACCTTATATCTAGTATATTTTCGATCGAAGCTCTATTCGCTACACTGTGACTGTTTCATCCCCAACCGCTGTGCCATTACGTCGACTTTATTCAAATAAGATACGCCTCATTCCTCAGCCCTTTGTTTTCTATAAAAATGATATTCGAACACAATCATAGAGTAAAGAATGTAGCTTTGCTCTGCTTAGAACTAATTTTTCAATTTACAACATGTTTCAGGTATTTTGTAGCTTCACAAAACTCTATTGTAAAATATTTTATAGACTTAAGTACCAACATAATGTATACAGATAACGAACTTTTTTTTTCACTCACGGCTGGTTAGTCCCATACCAAACAATTTCTAGTTTGTATTATGGTTGCTAGCACAACTGATACATTCCATATACGAGTACATACGTAATTAATATTGATACATTTTTAATATCCAGACTGACAACCATAAATTTTTATTACACTACATATTGTGGTCCTCAAACATTCCTCATGATGTTTTCCGTCACCTTTTCCGTCCATACATAACTTGAATAATAAGTCATTGGTGTAGGGCCGGGATCGAACCAGGGGCCATCTTTACCAAAAGCAGACATTATTACCACCGAGCCACACTCGCGTTTAGTTAAATATTATTTTGCAATACATTTATTTCAGATTGCGCGCAGCATTGTTACTTGCTGTTACGTGGGATAAAAAAAAGCTTATGTGGTAGTCAAAATTATAAGCTACCTCCACAGTATATTCACATTCAAAATAATAGAAGGATAGGATGGGATAATTAGCATACTTCAGTTTCAATAAATAATATAATTTATTATTACGTACTAAATCATTTTTGCCAGCAATAAAAAATAAACATCGTAGAAATTGAACATCATTTTGAGTCTTCGATTACAGTTTTCTTATTAAGTTCAGTTGTCGTCGTCAATGGTCATGGTCATGGTGGAGGGGTCGGGGTCGTAGCTGTAGTCGATGGTGCGCGTGCGCAACATCTCCTTGTACACGAAGGCGGACTTGCGCGGCGTCCGAGTGCGGTTTACGTGGTCATGGTCAACTTCATACAGACCGAAACGCTCGCTGGAAACAACAAGTATAGAGATAACATAAAACACGGCACGTCATTTTAAATAATACATTTAAGACATATTTATCACTCTTATTGACAAAAAGTTTGAATTGATAACTATACATTGGACATTATGACTAGATCAAAACTAAAAAAAAGGCATAGCCAAGAAGTAAGCTATGTTTATCTATAGGCCTTTTCAGAAACGCGCGATGCTGCAAACTGGCTGTGCGAGTTTTTTAGTACACCGCACGTTTATTAAAATATCCTTTAGCATAGCTAATTCACCTCACTAACACACCTCAAAAATAAATTTAATTTTGATTTAAATACATTTGATTCTCATCTTGTTTAGTTTTTAATAACAAATTCAGTTAAATGACAAACATGTCATCAAAATCACTATCTTCAGATATGACTTCAACTCTAGGAAATTGTATTCAGTACATACGAAAGTTTTAGTTTTGTAGTTTTTAGTAGTAGTACAAACGAGGTGTCACCATCTCTGTTTAACTTTATGAAAAACATAAGAAAGAAAAATATACCTAGTACAAATATTTCTAGAAAAAATGTTTTCTATTCACACAGTATGGCAAAGATCAACGACATTAATAATACCTTAATGTCGTTGGCATAGATCACAAAATTACTGTCGAAGAAAGATAATTACTGCGCTACTTACGTGTATCCAAAGGCCCACTCAAAATTGTCCATGAGGCTCCAGGCGGTATAGGCCTTCACATTGCAACCTTCGTCTATGGCATCCAACATAGCTGACATATACCCCCTGTAGTTCTGAACTCGGTCGTTGTCTGTTAGCCCTGTAGGAGTAGCATAGCCATTCTCAGTCACGAAGACCGGAGGGTTGTCGTAGGCATCTCTGATGTAAGATAGGAGCTTGTAGAATCCCCATGGAACTGACTAAAACAAGAATAATAGACTGTGAGAAATAATCATAGGCATCAAACGCAATAAAATTACACAGCTTTACAAAAAAAACCCTTGTTGTTTTTTGGTGCCTTGGATATCATCACAAATTGTTACGGTTGTGCCCAGGCTATGAATAAATTCAGAATAGTTTACAATATGCTCCTATTTTTATGATTTTTGCAAATTGAATCTTCAACAATTAATGGTTAAAATTTGAATTTTCTACTAGTTTCAAAAAAATACTGAGCAAATCTTACTAAATCATTGGTAGTTTCATAAAGTGGGTGCAGAAGTAGACTTAAACTAATTTTCATAACTAGGGCAAAGAAACCCACTAGGGTACCGCAACGTAAACCAGTAGTATTACTAATATTTTCATAGTGAGCAATTAATGATTATCTCCACCTTTGTAAAATCAGACTCTCCGAGCTTCCACTCGTCCAATTTATACGTCATAACTTCAAGATCATCTTCCAGCGACGGTACGTTGTAATTCCCAATGACTGATTCATTCCTGTACACATATGATGAACTATAATGGTTTAATCCAAATGCATCTGCAGTTCCCTTGATATACTCCACTTCTTCAGGGGTGAATTCTATAAGTCTGGAGCGAGGGTAGCCTTGCGCTTGACTCTTGGCTGCCACTCTTTTTTTGACGATAGGAGGGTAGTCACCGGTCGAAGAAAATATTGGGTGAGTATACATAGCCCACTGGAAGAAGACAAACCTGTTTTACTAGATAAGTCACACCTTAATATAAATAAATAGCGAAACAAACTAAAAAGAATAACTAACGTAACTAACACAAAGTGAGGTTGTTATAGTAAAGCCAACGTTCACTTACGATGAATTGGTTAGCTTCGTCAGCAGCTTCTATTTGAGTTTCATCTTCCGGTTCATACCATTCAGCACTGGCTGAAATAAACACCATGCCACCATACTTTGACTTGAACTCTTCTTGGTAAATGTGATATGCTTTAGCATGTGCTAGGAGAACGTTGCGCACACACATATAATCAGCTTCGCCTTTCATGCTTAACAAAGGAGCTAACCTAGCCTCAGCATATCCGTAGTTGCAGACGAGTTGAGGTTCATTTATGGTAATCCAATACTTCACTCTGTCACCGAATTGCGAAAATGCAACACGTGCGTAGTCAGCATACCAGTCGACTATCATTGGGTTGGTCCATCCGCCTAGCTCCTGCAGCTTCTGCGGCAGATCCCAGTGGTACAGTGTTGCCATCGGTTCGATATTATATTTTAACATTTCGTCGATCAATTTGTTGTAATATTCAACACCTTTTGGATTGATCTCGTTGGCAAAGCTGTTAGGAAGTATTCTCGGCCAGGATATAGAGAATCTAGTGTAGTCGATCCCAAGCTCACGCATCATTTCCACGTCTCTCTTGTAGAGATGATAAGAGTCGCATGCGATATCTCCGTTCGACCCGTCTTTGATTGCTTCAGGTTTGGTGTGGACGACGTGATCCCAGATACTTTCAATTTTACCTGAAGAATAAGAGTGAAAATTTTCAGCATCGTCAGCAGCACAGTTACTACCTCTCAAATATTTAGTACATATTACGTCAATCTTTGTTAATGAATGAATTTCTTTAAAAACGTAAATATACTCGTATGTGTTTCGTACCATCTTTATCCCAGGCGCCTTCGACCTGGTAAGAAGCGGTGGCGGTCCCGAAGAGAAGATCATCTGGGAACTTCCTTACATCTTCACGATTTTCCCTTGATACTGCTCCGTTGCAGAGAGCAACACCAACCAGAAACCTGTTTATGAAAGGTTATTTATTGTAGTTTATTGTTACATAACGCACCTTACGCCAGAGTATCGCCAACTCATTTGGTTACGCGCCCTGATAATCAAACGCTTAGCTGTAAGGAGCAACGTTGCTCTATAGCTCAATATTTAAAATAATATACCCGTACCCTTAATACATATGTATTCTGAATATATTAATCATATTTACTCAAGGATGTTCTCTGGCTTTTATTAGAAAGGTTTTTTTCGAGCATGTGTACGTCTGAGGATTCTTTAACGCCTTGATTTGCACGAGCTTTGTGGGTGTGTTTCGTTGGGATAACAGTATAATTGTGTGCGTAGATGGATTTCAAATTCTAAGCGGCAATTTATTCTAGTTTGATGCATTCAGCATATTTTAAAAATATAACTCACCATAGGCAAATAATTAAGTAGAATATTTTACTTAAAATGTTGTTGATGGTTTCTGATCTTTATCAAAATACGAGTATAATGGTGTACTTACAACAGAATGCGAAGCATGGCGAACCCCGAATACTTGGGAGAATGCAAAACTTTCAATTATTTATACTTAATTAGAATATGCGAAGACTTATCTTAATCTTGCAAATAAAATTATCATCCATCAGATAAATGAGCAAAAGTGACAGAATCACCGATATTGGAATATTGATTTATTTACTGAAACAAAATCTTATCTTATCTGAGATTTGATCTTATCTGGGTTTGATTGGAGTATGTTTTTAGGTATTTCTGTGACAACTCACCAGGGGGTCCTACAGCTAACATTTTTTTAAAAAAGTTATAAGGGTTCCGTACCTAAAAAAATTAAAACAGGATCCCATTTAGTAATGGAAGCTTAGTAGCCTCCGCTATCTGTGTGTAAAAGGCTGTATCTCAAAAACCGTAGTCGCTAGAAGAATGCTGCAATTTTCACATATCAAGTATTTTAGGTGCCGCTATCTACAATAAAAAAAAATAAAGAAAGAAATATTACGAGCGGTATAAATGTGTTGTTTCCGTATTTCGTATTGTTTTGCTCAATTGTATTAGGTAGATGGTTAAAACTTTCACAGAATATTTAGGTGCATATTGCATTCCGAAATAAATAACTAGTCAAATAGAAATAAAATAAATATTAAATGGGAGTTTCTATAATCATTAAAAACGTGTTTTTTTACTATATTTCTATAGATAATGGTACGGAACCCTTCTTGCGCTCTTGGCCAATTTTTATTTATAAATTTGTGTGTTGCGCGTTTTTTCATTTGTAATTTAATACTTGCATTTCATTATCTTGGTAATTGAACTTGAAAATTTTATAGATTTACATCTTGGTTGGCTTGATATCTATGACATTTTCAAGTTCAAAACAATTATCGAGATAGAAGATAATGATTGTTATCACTGACTAAGCTTGGAGGTTAAATAACATTTTAAGGCTAATCTGCTTATAAGACGCAAATTAGCTAAACGTTGTTTAGAACCATTTTGTTTCAACCTAGAACCAATGCTCCGGGCAGCATTTTCAAGGAGGCGGTTAATTCTTACTTTACTAGGATTTTCCATAATCGTGAAATGGGGCTCAACATTTTTCCAAATGCCTATCGGATATATGACATTTGAAAGTAGAAATTACTTAAAACATGATTTAAAAATCGAATTTTTCAATTTTTTCCCGACACAAAAACTAAATAAAACGAAAAAATAAAACGAAAGAATGAGACCTAACAATAATTGAATAATAATAATCATTCTTTATCATAATATAACATGATTCATAAAAATATCGATCTAGTAATTTTAATAAATCTATGATAAGACCTTTCCCAGCTCCTGTCTATTGAAAGGACTTAATTGTGGCACGACAATAGGAGATGGAAATGAAAAACATTAATACTTTCTTCTGTTTCTTTGTTATTTTGTGTGCTACTTGTTTTGTTATGGAAATATTAGACGGGGAGATCGATTTTGCAAAAATATATTTGAGGCTAAGTTTTCGTGTATTTGACAAACTCGTTGGCGTAGTGGTTATCATGTCAGACTGCCAATCAGAAGGTTCCGGGTTCGATTCCCGGCACGGCCAACATCTTTGTGCTGAACTAAATTTGTTGGCTATCAGTCTGGGTGTTAAATATGTATCTATATAAAATATGTATGTGTATATGTAGTATATCAGTTGTGTAAGCAGCCATAATACGAACTAGAAATGGTTCTGTATGGGGTTAACCAACCGTGTTTGAAATGTGTCCTAATATTTATTTATTTATTTATATATGAATCATTTTATCTTTTTTTTAAATAAGATTTATAAACACAGCGTAAATTTGACGTACTCGCGTTTTTAAACACTTATTAGCGTTTCTTATTTCTGACTTTTACTTGCTCTTCGCCTTTTCCCATTATGTGGGGGTCGACACTGCCCTTTTTTGCTTCCACACTCTTTTATCAGCCGTCATATTTTTTTTCTCTATATCTATATCGACCTCTATTTCCACTACCATGCACAGTAAAATTCATGCTTCTCCTAGTTACATGCATCTCCTCTCTTCTCATGACATGTCTATACCAAGATAACCTTCCGCTCTTAACTATCTTATTACTGAATAAACTTTAAAAATCGTTCTACGCGGCATTATAAAAGATTTTTCAAAATATGTTATTTTAATGCTTCCTTTCCGCCTTGAGGTCAATAAATTCTGTATTTTACGAGAATCCCAAGCGATCCTTTTTAAAACACAGCCTAAAAGCAATTCCCTTTCGGTGACACAATTTAAGCTCTTTAATCTCTCCAAAAGAAGAATACATTACCTATCTAATACCCAACATCAAAGGCGGCGGGCTTATGTCTTTGCTAATTTCCCAGGAGGCCGGTTAGATCGAAATATACTTACTTTGGTTTAACCCGCCGACCGCTCACGCGAGTGAACTAAGGTTTGAATAAACTGGCCACGTGCAAGTCAAACTTGCCCACAAAGAATCCTGTGCCATTAAATAAGTAATTGGCCATGTGCGGGTCGGCTTTGCGCACGAAAAAAACAAATACAAAAAACACGATTGCGAACGACGAAACACGAAACACCTAATGTTTCTGTGCCTCCTTGAGAGCCAGACATTCCAGACTATGCATGCTCAAACTTACGTCAGTATCGCTTATACGCATAGATTCGCACCCTGCTGGTCAAATACGTAAAAAAAGAAAGTACGTAACCGAGAAGTGAGTTTGGAATACCAAGTGGAGGCAGCATTATGCCCCCTCCTTTCCTCCTGTGCACTGGGGGCTAATTAATTCATCGCAGGTCCGCCGCGCAATTAATGGCGCATTTGTCTTCATTACGACGGTCGTGGTGAAACGGCAAAAACTCGCGGCCTGATAATGCCTGTGATCGGGGACAGCGGTGATTGTTTCCTTTGAGAAGACTCCTTGGACTAATGCGTGGGGGCAGATTGGTGGATAATGTTTGTAGATATAACAATAAAAAACAACCTAAACAACGACTTCAAAACTATACCGACTAACAGATAGTCAGTGTAACTAAAAAGTGTGAAATTATTTTATAAAAACATCAAATCAAGAACATAAAAGTACGAGTACAAAGGGTTTTTTGACGTGTGAATGTGTGAACGCAAACGTGACCGTATACGTAAATGTAAACGTGAACGTAAACGTAAACGTGAACTTAAACGTGAACATAAACGTGGAATTAAACGTGTACGTAGTTTCATAAGTTAGTCCAACGAGTAACAGAAATATAATTTAAAATTGTGTTAAAAATATTTTTATTTATGTATCATAAAACTAGTAGGTAATGATAAAAATAAATTTAAACATAACTTAAGAAAATTATTTACAAAGCATAGTAAAAACCAAAATTTTGTAAACTTAAAAAAAATTATGTACTAGTACTTGTGTATGTACTTGTATTTACAGCTTATATGCGAGAACCAATATACAAACAATTTATTAACAATTCTCATTTTCTTTTAGTTTAAACGACATAAGCTTGGTTGGAATTAACAATTCCAAGGACAAATATTGAGACGTGATATTTAAACGGTTGCGGAGATTTGTTAAAATAGGTTATAAGGAAACAATGTTGGTTTTAGCGATCGCGACCATTGCGCAATGAACAACAATATTTTCATTACTCATACTCTGAAAGTAGGTCTGAATTTGCCTGAGGCGCAAAATGAAAGTAATACATTGCATCCCTAGGGAGAAGCGCTTTACAACTGACAGCTGTCAAATTATTTAAAAATAGTACAGTAAAAAAAAGGTTTTACTTTCTATACAGCCACAACGTAAAATTGAAATAACTTAAAGCTAAGTATTGATTAAAGAATATTTGTATATTTTAAATAACTTTATAATAATTTAGTTTCATTAAATTATTAAAAATAACTTTAGTTTTTAAAAAAGATTAGGGACAAAAATGGTAAATATTTTATTTACCATTTTTGTAATGATGAAAATAAAAATAATGGCTGAATAGTTGGCCGGCCACAGAAAAAAAAACAAACAAAATGGCGGGAAAGCTGCAATTCGATCTTCATTTATTACTTCGATACTTCTATTAAACATACGAAAACGAATTTGTATTAAATCCATTGACATAATGTCAGAAATATAATGATATGTTTCAACAAACAAGGAACAACATAATAGCAACGTTTTGTGCCACGGAAATGTTTTTTTTTTTTTATGTTTCTTGTGTAATATTTTCTGTCGTTTTTATTTCGTGTCACAAAATAAATGATTCTTTCTTTCTTTCTTTCTAATACAAAAAAATGTTAATTAATACGTAGCATATTACAAAATATTATTTTTTTTACACTATCCGCCATTCTAACCTATTATCAACGCAAGTGAGCGACTTCCTTAAAAATTACCATATTGAGAAGCTATTTGCCCCGGTGTTGCCAGGTGAAGAAACTAATTTTCCGGGCAGTAACGTCAACAATAAAATGAGACCTGTAGTGGGTTGAATAGCGGCCTCCGATGGGAAATCAGCCCGCGAAGCCAATAAATAGAAAATTCTACGCCAAACATAAAGAAAACTGCCCCGTTGTTGGTATACTCAAATGAATACTAAATGGATGTAGTTGACACTATTCTGGAACGACTGCATTGAGAAATTAGTGCTGGTGAAAAAGGAGCGCTAATAAAACGTGGTATTTACGTAGCAATGTGAAGAAGATGCAACTGAAAACGCCGGTACATAGACTTGTGAAATTGGTGAGGTCCGTTTTCGTGTTGGGACGCGATCGACAACCGCGTACCCGCGACTGTCCGGGATGCACCTTCCACCGCCAGCTTTAAGACTAGACTCAGGGTTTGAGTATTAGATAAAACTTTTCAAAATATTAATGATTATCTAGATTGAAAATTTATATTTGATTCATATCTTATTATAGTATAGTAATGATATTATATTACTAGAGTTAGAAGTGAAAATTGTCATTTGAATCATATCATATACTATTGTAATGATACTATCATTACAATAGTATATAGATATTATTATTATATTACACTTGTAATTTTGGTGTCATTAATAATGCATTTGTATATATTTGTAAACATAAAATATCAAGGTTATTGTACAATATTCTATTGTTGCGTACCACACCGTATATATACGAGTATATTGTACCTAATAATACCTCATTTCTCTAAAAGCCTCTATAAAATTATGATAAACTGTACTAACATGGTTTCGTGAAAGCTTTCTTTTAAAATTCTCAACCACGATGATCGATTACAGATATTGTGAGTACGACGAAAGGGTTTCTGATGTCGTAAGAATTATAAATGGATATTCCTTATCATATCCTACTAATATAATAAATGCGAAATTTTGTGTGAGTGTGTGTATGTTTGCTAGGTACTTCTTCACAATCAAACGGCTGAACCGATTTTGTTGAATTTTGTTGTGAAATTAGAATTAGTTTAGACCTTGGATTAACACATAGGCTACTTTTTATACCGAAAACAATTGTGGTTCCCTTGGAATATCATCAAGCGTTAGCTTTGAAATCAAACGCCCTCTGTGCCGTCTAATTGAATGCGCCGTCAAATTGACGAAAAAGCAAACGTTTTTTACCACCGAGCCACTCTCGCTTTTTACGCCATACGCGCACTTTGCCCAAATTATATTACTAGAATATAATTGAAAATTGACATGGATACATATCATATACTTTTGTAATGATATCATATTATTTGACTTGTAACTTTGGTGTTATCAATAAATTATTTGTATTTGTATTTGTAAATACCACTTTTACTATAAAAGTTTTCTCACATCGTAGCGACTCACCTACTCGTTCACTATTCCCGCAAACTATCAATCAATCGTGATTTAATATCGAGGACGCGGACCGATCGTTTGAGCCGAATATTGTTTAGTCATCTAGTTATTGTCACTATAGTAAGGCAGAGGCTACTTGGGGCTTCCAAGGGTTGAGGGTACTGGCCAAGGTTTGGCGCGGACAAAGAAATTGTTCTAGCTGTCTAGCAAGTATGGCTAGTTGTTTTCAAAAAAGGGTAATAGTAGTCGAGCTAGCCTTTGTCACCTTTTTTTATAACTTATAGGTTTGCGTTTGACCACAGCTTGCCTGGTGTTAAACAATACAATGGCATTCGATGTTACACGCTTACCTAGAAAATACTTATTAACTCTAGATTTGACGACCCCCAGGTGGTAGGTACTTCTCAGGAACTCAGAGACTCAGGAAGAGAATTCCAAAGTTTTGCAGTCCGTACAAGAAAGGTAGAAGCGAATCGGCTTGTGCAAAACTTAGGGATTTCAACTGTATACCTATGTCTCTTCGCTGAGTTTTTGCTCGTTCTGTAATGGAATGGAGATGGTGGTATAATATTATGCAACTTCGTTGTGCACTCCCCGAAATATATTCTATAAAACACCGACAGACTGGCAACCTTACGCCGGTGCTCCAAACTATGAAGTCTAGACCTTGCTACTCCTTCTTGTTTTAACTTGCCTTATCCCACTAGGTGGGGTCGGCACAGCAATTTTTTCTCTTCCACTCTCCTCTATCAGCCGTCGCCTACACTCACTCTTTTCTCTCTTATATCCTCATTCACACACTCCATCCACGTCTTCTTCGGTCGTCCTCTTGCCCTTCTTCCTTGCACTTTCATTTCCATACATATCCTACTAACATCTCCTCCCTTCGCATCACATGCCCATAGCTACTCCTACTAATATTATAAGTGCGAAAGTGTAAGTAAGTGTGTTTGTATTGCGTCTTCACGCTCAAACAGCTGAACCGATTTTGATTAAATTTGATGTGAAGATACCTATCTTCACTAGACTTTAGATTAACACGTAAGCTACTTTTTATCCCGAAAACAATTATGGTGATCATGGGATACGCAAATAACATTTTCTTTTACGAATTTTAATTTAAGAAATGACCTTCTTATTTTACTGATTATTAAAACATAACATAATTAATGTAAAACTATATCCAATCTAAAAAATGCCAGTGTGAAGAGTAGGTACCAAAAATGCTAGTCGAACTGCCTCTTTGTATAGCAACACTGATAGTTTTACTTATTATTTGTATAATTTGTGTAACGAACTCTACAAATTATAAGATATGATGACGTTGATTTATTCATTTGTGTATATTTAAGGTCGAGAAAGCAACATCATCATGGCTAATATTGTAATAAGTAATAATACTATAGCAAGGAATCTGAGAAAATAAACACCTATTTTGTAACTAAAGCTCTCTAATTTACAGAAAACGCTGACATCGCGATGTGAAGATTCCCTCTATCTTTTTTAACATTCCTCCACAAAGTAAGTATGAGCCCTCATTACGATAAATTTCTCCATTTCTAGCTGTTTTTTTTTGTGAAAAACAAAATGGCGTCTGCGTACCAACCGAGAGCGGCTTAAGTACCTGAATAAAGTCATTTAGTATGAAACGAAACCAGAAAAACAAATCCTGGGGCAATAAATCTTTACCATGAATAAGCTGTTTTGTTTTACAGTTATTGTTATTGTTGGGGAAACTGGTTTTTCTGTTGCGACCGGACACTAGCCGGGAAAAGCTTTTAATAAACCTCTATATCAACTTTTAGACGCAAAACCACTAGAGCTTTTTTTATTACGAAGCAAAATATGTCGTTTTCTGCTTTAATTCTAATCGTATCCTTGCGTTAATATGAACTTCTTTTTTGTACATACGGTATTTAGTGACCGGTTTAACAACTTCTTGTACTCCGGAACCTACAGTTTAACATGTCGTTCAATACATATTAGTGCCCAAATGTAAATGTTTTCTACATATAATAAGTACTGAATAATAAACGCGATGAAATTTTACTAATAGCGCCAGTAAAATTATATCGCGCAAACGACTCAGCTCTGTGCATGTTTTTGTGGTGATACTTCACTTAGGGGTATGAAAAATAGATAGTAGCTGATTCTCAGACCTACTGAATACACATATAAAATTTGTTAAAAATCGGTCAAGCCGTTTCGGAGGAGTACGGTAACTAACATTATGACATGGAATTTTTATATATAAGATTTCACGCTATTCAAAGATCAATATTTTAATTTTTTGATGCAATGAAAGTGTATAGTATATATGTAGATTTAGCGATTTATTTCATGGTCACCCATCCAAAGATTGTCCGCACGGACCGTAATCTAGTTTAATTTTATGAAGTATTTGAAAAGTTCTTTTAGTATGAGTATCATTTTTTTAAGTAATTAATGTAATCTACTTATTCGATTCAACTTAATATAACGCATTAATTAACTTTAAAGCACTCATGAATTTTGCAATCTTAAAGATTTTCTACATTTTATGAAAACACAATTTTACTAATTTATTTTGTTTTTTTTAACTGACAAACCTTATTTGTAGTACTTTACTTTTATTAAGTTTGTCTAACCGGAAGCACACCAACATTGTAAGTTGGAAAGCATTTTACAAACGTTGTTTCTAATTGCGTCTATTCTATTCCTCTTGCATTTCTCCAGGGATGAAACTAGGAGTCATAGGGAGTCTTTAGTTTATATCATTTTTGAAGTTAGTAAAAACAGGTGAGAGTTTAGATAGAAGATAAATAATAATATGTAGTGTACTTTCACTGCGAAACACACAAAATATTTCACAGCAGAAGAACACTAAATATTGAATTTTTCTTCTATATAAAATGGATTTTCGTAAAGTTACGCCTGAGTCAATAATGGTAAGGTGTACGTTTCTAAAAAAAAATGGCTACCAATTATATCAAGAAAATATTAAAGAATATATCAAAATGTATATTATTACAAAATTATGATTATTATCAACTAACTACCTACGCTGAGTGGTTTTTGTGATAAATTAGTAGCTTATGTATTAGTTTAAAACTTTCATGTCAATTTGAATCCAGGACCGTTCAGCCATTTCTAGGTAAAGGAATAATTAAGGTTTCACTGAATTTTATTTTAACAAATACCCATCAAATATGAATGTTAAGCGTAATTAAATGAAGTAAAACGATTTATTTATATATTACTGTGGTCATAATCTTATCATCAATCGAATTACAAATACTCGAATTAAGCTTAAGAAAGGATAATTATATTTTAATGAGCAATAATATTCATGTTTTGCAATAGGTTTGTTTGAGTTTTAACGAACTTTTTATCGCTTATACGATTAGAATAATAATGTCCCGTTTTACTATTAACGTGACCCAGTAATAAATCTCTGAGTTCGTCCACATCCTCTTCAAAGAAAAACGTTCTCCACTAGAGTTCCACAACGCAAGCCCTCAATATCATTTATCTAGTGGCCGGAGTCACGAGTCGAAATGGTTTTTGATGCACAAAAACTTTGACCGAGAGAAATGACTTAGCTTTGAACTGCACTCTAACGCATGGTCAGGATAAATCTTTGGAAGGCAAGTCGTTACGGGAAACTACTTTATTTACGAGATATCTAGGTGTAGGATTTAAATTGGTATTTTGTTTTTATTATAGCTATGATTGCAAAAAAAAAAACGATTGTGACTCAGTGGGGAAAACATCTCATCAAACACGTAGTGTAGGACGTCCTGCAACGAGGTGAAGTGACGATATACGGAAATAAGCAGGGAGTGGTTAGAGGCGAGATGCCCAGGATAGGGTCAAGTGGCGTGCCTTGGGAGAGGCCTATGTCCAGCAGTGGACGCAGACAGGCTGATGATGATGATGATGATGATGATGGGGAAAACATCTGATTTTCAATCTGACAGCTCTTTGATCAATCCCGGTCCTACACTAATGACGCTTTTCAAGTTATGTTCGGACTTGCACTTGCTTTACAGTGTAGAAAAACATCGTGAGAAGGTCGTTAAAGCGAGATCTTCGGGTGGTTTGGAAACTCTCGACACCAGAGCTTGGCCACTTAGCTTATAAGAAGCGTTAATTTGACGTTAGTTGTGAACTCGTCTCACTGCCGGACGATTTCTTATCTTAAAAAGTACTGGAACTAACTTAAAAGTAGCATATTATAATAATTTAGCAAATACAGCGTGCAAGCGTTTGACGACCTCGTTGGCGTAAAGGTTACCATACCGGTCTGCTAACCAAAAGGTTCCGGGTTCGATTCCCGGCCCGGTCAACATCTTTGTGATTAACTAAATTTGTTGGCTGTGGGTCTGGGTGTTAAATATGTATTTATATTTAATATGTATGTATGTATATGTAGTATATCAGCTGGGTTAGCAACCATAATACGAGCTAGAAATGGTTCAGTATGGGGCTAACCAGCCGTGTGTGAATGTGAAAAAAAAAGTAACTTTCAAGCACTTCTGTTAAGATATAATTAATAAGTTATACCATTTTTTTAGTAATTTAGAACATGAATACGTTCCAGTTTCCTTACAAATTATTTGTTATCTTTGTAATATAAAAATTCTATCTTTGTAATTTTACCTTACAAGTAGTATCTAGCTTTGTTCATTAAATTCGCTTGTATTTCTGTTGCCACAGGGAAAAATCTGTTCCGTCCAAAATATTGGGTTCTCTGTACTTATGTTGTCTACGCAGCAATTTTTCCTTTGTTGGAAACGATGCTCTGAAGCGGAAAACTGTGATTTCTGTTAATGGTCTTCTCTGGGCAGAAACATGGCTTATTTCAAACAATTTCCTTCTAACAGTTGTTTAAGATTTTCAAACATATAGACACAGTTATTTTTTTCTACATTTTAGTTTATTTTTCCTATGATCACATTCAAGAAGAAAATTCTTCGTGAGAGTTAGGTGGCGAAGCTTTGGTGACTAGAGCTTTCAAGCCGCCCGGAGGCCTCTGACTTGGCTTAACACTAGCTTGCACTAAGTCTAACAGCCGGGACCTACAATTTTATGTGTCATCCGACCTACGGTACCACCCAGATAAAAAATAAAATTTAAAAATGACAGTCTTATGCATGGCCACCCATCTAAACACCGTTGCATCGGCCGTTGCTTAGCTTTGATGATCCCTTAGCTAGCCGAGCTACTGGCACTACTATGATCACATTCTTACTAAATATATTTAGTTATTTGTTTAAAAACAACATTTTAACGAATATTTAATGTCTCAAATTATATCTTCAACATGTCAGGCGAATTTAAAAGCTGGCGCATGAATCAAACTTAATTACTTGGCATACGCTTGTTACATTTTTTGCTGACACAAAAGCTAACCTCAATGCCTTAGTACAAATCCAAAACAGCCTTTGGGTATACACATTAATTAAAAGCAAAATAAATACTCAGCAATGAGGCCGAACTTGCCTCACACTTCACAGTAATATAGCCTCTAATTACATGTGGAAAAGATCGTGTTTCCCGCGGCCGGCTGAATGTGCTAATCGCGTAAATAATTAAACGTGATTAAATGGTTTCGCAAGCTTTTAATTTGCTCCCCTTGTTTGTGTAACTGTTTGTGTATATACGTAGGTAAATAACACTCCAGCCTTGGTCGTTAGCCGCCATCTTTATATCTGGATGAAATTATTTCCTTAAATAAGAGGTAGATAGGTAGATAGTAGATAGTCAAGTTTCGGGAGCTCGAATCTTTCTTTTTAAAAACTAATTAAATTAAATACACTTAGCTGATTTTGAGGCTTTATTAGTATAGTTAAAAATAAAATTAAAACTAGGTGTAGCCGATTCGGAGGCTTCTAACTCTTATGATTGATTACATGTTGAAAATGAAAACTTATTACTAACTTAACTATGGGTGGTCGATCCACCGAGAATTCGTCGTAGATTCTTTAAAACTATGCTAAGAATATACTTGCTTTTTTTACGCATAATGGCTTGCGCTTGACCACAACTCACCTGATGCTAAGTGACGCTGCAGTCTAAGATGAAGCGCGCTTGCCTAGAAGAAACCAGTTCACTCTCGCTTTGAAGACAGTCAGGTTGTAGTTCAGTGGGAACAAGGATTCCGGCAAGGAGTTCCACAGTTTGGCCGTCCGTGCTATAAACGAGGAAGCGAATCGCTTAGTACGTCCTATTTGTACGTAGTCTACTTGTTTATAAAGTAGCGTCAGTACATTATTTCAAATAACACTTTTTCCTCTTTTTTCCTGTTCAAGATCGTAACAAACTTATTACCTGTTACAGCTTATATCTTTAAAGTGGCTCGGGATAACTTTATCCGACAAGAAGTTGTTTACACTAAACACGCAGCATCCCATAACCTTGCTCACTTTACTCTGAGATTTGGAAATACTGGTAGAATGGACCACGTTAGGTTACCAGGTATCATTTAAATTTGGGATGGCGAATTAATAATATTTTACTGACTCACATAAAAAAAATATTTTCTTTTGTAGGTGAAATATGAACGCGAGATTTATATTTTTTACTAATAAAACACATTTGATTATAATAAAACCGGGGGTCTTTCATTTTGTGATGGAGAACATTTTGAGGAACAAACATAATTTTAGAGCATTTCAGTAGTAACTTATTGACATTTTTTATATCTTGGTGTTTTCTTTGCTTATATTAATTTGGTTTCAGATCACAGTGGATGTACAATAAATATTTCAGATTTTCTTCCATACATTTCAGTAATCAGAACCTTTCTTTTGATACTCATAAAGCTTATATGTAATCCGCCATTTTGTGGCGGCGGCCATCTTGAAACGAATCTATTAAAACAGCTAAGAACCTACTTACGAAAAACAAATTTGACAGACTTGTGAGTAAAAAAACTACTAAAATTTAAATGCTGTAAAATATTTTTTTTTTGTAATTCCAAGATTATTGGATTACTATACTAACTAACTTATTTAAACAATATATTCATGTGATGGCTATTCTACCTTTGCATAAATCTTATAGTTAATTCTTCGATACCTTATTTCACCCGTTTTACTGTAAGTATTTATGGAGTTTGGCACAATGGCTGACCCTTACAGTATATTGCAAGAAGGGGGTAATTTTGATCCCTTCCACGTTTTATTGTTAGAGTAGAGCCTAAACTCTAGTGGATAATGAGGATCATGCAGCGAGGACGTGATCCCGAATGCTTTGGCCAGGAATTTTGTTTACTTACTTGTACTTAAACGGAAGTCAATATACGAGTATATTTTATTTTTAAGAGCGAACTAAAATAAACGGAAGAGAAACTCCAAACAATTGCCGCTTAGAATTTGGTTCCACCTACGCACACAATTATACTGCTATCCCAACGAAACTCGCAAACACAAAGCGCGCTCGCGATTGGTCGCATCAAGGTCACGCACACGGCTAGCTGTTTCGGCCCGCCCACCGCGGTATTTTACGCGTGGACGGTGAAACCATTTTATCGGCTAAGTTACTATTCTATTTATTCTAGTTCGCTGATTTTGAAACAATATTGCTGTATCTAAGTTCGTACTTAAATATTTTAACATGGACATTCTCTTCTTTTACATTTAACCAGCAAGGTGCGTAGCCACACGGGTTTGTTATACCCCGGTCTAAGATGCAGCATGCCTAGTCTGGAATAACTGGCTATCAAGGAGGCTGTTGGAACACACTGTTAAGTGCTTGGCGACAGATTTTTCAACTTGAGGGTGGTGTTAGCCAAGCGAGCATTAGGAAATGTCCTACCATCATGTTAAAAACTTGGAAGTTTGCTCTGAACTACCAGTACCTATTATCACTTCCAGTATTATAAAGTAGTGTACTTATTTGTCTAGTGTCTTAAATAAGAGACCTGTCTCCCCGTAATTTGCTAGTTCAATTTTGAAAAAAACACTGTTTCCGTCTATCTCTGGTATGAACGCATGGATGAATTGCGATTTGGATTATTTGTTTGATAGATACACATGAATATAAAACATATAAAATATGTAGGTATATATTCAGTATGATGTGAGTTCGTAGCAAGTTGCTACGAAGTGTCATAGCATGTAGCTTCGGTGCCACAAACTACGTCTTTGTTGTCTGAGAGGTTAATGAACTTTTATACTATATTCTCATCAACCAATACCAATTTATTTTTCCTTGATAACATACCCTCAGTAACATTCTTGCTTTATGAAATTACAAAATAACTAAATAATAATATACAAATACATACAAGTTACCTAAAATCATACATAACATATTTTTCCAATATACGGATAAAAGCGATCAAAGGAGAGTAAAAGAAATCAATGAATATTTTTTTCTGACTGTTTGGTACGTTATGACTTGGCAACTTACTTTTACTTTTACTTAATAAATTAGGACGTGGTTCTCACACATGGATTACATATTTATTTATTTATTAGGCACTCAGACAGATTATAAACATTCATGTTAACATTACTAAACAACAAATAACAAAAACAAGTCTGCAATCCAAAATAGAGTACACAGCATGCTAGTGTAAACTTAATAAGAAGGAAGGTTCAGATATACATATAAAAAAGGGGTTATCTTAAATACATATAATTAGGAGCGTTGTCAAAACTTTGTTTCGTAAAAATTAGGTTAAGGGAAACGTTATGATCAGTAGAAAATTAATTATAGAAAATAAACTTGTATCGTTTATTATTTTTATTTTAAATATACATAAATTAACAGAAACGAGAAAATAAAAACACACAGTTATTATAGGTAATGTTCTAACCATTTTTTCCATAACCAGTTAAAACAAAGGGGTAAGTTAACGACCCGGAACGCCGTTTATTTACCCGTTATTTACCGTTTACAATAACCAAGCGAAGGCTCTGGATTAGCAACGATCAGAGGGGAATTGCGGCCGTTGACCCGTCGTTACTTGGGGACGTTGCGCGTAAATACTGTTGATTGCCACTTTACTTACTCACGGATAAAAGGTCTGATGAACGATCATATTTCCCTGGCAGACATTCCTGGAATATTATATACTTTTATTATCTTAAGCGTAGGTTAACTACCTACGCTTAAGATAATAAAAGTAAAGGAAGTAAAATAACGGTAACAATAAAATAAAAAATAGCTATTTAATGAAGAGAATGTAGAGAACAAAAAGTGACTTTTAGTAACTTTTATTTTATTTTTTATACTATAATGACTAACGTTTTAACTACTTTAAAGTTATAGTTTAGTAGTATTATTTAAATTTTTAGTACGTAGTTTCATATGGGTTATGTAATTTTACCTGAAATAAAGATTATTAATATTATAATAACGCTACAATTTCACACCTATGAGTATAAGCGTGTTTCGGAAGTCTTGCCGTCTTTGACTGCCTGTTATATATGATAACACTAGGCATGCTCCACCTCAGACTATGGTGTTGCTTACTCTTATGGCTGCTGATCAAATGCCTAGCTGTTAGGAGTACTAAAGAGACACTTTACTCCTTTAGACCTTATACTGATTGATACTGATCGATTAGGATATGATCTAGAACGAAACAATGTATAAAATGTTTAGTAATTTAAGGACGTATTCTGTTTTGTGTACCTTATTAAATAAATAAAATAAAATATACATAATTGAAGAAAAAGACAATTAGTCTTTTTCTTTTTCAAGTCTAGATATCGTCTGTTTTTGGTATTTTTTATTATGTAGCAGAGATAGAAATACATCATCTGCACAGAGCTTTGAAATCCATGCGTGTCGCCCTGTGACCTGGTGTGGGGGGCCGCGCGCGGGGCGATGTGCCCGATCCTTGTTCTGTGATCATCTGTGATAATCCAACTGTTTGTCGACCAATTAGTAGTTAGTAGGTATTATTATGATTATAAAAGTATTGAATACAAATTCTGATAACAATAATTAAATATGCAACCTATTGGCTATCTTATTTTTGTGTAGTTATTAATTGAATTTAGTTTTATTTATCTTGTTATGTATTTGGACAATAAAGGTTGTGAATTAAATAAATATTTTTTTTATTTAACACGTCTACCATACAGGGTGTTAATTACATAAAAGCACGTCAAAGCTCTCCACGGTACACCAGTCAAAAGTCCCAAAAATCCAACAACCATGTAAATCAAAAATGGCTGTTTTTTTGGTAAAAAATAAACAAAGTGTTTCGAGCAAAAAGCGTTGTAATTACACAAGTTAATTTGAAACTTGGCTTGATTTTTCGGCTCTACAGCGTGTTTTAAGGCAGGCCGTTAATTTTTCCGTTCCAATTTCGGACACGAGAGTTTTCTTAATTTTTTAATTAAACAGCTATTTAAACATTAAAGGAGATTTCGTATTTCTTTGGCAACTCTGTAAAAGAAGGTTCTCGTTTCGGTAGAATTCTTTGTTGTTTTTTAGAGTTCTATACAAAAATGTAAGGGGGACCCTAAGATTTAGTTGAATGACCGCACAAGATTTTCTATGTCTACTCGTACATCTATACCAATATATAAAGAGGAAAAGTGTTGATTTTTTGTTAGTTTGTTTGTCGGTTTCACGCGAATAGGCTCCGAAACTACTAGGCCGATTTGAAAAATTCTTTCACCGTTGGGAAGCTACATTATCCCTGAGTAATACAGGCTATATTTTGTTTCTCTTTGCAACTAAGATTATTTTATAGCCCCTGCAAAGCCAGGACGATCTGCTAGTCTTTAGAGTGGCATTTTTGTCAGGACTGAAATACACGTTAAATTATAGATCTCCGCTATTAATCTTAGTACAAGTAGTTGAGAGAGAGTCCTTCAGGCCTTTTGAAATCTTTTAACACCAGAAATTGTTCACTTAAGAATAAAAATTGTTTCAAATCAAATCATTTACTTACGCATCGCGCTGAGCAAATCAATGTACAATAATTCAATATTAAAATTTAATTTATATACTCATGCATAGGAAATAGAATAGATATAATAGATATTTATTCACCTTATGACATCGCGTCATATAATATGTCAAATTACAATGTCAATAGGGCAGGTCAAATTACAAATTACCATGTCAATCTTAATAACTATCTTGAAGCATTACTATATTGTCTATATTGGTAAATATAGTTGTTTATTTTATAAAGGTTAATTAATGTTCTTAGCTTTTGTTTTTTCTCTTCACGATTTCTGAGATGACCGCAGAACGTCGACCTGACCCCAGGTTACACGTGTAGCACTGAGTCAATCCATCTTGTAATATTATCTCTCATCATCTCGCTTTTGTAAGGTATTTTCTTTGGCGAAAACAACATTGCTGTTCATTTTTCATCCGGTTCAGGTTACCAGAACTTGCTAACGGCAAATTGTTTCCTTAGAAACTAATACATATTACACATTATCTTCAAATCAAATAAAATCATTTATTCACAAAATACAGCATTAAAAAGATGTTACATGTGATTAAAATATATAATGTCAGCTATATTCTTACCCGTAAGGCGCGTGAAATTGAAAATCGATCTAACTTATTGACTCAGGCGTTACTTTGCGGAAATCCATTGTAAATAGATGACAAAATTAAATATTTAGTGTACTTCCGCTGTGATCCGAAATCCACATTAAGACAAGTAAAGGAAAAATCAACTAAGATCAATTAACCAAGCTTAATTAACTAAGATTAATTAACTAAGATCAATTAACTACTATTGATTAAGATTAACGTTACCTATCACAATTCGGAAATTCTTAACTCTACACGTGTTTCGCCTAACCACAAGGCATCATCAGGAGGTTCTGACTCTTCGAACGACAAGTCGAGAGTGACTCTCGACTTGTACACTAAATATTTAATTTTGTCATCTATTTGAAAATCGATCTAGATAAAAATACTAAGTTACTAATTCTATACAATACAACTGCATGTCACTATTTCTACGTCAATATTGAAATCTTTTATGTCCACCAGTTTATATGTTTTATTATGTATTTGTTTATCGAGCTTCTGCTTATTCTTTCGAGCTCCGACTGAAAATTAATCATTTTCACTTTAAATTAAATCATTTGAAGCGATGATAACTTAGACAGGGGTGGTGTCACTTTATGTGAGTCGATTTCTACCTATAAATTTGAGTGCCTGGTAACACCTGTAGCTCAGCTAACTAAGGTGATCTGACGCGATCATCGAGGTTAAGCAATGGCCGATGCGGACATACTTTTCTACATACATCCTTGTCTACTACAATCTGCTAAGTCAGGGTTAAAACGTTTATGTTGATTGAGTAACATTTTTAGAATAAATATCTGTCTAACTGTTAGGACATCCGCTTCTCGGTAAAGTTGTTCAGTTGGGTATCTAAAAGGAAGGAATCTGGTTACTTTAAGTATGGCACGCTGTGCTTTTTCTAAAGAGGATAGATGGGTCTTAGTTGCTCCACTCCATGCCTCAATACAATAAGATATTAGTGACTCACATAGGGCGTAGTAGGTTGTTTTTAATAAATACTAGCTGACCCGGCAAACGTTGTTTTGCCTCACTTAGGGGTATGAAAAATAAATAGTGTAGCTTATATGACACGTTCGTAGCTTTACCATAGCAGCGCCATCTACTGATTACTTACTCAACCCAGTCAAAACGTATCGACATCTGTTAGAATCATTTGAAGTTATCAGATAATTGTGACTGTCAAATAATAATAGACAATAATTAGCAGTAAATTGAAATTGCGACTATAATTTGAGATTTAAACTATCCTATCTCTCAAGTTGGATCGAACTGCACTTGGTGTGCGAATTTTATTATAATCGGTTAAGTGGTTTAGGAGTACAAAAATATATGATATGAATCAAATGTCAATTTTCAAATTTAGATAATCATTTATAAATTTTGTACAATATAAATGATTATCTAAATTTGAAAATTGACATTTGATTCATATCATATACTTTTGTATTGATATTATATTAGATACTAGAGTTAGTAGTGAAAATTGACATTATGATTAATATCATATACTATTGTAATGATATTAAATTATTAGAATTAGAATTGAAAATTGACATGGATACATAATATCATATACTTTTGTATTGATATCATATTATTTGACTTGTAACTTTGGTGTTCTCAATAAATGATTTGTATTTGAGTCCATTGAGGGCAAACATTGTGACACGAGATTTATATATATTAAGATAATACTTAGATCTGTCTAGAAAGTGATCCTCGTCTCTTGTATGAAGCACGTGGCGGCACGGCACGGGCGGCCGCGCGGGGAGTGAGCCGTGTACTCGCGCTTCATAAGCTCTGCACAAAGGGATATCCGACAGATGAAGGGTGACCAGGCTGCGCATCTGCTTTGCTATTAAATAAAATAAAATAAAATGAAACGAATCGAAACGAAACGAAATAAAAAGAAACGAAACGAAACAAAATGAAACGAAACGAAACGAAACGAAACGAAACGAAACGAAACGAAACGAAACGAAACGAAACGAAACAAAACGAAACGAAACGAAACGAAACAAAACGAAACGAAACGAAACGAAACGAAACGAAACGAAACGAAACGAAACGAAACGAAACGAAACGAAACGAAACGAAACGAAACAAAACAAAACAAAACGAAACGAAACGAAACAAAACTAAACAAAATAAAATCAAATAACCGTATTTTTATAAAGTAATTCTATTAGGGCACCCAAAATTTGGAGTAGGCCTCCTCCCATGCGCCTCCAGTGCCGTCTTGCGCCAGTCGCGTCCAGGTGAAGCCGGCGAGCTCGGTGATATCATCGCTCCAGCGGGCGCGCAGGCGGCCTCTACAGCTACATATTTCACTGTATTAAAACTTTCGTAAGGCATATTTGAATAATGTTTGTATAACCAGCTATCACTATGGCTATCAGAGTTGAAGTTCCAAACTTTCGTACAAAACGCTCTGCGTCAACCTTTATTGTGAGGACTGCGAAGCTTTGGAACTCTCTACCTGAGTCTCTGTTTCCTGAGATGTATCGTCCGGGGTCTTTAAAAGTAAAGTAATTAGATATTTTCTAGGTAAGCGTGCCATACAGTAGACTGCAGCGCAGCTTAACACCAGGCAAGCTGTAGTCAAACGCATACATATAAAGGGTAAAAAAAAACTTACGTTTATTTTGTCGGTATTAGCCTGACATGTTTATTTTGTGCAGAAAAAGTCTAAATTACTTACATACTTACTAGCTGCGCCTCAGTGTTACCCCCGTTTATCCTGGACAAAAGTTGAACCGGGATAAAAAAGAAGCTTAATGTGCAATTGTAGTAAAATAATTACTGCAAAGTCTTACCTATTTTCATAGTAAATATCATCAAAATTGTTCGGTTGGAGAATGAAGGAGTAACATAGATTTTGTATTTACAAGTTATTTGCGTATCTAACACAGCTGATACTTATACTACATATACATACATTAATATGGATACATATTTAACACCCAGACAGACAGCCAACAAATTTTGTTCATCGCAAAGAAGATAGGCCGTGCCGGGAATCGAAATCCTTTGGTTGGCAGTCCGGCATGGTAACCATAACGCCCAAAAACCGTCGATTGGTCCTTACTTTACTTCTAATTTTAACTTACAAAAATGTTATTATTCTCATATAGTTATTAAACCATGGCTACTCTACCTTTGAACGTGGTATTGACACTGCTTGGTCGCGTCACAAAATTGGGCTTTCAACGAGTGTACCGGCAGAGGAGCGCCGGAAACTTCGTCACTGTGAGGCCTGTGGGACACACCGGAACACCGCTAACCAGCCGTAAAACACACGTAAACAATACTTAATCCGTACCTATTCTATACTTACTACGTAGCCACGTCATGGCCTCGCCCAAAGAACGAGTAATTATTATTTGTAAATTAGTAAATTTTAAACTTTTAATTTCTTATTCCTTTTGTAACTCTCTCTACTAAATCTCATACTAAATTTAAGCAATAAGTTTAGTTTCGATTAAGTGTCTATAACGATTATAAAGCAACTATTGCAGTCCCTGCTAGTCAAATGTCTAGCTATAAGGAGTAAAAAATAATATTAAAAATATGTTTTTCTTCTCGTAAGAGAGAAGAAGGCTCTGAGTCCCATCAATGGGAGCATAAAGTAGGCTGCTTATACTAATGGGAATTAATTACCTTGGTAGCCCAGCTAAGCTTAAAGAGAATAACAGCTAGATTGGCATGTAAACGGAAATCGGTAGAGAGATGAAGCTTTCTGCTTTTGACTTTTGCTCTTTCAGCTGATTGACAACTATGTGGGAGCATTGAAAGCAGGTTAGAACCATCAACGAAGAGGTATTTACTACTATACTGCAGAAGCCTGAAGAGCCAATCATACGTCAATGTTACAGAATATGTTTCGCACTCGAAAAAATCTTTAATTACGTACCGATGAAAATTAGCTTAGCAATATATAAATAAATATTAGGATGCACACACACGACTGGTTAGCCATAATAGCCTGCTAGAAATTTGTGATAATAAAATGTTACAAATAAAATAGATGCTATTGCATATTGTTTACGTAGAAAGATAGGAAAAGTTCTACCAGCAAATAAACTAGCTAAAGTACAGAAACAGGGATGTTATACAAAAATATTAATGTACAACAAGTTGCCAGAGAAAATAAAAAATCTTAATATTTCTGTTTAATGAAAATAAAGAGTTTTGTGAAAGTAATTCCTTTTTATAATGCAAATGTATGAATATGGAGATTGCATGTGTGTATATTGTAATAAAATAACCTGTGATTTACAACATGGATTTTAATAACGGCCTCCTGCTTTGCCAAATTAAAAGAAAATAAAATAATAAAACTAATAATAAAACGAAACAAATAATAATGTTTCATTGGAGCAAAAATATGTTACACCACATTTTAGTGCGAAAGAAAGTACGAGAAGTAGCAAAAGTGAGAACTGGTATGAAAGGGTGTTATAGTAAAGAATATTCTTAATATTTTCGCGTAGAAAACGGTCACACTTACTTAATAAGTAAAGAATAGGCTCCGAATAAAACAAACATCGGAGGTAGGTGTATTTAAAAAAAAAAACACCACATTTTAGAAGAGCAATTTCATTTATATGTAAGGCAGTTGTTCCGCCGCGTTTATTGCACTAGTTACTGTGTAAATACCAGTGATAAGTGTCTAGTTCGTGCCAATTCCGCTTCTCGAAAAGAAAAACTATATTTCATGTCGTGCAATCCATAATGAAGTGGCAATTTAAAAGCACTGTAGAGGCGGCCCGAGGAAATCTAATTCGAACTACAGGACGAAATAGATAGTTACAGTGAAGCGTCGTCACGGAATAGCTCCGGTCACGGCATCGCTTCTTACTGATCTATTGCCAGCTACCGAGGTGATTGTTATGATCAAGAGTCTTGAGAACTTTTGTAATTAAAGGTTATTGTGGTTCTCGAAAATTTTCAACGTATGCACTTAATCATTAGCTACGAGGGTGGATTGAAAATTCGCGGCCTCAGCAAGAAAACAATATAAAATATAATATATGTAAATATATGTAGTCATTTTATTTTTCCACTTAATTCTATATTCTTCTTCTATCTTGGTTTCCAACGCCTGTATGCTGGTCATAAAAACAAAATCTTCAAGGCTTTCAAAAAATCACACGCCGCAGCTTAGACCTCCTCATTTGATGAAAAAATATTTAACCTCCAAGGTGTTTTTTGAGGTTTGGGAATAAATGAAAGTCTCGTAAGACTGAGCAGCGGGTTAGACACGGATCTTGCTTTTCACCCACGATACCTAACTCTATACAAAAAAAAAATCAAACTCGATCAAGCAACCTCACTCAAATGTGTCGCAAAACTCGCCGGTCTTCTTAGGTAAAGACGACGTCTCGACCCCACTGATGCACGTGCTCGGCTCTGATTGGTCAATGGCTCTGATTAGTCGATAACACCAATTAGTTGCTAATCAAAGTACTAAATCGTTTGACTACTCCTAAATAAAAAAGTCTTTATAATTTATCAAAAATGAAAGTACAAATCGAATTAAAATAAATCACAATTTTTGAAAGTAATCCAAACGTAAACAAATAACATTAGTTTAGTTATTTATGTTAACCAAGTATATCGACTCATAGCTCCCTCCGACATATACTTTTTATATTCTGTAAAAAATGTAAGCGTTTGCTTGCTACCGTTATTGATACGAGTATATACCAAAAAATTACGAAAAAAGCTAGTTTATTGAATGAGGACCCCCCTTAGTATTTTAATTTTTGTATTTGTTGTTATGACGGCACGGGAATTACATAATTTGTGAAAGTTTCAGCTTTTTAGCTATCAAAGTTACTGAGATATAGCCTAGACAGACAGACAGCGGAGGCTTAGTAATAGGGTTCCGTTTGTACCTCAAAGTACATCAACACAATCAACATCACTTACCCTCACTATGTAACACCTGACACTAGATAATGCAGGCACTCACCCAATCACTCGCCCCTATTTTTAATTTTTAATAATTATAGTAGAAGAGCCCGTGAAGATCGTCCTTCACCGATCTGATAACCAGATGAGACGTATTTTTTATAAACAAATATGCCTAAAACTGCTCGCCCATCGAAAAGTGCTCATGGCTATTTTTAATTAAATAAACTTTTATTGATTTTTTTTTCATCACCTCACATACTTTTGATAACCAATTGAAATTTATTTCACTGATAGTTTTTAATACACAGAATATGCCTCGGTATGCTTGCCTACTCATTCCAGTGTATAACTACCTGGCAAGCAGGTGTAAATAGGTAAGTCAAAATAGGTGACTCATTCGATTTTGATGCGCTTCATAGGAGTAACAACGATTCTGAACAGTTAGAATGTTATTTTTATTTTTGATAATTGTAGCTAAATTATCATTTGACTATACACGAGCATGCGCAAAAAAAAGCCATGAGCACTTTTCGATGGGCAAGCAATTTTAAGCATATTTGCTTATAAAAAATACTTCATAAAAAATACGTCTCATCTGGTTATCAGATCAGTGAAGGACGATCTTCACGGGCTCTTAGACTATTATAATGTGTATTGGTAAATTAAAGGGGCCATGCAGCGCTGCTATAGGCCAATCACTCTGGACTAGTGCAGGGTACAGAGCTCTACCTAACTTAACCCTAACTGTTATATATTTAAATAAATACTTATAGTTCTTTACAAATGAAAATGAAAAATATTTATTGACCAAAATACTTATTATAACCTAAAGTATATCTAGTGGTTGCTTCACTAGGCGGTTGGCCAGTATCGAAGCAACCTTCTCCTGTTACCCATAAAACGTATCCTCTACAACAAGACAACACAAATTATTACACTAACTTTACTATATATCTAGTATCTTACATTTATTTAACAATTTTTAACATATCTTTGGTTGAATCATAAGATAATAGATTATGTTACAATTTAGTAAGTAAAAACAAACATAGTTTTTGAATAAAGAAAGATTTATTATTATTATTATTTATTACCTTTTAGGTTAGTAACCCTAAAAAATACATATAATATCGTAATATACATAAACCGACTGCCATTCAAAACGCGTAGTAAAGTCGTTTAAGCGACATTTCTATGATCAAAGCTCCATATTTTAGCTCGGTTTCTCTTACCGCAACCATTTGCGCTCTTTTACAAAAGTTAACAAGAAGAAAAGACTGCACGCCACTAGAAAATAAATTGCAAAATAGATTAAAAACGCCACTGCTAAAGGCAAGGAGAACGTTCAAATGAAATTCTGCGGTTACCATTTAAACCTGCTTCGCTGAAAAATAAATCACTGAAGTTTTTAACCCCGACTCGAAAACGAAGATGTTATAGTATTCACGTGTCAGTGTGTCTGTCTGTGGCGTAGTAGCTCCCAATCGGCTGACCTAATTTCGATTTCTTTTTTTGTTTGAAAGCTCTATTGGGCGCAAGTCTTCTTAGTCATATTTGATGAAAATCGGTCCAAAATGGCCGCTGCTTCAAATTAGCGTAATTAAAAAAACTTGTATATGTTACTTGGTTATGATGTGACTATAATTTATTTATTTACATCAATTACTATTATATTACTAAAGTTTAAAATTACATAAAAAACACACACACGATAAAAAACCTTACAAATAGTAGATTAAATCTAAGCCAGTGTCCGCGAAAAATGCTGGCGGCATTACCTCGCTGGATCGCCAAGCTTACACGTTAGCCGAGGTAAGCGCCAGCTCTTGGGTCACTTGTTCTGTCCACCAGCCGGGAAACTTATTCGTTTTTCGCGACATTCTAAGTAAATAAATGGATATCAAATAAAAGGGCTAGACGGACTAGTAGCACACCAATTTTTCCATTTCCAAATAAACACTATGATTGATTATAAACTGTTATGTACCGGTAGCTGCCAACATAAAAACATTGTAACAGTCTCTTTCTTAATTCATATCTTTTTTGGACACATTTCACACATGGCTGGTTAGCCCCATACTAAACCATTTCTAGTTTGTATTATGGTTACTAACACAGCTGATATACTACATATGTACATAAATACTTTATATACATACACATTTAACACTAAAACCGACAGCCAACAAATTTAGTTCATCACAAAGATGTTGGCTGTGCTGGGAGTCAAACCAATTGCCCTCTGGTTAGCAGTCTAGCATGGTAACCATTACGTCAACGACGCCGTCTTGTTTCTTATGTTCTCGGTTCTTATTTATCGCGGTCTGTAGAAGAAAAAAGAATATTAATACTTATTGACGGAGTGACGCGGGAGCTGTGGGTCGCGACAGGTTTCGGCCGCCGTCTCAATTTAATTTTGCTCTACATTGGTAAGAAAAACAAATGCGGAGCTACTTTTGACAGGTCCTGAAATTAAAAATCGAGATTTGATTCGCTGCTGGCAAATAAAACAAAAACCGGTAGAAATAAATGAATAAAAGAATTTCCTTTTTTGCAGTAAGTAGAATAAATAAAAAAGACTTAAATACTTAATTTAAATTGTTATACTTAGTGCAAAAAGCAAATTCTTAAAATTTTAAGCGTTATTTTTGCAAGATAAACTTGCGTTTTACCGCAACTCCATAGAGAGTATAAGTTAAGAGTACATATTAAGAGTATATAAACTTGTAGTAATCCCTGTTATCGTATTGAAAATAAGTTTATGTTTTAAAAGACTATAGTAGAACTCGTTGGAATCTATCTAACGTTCTCAACTAAGAGTGATATATACCAAAAGACCGTCTTTTCGATCATAATTCTCTTAGGTCTCTATTTATGAAACTTACCACAGCACAAGAGTTTCTAGTTCACGGCATTTTGTTTGCAATAAACAAAATGTAAAGTTTGTAACAAACTTTAATAGCACTATGAATACTAATGGGGCAAGGAAAATGCATCGCAACTTCTCAGTGTTGTCAGAAGTGCTGTTTCATAACAACTTAAGTAAGCAAAGCCTGTAGAGCGATACGATGCCAATTTTTGTACCTAATTTGATTTTGATTTGACAAAAATAAATGATAAAATATTAGGACACTTTTCACATACGTCTCAGACTTGAGACGTTTAAAATAAATCAATTTGATACTTACATATTATCAAAAAATATATTTTATTTAAAATACTTCTGCAACTAGTAATGCAAGAGTTTGTATAACTAGCACCCAGTCCCGGCTTCGCACGGGCTCTAAAATAATCTGAGTAGCAAAGAGAAACAAAATATAGCCTACACTAGGGTAGGCTATATTTTAGTCCACATAAGGTACACTTTTAGTTCAATCTTTCAGAAGAAAAAAATATCCTGTGTTTATTTATATGACTTACCAATAGATTCCCATAAATGTAAAAAGACTTCATATCTTTGCAATCCTACTGTAAAAAAAATATAGTAGCTTCCCAACGGTGAAAGTTTTTTCAAATCGGTCCAGTAGTTTCGGAGCCTATTTGCGTCAAACACAGAAACAATTATTTTTTTCTCTTTATAATATCATATTTATAATATATATAAATATAATATTATTGTTTATTATTGATGTTGCCAGTTCTTTTATAGACGCATTTTTAAAGCAGCATCGAAAAACTTAAGAAATGCTTACTTTTTAAAGTACAAGGATGGGGTGCCATCTATTAATCTCTTTTATACCTGGTCTCAAGAGATTAAATTGAGATTACGTTGTTCCTTTTTGTACGTAATTGAGTTTGCGTCGCGGAAACTGGCCGTGCCTCGGAAAATGCAAGGCGATTTTAATTGCTCTTTTCCATCTCTTTAAAGGAATGTACCACGGCGAAAGTGGTGAAGAAGATGTTGTTACAAATTCAAACAAGTATTTATAAATACCTTTATAGTTAATCAAATCAAAACCAATCAAAATTTTCTTTATTCAGACTACAGACAGGATCCATGGGTTAATAATTACAACTTAAAAATAATGTTAGTATCTGGTGAAAAAATAAAAATTGGAAATGTGAACAATTAATGTAAAATAATAAAAAATAAATATTAACAATCCTACTAATATTATAAATGCGAAAGTTTGTATGTTTGTTACTAATTCACGCCCGTTTTTGATGAAATTTATTTTGAAGATAGGTTAGACATTGGATTAACTCAACGGCAACTTTTCTCGAAAACATAACTAGTTCCCATGGGATGTGTAGATAACTTAAAAAATCTATGTAACTCTTTCACGGTCAACCGCCTGGACCGATTATGATGAAATTTAATATGAAGATAGGTTAGACCTTAGATTAACACATAGGCTACTTTTTTATCCCGGACTAACCCGGGAAGACCACGGGGCGCAGCTAGTTAATATTAGTTGGTATCGCTTCGGTACGGAACCATGAAAAAAAAATTAAAATGTTTTTTTTGGTAAATGTTAAATGTTAAAATTTATCATGCACAGCAATATAATATTTTATTCACTGTTATTGGAAAACCTTGTGAATAACACGAAAAATAAGTCACATCTGCCATAAGCCTGTTTTACGAGTGCGTATAAAATTGGACAAGTTTATCAGTGCGAAATTTATCTATCACTTTAAAAACTTATCTCAAAAACATGTAGCAAACAGTAATAAAATCTATCTGGAGTGTTACGAAAGTTTTTATGACCCAATGTCTGAGCCAGCGACCTCTCAATGTGAACATTTAGTGGAAATTATAATGCGTGACCGTCGAAATGGCACGCGCTGCCTCCTACAAGAACAAAACCCTAGAAATTACAGCGCTGTAGATTTTTTCTACACATGGCTTCTATTTTAAAGATACTGCATCTAAAAACAGTGGTGTCTTTTTTACGCTTAATTGGCTTGCGGTTGACCACAACTCACCTGATGTTAAAGTGATATTGCAGTCTAATATGAAGCGCGTTTGCCTAGAAGAAACTGGTTCACTCTCGCCATTCTATAGATTTCCCGAAGTCTTTGGAGCTGATAAACCCATATCCTCATATTTGATGCCGTCGCCGAAGAAGAGGAGCCTACGTCAGTGACTGGACCAGATTTCCTTTCCTGCGTAAGTTCCTCACTTTATCATCCCCTTTTTTAACCCTATACAGTCCACTAAATCATCTTGGGCCTACTTTGCCCATCTATCACATTTTGGAGGCACCAAACAGAAAATAGTTCTTTTATATAATTTATCAATAAATCACAGGTAATATTAATGTAAGAAGGAAACTAGCTTATTATTTATTCAAGGTATTATGAATTGTATTGTTGTACAAAGTTAAAAACAAAAGGATATGTGTTGCCAGGTTATTGTGGGATGATGTGGTTCATAGGATGGATGGACTAAACGATACGGAGCACGATAGAGAACTACTTATTGAACTAATTCGAAACCTGTAAAAAAAATTACCAGTATTTTTCGCAAAAAAAAACATATCATCAGAAACGCCACTACGTGCCAACTATCTTGTCTCGCAATATACCTGCGGGCGGAGTGCGTTGGACCCATCTTTTGATTTGACTTATATTTGGAGACCAAGTGAGGTGCTCAATTATATCTCCGTAATAATTAGATTTGAAGCAATTCTAAAACTAATTAAGATTTGCTATTTCTAAAGGCGGCCATTCATGAAATTTGTTCAATGAACTTTTAACTAAGCGCCCGAAACCGAGCAGTGAGTAAAAGTTTGGTAGCTCAATAATTTCGTTTTGAAATTTTATTAGTAGGTACATTTAATCTAATATACTTATAAATTCCGTTTTCTCTCCATAGCATAAGCATATGCAGTCTCTATACGTTCCCACTTCTGGAACTCGGCGTCTAGATATATATAGGACATCCATAAGTCCATATCCATATGTGCAGACGGTGCGGTTGCCGGGTACTCAACTGATACTAAACTTTAGACGTTGTAGTTCTCAGAGTATGTCGGTTTCCTCACGATGTTTTCCTTCACCTTGAGCGAGTGTAAATTCCACACATAACGTGAAAATATGCCCTTGATGGTACTAAGGTATGGTAAAGTACTTATTTATAATATTTTCATCGCAAGAAGAAAATTTTATCAAAACACTTTTCAAATTCGGATGTGCAAAATTCTCCGTACGTACCAAGGTGAAGAAAACTTCTCGAGAAATTTTTCACAAAGAATATTTCGAATTATTCCCTTAAGGCAAAGATACGGGCAAAATTTTGATTTCACAGTTTTTTCGCTATGAATAGTAAACTAGAAAAAAATCGAAAAAGTAGCTTAAAAGTTATCTAAAAACCGCTCAAGAATACTTATTTTGAATCAGACTTTTCAATATGAACAAAAATGATTCAAAAACTTAATTTTAGTGATAATAATGATTCAAAAACTTTTTAACAAGTTTTATTAATTCATTAGTCTGATTGGGACCAAAATAAGTGTAATTATTATTCTTAGAGTGGTTCATTAGACAGACGGTCTATAAGCAATTTTTTTCCGTTCCGTTTTTTCGTTAACGCTTTTTAGTAAATAAACTACAAATTCAAGATATTGACCTAATGATCGCTTTAATGTTAAGATTGCATTTTAGCATCATTAGTCTATTTTTTTTTTTACCACAAAACAAACGTTAAACATAACGACAAGGAAATTTTATCATAAACATTTCAACTTCGAATGTGCCAAATTCTCCGTAAGACGAGTACCAAGGCGAAGAAAACTTCTCCAGATATTTCCCACAAAGAATATTTCGAATTATTCCCTTAAACGAAGCCACTGCTATGAAATTCCCTCGTTATTTCTCAAGTCTTTATCTAGCCTTCATTAATAGTAAGTTAATTACCTGCATAATTAGACGCTCTTCGCTGAATTAGCTGTGAGATGTCGTTTGACTAATGACCTTTGCTCCAGGGAGCAATTTATACGGAAAATAAACAATTACTGAGATAAACTGTTGATTTTAAGTGCTTTTGTATGTACTTTCAATTACCGAGCAGAAAAAGATTTCAAAGAATGTGACATAAAAAACGTGTAACTTAATTGTTTGTTATCAAAATGCTAATGAAAACGATGATAGCTCAGTCGGATGTGCGGTTGCTTTCCAACCCACAGGGCGTGGGATTGTTCCCCGCCAAAAGCTTAAGTTTTCCATGAAGAAAAATATCGTGAAAAAGTCGTCGCATGGTGGTTGAGCATTTTTAGATTTAAAATTTAGAGATTTTTAGCTTTTGGGTTCAAGGTAAAATCTGTCGCCAAGAATCTTACGGTGCGTTCTAGAAGCTTCCTTTAGGGCAGAGTTTACTTGTGGTTCCGTGCCCGACGGGTCAAAAGCCCAGTTGCATAGTATAATATATATATATATATTCAAGAACTACATAGCTATACATTTAATAATATCCTTAAATTTATATTTTTGTCAGTTCCTGATACTAATTAAACTAACATTTTCTGGCTATCTATTCTGGATATTTATGGATATGGTTAATAGGAACACTTTCAAATATTATTTATTAAATAAATCTCTATTTTAAGCATTTATTACCCCTAAGTCACTCGCTGGTTGAGCTGCATTAAAAAAAAGGACCACGACTTCAAAAAAGCTTTAAAACGAACACCGCTTCTTTCTCAAACTTAGCCGTACTGGGGGACTAATGTGGACGTATGAGTGGGTTGTTGTGGTAACTAAGCCGATTTGACGCGATCATCAAAGTCAAGCAAATGGATGGGTGATCATAAAAAAAATTATGCCATTTAAAAAGTATAATAGTGTTGTGGATCGGATGACACGTTAGATGGTAGGTCCTGGCTGTAAGTCTTAAGCAACTTTTAAGCCACGTCAGAGGTCTTCTGGTGGCTTAAAAACCTCTCATATCCAGGTCTGGCCACTTAGCTGATACGCAGAAGATCACATTCGTTGGTCCAATTTGCCATTTGTGCGTGATGTAAAAAAATATAAAAAAAAACTTGTGCTCATTTTATAAGGTAATCTAATTCACTTACGCGACTTTACGGAAATCCATTGTAGATGGAAAAAAACCTTTATTATGTACTGTAATACAGTGAAAGTACTCTTAGTATTTCAGATTTTGTTACGTTGAACCATTGATTAATAAATATAATAGACGCTCAACCTCTTGTTGAAAATCTTTACTACGTGTATCAAATGATAGAAAAGTGCATTCTATTCGTATTTTCTTTAAACGACTTCACTCGGTCACGCAATCTACTATCGTCATATCACCATGCGACTGCAGCACGTTGCAGAATTTGGAATTTGGAAAAACCGCACTTAGTCAGCGTGAGAGAAGACACCGAGTCCCAGCAGAGGGAACGTATAGTGAGCCACTTATATTAAGCGTAAGTGGTAAAAAATAATTTATTAATAAAATAAATAAATATAAAAAAAAACTATTTTGTCGTCTCCGTCCTGTCTTGAAAAAAATTGATAAATCATAAAACTAATAGATTTTTGATAACTTTATATTCACTCATACGCAAAAGAAGTTTACTAAAATTCCCTCAAGTGTCCTTTTTAGAGTCGATGTGTTTGCGCTTGCCGTCGACTGGCGGAGACTTTAGTAATTTATCACGCTTTATAATATTGAATTCAAGGGATATTGTTATTGATAGCGGGAGAGGGCTGCGATGCGTTTGAAGGGACGCCTAATGGCATGGGACGTCGATTCCAGAAAGTTCGATGATAAAAAAATCTACTGAAAGAGATCACGCCGAAATAAAATCGTAGGGAGTGAATTGCGGAGTTAACTGCTTTCGTATTGTTGTTTTATTCGATTAAATATTTAATAAATATATTGTATATAACTAGGTGACTCTGCAAACGTTGTTTTGCCTAAAAACATTATACTTGAATGAGCGGGATGAAAAAATATTAAATTACTGAAATGGCGATAAAAAAATTAGGGATTAGTCATAAAGAAATAAAAAAGTAAAAATTTAGGGTTATATGATTTTTGATGCCCCATTATTATTAGAAAAAAAATCGTCAAAAAAATAATTAAGGGTGAAAAACCCTTATCACTTAGGGGGTATGGAAAATAGAAAGTAGCCGATTCTTAGTCCTAGTAACTGTACGGTAACAAACATGGACATATTAGTGCAATAGATGAATTGTGATCAAGCGCAAGCCCACTTATTGTAGAAAAAAGGTATTGCAAAATAACAACATATGTACTGGATGTTTCAATGAATGATTTTGATGAAGTATAACAGCTTTGCAGTACAGTTATATCGACGCTTGGCAGCCATGTTTGGTAAAAGCACTAGTTATTATTCTGTGGTAAAAGGAAGGTATTCTGTTTACAAACTCGTTATGTACTCGCCTCTCGAGCCTCGATCCAGTTAATGTAAGAGCAAACTTTGCATGCTCTCTTACCTCGAGGTTTCAGACTCCACTAAACAGCTTTCTACTTATAATCTTTTGACTTTTTATTAAATATTATTGCTTAGCTGTAAATTAAAGTGGAGAGAAATTAACTTATAAATTTACTAATTAATTGACTTTTTGCACACCGCATATGCGGTAGCCTTCAAGGGACATTTTATATTATTTTCCATGTTTTTATATTACCTGTGGCTACGTAAATAAAATTATTTAATTTCATTTCATTTCATTACAATGTATCGAATACCTTACTTATAGCTAGCGGTGTCCCGCGGTGTTACCCGTATTAATCCGAGACAATACGTAGCATATGTATTAATTCACGGTCTAAACTATCTCAAGACCAAATTTCATCAAAATCAGTCAAACCGTTTTGAGCGCGGAGAAATAACAAACATACACACACACACTTACACTTAAACTGTTGCCTTTATAATATGAATGAGAGAAATATTGTAAAGTATTGCTTACAATATTTCTCTTATTTGAAAATTATTTTTCTACGATTTTTCCGAGACGGAACATTATACATTAAATGAGTACCTATAGACCTGTATAATTATGATATTTATTTGTTTTGCTAAATTCTTGTAATTGATCTTTGTACATAACAAAACAACTTTTTTTCTTTTTATTTTTTTTTTCACTCTAATACTAGAACATTGTTTGATTAATAATAATTCACGACGCAATGTTATAAGGTTAATAAAGTTATATGATTTCTATTATTTCTATGGTTATTTAATAGAATAAATTAATATTACCAATTAACGACTATAGTACAGGATATCGCCAACAGTGATTCAAATATTTCACGACGAGATACCTTCGCTCCATAACCTAAAATTTTTAGTTTATGTTAATAGTATTTTTCAATTTCTTCATATAATTGCGTGTTCTCCTTTCTAGTGTATCGTGCGTGACGTCACAGCCAGCTTCAACGGAAGACCAGCGTTGGTTGCTCTCCAGCAACCAGCATTATGCTGAGTTGAGGCTGTGTTGTGACAAAGTAATGTTTATTATGTGTACTATTTTATATATTATATCTTGTCTCGTGTTAATTTGTCATAATAAATAATTTTCTTTCTTCTTTCTTTCTTTCTAAAATAAAATAAAAACCTCAGACTAAAAGTAATAGCACGATGTGACGACCTGTAACTTTTGCCGCGGAATTAAAACCTACATTAGAGCTGAGTAGCGCATTCGAGGCTTACAAGTATATTTACATCGAGAGTGGAGGCAATATTACACAACCCTGACACAGAATATACTCGTTATGTAGTAGACTAAGTTAGTGAACATTTGATTTGATTTGGAAATTTCCATATCATGTACCTAATTTACAGAGGCCGACCGAAGAAGACATGGAGTGTGTGAATGAGAACATGAGAGTGAAAGGAGTGAGTGTAGAGACGACGGCTGATAGAGGAGAGTGGAAGAAGACATGGATGGAGTGTGTGAATGAGAACATGAGAGAGAAAGGAGTGAGTGTAGAGACGACGGCTGATAGAGGAGAGTGGAAGAAAACATGGATAGAGTGTGTGAATGAGAACATGAGAGAGAAAGGAGTGAGTGTAGAGACGACGGCTTATAGAGGAGAGTGGAAGTAGACATGGATGGAGTGTGTGAATGAGAACATGAGAGAGAAAGGAGTGAGTGTAGAGACAACGGCTGTTAGAGGAGTATGGAAGAGAAAAAATTCCTATGCCGACCCCACCTACTGGAAGGCAAGTAAGAAGAAGAAAAAGAAGAAGAGTACCTAATTTACAAGAAATACTATAGAAATTTATTTGTTTTAATTTTTTTTTGCATATTACATAATTACTTTCATCTAGCGAAATAAGTAAGAAAAATAATATTTATTGTACTTCCGCTGTTTTAGTTGAGTTTGTGTTGATCAGTCGGAGGAACACAACAAATTGTTTTATACATTTTAACGTTTTCTTTGCTTATCTTAATTTGGTTTCAGATCACAGCGAAAGTACACTAAATATGTATTTTTTTTATACTTACTACAATGGATTTCCGCTAGAAAGTTACGCCTGAGTCAATAGTTAAATAAGCTCAGTTTCGAAGTCTCCGTAAGCTATTATTATTAAGTTATTACTAGGAATTTGACCTCGCTTTACGGTGTAGGAAAACATCGTGAAAGAACCGTCATAATTGAGGACCACAATATCCGACACATTATGGCCAATATCTCTCTCATTGTGAGAGAAGGCCCCGACACCCAGCAGTGGGAACGTATATTGCTTATGCTTATGACCAGTAAGGCGCGTTTAGAGTCCGTGCGAAGCCGGGACGGGATGCTAGTAGTATATATATTTACAAAGTTGTGTCTCTGCGTTTCACTGCACTGTTTGCGCTCAGGTGTTCGTGCTCGGATATTAAACTCTGCTGTTTTATCATACTTAATTCGAATTGAACGCAGCTGGATCATGGATGTAATGTCTTCGCGAGAAAGAGATAAATGTATCTTGGAACTGTAAGTAGAAAAGAGACGAGGCTAATACAAATTGATGATGAATTGGATGAGCGAAAATATTTATGTGCATAAAAGCAATTTTGAGACTGATTAAATAGTCGTCAAGGGGTTAGGAACTTTGAAATATTCTTTGATATTGTAGAATTTGACGACCTCGTTGGCGTAATGGTTATAATACCGGACTGCTAAACAGAGGGTCTTGGGTTCGAGTCCCGGCACGGCCAACATCTTTGTGATAAACAAAATATTTTGGCTGCCGGCCTTGTTCTTAAAATGTATCGATATAAAGTAGGTATTAAGTACTCTTTCTACTGGCACTGGTTTTTTAGATTAGATATAGTTTTACATTAATTATATTATATTGCTATTAATCTAGTTTTTTCTGTATCCATATTTTACTGGAAATAAATAATTTTGTATTCTTTACTAATGTAATTGTTTTCTGTATTAATTTTTTATTTCTTTAAGTTTGTAAATGTACACAAGCATAATAATTATACACTGGGAAGGACTAGGTATCAAGACACTTAATATACAGTTTCTGACAATAAATTAATTTTGTATCTAAAATATACAAAGGTAGTGTAAAAACGCTTATCGCATAGCTTACAAACAACTCTGAAACCTTTGATCAAATATTTACCAGGTTCAGTGTTGCATACAAACACAGCACACATAAATGGCATGAGTTTACTATACTATTGTATCTGTTACAAAATACACAGTAACACAAAATATGTTTCAATTCATATCAACCTTTCCATTGTATCTTATTTGAGTTTCGACTAGTGCCGTAATAAACAAAAGCTATCTTGCTCCGCGATAACAGCTTTAAAATTTTATAACTGCACGTAGTGAGCGTTAGAAAATTTAACTGTATTACTACACTAATAACGCTTAAATTCCTCAAACTCAAATAAGACAACACTGTTACTTGTGGTCTTATTTCCTTGCCATTTTTAGAGACATCACCTTAAATCTAGTTCATTTTTGATCGAAGTATGAAACATACATTTTCAAATACAAATACAAATTTTACAATAAATTTTTATTTCAGCAAATAACATATTTACAACAAGGAGTAATCTTCTTATATATAAAATTTCCGTGTCACAGTGTTTGTTACCGTACTCCTCCGAAACGGCTTGACCGATTTTTTCCAAATTTTATATGCGTATTCAGTAGGTCTGAGAATCGGCTACTGCATATTTAGTTTTTTTTTTATAATCATTAAGGCAAAACAACGTTTGCCGGGTTAGCTAGTAATATATATATAACTAAGTAAACATACAAATAGGTTCTGTTTAATGCCGTAAGGAGGACAAGTAATGAAGAGTCGCTGCGCTTAGCACTAGGTACCAGAAGGTCCTGTTATGCAGAGCGATTAGATCTCTCTGGTTCCAGGGTTCAACGACTCCACTCGTCTACCTTCCCGCGTCAGAATCTCTTGGCACTATCATTTGTTCGCTCGATGATCCTTGTCGGTAATCGAGGCGCAGTTTAAGCCCTATTTGGATCCCAAGGGGCATTAAATATACTAACTTGTTGCCGTTGGACGGCTGCCAGCGGAGTAAATCCGGGGCCACGTGGTTCCTCTACTAACTGATAGAAACTCTGTGGCTCTCGGTGGACCAGTGAGGGTCGTATGTCAGGGAACGGCCCGTTGAGAAGCTAAGTGATGTATAGGAGGTAAGGTGTGTGGAGTGCTAATTATCCTCTGTTACTGTGTTTTTGTCTGTGAGGAAAGTAAAATGTAATATAAATGTAATGAATAATTGTATCTCATATGTGTGTATGTTTCTACATCATCTAGTCACTTGAAACGACGAAAATGATATCGTTGTTTTGAAAGAAAGATTAAAAAGGAGAAAGGAAGAAGAAGAACGAAAGATTAAAAAGGAGAGAAGAAGAAATGGAACGGAAAGAAACGTTTATTGAAAAAAAAGAGAAAAGAATGATGTTATACTTACTGGTTCAACCCAAATCTCCTCAAATGAGTCTTAAATAGTTAACAGTTAGTTAGTTAGTTTAGTTATTAAAGCCGATTTTAATGCGCAAAACATTTCGGCGTTATGCTGAAAAAAATCTGCATAATACAATTTAAGTAAAAAGGTGTCCAAAGCTAAGTCTATGCTCGAAGAAGCGTATATTCGACACAAGTTTCCTCGCATATTCTAAGCCAATATTTTCCGACTATTATAAGAATCCGATACATCCGCTTTCTAGCATCGTGTATTTTCGTCACGCGCCATCCAACCGACGTACGTATGTAGCTTCGGTTTCTGCTTGGGGAATATTTTGCTCCTTCACACATTGAAATGAAACGAATGGGTTGAAGTCAGCAAATTCTGCACTCTTCATGTAGTTGGCAAAGTCGGCTAGGACTAGATATTAATTTATGAGTATAAACTGTAGCGCCTGTAGCTCGGCCTTTATTATTATTTTTATGATGGTTCACGACACAGAAGACAAACAAAACATAAACTAAATTTTTACTAACCAACCTCTTGTTAAAGGTTTTACTTATTTTTATCCTTTAAATATTTTTAAGAAAAACTTTTAATCAGGTCAAAAATATCACGTTGTAGAAAAAACCGTTAGGTAAAGATTTTCAATATTTTTAACTCATTTAATAGACGAATTAAAAAAAAAAAACACCGCTTCAGTACCGTTCCCGCATTAAAAGTAGCATAAAAAGGTAACGAGGTTTTAAAATTTAACAACCTCCTCATTTTTCCCCGGAACATGGCATAAAGCTACAAACCTATGGCAGCCCTGAGCGAATGCAAGTCACGCACGCACAGTTCGGACCGCTACCTAATGAAGCCCAATTTTCCTTCTTGTTCACTTTTTAATGGCACCCTCGCTCTAAAACACTTTGACACACTTTTCTCTGCGGTTGGTCAACTCCGGATCTTAATGGACGCGGTGCATTTTCTAAAAACGCCTGTTAATTATTACGTACACTATCAAAGTACTGCATGCATTAAAAATTCTGCCAAGCTCAAAGATTTTAAAACATCAAGCTTAAGCTTTTCAAGCGCTTTGGGCGTTTTTTATAAAACACATTTCACACTCGACTGGTTGGCTCCATACTAAACCAGTTCTGGTTTGTACTCGTATCATGGTTGCTAACACAACACATATACACACATAAATACTTTATATAGGCATATATTTAACACCCAGGCCGACAGCCACCAATTTTAATTCATCACAAAGATGTTGGCCGTGCCGGGAATCGAACCCGGGACCCTCTGTTTGGCAGTCCAGCACCATTACGCTCGCGAGGTTGTCGAATTTTGAACATACAATAACCACTCTATGCTGTTGAAAGAGATCTCTCGTTATTTGTTTGGCTGTAGAATTAGATCATGCTGGCAGCTTCTTGAAAACACTAAATTTATGTTAATTTAGTCTAGAACAATATTTAAGAGAGCTCTTCATGTAGTTTATATCCTTGGCATGCCAATACGAGAATTTCGCCTACTCTTTAAATTGAAGCTTCAGAAAATAGAAAAGACTCTTAATAGTAAAGACCTCTTTAGAAAAGACCTATAAAATCATTTTGGAACAGTGGATTCGGCAAGGAATTCCAAAGTTTGGTTCGGACAACAAAGGTGGAGGCAAAACGCATTTACAGATCGCATTCCGTCTAGAGGAATACCGTTAAAAACTTACGTACGTACCTACCTATTATAGATATATACATTTGTATTTTAGAAAGCATCACAACAAGTTTGTTCTGCAGCGCCCGTCTTTCGCCTGTAAAGCAATTCTAACGGCACCCAACCTTGGCAATTTGTGTTTAATGGCGATATAAAACTTTTACGTTTTAACCGAAAAACCAATATAACGGTTTTATTGGCCACCTCGGATCCCAGCGGATTGGTAAACACGGAAGAATTGGGAAGTAGGATCGCGCTGGTTGTTATAGTAGAAGAGCCCGTGAAGATCGTCCTTCACCGATCTGATAACCAGATGAGACGTATTTTTTATTAAATATTTTTTATAAACAAATGTGCCTAAAATTGCTTGCCTATCGAAAAGTGCTCATGGCTATTTTTAATTAAATAAACTTTTATTGATTTTTTTTTCATCACCTTCATACTTTTGATAACCAAATGAAATTTATTTCACTGATAGTTTTTAATACACAGAATATGCCTCGGTATGCTTGCCTACTCATTTCAGTGTATAACTACCTGGCAAGCAGGTGTAAACAGGTAAGTCAAAATAGGTGACTCATTCGATTTTGATGCGCTTCATAGGAGTAACAACGATTCTGAACAGTTAGAATGTTATTTTTGTTTTTGATAATTGTAGCTAAATTATCATTTGACTATACACGAGCATGCGCAAAAAAAAGCCATGAGCACTTTTCGATAGGCAAGCAATTTTAGGCATACTTGTTTATAAAAAATACTTAATAAAAAATACGTCTCATCTGGTTATCAGATCGGTGAAGGACGATCTTCACGGGCTCTTAGGCTATAATAGTTTCGCTAACACAAAGGTTGGTCGGGATTTGTTGAGAGGTAGTTTCAAGTAATTGGTTAACTATTGACTCGTTTATTACCAAAGTTTCACAGAGTTGTTAAAATTATAATAAAATGTTTTAGGTATCTGTTTGTTGTTTATTTGTTCTTCTTCTTCTTCTTCGTAAGAGCTAATTGACCAAGCTCTGGTGTCCAGAGTTTTTAAACTGTCTAAAGGCCTCTGACTAGGCTCATTTATTTGTTAAGTGACTCACTATCTAGATGGTGAGCTTACTTTAATATAAACTGTAGTATTTTGATTTTCTTTGTATCTTTAAGTTTTTACATTGTATTTTTTTTTTTTCTGTATTTTATTTATTTATTTAATACACTTATAATAAGCCTTACAGATATAATCCAATTCGCTTATTAAAGTTCTTTAGGGTACTTAACTACTTATTCACTACACACATATTGTATTATATTTAACTACTTAACTAATTGGTTTCAAATTTATATTGTTAACGTTTATTTATGAATAAATGGTACAATTATTTTGTTAATCCTTATATTCACATACGCATGCACGACATTTAGAATACTGTGCCCAAAGAGTACCAACTGACTTTGCTGTCCTTCCGTCTGTATATCCGTCCGTGTGTCACTAGGCTGTATCTTATAAACCATAATAGCATGAGAGTTCGTAGAAAAAAACAGTCGTCGCTTTAAAATTAACGCTATTTTTGCAGTTTTCTATACATAATGGAATACCGATTCACATGTGGCCAATCATTGAAATAATCTTTTTCTTTTTACGAAAACAAAAATACAAATTTACATTTCATTACATAAATTCATTTCCAGTTTTATTCTGTAACGAAGATGTTAGCTAAAGAAAATTAAAAACCTTTAATCAAAAGCGGAAACCCTCTCTAAAATACGATTATGCTCCAACACTCAAATGTTTCTTTCTAAAATTATAAGGAAACGAGAAAATATAAAACTAAGAGTCAGCGCACAGAGAGCCTTGAGTTGTAGCGGTCGAATACATAATTGTATCACTCGATGTTGAAATCCAGGTTCCAGTAAAATAAAATGCTTGCAAATCGGACAGACAAATCAAATTCACTTACAAGTTTTTGAAAGAAATGACACCATTGGCGTAATAGTTACTTACCATGCCGGGATCAATCAGAGGGTCCCGCGGGTTTGCTTCCAGGCACGGCCAAAATATTTGATATAAACTAAATTTGTTGGCCTGTGTGTTAAATTTGTATCGAAATAATCGAAATATCAATTTAATTACAACAGATATTACACATTAAATTAAGTATGTATATGTAGTATGTCTATTGTGTAAGCCAGGTTAATCTTCTTCTTTACCTATCGTTAACTTTTCACTAGGCAGGGTCGGCACAGCCTGTTTTTCGCTTCCACGCCATTCTATCAGCCGTCATCTCCACTCCCTTCTCATTCATAATATCCTCCTTCACACAATTCATCCACGTCTTCTTTGGTCGACCTCTACTTCCGATACAAGTGTTAGCAACCATACAACAATATAAATGGACAATATAACCATAGAAATGGTTTAGTATGGGGCCAACCAGACATGTGTGTGTGTGACATTAGACGATTAGTATGTCGTCGAGATACATACTCAAGAGCAATTAGTCATAAAAGAAATATGGATTAATCAAAAAAAGCGCATCTGTCACTTGACACACACAAGCACGCACACATAGCACGGTATGCGCTAGCACCAAGTAATTAGTGGAATTCTGGCTATCGGCGCCAGAGCCCAGCGTTAACTCATTAAACCTCGTTCCCTCAAGCCTCTTCATACAACCTTGCGAGGTGAAATTATCAAAGATTTGTAAAGTTAAATATACTTAGTATACATGAATGAAATTCCATCTCCAAAACGGTTACCGAAAAGATGTAACTGGTAAATAAAAGAAAGAAAAAATAAAATAACATTTCTGACAAAACAAAACCTCGTACTGCGTTCGAATTTATTATAACGATATGTTATATATAATATCGTGCTTTTGTTTGAAATAAAATTAATCTAACACAGAAAAAAAATTGAAAGTGAATTTATCTTCTTATCTTATATATAAAATTTCCGTGTCACAGTGTTTGTTACCGTACTCCTCCGAAACGGCTTGACTGATCCTTACCAAATGCTATATGCGTATTCAGTAGGTCTGAAAATCGGCTACTATCTATTTTTCACACTCCTTAGTGGCAAAGGAGGCAAAACAACGTTTGCTGGGTCAGCTAGTATAACTATGTAGACTAAATCTAGAAATCGGGAAAAGGGAGCCCTATGCTCAGACAACTTCTGTATACAATAAAGTGTATAAACTGATGTAAAACAGTGATAAAATATTAGCGTATAAGAACTTATTTGTTACAGTAGAATAAAGGTTTTTTGATTTATTTGTTTTAAATATAAGAAACAATGTAAGTCGTTTTAGTCGGGCGTGAGGTCGCCTCACGTCCCGAAGATCGTGGGTTCGAACCGATGAGTGGTGGGAACCAATGAAGTGAAGGAAAACATTACCAGGAAACCATAGTATAAATATCTAGCTAAGGTTTAAAACTACGTAAAAACGCGTTGTTTCTAAAAACGTGTCTTTAACTGTAAACTCATCAACATAATATGAATCTTGTAATAATTACAACACCATTACAGATACAAACAAACCATCGAACCGTATTCCCGAGGGAGCACCGATGGATGAAAATGTTCCGCAATCAAGCCGGTAATGCGAAATGCTCTGCGATAACGTATTTTAATGCAGTCTACATGCTCCACCAATAATTGGTGATGTTAATCAAATATTTTAAAATTTATATAGAGATTTATCCGCTCGCGTTATTACGGATTTGGGCTGTACAGTTAATGCTATTTTGGTGTAAAGTTAACACCAGATGCCTGTGGGAGTTAATAATAATTTCAGTTTGGAATTGGTGCTTGACGTTCACTGTACGTACATCAACTATAATTGCTAGTACGTTATTTGAGATCGTGTTTTAGTAAAATTTTGGACCTATTTTCATAAAAACATAACCGAAATTACTCCCGACCACTACTATAAAACAGAAAATAAACTAAATCCAACTCGTTCCAACCGTTTGGAAGCTGCAATGCTACAAACAGCTAATACGTCAAATATAATACCCCTTCATTTTTGCGGAGGTGTTTAGTAAGAAAAGCCCAAAAAATGTTCTACAAAAGTTATGTTACACTAAATAACATATTCATAATGATTGATAAATCATTAATAAATTAATATTTAATAATATTCCAAGGTAACCTACCCAAAATCCGCCAGCCCGTACTTGGCCAGCGTGGTGGAATATGGCCTATATCTCTCCCCTCGTGAGACAAGGGCCCGAGTCCCAGCAGTGGGATCATATAATGAGCTGTTTATGCTTATGCTAAGCTGTTCAGAAGCCTTCGGGCGGCTTGAAAACCCTCGACAACAGAGCTCAGCCACTTACCTCAAACGAAGAAGAATAAGAATAAGAAGATAAGCTAGTGGGTATTTTTACGTCGTCAAGTATTTTTGTTGTAGTTTTTTGTTCGTTTTTCGGTATTAAAAAATCTTATTTTAGAGTATAAAATGAAAACATTCCGATGCTCAGCACGCGCCAGAGCAGCTAGTAATATTGAATATCCGTGGGAGACGGTTGATTTATCGGTTTGTTTGGAAAACAACTCAAAAATACAAAGAATTCATGTGCACTGTGATGCCATCGTGGAAGAATTATTGTTCTAGCTTTAGGAGATAGAAGAAAACTAGATGAATCTAGAAAGCTGATTCTTAAATATTTTTACTTAAGCATGGAAAAAAACTTTTCACGCTTCAATGGCTGGTCCGATTTGAATGAGAAATACTACAAAAATAGGTTTCACCTTGAATTAACTCATAGGCTCTGTTTTGGGTTAAATAAAATAAAACCTAACCTAACCTAACCTAACAACTAATATAAACAAGTACGTAACACAATCGTTCTGGGTTTTTATTAAATATTTTATGGTTACCCCATTTTCACGATATGGTCAAACGTGGGTGACCAAATCGCTAAACGTTTATCGTTTAATGATTCACAAAATGCTCAACCATTTCATGAAAATTGATCAATTCAGCGATTTGGCCACGACATATATATAATACAAATACAAAACACAGTACCCAAGGCAGCAACTAACTGAAAGATCGTTTCTAAAATATATCTATCTCTTTATTTGAATTGCCGCGTCTTCCCCACTTAAGTCAATTGGACTTAACATTGAAAGGGTTCAAGCGATGGGCGAGATAGCAAGCTGGCAACAGCGCCGCCCAGATGTTGCCAGTAACCTTGCCTTAAGATTTATTACTTAATTTAAACAGTGTTTTCCACCCGCGGGGACTTACAATTGATTAAATTTAAGTGGAAGTACTACTTTGTCGCAGAGGTGTTTAGCTTCGACGGGGAAATAAGGGGACGTACGGATGAGAGCGTTTGCTTGTTTTTGCTTAATGTTTTATTTTGATGCGACGTGAACCATTTGAAAAGAGAATTGGTGGGCCTTTTTACGGTGAAAAGTTTGGATGTTCCGATTTTTTTCCTTCTTGGTGTGAGCTAAGTGGCTAAGCTCTGATGTCGAGAGTTTTCAAGCCGCCCGAAGGTTTCTGACTTGGCTTAACGACTGCTTGTACTAAGACTAACAGACTTTTCTATCTATTCTATCTACCTATTCACTCCGTAGTTTTCTATACTAAATGTAAAAATATGTGGCCAAGTGTGTTAAAAATACATTAATTCTGTAAAAAGTTTCGATAATTATCCTTGTAAACGTAATTCCAAATATTGCTACAAAATAGTAGGATCCAAAGGCTTGTATGTACACTACTGTTTTGTCATTTATTTGTATTTTTGTATATAATAAAGATAATTTAAAACTGAAAAACTGACTCCGTAGTTTTGATACTTTCAAATTAATTTTAGACTTCTGTTATTTTTCAACAAAATTATTTTAAATTCCTTCCAACAATGAAACTGCACGATTCGGTATGAAATCATACGAGCTCCTACAGCCCTATCAAAAACATTTCCTCCAGAAGCTACAAAGTTGGCAAACATCTGGCAGCACATAAAACACAGGATGGTTTTCGACTATGAAATTCTAGGAAATGTATAAAATTATATTGTTAAAGTAAGGGGTAGAATGTACCTACGTGGTCACAAATGCAGTATGTTGCCTCTTACTTGTTTCTTCCAACATTAAACATTTATATTAGGGTACATTAGCACACATTTCACACACGGATGGTAAGCCCATACTAAACCATTTCTAGTTTGTATTATGGTTGCTAACACAACTGATATACATACTACATAATATACATACATAAATACTTATATCGATACATATTTAACACCCAGACTGACAGCTAAAAAAATCTAGTTAATCACAAGATGTCGGCCGCGCCGGGAATTGAACCTGGTACCCTCTGATTGGCAGTCTGTCATGGTAACCATTACGCCAACGAGGTCGTCGTATATAGTTCATTTCGATATTAATTAATTCATAAGCAACCCACTATACGTTCCCACTGCTGGGACTCTGGGCCTTCTCTCACAAGGAGAGATACATAGGTCATAATCCACCACACTGGCCAAGACACATGTTTTCGGATAATGTGGTCCTCAAACATGTCGGTTACCTCGCGATGTTTTCCTTCACTGTAAAGTGGATTTGCGCTTGCAAATCCACAAATTACTTGAAAAACAAGTCATTGAAGTAGGGCTGGGATCGAGCCAGGGGCCGCCAGCTGGAAAAGTAGACGTCTTTACTACCGAGCCACACTCGCTTCAAATTTACAAAACATGCCCTTAAAGGTTTTGCGTTAGTTACTAGTTACCTATATAAATATACAAAGAAAAATAGACGTGATATTTTACAAATTTTACAAGCACTCGCGAGTGCAACTCAATGTGTTCACAAGTTTCAACGTACCCTGGCAACACTTTGACACTTTTAGAACTGTTGGCAATACTTTGACACTTTTAGAACTGCTGGCAACACAAAGGGGGTACTCCTACTGTAAACAACACTTGCCTTGGTATTGATTTTCAACACTTCTTCAGACAGACAGACTTCTCACAGATTTCTTCTTCATGCAAGCTAAGCGGTCTACTCTGGTGTCGTGATTTTCATGGCGCATATGGTGCATAACCTAGCTCAACGACTAATCGCACTAGGATAATATAACGAATCATCCAACATACGCTAGCACCTAGTCGGAATAGGGTCATCCATCTGAAGATTGGTGGCGATTCAGCGGCACACACGACTAAACTAAATTTAAAGAAGCCCCGTCTCTTTTCATCTTAGGTGGCCAGAAAGAGATGGCAGGTTCTGAACCACACATAAAGCAACTAAAATCACGTCAAACATGAAAAATGTAAGCGATTTTAGAGCGCACCCAATTATATCAGCTTTAAATCTGACGTGTTTGACGTGATTTTAGATGTATGTTTTGTCTATGGTTTAGATCGTACCATCTCTTTTTGGTCATTTATGACGTAAAGAGACAAAAGATGTAGGTCATTTATGACGTAAAGAGACAAAAGAGGCAAAACATGTAGTTTATTGTATGAAAGTCCGCTTTCAATATTTCGGTTAATATTGGTTAGTTAGTAAGCTATTTGACACTTCATACTTAGTATATACACTTTTGTAATTATATCATAATTATTATTTGACTTGTAACTTTGGCATTATCAGTAAATGATTTGAATCTTTATTTTTTTTCTAATACATGTTTCTTACAAATAAATATTTCTTTCATACTTGAAGAAATAAACAGTTATTTATAGTTTAAATCTACTTGCTAATTTTCTAGCTCGTATTTACCTATGAGCAAAGGACGGAATGAGCGAAGATATTCCACACAAGTAGGTTAGTGTAACTCTGTCGCAAAGAATGTCATAATGAGATACGACGCGAAGGAAAACTTCATATTTTCAACGTCAACATATTCTGCAAAGTGTCGGAACTATGACCCCACTATCCAAGACATAAAACGTTTTAAAGCCACTGTAGAAGCTCCAAAACTCTGCATCTGTGACGTTTTATAGAAATCCCTCATAAAGTCAGCAAGATTTTGCATGAGCATACAATGTTGCATGCAGATATCGTTTTAAATATCCATTATTTGCAGAAAGTATGAAAAAATTACAAGGATTGCATACAATTATGCAATCCATGCATTATTACCTTTTAATACATCATTCTTCTATGTAATGAAAGGTTAATGAATTAGGGAGAATTAGAATGAGTAATAATCATTTAAAATAGGTACAATGTGATAGAAAATATAACTGGATATTTGAAAATAAAACAATACTTCAATGAAATAAAATTTAAATGAATTTGACTCATAAGTATTTAGAGAGGGCACACAATGATAGAAAGTAAATATTGAGATAATAAAGATATTTAAGAAATACTTATACTACAATCTGAAGATTAATATTAACTAGAAAAATAAAAAATGAATGTCTTCCATAAGATAAGTGCATACTATATTACTATTTTTTTTACAAACTATTTTTTACGTCAATAGGTTATGTACAGGTATTAAAAGTAAACTTAAACGGAAACATAACCAATAAATTCTAGTATGGACATTTTTTTAGTATCCGCATTCCCTGGTCGAGAATCGGATGCAAAAACATCGTAAGGTTTTTATTTTGACGTTTGATTAAAGCGAGTTAGTGTCACTCTAGCCTGCCTAGTCTGGAATAACTAGCGCTCAAGTAGGCCACACCTGTTTGGTGCTTGGTTTTTCAACTTGAGAGTGTTTTTTTGTTTGTTCCACCAGTTCTACCTTAACACTTTGTCAAGGATGTGGTTTGGGTTGAACAATTGCTTGCGCATTTAATGTAGCTTTTGTTTAGATCGGTAAATGTAGTATCTCATATAATAATAATTCATATGGAATGTTATAATAATTATTATAAATATACGTATAAAAATATTATAAATATTGGATAGTTTTTGTACCAAAAATTTTTACATTCTTTTTTCTAATTCTTAATCTATTTAAATAAGTTCTGCAGATACGGCAACCGTATTTGCAGTTCTCTATATTCTTAAGCATAGGAAAGTAAATACTTGAGGGTGGTTACTAGCCAGGCGAGAACTGGAAAATGCTCTACCACCATGCTATGGTTTCCTCACGATGTTTTCCTTCATCAAAGGCTAGAGTTCGTAGGCTCAGGCGGTATTTTGATATCGTTTATTTAACAAATAACAATGAACAAACAATATTCTAAGCTAGAGAAATAATGTAAACAAAACTCTTGTAGGGCTTAGCCAAAGAAATAAAATCTGCCTTCTTTGAAATCTGCTTACTCGTAGCATAACACTTAATATATATTATTATACGAAATAAGAAAATGATTTAAGAAAAACACAAGATAAACATTCTTTTGAGATGCCATATGAAACCTACATATTATATCTTATCTTGAAAAACGTTAAACTGATAAAAGTAATTGGTTTTCTTCACATAAAAGATAGTTGCCGAAGATAAATAGTTAGATATTCATAATGGAATGACCTTAAAGAGTTATTGAGTGTTATAATGTTCTAACTAGGGCGGAAAGGGCGTCTAATAACTTTGAATTTGAAAAAAGTTTAGTTACTAAAATGCAATAGTTATCAAAAAATTAAACTGGTCATGTAGGTTTTATCAGTTTACATCTATTTCTAACTAAACAACAAAAGTTGACATAGATAATTATTTAATTCACATATGATTACACATTTATTTATTTATATTAGTCTAATAAGATGCTATTAAACTAAGAACAAATAAATATAGATTGATCTTAAGCAATCCCTATCTACGCGTAATGACGAAGTTTTGATTTTAATCGTACCCATATAATATACACGAGCAAGCTCCCTGTTCCCCGCAAATTATAATATAACGGTTTTCAAAGCAAGAGAGCAACCGTTTTCCTGGGTAAGCACGCTCCACCTTAGATCATAATCTCGCTTACCATCACGTGAATTATGATCACGCACGCGCAAACACTATTTTTACAATACATGGTAAAAAAATTGTTTATATTTATTACTTTTATCACGTTAAACTGGCTTCATATATTATTTTATAGGTATATCATTTCATATATTCACATAGCTCACTCTAGGTTAATTAGGCGTAAGCTACTTTTAACTTTTATTAAATTTATTCAATTACAGTTCTGTTTCAAACTCACAATCACAATGTCACTATTTATCAAAATTTTAATTTAAATATAATTATCAAAAAATCTCTTGTTTATTTTTTTTTTTTTTTGAATAAATGCCTTTTTTACTTTTACTTTTTACTTTAAACTCGTAGTAGCGCGGGTGACACCGCGGCACGCTACAGGTTTCACATTTTTCTTTAGGGCAGGTTTTCATTTGTTTTAGAAATGATGTACTCGTATATACGAGTATATCGCCTCGAATGAAGCCATTCGCATATCGCCGATCGAACTTCACTTAGGCAAGTTCGTTTGATCATTAATTATTACTAGTAAGTGATACCCGTCGACACGTTTCTGCCACTACAACTGGCAGAACAAAGACAACACACGAACACGCGATTTAATTAAAAACTCATCACCCCACCTGTATCGTGTATCCGGCTGACTAACTCTGCCCGAATGAACGTTTTGGATGAAAGGATAAAACCTGGTTCGAATTGAAAGCGAACGATCAACGATTCCACGCCACTGCTCCTGATAGATTGAGTCTATATTTTTGGCTACGATAAATGCTTTGCTTTGGACTTGTTTCTGTCTATGTCAGATAGAAAACACTGGATTAAGTCGCGCGGAAGATTTGTTGAGCTGCGGGCACACTTATCAACGTCAGTGTTGCACTATAAAGCTTAAAGCACTATGGGAGTAAGTATTTTGCTCCCGAAACGCCTTATTTTGAAAAATCCTATAAAATAATTCATAAATGATAAGGTTACGGATTATTCAGTTTGATTAGCTTTTATTCAGTGTTAAGAATCGTTAGAGCTTCAAAAAACGATTGCGTAAAAATCGGCCGGTAAATTTATTTTGTCAATTATTTTAAAAGGTGAAAGTTGAAATAAAAAAATCTTACTATTTTTGTTACTTTAGCCGACTCATACGAATTTGAGCGAAGCGCCAGAGCAGCAATACGAATTTAATGAAACAAATTCATGTGAAATCGAATGTTGACAATAATATTTCAAATAAAAAACTCTAACGATTCTAGAATGATCTAGAATTATGAAAAGTGGGTAAATTAACTAATTTTTTTTTTTTTATTTGAACGTTTAAATTTTTTTATAATTGAAAAATTTAACTACGAGTATATTAGCGAAATTTACGTAATCGTGTGATCACATTCTAAAGATTCTGATCTGAATTCCAGATAATAAAACTGAAAACAATACTTCTTTCATTTACGCAAAGTAAGAATATTTTAAAATACACTTTTTTGCTTCCATACAGTCTTATATCAAAATAGGTTTCTGGGTAAAATGTAGCCGTGTTATTCGTAAACTGAAGTGTTGTGGTTTAAAGGAAATGTTGAATAATACATCTTATGACTTTTTGACTTAACAAAAAAGGTTTTGCTATATGAAAAATAATAATATTGAAATTAAGTTTTTTAAGACGTTTTATTTATAAAAGGACAGTTGTCGTCAATGGTCATAGTCATAGTGAAGGGATCGGGATCGTAGCTGTAGTCGATGGTGCGCGTGCGCAACATCTCCTTGTACACGAAGGCGGACTTGCGCGGCGTCCGAGTGCGGTTAGGGTCCTCGTAGTCTACTTCGTATAGACCGAAACGCTCCCTAAAAACGAGAAATGGATAACTTATTGACTCAGGCGTTACTTTGCGGAAATCCATTGTAAATAGATGACAAAATTAAATATTTAGTGTACTTCCGCTGTGATCCGAAATCCAAATTAAGACAAGTAAAGGAAAAATCAACTAAGATCAATTAACCAAGCTTAATTAACTAAGATTAATTAACTAAGATCAATTAACTAAGATTAATTAAAATTAACGTTACCTATCACAATTCGGAAGTTCTTAACTCTACACGTGTTTCGCCTAACAATTCTGTCGCCAAGCCCATAATATTTTTTTCTGGCAGTTTCCTTGAGAATCAATCCATACTAGAAATTTTCCACCTTTGGACCAGAATTTCGCTCAGTCGCGTGGTAACCTGCCCTGTTTGCTAGTTAATTGACTATAGTAATACTGAAAAAATGATTTAAAAATGCACGTAAATTATAGAATTATATTATTATACTCAAAAATATTGTAAATAAGAAGCTGTTAAATACAAATTATATAATAATATTTAAGTGAAAAATAATCAAAATGTAAAAAAGGAAAAGGAGTAACATATAAAGGAAGTAAGAGAGATTTTTACTTTAATGTTACTCATAATTATGTCTTTTCAATGTCTCACAATTGGTGTACATGTATTTTTTTAAGGCATATTACTAAATTACGATTAATTATCACCACTTACGTGTATCCAGCAGTCCACTCAAAGTTGTCCATAATACTCCAAGCAGTATAGGCCCTCACGTCACAACCCTCATCCATAGCATCCAGCATGGCTGACATGTACCGCCTGTAGTTCAGAACTCGGTCATCATCTTTTAGACCAGGAGGTGTGGGGAGACCATTCTCAGTAATGTAGACCGGAGGGTTGTCGTAGGCTTCGTTGATGTACGACAAGATTTTATAGAATCCCCATGGAACTGACTGAAACAAGTGTAATAGACTATTTAACGAGTATAAGTAATCGTAGGTATTAATCAAAGAATACCAACAAAACTTTTGACTTTCTTCTTTCAAGGACTAATTGATCAACTTTCTCCTATTAAGCAAGTACATTCTCCTTTCTCTAAAACTTTATTTACCTTCATGTAACTAGACTCGCCTATCTTCCACTCGCTCAACTGATATTTCATGATTTCTGCGTCATCATCCAGAGACGGTTCATTGTAGTAGTTTTCTAGTGATCCATTCCTGAACACATAGACAGAATCATAATGGTTCAATCCGAATGCATCTGCGGATCCTTTGATATACTCCACTTCTTCAGGGGTGAATTCTATAAGTCTGGAGCGAGGGTAGCCTTGTGTCTTACTCTTGACTGCTACCTTCTCTTTGACGATAGGAGGATAGTCACCAGTTGTTGAATATATTGGGTGGGTGTATAGTCCCCACTGGAAGAAAATGATATTAATTAATTTGAATAACGCACACCAACACGTAGAAGAAATGTTTACTTTAAAAGTTAATACGATAAACTAAATCAGAAACATTTTAAAACATTAAAATTCTAATAATATTGTTGTTCACTTACGTGGAACTGAATAGCATCGTGAGCAGCTTCAATTTCATTTTCATCTGCCGGTTCGAACCATTGAGCGCTGACTGCAATAAACACCATACCACCAAACATTGCCTTGAACTCTTCTTGATATATGTGATACGCTTTAGCATGAGCTAGGAGAACGTTACGTACACACATATAATCAGCTTCACCTCTCATTTTTATCAGTGGAGCTACTATAGCTTTAGAATATCCATAGTAGCAGATGACTTGAGGTTCATTCATGGTAATCCAATACTTTACTCTGTCACCAAATAGTGTGAATGCAACACGAGCGTAGTCCGCATACCAGTCAACAATGAACGGGTTAGCCCAACCACCAAGATCTTGCAGCTTCTGCGGCAGATCCCAGTGGAATAATGTCACCATCGGTTCGATGTTATATTTTAACATTTCGTCGATCAAATTGTTGTAATATTCGACACCTTTTGGGTTGATCTCGTTAGCGAAGCTGTTAGAAAGTAATCTCGGCCAGGATAGAGAGAACCTGTAGTAGTCAATGCCGAGCTCACGCATCATTTCCACGTCTCTCTTGTAGAGATGGTAGGAATCGTCCGCGATGTCTCCATTAGACTTGTCGAAGATAGCTTCAGGGTGGGTATGAACAAGATGATCCCAGATGCTTTCGGATTTACCTGAATTACGAGAATAATAACTTTTTGTACAGTCTAAAGTTTTAACACTACTTAAAGTTTAAATGATAACATAATACTGATATAAAAAATAGGGACGAATATTTTTTCCTCATTATAATTATATCTTACCATCTTCATCCCAGGCGCCTTCTACCTGATAAGAGGCGGTGGCAGTCCCGAAGAGGAAATCTTCTGGAAACTTCCTCACATCTTCGCGATCGGTCTTTGAAGCTGCTCCGCTGCAGAAAGCAATACTAACCAGAACTCTGTGAATTAAAATGCGCTTCACGTTAGTAAAACTTAATCATTTGATTTTTTTGGTGTCTAAGCAACTTTCAGTTTCAATTCAGTTGTCTCAAGAAAACAAGATGAGGCAAAAGTTACTTCGAGAAAATCAACACGGCCCAAGAATGTTACCCTGACATATTAAATCCTAAATGTTTTTGCTCAGAATTTTTACTTAAGACGGACCCACTCTACAGAGCAGCGACAGTTGCACAATATAGCATGGCGACAGAATAACTGGCAAAGATAACAATGATGATTTCCATTATCGGACGAGCAGGGAGACGGCTAGGAGGCACCGCTATACAGTTGAAGTTCCAAAAATCCGTACGAAGCGTTTCGCTTCCACATTTATTGTGCGGACCATTAAACTGTGGAACTCATTGCCGGAATCCCTGTTCCCTCTGAACTATAACCTTACTATCTTCAAGGCAAGAGTGAATCGGTTTCTTCTAGGCAAGCGCGCTCCACCCTAGATCGCAACATCACTTAACATCAGGTTAGTTTCGATCAAGCGCTTGCCTATCCACCATAAAAAAATGAGGTTCTTACCTGAATGGCCCCCAAAAACAGAGTCACCAGTAAAAACAACTATACTAAGACAAATGCAATAGTATATCTTATAAATTATGAGAAGTTATTAGGTATTTCATATTTTGTAGCACCATACTTACATAATAATGTGGAACATAACGATCACTATCCGATACTCGTGAGTTTGTAAATGTTTAACTTATTTATACTTAAAGTGGAATAAGATGAAGACTTATCATTATCTCGTTAATAAAATTATCAGTTTTCAGATAAAAGCGAAAGTGTTATCACTGATAGTGGTATTCAACCGATTAACGGGAAAAATAATATCGTATTATTCCTGATTGCTTTTCGTGATATATATTTTGTTATAGATTTTTTTTTAGAAAAACGAGTGATTCCATTTGTTATTCGGATTATTAATCTACAAATCAATATGAAACTTACCTGCTCTATAAACTGAATAACTGACTGACGGATTACAGCACAACTTAAACCGCTAGTTGTAAAGACTAAAAACTGGAAGATATACTTTGTGTGAGCTTCCGATAGGAAAAATATTATTATCAAAAATGTTTTTTTCGTCGAAATAAAATAAGTTTGTAGGTGAGAAAATTAATTGTGTTATTCGTAGATTAAAATGTTCTAGAGTGGTTATTAGAAAAATGGGGAAACTATTTTTTGTTTGTGAATTTACATACATTATAGAAAAAGATGTATATAAGCAGGCCTACTTCTTCTTTGGAAAATCTTGGCAAAATGGTCGTGGCTGATGATAGACAGGAATGTACCAAGTCGTCGCCTTATGTTTCCTAGGTAGCTCTACGTATAGCGTTGTTCCTCCATTAAGAGGTAGCTTCTTACCTTGTGATCACTTTGTACTGCGGTAGATTTAGCAGTATTCGTGATGAGGGCAATTCAACGCGTGGAATGTTGACCTCGTAGTTTTTTTGCCTTCAGCAATGTCAACAAGTCAAGAAAAGAAAGCAGAGACTTAGCTCGCTTCGCTCTTTCGCCCAACTAAAGCAATATACTAATTTATGCTATGTATGATGAAAAAAAATATTCATTATTTTTATGTTTTGTTACGCCAAACTTACGCCAGAATAAGGAAAATTCCTACGATCAAGCTAATACTCGTGTGTTTTTGAAAGTTAAACCTATCTTTTGGTATCTGAATCGGAATGCTATGACAATATTTATCTTGTAAATACATTTATCAGGCATCAGATTAACGAGCGAAAGTGTTTTCACTGATAGTAGCTTATTTACTTTATTGGTAAACCTATAAATAGAAGAACCAATGACTGATTAAAACTACAACATCCATAAAAACTAGAATTATTGAAAATTAGCTGGACAGAAAAGAAATCCAAAGAATTTGGGGCAAAAAATAATAATAGCGATATTTACAAATAGAAATATTTGGCCACATTAGTAACGAATTTTCAAAGAACTTAAAGAAGGTAAAATAGAGAAAGGAAGAGACAGCTAGGCCAAGAAAGGCATTGACGAATGAAATCAAAGAACAAGTTAAGTTCAAATGGTGCAAAAGATAAAGATACATTTTTAAAGATAAAGCTAAATTTATTTTGAAAAAAAAAACAAAAAAGTGAACTTGCATAGTTGTTACATCTACATGATACCTTAAGATTATCTGGTACGCTGTAGGGAGCACTACACCCTGCTATAGGACTACCAGGAGCCTGTATTGCAGGGCCGTAGAAATTGCCACTTCATTTGAAAACATAAACAAACACATAAACTTTAATAACGCTTCTTAATTATATGAGGGGAACAATTCTATTTAAACTATTTGAAAAGGTCAAGAATATGCTACATTAGAGAACAATTGCAAATATTATACCGACAAAACCCTAGCTCTGACAATAGAAAAATAATGAGTTATTGTGCAACTTAATGTTATATTACGTTGATATTTGTACTGTTACACCAACGACATTTATAGATGCCGTTGCAGTTGGATAATATGATTTTAATTCGCTTCAACATGGTTGAATTTTAGTTCAGCTAAAGGTACACGTATCAACGTCAGCTGCATTGGTTTAGATCAAAATAGGATTTGTGAACTAAAATGTTATAAATAGCTCTTAGGAAAGGTTGCGTAAACAAATTTTCCATATTCTGCGAATATGATACAAAAGATTTTTTGAATAGAACTTATATATAACGCGTCTATAACACTAATGTTAGATTAAATGTAGTATACATTTACTATACTTACCACGGTAAGGTTGACACGATAAATAAGTTAATTTATGCAGACAATAAGTAATTCGCGACTGGCCTACATTTTACGTGAACTATAAGTGACTTAGATTTGTTGGCTATATACTGATATCGTATCTCGAAATTGTTCAAAACGCCATTTATGAAATTTTTGATGTAGGTACTATTTGTAACCGGTCTGATTGATTGCTTTTCTAAATTGCGTCCCTACACTACTTTGAAAAACAATATATGGAGACAACTTTAATGGATCTTTTGAAATTATTTTATTATTCTGTTTATGTTCATCCTTTGATTTGTATGTATCCTGTTCTACAATTTAAGCCTGATCAGATCCTTAGTTTAGACGTGATGAGCTAACATACACAGGTATAACTACTTTTTTTTTATAGCAATACCTTCGATTAATGCATCAAACAAACACTCCTACACTCACGACTCCTTAGCTAGGAATTTCACAGTTCTCCACAATAAAACATGTTCTTGATAGAAATAAAGAATGCATAGGTTTTTATTCCTTTAATAAATAACTGTTTGCTTATTGTTCAGTGCTTTTCATCAATGGTCATAGTCATGGTGAAAGGATCGGGGTCGTAGCTGTAGTCGATGGTGCGCGTGCGCAACATCTCCTTGTACACGAAGGCGGACTTGCGCGGCGTCCGAGTGCGGTTAGGGTCCTCGTAGTCTACTTCGTACAGACCGAAACGCTCCCTGAAAATGACAATAAATGTCTTAATCTGGCCAAAATAAGTATAATTGAAAAATACGTGAATGTCGATGTTGATCCACTTCAAAACATTGGATATCGTATGAACAACGTAGACGTCTTACAGATCACACAATTGGTTCAATAATAGGAATACTGTTTTTCCCAACTACACTTCTAATGATGTGTATAAAAAATTAACAAATATTAATACAGTAATTATCGCACTACTTACGTGTATCCAGCAGCCCACTCAAAATTGTCCATAATACTCCAAGCAGTGTAGGCCCTCACGTCACAACCCTCATCCATAGCATCCAGCATGGCTGACATGTACCGCCTGTAGTTCAGAACCCGGTCATCATCTTTTAGACCAGGAGGTGTGGGGAGACCATTCTCAGTAATGTAGACCGGAGGGTTGTCGTAGGCTTCGTTGATATACGACAAGAGTTTATAGAATCCCCATGGAACTGACTAAAATAAGTGAAATATACTATTAAATACAAATACAAAAATACAAAATAATTTATTGGACCAACTTACATTCTAAACAAAACAAACATTAAGTATAGGTACCTTAACTAATTAATACTAATTCTAAATGCTAAGTCTTAATGTATGTAAATATGGCGCCTAGCTCCTGCAGTAGGATACCCTGTGTTTGCAGGATTAATAGCATCAATCTAAGAAAAACACTGAAATTATTAATGTGTTCGAAAAAACACTCCAAATTTTCTTTTAATCGACACTAACCTTCATATAATCAGATTCTCCAAGCTTCCACTCGTCTAACTGGAACATCATGATTTCTGCGTCGTCATCTAGAGACGGTACATTGTGGTACCCTTCTACTGATTCATTCCTGTACACGTAAACAGAATAGTAGTGGTTCAGTCCAAATGCGTCTGCGGTTCCCTTGATATATTCCACTTCTTCAGGAGTGAATTCTACAAGTCTGGATCGAGGGTAGCCTTGCGCTTGACTCTTTGCTGCTACTCTCTCTTTGATGACTGGAGGATAGTCACCAGTCGAAGAATATATTGGGTGAGTGTAAATAGCCCACTGGAAAAAAAATGGGGTAAGATGGATGACTGAATATTAAAGACTGCAAAAATACACACTTTCTTGATGATATTATTTCAAATATAAACAACAATACTACTTGATACATAAAATTGGCACGTACAAACAAAAAAAACGTTACTTACGTGGAACTGATTAGCATCGTGAGCAGCTTCGATTTGATTTTCATCTGCCGGTTCATACCATTGCGCGCTGACTGCAATAAACACCATACCACCATACTTTGCCTTGAACTCTTCTTGGTAAATATGATACGCTTTAGCATGAGCTAGGAGAATGTTACGCACACACATATAATCAGCTTCACCTCGCATGGTCATCATAGGGGCTACCATAGCTTCAGAATGTCCGTAGTAGCAAACGACTTGAGGTTCATTCATTGTAATCCAATACTTTACTCTGTCACCAAATAGCGAGAATGCAACACGTGCGTAGTCAGCAAACCAGTCAACAATGAAGGGGTTGGCCCAACCACCAAGCTCTTGTAGCTTCTGCGGTAGATCCCAGTGGAACAGTGTTACCATCGGTTCAATGTTATATTTTAACATTTCGTCGATCAAATTGTTGTAATATTCGACACCTTTTGGATTGATCTCGTTAGCGAAGCTGTTAGGAAGTAATCTCGGCCAGGATAGAGAGAACCTGTAGTAGTCAATGCCGAGCTCACGCATCATTTCCACGTCTCTCTTGTAGAGATGGTAGGAATCATCCGCAATGTCTCCATTAGACTTGTCTAAGATCGCGTCAGGGTTTGTGTGGACGAGGTGATCCCAAATGCTTTCAGCTTTTCCTGAAACAGGAGAATGATTTTTTTTAACATCGTTTTAGAGATTTTTGTTATTTTTTTCTACTATTTTAATAAATTTACTTACCATCTTCGTCCCACGCGCCCTCTACCTGGTATGAGGCGGTGGCAGTACCGAAGAGGAAATCTTCTGGAAATTTCCTTACATCTTCCCGGTTTGTCTTCGAGACTGCTCCACTACAAAGAGCAACTCCAACCAAAAACCTGTCAATTTTAAAGTTACATTGTTGTAATTATGAGTATCAATTGTTACATTTTAGACAGTTTTGTTAGATTATTTAATTTTTATGATTTATAGCGTCTTAAGAAGAGAATATTTTAAAGAGTTTATTCGTTTGTTTACTTACACCAATATGCGGGACATGACGATCCCCAGCCAATGCTTGCGAATTGGCAAAGGTTAAGCCTATATATACTTAAGATAGAATAAGGTGAAGACTTATCTTAATCTTGTAAAAAACTTTATCAAGCATCAGATAAATAAGCGAAAGCGAAAATGCTCGATCCACTTGATCTGACGTAACGTTTTTAGTTGTAGAAAAAAATTGCCAAGTGCGAGTTGGGCACGCGCATGATGAGTTCCGTACTATTGTTGTTTGGGAACCCCCATTAAATATAATAATTTTAATTATTTTTTAATCAAATACATAAGTCAATATTCTGTGAATGTATTGAGGGTCTACTAATACCGTCATAAAGATCGAGTAAAGACTACTTAAAAATTAAGTTTGATATATGGGAGCCCTACTCAAATATGAATTTTATTTAAATTTTATAATTTAATTTGATATTTAATAGACATTTCTATATTTAATAAAAAATGGAAGCCTCTATCAGCTACTGATATTGATATATGACGACGATGATATTGATATACTGGTATTGACGACCTCGTTGGCGTAATGGTTACTATGCCGGATTGCCAATCACAAGGTTCCGGGTTCGATTCCCGGCACGGCCAACATCTTTGTGCTGAACTAAATTTGTTGGCTGTCGGTCTGGGTGTTAAATATGTATCTATATAAAATATGTATGTATATGTAGTATATAGAGAACAGCTTATTATCTAAAATAGAAGATGTAAAGATAATCCTTAAAGAATGGTTTAACGCTAATGGTATCATATTAAACGCAGATAAAAGTATAGTGATGCACTATCAATCAAAAGCCGATTGGATAACAATAACCCAAAAGAGAACGTATTTTTAGGCTACACTGTAGATTATACAATAAGTCACACAGCGCACATAGCGAAGTTATGTAAGAAGGTAGCTAGTGCAAGTTATGCATTGTTCAAACTGCGTCCATTATTAGATAAGACTGCCCTCATATCTGTATACTTTGCCTATATTCATTCCCGATTAAGGTACGCTATCACGATTTGGGGAAATGGTTCAGATATCGCAAAAGTGCTCAGAGCTCAAAAACGTGCAATTCGGACTATGCTGGGACTAAAAAAACGTACTTCAGTAAGAAATCGCTTCAAAACTAATAAAATAATGACTGTGGTATCACTTTATATTTATAACTGTTTACTAGAAATGTATGACGAGAAGGACTTACTGGCTTCGAATAATAAATATAGTTTTAGGAAACCGGACCATTTAAAAAAACCAGGTGTCAGATTAGCCAAAGTACAAAAACAAGGAATGTATAATAAAATAATTATGTTTAATAAACTACCCCGTCAAGTTATTGAATTGCCACTCGCCAAATTCAGAACAACACTGAAACATTTTTTTCAAGACAATCCACTGTACTCCTTAAAGGAATTCATGACTATGCACCTTTTTTTTTTTTTTTTTTTTTTTTTCGTGAGGAAATGCATTTACGCATCTCCCGCTACAAGCCTGGGGGAGGCGAGCGGGGTATGTCGGACTCGACGGCCAGAAGGGCCGTCACTACCGACTAAAACCTCACGGTGTCCCATCTCACGACGGGGGCAGGGAAGCAGGACCGCTTCGCGCATTGCCGCTGCTCTCCCCGCCCAGGCCGCTGTCCGCAGTCCGAGCGGACCCACCTCAAGGGGGGCGACGCCCCTCTCTACGGCGCGAGCGATGCCCTGGGACAACCAAAGGCATCGTCTCCTCGGGAGGCCCTTATCCCTGGTGTGAAGCACCGGACACCCCCGCGTCCAATGCCCCAGGGCCTCCAAGTGGGGACGGAGTCCGAGCCCGAACGGCTCGCCTCCGTGCCCGTCTCCTGCGGAGCGGGTGGGAGTGAGGGTCTAACTCCCGCTCCCGCTCCTCGGCCTCTCTTCTGGACATGACTGTCTCACAGAAGGAGGCCATTGCGTCCCATGACCTCTCGTCGTCGACCATCCTCCTGAGAATGGTCGGTAAGGAGAGGTCCGTCCCAATCACCGCGACCAGGGATTGTCGCGGCCCGGCTTCTCCCGGACATACCTCCAGGGCATGCTGCGCGGTATCCTCCGCACAGCCGCACCTGTGGCACTCCGGGGTTGGCTCCCTTCTGACGACTATGACTATGCACCTAGCGGAATCTTTATTTAAGTTGACTGAATAGATTTTATATAGTTATATTTAATTTAATTTTAATATAAGTAATAATGTATATGTAAGTAATAATGTATTTGTAAGTAATAATGTATATAATGTTATTGTCTATTTTAAATTCAATGTAAATCAAAATGTAATGAATGACTTGCCAAATGCGACGAGATGTTGTAAGGCCAATAAATTATTTATCTTTATCTTTATCTTTATCTATAAGTAGTGTTAGCAACCATAATACGAACTAGAAATGGTTTAGTATGGGGTTAACCAGCCGTGTGTGAAATGTGTCCTAATATTAATATAGCAAAAAACACGTTCATTGTATGGGGACCCCCTTAATTTTTAATTTTTTTTAGTATTTGTTGTAGTAAAGCGGGACGGGAAATACATATCTTGTGAATGTTTCAGTTTTCCAGCTATTACGGTTTCTGAGACACAGCCTGGAGACAAACAGACAGACAGCGAAGGCTTAGTAATAAGGTCTCGCTTTACCTTTTACTTTTGTACGGAACCCTAAAAATATAAAATGAGTACTAACTTTAAGGCGATGACAATAGCAAAATATTAAATTTACAGTTTTTCTGCTATATATCATAACGGTGAACAATATTGAAAATAACTTAAAAATCGTCTAGAGAACAACTCTAAGAATATTTACTTACATGTATAAATGACAAATAAAACTGGTTCAAGATTTTTTTTTAACTTTTTTTTTCACATTGATAAGTCGGATTAGCACCATTAGAAGCATAAATATTCTTAGAATATTTCTTTAAGCATTTTTTAAATATTCATTTATTAGTAGGATAAGTAAGATTGAGTAACGGATTTAATTCAGCGCAAATCTTTGACAATAATTATTTGCGTATCCTACGGGAACCACTATTGTTTTCGAGATAATATGTAGTCTATGTATTAATCCAAGGTCTTACCTACTCGGTTAAGCCGTTTGATCGTGAAGAAGTAACAAACAACACACAAACTTTCGCATTTATTATATTAGTAGGATTATAATTAGAACTTTAAATTATACTAGCAGTTGCCCGCGGCTTCACCCGCGTGTAGGACGCTTTTCGCGTAACCTGTTTAACTTGCTAAACAAAGATTTTCCATACAAACTTTCACCCCCATTACAAAACTTTAGTTCTCTCCTGGCAAAAAACTTAATACCATTATTTCAAATTTTACATAAACTATTCATATTCTAAATTTCATTACGAGAAGTTCAAAAACAAAGAAGTTTCATACACACTGTTTTACTCCCTTTCCAAAAATCCATTCTTAGTTCACGTTCACCAAAAGAAATACACCCTCTAAATTTCATACTCCTAAGACCAGCCGCTTGGGCTCTGCGTAGCCTATATACATATGTATAGGTCAGGACAAAGATTCTTATAGTATAGATATATTGTTAAGTTGATATCTCTTTTTCACGTTTAAATAATCATTTGTTTATTATTCAGCGCGGAAACGCTGCTAGTCTAATTAGCACCTTTGCACCGGAAACTATTCGGGGCGGGTTATTTATTTAGAATTAAGTCATTTATAATAAATTTAATTTTGACATTTTAATAGTAAAAAAAATTTGTTTATTCTAATTTATATTCAAAGCAGTCATTGAGCTCGCTTTGAATGTACTTGCTTATCTATGTTAGTGAGTGATGGTATGTCAAACACAAGTGCATTATTATAAGTATCTGTCGAGTGCTACCACACGGGGCTGGATATCTTGATAGATTGTAATGTCTATATATTATTATTATATCTACTCAAGTGTTTTGTTATGGCATCGATAACGGCGGATGTAACCAGATGGATGTATTGTGTATTTACATTCATTGTATTGATAAGATTCGTGGAAAAATTATAAGAATCTGTCCGCATCGACCGTTGCTTAGCTTAAATGATCGCATCAGATCACCTTAGCTAGCCGAGCTACAGGCGCTATAGGTGTGATGATAGATTTTTTTAATAAAAGTTTTTTTTTATTAAAAATGTTGTGCTTCTGAAAGTAATAAAGATACTTGTATTGCAACAAATCTTACTTTTTTGTATGTAATAGTATTATTTATAATTGATAGAGCTTATAATATCAATATTGTTAGTTGTTGATTTTATATTCATACTAGCTGACCCGGCAAATGTTGTTTTGCCTTATAAATTACAACATTTTATGGTTCTATCTTTTGTAGTTTAGGCGTACAGCGTACGCAAAATAAGTAACTTCTTTGGTTGATTTTCTTCAGTTTGTGTCCGAAAAATCCAAATATCTTACGGAACCCTATTTTTTTTCTAAAATAAAATATGGTTAATGTTACTCGTGGATAATGTAGCTTTCGAATGGTGAAAGAATTTTTCAAATCGGTCCAGTAGTTTTTGAGCCTATTCATTACAAACAAACATAGTTTTCCTCTTTATAATATTAGTGTAGATGTAGATTATATTTCGTGAATCTAAAATCCACTGTCGTACGTCAGGCGCGTCGTTCATTACATACGACGCGGCTGAAGTTAGTACTAAAGCGACATAATGCCTGTTTTTTACAAAACATAGATTCTAACTTTGACGTACGATTGTCTACATCAGCTTCTACACAAAAGTAGGGAGAAACACCCGGCAGATCAGTACAGACATGAGAACTATTTTCTCTCACAAAAGAGGTTCAAAGGATAATATTTTCGCAGTACATTGTAATCCTCTTAAAGCTTACCTTCAATGATCAGGGTGGCGCTGTGATGAGATAGGGAGGTACTATTATCTCGTTTCAAAGAGGCAATGCGGCAAGCTTGATGGGCACGTTTGGGAGGGTGGCTTAATTTTGTCTCTTCAATTTTATTTCTTTTAGTTTACATCTTCTTCTAAGTCGGTACGCTTTTGACAGAGTGGTCGTGGTCGTCAAGAAGAAGTGGTGGATGGGACGGATAGTCACGCCTCACGATGCCGCGCCATTTTTCTCTGTTAGAGGTCATCCTGGCGCACTCATTTAATACAAATACAAATCATTTTTTTATTGATAACACCAAAGTTACAAGTCAAAAAAAAAGTACATTTAAGGGGGTATCCACGATAAGTTTACATAATTTTGTTTTTTTCTATCCTTTGTAAATAATTTTCTCATTATTATTCTCAAGTTATGTTCAAATCTATTATTTAATATTTAAATTAATTAAAAGTTATGTTATTTTGGCCTCAAGTAAATACTATTCAATTTAGTAGAATTAGCGTTATGTGAATTAAAAAAAAAGAAGAAACAGCGCCTTCAGCACAAAAGCATGGTTCTAGAAAAGGTGCTATCGAAGCTATTAGAATCAATAAATTGTTTTTTTTTACTACCCATTATGTAAACAACGCTAGATTTTAGGGCTACCATATAAAAAACATCTTGAATATTATAAAAAAATTATACATAGTTTTGTTTGCGATATTTTTTATTTTGATGAAATTGCTTGGTAAAATCAGCCCCAAAGTAATCGTAAATATAAATTGAATAAAAAAATTGTAATAATAAAATTACATAAATAAAATAATTACTTAAATTCTAATAAATCTAATTATCTGATATTATGACGCTCAACGTTTACACATTGAAATTGATCATAGTTCTGTCAACGTCAACATTATTTATTATTTTTGACACGTAATAAAATATTAAAAAAATCAATAATATTACTATACTAAAAGTTGGAAAGAGTCCAACATTTTCGGTAACTACCGTTTTCTACGCGGAAACACTGTGAAACATTTAAAATCCAAGTTTAATACCATTATAAAATGGCGGTTAAGATAAATGTATTTTTTCACAACTGTCAAGTTATCGGCTTGATTAATAAAATACAGATACTGGATGCATTTCAAATTCAAGATGGCTGCCGCCTATTTTAATATAGTCTGGCAAACGAAACATGAGACTCGATTTTTTTGCAAACTTTTTATATGGCAATGCTATAATAATGGCAACGTCAATATGCAAAACAAGATGGCGTGTTGTTATGATTTAGTTAAACACTAATTACTCAGCGAAAAATGAAAAATATCATCAAAAGTGGAGTTCGGGAGTTGTTGTTCCACATGATCTCAAAGTATCATAAAAAACAACAAGAAAAAGAATTGAAATTCGGCGTAATTTCAACGAAAACAAGATTGTTTACATGTGGTGTTTGATTTCGTAGGTTAGTATGACGCTACTAAGTTGATACTTTGTTTTAATTCGTATTTACTATATATCTTTTTGCATAAAGTTATCTATTTCAAAATTATCTATTATAAAATTATCTATTTTGATTCACATTCTTTTATCATTAGTCAAAACCTTCCCACCTTCCTAATAATGCATTTTGGTTATTTATCATACCATAAAATGTTACATTGTAATTTTAACACAATTTTTTCTTTAACAGGTTTTACTTAATTTGGATTCTGCCATTGAGCTGATATGAAGTTTGGGTAAACGCAAAATGTTAAGTGAAAATATTGCCTTGTCTGTCTTGCGGTGTTGAATCAGAAAAAGTGATTAAAGAGACATTTGTAACCATAACTCCAGAGAAGTGGATGAATAATATGACTGATAATGTTATATACATTGATGAAAATAAGATCGGGACAGGATCACCGAAAATAATTTGGAAAGTTTCATTTTAGTAGGGAACTAATAAATATAAATAAATAAAACTGTGATTCTAGTGACACTGGTGAATCTTTTCAAATTTAAGTCTTAGATTCACATTTTAATTATGTCAGTGAATAAAACATTATAGAATACTGCTTTTTTTATTCAGATTGATTGAACAATTTCTAAAGTATTACTTCCTAAAGTACTTAAAGCATTTTTATTCAGACGAAATAAAATAAATAATTTCAAAGTATCAAATTAGTTTATTCCAGGTATTTCATATTAGTTTTGGGGTTGCTATACTCAGATTTTTTAAATTTGCCGCTCTTTTCCAGGGTCATGTTTCGTTGGCCAGACTATATTAGGACACATTTCACACTCGGCTGGCTAGCCCCATACTGAACCATTCCTAGTTCGTATTATGGTTGCTAACATAACTGATATACTACATAATACGAGTAATTAATTATACTTGCATATTATTATATAGATACATATTTAACACCCAGACCCACAGCCAACAAATTTAGTTATACACAAAGATGTTGGCCGGGTGGAAATCGAACCTGGAACCTTCTGATTGGCAGTCCGGCATGGTAACGTTTACGCCAACGAGGTCGTCGATATATGTTTTAGGTTATATAAAACCTGACAAAGCGTGATTAAAAGTGTACGGCAGGGTTCTTAAACCTATGCTTAGGTTATTATACTATCTTATACTATAATAATTATTTTTATAGGCGATTACGGGGCCTAGAACAAAGGGCCATTGTGAGGGTTAAGTCATTAACCCTTAGTATAATAGTGTAATGTATTTGGTGAGTTATAGGACCGGAACCGCCATGGCCCCTGAATAGATTGGGATGGATAATAAAGTTCTTATTAGAGGAAAATATGGTTACTTTATTACTAAGGTGTCAAGTTACTAATTAAGGCGTTAATTTGCGAATTTGTGTTGTTGATGGAAACAAATCTAAACGTACTCGTATTTAGCACTTGTTTTTCTTCGTATAAGTGTGGAGTACCAAGTCTTGGTCTGGTGTCTCTCAACACCAGACCAAGTGGTCTGGTGTTGAGAGTTTTCAAGCCAACCGAAGGCCTCTTTGGCTTAACGACTGCTTGTACAAAAACTTACAGCCAGAACCTACAATTTAACGTGTCATCCGACCCACGTTAGCACCCAGCGGCATGAAAATGACACTTTAAAAACGGTATGCTTGTGCATGGTCACCCATTCAAACAGTGTCCGCATAGATTGTTGCTTAGATTCGATGATCGCGTCATAGCCGAGCTACAAGATCTCTGCCAACAATTCTAGTTAGTACATATGTTTAGGAGTTGTTGAGAGCCAGTAGTTCCATACTAGTATTCTCCACCTTAGGTCGGAGTGTCGTAACTCGAGCGGTGACTTGTCCTGATGGTCGAATGCAACGAACTAGAATATACCCATTTCACTGCTCAAATGCTTAGCTGTAAGGTGTAAAAAAAGAACATAAAAATGTGGTCAAATATTTTTATAATCAAAATGTCCCTGCCTATTGCGCGTGCCATTTGTAATATTTGTAAAAAGGAAAATACATAAAGGAGAAAGATACAATATAAGATACATAATAAAATATTTACTATGTTGATAAAGTGTAGAATGTAAGAGAGAGCATTGTGACACTATTCAAGACATAAATAATACAAAACGTCCGCTATGATAGGTCCTGAGCGACCATAAAGCATTTCGTTTAGAACGGCCTGCGGTACTCAAACTTGGTTATGATGTAGTTATATCTATTTATCAGTTACACAATTATCTACATATAACAGGTAGTTCACAATATGGCAGCGGGCATCTAATGGTGAAATATGCATGCTTATTTTTAGAACTGAGAACCACATCGAATTTGACCTGGTTTTTTTGTGATTAATAATGAGGCAATAATAATGAAACCCAATGTTTTAGTAATATTGTTATTAAAATTGCGTAGTAGACAAGTAATTTGTAAATTAGTTTATTAGTCTTGTAACTGGTTACGTTACGTTACTAGTTACGTTTATTGTGTATTTTTTTATTGTATACAATTTGCGGATGAAACTGTAGCCCCGCAGCACAGGATGGAAAGATACTTACACGGGGCACACTCTCTTCATAACATTACACATATTGTTATTGCTTAATCACACTTTTCATTTATTATTACATGTACGTGTACAAAATAAAAAGTTTTTTTTTTATAAATCGGTCTCCGTTGCCTTGCGGATAAAAAAGTGACTCAAGTTAAAACTAGTTTGAGAATCACAGGTCTGGAGATATAAATATAAAACGTTTCGCTTTTGTTTCCGCTTATACTTCCGCTGTAGCATGACATTGACAAATACATTTAATTTCTTGTTGTTGCTCTTCTGAGATTAATATTTTCTCTATCAATCATCTGGGGGCAAACTTGTTTCAGGAAAGCTATTAGAATTTTTGAGTTTGTTTCAAGAAAATTGTGTATAGATATTTATTAATTAATGAAACGCGAGTCAATACAAGACAATAGTTTGTTTGAAAATACCAAATGACAATGAACAATTGGAAACCTGATTCCAATTTAAGAAGTAGTGAACTGATTTCGGTGCAATTTATATAGTTTGTACCAACCTTTCGGAAAGTTATCCTTACCTATATATTTTTTTAATCGGTTCATGAATGGAGTAACAAACATAACATATTATTTCTAACTCTGTTAAAGAATGCATTTTATTAACGTAATGTTTTTTTCTGATAGTAAAAGGAATGAATGTAATGAAAAAATGCTGTTTCGAAAGGTCGTAATTAGTGCAAAATTGTTATGTTTAAAAGTTTTTTTAGCACCTATGGAATACCTACGTATTTATATCCAGAATTATCGACCGAGCGAGCGAAGTTTGTACTCTAACTGGCCCTTGATGAAGTCTTTAGTGAAGTATCTATACATAGGTAAAGATAGGTATATGAATTCCCAGCTTTGAGGCAACAAAGTTTCCCTCGCTATCTACAAAATAAACTGTACCCATGTACAATGTACATAAGACAGTTGTACATGTGATGTACTGGCAACAGCTGCCGCAATATGTATGAGCCATCTCGTTGAAACGAAGCTTCCTGGGTACCAGGAGCATAGAACTCTAGAGGAGGTAATTAATTCAGTTTTTAAAGCAGACTCCGCATTGGTTGACTTATTTGGTACAAGGACTTCACTTCTCGCTTAAGGAAATTTACCTTTGTTTTTATACGATAGAAAATTGACCTAATGAGATATACATACATAGAGATATACGTATAGGTACTTTATTAAAAAACTCCCAGTTAAATAACATTACAAAGAACACATAAAGAACTTAAAAGATAGTTCCTGAAAAGTACCTTGATAACTTGTGGTTCCCGTAGGATATGTCAATGATTTCAAAATCTATGTTACTCTTTCACGCGTGGGATACGCAAACCACTTCAAAATGTGTGTGACTAACACGTTCAACGGCTGGACCGATTTTGCTGAAATTTACTATGAAAATAGGCCAGACTTTGGATTAACACAAAGGCTACTTTTTATTCCGGATTACTTTTTATTTTTGCCCGTAGACTAGTAATAAATCTCGTATATACAAAAAATATACGCACAAACAATACAATGAAATATTTAACAAGCCACTATAAAGGATAAATAAATAATGTCATCCATAGTTTAGCAGCTCCTCGTCCCAAGAGTAATGATTCAAGTTTTCCGTCGTGTGTACAAGTATTTGTCAAGGTCTGTCGGCACTTAATGTCGACATCCTCACTGCAGTAAATAAGCGTAATTAACAAAACGAACTTCGCAGTCTTCAGAGAGAATTGCTGAAGGTTTGCACTGCTCTGCAGTTTGTTACTGTCGGTTACCGGGTAACCTCTTGTTTTCTTGGCTGTCATTAGCCATTTTTTTTAATAACTAATACTAATTCTAGAAACTAAGTCTTAATGTAAGTGTGGTGCCTAGCTCCTGCAGTAGGATGCCCTGTGTTTGCAGGAGCTAGCTCTCTTCAGAGGTAATGTTTGTATAACCGGCTATCACTTACGTTTATTTTGTCGGTATTAGCCCGACATGTTTCAGCACAATCAGTGTGCCATTCTCAAGGGCAGGAACACAGCCAACGTACGTCCGCGTTGACGGGAGGGCCTGCACTATTCAGAGGTGCTAAAAATGAAGTTGGGATAAACATGTTGTAAACAAGGGTAAATTATTATAAAGTAAATATAAATGTATAGATAGAATAGTATACCGCTACGCAGTGGACACTGAGTGGGATGTCAAGACCACCAAAGTGTGCTAGCGTGTGTATGTGTGTCATTAACCCTACTAATATTATAAAGACCCGCACTTTGTCAGCGTGGTGGATTGTTTTTTTTCTAAGACATATTTCACACACGGCTGGCTAACCCCATACTGAACCATTTCTAATTTGTATTATGGTTGCTAACACAACTGGTATACTATATATAAATACATACATATTTTATATAGATACATATTTAACACGCAGACCAACAGCCAACAAATTTAGTTTAGCACAAAGATGTTGGCCGTGCCGGGAATCGAATCCGGAACCTTCTGATTGGCAGTCCGGCATGGTAACCATTACGCCAACGAGGTCGTCAAATTATGTATATCTCTCTCTTTGTGGGAAAAGGCTCGAGAGTCCAAGCAGTGGGAACGTATATAGCTTTTGCTTATGCTATATGTGTACATTTGTTACTTCTTCACGCTCAAACGGCTGGACCGATTTTGTTATAATTTGGTAAGAAAGTAGCCTCGACCATGGATTAACATATAGGCTACGTTTTATCCCGGATTAACGCGAATAACACCGCGGGGCATAGTTAGTACAGGTAAAATCATGGATTTTCGTACATGCAGTTGGCGTTGACGATATATATAAGACGTAATTCATCTATATCTTAATATAGAAGAAAAGAAAAGTTTTATTGCGAAGCGTTATATCGAAGCGCAAAACTTTTGGAATAATGACAGAAAATCAGTATGGTAGTTGAGTGTCTGCGCGTTCAATAATACTTGCACTAAAGCCTCCGAAATACTGGCTAGCTTACTGCACGTACGTTTCACTGTAGCTACGATTTCTGCGCCCACTGTGGTCAACAGTGCAATTGTGTTCCTTCATATTCTATAGGGTTGTCATGACCTGACGATGATTAATGTTTGACGATCTCGTTGGCTTTGTTAGTTGGGGTGCCGGGTTCGGTTCCTGGTACGGCCAACATCTTTGCGATGAACTAAATTTTTTGGCTGTGGGTCTGGGTGTTCAATATGTATCATATTTACATATGTATTATGAAGTATATTAGTAGTTTAGTAGCAACCATAATACACACTAAAAATGTTTTATAATGGGACTAACCAGATATGTGTGAAGGTGTCCTAATAGTTATTTATTTATGACAGGGCGTTATTTGTTTGTGTGTGTGTGTGTGTGTGTCAGTATGAGGCATTTTATCTCCTGAACGGATGAGCCGATTTGGAATTATATTTGATTTTTAAAATTTTTGTTAGTCGAGGTTGTTGAGATTGAGCTTACCGATTGACGAAAATCAATATGGTTGCCGCTTCAACATGGCGGAATATATTTTTTCACAACAACCTTAACGTGAGTATGAAAGGGCTCGACTAAAAGAAAACATTCTGATATAAATTCCACCAGAAAGTTTTGTCGAAGGTATAATTTTTTTCTCAATTATATTTTACGTTTATATAAAGCTTTATTTATTTAACGTTGTAAACCATGGTAGAAGATACTGTTACGGCGGCATTTCACAAGCAGGGTACGTAACCTACACAAGTCAGTGACACTGGCAGAAAGTCTGGAATAAGAAAATAAATCGGATAGTCAGATGTGACAACCCTGTGCCACCGAACGTGATGTTCGAGCCACGAACGAATCCAGTGGCGGGTGGTGGTGAGACGTCGGATAGAATCTATCAAGAGTGGAACAATAGATCGGATGGAGATGCAACTTGCTTGTAAAGTACAGTTTCTACTACGTAAGGTACACTGGTCAAGTAGTCTATTTGATTTAAGGCAAACACTGCAGCAAACCTTTTTTGTTCTTTGACGACCTCGTTGACCGCGTAATGGTTATCATGCTGGACTGACAATCAGAAAGTCCCGAGTTAGATTCCCGGCACGTCCAAAATCTTTGATGAACTAAATTTGTTGGCTGGTCCGGTTGTTAAATATGAATCGATATGTATAATATATATTTATGTATGTACATGTATGTAGTATATCAGTTGAGTTAGCAACCATAATACATACTAGAATTGGTTTAGTATAGCTAACCAGCCGTGAGTAAACTTGTTTTCTATTATTTATTTATTTTGTTACTTTTGCATTCATATAAATTGTATTGCTAGTATACTTAAGCTTACAACATAACTCTTGCCGATGTGCTTACCTTATATTAATTCCGATGCTTGTGTAAGGTACTCGCTAATACAATCATAACGTTATACGTTTTTGAATTTGTCTGTGAGTGTAAAAATTCGAAATAAATATTGACAAGCAATTTTTTTTTTTTTTAATATTTGGACACATGCACACACGACTGGTTAGCCCCATACTGAACCATTTCTAGCTCGTATTATGGTTGCTAACACAACTGATATACTACATATACATACATATTATATAAATACATATTTAACACCCAAACCCACAGCCAACAAATTTAGTTAAGCACAAAGATGTTGACCGGGCCGGGGGAATCGAACCCGGAACCTTCTGATTAGCAGACCGGCATGGTAACCTTTACGCTAACGAGTTTGTCAAATGTGAACAACAAATGTATCTTTCGATCTACGATAAACGTCGCCACATAAAAAGTGTAGTAAAAACTTGTTACTGGCAAACAAACTTTGTTACTTAAGAAAATATATCGATGAACAACAAGTTGTAGGCAATTTGCTAGTTTCGTTTTAGGTCAAAGTCGTAAATTTACTTACTTGTGTTCTGTCTTTACGGAGTACTTAATACTACATCTATTGTTATCATTTATTTACTTTATCATCTTCTAATCTTCTTATATACAAAATTTCCACATCACAATGTTAGTTACTGTACTCCTCCAAAACGGCTTGATCAATTTTTACCAAATTTTATATGCGTATTAAGTAGGTCTGAGAATCGGCTACACTATTTTCCATATCCCTAAGTGATAAGGCAAAACAACGTTTCCTGGGTCAGCGAGTACATTTATAAAAATTATAAATTTGTGGCACAGTTAGTACGTATTTTTTTTAGTGTATGCTCGAAGTTATCCCTTAATAAAACTGTAATCTAGCCTACTTACTTTAACATAAACTACTAATCACGTAAAGTTCCTATTAGCGCGTTTCTTAATGACTCTATTCAGTCGAGTAAACTTTGTTCATGTGTTCTATTTTCAGCACTAGACACCTTAGTTGATTTTACAGTTTTTCGCTATAAATTATAAACGGTAAAAATACCAAAAAAATAGCTGTAAAACCGTCTTAAGAACCACCCTATGAATATTTACACTAATTTTGATACAAATCAGACTCATTAATTAGAAATAAAACTAGTTCGAAAAATCTTAAATTAAGTTTTTTGAAACTATTTAGACGGCCTTTAAGCTATTTTTCCGATATTTGTTTCTGTTTACGATTTATATTATATCAGCTGTAAATCAAGGTTTTTCTCTAAATCAAATAAAATCAAATCATTTATTTCTTGCAACATAGGTACAATTGTGGTGTCATAAATAAGTTAGCTCTCTATTTTAACCGTCAGGTATGCAAGATATAATTGTCAGTTCTAAGATTAAAAATACATAAATAAATCTCTTGTCTTCGCTATAAGATTTAACACTACACCAACTAAAGTACGTAAATGATTATAATATCTTGTGCTTAATGTCTACATTCCTTGTCTACTCGAGGATATGTTAAAGTACGAGGTGATACAGGTAAGTAATGTTGATGCGAAAGCTTGTCCACACTAGATTTAGCTTCTCCAACTAATGGCTGGCTTACACACTCGTGAAGAATGTGGCGGCTAATACAGGCAGTTAGGAGCTGTGAACAGAGGTTCAAATACATGTATTATGTATGTATAGAACTTAAATATGTAGCTATTGGTATCTTTTTATATGTTTGAAGAAGACAAAGTTATTTTTAGTTCTCCGTACCAAAAGGGTTTTTATTACTAGAATGCCTGTTGCTCGGCTTGCTTGTGATCTGACGCGATCATCGAAGCTAAGCTACGGTTGATACGGACGTTGTATTGAATGGGTGACCATTCACAAGTCGGTAGCTACTCAAGTGACATTTTCATCTGGGTGGTAGTGTGGGTCGGATTAAGTGTTAAATTGTAGATCCTGGCTGTTAGTCAAAGTACAACCGGTCGTTAAGTCAAGTAAGAGGCCTTTGGGCAGCATGAAAACTCTCGACACCAGAGTTTGGCCCCTTAGCTCATACATATATTTCATTTAATTTTTATAATATAATTTGAAAGCTAAAGTACATTTAATCATTCCGTGAAAATGTCTACAAGTTACAGTTATTGATATATACCAAAAACATAAGAAACGTTTTTGCGTTTACTGTATGTACCCCCCATAATATTTTCATTCATTTCAATTTATTACTAGAATTGAAACTAGAAAGTTTCAGCTTTCTGAGATACAGCCTGGAGACAGACAGACAACGGAAGCTTAGTAATAGGGTCCCGTTTTTACTTTTCAGGTACTGAACCTCAAAAATAATTAAATAACTACCATAACAACACTAAGTAAATTGTTTGGTGACAATAAAAAATGTCACCAAACAATAATAGATGTCTATGAACGTGCTAGTGGTCCATCACAGCAATTTGCACCAAAGCAATTAAACGCGTAAAAACCGCCATTAAAATTAATAATCACGCAACCACAAACAGCAATTTGAGCGCAAATAAAAACGGCTCTGCCGTGAATTTAGTTGGATCGCCCCGTGTAAGGTTTAATCTGACGAAATTAAATTTCCGCTGTAATATTTCCACTTACTGTCCACATATTGCATACGGTTGCAGGTTTAAATTCTTGTAAGCTTTTTACTTTTTAACACGTACTCGTACATGAACATTAAGTTGCTTTTTATGTACATACTTTGTAAGGCAAAATCTTGATTTAGTATTTTCGCGATAAATCGTAAACGGAAAAATATCATGAAATAGACACACAGACCGTATAAAGAACCGCTCTACAGTTATTTATTTATTTATTATCAATTAATTATTACGGTTAGCACTAATTACAATAATTAATGAACTTAAAACATATATGTAAGTCAAAAAATTACAAAGAAACATCACAATATCACAACATAAATAAAATCACAATAAAAGTTAAATAAGAAATATCAGGTAAAAAAAAATTGCAATAAATTAAGAAAAATTATACTTATTTTCTTATTTAAAATCTGGTTCATTATATCAAAAATAAATTACCAGTTTTTTAATCATAATAAAGATCGTTATTTATAATATTGATAATTAAATTGGAACAAGTTGCCCGAGGAAGTAGTCAGTGCTACGTCAGTGAACAGCTTTAAAAACCGGCTTGATAGCTGGCTGCAGAAAACAAAAAATTTTTTTGCTAATCTGTGATCAGTGCACCAGTGGACTTTAAACATTGACATTGAACAATGGACATTTTATGAACTGTTCAAAAATTAATTTCAACTCAGTGTGATATAGGCACATCAGCATATTGCTGCTCGCCTATAAATCAAATAAATAAAAAAATATTGTCTTACTACAAGCAGTCGTTAAGCCAAGTCAGAAGCCTTCAGGCGTCTTGAAAACTCTCAACACCAGAGCTTAGCTACTTAGCTCATACGAAGAAGAAGCGCATAATATTTATTCTAATCGAACTTCGATTATATAAATTTGATCATCAATTGTAGGAAACGCTCATTTCTATTCTCATACACATTGCAATGGTATAATAACCATTGCATTTCTAATACAAAATTTCCCGGGGCCCTCAAAAGTAGAGTTAATAGGTATCTTCTAGGTAAGCGTGCCACACCGTAGACTGCAGTGCAACTTAACATCAGGCAGGCTAGCTGTAGTCAAACGCTAGCCTATCAAGGATAAAAAAATACAAGATGGCAATAATTTGCCCATTTGGCACTGTCAGTAGTAATATCCCTATTACCACTGACATATAAACCAAACCGCTATAAAAACCAAACGCAGAAACAGTAGCACCAACGTGATCGGAATGTGCTGGAAACACCAACTTATTGCATTTAAATTGCCAAGTAGCAGACATTGTACTTGACATACTGTTATTGCTAGTCAACCGATGTTGCCAGTTTAATAACGCCGCTATGAACGTTTTAATTTTGCTATTGATTACGTTCTTACTTGTATGTGGTAATCTTAGAAAAAAATAATAATAACGTAGTGTAGGACGCCTAAAACCAGGTGTAGACATGATGTGAGGATGGCTGCGGATTGTTTTTTTTATTCTAGATAGGTTTGTGTTTGACAACAGCTTGTCAGATGGAGAGCTACGCTGTAGTCTACAATGACTTAGCTTACCTAAAAGATACCTCCTATTTAGAAAGAAAGAAAGAAAGAAAATTATTTATTGAGACAAATTAAACACAGGACAAAATATAATAATTAAAAAAGTACACATAATAAACTTTAATTTGTCACAACACAGCCTCAACTCAGCATAATGCTGGTTGCTGGAGAGCAACCGACGCTGGTCTTCCGTTGAGGCTGGCTGTGACGTCACGCACGATACACAAGGAAAAAGTACACGCATTAACATATTATATTATAAGGATATACAAATAAAACCGAATTATATAAGGGAACATAGAAGTAAACAGACAAAAAGGCAACATATAGATATTATAGAGGACAACACGAAAATACAAAAACACAAAATGTGGATGAAATTATCCTGATTACAGCATAAATAAAACTAAGCACTATTAGTTTACAATGAAACGAATTAAATGGCGCTGGTGTCAGCAACTAGTAGTGCCTCCCGTTTTTGGTGCTCAAAAATAAAATTCTTTAATTTTAATCTAAATGAAAACAAACAACGCAGGCTCCTTAGCGGCGGCGGGATGTTGTTCCAACATCTCGTCGCGGCATAACGGAAGCTGCCTCTGAAGGCGGCAGTGGCGTGTCTCTGCGTGAGCAGAGGCGCGGCGCAGGCGCGGGCGCCGTGCGAGTGCCGCTCCGACTTCCACCTTAGCTTGGCGTGCAGATAGGAAGGTTCTTTAAATTTGACAATCCCAAAAAGAAGGCACGCCAGATGAAGCTTTCGACGGTGCATCATTTTCAACAATGCATTTTTGTTTAAGAAAGGCGTGACGTGGGCACGAGGAGGAATGTTAAAGCAGTAGCGGGCACAGGCATTTTGCACTCTCTGTAATATTTTTTTGGTTTTAGAAAGGAGGCGCGGATGGATCACTATATCCATATAATTAAGTTTGGACAATACTAAAGATTCTGTAAGCTGTATGCGAAGAGCCGTAGATAAAACGGACTCTACTTTGGACGTATCGTAAAAAACCTACTGTACCTCGCCAGGGCATCCTAAGCTCTTTTCTAATACATTAAATGCAATTCCTAGAACTAACGTCTATTTATCCAGTTATAGGAATAAATCTATTAATATAGGAAATATAGTTATGGCAGTGAAACGTCTAGCAGAAGATAGGACCTCGTCATGTATGTAGAACTCAAGCTCTTTAAAGGTTCTAGAAAATACAGACTCTAAACTGATCTAGCAAGAGAACAACAGAACTAAATAACCTAACATAGGAAAATCCTAAAAGGGAGATTAGTGACATATAAACAAACTTGAAATTTAACTATTTACATTTATTTACTGAATTCTTTACAACACATTCACAAATAACATAATGATGATAAAGAAACACTGAACAACCGAAGCGGATCGCTGGACATGTGGAACATCTTCTTCTTGCTAAATAAATCAAAGGAAGATTAAACCCTATTTATCAATTACTAGGTTTCATAGTGCTTGATTCCTGACCATCGATATTTTTATGATAATCGGGAAGAACGGAGCCCCACGCACGCTCCCGTTCCGTGAAAGTCATCCAGGGTGGTTATTTCCCCGTCAAGCACTATTTGCTTGACCTTCATTGTTGGAGGGCATAATTACGCACTTTTATGCCATCATCATTCAAGTCGAGTCATCGAAACGACAGATCATCTTACAATACAAATTGTCTAATATTATAAATCTGGCAAACACCTTGTATACCAACTTAAAGATTCAAGTCTGTTATTCCACCTTGTATACAAATTTAGTTTTAAGCCTAATACTCCTCCATACACTCGCCCTAAGCAAATTAACTCGTTGGTTAATATTAATTAATCTAAGCAAAGGGACAAGAGGGCATCCTATATTCTGTCAGTTTGTTCAGTTTCCTATAGTATAGTCCATTACCTACTAGATCAATCACCTGCTTACAAACTGATACTTTCTTTCAACTCTCTTTCTTTTATTTGATATAATCCAAGTAGTGGCAAGGATTTTAGCCCTTAAATTATACCAAACACTGCATCCATCGCCACAGTTTACCTTTGGATCCTAAAGGACTCTTATGTTCGAGACCTAAAGGTCCCCCGTCAATTCCAGGTTTCCCTATCCTAACTATCCTAATTTTCTAAGTACTATAACGAATCTATCCTATTATTTGAAACTTTAAACTAGTCTGTCTGAAACTATCGGCCCTAGACTAATCCTAACTCAATTAAACACGATGCTCTAATCTCAGTATGTTCAAAGAAGGAAGAAGAGATGATAAATGAGATTGATATATTCTCCTGGGTCGGCAGACATATAAATGAAATATTCTCCTGGGTCGGCAGAATATGTAGATGAAATATTCTCCTTGGGAGGTAGAATATAGATGAAATATTCTCCGTTAATGGCAGAATATAGGGATGAAATATTCTCCTTTGGAGGTAGAATATGGAAGTCGAACGTGATTATATATTCTCCTTTGGGGGTAGAATATATATAATAGAGAAGTCTCGCTCTCTTACTTATACTCAGATTAGAGTCATTAATTGAAATAAAACAACATTATACTTTGTCTCATTAAAATAACTTGACACAATATTTAAGTGCATAATCTTGCATATAATGGTTCTTTTATATCTCAGGAAAGTAAAGCAGTAGACATGTTTATGTCCAAGAATAAAGTATGACTATACTTTTGAGTAGCTTGGTCGCTATAAAGTTGGTTTAAATAATCTCATGAAATAGTAGACATTATAGCATTATCAATAGGATTTATTGTCTTTTCAAGTTTAGTTCTTCCTTTTAAAAGAAACAGTTTTCTTGTTGTAAAATATAATTCCACAAATAGATACAATAATTATAGCGCCGTAAAAGTAAAGTAAAAGGCTTGCACAAATCAATCTGGTGAATATTTAATATTATATGATCTTAAGTTTTACATTCTTATTTCGGCGTCTAGTAAATTAACCTCTTACCTCCCTTCTCTCCTGAGAATTACGTGAATGATACAATCTCACCCAGATCCAGTTGTGACTCAGTCCAGGAGAATTACGCTCAGAAACCTGGAACCTGGATCCCGGAACCGCTGCACATTGGTACTTTATTTCCACACTATTTGAACATCACGTTTTCTTCTACTAAAACAGAAAGATACAATTTATAAAATATTTTTCACAATTTTCATTCAATTCGAATGTCCTTCTACCTTTATCCAAATTCAAATATTTTTCGTTTCTTTTTAATTTCTCAGAATAAAGTATGAAACCTCAAATGACTTTGCACTCGCGCGAAAGGAGATTTATATCTATTATTTCTAGTTCCAGATAATATTAATGAATTAATAACTGTAAGCCATTTCTGGCTAGTTACAGCCGACCCCTGGTAAAATTCTGAAGGTTTATTCTTTTGGACTGAAAGAATTTTAGCACAAATTAAAATATGAAATTTCAAACAGTTACAATCGCGCGAGAGCAGATTTATATATATTATTTCTTTCTCAAGATATTATTAATGAATGAATAGATAACTGTAGGCCATTCCTGGCCAGTTACACTACCATTGACGATAAGCGAAATTTTAAGGAATTATCTCAAAGACTTAATCGTATTATTAAACTGACTCAAAAGTCTCAAAATGACAATTTCGTAAATAAATTGTTGAATAAGAGCAAAGCAATGTGGAAGATTATTAATAAAAATAAATGTGCCTATTGAACTTAACATTAACGGAAATTTGACAAATGACCCTTCTTTAATTGCAGAGAGTTTTAACAATTTTTTTGTTGATCAAGTATGTACGCAAGGTACAAGCTCAAATATAAATACTGCTGCAATCTTGCACAATTCAACAACTTTATTTATGGCACCGACTGTACCGAAAGATGTACATAATATAATAATGTCATTAAAAAACACTAACAGCACTGGATATGATGACATTTCCACAAAAGTTGTTAAGCACGTGTCATTTTCTATTGCTCAAGTCCTTAGCTATATAATCAATCTTTGCATCTCTAATGGTACCTTCCCTGATAGGCTCAAGGTAACGGTCATAAAGCCTTTGTTTAAAAAAACTGACAAACGTGACATGAGTTGCTATCGGCCAATAGCACTTATTCCGATACTGTCAAAAATCTTCGAAAAAGTAATTCATGACAATATTTACGGTTTCCTTGAACATAATAATATTTTTGCTCCTGAACAGTTAGGGTTCCGTAAGTCAAAAACAATTAATATGGCTATACATAATTTTTTGCAAACAGTAGTAACACGTGTGGACGAAGGTAAGCCTGTGTGCGCACTTTTTATGGATTTAACGAAGGCTTTTGATTTTGTAGACCACTCGATATTATTGAAAAAATTACACACCTATGGAATAAGAGGTAACGTGAATGATCTTTTACAATCTTATTTGATTAATCGAAAACAATACACAGTAATAAATAATGTGTGTTCGGAAACAAACATAGAATCTATTCACGTCTCTGAGTGCAGAATAGTAAAATTTGGGGTCCCCCAAGGCAGTGTCCTTGGTCCCCTTCTTTTTCTAATCTATATTAACGATCTGCCTAGAATAACGTCACATCCTACTATCCTGTTTGCAGATGACAGTACTGTACTGTTTACAGGAAACGACTGTAAACATATAGAACGTGAAATTAATTTGACATTATGTAATATAATAGCTTGGATGGAAACTTTAAAAATTAACCTCAGTAAGACAAAAATAATGACATTTAAAAATAGATTAAATAGACTCACTGACTTAAATATATTTTTTTCCGGACAGCACATTGATATTATTGACTCAAATAAATTTCTAGGTTTAACTTTGGACTACTGCTTAAACTGGAAGGTTCATGTAAATAATTTGCGTACGAAAATAAATCAACAGTCTTATGCTCTATTTATGCTTGCCAAAACCGCTAGTAGGCCTACAGTTTTGGTTGCATACAATGGTCACGTCTCATCATTGCTGAGGTACGGAATAATCTTTTGGGGTAACAGCACAGAAAGCGAATCGGTGTTTAGGTCACAGAAGAAATGTGTACGTGCAATCTGCAATCTGCGTCGAAGAGACAGTTGCAAACCATATTTCCAAAGCCTTAAGATATTAACTTTACCATGTCTGTACATTTATGAGTGTATAATGTTTGTGCGTAACAATGCGAACATGTTTAGTAACTACATTAGTACACGTCATAAAACATAAAATTATTATGCCCAAATGTAAAACAGCCCTAATGCGTAAAAGTGTTCTCTCTATGGCACCAAACTTGTATAATAGCTTACCAAAAGATTTATTAGATTTAACTCATATAAATGTATTTAAATATAAATTAAGATGTTTCTTGACAGAAAAAGCATATTATAATATTGACGAATTCTTGAAGGATAAATCTTAATAGGACATTTAGTATGAAATTTATTCCATTGTCAATATAATTTTCTATTTCCTGACATTTTGTAACATATTTTAATATTTCAATTAATCTAGACAACAATTTATTTTAATTTAATGACATGTAATTAATATATAATATAATCATGTTAGTCCTTGACATACTTAGTAAAGATGATGACTAATTATTGTAACTAAACCGGATAGTGTATACTGACCATAACACTCTTGTTGTCTATGGAATGTCAAATTGTTTGTTGTGAATGTGCTATTATGTGTGTGAATGAAAATAATTTTGTAATGGATTACAGATTAGAATTTAGGTTAGTATTCATTAATTTTAGATGACATTTTTGTAGGAATATATATATTTTGATAATATTGCATGCCTAAGGGCGAAGAGTGTGAGGGACATAAAATGTTAACATATAATAACCTAACTTTACCCATTCTGCAATAAATGATTTGAATTTGAATTTGAATTTGAATATGGTCTCATTCGGTACAAAACCTTTAGCCGATAGAAACATTCCCGCATACATTTAGAAACGTGTTGTTCAAACCGGAGCTCACTGTCCATGTTGAGACCAAGATTACGGGCCTCGAACACGCGCTCCACCGGCTCCCCCATTAACATGACGTTTTGTGTTATGACCAGACTGCTTAGCTGATGTTTACTACCTAAAACAATATATTTGGTTTTCAGCGGGTTAAGTAACAGATTATTGGTAGCAGACCACTCGGCAATACTAGCAAGGTCGTAATTTATTTTACGTATGGCTTCGTTAATGTCATTCGGTTTAAACGAGATATATATTTGTGTGTCGTCCGCATAAAAATGGTAATTACTGTGCTTGATCGAAGTTGCAATGTCCGAAGAAAATAAAATAAACAAAATTGGTCCTAAAATTGATCCCTGTGGGACTCCGCGGGTCATAGCTAGTTTCTCAGAATAAACAGTGGAACCGTCACTGCGAGTAATTTTAACGCGCTGATAACGGTTACTAAGATAACTGTCAAACCAACGTAAAGCCGCGGTATCAAATCCGTAGTAGCTAAGCTTAGACAGCAAGAGATCTAGATTTAAACTGTCGAATGCCCTAGAAAAATCTAGCAACACTAGAATCGTGCACATTCCCATGTCTTGAGCACACAAAATGTTATCAGTAACATCAAGCAAAGCACTCGTAGTACTACGACCTTTCCTGAAAACTGACTGTCTTACCGGTAAAATAGCGTTTTTTTCAAGATAGTCAGATAATTGCGAGCACACAGCCTTTTCCATAATTTTAGAAAGACAGGGCAAAATACTAATAGGCCGCAAATCTTTTAGAGTTGTAGGGTTCTGAATTTTAGGCAATGGAAGGACTAAGGCAAGTTTCCATACGTCGGGATATCTACAAGTATCAATAGAAGTGTTGATAATATTTAATATACAATCTATACTGTCCGGTAACGTGAAAAGTAGCATGTTGAGACTAAGAGCATCACAACCTATAGCATTAGACTTGAGACTTCTAATAATACTAATGAGGCGATCTAGACCTATATGTTTAATACTAAATACCGCGTCACTATATCTATGAAATTCAAAAAATGTTAGATGGGATATTGAGGTAAAATTGCTACTCGGAAAGTTTAAAAAATGTTGATTAATAACGTTAGGTTCATTAAATGATTCCGGTAACTCATTAATTGTCTTAGGCAGAGAGACCTAGGATCGTGTAATTTACTATTAATGTTAAAATTGAAATAAGATTTTTTTTCTTCATAAAGTGCCTTATTAACTATAGACTTGTACTCTTTATAAAGATCCTTCTTACTGTCCAGACCAGTCTTGTGATAGTCTGCAGCAGCCTCGTCCCGCAGCCTCATCATAAGTTTGACAGTGTCAGTGATCCAGGGATATGAGCGCTCTTTTACTAAAATTGACTTAACAGGAGCATGAACATCGAACAACGATAAAACACAGCAATTAAACATTTTAACCATTTCATTTAAATTTGATGATACAATACACAAAAAGATTTTTTTAATTTCTTGAAATTCGCTATTCACATTTTTAAGCAGATAAGTGTATTTTTAATCTGACATAAAAGTGGCGTTCACTATTCTGCACTTTTTTTAAGCTATATTTTTAGTTACTAAAAATAAACTAACGGCACTAAATTATGATAACAAAGATAAACTTCAGGTCATTTATCAAACTAAAAATTCTTTTGACTTTCAACAACTTGAACTTGTATATTTATTTCATATATTTAGTTCGAAAACAATAACAAAAATAAAATACTCTAAATAACGAACAAAATAAAACACAAAATTGGCCAAGTGCGAGTTGGGCTCGCGCATGAAGGGTTCCGTACCATTGTTGTATGGGAAACCTTAAATATTTATTTTTACTAAATTTTTCAATCTAAATAAATGAAATAAATAATTTTATTTAATAGTTAATATACACTTATATATTTTGTGAAAAACTCAAAGTGTCTTGCAGCTACCGTTATTGATATATAGCAAAAATAAAATACGAAAAAAGGGAAGAAACATCGTTTATTGTACGGGGACCCCATGCTTAATATTTATCATATTTTAATATATTTTATTTTTAGTATTTGTTGCTATAGCGGCATGGGTAATACGAGTACATTTTTTGTGAAAGTTTCAGATTTTTAGCTATTACGGTTTCTGAGATACAGCCTGGACACAAACAGACATACAGACAGGCACACAGACAGACAGCGAAGAATTAGTAATAGGGTCCCGTTTTTATCTTTTAGGTACGGAATCCTAAAAACTAACTCTGCTTTTCTTCAACGCAAAATTCTTTTGATTTATCGCCACATTATTTATAAGTGCGAAAGCATTCTGATATTTACCAGACAGCGTAATATTTGCTAGTGTTTTAGACAGAAACACTAGAAAAAAATGCGTAATAAGCGGTTCGCTTCCACGTTTATAGTACGGACGGCCAAACTGTGGAACTCCTTGCCGGAATCCCTGTTCCCACTGAACTACAACCTAACTGTCTTCAAGGCGAGAGTGAACTGGTTTCTTCTAGGCAAGCGCGTTTCATCTCAGACTGCAATATCACTTAACATCAGGTGAGTTGTGGTCAAGCGCAAGCCTGTTAAGCGTAAAAAAAAAGAAACCATGAACTTAACCGACAATTTGTAAGGGTCTAAAACGCTAGCCATTTAATAAAAGTGGTCACAAGCGGTTTTTTCTTCGCCTAAAACCTAATCCTGAACCGTATTATTCTTTAAAACTTATCCCAACACCTTTTACGCTCCCGTGTCTTTATTTCGCCAGTTCGAACCAATGATACACTACAAATAGAGAAGTTACCATTCTTCATATAACTAACATAATTATATGGTAAGATGGAAAAATTACAACATACGCGATTTATATCTCATCTGTGCAATTCGAATTCAAATTGCTTTTGCAAGTATTAAAGACTCACAAATTAAATATAAATTAAATTATCAATGGAATAATGACATAAAATAAAAACAAGTGGAAATCAAAATTTATATTTTAAATTAGATACAATTTATCTATGTAAAATGAAATGGCAAACTGACTTTTGTAAATTTGAGTGTTGCAAATTAAATAAAAATTCCTTGATGACTTCGTTGGTATAACGGCTACTGTGCCGGACTGCCAACCAGAGAGTGCCGGGTTCGAATCCCGACACGGGCAAAACCTTTGTGATGAACTAAATTTGTTGTCGCTCTGGGTGTTAAATATGTATCGATATAAAGTATTTATGTACGTATATGCAGTAATAGTATATCAGTTGTGTTATCAAATGTATTACAAACAAGAAATGGTTTAGTACGGGACTAGCCAGCCGTGTCAAAAAATTAAACTGATATCGACTTGACTCGTCTAGCAAAGTTTTCACACGGTAGGTGAAAGCAGGCTATAACGAATCTACTTTTTAACTAAAACATCATAGGTTTGAAGTGGGTAAGTCTGCAAAATCGGTGTCCCATCTAAACTTGTTAGTTAATAGCGGGAAGGTCGGGCCCCGCAGATCCCATCCAAACCAAGAAAATAAAACTTGCAAGTTTTTCGATGGAGCTTAGGGATCGTCAATTTAACAGTATGAAGAGAAATCGGCTTTGCATCATGTGTATTGGAAAACTTGCAAAGAAAGCGGATCGGAAAATGATTTAATACAACAGAAGCTTTTCTACTTTGCACATAAATAGTAACAGAGCTTCGTACAAAAACTGATGCAATGGGAACAGATACTTTGCATGACTTTTTTTTGGTTAGTTACTAATTGAATCGAAATTAAAAAAAGACACAAATTATGCAGTTTAAATAAAATAACAATGTTTTTTCTCTGTCTATTTAGGAAACCATCTCAACTATAACGAGTCAGCGTAACATCAAAATGAAATAGAAGCAAGAAAGCGCAACCATTCGATAGTCGATACCGAATACACGTAACTTTCCATTCCGCGTGAAATACGGCGACGTACGGCGTTACTGACGTCAACCTAACTAAATATCTCAAGATTCGATCTACGGTTCGAAGCTCCCTCGGAGAGCCATGAGTTTTGCTACTTTTGGGATATTGTAGTTATGTTTCAAAATATAAAACTGTTCTCTTTATTTTAACCGTCCGTTTCGCGTTTGCGCGGGTGATAATTTGACATTGACATATATGTTAATTTACATAAATTCAAAATTATTACTCTTTATAATTAAATACGTGGCTAAATTTGCATAGATGTGTCTCTCTAGAATAATTCTCATTTTTGTATAAATAATAAAACAGTAGACACATTAAGTTGTTTTACTAAGAAATCCCCTTTTTTATTTAATAATGCCTTTAGCACCCAGTGACAACATGATTTCCCAAAACTAGATGTTAAAATCAGTCTAGTAGCTTCGGCACCTACTCATTGTATACAAACATATAATAGAATCCTTAATATATATCAAAGGCATAAAAATCAAATCTTTAATATACAATAAATTGAACCAAATTTTACTTTAAAAAAAATATTATATTATTAATAAAACTAGCGACAACGCAATGGCGCATCGACCGTCTATGCCTGGATCAAGAGCCAAGGTCAAAGTAGCCTATATTTTCTACATTTGACGTGGTTTTAGTTGGTTTGACTATGGTACACAGCGTGCCGTCTCTTTCTGGCCACCTAAGATGAAAAGAGACGGGGGGCTTCTTTAAATTTGGTTTAGTCGTGTGTGCCGCTGAACCGCTACCAATATGAACTTGACGCGTCACCCCATGTACCAACAGCCCTCCTACGCTCGCTTGGATACTGTTAGGAGAGGTGGAGACGTAGCAACACAATCTTTCTACAATTTTTTAATATGTAGGAAATATATTTTACACATTATTACCATTTGAACACAAGAAAAGATAATAAATTTATTTACAAGCAGATACTGTTTAGAATATATTTCAAATTCATTTAAAAGCTTAAATAAGCTTAACTGTATAATCAGCACATCACAATAGAACGAACGAAGTTCAACTCTGCAATAGCTGTGAATATTCTGGTGACGTAAAATTCACAATTTTTCCTTACTTTTCGGGTACTATGGTCACCCTACTAGTTGGCGAGGAGTATAAGCGAAACACAGCGATGTGTCCTGCGCTTCATAAATCACAAGGACGCGTTGTTACGAGATATACTTCTCTTTACGCCGTACATGGAGATGAGATGTACAACAACAATACGTACAGAATGATACCAACACATATATTATATTTAGTTATATTTTATGTCACAAGGTTTACGTAAGGGAAGACTAGAAGAGTTTAGGGAAGACTGAGTCCTGCAACACAGCTCCCGCTGAAGCAGCAGGCAGAGCCACTTCGTATATATTTTTAGCATATTTTTGTGTAATTTTGTATTTGTAAAGGTAAAAACATCAATTGAAATGTAACGATACTATTCAGCGGCAATACTGATCCCTTTGTAAACTGTTATCATAAGGCGTATTATATATTTGCACGAAACAAATGGTCACACTTACCTAAAAAACGTTGGATATACGTCCAATGCGTTTCACACTTACGCTTACTTAAAAACGTTGAACATATATCCAACGATTTTAAGTAAGTGTGACCGTTTCTTTCGTGCAAATACTGACCCCGTTCTATTCTCGAATGTTTTGCAAGCAACACTGTGGCCTAAGCATGTCTAGTCTGGAATAACTGGCTCTCAAGGAGGCTGACGGAATACACTGTTAGGTCTTTGGCGACAGAGTAAACCGTGATGATTAAACCAACAAATATTTCGTCAGGCTATATGTAGAAGTATGTTATATGTAATTTTCCCCATTCCAAGAATACTATTTGAGAACAAAGCAGTTATGATTGTGTAAATCTGTAATGTGTATCATCTGTATTTTGTCAAAAAAATAAAAAACAGTTATTTGTAACGTGTAAAAAAAGAAGGTCTCCTGTTTTTTTACACATTACGATTAGTCTCCTTCCCACAACTTTTCTTTAAACTTGACTTACTATATTTACTTTTGTGTTAGCAACCATAATAAAAACGAGAAAAGGTTCAGTACGGGGCTAACCAGCCGTGTGAGATATGTGTAATCATATTTATTTATTTACAAAATATAGAAGACCTTTATAAATAAAGTAATGTGCAGTGTTTCCTTCTTTATCTCAGAGTACATAGTCATATAATGTTCCAAGACACATTGCGCGAAAATAACAACTCAATGTTCCCGCAGACTTCCGCCAAACATAAAGCAGAAAAAATTACATCCGAATAAACGCAAAATTATGAGCGCATTTATGAAATATTCAGAGAAATAATATATCGCCGTATCACTCAGTGACAGCAAATCGGCACATTTGCGCCACAACTCTACGAAATGAGAATTTAACTGCCGTATAAATATGGCGAACGGTGGAGATGTGACACGAGATACTTTTAGTAGAGTTGTAGCTAGCAAAACTCTTATGTATGAGCTTTTTTATCTTGATGCGATTCATGCAAAATGTTTGCATGAAAAAAATGGCCACACTTCTTCTTCCTATGATCTTAGTGGCCAAAGCTGTCAAGAATTTTCCAGCCCTAAGGCCTCTGGTTTGGCAACGACCCATGGTAGCGCACAGATGAAAATATGCCTTTGATGATCGCGTCAGATTACCTTAACTAGCTGAGCTACAGGCGCATGATGATCTTGATGATGGATCTAATGGTGGGCGTATGATATGTAAATAGTTTTTAATATAATTAATTAGTCCTTGACCTACTTTGTAAAATAGATAAAAATGATGACCTATTGAATCTAAACCTGATGGTGTGAACTGACCTTACCGTTAGTATCATTGTCTAAGAACTGTCAAATTAATTTATTATTGTGCTATTGTGTGCTTATGAATGTTAATGGTTTTGTGACTATGAGAGTATTTTTATGTATATAATAATTTTTTATGAAATTTTTGTGTGATTTTGAGATACGTAAAAAGTGTGAGGGACTTAAAATTATAATGTTTAATAAACCTCATAATCTGTGCAATCAACGATTTGAATTTGAAGATAAAAAGTAAACAAAACAATCTTGAACATTTCCGATCTCCTACATTTACAAAACACGACAAACGAATTCGTAAGATTCGCAGCAAACTTTTGTTTTTGCTTCCATTGTATCTGAGAAGTTGTAAAGATAATTTAGTGGTTAGGGGACGGCGTACGATGTGCTGTATTATTTGTGACCTGGAAGGAATGGCGGAATGGATTTACTTTATTTGTGAAAGAGAAGAAATGTGAGTATGTTTTTCATAGGAATGTGTATGAATTATCAAGTACACATACATACCAACATATATAGACATATTAAAATATTTGTTTAGTCACTAGCACACACACCACTGAAGGACGCATCACTCACAGCACGAGAGACAACTCTCAGTGTGGACTGACTGTGCGACTGACATACTGGACACACATTTACAGAGTAGTCGTACAATTATATAATGTACTTCGTTTTTGTAAGCTTTGTAAATGTTTTAGAAGTAAATAAATGATTGATTGATTGATTGATTGATAAGAGCTTCTAGCTACGTATTTTGCAATTGTATTGAACTGAGAAAAGCGAGTGTGGCTCGGTGGTACAAACGTCTGCTATTCAATCAGACGGCCCCTGGTTCAATCCCGGTCCTACACCAATGACTTGTTTTTCAAGTTATGTGTGGAGTTACTCTCGCTTTACGGTGATGGAAAACATCGTGAGGAAACCGACACGTTGAAGGACGATATCCGACACGTGTGTCATTCACCAACCTGCACTTGGCCAGCGTGATGGATTTATAGCCTATATCTCTCCCATAGTGAGAGAAGGCTCCGATTCCCAGCAGTGGGAACGTACAGTGGGCTGCTTATGTTTATGAGTAAATTGAAATGAACGGAATTGATCGTTGTGTGTTTGACTACAATATCACGAAAAAAACAGAACTATATCGTTATACTGTGGAGGTGCCTAAGTCGCGTACTAAGCGGTTTGCCTCCACCTTCATTCTGCGTACCGCCAAGGTGTGGAATTCGCCAAATTCCTTGTTTCCCGATAACTATAATCTAGCGGTTTTCAAGGCAAGAGTGAACCGGTTTCTTCTGGGCAAGCGTGCTTCACCTTCGATTGCAATATCGCTTACCATTAGGTGAATTGTGATCAAGCGCAAGCCCAACCAATAAAAAAAAGCTATAAATGCAAAACTCGATTGAAACATGTAAACTAAAACAACTAAGTAAAGGGTGAATATCAAGGTAAACTGCTTTTAATCCCAAAAGTTGACCCATCTCATTTCCGAAACATCTCACGCTTCCCTCTTTCCGGCAGTTTAAAGCGTAAAAATACAATTGCTCATGTGGGGGCTCAGATACCCCGTGAAAGGGCCTGTCAGGCCCCTGCTCAAGATTTGCCGCCCCGATATAAGAGACAAGCGATCTGTTCACTGAATATGTCTGCAGTTCCTTGTTTGTATCACTTTATAGTTATGATTGTGGACGAAGAAGGTTTATAGTTATGTTTGAATTTGGAATATTTAATTTTTTTATGATCATATGTATTGTTCTAATCATAAATGAAAAGTAAACTTAAAAATAGCCTGACTGATCTAATCTTTGTCGTTTCGTTTATGTTTTGTCTTCGATCAAATATTAATCGTTATACCTATGTATAATAATGTTTGAATTCTAACAAATGTTGAAATTTCAATAAATCTGAAAATATAAATATAGTACCAAAAAAGGATTAGAGTGGTTCTTAAGTCGGCCTCTACGCTAGTTTTTACCGATTACAATGTATAGCGAAAAAACTGTAAAATCAGGATTTTCTAGATATTCAATTACATAAAAATGTGTTTGATCCATTAACCAGCTTGGTAAAGGTCGTTCTAAACGTGATCCTATTCTAAAAATGCGGAATAAAAAATGTGCTACAATTAGCTACATATATCTTTGATTAAGTAAATGTATCGTGTGTGACAATTATAAGACTGTAGCCCAGCTACAGGGCTAGAGGAGCGCCGCCCCCGAGCCCGGCCGTCGCCATGGCAACGCTCCGGAGCCAAGGTCGTCACAACTAGGCCAACGTGATGCGTTGCACTCACATTTACACATGGAATAATAGGATGAATATTTATTTGAGCCAGTCTTTCTACTACTAAGGTCTTAGCTGCTTAGGTAATAAGTATATAAAAATCAATGAATTACGTATATTATAAAGGACTATTATTATATCATTTTAGTATTATTATATTATTTGTCTTTATTATTTTATGATAAAGTATTACAATATAATGCTGCTATTAATAAATAAACTACGTATTCACTATTATTACAAAATAAATTAAATTCGCTTAAATTTTTTTAATGCAAGTCAATAAACATTTTTTTTTATTTTGACAATTATCAAATCAGTTTAAATACTGTTTTAAATAATTAATAGTGTTGAGATATTCAAGCCGTCCGAAGGCCTCTAATTTGAACGGCTGCTTGTGCTCAACCTAATAGCAAGGACCAACAATTTGACGTCATCCGAAACCCGGTAGCGCCCAGATGAAATGCCATTTTTAAAACTACAGCCTTGTCCATCCAAACACCGTCCGCATCGACCGTTGCTTAGCTTCGATGATCGCATCAGATCACCTTAACAAGCCGAGCTACAGACTATACATCTAGGCATTTATTCAAATGTCAATACCTATGTACATTTCGGGAATAAGATGGAACGTGCCTAGTTTGGAATAATTTTCTCTCAAGGAAGCTTCTGGAACTCACCGTTAAGCGCTTGTTTATACTTATATTATTACATTATCAAAAACATCACATTAACATGACAATGACCGCATAAAATTTAGTTAGGATCCCGTTTCCTAGGCGAAAGCCACACTTGCGGCCATTGGTGTACCTGTTGCCATGGCAACTTGAGTCCGATTACTTTCCTTAATGTAGCTTTGATATCATAATACCACCGTAACACATAAACAACTCAGACTACAGGAATAAAGGCAGACGCCGCGGTGTCAAGCGCACGAGTGAATGCGACTTTATATACATGTGTGCGTGGCACACATAGCCACGTACTTTTTACACTGTAGCGACACGCGTCGTCGTGTGCGTGTAATGTTGCTAGTACCAGCAAACAAAATACCTTAAATATTTTGATGTACTTTATTAGTGCCAATTTCTAGTGACTGAGATTGACGTAGCAATTAAAACACGTGACGCTTATTATTTAACACACCTTTATTTTGCACCAATTTATTGAAATACTGCCATTTGGCGTCTAATTTTACACTTTTCACGGTCATTTTTAGTTTTAATATATGGTGAAGCCGTATATTCAAAAATTTCTAAACAATTTACTTAATAAGGTTAACCTTGTGGTCTGCTCCATGGCACTCATAAGCATTCTCCATTCCTTGATAAAAAAAAAATTCGTTTCCAATAAAACATTTCAAAAAAAACTATCTCTAATTTTATGGCCATGTTTCGTCTTTTCGATTTTGACGAACAATGGAGTCCCAATCTTGGCGTAAGTCAGGGTCTACGGGAAATCTAAAAAAAAACTGGTACTTTAGCATTTGTTATTATATCAAATAAATTGAGCATGAGAACGAAAATTTAAATAACATTAAAGACACAGATTTAAAATCTATAATTATTTGACGTGGGACTAATCTCATCTAATACATCACATGAATCACAATATTATCACACAATATACTTTGTGAAAACATTGCTACCACTAGATTATTTTATAATTTGAATAAGATAGGCGCAAGCTAAAATAATATGATATTTCAAAATAAAAAGACCCCGACAATAAAACTGATTGTACCTATAAAAAGTGAAAATCTTGAGACCTCATCCATGACCACATAGGGAAAATTACCCCACAATTACGGATAAAATAATTGCCGCATACTTGTCAACCTGGCCCAAGCTGGTATAGGTTTTGTGTTCCAAGTAGTTTTATTAAAATATTTTTACGATTCTCTTACAAATCATTAAAGAAAACAACAAACTCCGCTATGAAAATATAATCCATCGTGGCTCTTTTGTTTTTGGGAACTATTTTTGCAATCACGAGAGACGCAATACGGCATAATTTAATAGAAAGATACGCTGCAAAGTGACAACTGCGGAGCCGTCCGACGCGAGAGTTGCTTGGTAGAGACTGCGGGCGGAAACGTATTACTGGAGCATTTAGTATTACTGAACTTACAGTCACTCGTAAGTTCGACACCGCGGCGTCTGCCTTTATTCCAGTAGTCTGAGATAAACAAAGGCTGTTTTTTAACAGTGTTTGGATATTTACTACCAAATAATATTAATCAGTTAAGTAAGTATTATTGTTAGGTATACACGTATTCATTTATCCTTTCTAACTATAAAGATTTTTTTTTAAATATATAAAACATAGATTAAGAATATTATAAAAAACCTAAAAGATAGCTGGTACCGAGGCAAGGCCCAAGCTACGGGCAGCGTAATATTATTTTTCAGTTACGGCTGGTTAAACAAAACCATTTCTGGTTTCGTTTGGGGCTAACCATAAGAATAGAATAGAATATTACGTTATTGTACAACCACATAAGAAAACAGCTTAAATTAAGGAAATAAATATTAGACATATAGTACAAAGGCATAGAGTACATACGTTTATATTATGGTTGCTAACACAACTGATATACTGTATATACATACATCAATACTTTAAATCGATTCATATTAAACACCAAGACCGACAGCCAACAAATTTAATTCATCACAAGGATTGGCCGTGCCGCGTAACAAACCTAGGACCCTCTCGTTGGCAGTCTGGCAAGGTAATTATTACGCCAACGAGGCCGGTTGTATAAATCGCATCAGAAAAGAAAAAAATATTCTTTAATTTCAGTGGACAAAATGAAAACAAAAATGCGGATACATGTAGTACATACCTATGTATTCATACTTTACATAAACACTATACTTAGTCGTTAGTTATATTTTAGCGTAATATTCTAAACCATTATTCTCTTATACCTATTAGAAGACAAAATAAGAACAAAAATGCGGATGCATACCTACATACCTATGTATTCATACTTTACATAAACACTATACTTTGTCGTTAGTTATATTTTATCGTAACTTTCTAACCCTTTTATGTCCGCCATTGTTATGAAAATTAACAAAGTAGGTAAATGCCCAATCATTCGCAAGATCCCTTCCTCAAACTCACAAAAGAAGTGATTGGTCGCCATGGCAACAACGCCTTAACCTATAAAAGAAGCGTGAGATTGCGTTTCTGAATCGTAATTTTTAGGCCCACTTCATAATCAGACTCCACTTCATAAAGTGGGAGCGAACGGGAATGGTCCCCGGCGTCGCCATGGCAACCCGAGCCAAGGTCGCGCACCGATGTGTGCCGGCTTGCAATTTTTAGGGGTATTTTAGAAAATTGCCTAGTTTGTAAGAACAACTCCGAACTCCCTAAATTGCTCGATCTTCGTTCGTAGCTTATTCGATTTGTTTTTCTTTTCTCCCCAGATTTTTATCGACCAGGCAAGCCGTAGAGGAAATAAAGAGACATGATTTATCTGTGTGCGTAGCGATATATTGGCCGATGTACGCACGGCTGTAGCCATTCTCGCGGGAAAATAAGTTCTTACGAGAATTTAGGGAAGAATGACTTGTGATTTTTTTTCACAAAAGACTGAATGAAGAGGCTTTTATTACTTTCAAACCTGTGATCGAATGACTAGTATTAAAAACTGCTGTAATGGTTTTAAATACAGCGTAAATAGATTCAACTCTTCGAACTTAACTTAAACTTTACAGTTGGCTCTTCGACCGACGGATCCAAAGTCAACACCTGATGATGCCTTGTGGAAAGGCAAAACACGTGTTGAATAAGAAATTGAGATATATACGAGTAGATAGAGGGAACGTTAATATTAGAATTATATGTTTCAGGTTGTTCCGGCGTGTGAGGAGACCAGACACGCGCAATATTTTAATTTTTCCTTTGCTTATCTTAATTTGAGTTTCAGATCACAGCAGAAATACACTATTTAATTTTGTCTTCTATTTTTATGAGTTGTTATCTCTTCAAAACATCGCTTTATGTAAATGTTCAAATGGGCCGGACATAATTATCTGCCGAAGAACCGATGACCGTTACGGTAGACGAGTTCTAGAGTGGAGACCGCGTCTCGGCAAACGTAGTGTAGGACGCCCTACAACCAGGTGGAGCGATGATCTGAAGAAGGTAGCGGGTAGTGGATGGCGAAGAGAAGCACAGGATAGGGCCAAGTGGCGTGCCTTGGGAGAGGCCTATGTCCAGCAGTGGACGAGCATAGGCTGATGATGATGTAAATGTTAATTTTTTCCAGTCATGACTGTGATCACATAGAATAACACTCATCTGTAGCTTACTTAAAATAAATTCGTCAAGGTTATAACGTCGTACAAATTAACGATTCAGTTTAAAGTCTCTACGAACCTGTCAAAAAGCAATCTGCAAGTATATTGTGTAACAGCTAGTAGGTAAGTCTCTTGCCGGACTTGGGAACGACGGACGACAAAGGATACCGCTTGAATTTTAACGAGATTCACAACTTTTCCCGTAATATCTGCTTCAGAACTTTCCAACTGCCAATTTAATAGGTAAAAAAGGTTTTGGAATACTGGTAGGTAGGTCATATTTTACTTTACATAGACCATAGATTTTATATATTTTTTTCTTTTATATTTTTAATCATAAAAAGTTAATAGTGAGTATTAAAAAAGGAGCAAAAATATTGATAATACCTTAATATATAAATAAATATGATTACATATTTCACATACGGCTGGTTAGCCCCGTATAAACCCTTTATAGTTTGTATTATGATTGCTAACACTACTGGTATACTACATACATATTCATACATAAATACTTTATGTCGATTTATATCTAACATCCAGACCGACAGCCAACAAATTTAGTTCACCACAGAGACGTTGCCCTCGCAACGGGATTGGGAATTGAACCCAAAACCCTCTGGTGAGCAGTCCGGCACGGTAACCAACGAGGTCGTTATAATAGTCGTCGGTAAAAATGTAGATTACATAACCTAAAGAAAAAAAGCTACAAATAGCTTCAAAGCTTACGAAAACAATACATTTTGTCAACGATCTTTGAAAGACATAGTACGGATTGAAATATTTTGTATGTATTAGTTATGAGATAACTGATTTTCAAAAATTACGTTTATTAAGTTAGGATTACAAAACAAATCAATGGTTTTAGATACAATTGTGTTTCAAAATAAATTTTGAAATCCAGGTTTAAATAATGGAACAAACTTAAGTGGAAATACTGCTGCACTTTCGTTGTATGTATAATCATACTCCAGCTACTGAGAGACACTGTTGTTTTTTATACAAAAACCAAAACTAAAAAAAGCAAAACCACAATTCACTTAGCATAACTAGCAGCGAGACATTACAAAGAGCTGACTCGAGTCGGCAGAGGTAGTAAGATGTCCACACAACATTCAGCGGCCGCGGCTTCAATTCAAACTTTTTAATTTACATTCTCTTTGTTTACAGAGTAAAGTTGGTCCCAGCAACAAGTCGTGAAACAGGCTAATTAGTGCTAAAAAGTTTAACGGATCCCACAATTTTATTTATAAGGTCTCTCTCTTTTTTTCTCGGCGCGATATTGATTAAGTTAAAGTTTAAACTACCCGCTTTTCGTTGGCGTTCGTCGTCTCTGCTTTTGTGTTCATTGTTCATGGTTTTAAAAAAAAACCAGTAGTACAGCAGAAGGGATCACGTGATTGCTTGTAATCCAGGGTTCATTTTTTCATGGATTTTACAATTTTTGCCATTAGGTAGTACATCAGAAGGAATTAGGTGATTGCTTGTAATCCAGTAGAGATATTCGTAAGGAAATTAAAACGTTTTTCGTTATGTACAATTTTATATTATAGTTGGCATGATAATAGTGAATTAATCTGTTTTTTTTTTGTTTTAAAAATGGTGGCTCTTTCAATCAATCAGTTAATTGCTTATGCTTATATGTTCTTAAATGATCATAAAATTTTGGGTAGTTGTAAAAAACAGTAACATTATATAAATCATAATACAAATATAAGAATTAAATCACCTCAATATTAGAGTTTTTACTTAAAAAGATTTAAAGATACATATATAAAAACTATGTATATCAGTCGTGCATTTTCCCGACAAATAAAAACATTTATACTTATGTTTATAAATATGTTTTATATACTTGTTTTTTATATTTACACATGTGTTAAAACTTCTAATTTTAATAAAGTTCCGATTCCCAATACACGTGTATCCAAATCTAAGAAAAAATTAAATAAATTGAGTAAATGGATAAAACTTCCTCCGACTGGATAATTATCTTGCTCCGCTCGTACCTGCCAATCAGACTTTGCCCTCATTTTATAGAAGCCCAAAGAAAAGGGAACAGTTGAATCAATTAAGCCGTAAATAAGTAGGCAAGGCTAATGTAAGCAACACGGAGCTAAAGAGGAAAGTTTGTGGGGATTATTCTGTAGGAGGAAAGTAAATAGCAAGAGCGTAAACGGGTAACTTTTGGCGTAAAGGTTACCGTGCCGGACTGCCAATCAGAAGGTTCCGGGTTCGATTCCTGGCCCGGTTAACATCTTTGTGCTTTACTAAATTTTTTGGCTGTGGGTCTGGGTGTTAAATATGTACCTATATAATACATATGCATGTGTGTATTTTCGCGTAGAAAACGGTCACACTTACTTATTATTAAAAGTTCGAATGAGTCCAACAGCTTCGGTGCTTTCCGCTCGCCCCTGAAGATAGTGCTCGGAAAGCACCGAAACTGTTGGACTCATTCCAACTTTTAATAATAAACAAGTAAGTGTGACCGTTTTCTACGCGAAAATATTAAGATGCCTTACGTGAACAGTTTACAATGTTCATGTCAATCGTTTGTTCTAAATACTTAAGATAGTAAAACAATACTTAGGTCTTCCAAAAACAGTCAATTTTTTTCTGCAAATTTATCAGTACTCACAGAATAGGTCCCCGAGTACCGCCTTCTTAATCTCTTTTGGTGTGTTTGATTGTTGGAGAGTTCTCGAGAAGCGAAGAGGAGGGACGTGTTTTGTACTCCTACTAACTATATACAAGCCTTTTGTAATTATTTAGCTGATATACCAGAGAAAATAACAAATCTTAATAGTAGTATGTTTAAACAGAAAATAAAGAGTTTTTGTGAAAGTAATTCTTTTTATAATTTAAGCGAATATATGAGTATGGAGCTTGCAGAATCGTCATGTGTTCAACAGTAGTACTTTAAATTTAATAGACATGAAAAATAATAATAGTTTAAAAAAACTAAAAAACACGCTTATCTGGCCGTTTTAAGTGGGTCAAAATCGCGCCCAAAGAAGTCGGTTACAAACAAACATACAGGTGAAGCTAAATAAATAATTAGAATATTTATTTAATGAAATTTGTAAGTTTATTTAATTTTATCTAACTAATGTTTTTAAGTATTAAGTAATTATTGTAGTATGACTTGCCTTTAACGTATGTTATTTAGGGCTAATAAAGTTATGTATTTCTGTATACCCATTTTAGTTGTAGCGCTCGTAGTTCGTCTCACAAAGGTGATCTAATGCCATTACCAAAGTTAAACAAGGGTTAATGATAAGTGACTATGAAAATTTTAATATCATTTGAAAGTAATACGATATTTCCATTTGGACGCTACCTTGGATCGGATGATGCATCAAATTGTAGGTCGCGACTGAAAGCTTTGGAACAAGCTCAGAGTTTCACGGGTGGCTTGAAATCTCGTAAAATTTAGGAAACCCGAAAATCCGATTTTTTTTGTTGAATTTATCACTATTCTTTTCAACAAATCAAGCTCTTTCTCTTGACTCTTACGAATAATACTGAAGGTGATATAAAAAAATGTATAGCGTAATAAAGCCGGCCGGCATCTTTCTCGGACAGATTATCATCATCTACGAAGCTACGAGAATCGTAGCTAAGTACACTTCCGACTAACACACTTTTTAAACAAAACAAAAATGGCAAAAATGAAAACTCATTATCAAATAACATAAAAAATACAATTTAGGTCATTCACATAAAAAAATTGTATAGCGATACACACAGATAGTCACCGCAAACTTATACAAGTACAAAATACAAATACGAAATACAAAATTAATTTATTTGACAAAGTAATTGTTACAAATATATAAAGAAATCCAAAGGCTTCCGAACTAGTTCAGAACTGTATGACGGAAGCCGATGTCTTCTCCCAATCGTAGGTATAGAACTTAATTTGGTTTTCAGTACATAATTTATGTCACAAAGTTTTCAAAAAAAAGGAAAAGGAAAGATAAAGTTTTTATAGCAAAATTACAAAAAAAAAAGTATGAAATTATAAAATTATTAAAACAAAGATCTTATCCGACTCTTTTGAGTCGGGGTATAAAAAAATAGCCCCTTAAGTTAGTCAGTCAGTCAGCATCCCATATAAAACGTAATGCTCATTTGGAGTTGTCGAGCGAAATGAGCGGAATCAGCTCAGGGTGAGTCGCTCCGATGGTTCGAGAGTTCCGTCAATTTCGCAAATGGACCTCGTCTAATTGGAGAGCCATCGAGAGGCTTAAGGTGGCTCCTACCTACCTATATACTACCAACGTATACCTATATAGTATATAGACGGTTATCGCCTATACTGCGGTATGGGATGACTGAGGTGCGATTGGTCGGCTGTAAATTGATTTTAAGATTACTTTAAAAAGGGTTTCAGTAATTAAACATGAAACATTTAAGAGCAAACCCTTTTTCCAAATAAGGGATCCAAAAATGAATTAGTTTATGATTTAAAGTTAAAAAGGAATAATAAGCCAAGTTCAAGCAAGCATGAAGGGTCCGTACTAAGCGGTTTGCCTCCACCTTCATTGTGCGAACCGCCAAAGTGTGGAATTCTTTGCCAAATTCCCTGTTCCCTGATAGCCTAGCAGTTTTCAAGGCAAGAGTGAACCGGTTTCTTCTGGGCAAACGCGCTCCACCTTAGATTGCAATATCGCTTACCATTAGGTGAATTGCGGTCAAGCGTAAGCCCATTACTAGTAAAAAAAATTACCCATTTTACTTTTTACGAGTAGGTAAGAGACCCAAAAAATGAAGTAATATAATTTAGAACCAGAATCGTAATTACCTCTTTTAGGCTAAAATTTTTAACTGAGGATGCATATATGCTACCTTTTACCACGGATTAACGCATCAAGTAATCATATAAAATGAAAATTTTGATAAAAAGTTAAAGATTAAAGAGAAGACAAAACTTTGTACATACTTAGTACTAGACTCCGGCGTTGTTAGTTTTCCCAAAACCTATATCTGACAACATTAGGGACATTATTCACTGATATCTTCTTGTTATTGTTTAAGGCGATGCCATGGCAAAAATATCTTGAATCAAAAGTAACTTCAGTTCAGTCTTGAATTATAAATTCAATGTAATAAACACGGTTAAAATCTTGAAAAAATAAAGAATATTTATACCTATTTTGGTACCAACCGGACCTATAAATATGAAAACAATCTTTAAATTTATTTTTTTTTAATCCAGTTTTATTTCCAATTCATAAATCGGATTGGAATATTTTACCAATGAAATATTTTTAAAATAAGTATAAATATTCTTACAGTGGTTCTTTAGACGGTCTTTGAGCTATTTTTCAATAAATTTTGTCTGTTAAAGCTTTATAGCTATAGAAATGTAAATTCAAGAGTTTGCTTACGTTATCGCTTTAAGGCGACACTGTTCGAGGCTGCTCGTCGCCCGCTATTAAGGCTAACTCCTCACTAATGGTGCATAAGTGCTCCTAGTGTTTGGTGATAACACGTTTTTACCCCCGAACGAAGACCAGTATATTCGTTTGTAGTGATGGGATGTTTGTAAAGTAATAAAGCCTTTATATAATTGCTACATTTTATATAAATTACATATTAAAATTAATTACATACTTATTAACACCTTTTTGTGCAAAAGTTGCCGCTTGGGCATAGGCCTCCCCCGTTTCTATCCAACTCTCTCTCTCCCTCGCCTGTCTCATCCATGTTGGTCCGCATATCTTTAGGAATATGTCCCTCCATCTTTTCCTTTGTCTTCCAGGATTTATCTTGCAATCTAGAGGAACCCACCCTGTCACACGTTTCGTCCATTTTCGATTGACCATCCTGCAGACATGTCCCGCCCATTTAAATTTAAGGGTTCTTGTCCTTTCAGCTATGTGTTTGTGAGTGTATGCAAACCAATATTCCCATATACAGTGTATACTCCATGTAACGTCACTCGATTTAACGACAAACTCTCTTACACGTTGAAATCAATTGGCTTTAGTTGGTTTAGCTTGTTTTCCATAAAATGATACATTCTCTCCATTTAACGACCACTCTCTATAACGTCATAAAATGCACAGCCTTTGCAGTATCTTTATATAGAGTTTACACTGGATCTCCAAAAGTCTAGTCCAATTTTAACGTGGTTTTCTGTGCGTTAGGGTTAGACATGTTCTTAGATGTCAACTTACATAGATATCCAATGGTTCAAGTTTTAATTATGCAGAAAAACTTTATGCGTTGACAAAAGACGCGGGTTCAGCATAATGCTAAGAGTACCTACAAGTTAATACTCGTATAAATAAAAAATCTGTGCGTTTTGGTACGTAAAACATATTATTTTCAATTTTCCTCACATCGAGTGAGTTAGTGCTTAAGCGAGTGTGGCTCGGTGGTAAAACATCTGCTTTTCAATCAAACGGCCCCTGGATCGATCCCGGCCCTACACCAATGACTTGTTTTTCAAAATATGTGTGGATTTGTACTCTCCGTATTTTGTAATTATCTAATTGTTTATTGATTTTATCTTCTCATGGCTGTGATATTAATTTAAATTTGAAATGTTAATTATTTGTTATCAGAGATCACTTAGATATTAATTAACAAATGTTATAAGTATTTCCTCTCACAAGATCAAATATACAGCTCTGAGTGTAAATCAAACATCAAAAGCATTAACTTCCCGTCATTAAAATACACAAACAAGAACAATTAAGACGCTAAGAAACTACAAATTACAAGAATATCATCTTGAGATGGAATAACGAGCAAACTGCACGTGGACCAATCTCCTATTGGACATGACTGGCGTTAGAAATGTTGTAACCAACCTAAAAAAGGAGTTTCTCAATTCAATTCGACTGTATGTTTTTAATATGTTCATTGCCACACTAGAAAACGCCTGAATTGATTCGGAAACACATTCTTTTTTTATATTTTAATTTTATGTTTAAAGTAAATACCACTGCAGTAAATAGAAAATATAAAATAGTTTTGCTCTTGCTTTTCAGGCACGCTCAACGTAAATGAAATAAACGCATAAATCTATCAATATGTAATTTTTTAAGCAAGAAATAATTGACACTAACACTATAGTCATAATTAGAACAATAATGGTATTGTTGTTGTATTTGAACTTTTTGTTACTATATGTTTAATCACATTGAAAACTTTTGTACATAATAAGCTATGGAAATAAATAAATAGTATTTTTTCATCATTACTGGCAAGAAAAAGACTGCTCGATTTGAACTATAAACACAAACTAGCTAGTCTTAGTACAAGCAGTTTGTCAAAGGCCTTCGGGCGACTTAAAAACTCTCGACAACAGAGCTTGGCCACTTAGCTCATACGAAGAAGATATGAGTAACATATCTGCGTGTTTATTTATCTTATAGCGTAGCCCATTTATACACAGGAATCTGAGGAGCTGGCTCCCCGCAGAGCCAGGAGTATAAAACAGCTCCAAATTAAATTCCTACAAGATTAACTCCGGTTATTAGTGATTTTCTCTTGCTTTCATTACTTTTATAGCTCTGACCTTGAAATTGGATACTAACTTTGATAGAGTTATCGAGGTAAAGAAATTTTTGACGACCTCGTTGGCGTAATGGTTACCATACCGGACTGCCAATCAGAAGGTTTCGGGTTAGATTCCCGGCACGGCCAACATCTCTGTGCTGAACTAAATTTGTTGGCTGTCGGTCTGGGTGTTATGTATCTATATAAAACTAGCTGACCCGGCAAACGTTGTTTTGCCTCACTTAGGGAAAATACACATGAAAAATAGATAGTGTAGCTTATATGACACGTTCGTAGATTTACCATAGCAGCGCCATCTATTGATTACTTACTCAACCCAGTCGAAAGGTATCGACATCTGTTAGAATCATTTGGAGTTAACAGGTAATTGTGACTGTCAAATAACAACAGACAATAATTAGCAATAAATTAAAATTGCGACTATAATTTGAGATTTAAACTATCCTATCTCTCAAGTTGGATCGAACTGCATATGGTGTGCGAATTTTATTATAATAGATTAAGTGGTTTAGGAGTCCATTGAGGACAAACACTGTGACACGAGATTTATATATATTAAGATTGCCAATATTTTTTCATGTAAGTGATCATTGTTATTTTAGTGGGAAATAAATGCTTTAAAGTATATGTCACTGGTAATTCATTATACTGTCTCTGCCTTATGAACTGTCAGTTACCAGTAAAATACGGCCTACTTGGAGACAGTAATGATTTAAAACTATTCTGTAGTCATAGAGAAGTGAATTCGTAAGAGCAGAATTTACATAAACATGATTTCTGTCTCGTCACCCAGCTTAAAAAGTCGTTACAGGGTTAACACAACTGTACAAAAGTTTTAAAAAAACTTACCTAAAAGTTTTTAGTTTACTCCATCATTTTTTTAAGATAGATAGTTCTACTAAAAGAAATAAATTGAACTTATCATAATGAACAACAACAACTATTTAGTACTTTTCTGTAGAAGCCGATGGAGACAATCATACGCCAAAGTTACAATCCATTTTCTGCAGTCGACAGTCTTTTATTATGAAACGAGAAAGTTATATTTACGTATAATTAAATATTTAATCAAGCTGCTTTTAATGTTGAAAACTAGATATCGTGGAGAAGATATACACATTGAAAGATCTTTATTACTGTCATCAAAAAGTCGAAATTGGCGTATTTCAGTTGCGCATAATCATATATAGTATACATTAAAGTAATTCAAGTTTTTTTGTGCATTTTCATAATAATTAAAAATAAATTACATTTATTTACAAAGCATACAATTATAAACTTAAAAACTAACCAAGGCTTAAACAAAAAGAGCAAGAAAATGAATACGCTCCACAATATATATTTTTTAAGCTATCGCTGCTTGGTGGAGTTTCTTAGATGCTGGCAGTATTGAATAGCTAAATTAAATAAATAAAAAATAGATTTAATAAATTAATCGCCTATTCTTTTCTATCATCGAAAACATGTGTTATCGACGCTCCTAAATTGTTTTTTTCTCTACCCTGGAGCCTCCAATTTAAATATCAATAAAAAGTTCACTTTGTCCACAATTACAGGCTCCGGCAGCCCTACACACATGTGCAAACGTGATGATATTATTCATTTCCAACGCTGTTTCTCAGTCGCCCTTATTGCTTTCTACACAAAGTTTGTTTTCGTTCAGCAATGTATGTGTTAGTGTCGCATGTCAGTGAAACTCATGAATAGATATTGCAGCGTCAAAACCGCGGAAAATTGGAGTTTCAGGTTTCGAATAATTTGACATTATTGTTTATGGACGCGGGATGGGCGGCGGTGAATTAAATAGGTTACACAATTAACTAGGTATTTAGAGGTAAATGGCCATGCTCGATTACAGCGTTACAACATACCTATACTTCGCTAGTTTGTTCTCTTTTACCATTATTTTGTTTTTACCGTTATAGATCGTTATTTTGTTCTCGTTTAACCGTCATTTTGTTTTTTTTTTTTATGTTATACTTCGTTTTTATTTTCTCTTTTCACATTTTAAATTATGTGTCTGAATTACAATTGGCCAAGTGCGAGCCGGCCTCGTGCATGAAGGGTTCCCTTTATAATCTATGAAGTATGGCAAGAAATAGAATTTTATTGAAGCCCGCCACACATTTATTTTATTTATTTATTTTTAAAGTTTATACATAACTTAATATTCTTTGAAGATATCGAACGTCTATCACCTCCTTCATAATCGAGAAATATTCGAAACTCTGAAAAATATCTTATTAATATAAATAACAATAAAACAAAAATGACAAATCCATTTATTCAATTACACATACACATTTTACAAAGATCAACACTGTACAATTAATTTCGTATATATCATAACAATACTAAATGTATGAAATTGGTTCTTAATACGAGTATCATACTAACAAGTAAGATTAGGAAACTCTAGTTGCATAAAATATAATCATGATGGTTTTTCTGTTTTGTAGAGTATTTCTTGTCGTATCTTTCTTAGTTATTTTTCCATTCCTTATGTAAATGTCGCCACCTTGGCGTAGGCCTCTCTCTCTTATTTATTTTAGATTAAATATATCAAATCTTAATGTACGAGTATCTCCATGCACAAACAAACAACAGCCTACGTTAAATTTTCGCTGACGCTGAATAATAATAACAGCAATAGACAAAACACAATTTCCATACAAATTGAAGTAATCAGGAGAACAGGGAAGCCTTAGCTCAACCCTGAGGCAACAAAATACAAGCAAACACGCGACCGACCGCATAAAGCAAAGCTGCTTACTCAGCTCAATCTCAAAAAACACTTCAAGATATTTCATCGCCGTCTTGAAGTTAACCCTTATAAGGCGCGCGCTTCAAATTTAACGCGCGGGAACTCGCCGGGTCGAAATTGCCCGTGAAAGATGACGTCATAATTTATAATTCGCGCACTTGCGGCCCTGAGTTCATCAAGGCTTTATGAATTAGTGAATAGCCTCGCCCGTCGCTGCAAGGTCCTGTCGTGTGAATATTAAGGGTGGCCAAGGAGCGGCAAGGCTGGCCAAAAAGGCCGAATCAGTTTTTCCACGAGCGCCGCTGGTCGGTTACATTAACTGACCGCGTTATTTTAGGCCCAGCTTGCGGCATGTGGGAAGTTAGCAGAGGACGTGTCGAGGGTCATCTTTTGTTCTCTAGCTCGGGTTTGGACGAGCTGGTGGAGTTAAATGGTTTTAAGTATATCATTTGAGTGCTATATTATATGCTATTATTACGTTTTAATTCGCTGATTGCCAACCTTCACTAGTTGGAGAGGCACCACAAGAAGAAGAATACGGTACATAATCCAATTACATTAATTAAATATGAATTTTAAGCGATACCAAACTTAAAATACGAAAAAACTAATTCTATAAACACAATAGAAAGTATGACCCGAAAAAGTATGACCCAGATATTTCACGAATTGTCAAAAGATGACGAACAAAAGTAGTTCGCGAATGTAAGTGAAAATTATCTTTTCATTGGCTCTTTAAATTTAAAACCCAGGATGCAAGATTAAAAATTATTGCAGGAATGAGAATGGAGGTATTTTAGGGCTCACAAGGGGGGATTGGATCTACGACCTAAGGACGTAAGGCAACTGCATGCCATACTGAGCTGTCATTGTGTAAAAGTTTTTTTTTATTTTACTAGGACACATTTGTAGAAAAACGAAACAAAAGATTGCACTGCTTGTTAGCCCTGGTTGGCTTAACCATTTCTAGTTTGAATAATGATTGCTAACACAAGTGATATACTACATATAGATACAAACTTTATATAGATAGGTATTTAACACCCAAACCGACAGCCAACAAATTTAGTTGAGCACAAAGATGTTGGTCGTGCCGGGAAAAAATCGAACCCAGGACCTTCTCAATGTTACTCCGGCATGGTAACCATTACGCTAACGAGGTCTTCATAAGCTTATATTTACTAAAACATAAACCGCCAGGAGTTAAGCAGTCTTAACATCATATAACTGTAGAGAGTTTGGCTCGAGTCTCGTCCCCGTTGGAGGTAGAACGCCTCCCAAAGGACTCTCAACAAACAATCACAAATTCCGAGTGTCAAACATTGGCGCAACTCTATTAAATAAAACATTTGTATTGTTCTCCCTACCCTTCAGATTTAGGGTCAACGTCGACCTTTCTATTGTGTGATCAGATTGAACTGTTACTTATCTCTTATACAATGGCACCTGAGGGTCTACCACGACCTCCAATGGTTGACTTTGATCTTTTGTTTCGTTTTTCTACAGCCAATAGAGAGAGATGAAACCTTCGCTCAAAAATGTGCTAGATTTAAGGTGATGTCTCTAAAAACGGCAACGAAAATAAGACCACAAGTAAGAGTGTAGTCTTATTTGAGTTTGAGGAATTTAAGCTTTATTAGTATACTATTAACAGTTGAATTTTCTAACGCTCACTGCGTACGATCATAAAATGTTATAGCGGAGCAAGATAGATTATGTTTATTATGGTACTAGTCGAAACTCAACTTTAAGATACAGTGGTAAGGTTGACTTGAATTGATACCTACTCGGAGTAGAAAAAAAACATATTTTGTATTTCTGTGTATATCGTAATACATAGATATAATAGTATATAGTATACTCAGAAATGCAGATTCCATCGCGCGATTCAAAATTAAACTTAAAGCTTGGTTGGTTGACAAATTATTTTATGACATAATAATAATAATAATAAATCGTTTATTCAGGCAACAAAGAGTTAGTACATATAGTACATATATATACGTTAGTATATATACATAATAGATGAATTCATGGATTTAAAAGATTACTAATGAATATGTAATTATTTTTTTTGTATTGTACTAAATTTTCTCGTTTTAATTTTGACATAATATGACATGTATCATGGAGCTAGCAATAAATTATTGTATTGTATTGTCATGCCATTTTTTGTGCTGAGTTTTTATGCAACATGAATGAATGAATCTAGTATATAATTGATCAAAGGATGAAACTAAAGTGAAACTAATGTTAAAATCATGATAGTAATAGTTTTTGTAGAAACCCCTTTGAGTTGCGATAGCAGGTAGGGCAAGTTTCGATCTAGTCGTAACTCTCGGAGTATTGGCTGCCCTTTGTGATGTTACTACATGCTATATCTCAGACCTGCTTTGTAAGGCTGTAGACCTGACCTGTTGTAATATATTAGTTTCAACTTTTCCTTTCATTTTGAGATCAAAGTTATTATTGTACGAGATTAGAGTTGAAACGAATGTTGGGTTTGTTGAAATGACTCTAATAAGAAGTTTATGTAATTTTAGAATTAGATTAAATTTAATCCTTTCTCTGTCATAAATAATCGGGTTTTAAGTAACGAGTTATAACATACAAGTACATGCAGTCGATGTGTTAAACTCTTGCGTTTTTTAAATCCGTGGAAAATCGTTTTAAAGAATGAAGCATAAGAAACCCACCATACGTTCCCACTGCTGAGGGGCCTCGGGGCCTTCCCGCACGAGGAGTGAGATATAGGCCATAATTCACCACGCTGGCCAAGTATGGGTTGGCCGATGACACACGTCTTTGGATATTGTGGTCCTCAAAAATGACGGTTTCCTCACGATGTTTTCCTTCACCGTAAAGCGAGTGCAAATCCACACATAATTTGAAATGTCATTGGTGTACGGCTGGGATCGAACCAGGGGTCGTCTGGTTGAAAAGCAGACGTTTGTACCACCGCGTCACACTCACTTTGAAAACGTGTTATTAACTATTAACATCAAATTATATTAGGGGGATTGCCGTTTGACACTTGACACGCACTGTATCGCTCCGCGATTCTTACTTATATCTTGCACAATGTCGCTAGTAGAAAGTGATAACAAGTACGAGGAGGTGCAGAAAACACTGGGGATCCTGTTGAGTAAAGTGGATTGCCTAGAAAACCTGGTACGCGATCAATCTGAGGTAATTAACTTTCTTAGTCAACAACTTCAAGCCCAACTTGTACCGCAAACATCTACGCCAACCCTCAATCCGGTGGTAAAAATTGCCTACTCGGATGCGACAAAGCAACAGGAGAGACAGAGACAGCCTACCCGAGCGGCCAGCGTTCGGGCCAAAGCAGCCATCTCTGTCACAACTAATAAAGCCCGGTCTGGTAAGAAATCACCGCTGTCGTTGGTTCTGCCGAGCACCTCCGCCGGCGCGAAGGAGATGGCCTCTGGAAGATCGCCGTCGCCGGCGCCGTCGCTACTGCCGTCGCCGAGCTGCGCTCTCACTGGCACTCCGGCGCTCGCGGATATGAATGAAGTTCCGAGCAAAACAAACGACTACAACTGGACTGAAGTAAGGCGCAGAAAATCTCGCGCTCCTCAGAATGTCATCACCGGAGCGGCTGCCCCGGGCAAAACACAACTCGAGGCTTCCGAACGTTGGAAGTACTATCATCTTTACTATGTCAAGGTCGGCACCACTGATAAGCAGATAAGCGATCACTTAAAAGTTATATCCAGCTCGGAAAAATGCACCGTAGAAACACTAAAACCTAAAGGTTCTAACTATGCATCTTTTAAAATAGGCATTCCAGCTAAAATGTCTGATGCTATCGTCGCCGCTGAAAATTGGGCGGAAAATATATGTATAAAGCCGTGGCGATTTCGCATCCACAACACCGCCTCGTAACTCAAAGAATACGGTCACACTCACTTGTATATACCAAAATGTGCGCGGATTGCGTACGAAGTTACCTGCATTAAAACAATCTGTTGTTAATTACTTGTACGACATCGTAGCCGTCACCGAGACGTACCTCAACGAGTCTGTCTACAACGGCGAGATGTTTCCCCCCGGGTACACGGTGCTGAGGAAGGACCGGGAGCACGACACCGGCTGGGGAGGAGTCATGCTGGCGGTCAGGCGTCCCCTCGCCGCCAAGCACGTCACGCACATCGACGGATTAGCGCCGGAACACGAAGTACTTATCACCTTGGTAACTCTCAAAACGAAAAGCAAATTTCTGTGTTGCGTTGTTTATTTTCCGCCGTGGTATAATAACAATGAATACATTGAAGTTTTAAATGTACTAGAAAACGCGATATGTAAATATTCAACATTGGATGTTCTAATTTTAGGTGACTTTAATCTTAATTCTTTCGGTACTACTATTCGCAATAACTATGCTATGTTTTTGGAATTTTGTAAATTGAAACAATTTAACTCTGTGTTTAACGTGTACGGTAATATGTTGGATCTGGTATTGAGTAACTTGTCATATAGCTGCGTTAGGATCTCGGATCATTCGGAGTCTCTAGTGGAGAAGATAGACCCGCACCACCCGCCGGTGTGGCTCACGTTATCACTGCAGAGCGCGGCAGGCGGCACCTCACCCCGCGCGCAACCCGCTCCACAACAACAACATATTTCTTGGAATTTCTAACAAAGCTGATTTGTTTACTTTGTATGACTTAATTGATAATACAACTTGGGACGAAGTAATTTCTCTCGATTGTGTTGACTCTGCTGTTGGCTTGTTCTACAGTAAAATTCATGAATGTTTTGATCGATCTGTGCCTCGGAAAAAATCATTCACTGTAAATAATAACTACTCGTATCCTACTTGGTTCACAAGCGATATTATACGCAACATAAAAAACAAACATTTCCACCACAAGCGATATAAACGTGATAGCAAAGATTTCAATTATGAAATGTTTAAGTATTATAGGAGTGTTGTTAAAGAACAAATACAAAACGCTTATGATAGTTATATAAAAAAGATAGAATCGGATTTTATAAGGGAGCCCAAAGCATTTTGGGGTTATGTGAAGAGGCAACGTAGCGAGCAACAAGAGTGTGACGAGTTTAGGTATGATGGCGAGATCGTCTCGGGCCAGAGTGCAGCTGATTCATTCGCTAGCTATTTCGCTTCGGTTTTTCTCGATAAAGTACCTAAGCTCGACGTTTATGACGCGCAGAGCGGGGACACCCGCTTGCCATCCTCTCATATAACGGTTCAGAGTGTTAGTGTCGATGACCTCGTACTTGCCATAAAACGTTTGAAACCCCAATCTGCTATTGGGCCGGATGGAGTACCGTCTTATGTAGTGAAGGATTGTGCGGTTAAGCTACTCAAACCTCTCCTACATATCTTCAATCTCGCCATCCATACAGGCGTGTACCCCGCCAGCTGGAAGGTCTCGCGCGTCACGCCGGTACACAAGGGGGGGGATAAGGAAGATATCACGAACTATCGTCCCATTGCGGTGCTTTCAGTATTCGGTAAACTATTTGAAATGGTACTTAATAGGCGAATAGTCCAACAACTAGCTATCTATCTTGACGACGCTCAGCACGGCTTCAGGCCACAGCGGTCGACTACCACGAACCATATAAATTTTGTAGACTATGTGACAGCTAGTTTGGACGCTGGTTTTCAGGTGGATGTCGCATATTTTGATTTCCAAAAAGCGTTTGACCGAGTTGATAATGATACATTGCTTCGGAAATGCTCTTTGATTGGATTTAATCCCAAATTACTAACCCTTGTTGCTAGCTATCTTAGCAATCGTTCGCAATACGTTCAGCTGGCTGGCGGCCGGTTTTGTAGTGCTAGTTACTATACTAGATCTGGTGTCAGCCAAGGCTCGACCATCGGTCCTACGCAGTTTTTGATAATGGTGAACGATTTGCCGTGTGTCGTCAGTACCTCCAAATGCTTGCTCTTCGCAGACGATCTTAAATTATTTGCAACAATAAAAGATACAGGTGACTGCGAGGCCTTCCAGCGGGATATCTGCGCAGTCGCTGAGTGGAGCGCTCGGAACCATCTTCTTTTCAACTCAAGTAAATGTAAAATAATGTCAATTTCTCGTAAGCTCGAAAAAATTCACTGTGATTATAAATTCGCTGACACAACTACGATCGAGAGGGTAACCGATGTTAAAGATCTGGGCTTGCTAGTAGACACAACTTTGAGTTTCAAAGGTCACATTATTGAAACTTGTAAACAAGCGTATAGGATGCTAGGCTTTATTATGCGGACTTCCTATAAGTTTACTAACCCTCAAGCTACTATGGCGCTTTATAACGCATATGTACGGAGTAAACTCGAATTTAACGCTATAATTTGGGATCCTTATGAGAAGAAGTATAGCTTTATGGTAGAACGAATACAGCGCAAATATGCTAGATATGTGTACAGGAAAATGTACGGCTATTATCCGTACATGTACCCGTCCATTTTTGTTTCCGGCATGGTAGGTATCTACACGCTAGAAATCAGACGCAAGTGTAGCCTTATCGTGCACTATTATTTATTATTGCAAGGTCAAGTGAATGATCCGAGCACGCTGAGCCGGCTGGCGCTGGCGGTGCCGCCGGCCAGCATGGCGCAGTACTCGGCGCCAGGCGGGCCGCGCCGCCGCCGCTGCCTGTTGGCTCCCGCGCCCTCGCTCCGCCGGCCGCGCACGGTACAGGGTAGTAATGCTCCCTCGCACCGAGCTATCCTCCTTATCAATGACATGATTACTCAATTGCCAGATCTAGATGTATTCGCCGATAGGTTTGCCACATTCCGTGATGGAGTGTTGGCATACCTTAACAATTCAATTATTACTATTAGTACAACCTATGGTTAAGTGTCTAGTTTAAAATCTTATCTGTTCCTACCTATATAATGCGTTGGATGTAATCTGTGAATTATATAGTTGCTGAATAAATAAATAAATAAATAAATAAATAATAAATAAATGCAAACAATGAGATAAAAAAATATGGTTACTGGGTCTGTGAAAAGGTATGCGAATGACGTGGCTCGTAATATATCGGCTCGTTCTTTTTGTTTCCTTAGGTTTCCTCATTTCCCATTCCACGTATCGCCCGATTTGATCTAACATGTACACACAATAAAGGAAGGTGGGACGAAAATGGTAAATAAGTCGTCACTTCATTTTTCGGCCCACCTATTGACATGTAATCTGTGGACGTGGCATTTTATAGCAAATGCGTGCCATTTTTGCGCTACTTTTCCTTGAAGATACACATCGTTGGGTTGGTAAATTTACATTTGACAGTTTTTATACCGTACTCCTCCGAAACGGCTCGACCGATTTTTACCAAATTTTATATGCATATTCAGTAGGTCTGAGAATCGGCTACTTTTACCCACGATGTACGTTCACCCTTAATTGTTTTAATTAATATAAATAATTTACTCGTATAAGACAAAACGACGTTTGCCGGGTCAGCTAGTCTTATATATAAAATTTCCGTGTCACAGTGTTTGTTACCGAACTCCTCCGAAACGGCTTGACCGATTTTTACCAAATTTTATATGCGTATTCAGTAGGTCTGAGAATCGGCTACTGTATATTTAGTTTTTTTTTTTTATTAAGGCAAAACAACGTTTGCCTGGTCAGCTAGTAATGATATAAAAATCATACATACCTTCCAACATTGAGACCTTTTATAGTTCTTAAGTAGTAAATCACCTATACGCCTACAATTAGTACTCTTAAAGAAAGCAAAACAAAATGTTAGAACAGTTTACTTCCCCGAAAACAGCTAAGGGCATCTCTTTCATTTTATGTTTTTGACGCAGGCGACCAAACATGTCACTCACTCACAAACACACGTGACAAAAAAAAATATAAAAAAAATTGGCCAAGCACGATTTGGGCTCGCGCATAAAGGGTTCCGTCCGTACCATTGTTATTTAGGTCCACGCCTTTTTTATCATTTTGAATTAATGATTTATTTGAAACTTAAAACATAATTAAATATTCTGTGAATGTATAGAGGGTAAACCTTTGTAATAACGATGCAATGAAAAATGCTTAAAAATTACGTTTGTTGTATGGAGACCACCATATACTATTTTTTTTTGTAATTGCTATAGCGTCATGGGAAATACATAGCTTGTGTAAGTTTCAGCTTTCTAGCTAACACGGTTTCTGAGATACAGCCTAGACAGACAGACAACGGAGGTTTAGTAATAGGGTCCCGTTTTTACCTTTTAGGTACGGAACCCTTAAAAGTGTCACGTGGAATGGCCTACAGAAAAGTTTAACAAATTTATTTCATCGTCAACTTTAGATCAACCCAATTTGTTTGGCATCAGCAATTTCATTGCTATCAAATGTTGTTTAACTTGTGAGTAACTCGTTCAAACTATTACAACTCATATTTCTGCGGGCTTAATAACTCACACCGCATTTTAATAACTTTTCCCGCGCTAACGTAACTAGTTTTATAATTATACTTCTTTTGTAGCGCAACGTCTTCTTGTCTGGGCTCGTTTGAGCTTCTATTTTCAAGACTACAAGTAAAAATAATAAGAATAAAGAATGTTATGTTAATATTGTACCTAGCGGTAGCCTCGAAGGTAGTAATTTTATAATAGGTGTACATCATGTGTACCAGAGTGACGCTAACTCGTGTTCTGCTGCACTGTGTAAAAAGAGAAATCTTGCTTAAACGGCTAAACGGCTTTGAGTCAAATTTGGTTTTAAAAGACTAAGGATTAAGGATTTATAATGAAATCATTGAGGTACGGATTCGATGAAAGCACTCCAAAAAAACAGAATCATTGAGATACCAATTCAATGTATTTTAGTATGTATCTATATAAAATATGTATTTGTATATATGTAGTATATCAGTTGTGTTAGCAACTATAATACAAACTAGAAATGGTACAGTATGGGATAACCAGCCATGTGTGAATTGTGTCCTAGTATTTATTTTATTTTTTAACCGACTTCAAAAAAGGAAGAGGTTATATATTCAACTGTATGAATTTTATTTATTTTAATGGCAGCATTTAAAAAACATACATTTTAAACAATACTTTTTACCGCCACTCACCGATTTATAAACAAAGTAAAAGGTAAAACTAGTCTAAGCACAGTCTGTTTTACGAAAACAATTTACAAAGCCCTGCTAGCTTGCAAGTAAATTTACGTGCCCTTTGACTCATCCGCTGCCATCTTGCAAAGGAAATTGCTTTTGTTAGTGGAGCCATGATAACCCTTAAGTTTAGTGAAAAAACTTGAAAGTTTGCTGAGTTTCCTGGCAAAAGGGGAAAAGTTGGCAACTTTAGATCGGTTCTGGATGAGATCGCGGCGAAAATTTACAGTTATAAAACTGCTGTGAGTAATTGCTAAGGAACGAACAACTAGATTTTAATAACTTGTAAATGTTTCGAACTAATTTTATGACTTAAATTACTTTACGTGTTTTTTAAGCTTAGAGTTTAGGTATTTCGTTTTTCACTATAACAACAGATAATGAAAATACAAATTATTATATAGGCAGTCTCCATACAATTAATATGTATTTTTTTTTCGTATTTTTTCGCTCTTAATGAATAACGATAATAGATAGACACATAAAATTTCAACTTTTATTCAATAAAAATACTCATTAGATTACTACAAATTCAATATTACCTACTTAAAGATCTAATCTAAAATTAATTAAATTAAAAGTAATATCTTATCTATAAAACCACATAGAATTGACACCGAATACTGGATTACGACTATATATATTATGATTTAACTTACTCTACGTGGTTTAGGACTTAAGGTTAAGGTATTTTGGTTGCCACTTTAACAACAAATACTGATAATAAAAATTAAATATATAGGCGGTCTCCATACAATTAATATGGTGATAAGGCCGCCTTTGTGCTCCGTTTAATTATTGTATTTACTTAATATAAGCTGTTTTTATGTCGTTGTACAATAAAGTTATATTCTATTTTATTCTAATATGTTTTTTTTTTTAGTTTTTTTTTCGCTCTATATCAATAACGATAACAGATAGGTGCTTGCAATTTTCTCAGAATATTGGATTACGAGTAGGTATATAATTATAACCTATCAAAATAAATAATTTAATAAAAATAAAGTCATTGTTAAAGAGCCCCTCTTAATATTTACACGCAACAAAAAAAACTTTTAAGCATTTTTTAGTTAATGGTACGAAACCGTTTATGCGCGAGCTTGACTCGCCCTTGGCCATTAAAAAAATGCTTTTTTTTATTGTAAAATCAATCCTTAGATGTTCTAGAATATTTGAAACATACGTAGATATATCTAAGTAAAACTTTACTTATGTAGTAGACAGCAATTTTAATTATTCGCTTAGTAATGAGTCTCCTGGCATCAGTAGGGTATTTAATCGAAGCCAACACAACGGAACGCAATTACAACGTCAAATGAAGTGACGCCGGTATGCTAATTCAGCTGGAGTCGAGCTGTACCTGCGGGGCAAGCACAGGACGGGGAGTAACAATTTTTCCACCATTTTTTTGCCTCTCAGTGGAAACCACCTTATTACCATGGCAACGACAATAATACGCCTTATAAAATATTTTCATTTGTCGTTAACTATGGACATTCTATGCCGCTAATCCCCACTGTTTCCAAGTAAGACGATGATAAAATATCTGATTCGAGATTGAGGGAAAAAAGGAATGCAATCCTTTTAGTTTTATTTTTATAACAATTTGAGAAATATTATTTGTTTTGCAAAGATTATAAGGAAATTTACAAAAAATCTAATTCCATTTTGTTTATTTTGTCCAGAAAAATATTACAGGTCAATATGACTACAAACAGAGCATTAAAATAAAATATAAGTAACAAGAACGAACAAACTATTTGCTCTCCACGTGGAAAAATTGTCCACTACTGTGCTAACCCTGCTGGTTTAATGTGTCTACATGTAAGTGTATATACTAAACAGTGTTGCTAGTAACTAAAGGATACCAAAAGTAAGGTTAACTAAAGGTTAACATCGAAGCGTGGTATATATAATAAATAGCTTTAGCCCTAATCTTTTTATAAATCCAGATAACAAATGTTATTTTTGTCTTGACTGTTGTAAATTCGCATAAAACACCACAAACATTATTTTAAATCCAAAAAGTGTAACAAACTTTACTGTACTATGTAAAAAGTTTGTAACCAGAATATTTTGTCACGGTGGACTTTTACAAAATGTTATATAAATATTGTAGGTACTAATTCATTCGTACCTATTTACTATAAAAATATAGCAAAGTATTAAACGACTGAAAACTATACCTATTTCGCCGGATAATAAATGCTTCATCGGTTCATTTTGTTTTGCACTCGGTTAATACTAAGTTTGTTGGCTGTCGGTCTGCGTGTTAAATATATATGTATAGTTGTAAGGTATTTATATATGTATATGTGTGTTAGCAACCATAATACAAGTATTAAATGGTCTCGTATGGAGCTAAACAGCCGTATAAAAAAAGATACATTTTTTCATCTAAATCGGATCATTCATAAAAATGATTGAACATAAAATTGATTGTAGTTCGCCTTTTTACACGTTTTATATTAGCTTCACCTGTATGTTTGTATGTTTGTTTGTAACCGACTTCTTTGGGCGCGATTTTGACCCACTTTAAACGGCCAGATTTCGTTGAAACTTTGTAGATTTATTGAGGACCGATGACAATACACTAATTTGATAAAATTATTACATTGTTTTGTATTTTTGTTTGAATGTTTGTTTGTAACCGACTTCTTTGGACGCGATTTTGACCCACATAAAACGGCCAGATAAGCGTGTTTTTTAGTTTTTTTAAACTACTATTATTACAAAGTAAGTTATATTTTACATATAATGTAACGTAGACGTAGGGATGGCTACATAGACTTCTGGGAAAAAGTAGTGTGTACCACCCAGTTAAAAATTAAAATACTGATTCGTATAAGCCTCAATGATCCCGGTGATATCATAACGGAGCTGCTATTATTTAATCCGCAGCAATGAACGGAAATTGAAACTGTCCCGGACATGTATCGACTCGTTACGGCTGGCTTTTTTTAAATATCAGAGATTGATATGGGCGTTTGTTTCTGAATTCCTTTACAGTTTTATTATTGATTTGACTTTCATTTTATAACAGTTTTACCAATGTGACCCGGTTACTTAGACTTCGTCGTGACATTTAATTTAATTCGCTGCATATTTGACATGTAAATTATTGATGATGAATGAGATAATAATAATAGTATAACTAATTTATTAATATTGCATGTTCGTAAAGGACGAAACTGTTGAGATAAAATTTACCTTATTGTATACACTATAATTTATGTACAGTTTGACAATAAATGTATCTGAATCTGTCTGTGACCAGGCTGTATCTCATGAACAGTGATAGCCAGTGAGTTGAAACTTTCACTGATGATATGATATATTACCCAAAGAAATAGAATACGATAAAAATGTTATGGGGCTGGGAATAGTGATATGGCTTAATTAGAATAATTATTACGAATGTATATTTTTTTGCATGCCTGTATAGGCTAAAACATGGTGAGATTATTTTTTAACATTATTTTTGTATTACTGTGTTTTATCCGTGTTTTTCTAAATAAGTTGTTTGAATTTGAAAGGCACAAGTAAGCTCTCTTTCAAGTCCAAACTCCAACATGGCAAACACAATGTCTAAGTTGGCAGAACTAAGTCTTAGTTTTTAGAGACTTTAGAGACTTAACTCTGCTAAATAATTTTGTTATTTTTTTCCTTGGTGATTTTTAGGGCTCCGTACCTAAAAGGTAAAAACGGGACCCTATTACTAACACTCCGCTGTCTCCAGGTATCTCAGAAACCGTAATAGCTAGAAAGCTGAAAATTTCACAAGATACGTATTTTTGCGTGCCGCTTTGACTAAAAATACTAAAAATAAATAAACTTTTAAGGGTTTTTAAGGGTTTAAGGATTTACAATAAACGTGTTTTTTTTGTATTTTTGCTATATATCAATAACGGAAGCTGCTAGACACTTATTGTAACATCATTATAACATTATTTTTCTATTATTATGTATAACCCATGTTTTGCGAATTAAATTATTTGAATTTTAGTTTGAAAGGTACAAGTATACTCAAAGCAAAATCTTTTGTAAAAATGGATTGCTGGCAACAATCCGCAAACGCGTTCGGCTCGAGCAGTCTTCAGTCACGGTGAATAGCGTCGTAACGGTATAACGGCGCTACCGTTATAGCGGGTAACGGCGAACTGCACCTGCGGGTGAGTGGTGGGGCGCGATCCGTTATAACGACGGATCCGTTATATTACGGAGATGCGAGATCCAGGGAGGTTAGTCTCTTAGTCTTTGTTTGTTTTTTTTTTAATATAAAATAATATTTTTTTTTGTATGTAAATATATTTTTTTATTAACGCCAATTAAAACATCTGTCATATTAAAAACTAATAATAATAATACTAATACCAATCAAATAACCCGCACCTGTTCACCCCTGCTCCAAAGATGCCCATCTCGCTCGCTGCGTTACCGCGCTGAATAGCTAAAATAACTATTATATTTTTATATTATTATTTTTTATCCTTGATAGGTATGCGTTAGACTACAGCTTGGTGCTAAGCTGCTCTGTAGTCTACGGTGTGGCACGCTTACCTTTTTTTTTCCGTGAGGAAATGAATTTACGCATCTCTCGCCACAAGTCTGGACGAGGCGGGCGGGGTATGTCGGGCTCGAGGGCCAGAGGTGCCGTCACTACCGACTACAACCTCACGGTGTCCCATCTCACGACGGGGGCGGGGATGCAGGACCGCTGGTGCCGCTGCTCTCCCCGCCTAGTGGCCCGCTTACCTGGAAGATTCCGGTCCGGCGATACCTTTCAAGAAACAGAGACTCAGGAAGAGAGTTCCAATACTTAGTCCGGCTCGTATTTTGTATTTCATCAAACTGAAGCCTATTCCCGTGTTGCAGTGAAACTGGTGCAGCGAGCGAAGCGAGGGCTGCGGCAGCTACGAGTAGATGACGTCATATCGCCGGAATGTGATCATCCATAATAGATGTCGCTTGCGCCCATTGGCGGAGGATTCGTAAAGTTCGTAAAGGAAGAATGGCCAAAGTAAGCAATATTTTTCGAACGCTTTGGCTTTACTTTTGATACATTAATGAATGGGAATATATGTTTTATTGTTTTTTTTTTTAATTTAATTTAAAATAAATGACATAATCTATTTGTGCTTGCTTCAGCAGTACACATATTCGCCTTATTTAATTTAATTTAATTTGTAAGGTGATTTTTTATTATGTATATTTTTTATTAATACGATGTAAATAAATGATAATAACTATCTCAATTTTCCTTTACATATGACATAATAAACAAAAAACAACTAAGAATTCTTCCATAAGATAATAATTAAAAATGCGTAATATTAAAGTATCTTCGTATGTCAAAATAAAACAGCTAACAGACGTTTTACTGAACCCCATTATTTTTAACAAATAGTACATATACTATGACTTATAACTATAACTTGAAGAATTTTTTTTTTGCAAGTGAAAAACACGTTTTTTTTTGCGTCCGATTGCTGTTCTTTTCGTTAAATGACGTATGACAGAAATTATTAAATGATTACATTTTATGATCAACCCCATTCACCTACGCTTTTAAATATTTCCCTCATCTTATTTTTCATATGCTCTGGTGTCGAGAGTTTTCAACCTGCCCGAAGGCCTCTGACATGGCGTATCGACTGTTTGTACTAAGACTAACCACCGGGACCTGCTATTTACCGTGTCATCCGACCCATGGTAGCGCTCATATGAAAATACCATTTTTAAAACGACAGTCTTGTGCATGGTCACCCATCCACACACCAGCTGCATCGATGTTGCTTAGCTACTATGATCACGTCAGATCACCTTAGCTAGCCGAGCTACAGGCGCTACCAAATTTACGCGACTAAAATATTTTCATTCTACCTCATACATAACTCTACGTTCGCGCCGAATTCCACTGATTGAATGCACCGCAGCCGAAATGTGGGCTCGCGTTTCAAATATTTAATTACATACCAGATGTAAATTTCATTGTGAGAGAATTTCCGGTTGAACATTACTGAGTTCCATGTCAGATGAAAGGTGACGTCATTCATATTGGGAAATATTCTGTATGTACAAAAAATTGGCCAAGGGCAAAATGAGCTCGCGCATTAAGAGTCCCGTACGATTTTTGTATGGAAGTCCTCCCTTAAATATTATTTTTTTATAAGTTTTTTTTTTCATAACTTAATACTATGTGAACGTATGAAGGGTCTACCAAATATCGTTAAGATCGAGTAAAAAACTACTGAAAATAAAATAATCGAATAAAAAACGACTTAAAAATTAGGTTTCTTGTATAGAAGCCAAATATATATAATATATATCTATCATAATATAAATTTATTAAAATAAAAAAATATATATTTCATAGCTTATATACTTTTTTATATTTTGTGAAAATTGTAAGTATCTAGCAGCTACCGTTATTGATAAATAGCAAATAAATACTAAAAAAACACATTTATTGTATGGGGACCCCCCTTATTTTTTTTTACTTTTTTGTTTTTAGTATTTGTTATTATAGCGGCACAACAAATACATATATTGTGAAAGTTTCAGTTTTCTAGCTATTACGGTTTCTGAGATACAGCCTGGAGACAGACAGCGGAGGCTTAGTATTAGGGTCCCGTTTTTACCTTTTAGGTAAACTTAAAAAATAGAAAAATTAGCTTATAATCTTAACCAATTTTGTGCCTTTCTAATACTGCTTCTTCCACAACTCTCCTAAAGGTCCTCGTCAATTCAACCGGTAAATAAAAAGGGTCCAAGAAACTCTCCTGGTCACACGTACTTGCTTTCAAAGGACACTTGTGAACAACGAGTGGATGAGAGAATTATTCTCGGATTATCTAAGACCATTATGGACTCAAAGAAAAGTTTCAAACGAGTATTTAAGAGTTTGAATGGGATATATCTATTTTTATTTAACTTTTAAAAAAGGCTGTTATAAAAATATGAGCCGTCACGGGACGCCTATCAGATGTGAAACATCGACATTATTTTGTAAAAGTAATATGCAGAAAGGAACATATTGTGATAGGAACTAAATAATATGTCATAATGATAAAATCTTAAGCTATTTATGTGTTTTTTTAATGATTTGAAACAAAAAAGTTATATTCAGGATTTGTCCGTATCATCCGCCAAACAAAAACTAAAAAAATGCAGTCTTAATAATCAAGTTTTTTCTTAATAATCACATTTTGAGAACGGAACCCTAAAAATCCGTCCGGATCAGCTGAGTTTGTGCCATAATTTCAGCAAAAAAACGCAACCAATGTTTTATTACTACAATATGTTTTTTATGTATGTATTTAATTATATGGCCAACTAATCGCGTCTCTTTTCTACATAGGTCATTAAAACCGCAATATTAAAACGGCGCACCATAAAAAGCAATCTCGAGATGTTACGGCTAAAGTACAAAGTGCCACAAAAGGCGCACGGTTCGTTATTTTGTTTGCGACAACGCCCCCTGGCGGCCAGGCATAAAGCTTTCTGCGTAAAAAAGTTGTCAACTTCTGCAAACTTGGATAAAGATCACATAGATCTGATAGCTGAATAAAGGTGGCGCATTGGCTGAATCTTTCGTTGGACTGCGTATTTGGACGATTTGATACGGACATAAGCGAGTGTCGCTCAATAGTTTCAAAGACATTTAATGTACATAGCATATATGTATCAGAATTTATCGTACAGATCTTGATCTAGACACGAAATGACATTACACATATTTTGATTATAATGTCAGTAAATTTACTCAGATCAATGAATCCAAAAAAAATTGCTAAATCTTTCGTCGGACTGCGTATTTGGACGATTCGATGCTAACATAAGCGAGAGTGGCTCGTAGGACAACGTCTGCTTTTCAATATGACGGCCCCTGGTTCGACCAACCAACAACAACACCAATGACTTGTTTTTCAAGTTATGTGTAGATTTGCACTAGCTTTACGGTGAAGGAAAATATTATAAGGAAACCGACATGTTAGAGGACCTCAAAATCCGAGGACATGTATCATCCGCCATCCCGCATTTAGCCAGCGTGGTGGAGCCTATCTCTCTCCTCTAGAGAGAAGGCCCCGAGTCCCAGCAAACGTTTATCCCAACGAGCCCCACATGCTTTTTTTATTTTGCGTCAAAGTAGGTTGTTTATCTATTTTGCTCTTAAAATTAGATTTGGGTGTAGTCACGAGACGATTCTAGATATACATAATTTTCAAATGAAGTTTTTCCAACGAGCAAGAGAATCAACAAAAACACCGTAAGTTTGTGAGCACATAATGAATTTGTTTTGACGTAAAGTTCTGTCAGATTGCCTGAGGTTATAATTACTAGCTAATATCTTGTATCACGACACAAATGAAATTTTGAAAGTAGTATTTTTAAATTTAATAGAAATGAAAAACAATACGTGTTGGTGTAGTGTTTGATTGGGGTAGAATATTTTTATGAAATTTGTAAGTTTATTTAATCTAACTAATATTTTTAAGTATTATGTAATTATTGTAGTATGACTTGCTTTTAACGTATGTTATTTATGGTTAATAAAGTTCTATATTTCTGTATTTAAATTACTGAAATGGCCATAAAAAATAGGTGTTTTTAGTAAAAAAGTAAACATTTTGGGTTGTATGTATTTTTTAATGCCACATTATATAAAAAAAAAAAAAAAACACTTAGAGGTATGGAAAATAGATAGTAGCCGATTTTCAGACCTACTGAATACGCATATAAAATTTGGTAAAAATAGGTCAAGCCGTTTTGGAGGAGTACGGTAATATAACAAACATTGTGACAAGGAAATTTTATAGATTAGAAGATGTACGAGTACCTATCTAGGTATACGTAGATGGAATCCTTATTCTTCTGTTTATGCTATTACTTTTTTTAAACGAATTGACCGATATCGATCATCTTTATTAGGGTTCCGTACCTAATAGGTAAAAATAGGACCCTATTGCTAAGCCTCCGCTGTCCATCTGTCTGTTACCAGGCGGTACCTATCTCAGAAACCGTGATAGCAAAAAGTTCAAATATCCACAATTAATATAGCAAAAGGCTCTCATACCACAGACATGTTATTGTGTATTTTTTTAGATAATGGTTTTTTTTATACTTTGAAAAATGTTCTCACATTAAATAAAAACAGTCAGAAGCCTTCGGGCGGCTTGAAAAACTCTTGACACTAGACCTTGGCCACTTAGCTCATACGAAGAAAATCCTTATAATAAAATTCGCACACCATGTGCAGTTCGATCCAACTTGAGAGATAGGATAGTTTAAATCTCAAATTATAGTCGCAATTTTAATTTATTGCTAATTATTGTCTGTTATTATTTGACAGTCACAATTATCTGTTAACTCCAAATGATTCTAACAGATGTCGATGCCTTTCAACTGGGTTGAGTAAGTAATCAATAGATGGCGCTGCTATGGTAAATCTACGAACGTGTCATATAAGCTATACTATCTATTTTTCATACCCCTAAGTGAGGCAAAACAACGTTGGAGAGTTGGAGATATTTTTTATACTTTGAAAAATGTTCTCACACTATATAAAAACAGTCAGAAGCCTTCGGGCGGCTTGAAAAACTCTTGACACTAGAGCTTGGCCACTTAGCTCATGCGAAGAATAGAGAAGAAAAGAACACACGGGTACCGTTCTCCAACAAAAGAAGGACTGTTCGGGTCCTGTGCAAGTAAGCGTAGCATGTTGTGAGCACATTCGCGAGCCATATCACGAAGCCGGTGCCGTTTGTCAAAGTAAAGACCAATAAAGTGGTCTAATAGCGGCCGCTGCGGCACAAACACCCATAACACCAGCGGGTTTCACATCTCTGATCAATTTTCATAGAATGGCCGGGGCATTGGGCCAGCTTTTGGTGACCAGCTTATCTTTCCTTTACTTCGTATGAATAGAATAGAATATAACTTTATTGTACAACCACAAACAAGAAAAATGTAAATAAATAAAATTAAAAACTATGTAGCAATTGAACTATGTAGCCAATCTCTGGTGTCGACGCCAGAGCTTATGTTGTACCGAGTTCTGAGAGTTTTTTTTTTATTAATCTTGCTACGTAAGAATTTATAATTAAATTGACATCTGCTCTGTTTTAAAGAACGCAACTAGAGATAAAGGCAGGACTGGTTGTGCTGACTGGTTATCCGTACACATTTAAATGTACTAACTAAGCTTAATAAATAAGAATATACTAGAATGAAATTGGTGCTAAAATTATAGGTATGATAAAATTAGATTTCTGCCCCAGTCCTGATCCACAAGTAACTTCATATCTATGGTTCCAGCACACATTTTTATTTCCTTGATGACAACCGGCACGTTAAGGCAGTGTCGCGGAACCTCTGCTCTTCCTCGTTATAGCCTTCATTTATTAGAGGTCATATGCCCTCGTACGATTTGTTTATTTGTGTCTTTTTTAGAATGTACGTAGCGTGCATATAAATTTTACTGAAAAGGAAATTAGCAAGAAAAAATCATTGCTGAAATAAATATTTACATCAATTATTGATCAGGTAAAAAATTATTATACTTTCCGTAAATTACAATTTATATTTCCTATAGTTAAGAAAATACTCGTATTTTAAATTTTTAAAGCGAATGAAATATACCTATTTTTTTTAATACTTGTAATATGAACTACACACTTCATATTACTACTACATTATAATTCAAACATGTAAAAGCTAAAGAAAAACAATATCAGGGTACGCCTATGTACACAAAAAGTTTCTTTGTACCTAAACGCACCATTTCTTCTCAATTTTGGTTATGAAATTTTTATGTCTCCAACTTATAGGGTAACCATAATATGATTTTATTTCTTGTTAAATACGATTAATTATTATTTTGACGTTGGTATTAGAATTTATCCCTTACTATTAATTACAGTTTAAATATTTAGCTCCTAATATTTCTTTTTTATTAGAATATTTACTCAACTTCCAAATTCATTTGACTACCCAATATGAGTTTTAATAGTTTTTAAAGGTATGAGTCAGGTTTCCCCATAAAAACTTTAATCTCCTACTACTTTAACATAAACTACTCATTACGTAAGGTCTCGAAGATAGTTACCTACTCACTTTAAGCACTTAATGTCTATAGAATACAAAATACAAAGATTTATTGGTAAATAAATTATTACAAGTCAAAACAAAAAAATAAATAAATTAACAATTTTTACCTTATGTGGTAGGATTATCAACATGATATTCTGTTAAGCAATATATGGATATATTAAGGCAAGTACACTATGTTCATGTGATCTATTTTCAGCACTAAAACCTTAAAAAACCTTGGATTGCAAGACTAAACTCGAATGATTTCGCCCTTTTAGTCTTCTTATGTCATGTGTAATGTCAAGGACCTATGTAGTCTCGTCATTCACATGGTGGTGAAGTCTTTGTTCGTGAGCCTTACATTATAATTATGATCATAAAAATAAAATGATATAAAATTGAATCCAATCAATCGTGATAAATCTTAGTCTTCGTTAAATTCTGAAACGTGTGCTATCTCTGTTTCTTGTAAATCTCGGCATCGTCGCCAGGCTTGCCTCCGCGCTCGTTAAGATCACTACTTATCTTCATCACTTAACAGCTCAGACTATAATGTTTATATCTGAACAATGTTATTTTGTAATGAAGTACTTTTATTTTCTTGTAATATTATTTTATTTTGTACTATTACTATTATATGAATGTTAAGCATATGGCTCTTTGTATGTGACATGTTCAACTCAGTTATGCGAAATTTCTATAACATTAAATATAAAGATGTACTTTAAATTCGTTTCAAATGCTATGCACAGGGGCCGTGACATCACTAAGTCTAGTGACATTAATTGGTTCAATTTGCAAACAAACAATACGCTAGAAATAATACTTTCTATATGATACATTATTTATTGTATCGTAACCTTATAATTTGATACGAAACATGTTACATTTTAGCGTATAGTTTTGTAAATTGTAGCAACATTACAAGTAATGTCAAGGCCCAAGTCGTATTTAATTAGAACAGCGTTGTACTTTAGTTTATATAGTAAATGAGATACCTACCTTTTAAATGTATAACATCTTAATTATGCCATAACGAAGCAATAAATATATTTGACTTTGACTTTGAAACAATCTGACTATCTACATCTGAATATCTACTATATTACACATTTGCATTTTCATCTGAGCGCTACCAAGAGTCGGATGACTCAATCGTAGATCCCGTCTGTTACGGCTTAGTAGCAGTCTTTAAGCAGAGTCAGAAGCCGTCGAGCGGCTCGAAAACTTTCGACACCAGTGCTTGGCCTCTTTACTCATACAAATTGCTATAACTTACCTTAATGCTTTATCCAAACCCAAAAAATCGATGTCTTCTGTAGTGCCGTCACTTGCATTGTGTGCGCATTCAGGAGTGTAGTTTGAAAAAAAAAGGAGTGTAGTTTTTAGGTCTAAAATAGTTAGCTTTTTTAGACCTAAAAACTACACTCAAACTACAAACAAATTTACAGTAACATTTTAAAAGGTAGCCCTGGCTTCTGTGCTAGTATGCACTGTGTTACAGAAGCCAGTGCCTTCCCAATTTTACAAACATATTAATTATACTTAAAAACTAGCCATACAAAATAGAATAAACAAAAACTAACTCAATACTATACAATATACCAAAACAAAACTATACAATTATTTCAAAATACTGTCCAAAAATAAGTTTTAAACACACATACATCATAAAGAAGAAGAAAATACATTTAAACATATCCTGCGTATGTTCCGAAACTCGTGGTCCCCATACAAAACTATATGAAGGCAGCGGAATTAAAGAGAACATCTCTGTGAAAATATTTGTGAATATGTCGGCGCCGTTTACATTTATGCAGCGCATACATTATGATATTATTATCTTGAGGTGGAACAAAGGAATACATTTTTACCGACAGAGCGAGTGAAGTGAGCGAAATGTGTCTGCAGCAGTGGAAAAAAATAATGTGATGATGTGATTTAATTTTGTTAGTTTCATCCGGCTTTAAAAGGGAAGAGTGTTCTCAAAAAAGTATTTAACTTGTATTATTTAAACAAACAAACACTTATACATACATATCTCTCCAATAATTCTATGTGTGTACTTTTTTGTTATGATAGTACAGAAGTGAATTATATTTTTTTTTCAGCTTGGCAGGTAAATGATTATTTTTCAAATTCATTTCAAAATGCTTTCCTTCTACATAACTACGTTATCTGTCTTCTACCCCGATATACACAAATGATAATTAATACAATGTTGACGTTATGTTTCAGCGAATATGTGAGATAATTTGAATTTTAATATTTATGTTGTTCAAGTATATACATCTTCGTATCTTAATTTAACCGTTACGCAATTTTCAATAATAGTAATAAGGAAAATTGTATGGTATTTTTTAAGTAAACTACATTATTCAAGGGCTTGACAAGATTGTATATTTTATTATCATTGTCCATAATGATAATAAAATTTTAACTTTAGACAAATAACGATGTTACAAAATATATATGAGGTCTACTGTTCGCAGGTATAACACTTGACATGCCGGCTCAGTTAATAAAACTCGCTTCAGGATTAGCTCGATTTCCTCGTTTATTACACGAGCCTAAAGTTCAAAATCCTGTAGCAATTGTACTCTTCTTAAGGAAAGTTACAGACCTAATCCTGCTTTTATTGTTTCTTTGTGAACGCTTAAATTATGATTGCGTTTTGAAATTGACAATGTTAATTTGTAATATATGTCTACTTTTTATGCATATGTATTAGATACATATATGTATATTACCTGATTTGTATAATATATACTTTCATCACATCACATCATTACATTCATGTGTATATAAATAACAGGAATTAAAGGAATAATTATTTATGTCCATTAAACATGGCTAAATACTCGTTAAAATCCGATCCGATTTTCAAAAAAAAAATCGAACACATACGGTCTATCCATTCGGGAGTTACGATACTACAGACAAACACATACAGCTACGTCATATAACTGATAGTAATAAAAATCAAACTATTACTATAAATGTGAAGGTTTGGGAAAAAATAATTTTATTTTTTTCTATCAAATGTAAATAATTTTAATTTACTTTTCACTTTATTATTCTTAAGTTGTATATAAATTTATTTTTATTATTTGGTTTTAAGCTGTAAATTTGTATAAAATATTTAAAAAAAAATCAAAATCAAAATTCCCTCATAAAACAACAACACCTTTAATCCTGGATTGACGTAGAAAACACCACAGGGCGCGATAACTTAATAAAGAAGAGAGTAGCAACATACATACATACATACATATATAACTCTTCAAGAAGAAGAATGATTGAATAAAACTTGACAATAAGATACATCGGAGAGAGGTATCACGCCGTTATCGATTTAAATAGAGTATTTATTCGAGTCGCATCCACTCTGCGCTGTGAATTATTCACATACCCGCCTCTTAGAGGGTTACGTATTTAAATCCCTTACATTATTCAAGAATTTAAATGCCTAACATCTTTATTTATAGGTGCTTAGACGCTATACTTTGCTAAGTGATTAAAATGTGTTCTTTATTAAGGTTGTTCTAGCGCGTTGGGTAAGAAAATCAAATTTCGAACAAGTTTTTATAGTTTGTAGCTAAACTACTTAAATTTGAGGCTTTTTTGGGAGATTTGTGATTTCCTGTATTAAAACTTTCGTAAGGCATATTTGAATAATGTTTTTATAACCGGCTATCACTTACGTTTATTATGTCGATATTAATCCGACATGTTTCAGCACAATCAGTATGCGATCTCAAGCGCAGGAGCACAGCCAACGTACGTTCACAATGACGGCTGCGCCCGCACTGATGGTAGTGTTCCTGCCCTTGAGAATAGCACACTGATTATGCTGAAACATGTCGGGCTAATACTGACAAAATAAACGTAAGTGATAGCTGGTTATGCAAACATTAATCGGATTTGTAATTCATAATTATCGTTAATTTTATTACGATAAAATAATAATAAATGCGCTCTGAAGAGCCTTGACTAACATCTCATCCTTTAGACGGATAGATCAAAGGTCAACAAAGGTTGCATTCAGAGGTTCCTCCTACCGCCCGTAGTTTGGGCCTCGCCTCGCTGCTAGTCGTATATAATAACCTTTTGGTTTACGAGTAATATTGTTGTATATGACCTTAATGTAAAAATCATTAAAGTAAAAAATAAAATGAATTAGATAATCCGGTCACCTGCACAAGCCGATATTCACGGTTTACCTGTATTATTTATAAGTTTTTTGTAGCGAAAAATATACTATAGTTTCAAAGTATCAAATAATTTTGCATAACAAACCATTTTTCCGGGAAGTTTGATGTGAATAAATAAAGGTTTTGTCGCGTTAAATTATGCACAAAAATTAAATCTGCAATTTTCATCTTAACAAGATAAAAGTTTTTGACGTGACAACGTCTTAAATTAGGTTGCGGCTGGGAGTCACTTATGAAAAAGTGTAACGCCCGGTAACGTTACGATGAGTCACCGAACGAGAGAGAGGCCCGCCGAATGCCTTGCGTCTCTCTCCCACTCAACTATGATCGGTCTGGCAGACGTTGTCACGTAAAATCTTCGCCCGTAAAACCGACTTTACAGGCAACCATTTTTTTTCTTTACAAAGCCTTTCGGCGCCAGACGTAATAAGTATCGCAGTAAAAAAAAAAACATCTAGGTAAACACACCACTGGGTTTGTGCGACCACGTCCCTAGAAAATTATTAAGATACCTGCAAAATGTACTAGTCATCACACTTAGCGGCACTTCGCCTAGATATTACTACCTGAGACTCGATATCACCACACTACCTAAAATATATCTTACCTATACTATTACACAAATACACAGCCCATTTAATATGTAATATTATTATTTTCTTATGTGCCTAGTACAACAGTACAGTACTGTTAGTACAATAATATAAATATGTATCGATATAAAGTATTTATGTATATATGTACATATATGTAGTATATCAGTTGTGTTAGCAACTATAATACAAACTAGAAATGGTTAAGTTAATTTTAAGGTACTTTTTTAAGAATTGTATCTTAAGTGCTGGGTTTCGGTTTAAAAAAAAATTTTAGGACCTATTCTAAATGAAATTCGATATTTCTACAAACAATTATATAGTTAATTAAGTGTTTACACGTAGCAACATCATGTTACTTGTGGCCAACTTTTGTGCCTTTACAATATTTCATAGATGTCTCGTAGCACTTCGTAGATATGCGTAATGCGCACGTACTTTTAAACAATAGGAAGCGTAGCACCTTGGCTCAGCTAGCTAAGGTGATCTGACGCGATCATCGAAGCTCAGTATTGGTCGATGCGGACGGTGTTTGAATGGGTGACCATGCACAAGACTGTCGTTATCAAAGTGGCATTTTTATCTGGCGCTACCGTGGGTCGGATGACACGTTAGTATTAGTACAAGCAGTCGTTAAGCAAAGTCCTGAGGTTAGCCATTTAGCTCATAAGAAGATCAATAGGTTACATTTTAAGCTAGTTTCTCAAAGAAAAGGCTAACAAATATAAATAAAATACAAATTTGGTGATTCTATAAACAAGCCCAATATATTTATAAATTTTTAAAAGTAAATCTATTTCCTACCTTGTTCTGACTTTGCGTACATACTTGCGTCACCGGTTTTCGCTCGGAAAGTACCCGCAAGACTTACCAATTAGAATTACGCGAAAATACGATCAAATTTCACAAACTGTCAGCAAGTTTTAACAAACTAAAATTTGCCGTATTCCGTGTGTGGGTGAGGGCTGTCAGGGACATACTGTAATTTTGTGTAATATTACTTTTCTACGAAAATAAAAATCTAATTATCTTTATAATCACATTAAGCAATTTCTAGAGCATGCCTAGCTCGCAACCACATTCAAGTTGTACCAATTCTATTGCCGAGTATCTAACACGTGTGTTCCGACGGCTTTTTCTCAGATATTTCAGACTAGGCATGCTCCACCTGAGAACTAGAGTATTACTAACTGTGTAAACAATAAAAGGATCTGCAAGTATTTCAATTTTGGAACGCGTTTGCTAGCCAATAAATTATTTATTAGCACGAAACAAGTGGTCACACTTACAAATACGTTGGATATACGTCATCATCGGGGATGAACTCGTAGTGCGTCGAAACCCGTTGGACGTAGTATATCCAACGTTTTTTAAGTAAGTGTGACCGTTTCTTTCGTGCAAATACATAATATGCCTTACGATAACAGTTTACAAAGTAAAATAAATTATTTCTTTTGCTAGGAGACATTATACAGTTGGTAAATGTGCAGGATGGTAAATGGCACATGTCTGGTCTATATTTCTTCTCGATGTTTTCTTTTTACGTATGAACGAGCGCTTATACATTAAAATCATGATAAACCGTTCTGTTCTTTAAGCAACTCGAAAATAATTATTTATGATGTCGTTACGTATTATTTTGAATAAAAATAGGATGTCTAGTACAAACTGCTGTTCCGTTTTATAATGTGTATAATATCAACCAGGTAAGAACTGGGTAAAATTAAACATAAAAATGAAATACCATATTCAGTCGATGTCATTTCAGAAATCTTTATAAAACATCTAAGATTGTGGGTGCATTCGTGTTTTGAATTATACTCGTGAATCTAAAACAGTTAGTGGTTGAGCTACATAACTGTAGTGACTGTTTTATTAAATAAACCAAATTATACAATTTCATCAAACACACACATCACATCAAACTTTTGCGTTTACCCGACCACTGTACAACAGTTCTGCTCATGGCGTCGCCGATTGCAGATAGGAAGAGAAATAAGAAAAAAAAAAAAACTTTTGCGTCGGTAGTTGTCTGTTGTCTAAGAAAAAAAAAACAGCGATAAAATATTCAATTTAAGTACCACAGCTGTCTCCTTAAAATGGAGGACAAGATCACGAGAACAACGAGCATACACCATTACCCCCGAGGTGAAAAATCAAAGCGTACGTCGACAGTGAAGCAAAAAGAATGAGCAGAAATTCGTTTCCAATCAACATCGTATCGTGTGCAACTACGCCGGTAATCGTGACGAGGCAGCCCTAGCTTGCAGTCGAGTGCAATTACAAAATGCGGAAGGGCCTTAATTGAGTTGCGAAATGCTGTCAGCGCCTTAACGTGCTGCATGAGCTCGCCTGACATGCTGCGCCTTAACGCCGGGCGAATTTTGACAAGCATTCAAGAAAACTGAAAAGATTATACGAAAATGATCAAAGAGGTAGTTTAAATTCCAAATTTAAAGTTTTAAATTTCATGCTATAGTTGTAAACTTCATTTACATCCACTTGTGTCATTTTTGCTGCTTTATCATGACTATCTACCGTAGGCGGAGAAACCAACCGTCTACGCTATTTTCTAAAGACGTAATAGCAATGTCATCGGCGGAAGTTGCAAGATGTTATTCGCTGTATGTAGTATATCAGACGTGTATAAATAGGTCAATGTAACCCTAAAATTTCCCAGTGGTACACCAGCTTTAATTTCCTTAAATATGAGTACGCATCTTCGTACCTAACTCTGGCTCTATTTGTTATATATGGTTTAATAATATCAATTATAGTTTCAAAGACGTAAATAATTTAATAAAATGATACATACATTAAACCTTTAAATTTTATTCTATAGTTCCAAAGACATAAATAAAATAATAAATTGTTAGATAAATTAAACATTTTATGTTTCATTCAATAGTTTCTAAGACATAAATAAAATGGTGGATAAATTAAACTTTGAAATTTAATTAAAAATGTCAAAGACATTAAAAATATTACATATAATCTATCGGAAATAACTCAACAGCTCTTGATCTTGAGTTGAGACAACATATTATTATTACATATTCAGAATATTGTATCTGTAAATTAACTTGGATTAGTTCATCAATATTAATAAATTAAAAAAAAATATCTAGCTTCGTCTGCTCAATAAAATCAGTTTGATTTAAATTGAGTTAACACAGACTTGACGATACAAATAAATAAAGCTGTCAAATTTCCAAAAGGAATTTGTACGCGTGAATCTAATTCAATGCAGATTTATGCCCGGGCCAAAATGTTAAATTAACCGAGCAGTATTCCGAATTCCGTTCATTTTTCAGCCAATAACCATTCTGTCGGATTTATAAGCAATTCAGGCGCTTCCTATCAATGGTTCCGTGGATTTATGACGAGTTTAGGAGATTTCATTTCTATTAGGGATCTCCGATGTTTGGCCGCTAATGCAAGGGCTTGGACGATATTTATGGTCAATAGTCGAAGGAAGGTTGCTATACTTATACTTACTAGAGATCTGAATTTTTATTAGACCAGTAATCGTAATTTACCTGGCTTTTTGTGTCCTTTTCTCTATTTTTCTAGTCAATATCTAAGAACAACAACCGTAAATATTAAACTGATATAAATTTTAAATAAATTAAATATTTGAGGGGGGTTCCCATACAACAATGGCACGGAACACAAACACTTGGCCAATTTTTTAATTGAGCAAGTTATGGCACAATCGAATAAAATTATGCTAAAAACTCTACTAGCATTCAAACAACCCGCCAATTGGCTTACTCTGGCTTACTCTCATTCTCATAAGTTGTCGACTCACGTTGCCACCTAACCCGGGGAACTTAGTTTGTAAGTTCTACTTACTAGCTGAGTGAACTCAAACAGTCGCGCATCAACTGCGCACGTCTAAACACGCCTTAATAATTGAAAATTTTCACCGTCGCCAACTTTGGCCCATAAATCTGAATGTTTACGTTTCGTTCCAGCGCTGGAAAGGCGACTTTAGCGAACTTGCCTAGTTTGATTGGACGTTTGTAAAAATAGTGAGTTAGTATTTAGCAAGTTTTTTTTTATATTGCGCGTAGATTTTACAAAATGGTGACACTAAGATTTTATAAAAAAAAATATAAATTATATGTAATACTAGTTATCTATTGTGTTAGCAACAATTATACAAACTAAAAATGGTTTAGCATGGGGCTTGTAGCCGTATGTCTGTTTTGTTGGTATAACCGGCTATCACTTACGTTTATTTTGTCGGTATTAGTCCGACATACTTCAGACAACATTTTTGTTTTTATATTAAACAATATGCTGATGTTTAGTAAGTCAGTTTGTTTAATGCCCTGTATAACCGTTAGTAGAAAGTTTAATGTTATTAAAATTTAATTGAATTTACTATTTGTATGGTAACTTTTTTATTTTCTAATTATTGTGTACTTTTTTATATATTATATTACGTGAAATCAAATTAAAATTAAAAACCAATTTACTATCATATATTATTTTTTCTTCCCGCTTGATAACTGATCAATTATAATAGTGTTTTTAACTGTACTTAAGGCAAAACAACGTTTGCCGGGTCAGCTAATAGATTTATAAAATGGTAATTAGCCCCAGTAGTCTTGTACGAGTATATTAAAGAAAACGCTCTTGACACGCTGAAAAGATTCCAAGACCATTCAGTCGAACAACTTCACACAGTGTTTGACTCCATCTAATGAAACAGTAAAACCAAATCTCATTCGGTACTAAAATGGAAATCTCATTCCGTATAAGAGAGTCTACATTGAAAGCGAGCACAAAGACAAGCTTGTTCTTACGGTCTTCAAGATGACTTTGTTCTGATTTTACTGTGAAACTATAAAACTTGGAAGCAAATTGAGTGAGCACACCTTGTAGGTGATTTTAATGAGCTGGAAGTCTGTGGGAAGCGCTGGAAGTATGGACAAAGTTTGTTTTCATTCCACTAAATCGGAAAAAATCATTTTGATCGTATATACGAGTAATATAGAGTAGACGACTTCGTTGACGTAATGGTTACCATGCCGGACTGCCAACCAGAGGATTCAGGGTTCCTTACCCGACGCGGCCAATAAATTTGTGATTTCTTTATGTGAAACATCTATAGCTACACGAAAAACCAATTTCTGGCGTGGCTACGATGCCGTGGAAACGCGTCGCTACGCTATATGATAGTAAATATTATATTTATTTATTTATACCTTTATTGCAGGCAACTATGGCCCATAACATAGAATACATACCATTGAAATATACTTAAATATTTAAATATTCAGTCTATATGCAGTAGTGTGTACGGTGTGGCGACGCGTCGCCATGCGCAATCGACTGTGACGAATTAAGTAGTCACGATTTGGAATAATTTTGTAAATTTTTGTATTTCATAAAAATAAATGTTTATTCAATAAACAGTCATCGTTATCTAAAAAGAAAATTGTAATATTTTATTTTATCATTATGACATATTTAGTTCCTATCACAATATGTTCTTTTCTGCATATTACTTTTACAAAATAATGTCGATGTTTCACATCTGCCAGGCGTCCCGTGATGGCTCACATTTTTTACTCTTAATAGGTTTGCGTATGGCTACAGCTTGCCTTATGAACTAAATTTGTTGGTAGTTGGTCTGGGTATATGTGTCCATTTGCGGGGTTCCAAGCGACGTCTCCTGCGTTGAACTCTTTCGAGACCTTGATATATTGCCTCTACCATGTTAATTTATATATCAAGTTGCACTTTTATGGTTAGGGTGCTACTAAAACGTGGGATCTACGTAGCAACGTGAAGAAGATGCAACTGAAAACTCCGGTTCATCGACTTGTGAAATTGGAGAGGTCCGTTTACGTGTTGGGGCCCGCGATCTACAACCGAGTACCCGCGACTGTCCGGGATGCACCTTCCACCGCCAGCTTTAAGACTAGACTCAGGGTTTGGCTATTAGATAAAACTTTGTACAATATAAATGATTATCTAAATTTTATAAAATTGTTTTAAAAAACAAACAACCGACTTCAAAAACACAACTAAAAAGGGAAAAATAATTTTAAGCCTAAATCAAACCAAGAATATATAAATAGAATAGGAGAGTTTATTTCATGTACTTATAAAAAACTATTTGCAATTTTTACTAATCCTGTATTCTTGGAGTCGGTGCTAGCAAAGAAAGACAATTGAAAATAGTTTTTTTTAACAAAAATTAATTTGTTCTTATTAGATGGCACCGACTTCAAGAATACAGGATTACTAAAAATTGTAAATAGTTTTTTATAAGTACATGAAATAAACTCTCCTATTCTATTTATATATTCTTGGTTTGATTTAGGCTTAAAATTATTTTTCCCTTTTTAGTTGTGTTTTTGAAGTCGGTTGTTTGTTTTTTAAAACAATTTTATTTTTACATTTTTAGTGGTTGGTAATGATATTTTGTTTAAGTTTAGCTATGGAGAGCCAAATAAACTTCACGATGAAAAAATTTGGCGTGTGCCAGGCAGGCAACCAATTGGGAGCAAATCGAGTTGGATGCGAGCGAAGCGAGCTATACGCGAGCGAAGCGAGCGCGAAAATTTTCACCGTATTTGTTCGAACCGTTTGAGCATAAAGAAGTCCAAAGCAGCACAAATTACATAATGTTTGTTGTGTCAAAACGTACTAGAACCAAGTGCGAGCGAAAAGAGATGAATGCGAGCGAAGCGAGCACGAAAATTTTCACCGTATTTGTCCCAACCGTTTGAGCATAAAAAAGTCTAAAGCAGCATGAATTTCATAATGTTTGTTGTGTCAAAACGTACTAGTACCAATTGCGAGCGAAGCAAGCGCGAAAAATTTTCACCGTATTTGTTCGAACCGTTTGAACATAAAGAAGTCCAAAGCAGCACAAATAACATAATGTTTGTTGTGTCAAAACGTACTAGAACCAAGTGCGAGCGAAAAGAGGTGGATGCGAGCAAAGCGAGCGCAAAAATTTTCACCGTATTTGTTCCAACCGTTTGAGCATAAAGAAGTCCAAAGCAGCACAAATTACATAATGTTTGTTGTGTCAAAATTTACTAGAACCAAGTGCGAGCGATAAGAGGTGGACGCGAGCGAAGCGAGCTATGCGCGAGCGTAGCGAGCGCGAAAATTTTCACCGTATTTGTTCGAACCGTTTGAACATAAAGAAGTCCAAAGCAGCACAAATTACATAATGTTTGTTGTGTCAAAATTTACTAGAACCAAGTGCGAGCGATAAGAGGTGGACGCGAGCGAAGCGAGCTATGCGCGAGCGAAGCGAGCGCGAAAATTTTCACCGTATTTGTTCCAACCGTTTGAGCATAAAGAAGTCCAAAGCAGCACAAATTCCATAATGTTTGTTGTGTCAAAACGTACTAGAACTAATTGCGAGCGAAGGGAGCTGGTTGCGAGCGTAGCGAGCTATGCGCGAGCGAAGCGAGCGCGAAAATTTTCACCGTATTTGTTCGAACCGTTTGAAGTCCAAAGCAGCACAAATTATATAATATTTGGAGTGTCATAAACCCAGAACATCCTGGGGGAAATTCGAACGAAACGGGATAACTCCTAGCGAAGCGAGCGCGTAAATATTTTCCTTATCCGTTCGAGGGTCTTGTCTATTAATATATCAAATTTTACAGTTCCTTCTTCCACTAAGTATGACCCAAGTGGCCAAGCTCTGGCGTCGAGAGTTTTTCAAGCCCCTGATTTAGTTTAAACCCTGCTTGTACTAAGAGTAGTGGTCCAGGCCCAACAAATTAACGTGTTATTCGAAGCACAGTAACGCCCAGATGAAAATATCACATTTTTTTATGGAAGTCTTGTGCATGGTTAGCCATCCAAAGACTGGCCTGGGCAGTTGCTTAGCCTCGATGTTCGCGTCAGATTACTTTTGTTAGCCAGGCTGCTAATTTTATGAGCGAAATCTGTATTGCCGTATGAGCGCGAAGAAGTAAAATAGGTTATTGAGTTATTTGGGCTTCCCACGGGAATAGCAATGACTTTTAAGATAAAAAGTAACCTTCGTGTTAAACAAGGTCTAGTCTACCCCTATATCAAATTTTAGCGAAATCAGTGTGTCATGTGTTATTTCGTGCATCCCACGGGAACAATAATTATTTTCGGGATAAAAAGTAGCCTATGTGTAAACACATAGTCTAACCTATCTTCATTCCAAATTTCATCAATGTCAGTACAACCGTTCGAGCGTGAAGAAGTTAAAAAGATTTATATGTTATTTGGTACATCCCACGGTAATAGTATTTATTTTCGGGATAAAAAGTAGCGTATGTGTTAACACATAGTCTTACCTATTTTCTTCTCAAATTTCATGAATATCAGTAAAGCCAAACGAGCGTGAATCTCTCTTCATGCGTAAAAATAACCTAACTTTTTAGGTTTTTATTCGATTTCCTTAGGAGTCCATCATCAGAGCCAGTTTTGGTGACAATGGGACCAATTCAGAACCATACTCTTTGAATTAAAAAAAGAATTTTGAGAATCGATCCACAAATGGCTGAGAAATCGGTGAACATACATAAAAAAAAAAAAATACATACACGTCGAATATATAACCTCCTCCTTTTTGAAGTCGGTTAAAAATTGACATTTGATTCATATCATATACTTTTGTATTGATATAGATACTAGAATTAGTAGTGAAAATTGACATTTTGATAAATAATATCATATACTATTGTAATGATATTATAGTACTAGAATATAATTGAAAATTGACATGGATACATATCATATACTTTTGTAATGATATCATATTATTTGACTTGAAACTTTGATGTTATCAATAAATGATTTGTATTTGTATTTGACAAAGTATTAATGTATTTATATTTAGCATATTTGTTGTAGTAGCCATCATAATAAAAACCTTGTAGTAAAAGTACTTTATCACCTAGAAATAATGAATGTGGTTCATGTCCATAAAATACAATGTAACTTGGAATTGTGAAAGAACCTATGTACCTTTAATAGTGTTTAATTTTGTTTCTTGACCTATGCTCTACAAACAGAGCCGTTAATAACAAAGTAACATTAAGTAACTGCGGTGATCGTAAAACTTTTTCAAAGGCAAAAACGGGACCCAATTACTAAGCCTCTTGTATCTTACCAACAATAGCAAGAAAGCCAAAATTTTTACAAATTATTATTTCCGTTGCAGAAAAAATACTAAAAATTTAAACTAAAGGTTCCCATTCAATAAACGTGTTTTTTTATTTCTTTAGATGATGGTACGGAACCCTTCATGCGTGAGCTCGACTCGCACTTGTAATTTTTTTTAATTCGAGTAAATTAACCCTTAAATAGTCGATTTTTGTTTCACGTTTTAAAAAAATATATTTTTGTAATACAATCTAGGAAAAATGAGTAAAAAAATCTAGACATTAATTTACTATACTTTTTTTTTGTAATAATGTGAGTGTTGTTTATAAACTACATTGCGCATAATTTCAAAAAAAACTATATATGAAGGTAAATTTTATGTGTGATATTTAGTATATTATTTAAAAACAACATTGTCCATTTAAGGGTTAAGATAGCTAGTATTTATTTACACGAAACAAACGTTGGATATACGTCCAACGGGTTTCAACGCATTACGAGCGTCTTCATCGGGGACGAGCTGCACACGGACTGTCACCAACGAGATCCGCACACAGACTGCGTTGAAACCCGTGCTCGTAATGCGTTGAAACCCGTTGGACGTATATCCAACGTTTTTTAAGTAAGTGTGACCGTTTGTTTCGTGTAAATATATAATATGCCTTACGATAACAGTTTACAAAGTACAATAGCTAGTATTATTTGCATTTCGTCATGGAATACTTCAAAAAGGTTTTACTTAGAACCGATTACAGCGTCGGGTGAGCCACCGATTTTCGTCCTGAAGATCGCGGGTTCGATCTTTGCCAAATGACTTCGAGTGACGTAGCAAGTAACTTTACAGTCTCATTTAGCCCCGACCATTGAATCCAGCCGGAACAAGTGAAGGCTGCCACGGCTTGCTCGTTAAATTCTTGCTAAGTTTTATAATCCATTTTTGTCGGTTTATTACCGTTCAATTTTATGACAGTTTAAAGCAGGAAAAAGGAAACAGTGTTTTTTGACTTCAAAACCATAACTAAAAAGGGAAAAATAATTTTATGCCTACTTCAAATCAAGAATATATAAGTAGAATTTTTCATCCACGACGCCACTCACCGGGACAACTCCTCGCGTCTGGCGGCAGCTCGGTGGATCACGATCGTCAAGCTCCTTGTTGAAATGAAGAACAGTATTGACTGTGCACGGCACAGAAAAATATCCTCGTCGGTGAAGCGACGCGCGACACGATTTAGGATATATTAAAGAGCAACTCTGTACTACGGCGCGGCGATGAGAAGCGCGGGTTGTCTCCCATACGATTCCAGAGTCACTGCCTCAGGCCGCGACGCGCGGACTGCAGGCTTTGTAGTTCTACCCTCATTTCACAATAATACCTTTATGAGAATCGAACAAAGATCGTCCCGGCTTCGCACGGCTTACAAAATAATCTAAGTTGCAAAGAGAAACAAAAAATAGCCTATGTTACTCAGAGATAATGTAGCTCCTCAGTTGTGAAAGTATTTTTCAAATCGGTCCAGTAGTTTCGGAGCCTACTTGCGCCAAACAGACAAACAAACAAAACTTTTCCTCTTTATAATATAAGTCTGTTTGGTACCAAAAAGAGTATAAATATTTTTAGACTCGTTCTTTAGATGGTCTTTAAGCATTTTTTTTATATTTTGTACCATTTATGAATTATTATGAAATAACTGTAAATTCAAGATTACCAAGCTTTGTTTAGCATCGTCTTTAAGTAGCCAGAGATATTCTTTCCTGTTCCTTATTATAGTTAAATATTCCAAAGCAAAGTGCCTCTAAGCACCGCTAGAGGTTTTAAGCTGTTCTAAGGAAAATATCCACGTTTATCGAACAAACAACCTTTCCAGCTTGCAGTTATTGGAAAACGCTTTGCTTCGCCTGATCTTCAAATATCAGAGAAAATCTTTTAATAAATACGTGATTTTTAGGTAACTAGAAACAAGCACTGTTTTTTCAAGTAAAAAAAAGATCGAAAGTCCCGTTGTTACCATATACAAAACATAATGTTAAAGAACTTTCATATATTTTTTTGTAATTGATTGGTAAACTGTTATTAATAATAACTTTTTTTAATTGGTTATAGGTATATATATCTTATCTTCTTATATATAAAATTTCCGTGTCACAGTGTTTGTTACCGTCCTCCTCCGAAACGGTTTGACCGATTTTTACCAAATTTTATATGCGTATTCAGTAGGTCTGAGAATCGGCTACTGTATATTTAGATTTTTTTTATTTATTTTTTTTATTTAGGTAAATCAACGTTTGCCGGGTCAGCTAGTATATGTATATATATAATAATATGTTTGAACACATTTTTCACACGGCTGGTTAGCCCCATACTAAACCATTTCTAGTTTGTAATTATGGTTGCTAACATAACTGAATAAATACATATAGGACATCGGTAGTATATGGGTGCGTATGTGTATGTATACTAGCTGACCCGGCAAACGTTGTTTTCCTTATCACTTAGGGGTATAAAAATAAATAAGTAGTAGCCGATTCTCAGACCTACTGAATACGCATATAAAATTTGGTAAAAATCGGTCAAACCGTTTCGGAGGAGTACGGGAGTACTAACATTGTGACATGAAAATTTTATATATAAGATATAACACCCAGACCTACAGCCAACAAATTTAGTTCATCACACTGATATTGGCCGTGCCGAGAATCGAACAATAACGCCAACGAAGTCATCAATAAAATTTAACTCAAAATACTATAAAAAAACTTGTATTTATTTATTACCTAGCTGACCCGGCAAACGTTGTTTTGCCTTATAAATTATTTATATTAATTTGAAAAAAAAATAAGGGTGAACAACCCTTATCACTTAAGGGTACGAAAAATAGATTAGTAGCTAATTCTCAGACATACTGAATACGCATATAAAATTTGGTAAAAATCAATCAAGCCGTTTCGGAGGAGTACGGAAACTAACATTGTGACATGGAAATTTTATATATTAGATGATTAGAAGAAGAATGATTTTTAATAACACAGGAGTAGGTATCATGTGAAACAAATTTTCAAAAAAATTACGCACAGCAAGCAAAATAACGTATTACCTTAAAAGCGGGAACAAAATCGTTTAGTGGAAAGTGTATGAAATAATACTAGTGAGCGTTATAAGGATTAAAGTTAGCAGGTTCTGGGAGCATGAGAGCTCCTCAGAGAGTAACCCGACCAACGCTTGGCAACATTTAAACTTTCAGGATCGATCACAAAGTTATATTGAGATGAGATGGGTAACATCTGAAATTCTCCTTCCATTTTATAGACTATGTACTACTCGAGTTAATGAAGAAAATATTTCGCTCATTTAATGCAAAAGCGACACAAATAAAGAAAAACAGAAATCATTTTATTGTGAAAATGCATTTTAAATAACTTATATTTAAAGTTCCGTTTAAAACAGCCAATATTTTCGCTCAAATAACCGCCTTTACCTAAGTTTTACCACTAATAAAATTTATCTTTATCTTATCTTTTTTAATTTTGACGGTTTGGTTGCTAAGGTGAGTGCAAAGACGCCATATGACGCCAAATGTTATATGTATGTATATAGTTAGTTAGGGATGGTTAGGGATGGCAAATGTTATATGTATGTATATACATAGGTAAGTAGCATTGCTTAATACTGTCGTTTTTCAAGTGGCGATTTCACCTAGGCGCTACCGTGGGTCGGATGAGACGTTCAGTTGTAGATCTCGGCTGTTAGTTTTAGTAAAAACAGTCGTTAATGCTCGTTCCGAATCGCGCGAACAAATGTTAAACGCGCTTCTTCATCGTATGAGCTAAGTGGCCAAGCTCTGGTGTCGAGAGTTTTTAAGCCGCCCCAAGGCCTATGACTTGGCTTAACGACTGCTTGTACTCAGACTAACAGCCGGTACCTACAATTTAACATGTCATCCGACTCATATAGCGCCCAGATGAAAATGCCACTTGAAATACGACAGTCTTGTGCAGTCTTGGTCACCCATCCAAACACTGTCCGCATCGACCGTTGCTTAGCTTCGATGATCGCGTCAGATGCAACTTAGCTAGCCGAGCTACAAGCGCTACAAAGAAAATAGCTATAATTTATATTTCCCTGTAAACTTCAGCAGGCTTTGTTATCAGAGCTGTAAAGCAAGCCGAGTGATAGATGCTCGAGACAGGCCCTGTTGCGTGCCAGCCTTGCATCTATCACCACAGATAAGAAAGCCTACCACAGGTTAGGACATAGTCAGTACTGCGCCGGAAATACAGGCCACCGCCAAAGCACTAGGTTTAGAATAACTTTGTTCAGGCACGCTACATCGCATACCAAACAAAGTGTTTGCTTTTCATTATTCGACTCTATTTTTAGGTACGTAAGACTGTTATTAGCTCGCTGTGTTAGTGCGAAGGCATTATTGTATGCATTTGCGGTAACATCTTTGTTTATTTTTCATGTATTTCAAGTCATTGCGGGTACTGCGTTTTCTTTATATGTAGCCCAGGCGGCTGCATATTTTGGAAAATCAAGTACGTTTACTAAAAGAAAAATATAAAATATCGATATGCACATGGTAAATCAACCAACCAGAAAGTTTGTTATGAACTAAATTTGTTGTCTGCCGGTCTAGGTGTAAATATGTATTGATATAAAGTATTTATTTAGTTATGTTAGCAACCATAATGCATAGTAGAAATGGCCTAGTATAGATCTAACCAGCCGTGTGTAAAATGTGTTCTTGTATTTATTTATTTATTTTATATTTAAGGTAGTAAATTTTCCCATTTTATTATGTTTTAATCTTTGTTGTCTGACGGACTTTATATTATTCCCATAACTATGGATCTAACATATTGATAGAGTGACTTTGAATAGGATGAGATATTCCATTATAAAAACAGTTTTTTTTATTTAGTATTGAAGATTCAGATTCCTGAATATTTTAGTTTTTTACTGAGTGAAATAAAAGAGATTTATATTATTTAATATGAAATTTCCAATTAAATATCAACTATATTTTATTCCAGTACACCAAAGCCGAAAACTATGGATAAGTAACAACACGCGACACTATTTTTTGAAATATTACAACGTAATTGAAAGTTATATTTTGTAAATTAAATTATATTTTTGTATGTTACATGTGTATATATCTAACAGCCTTTTTTTTTATTTCCAATCACATCCGTCACAGAGTTCGTCTAAGGTGTCATATTTCTTCCCGAAACAGCAACATCTATTCTACCAGTCAAAATACTTCGTCCCAACAGCTTTTGCAACAAAAACAACATTTCTTCTTTGACTTCTTCCTTGGTTTACGAGTAACTTTGAGAATGCGGACATACGGTGTCTTCGTGCTTTTTAGGCTTAGGTAACTGTAAACTAGGCACAGGCATGTAAGTTGTGGATCTTATCTGCCTAGGTCTCTTTTTAACGCAGCAGGGGCTGAAGAAGATAAATCTGCAGCATTTCGTCCAGAAGTAACAGCAGCAGTAGCGCTTGCGACAGCAGCGGCTTCGAAAACAGCAGGCACAACAACCCATTCTGATTTATTTTTTATTCTAGTCATTTTAGTTCCATTGTCAAGATTTTCGTGTCGGAGATTGTATGTTCTTTAGTCAATGGGTCATTTGAAAATAGCAAATTTGTTTTCACTGCATTAGCTGTTATTTTTTTAATTTATTAACTGCTTTTTGTGTTAATCTGGTCTGAACGCCATGATGACAGATGTGAACAAAGACAAGATGGAACAAACTAAATGACAGAAGATTAAAATGAATTCATAGAGGAAGGATATGAATATAAAATCAGAACTTAAGTTAACAAAGAAGGTTCAAAAGCTACCCTCTGCTCGCAATTTATGCAACTATGCTATCGAGAGGTCAAGAACTATATACATTTTTTTCGCAAAGCATCTTACAGTGTGTTCTGGCAGCCTTCTGGAGAGTCAGTTATTCTAGACTATGCATGCTACACCTTAGGCTAGAGTGTCCCTAACTCGTGTGATTACGCGTCCCGCTGGTCAAATGCCTAGTACAGTGTAAAACAACATTTTTTGTATGTGATTTGTACCATAGATTGTATTGTTATATGTCTGTTAGTAAAAATAATAATAAACGTATCTAGGTACTCGTTATTAAATTAAAATAAAATACTTTAAGAATTTATAAACAGAATATAGATTAATTTTCGTACCAAATGTGTAATTAAATACATACATTATATCTTTACAATAAAATAACACAATCTTTTTATTTTTCTAAAGAGAAAAGAGGCCAAGCTCGAGAGTTTTCAAGCCGCCCTAAGGCTTCTGATTTCACGATTGCTACATATACTAAGACTAACAGTCGGGACCGTCAAATATCATTAGTTAGACGAGCTACAGGCGCTACAATATAAAATTCACCGAGTAACCGTTTTCAGCAATTTAATTACAATAACCTCAACACAGAATATTATCCAATTCAATTTACTTCTTCATCTGGAAACAATGCATCAAACTCTACTAAATCTTGACCACTTCTCGCGAAACTTAAGTATAGATAATTTTTAGATACACGAAAAGACAATAGTTTCAGTTTAGGAGAGAGCTTGAGTTTGGCTAGTTTTACGTTATAGTAGGAGGGATAAATGTGAGGTTCTCCCAACGCCTGTAATTGCCATTTTTGGACGAAACTTGGCCATCTGAAACTGTATAAAATTAATTTAATATTTATGTATTAACTAGTTAGTATTAGTGACTGGAGTGACTGCAGCACTTAGTATTAGTAGGTATATGTAATATATGGTATGTAGTATATTTTTTTATACTTTTTTGTATTCCCCTCTCTCGTTTTTTTATATCACTGTCCTTCCTCTGGTTGCCTGGAAGAGATCGCTTTTAGCGATAAGGCTGCCATTTTCGGCACTAGTAATAAGTTTCTTCTATATATAATTTAATGTAATTAGTGTGAAATAAAGAATTTATCTATCTATCTATCTACTTAGTTAGTAGTGCCACAGCACATGCTGAGCCTTTTCTTTTGGTATGTTCTGAGTTTGTGTACAATAAACTATTTGTTTTTTCTTTCTAACGTAAATTCATTTGCATTAGTCTAAGGACCCTTATGCCTGTATATTCATATCCAATTTCATTTCTCATCCACACCACAGCGCAGGTTACTCGTATGCACACACATCACAGTCCCAAGTTCTCAACAAACTAGGAACTTGGTTTATTTGCTCCCCTACTTTTCTTTACTCATATGAAAATCGTACCAACAAATCCGAACGTCGGTAAACTTATCGGCATAACTTTCGACATCTGTTGGCATAGTGGACATGTTTACCTGTTTGCCTTTTGCTAAACTCAAGTATCTTGGGAGTAAGCGAATAAAGTTGCGACTCTAGTTGTTTATGTTGTCAACTCAAAGGTACTGAATGCGATTTTTTACTAAATACTAGCTGACTCGGCAAACATTGTTTTGCCTCGTACAGTTAAAACATTATAATTGATCAGTTGTCGAGCGGGATGAAAAATAATTAACTTACTAAAATGGCCATAAAAAATAGGGGTTGGTGATAAAAAAGCAAAAATTTAGGGTTTTATTTATGTTATAACGATATATTATAAAAAAATAAAACAAAAATGTCGTCGAAAAATTAAAAAAATAAATAAGGGTGAACAACCCTTATCACTTAGGGGTATGAAAAATATATAGTAGCCGATTCTCAGACCTACTTAATACATATATAAAATTTAGGAAAGATTTGTCAAGCCGTTTCGGAGAATTACGGTAACTAACATTGAGACATGGAAATCTCATTTAGGTATATGAAGAAGAAATTTGGAACTCAGCTGGTTAGCCCCATACTAAACCAATTCAAGTTTGTATTATGGATATAACACAGCTGATATACTACATATACATACATAAATACTTTATATCGATACATATTTAACAACCGGAGCCAACACATTTAGTTCAACACAAAGATGTTGGCCGTTCCAGGAATCAAAACTGGGACCCTCTGTTTGGCAGTCCAGAATGGTAACCATTACCCCAACGACGTCGTCAAATTGATGTTAACTATTACGAATCTTTTTATAAAGAAAACCATAGTACCAACCAAAGCGTGCTGAGTTTTTTTACTGCCGCTGGAATTTTGACAGGCATGGTATATTACACGGTGACAACTACAACCTAACTTAATCACTAAATAATTTATTATAGGTGTGTCTAAATCAGCATGATATTATTTTGGCAAAGAGTTTTCGAAAAAATAATTGCTTATTAATATTTTAAGAAACTGATCAAACTTTGTGTCATAGTAATGAAAAATGGTAATGTCAAATGTCTATGTCAAGATTTGTGTATATTTATTTACTTCCTCTATGATCTATCTTCATAGATTGTTGTCTATACTAAACCTCCTTGCTTTTCCATTCCGCTATAATTGTTCTATCAATTATGATCTATAGTCTGGCAAACGAAACATGAGACTCGAATTATTTGCAAACTTTTTATATGGCAATGCTATAATAATGGCAACGTCAATATCCAAAACAAGATGGCGTGTTGTTATGATTTAGTTAAACACTAATTACTCAGCGAAAAATGAAAAATATCATCAAAAGTGGAGTTCGGGAGTTGTTGTTCCACATGATCTCAAAGTATCATAAAAAACAACAAGAAAAAGAATTGAAATTCGGCGTAATTTCAACGAAAACAAGATTGTTTACATGTGGTGTTTGATTTCGTAGGTTAGTATGACGCTACTAAGTTGATACTTTGTTTTAATTCCTATTTACTATATATCTTTTTGCATAAAGTTATCTATTTCAAAATTATCTATTATAAAATTATCTATTTCGATTCACATTCTTGTATCATTAGTCAAAACCTCCCCACCTTCCTAATAATGCATTTTGGTTATTTATCATACCATAAAATGTTACATTGTAATTTTAACACAATTTTTTCTTTAACAGGTTTTTCTTAATTTGGATTCTGCTATTGAGCTGATATGAAGTTTGGGTAAACGCAAAATGTTAAGTGAAAATATTGCCTTGTCTGTCTTGCGGTGTTGAATCAGAAAAAGTGATTAAAGAGACATTTGGAACCATAACTCCAGAGAAGTGGATGAATAATATGACTGATAATGTTATATACATTGATGAAAATAAGATCGGGACAGGATCACCGAAAATAATTTGGAAAGTTTCATTATAGTAGGAAACTAATAAATATAAATAAATAAAACTGTGATTCTAGTGACACTGGTGAATCTTTTCAAATTTAAGTCTTAGATTCACTTTTTAGTTATGACAGTGAATAAAACATTATAGAATACTGCTTTTTTTATTCAGATTGATTGAACAATTTCTAAAGTATTACTTCCTAAAGTACTTAAAGCATTTTTATTCAGACGAAATAAAATAAATAATTTCAAAGTATCAAATTAGTTTATTCCAGGTATTTCATATTAGTTTTGGGGTTGCTATACTCAGATTTTTTAAATTTGCCGCTCTTTTCCAGGGTCATGTTTCGTTGGCCAGACTATATTTTCACAGCAACATAATGATCACGGATAACCACAGATTGCTACTTTTAAGATATGATATGATACTATAAAAAAACTCCAAAAAAAAAACACAAAAGCATTATCGCTAGGTTTATATCTCAGGAACGATCTGTCAATGTGTAAAATCCATCACATCTAGTTTTAAACATTAGAACTAACAGTTTTAAACAATAAAAAAAATACAACCTAAAAACTTATTTAATTATTTTGTAATAAATTATTTCCCGAATGCAAAACATAGATAGTAACTTTCACGTAGAATTGGTCATATCCACCCTAAAAGTAGGTATATACCTATCTCTTCTTTTTCTACTTTGCGACGGAAAGTAGAAAAAGAAGAGATAGGTATATACCTACTAAAAGAAAGGAATAAAAATATTAAAAAGAGAAAATATAGCGCAGTTGTTATCACCACAGCCGGTAGCAGCGCAAAATTCGCCGAGGCCTTCGCCAGACTTATTTACAAATTTGAAATTTTTCCACAAGTTTTAAGTGGGCGGATTTAAAAGTTTCTTGAGAGGTAGCGTGGGTTTTTTGTCTCTGACTCCGTTTAATAATTCATCTCGGCTCGAGGGAAGTTGTTTAATTCTATTTCGCTCGGATAATTTAGCTGAAGGTAGGCATATAACCTGAATCGCGGAGAGAATGGAGCTTGTTATTCCAATATGCAAAGTCGATTGTTTTGTTGCTGCGGTGTTAAACGGGGAATGTTTGTGATTTTTTTAGAGGTCTCACCGGCCTATCTGTTGAAGTCTTTTTCTTCTTGCGCGTACATTTTCGATGTACTCGTATTTATAAATTATTTTGACTATTCATTTACATCCCTAGATTTTAACAATCGATACTAATATTCATTATTTTGACTTAACTTTAGAGCCCAAATTTGTCTTTGAACCCTTCAGCTGATAGTATTTTTATACTATGCATTTGATCAGCAAGGCGCAAAAATAAGCGATACTTTGGCCTAAGATGGAGGATTTATGACAGAGAGAGACTGATTTTTCCACTTAACGGTGGTTGCTAGTTGTCAAGCGAGCACTAGAAAATACTGTACCACCAAGCAGATTCTTGCCGTAAGTTTGAGGCATAAACATTGACAAACTGTTTGCCAAAAAATGAATCGCCAATTATAAACGTTTGAAGCACATTCAGCCTCGTTCCGCGAAACTCGGCATAATATATTCAGCGGGCGCTCTCAAAATGTCAAATAAATTGTAGGCTCGGAACACTAGCGGCTTTCACGCTATTGGACAACAAATTAGCTTCACCTCGAGTCTCGTGGAAATCCAGAGATAACTGAAAATAAAGGATTTGGTACGTCAGGAAAAATCATTGTATATAGCTTTTTAGTAACAAGGTAAGTTGTTAGCTGTACAAGTTGTGTTATAATTGTATCGTAGTGTGAGATCTCTGCTGCTCTGCATTACAGGCCCCTTGAGGTACCTAGCACAGAGCACAGCGACTTTCTCAGGTACGACACAGCCCTCCCTAGCACTCACATAGCTATTACTAAACATTACTTTATGTACCTAACTCTAAGATGTATACACAATAAACGAATTTGAATTTTGAATTAGCCGGTTTCGTCCCATTGCTGCGCAAAAGCCTATTCTCTTTCCACTCATCCCAGTTTTGAGCTTTTTGAGACCAGTTTTTACAAAAGGAGTCTAGTTCGTCCCGCCATCTCCGTCTGGACCTGTCTCGACGTCGGCTCCGTCTTCGTATATGGGTGTACCTAATGATAATATCCCACTTGATAGCTGATGCAAGCCATGTTTTATGTATTAGCGCTGTTCGCCTCTGTAGTGTGGAGCTAGCAAAAGACAGAGTATAAGGTGTATCGGGTGTGAATTTACAAAAACTTATATCATAACTCATAAATGGCCTTGGGAACCATAGTGGCCCAACTAATTTTTTACAATATTGAGTTTATGATTTTTTCCAGTTCAAATTCATCATTTTCATAGAACCAGAGTGGCCTAAATTGAAACAATAATAGGTCAAATAAAACATAAAAGTAATAAAAAGCATGTATTCTGAAAAGTGACAGTTGATTAAAAAAATGCTGTTTTTATTTTCTATGATACACAAAAAGCGTGTCCATCGAATTAGGCCACTATGGTTCTTATGACCTCAATTAATATTTTAAAATATTACCCTAATAGATTTACACAATAATTATAATAAGAACATTATAATATACGTAAACTTTAGAATAGAATTACATTTATAGCATTACAGTAAAAGGGTCGCGTTTTTTCGTCTTAGGTTCGAACCCCAAAAAAGGCCTATCTCTAAACGCTTGCCGGTGATAGTACGAGTACATAAATTTATTTCTACGAGTACATAGTTTGTAGAGATCCTAGGTTCCAAATGCCTTGATCCTAGTTGCTAAGAGTAGGTAGGTAGCTAAGTACGAGCCCATCGAGCTAACACTCGTACAAGCCGCGTCGCTCTCGCCTGGAAGCGTCTCACTTACCTAGGTCATACCTAGCGACCTACATACAGTCTCACGACCCTATTAACACAATATAAAACAACATGAAAATGAGACGATTGATACTTTTAAAAGAATTTGTGGCAGAGTGGTATTTATCTTTGCTGTCCTGAAATAATTCACTTTCTTATTTCAATTAAATACTGTTTATTTATTTATAATGTTATTACTGAAGTAAATTGGTACGTTATGAATTAGTATATTCAATATATTTTATGTCTCTTTGTGCCCGTTGCTTTTGAAACAATGGGTTGTTGGGAACTGAGGCCAAATTTTTTTATCTCTGAAATTGGGCGTAGGTTAAAAGAAAAATCAGGCGAATACCGCTCCGGATCGTACCTAGCGCAAAGGCTATCCATAGCCATACAACCCGGCAATTATGGGTACCTTTCCGTCAGGTTCTATCCGGAGTGGCCTATTAAATTAATTTTATGAGTGTTTTTTTATTACTTTTTAATCTTTTAAACTATATACTAAAATACTGATGAATTTTATGTAAATATATTTTCAAATCGGGCCAGTAGTTTCGAAACCTATTTGTCAAACAATCAAATATTTTCTCTTTATAAAATTGGTATAGACTAATTACGCCCCGCGGTGTTACCCGCGTTAATCCGGGACAAAAGATGTTAATCCTGGATAAGGTCTAAATTATCTTTATAGTACATCTCATCAAAATCGGTCCAACCGTTGGAGCGTGAAGATGTAACATAAATTTTTAAGTTACTCGTATTTGTGTATCCCACGAGAAACACAATTGTTTTTGGGATAAAACTAGACTTTTCGCATCATCACTTAATATCTGATATTATTATTAACTGTGTGACTATAGTCACTTGGCTTTTGGAGATGGTTCTGTGTTTGTACACGCCAAATGATTTCGCTTAGTTTTTCTAAATCTAATCTTCTAATATTTAAAATTTCTATGTCACAATGCTACTGTAACTATACCGTACTCCTCCGAAACGGCTTGGCCGATTTTACAAAATTTTATATGCGTATTGAGTACGTATAAGAATAGGCTACTATCTATTTTCCATACCTCTAAGTGATAAGGGTTGTTCACCCTTAGGTTTTTTTAATTATTATAAATAATTTATATGGCAAAATAACGATTGCTGGGTCAGCTAGTTTTAATATAATTTTATCATAATTATTTTCGCCCCTATACTGCTAAATTACATGAATCATAGGAAATGATTCATTTATGTAATTTTTGACGAATTGTTACAAAGTTTACGCGCTTACAGTAATAAGAACTACTATATTGTTATTTATGTTTCATTAAATATATCTATCTATCTATCTAATAAAGTAGTTCTGAAATAAATGTGTCCCAAATTTCCGACAAAACAATTCTTGTAAAACAGTGTTTCCCAACATCATTGTTTGATGAAGCTTTAATTGTGACCTGTGTAAACAATTACGGTGCATCTTGTTGCCGAATCAACGCTTCGATTGCCTCGATAATTGGCCAGAGCTAATTAGTCCAGCAATCTAGTGTACCTAGTGCTTGTGTAAACTCTGCTATTGTCTTCGGTAATTGTACCTAGGGCTTTAGGGAACAGTGCTAACTTCAACTTTAAACAAAGATTACCCTAGTCTTTGAATAGTAGCAATGATGCATAAAGCAAGCAGCCCACTATATAATCCCACTTCTGTTGCTTGGGATCTTCTCTCACAAAGACAGAGATTTAGGTAATAGTCCACCACACTGGCCAAGTGCGGATTTACGGACGACACATTTCTTCGGATTTTGTGGTCTTCAGTTATGTCGCTTTCTTCACAATGTTTTCCTTCGCCGTAAAGCGAGTGCAAATCCACACATAACTTGAAAAACAAGTCATTGGTCCGAGATCGAACCAGGGGCCGTCTGATTTTTCCCGTTCAGACGTTTTCCCTCCGAACCACACTCGCTTTTTACCACACATTCGCTTTTTCAAGGATGATTTTTTTTTATAATATATTATCATTCCTTCACAGTATGCAAAGTAAGATGTAAAAAATAATTTAGGAGATCATGTTTATTTTTTTTCATTCTTAAAGGTTTTCAGTGATAGGCATAGATTTGTTTAGTGCTTATTTCTGGAAAAGTGTTTGAATGATAACACACCTAGGGACGCATGAAAAATATAATATAATTATATTTTTTTAATATTCATCGCAGATTTCTTAATTTCCAAATCAATCTTATTGGTTCTGCCAAACTTTTTACCGTCATCATTTATTTCCCTATAGAATCGAAAACTATATATATTATACGTGTTTGAAAAAGTTATACGTACAGATATAAAACCAGACTACACGATAAATTTATTTTCAAGTGGTTTGCCGTTTCAATAAATAATCCAGTAAAACGTCGAGGCGACGGGAGCGTTGTTATTAATTTACTTAATTTGAAACGGCTTCCATTGAAGCGCAAACTTGTACCCGCGCTGGATTGTCCCACGATCATCGATTTTATTCCTAACAGTACTGGGTTAGTCACAAAGTAATTTATATAATTACTAATAAATATAAATAAAAATAAATAAAGCGTTTATTTTGCCAAATAAAATGGTGTACAATAATACTCGTATATAATAGTAAAAAAGAACAAAAAAGCAAACAGCTGAGGAAAAATCAAGCATATGACAATTCACACGCATGTATTAACAACATGTTATTCAGGTAATAAATTATAATTTTTTTAAAGTAAAACTTATCGAGGTCAGGGGTAATAGGCCTAAATTGCCTTTCCGGCAATCATGGCAGATTACACGGGTATGCGACCCCGGCCCCCCCGAGCTACCACTTCTCTCAATCCCTAGTCCTTCCGAGAGAGTGGTATCCTAAATCCCGATGTCCTTATCCTAATTTCATTATTTCCAATATTTTCCTTCTATTTAATTCCTTCCTTCCTTCCCAAATATGCTGTTGCGGGCTCATTTCGAGGCCAATACAGAACAGACACATTAGTGTAGGATGTGCCTAGGACGGTGGTTAACTCCGGCGTCCCCGACCTAGTAAGCTGGTCACTACGCACCCACCAACTAGCAATGGACAAGCACGGTGGGTTAAAATGTCCAAACCCCTACCAAAACTCCACATGAAAGACACAACGACACATGAGCCTCAAGTGCCCGGCGATGCCAGTAGAGCTTCAGCTGATGACAGTAGGCAGAATCTCCCTGGTATCACGAGGCCTGATAATCTCCGGGCGGCGGTCGATCATAACTGTCAAACAACAAAGAATGCTATTCGTATAAAGGATCACGAAAAACTCAACTTATATACTTTTAATGTCAAAACTCTTAGTACTGAAGAGAGACTAGTAGAACTCGAGAATGCCCTTGATCACCTGAAATGGGATATTGTAGGCTTAGCAGAGATTAGAAGGAACGGTGAAGAAATACTAGAAAGAGAGAAGAATATATTTTGCTACACTGGAAACGGAAGTGAGTTTGGCGTTGGTTTTATTATTGCCAAAAAATGGAAAAACAATATTTTAGAGTTTATATCTTATTCTGAAAGAATTGCGCTTCTTAAATTCCGTATCACCGAAAACAAAATCATGACCATTATACAGACACACGCACCCACGATTTCTCACTGTGACGATGAAGTTGAAGATTTCTACAGCCTTGTAAACAACGCCTACGACCAACATAAAGGAACTTGGACCATTGTCATGGGAGATTTTAATGCGAAATTGGGCTTAAGACAGGATATAGACGATCAAAACATTATTGGACCACATGGATTAGGCATCAGAAACAATCGAGGGACGCGACTACTAAGTTTTGCCTTTGGTTTAAATCTCCGTATAAGTAACACATATTTCTTCAAAAAACCCCACCGTCGTTGGACGTGGCAGTCACCTGATCAAAGAACTAAAAATGAGATCGATTTTTGCCTTACTTCAAATATGAACATTATTACTAACGTAGATACCGTAAATAATATCAAATTCAGTTCAGACCATCGGCCATTGCGAATTAAAATTAAATTCGATCACAAAATACAACGTCATTTATTAATTCAGAAAACTATGAAAAATCTTGATAGATTAACACTTATTGCCCAAAAAAACATATTCGCTCTGGAATTAAAAAATAGCTTCAGCATACTAGATAACGTTAATTCTGAAAACGTAGACTGTCAATACAACAACATCAAACATTGTATTCAAAAGGCCACTGCAAAACTCAAACCAACCAAAAACAAAACATCCAAACTCAGCGCAAACACTAAAAACCTTATCGAACAGAGACAGAAACTAAAACTAAAATATTATACTAACGAATATAAAATAAAGAACCAAGCAGTTAAGCGAAGCATCAGGAAAGATATTAGAGAACATAACAATAATTTAGTAAAAGCCGCGCTAGAAAACTCCATATCACTTAAAAAAGCCAAACAAGGCTCAGAAAAGGGTCGTCCTTTGATAACTTGTTTAAAAGATAACACAGGTGAGATACACGGTAACAGAGAGAAACTCATACAAATATGCACCGAATTCTACAAATCTCTCTACAGTGATGACTTAAATCAAACAAACACCCCATACACAATTACCGATACAATAACACCAATATCAGGATATGAAGTTCACTTAGCACTAAGTAGTTTAAAATACAACCGATCACCAGGCGAAGATGGGATAACTGCAGAACATCTTCGGATTGGTGAACAAATACTCCTTCCACACATTACAAATCTTTTTAACGATATATTGAAAACGGGCAATCTTCCCAAGCAATTTTGTCATTCAAACATAATTCTCCTCCACAAAAAAAAAAAAAAAAAAAAAAAAAGGAAACAAAACCGACCTAGAAAATTACCGCCCTATCAGCCTAATCTCACATTTATACAAAACTTTCATAAAAGTTTTGCAAAACAGAATTGTCGAACTTTTAGACGCCCACCAACCTCCCGAGCAGGCAGGTTTCCGCCGCGGTCTCTCCACAACAGATCATTTACAGACTATCAACCAATTAATTGAAAAATATACAGAATTTGACTTACCTTTGTACATAGCATTCATTGACTACTCTAAAGCATTTGACAGTATAAACCATAGCTCCATATTTGATGCCCTTAAACGCCAGGAAATAGACAACACGTATATACAACTTCTACAAAGAATCTACGAAAACAGTACCGCATCAATAAAACTTAATACCATAGGACCCCCATTTCCAATAAAGAAAGGTGTTAAACAAGGTGACCCCCTTTCTCCGAAGCTGTTTACCGCCACTCTTGAGGAGGTCTTCAAAAAGCTAGCGACAGGATGGGAAAATAAGGGCATATGCATCGGCGAAGGGAAGCTTACCAATCTTCGATTTGCTGATGATATTGTCTTGTTTTCCTCATCCGCTTCCGAGCTACGTACCATGCTAGAAGACCTCAGTCAGGCAAGCCTCGAGGTTGGACTTCGCATGAACATGTCAAAGACCAAGCTCATGACCAACAGCGTCAGACGCAAAATTTGCGTCGGAGAGGTGGAGATTGCATATGTCGAGGAGTATATATACTTGGGCCAAAATGTTTCTTTCCAGGCGAGACAAGAGAAAGAAGTTAACAGACGCATCGAAAACGCCTGGAAGAGCTTTTGGTCACTTAAAGACTTCATGAAAGGAAATCTACCACTGTCCTTAAAAAGAAAACTCCTGGACATGTGCATTCTCCCCATTCTCACATATGGCGCACAGACTTGGTCTTTGACACGTAAACAGAAATCTGCACTCGGGGTTTGCCAACGCGCTATGGAACGAAGTGTGTTAGGAGTGAAGTTATCCGACCGGATCCGAAACTCCACACTTCGATCCCAAACAAAGATAGAAGACGTAGCTCGGAAAGTCGGAAAGCTGAAGTGGGACTGGGCCGGGCACGTCGCCCGCATGCCGGATACATTTTGGGCAAAAACCACCACCGCATGGAGCCCACCAAATAGACGGCGTCCCGGCCGCCCCAAGATGAGATGGCGGTACGACCTCGACACACACAACCCACACTGGAAGACCGTTGCCCAGGACAGGCAAAAGTGGAGGGATGGTAGGGAGGCCTTTGCCCTGCAGTGGGCTGATTTATAGGCTTAGATAGATAGAAAACTTATACTTTTTTCAGTAGTGTAAATTTTGCATAATAATTATAAATATATTTTCTGTATACACCCATACAAAATCTTATATTCTCTCTTTCCAAATAAGTATAAATAAAGTCCATTGCTATTCAGCGCGGCAATGCTGCTAACGTTATGGGCACTTTTGCAGCAAGAACGATCAGAGGTTGAAAAATTGAATAAGATTTATTTTAAATTTTAAGTTTGATATTGACATCTATTGTGACATTTGTTTGTAATGCCAATAATAAAGTCAAAATATTTTAACGCCCTTGTTCTGAGTAACTCTGTATTAGTTGAAATTATCGATCTATCTGAAAGCTCCGGCGATACCTGAACCAATTGGATTATTAAATTGTTATTGTTACCCGTCAAAGGAAGGAACTCTGGCAGAGGTTCAAAGCTGCTTGAATTATATCTGGTATTTGAACATCGATACCGTTAGCGAATATTCACGTCTGTTCTAGAAGTGTTTGGAACAAGGTATGCTTTGATCCTTTCATGTACCTTGGACCGATAACTGACGTTCTTTGTGATGTATTTAACTATAATATAAAAATTCGGGTTTTCCTTCCTGACGCTATAACTCCAGAACGCACGATCTGATTTCCACGGTTTTGTATTCGTTGGAAAGGTCTCGGGCTCCGTGAGGTATGTAGCAAATTCAGGGAAAATTTCAACTTTGTGGCGAAACAGAGTTCGCCGGGTTTGCTAGTTTTATATTTACTTATATTTTTGAAATGTTGAACCGCCAATGAGCTCGAAGTTTTGGTGAAAGAAAACGCCAAGAAGAAGGAAACCATAGCATGCTGGAAGAACATTTTTCTAGCGCTCGCCTGGCTCGTAAACACGCTGAAATTGAAAATTTAGCACAGCTAAAATAGTGTTCATCCAGCATACTTAAGAGGCAGTTATTCCAGACAAAGCATGCTCCTCCTTACGTCTTATGTCAGAGTGTCATTAGCTCGAGTGGTTATGCGCCCCGCTGTATTTGAAAAGCAACATTTAACAGTTAGGAACGCTACAAAAATACTTCATGAAAGGAAATTCACAAAAACAGTAAAAATCTGTCAGAAAAATCACTGACAATAGTCACTCGCAGCGTCGTTTTTGCTTCATCTACTAGGGTATTGGCACAAAAACTGCTCCAAGGTGCTACTAGAAGTTTTGCGTTTACATTTTAATATTATTTTGCAAGAAATGAACATAATTTTATAGAATAACCGAAAGAGGGTAGGGAGACCTTTTCCCAACAATAAGATCAAATAGGCTTTTAATAATAATTATATTATACACTAACCATTAAATTAAGCGGGTAAAACTTTATAAAATATGAAAAGTATTTATTAAAATAAAATAACTTTACCAAGTATTGTTATACAAAATTATTATTGTCTACTTTTTCCTTGGTAAAATTTAAGTAACTTCGTACGGTGCCAAAAAATATCGCGTCAAATAATATTTTAACTAAAAAGTTATCGTGTCTTTTTTGTAGTAGCCCCCAGAACAAGAATAACAATATCCCAGCCTCACAGCTGCGCCGCATTTCCGCCATCACATCTGACCTCAGTGAGGATAAACAATATCAAATATTTTATTTACCAACAGTTGGTAATACCTTTCACAAATGTTTACCTTCTCTCACGTCATTCTCACGCTGTTTTTACCTTACACACTTTTAACCTCACTTTAGAATCTAAGAGAAATTAAGGATATGAAAACCTGCGAGGTAAAAGGACGGGTGTAATAAGTGTAGCGCCTATAGCTCGGCTAGCTAAGGTGATCTGACGCAATCATCGCAGCTAAGCAACGGTCGATGCGGACAGTATTTGGATAGGTGACCATGCAAATTTTTATCTGGGTGCTACCGTGGGTCGAATGACACGTTAAATTGTAGGTCCCGGCTGTTAGTCTTAGTACAAGAAGTCGTCAAGTCAAGTCAGAGACTTTTGGGCGGCTTGAAAACTCTCGATACCAGAGCTTGGCCACTTAGCTCATACGAAGAAGAAGAAGAATAAAATCCTAACGCGAAATTTTTATTTAATTTTCTTATTTTTGACATGTAGGTAAATGATATTTTTAACTAATTTGTATCTATGTATTGATTACTATTTTATTGAATAAATAAATTAAGAAACGTGAAATGTAACATACTGGAATATAACTCCGTAACCTCAGCCATATTCTAAAAAGACAATGCGTATTTCTTTTATTTAGCCACACAATGTGGGAAACCCGACTATTCTATTCAGCTTTTGGGTTTTAAAATATTCACGCCTCCAGCCGTACTGAATCTATCCGGCCAACAAAGGTCCCGAATTTAGTAGGGTCGCAATTTTTTCCTAATTGGCTCACCTTTGGAGCTTGACAGACATGTTAGTTAGGTCGTACTCGTAATTCTTGGATGGTTCCTTTTGTAACATTTACTTTTGGAGGATACGACGATGTGAAAGGTTTTTCTTGTAATTGTTTACAAAAGTTATAATAAGGTTAAATAAAAAGACAGTCTGGAATACATTTGTGATTTTAGAATATTTAATTAACGTCAGTAAAATTAAAACGAAATTGATTTAATTTCATTTTAATTTTACTTTTATGATTTTGATTATGTGTAATATGGACTATATCTGAAATAAATTATTTGAATTTGAATTAAAAATTACCTAAGATGGAACTTTTTTAACATCCTCGGGTAATGCAATCCACAACTATATATTATTATTTTTGGTTAATTAAGAGCTAGTTTATTAGTTGCTACAATTAATTGTATTATTAAACGAGTTATCTGATTCCATTACCACAGTAAGCTGAACATTAAAGCTAAAAGGCGTTAAGCTGGATAATTGAATTGAACACGCAAATCTATGAACGCATTAATATCTCATACCGTAATGTTGCCACTGATGGGATGATGATTAGTTATTAATTAAAGTAATTGGGATTAAAGTTGAATGAAACGGATTCTGTATTTCAGAAAAAAAGGTACTTATTTAAAATTAAATTAAATTATAAAAAACACAATAATTATTTAAAACTAAAAACTAAAATTACAAATAATAAACTATGCATAAGTCTGTGTTTGTGGGTAGGGTGCCGAATATGCTGGTTGCATTACCAAAAATTTATAACAAAGATTGTTTGTCAAGACGTCAGACGCTCTTAAATTTGTGTAAATAAAGTAGGTAGTTTAGTGATAATCTTTCTTATATATAAAATTTCCATGTCACAGTGTTTGTTACCGTACTCATCCGAAACGGCTTGACCGATTTTATCCAAATTTTATATGCGTATTCAGTAGGTCTGAGAATCGGTTACTGTATATTTAGATTTTTTATTTTTTATTTTTTTTATTAAGGCAAAACAATGTTTGCCGGGTCAGCTAGTATGTATATATAAATATTTGTGTTTGCTATGTTATTTGTGCGTATTTAGATAATCTGGGGTGGGCGATTTGGTATTAACTGTAGCTCTCCTTATGATATGCGTATAATATAAATAAAAAGATTTATGGGTAAATTTCCAGAGCCCTGTATACTGATGTAGGAAGGCCTATCGCTAAGCAAGGATAAAGTGAGCAGATAGCTAGCACCTGCAAGATCCAGGTGGTAAGTTAGCGCCGGGACCCGGCTCCGTCTAACATGTGCTAAGTTAGTTATTACCGCGCTCCCGAGACCGACTGAAATCGGTTTACGGGAGGCGTACGGTGCAATTCATAAGATATCCTCTCCTTCCTTAGCAGTATCCTTCATTGGTGAGAAACGTGACTCTCTTGATGGATTTATTCTTTGAGGAAATACTCTTCGACAGGTACACAACGTGGTCGATGACCGATAGTGACAAAATAATATACTTATTCTAAAACTGCATTTGAACCTACTATATATTCAAAGTTTTGTATATACTCGTTACCTAGAATACAAAGTTGTATATACCCTATTGACTCAGGCGTTACTTTGTATTTGAAAAAAAAACGTTGCAGATAGAAGAAAAAAATATTTAGTGTACTTCCGCTGTAATCTGAAACCAAATTAAGATAAGCTAATGAAAAATCAAATATGTAAAAAAAATATTAGGTATGTTCCTCCGATCGACCACCACACCTCCACTACAACTAGCATTTTTTTTTTTTTTTTTATATTATTGTTCCTTATTTCGGACGGTATCCGAGACCTTGTCTTGCCAGAAGTGGGATTTGCCTGATCCATCAAACCCAAGGTAAGTTTAACGTTTAATTTTTTATGTGCTTTTATTGTGGTGCTATATTTTCTTTTTTATCTTTTTATTTCTAATACCTAATCTACCTTCCGACACACAGCGAAGTTTCTCTCCCCTCGGCTAGAATCCTCATTCGCCGGACTGAGCTGAAACGAAAAATCTAACGTAGCACAGCATTTCTTTTTTTATTTTGATTTTTCCTTAGCTTGTCTTAGTAATTATTATACTAATACTAAAATATTTATTCAGTAAGATATAGGGACATTTCCAAATAATACATTTCTTTAGTTTAAACTAGTTTACAGGCTTAAGTTTGCAGGCATAATCTACCACGCTTACTGACCAAAAGTGTATTAACGGAAACGAAGAAGAAAATAACTTGTACCGACCTTTATTTAATGTCTGAAGTAGTTTTCACCCGTAGTTTGTACCACACAGTTATACATCAGGTAGGTAAGACTTGCACTCGACTTCGTTTATTACATTGTTTTGTTTGGATCCCAGTTAATTAAACTTCCAATCTGTATATACGATTTCAGTTTCAGCGCCAGGACTTACCTTCGCCGGTTTACTTAATTAAACCTGTCAGAATAACTATTGCCAATTCAACTAATTCCAATAAAATACGGTAAATATTTTGTTTTGTTTTCAACACGGGACGCAAAAACGACTGGGGGTTATAAACGTGAGTGTGTTTGTGTGTCTGTCTGTGGCAGCGTAGCTAAAAAATTGGCCAAGTGCAAGTTGGGCTCGCGCATGAAGGTTTCCGTACCATCGTTGCATGGGAGCTCCCCTTAAATGTTTATTGACGTGACAACGTCTTAAATTAGGTTGCGGCTGGGAGTCACTTATGAAAAAGTGTAACGCCCGGTAACGTTACGATGAGTCACCGAACGAGAGAGAGGCCCGCCGAATGCCTTGCGTCTCTCTCCCACTCAACTATGATCGGTCTGCCGCGCGCGCAGCACGCGGCAGACGTTGTCACGTAAAATCTTCGCCCGTAAAACCGACTTTACAGGCAACCATTTTTTTATTTTAATTTTAGTAGGTTAAGGATTAGTTTTACTGGTGTGAGTTGGAGTGGAGGTGAGGTGGTCGGTCGGAGGAAACACACCCAAACATTTTTTTGAATATTTTAATTTTTCCTTTGCTTATCTTAATTTGGTTTCAGATCACAGCGAAAGTACACTAAATATTTTTTTATAATAGGCTCCGAAACTACTGGACCAATTTGAAAACTTTCACCGTTGGGAAGCTACATTATCCCTGAGTAGCATATGCTATAATTTATTTTTTCTTTTCAACTTCTAACAGACGAAAGATTATTTTATAACCCGTGCGAAGCCGACGAAGGGACGATTTGCTAGTTTCAAATAGATTGACAAGCGACTTGAAGCGAACTAACGGAATTGCAACCTGTCTAAAAGGCACAGAAGTCTTCAAGCTGCAGAAATTACTTCAGCAATATTCTCATATATAAACTGCTATGTAATCTGTGTCTGCTATAAATAATGGGTGCCTTAGAAAATAATGGGTGCCTTAGACACTGCGCGATATCAATACTTGACAAATAAATAAGAAAAATAAGATGTAATATTTTTGTAAAATGTAATTTTTCATTCTCATTTTTAATTTATTTTATTTTTTGACATTTTATAATTGTATAGTTTTGGACATTATGTAGGTATTTTGATTCACATGTATGTATGAGTCCCTGTTACTTGAAATAAATGATTTGAAATTTGAAATATTATAATACAAACTATGACATATTCTGTGTCTCGTGCGTACTAACTGCTACATTGTCTGTGTCACATATAGTTGCAGACCAAGTCACGTGCGCGCGCGTGCTCGGGAGTCGTGTTCGTTTTGTTCGCGTACGAATTATTCATATTCTCCTCAATCCAGACGTGACACCCGGATTACTTACCCGCTAATACATTTTTTTTTTCTCGTGTTGTAGCTTGCATTTCAGCTCACTTTTTTTAGTTATTTTATTTAACAACAAGTAACACAGATTAAACCAATTACATTCATTATCTAAAATTTATCTAATAGTATTAAACTAAATTCTTAAACTTAATCAATAATTAGCAATATAAATTTCTCAAACTGTCAAGAACAATATTTATTTATTATTTATATTTTTTTTTTACATTCACACACGGCTGGTTAGCCCCATACTGAACCATTTCTAGCTCGTATTATGGTTGCTAAAACAACTGATATACTACATTTACATACATACATATTATATATAAATAAATATTAATACATATTTAACACCCAGACCCAGGCCAACAAATTTAGTTAAGCACAAAGATGTTGGCCGTGCCGGGAATCGAACCCGGAACCTTCTGATTAGCAGTCCGGCATGGTAACCTTTACGCCAACGAGGTCGTCGATAATGTAAGAGTACAATAAAGTAACATTTAATATTAGTCATATATAAATAAATAAATAACTAAATTTAAATAATTTAACATTTAAGGAGGCTCCCATACAACAATGGTACGGAACCCTTCATGCGCAAGCCTGACTCGCACTTGGCCAATTATTGTAGGAACCTATTGACTCAGGCGTTACTCTGCGAAGATCCATTGTAGATAGAAGAAATTTTTTTTTTGTGTATTTACACTGTGATCTGGAACCAAATCAATCCTTTATCTTAATTTGGTTTTAGATCATTTTTTCTTCTATATATTAGTAAGGAAGTAAGGATTACGTGATGTGTCTAACTATATGTAACTATACCTATATGTATATGTATACGTGGTAGAGTTAGGAGGTCGGCAGTATGCTGGCTCCGCGGAAATTCAATTTGATACCGTAATGAGAAAATGTAATCAGAGCATAACGACGCAGCCTCGGATTTCATTACAGTCAGTTTTATTGATCTGCCAAGACTTCCGTAAGTCCTACGAGATTAGCTAGCATATGTAGCCCACTTTATGTTCCCACTGCTGGGACTCGACGCCTTCTCTCACGAGGAAAGAGATATAGAAAGAAAGAAAGGAAGAAAATGTTTTATTATGCACAAAAACAGAGTTACAAACGTACATAATATAAACAATCAAATTATCGTTGTGCACAAAAGGCGCCAGTTCAGCAAATGCTGAGAGTACCTCGTAGGTACTCCAGCGCTGGATTTTAACCTGCGCCTTTGCTTATTATCCAGGCACAGTATATGGCCAGTGAGATAACAAAGACAGCATCTTTGCACAATTGAAACATAATTTTCAACACAAACTTAAAAATACATATAGCAGATAATTTATCTAGGTAAGAGATAGGTACACAAAACTAAAATAATATAAGCCATTATTCACCACGGCCAAGAGCTGGTTGGCGAATGACACACGTCTTCGGATATATATGATTTTTCTACTATAAATGGGCTCGTGCTTGATCACAATTCACCTAATGAGAAGCGACATAATGACCTAAGGTGTAGCGCTCTTACCCAGAAAAAACGGTTCACTCTTGCTTTGAAAATCGCCAGTTTGTAATTTTCGGGGAACAGGGAGCTTGGCAAAGAATTCCACACCTTCGCGGTTCGCACAATGAAGGTGGAGGCAAACCGCTTAGTACGCGCCTTTTAAACCTCCACGGTATAACGATGCCGCCTTGGTGTTTCCCTGCTCGTCCTATAGAGGAAATTGTAGTCCCCTCAAGCAGGTCGGTTTATTCACGGTGTTTTCTTTCACCGTAAAGCGAGAGCAAATCTACACATAACTTGAAAAACAAGTCATTGGTGTAGGGTTGAGATCGAACCAGGTGCCCGTCTGATTGGAAAGCAGCTATTAACCATCTATCCACAATCGCTTTTTAACAAGATCGGCTGAAAGCGAGTGAGGCAAGATCAGCTAATCTATGCACAAATCCATTTACCTACACGACTGCTTTTTCTTTTCGCATTACTTAAGTGAGTGTTCCAATATTTTTCATCTTTTAAAGCGACGGCGAAACGATATGGATACACTTCGAAAGAAATATAGTTCTTCGGAGAGTGAAGAAGTGAAAAAGATGGATATGCCTTTTGAAACAATAATAATTGGCAAGTGCAAAGGGCTTACGCATGAAGAATATAAAATACTTAGAATAAAAAATAAAGATATCTGTAATATACCTGTAATATTTGTAATCTGTTGTACTTTGAAAACTGTTATCGTAAGGCATATTATATATTTACTCGAAACAAACGGTCACACTTACTTAAAAAACGTTGGATATACGTCCAACGGGTTTCGACGCATTACGAGTGTCATCATCGGGGACGAGCTGCACACGGACTGTCACCGACGAGATCCGCACGCAGACTCTCTCAGATGATGCTCGTAATGCGTCGAAACCCGTTGGACGTATATCCAACGTTTTTTTAAGTGTGACCGTTTGTTTCGTGTAAATATTTGTAATCTGGTTTTTCGTAAAAACCCCCTTGAGTTTTTATTTTATAATTTATTTTTAAAGTTAATTTATTACTTTATTTTCATCGTAATCGGTTCAGCCGTTTGAGCGTCAAGAAGTAACAAACATCTAAACTTACTTACGAACAAGTTTTCGCATTTACGACTATAATGTTAGTAGTATATTCGCCAATATTTAAAATGTCTTCATAGAAATCGAGAAAAAATTGAAAAAAGTGTTTTTTTTTTAATGGGAAACAACCCCCTACTTATTCTCATGGTCTTCGTTTTATGAATGTAACCATAAATCTGAGAATTTGATCGACAAAGCTAACTATTTAGTCCATTAAATCCATGCTATAATTAAATCGATAAATCTAAAAATTAGGTCGATAAAGCTAATTAATTAGTCAGAGAGAAATCTCAAATATCTGTTCTATTCAAACCATTTGGACAGAAACAAATTGTCCATTAACAAATAAATGCAAGAACCTTGAATAGTCTTTATGCAAATTGGATTCATTGAAGTGATCAAATAGCGATCTCGTCTGACCAACAATTCCGATAATGCTCTCAACCCTAGCTACTTAACGAATGCAAAAACAATCTGCTTTGCCAAATAAATTAGTTTAACACTAGATAAATGAAAATCTACCGCTTGGAACTACGAGTATAATGTTATTTAATTTGTAACTCTATAACTAAAATTAACTAATTATTTGACTTTAAAAGGGAGACTAGCTTGGTGGGAAAACTTTTTTTTTACTATTAAGACACATTTCACACACGGCTGGTTAGCCCCTTACTAAACTATTTCTAGTTTGTATTATGGTTGCTAACACAACTGATGTACTACATAGACATATTATGTAGTACATACAGTAAAGGGTTAACCACCCGTGTGTGTAATATGTCCAAAAAAAGTATAAATTGAAACCTTCTAGAATAGACGGTGACCTACCTGCAGTCGAGGTAACGAACTAGGTGAAAAGTTAAACTTGGCTCCGGTTTAAATTAAACCAGTTTTAACTAAAAAACGTAGGAATTGCGAGCTTGGATGGATTGTGTGACACGGTACGTATTTTAAATATATTGTTTCAATTTTTTTTAAATAATTTTCAATTTAATGTTTCAAAATTTTGTTAAACATATAAATTAACTATTTGAATTTATGTTAGCTTACAAATCTTTATTTCAAATTATGTTATACATACATCTATAATAACTACATATTATAATTTATGTAAATAAAATACTTGAAATTAGAATAAAATACTTTATATAAAATTATGTTACATGTACGAATATAACATAATATATGTTATGATTCATGCAAATAAAGCAGTTTTAAAATCAATTTAAATACTTAACTTTAGCCTAGCAACATTTTTCATAAATCCAACGGGCCGGATTACAGCGTTGAAACTCGGCTACCAGGTCGAGGGTCAAAACTAGCTGTTCTCGGTTAAATATTAAATTTAATGACCTGCTTTTGTCACCCAGCGAGTTATTGCACTGAATACACGCGCGATTATTATTTCAGCGCTAATTTACCTGTGACCTCTCAGAAGGACCCGGGGGAGTGCTGAGTTTGTGTAGCCGTGACTCATATTTGACATCTTGACCGCTTTCTGCAGATATTGGTGGCGATTCAGCGGCACATACGACTAAACTAAATTTAAAGAAGCCCCGTCTCTTTTCATCTTAGGTGGCCAGAAAGAGACGGCACGTTCTGAACCACAGACAAAACAACTAAAATCACGTCGTTGACCATAATACACCTGATGGTAAGTGATATTGAGGTCTACGGTGGATCGCACTAACCTAGAAGGAACCGGTAATATAATCTTATAAAAATACTAGCTGACCCGGCAAACGTTGTTTTGCCTCATTTAGGAGTATGAAAAATAGATAGTAGCCGATTTTCAGACCTACTGAATACGCGCATATACAATTTGGTAATAATCGGTCAAGACGTTTCGGAGGAGTACGGTAACAAACATTGTATCACGGAAATTTTATATAACATCATTATATTTTATTATTTTATTGATTTGTAAATTGCAAATTTATACATAAAGAACTTTAACTTTGACAATGATTAAATTATATTAGAACATTAAAAAAAAATATTGAATGAAAAACTATAAACCTTCTCCGTCCACAATCATAACTATAAAGTGATACAAACAAGGAACCGCAGACATATTCAGTGAACAGATCGCTTGTCTCTTATATCGGGGCGGCAAATCTTGAGCAGGGGCCAATTTTATATAAAAGAAGAAATTCCATTCAATTATCTTATTCCATTTTGAGAATCATTAAAAAGCAACTGACACTTTCCAGCCAAATTCAGTTACTCACAAAGAGCTTCGTTACCAACTGTTTATTTTAAAATAACTTCTAAATGTAACCGAGGTAGCCGTTATTCCATCCATCAAACTTGGAAGCGGCGCGAGAAATTCGCTAATACACAACTTAATAATTCAGCCAAAACTTTTTGTTTATCTGCATTATTTACTTCCTTTCAGAGCTCCAAGTCTTATAATAAATTAGTGGTAATTCTGTCCTGACCCTCGTAAGATGATAAGCGCAAATCTCGGCCTTCGGAAGTTCCAAAATCGAGACCGGAAATTAATTGGCAACATTACGGACAGTTTACAAGTCGACGCTCGATAAACAAGTTTTATATTATGGAGGCTACTGGCATCTCTCGACTTGTCGTTCGAAGAGTCAGCATCTCCTGATGATGCCTTGTGGTTAGGCGAAACACGTGTAGAGTTAAGAATTTCCGAATTGTGATAGGCAACGTTAATCTTAATTAACGTTAGTTATTTTTTCCTTTACTTGTCTTAATTTGGATTTCGGATCACAGCGGAAGTACACTAAATATTTAATTTTGTCTTCTATTTACAATGGATTTCTGCAAAGTAACGCCTGAGTCAATAAGTTAGCTACTGGCATTGTTTCAAAATTCTGTAATTCTGAAATTTTAATTATTTAACTGGAAGGAGCTGGCCAAGGATAGAAAAGCGTGGAGATCGTTGGGGGAGACCTTTGTCCAACTGTGGGACAATATAGATTAGATAAAAAAACAGCTCAGTCCGGCGAATGAGGATTCCAGAGAGAAACTTCGTTGTATTGCTAGATAGATTAGGTATACTGGTGTAAGTTGAGTGGAGGTGCGGTGGTCGGTCGGGGAACACACCAGCTATCTCCAAGCAAAATTTCAAACATATCGAATAAGCCGTTTCAGCGTGAAGAAGTAATTAATACACTCACACATAAACTTTCGCATATGTTATGTTAGTAGAAAATAGGAAAGTACGGAACCCTTATATATATATGGACCAAGCGGAAAGCCAATGCAAGCCTCATCGCCCGCATTTCAAATAAGATTAAGAATACGAAACCCTAAGTTCGCGAGGCTGACTCGCACTTGTCCAGTTTCATTCTGATTCAGTATAAAACTTAACATAATTTTTTCGTCCTTAAAATAAATAAGCCATTTTACTTGCTAGCTGAATTCTAGTTTCCAAGAAACTGTTACTACCCTAACTTGAACAAAGAAAACATCTGGCAATCTCCAGCCTCCAAATCTACAAGACGGAACGCGAAGCGATGTGATAAATAATTCATTTACTTCAATCTCGATAGAGCCTGATTAACATACGGTACGTATAACGTATCTACCTATAGATATATCTCTATGGCAACAGGGTCCGGGACTAGAAGGCGGAGGTTACTGGTTACAACCATGAAGGTTTGTTATGTTTTACATAATTAAATTGGTGGAGTCTAGTTTACCCCTAAAATGTATTCAGGTATTGGTACTATAGACACTGTAGTAGATCCAACCGTTTCACTTTTTGTTGGATCTACATATTATAATTTGTTGGTTCTACTATTATAGATGCAAACCAGTATTATCAAAAATATTAAGTGGTATATTACAATTCAAAATAAATTAGGACCACAAGATTAATTTAGAAGGCCACTCCGGATAGAACCTGATGGAAAGGTACCCATAACGCTCGTGGCATTCCCGCGTTGAATAGCTATGGATAGCCTTTGCGCCAGGTACGATCCGGGTATTATTGTGTTTCGGTTTAGGGTTTTTAGTCCAAGTTAAAGTTAAATAATTTATTGCAGTTTCAGAGTGTTACCATATTGTACAATTAGTTTAAATGTCCGAACTGAAACCTGCCACTAAGGCATGCTAAATATACCTATTATGAAAGCTGGTTTCTGTACTCGTATGTTTAGGTATTATGTAGTATATTAGTTGTGTTAGCAACCATAATACAAACTAGAAATGGTTTTAGTATGAAAATAAAATACAGCAATAAATTGTATCATTTCATATCCCAACAATTACTTGACCGATTTTTATTAATATTTAGGAAATGTATTTTGAGTTTGGTATTTAATATTAAAATCGACGTGTAAACAGCGCTGCAACTAAATTCTTCTTTTTGTGGGAACAAAAACGACGGGATGTTATAAGTTTGGTGTGCCTGTGTGTCTGTCTGTCTGTGACATCGTAACTGCCGAAAGGATATACCGATTTGCATTAAGTTTTTTTGTTTTGTAGGGAGTGTTAGTCGAGACTGACATTCGCTATGGTGGATTCAACATATTTTCACAACTTAGTCTATTTATTTTATCTGTGGCCTTTACGGTATGACCGTAATTTCGCCAATGTCACGTTACAAGAGAGTCAAACGCAGATTGGATTGGCTGGTGACTGGAGCAGACTGGACCACAACTCTGTTATTATAGGTATTAATGAGGGCCTAACATCAGAATACAGAACTTTATCAGCCATAAATAACATACGTTAAAGGCAAGTCACACTACAATATTTATATAATACTTAAAAATACTAAGTTGTTAGATTAAATTAAATAAACTTACTAACTTAATTAAATAAATATTCTACCCCATTAAATACTACACACAAAAGTACGTCATGTTTTTCTTTTCTATTAAATTTAAAATACTACTTTTTACACGTGGAATAATTCTGCAAGCTCCATATTCATATATTCCCTTAAATTATAAAAGGAATTATGTTATTTTCTCTGGCAACTTGTTGTACATTAATATTTTTGTATAACATCCCTGTTTCTGTACTTTAGCTAGTCTATTTGCTGGTAAAACTTTACCTATCTTCCTACGTAAACAATGTGGAATAGCATCTTTTTTGTCTTGGTACATTTTATTATCATAAATTTCTAGCAGGTTATTATATTATATTATGTACACTGAAATTACTATCATTATCCTATCCTTTTCAAAATATTTCCGAACTAAGCTACGTTTCTTCATCTTGACCTGCTATTATCAGGCTGAACTCTCTCTGGTTTATTTGTTTGCCTCACAGTGCAGTAGCACGTGTTCTACCGCACAAGATGATAGTTTGCCCTCCATTGCTAATCCTCAGACAAACAAACCATCTGATGCAACAGGGGTGGTACAGGTATGCCAGCGACCCAGGGCTGTGCTTCGTTATTTCAAAGCGCTCGGTTGGCTTGGGTAGGCTGGTAAGGGGGGAATGCACAATACGCCCCTAGCGGGATGTTAGTGCAGATCTCATCACCCCCACTTCAAATTAGAATTAGGGCTTGACAAGTAGAGTACATACAGTACGATTAATTTCAAATCCAAGATGTTTACCTCAACAAAATGTTCTGGCAGAGGTTATCTAAATTTCTAATTTAGTCTGGTTGCTCTCGTCTATTAAATGAAGCATCACTTATTTTGCCATTGCAAGATGAAAAATATAGTTTGTTACATAAATATTTGTCGAGGTTTTTTTGCAATATTTTACCGAAGCCAAAATAAAATCATATTTCAGTTCGGTGTGTTCTTTTTATTTTTGTAACAGCTATAATTTGAATACTGACCGATAATAAAACAATATGGTTTTCCGAATTCAGTGCCGCTTGATTTCGTGGAAATGAAACATGTAAAAGTTAAAACAAAATATTCTATATCGTATTTTATCCAAAAAAACTTATACGTTATACAAATATTGGAGAAATCCAGTGTAACTCAGATAGTTTTCGCGTCCAATTTCCCGCTTCGAATCGATGACTATGAATCATTTTGACGACCTCATTGTAGTAATGGTTACCATGTTGGACTGTCAAACGAAAGGGTCTCGGGTTCGATTACCGGCACGGCCAACTTATTCGTGATGAACTAAATTTGTTGGCTGTCGGTCGGGGTGTTGAATATGTATCGATATATATGTATGTATGGTATATCAGTTGTGTTAGCAACCAAAATATATACTGGAAATGGTTTACTTTTGGCTATCCAGCCATGTGTGAAATATGTCGTAATATAAAAAAAATATAATATATCAGATTTTGTGTTATCATGTAACCTAATACTTATCTGATACTTAGAACAAGTATCCATGTAGAAGGTTTTTTATGCATCACATTTGCTTAGACGTTAAATATTATCAATTATAACTGTATTATAACTTTTCAAAATCGAGTCGCGCGCAAAATATAGAGTCGCGCGCGCGCATCCATATGTGGCGAGCGTGTTTTGGACTGCGTACTGCGTAGCGGTATCCGTAAACATGTCGAACGTTTTAAAATGTAGTCAGTGTAATCTGATTGTGAACGAATTACTTTCATATGTGCAGAACAAAGTGTCCGTTATTGACGAAGATACACTGGTTCGCGTGTGTACGTCGGCTTTCGAAACTAGTGAAATAAAAACCGCCAAGTCACTTCTCTTCGAGGCGATCCCTACGGATAAACGAAGAATTACGCGCAAAAATGCTGGGAAGGAAAAGCGTGATTTAAATGACATTATAAATTTGTTTAAATCCACGGAGCCTGACATTATTCCTGTTTTTGTGGCGAAGGATCTAGATAAATTGCCTCCGATCACGTTTGACCATCTAGATTGCACCAAGTTACTAAAGGACATGGTGATAATCAGAAGTGAAATTGAGTGCATTAAATCATCATACGTAACACACGACGATCTGAATGATCTCAAGAGAGATATATCTCGTTTAAAAACCGATTCGTTGCCGCCTTCATCGGCTTCTAAAGTAAATATGAAGCGAGGCGCCTGGCGCGACAGTGGACCCATGGGAATGTCACCCGATTGCCACGCTTCTACACTTAACGAGTCTCAAACTGAGCACGATCAAATATCTGTAGACACCGTATCACCCTCGCCATCATACAGGGAGATGAGGGTAGATGTATGTGTACATAAACCCGTGGAGCGCAAATTGTTCGAGCGTCAACAATCGTCAGCGATTGAGGCGTACAACGCGGCACACTGTAGCGGAGTGAATGGCGCGAGCGCGGGCGCGGGCGCAGGCGCGGGCGCGAGCGCGGGGGGCGCTAGCCTGCTGCATGCGCCGGCGCTGCGTCTCGAGTCGAGCGCCCGAACCGGTTCTACAGCGAGCGGCCCGGCGGCCGCGACGATGACGTCACGGAGCCCGGCGCAGGCTCAAGCGATAACACGACCGCGTCAACCGACTGATAAGGCTAGTAACACACCGGTGGCGAGGCGGGCGACTGAGCAGCAGGAACGAATACTTACAATATCGCCTCCGAGTAGTACTGAAGACTGGCAGCTAGTGCGACGTAATAAGCAACCTAAGTATCGGTATGTTGGCAAGTCGGGTGTAGCTAGAGATTTGGAATGCAATTTTAGGGCTGCTGATAAGAAAATTCCTATTTTTATTACGAACATTCATCTTGATACTAATGAATCTGACATAGTTAATTATATCCGGAAAAAGACAAAAGAAACAGTATGTTTGGAGCAAATTAACATGAAAACGCAAAGAGGGCACAAAGCTTATAAATTCTTAACTTCGGAATGCAATGTGTCTCTTTACTTGGATGAGCATCTGTGGCCTGAGGGTATAATTTTCAGACGATTTGTAAATTACAAAAATAAAAGATCGAGTCCCCGTGGTGTCACCGGCCTAAATAATGCACGGAATGAATAGCGGCCCATATCGTATAGCTAGTTATAACTGCAAAAACGTAAAGCGTTCAATCGATGACGTCAGGAGTTTATGTCGTACGTGCGATGTTGTGTGCCTACAAGAAACTTGGTTGTTACCACACGACATCCCATTTATTAGTACTATACATAGCGGATTTGGATATACTGGGAAGTCAGCGGTTGATACGTCAGAAGGCATTCTGCGCGGGCGCCCATTTGGCGGAGTGGCGATATTATGGCGGCACAGTGTTTTTAGCCAGGTTTCAGTGTTGCCATGCGATAACAAACGTATGTGTGCGGTTAAAATTACTACTTGTGATCGTGAGATAGTAATAATAAGTATTTATATGCCAACCAACTCAGCGGAAAATTTAGATTTATTCAATGAGTGTTTAAGTGAATTATGTGCATTAATACAAACATACGGTATTGAATCGGTGTTTATATTAGGCGATTTTAATGCGGACCCGCGACATTTGTTTTTCAAAGAACTGGTAAATTATTGTAGTGAGCAGTTTTTGTCGTGTGTTGACGTAGACGTTTTAGGATTGGACTCGGGAAATTATACCTATATTAGTCAAGTTTTTGGTACTTGTTCGTGGTTGGATCACTGTCTGGCAACACACGCAGCAAAGCAATGTGTAACGAACGTAGTTATAAAATACGACGCAATGGTTTCTGATCATTTGCCATTAATTATTGGATGTTCATTTAGTTTATTGACCCCTAAGATATCCCATGCTATTAAAACAGATAACAAAGTGATATGGGGAAATAGAAATGACGAGCAAATTGCGAAATATATGACTGAATCTAATAAATTGTTAAAATTAATTGACTTTCCGATTGAATTTACTAATTGTGCTAATTATAATTGTAGTGATGTTGGTCACGGGCGTATTCTGGACAAGCTTTATTCTGATATCGTCACTGCCCTTTGCACCGCGGCCACGGCATCTGCGGCGGAAAATCGAGAGGATGTGAGGCGGCGGACCGGGGGGTGCTCACGCGTAGTGGGTTGGAACAAGCACGTCGCCGGCGCTCACAGGGTGGCCAGGTCTAGCTTCCGGGAATGGGACTTGTGTGGTAGACCTAAGAATGGTTCTGTTTATAAAGAGATGTGCGAGAGCAGAAGAGTATTCAAATCGAAACTAAAATGGTGTCAAGGTCACCAAGATCAAATACGGATGGATGCTCTCGCTGAAAGTCATCGTAAGGGTGATTTTCGCGGTTTTTGGCAGAAAACGAGTAAAATGAATACTCGACCTGGGCTTCCTGCGAGCGTTGGCGGGGTGAGTGATCCCAAAGGCATTGCTGATCTTTTTAGAGAAAATTTTAATGTCAAATCTCCACGTGGTCCAGCTTGCGGGGTGCTCAGCGCTGAGACGAGTGGTCAGCCCGTTAGAATGAGATTTGTAGCGAAAGACGTAGCGAACATTATTAAACACATGACTAGAGGTAAATCTCCGGGTCATGACGGGCTCAGCATTGAGCATCTTCTGCATGCTGGACCTCATATGTCACGAGTATTAGCAATGTTTTACTCACTATGTGTGAGCCACAGCTACTTGCCGGCAGATTTTATGAAAACTGTAGTAGTACCTGTAGTGAAAAACAAGACGGGTGACTTAGCCGATACCAGTAACTACAGGCCTATCTCTCTTGCTACTATTTTGGCTAAAGTGTTTGACGGTCTGCTTAATGCACAATTAAATACATATGTCGCTCTCCATGACAACCAGTTTGGGTTTCGCCCCAAACTTTCAACCGAGGGTGCAATATTGTCTCTTAAGCATACCGTTAATTACTATACAATGAGAAATACGCCGGTATACGCGTGTTTTCTCGATTTATCCAAAGCATTTGACCTGGTCATGTACGATAGCTTGTGGAGAAAACTGGATAGCATAAACGTACCTAGTGAAGTAATTAGCATGTTTCGATATTGGTACGGGCATCAGGAAAATTATGTTAGATGGGCAGGGACGATGTCAGAACAATATCGGCTTGAGTGCGGAGTCAGACAGGGCGGTTTGACCTCTCCTATGCTCTTTAATCTCTACATGAACGACCTGATCGTCGCGCTCAGCAGTTGCCATATCGGTTGTCATATAGATGGAGTACCTATTAATAATATTAGCTTCGCTGATGATATGGTGTTGCTGGGCGCGTCGGTATGTGGTCTTAGAAAGTTGATGAGTATATGTGAAGAATATGCACGTGACCACGGATTAAAATATAATGTGACGAAGAGCCAGTTCATGGTCTTTGAGGTTGGCCAAAAATGTTCCCAAAGTGTGCCTCCAGTGAAGTTGAATGGAGAGGGTAGACAAATTCAAGTATTTGGGGCATATTTTGTCTGCTGACTTAAAAGACCATGAAGACATGGAGAGGGAGCGGAGGTCGTTGTCTATACGGGCAAACATGATAGCCCGCAGGTTTGCTAGGTGTTCAAGAGAAGTGAAAGTATCGCTTTTCAAAGCTTATTGTACATCACTATACACCTGCAGCCTGTGGGCGCGTTACACGCAAAAGAGTTACAGCGACCTCCGAGTTCTCTATAACAACGCGTTTAGGATTGTGGTGGGGCTGCCCCGGTTCTGTAGCGCCTCGGGCATGTTCGCGGAGGCCCGCACTGCCTGCTTTCATACCTCGATGCGCCGGCGGAGCGCCTCCCTGGTTCGCAGAGTACGGACCAGCTCCAACACAATCCTGGCGATGATCGCCGACAGGCTGGACTGTCCCTACATGCGGCATTGCTGCAACAGGCATGTTCCAGCAGTGCCGTTTGTGAGGGACTATTGAAGTACTGTTTGTGAATGTTTTTTTTTGACTTTTTATTTTATTTTTAAATTGTAATATCTATTTGTAACTTTTATTATTTGTTTTTTTTTTTTTTTTTTTTTGTAATGAAATTTAATTGAATTATAAAATGTGTAATGCAATGTATCTAATTTAGAATTAATATGGGTCCTTGAAACCTGAATAAATAAATTTATTATTATTATTAAAATAAAAAAAAAAACAAAATTCAAGTTATTTTTTATTCATTAAATGCTGTACATTATTTATTTTCCCTAACCCTTAAACTGGACTGAGCGCCCGTGTCATGGAGGCTATGTGTTCCTTCCAATGACTTAAATTACAATGTTGTACATCATGTAATAGGACTACAATTTCAAATATTTGTGACATGCTTTAATTTACTTATCCTAACAAAATCAATTATTAATTATTATTATATTACATTACATTATCATTTTATTATATTTACTACATTATATTATCACTCTATTACAATCATTAAATTTGCTGGGTTAGCTAGTAATTCTATAAACTATCTTTTGTCTAGAATCTGATTAAGAAAATGTCATAGTGAAGACTCATTGCTGCAGTTAGCACAGTATTTGTTATGCACCACACACCCATTATCTCGGGAAGCCGCAACTGGCAGGCTGAGCACTTAATGGATGTAGAAACGACTGGATAAACTGTGCGTGTGGGATTAATGTACATAGAGATTATTAATCTCTCGTAACCGAGGCTCTTCTAACTGATGATGTAGATGGATGCATATTATATTGTACGTATGTATATTAAACATACATTAACCAGCGAACTAGAATAAATAGAATAGTAACTTGGCCGGTAAAATGGTTCCACGCGTAATCGTAAAATACCGCGGTGGGCGGGGCAAAATAGCTATTCGCGCGCCCGCGTGGCGTCAAATGGTGTGGCACGGCACCAATCGCGTGCGAGCTTTGTGTGTGTGTGTTTCCTTAGGATAGCAGTGTAATTGTGTGCGTAGGTGGATACAAATTCTAAGCGGCAAATTTATGGAGTTACTCTTCCGTTTATTCTAGTTCTCTGTATATTTCTCATTAAAGAGAAGTGTATTTTGTACCTATCAATGTGAATCTATTATATTCTGCTACTTAGCGTGTGTGAGGTGTCAGTTGCAAATTAAAGTCAGGATCCAAGTTCCGTAATTTTATTAAATCATTACTCTACTTATGTACTATTTTACAGCCTATCCTTTGCGTACTTGTCGTGCGGACATTAGCTGCGCCGTTTATGTAAATAAACGATCCCGCGCCGCGTACCTTCAGTTTGCCTCGAGCCACTGGCGTATGCGCACGTCCGTCTATGCTCTGCAGGAAATACCGCGTGCACATCTCCACAAATGCATGTAATAAGATAGCAAATATCGAGTGCCTGTACATTAAATACTTTCTAAAAAACTTACTTTTTCTTTCTTCCTTCTTGTTTTCGGTATTTCTTTCTTTCTTTTTCTTCCGTTCTTTCCTTATTTTATTCCTTTCTTTCTTTCCTTCTCTCTTTCTTGCTTCCGTTATTTTTTCTTTCTTTTTTTCTTTTTACCTTTCCTTCTCTCTTTCTTGCTTCCGTTCTTTTTTCTTTCTTTCTTTCTTTTAATCTTTCCTTTTGTCATTCTTTTCTTCTTTTTTTAACTAGTTAATTTTGTCATATTATTTTGGGGCACCTTTTAACATCTAAACTGTCAAACTGTAAAATTTGTAGCTCAGCCATGTTCCCTGTTTAAATCATGTTCACCGACTGTGTCGTAAAAAGATTGTTAGATTGAACTTTAACTTTTTGCGGCCATTCAGGACCCTCCTCGACACCTCCTGACGTTCAACTCATTAAAGTAAGGAAATAAGTGAAAAACTTGAACACTTTCAAGTATTATAATTTGATGAGAATCACGATGTTTTGATAAATGGTCATGTTGGAATACATTTTTAGTGAAAAAGAAATCGTAAAATAAACTGTATCTCTTAAATTGTGTAAAAAATGTATTATTAAACTTTTCCTTATATTTTTTTATTAATATTGATTTTGATTTTTCTAACTTTGCAAAACTTAGGGTCCCGTACCAAAAGGGTTCTAGCAGGACCCTATTACTAAGACTTCCCTGTCCATCCATGTGTGTCACTCACCGCTACACAATCAATTTCACATTCCATTTAAAAGGAGCAAATTTTGCAATATATATTTAATAACTTAGTGTTTTGGGTAATATGTGTGATTATATGCTTATTTTATTTGACTCCGAGTAAAAGAGCCAATGTGGATTGGCGGTGAAAACGTCTGCTTTTCAATCAGATGGCCTCTGATTCGATGCCTTACACCAATGACTTGTTTTCAAGTTATGTGAAGATTTGCATTAACTTTACGGTAAAGGATTTAATCCGAAGACGTGTGACATCCGCTAACCCGCGCTTGGCCAGCGTGGTAGATTATGGCCTATATCTCTATCCTCAGCCTAAGCCTTGAGTCCAGCAGTGGGAACGTATAGTGGGCTGCTTATGCTAAGCTACATTAGCCCGGTATTTCTTAACTTAACACAGTGGAACGACATATTTGAAATACTTATCGCAAAATTTTACGTATTGAACCATGTCCTAATCGCGACTAGAATACCCAGTTTCTACATATTTCCACATCGGAAAAGCCGATGTTGCCTAAGGGACAGGAATTGATAAAAGCGCCTGATTGTCGTCACCCCGCGGGACACTGCTTCAGTTTGAAACGAACAATAATCGAAACAATACAACTGCCAAGGGAGCACGTGTTCTCACGAGCAACCTGATTTTCGGGAAACAAATCTCATTGGGAAGTCTGTTTGTGATTTCTGCGCAACTGTGTCGTAGACATGTTTGTTTAGCCTTGTTTTTACTAACATCGGTGCATGACTTATCTTTTTTTTCATATAGTTTATATAAAATATCCATGACACAATGTTAGTTACCGTACTTCTCTGAATATATAAAAAAACTAAATTTGGTATATATCGGTCAAGGCGGTCTTTACCAAGTTTTATATGCGTATTTATTAGGCCTGAGAATCGGCTACTATCTATTTTCCATACCCCTTAGTGATAAGGGTTGTTCACTCTTAAATATATTTTTTTAATTTTGCGACTATTTTTTTGGTTTTTATTTTTTTATAATGTGGCTTAAAACACATATGACGCTACATTTTACTTTTTATCATTAATACCTATTTTTTATGGCCATTTTAGTAATTTAATCTTTTTTCTTCCCGCTCGATAACTGATCAATTATAGTGTTTTAACTGTACTTAATGCAATACAAGTAACGCTTAAACGCTTGAAGTATATACGTAAAGTTTACCTAATATTCACTTTAAAATTAAATTTAAAATGAAATAAACATTTAAAAGGGATTCCCAGGCATCGGACGTGATGTTGAGCATTTTGTTTCTCGTTCTTTATAACGACAACTTGTAGACGTTTGAAATATGCACAGAATACTTGAACTTACGAAGTTTTAACAAAATAAAATATATTTTTTTAACAAAATAAAAGATATTTTTTTTAACAAAATAAAATATATATTTTTTTACAAAATATTTACCAATTTTATAAATAACGGTACGGAACCTTTCACGCGAGAGCTAGATTCGCATTTGGCCAATTACTTCTTTATATTTATACCTGTAGGTTTTTCGTAGATTTGTTTTTAGAAAGGCGTTCGCTTGCTATCCTCATGTCAAATTTTGTCCGAGCCAGACTGGTCTAACAACGGCCAAGTTTGTGATGGGCGTGCGAGCAAATTGGCAGGCTTTTGGCAGCCCGACGGCAGCCTGAAATGCTAGTTCCTGAACCAGACTGACTTTTATTTTTGCTCTCTCACAAAAACGTACAGCGAAAGCTTCGAGTCAGTGCCCTATACTCGTATTATGCGATTCTGGGTAAAGCCGATGAATAGGGCAAAATTTTGATTTTACAGTTTTTTTCACTATAAATCGTAAATGTAAAAATTGTTTAAAAGCCGCCTAAAAACGGACTTTTAGAAAATTCATACTTATTTTGGTGCGAATCTGTTTTATTATGACTGTCCTTCCTCTGGTTACCTGGAAGAGATCGCTTTTAGCTATAAGGCCGCAATTTTTCAGTTTTTCTTTTTGTGAACTATCTATCTATCTATCAATCTGACTTATCAAACAGTATCATAATAACACCAAATATATCTATCTACTATATAAATTTTCCATGTCACAATGTTAGTTACCGTACTCCTCAGAAACGGCTTAACCGATTTTTACCAAATTTTATATTGGTACTCAGTACTCAGTAGGTCTGAGAATCGGCTACTATCTATTTTTCATACCCCTGAGTAAGGTAATACAACGTTTGCAGGATCAGCTAGTATACATATATATGATATAATAATACCAAACAGTATTAAGAACATAGTAAATATGTATACATGGTACCGATAACATTACTGCCTATTATTGCATGATGAGTACAAATCCTTAGATATATAATAATATTAGCAAATCGTCCCGGCTTCGCAGGGGCTATAAAATAATCTATATTACAAAGAGAAACAAGACATAGCCTATGTTACTCAATTTCTCTTTCGCGTCAAACAAGCAAACAAAATTTTTTTTTTTCCTGTTTATTATATTATTAGAGATATGCTAGCATTTATTTCTTTTATGCATCGTCATCATTTTAGTTCTACTGTTTAAATATAATCGTTCGGTAAATTTCACTATGTTCCTCCACTGCTGGACATAGGCCTCTCCCAAGGCACGCCACTTGGCCCTATCCTGTGCTTCTCTTCCCCATCCACTACCCGCTACCTTCTCCAGATCATCCCTCCACCTGGTTGTAGGGCGTCCTACACTAATTCACTTATATTATTATGAAATTAAATTATTTCAATTATCAAGTTGGTGAAGGTCGACATTATAGGCTCGGATCTTAGACCAAAACAATATTTTTTAAATAACCGTAGCCTGTAATAAAATTGTTTTAAAAAACAAAGAACCGACTTCAAAACACAACTAAAAAGGGAAAAATAATTTTAAGCCTACATCAAATCAAGAATAGTTATATAAGTAGAATCGAAGAGTTTATTTCATGTACTTATAAAAAACTATTTTCAATTTTTATGAATCCTGTATTCTTGGAGTCGGTGCCAGCAAAGAAAGACAATTGAAAATAGTTTTTTTAACAAACATTAAATTGTTCTTCTTAGATGGCACCGACTTCAAGAAAACAGGATTAATAAAAATTTAAAATAGTTTTTTATAAGTACATGAAATAAACTCTTCGATTCTACTTATATAACTATTCTTGATTTGATGTAGGCTTAAAATTATTTTTCCCTTTTTAGTTGTGTTTTGAAGTCGGTTCTTTGTTTTTTAAAACAATTTTATTTTTACATTTTTAGTGGTTAGTCATGATATTTTTTAAGTTTTAGCTATAGAGAGCCAAATCGTGAAGTTTTCACGATCAAGAAACCTCTGGCGTATACCAGGCAGGCAACCAATTGCGAGCAAATTGAGCTGTATGCTAGCGAAGCGAGCGCGAAAATATTCACCGTATTTGTTCGAACCGTTTGAGCATAAAGAAGTCCAAAGCAGCACAAATTACATAATGTTTGTTGTGTCAAAACGTAATAGAACCAATTGCGAGCGAAGCGAGCCGGATGCGAGCGAAGCGAGCTATGCGCGAGCGAAGCGAGCGCGAAAATTTTCACCGTATTTGTTCGAACCGTTTGAGCATACAGAAGTCCAAAGCAGCACAAATTACATAATGTTTGTTGTGTTAAAACGTAATAGAACCAATTGCGAGCGAAGCGAGCTATGCGCGAGCGAAGCGAGCGCGAAAATTTTCACCGTATTTGTTCGAACCGTTTGAGCATAAAGAAGTCCAAAGCAGCACAAATTACATAATGTTTGTTGTGTCAAAACGTAATAGAACCAATTGCGAGCGAAGCGAGCCGGATGCGAGCCGGATGCGAGCGCGAAAATTTTCACCGTATGTTCGAACCGTTTGAGCATAAAGAAGTCCAAAGCAGCACAAATTACATAATGTTTGTTGTGTCAAAACGTAATAGAACCAATTGCGAGCGAAGCGAGCCGGATGCGAGCGAAGCGAGCTATGCGCGAGCGAAGCGAGCGCGAAAATTTTCACCGTATTTGTTCGAACCGTTTGAGTATAAAGAAGTCCAAAGCAGCACAAATTACATAATGTTTGTTGTGTCAAAACGTACTAAAACTAATTGCGAGCAAAGCGAACTATGCGCGAGCGAAGCGAGCGCGAAAATTTTCACCGTATTTGTTCGAACCGCTTGAGCTTGAAGAAGTCCAAAGCAGCACAAATTACATAATGTTTGTTGTGTCAAAACTTACTAGAACCAACACCGAGCGAAGCGAGCCGGATGCGAGCGATCCGAACTATGCGCGAGCGAAGCGAGCGCGAAAATTTTCACCGTATTTCTTTAAACCGTTTGAGCATAAAGAAGTCCAAAGCAGCACAAATAACATAATGTTTGTTGTGTCAAAACGTACTAGGACCAAGGGCGAGCGAAGCGAGCTGGATGCGAGCGTATCGGGCAATGCGCGAGCGAAGCGAGCGCGAAAATTTTCACCGTATTTGTTCAAACCATTTGAGCATAAAGAAGTCCAAAGCAGCACAAATTATATAATATTTGGAGTGTCATAAGCCCAAAACATCCTGGGGGAAAGTCGAACGAAGTGGGATAACTCCTAGCGAAGCGAGCCCGTAAATATTTTTTTTATCCGTTCGAGTGTCTAGTCTATTAATATATTATCAAATTTTACATGAGTGAAATCTGTATTGCCGTATGAGCGCGAAGAAGTGAAATAGGTTATCGAGTTATTTGGGTATCCCAAGGGAATAGCAATGACTTTTAAGATAAAAAGTAACCTTCGTGTTATACAAGGTCTAGTCTACCCCCATATCAAATTTAAGCGAAATCAGTGTGTCATGTGTTATTTGGTGCATCCCACGGGAACAGTAATTATTTTCGGGATAAAAAGTAGCCAATGTGTTAACACATAGTCTAACCTATCTTCATCTCAAATTTCATCAACATCAGGACAGCCGTTCGGGCGTGAAGAAGTTATAAAGATTTATGTGTTATTTGGTGCATCCCACGGGAACAGTAATTATATTCGGGATAAAAAGTAGCCTATGTGTTAACACATAGTCTTACCTATTTTCATCTTAAATTTCAAGAATATCAGTACAGCCGAACGAGCGTGAATCTCTCTTCGGGCGTAAACATAACCTAACTTTTTAGGTTTTCCTTCGATTTCCCTAGGAATCCATCATCAGATCCTATTTTGGTGACAATGGGACCAATTCAGAACCATACTCTTTCAATTAAAAAAATAATTTTGAGAATCGATCCACAAATGGCTGTGAAATCGGTGAACATACATAAAAAAAAAAAAATACATACACGTCGAATATATAACCTCCTACTTTTTGAAGTCGGTTAAAAACGCTGATTAGCTTTGATTTGTCAACTCGTTCTAGGTATTAAGGTACTTTTTATGAACATAAACCACAGAGCTGAGATAAAACCAATTCAAAGTAAGGGGCGGCCTAAGCCCCGTATTGGAGCCCTCACGTTGTCACATTCAATAAAAAAGTTCGCCAACTCGATAACTGCGATTGGTTTGAACGTGAAATGTGGAAAATTTCACTGATTGCCTGAAAATTGCTTTCTCTGGAACTTTTCCATTTATAGCTCAGTGTGATTGGGATACCAATTTAGGTTTGTGAGAAGAGAATTTGTTAATGTTATAATATGTAAGCAGCGTTAATCAGAAAAAAAGCTCCACTTTTTTAGTACTCACAAAGTAGAGCATTTTTTTTTTCTGATTATGCTACCTGTATTATGCAGAAAATAATAAAATATTAAATTAAAAATATATAAATATAAAATAATAAAAAATTATACATTCGTTTATTTTTTAAATTAAATGTCAAAACTAAATTTCCTTTCATTTTGTGCGAAATTCCCTGTCAGTGACGCCACTTGCCGAGGGGAGCCAAAATAAACAAAAAACAACCGAAACGTTTTATCAGATGACATTCTTATATGAAAATGATTTTATTATTTAACTTAAGTATTAAAGTCAAAAAAAATATTTCATTATTATATCACTTTATAAGCACATAATAGCATTGCTATTAATTACCGAAGATGAGCAACCCTATTCAGTTTTTTTTTTTATTGTTCCATCATTGAAACACTCTTCTATTCTACAGTAACTTTTGTAATGAGTAGATTTATTAGTATTGTGAGGAAAGTTTTGATATTATCAATACTCATTTTTATATGTTAAAGGGATAATTGTACAAGAAAGTCAATGGCACTAATAAGTACTTACTCGTAATTTGAAAAAAAAAGAAGAAGGGCGATTTATTATTTAACATATTTATACCACTAAAACTACTATAGAAGCAATAAAATGAAGTTTTACAACGGATTTTATTCCGTAGCGTTGTGAAGATAATCTAATATCGAAAGAAGAATTTGAATTTCGATTCCTAAATTGAAATTTAAATTTGGAACATTACCATGAAAACGCGATTGAACAGCCGTGGCTGCATTTAGATTTTGTTTGCGCAGTATGATGGGAAATAACGCTTGCCTCTTGCAAAAATGTAAAACATGTTTGAGAATGGTACGTTGTAGTTTTATAAATGTTACTAGCTGCACCCCGCGGTCTTACCCGCGATGTTCCGGGACTAAAAGTAGCCTATGTGTTAATCCAGGGTCAAGTATTTACATTGTGATATTATATTACTAGAATTAGAAGTGAAAATTGACATTTGATTAGTATCATATACTATTGTAATGATATTATATTATTAGAATTAGAATTGAAAATTGACATTGATACATACCTATCATATACTTTTGTAATGGTATCATATTATTTGACTTGTAACTTTGGTCTTATCAATAAATGATTTGTATTTCTACCAAATTTCATAAAAATTGGTCTAGGCGTTTAATCGAAGAAGTAAAATCAATTTTGAAGTAATTGCACGGGAATCAGTTATGTTTTCGGGATAAAAAGTAGCCTTTTTGTTTATCCAAGGTCTAACATATTTCCATACTAAATTTCATCAAAATCGGTTAAGCTGTTTGAGCTGAACAAACACACACAAACTTTCGTATTCATTATATTAGTAGGATACTCAATAATCACTCATTTTAACTTCTAGAATAATCCTTTTTTATCGCATAAAAGCAATAAAACATGACTAGACAAATTTAAATAATTATGGTAAAACAATATCTAACCTAAATAAAAAATCAATTCGAAAAAACATGTTTATTGTATGGAGACCCCACTTAAAATTTTTATTTTTTTTATTTTGAGTATTTGTTGTTCTAGCGATACGGGAAATACATATCTTGTGAAAGTTTCAGCTTTCTAGATATTACGGTTTCTGAGATACAGCCTGGAGACAGACAGACAGCGGAGTCTTAGTAATAATGTCCAGTTTTTACCTTTTAGGTCTCTTTAACCCTTAAAAAAGAGCTCGCTTCGCCGCTACAGTACTCAGCCATTCATTTATGAGACAGCCCTTAGGTGCGCAGTTATATCTATATTCTGTAGTGTCCCAAATCTCTAGGGTAATTTGCTTGCTGCGTCTGTCCCCAGGTAGGTCTCGATTCCCTTTATCAGGCCCTTCTCAATCCCGTGTCTCTGCAACACCTGTACGAGACAACTTAGTTAGCTCTCTACCTATTTATACTCACATTTATAACACTAAACTGTCACTTGGGAACAGTGGGCTATCGACGACTTCTTCGGCGTATTGGTTACCATGCCGGGCTGCCAATCTGAAGGTTGCGGGTTCGATTCAAGGTGCGGCCAACATCTTTGTGCTGAACTAAATTTGTTGACTATCGGTCTGGGTGTTGAATATGTATCTATAGTATGTATGTATGTATGTATTTGTAGTCTATCAGTTGTATTAGCAACCATAATACAAACTAGAAATGGCTTAGTATGTATGGAGCGAACAGAGCTTTAACCAATGTTTTTTTTTTGTTGGAACCATCCCACAATCAAAATCAGCGTTAACTAAAAAACTCAAATGACGTGTAAAATGTGCCAAGTGTCGTCGAGATAGATTCAAAATTACGGCATTTATGTTAGAAAGAACATACATACAGACAGACAGAAGCAAAATTAAAATTAGCCAGTCAATGCAGAGAGTTTGATCTCTTGGCTCGCTCTGTTAACTTAATAACTCTTAAGTTAATAGTTCAAGTACTACAATACCTATTAAGGCGCAAGTCTAGGCGAAAACTTGAATTTCCAGTTTTATCGTTATTAATCTAAAACGGGTAAAGTTATTAAAAATAACTTCTCGACTGTCTTAAGAACAACCCTAAGAATATTTACACCAATTTTAGTACCAATATGAAAAACGAAACTCATCAAAAGGTATTTTAGGTTTTTTTTAATTCAAATTCTGATTGGTACCAAAATCAGTATAAGCTTGTTAGGGTTGTTTTAAGACTATATTTATTATGTATATTTCTACATACAAGGTGTTTCAGAATGGGGTTATAATACTTTTACTACATAAACCTAAATATGTTTGGGAATTCAGTTTACAAGGTTTCAGTATTCTAAGTATCATACATTTCAAGTAATCGCAAGTGAACTTTAGGAATACTTTTAAAATCTCAACCATACAGCTTATTATTGAACAATGGCCTTGACTAGAGGAGCGTATACGCACGTGTGCGTGCGATCTAATAAGCAGACTGTGATGACTCGTTGGGACTGCCATTATTACAAATAAAAAACATTATTTGAGCTTGAGATAGTAAAAAAGAGGGATTTGGACTCTAATATTATTAATTACGGCACAATATTTAATGTATAAGAATGAAGGCTCTTTAATATTATCACACCTTTAAGAAACACCTTACCAAACACCAGAAGAGCAAGAGGCCGCCCGAATAAGACATGGATGGAGTGTGTGAATGAGGACATGAAAGAGAAAGGATTGAGTGTGGAGATGACGTCTGATATAAGAGAATGAAAGAAGATTTGCTGTGACAACCCCAACTAAGTGGGATAAGGTAAAGAAGAAGAAGACCTTCGAGAAACACCTTGTATAACGATGCAACTGAAAATAAAGATTTGGCTCATATATCTGACACTTAAATTAAATAATATTTTAACGTAGCGTAGAAATAATGAGAATAAAACAACATCATAGTATAAATCAGATTGCTTTAATTTATTTTAGTTTTATACAAATCGAATACTACTTACGATAGTCAATTTTACGAATAAACATTTTACCCGTCGTCGCGTATTTATATTTTACAAATTTACCTTTGTATTTAATTCTTTTATTTTTATTTTTTTCTATTATAAAAACCTCCATAGGGGCTTTGATTAAAAACTTACATTACACTGTGTGGTATTAAATCAGTTAACTGCAGTCGTTCGTAATAAATACTTTATTTAACTAAATAATTGATCTATGGTTATGCCACAGGAACACAATGTGGATCGTAAATGTACATACTCTATATACTGATACATGTGTGTGTGTTTGTATGTGTGTGCGTAAGTGAGTATTATTTTGTTTTGAAGAAATAGTGGGTATTTAAATTGCATTTAAATAGAATGAAAGGATATTAATAAAAACAAATTACGGGTTAAGTTTTCAGTAGCAAAATAAAGATTCGTTGTAAGTGACAAAAAAATAGAACTTTCCGTTAGAAATTTTAATATTGAAGAGTGTAAAAATCTATAAATAATATTTCATGCCTGTATATACATACATATACGTATACCTCTCGAATAAAATATGAAATAGAAGATAGAAATGTAAGTCCCTAAAGCATTAGTTCTGAGTTAAAAAAATATATGACATAAGCATTTTGTTAAAATTCACGATAGTGGTTGTAGATTTAATATTAATGTTTTTTAAATATACGAAAATTTGTGCCAACCAGAACTATTGAAGCTCATTATTTGTATACAAGAATTAAGTTTACAAGATTAAAATTTAAGGTGTTTAAAATTTCCAGTAAATAAAGTTTCCAATAAATAAAAATATTGCATTCTTTGCTATCATTTTAGTCTGCTTAAAAAATCTGTGTTAAAAATTCGCTTCAGATTTGTATGACCAATCACAGGACGAAAATTTGGGATTTCAGAGTTAAATAGAAGTGAAATGACAATCTTACCACTATAATGAAATTATAAAATCATAGAAGAGTAGAAATAGATAAAATCTTATATTACAGCGTTCAAAAGTAGAAATATACATGAAATCCAAAATACCTGTTTTACGATTAAAGCATTTAGTTGCACTTGTGCAGTGTATGTGGAGTTATGGAGTTATTTTGAACGCCTTCAGTATAATTTAATGTATAGTTAAAATATAGTGTAGAATATTATGGTGTTTGTTTTTGTGAATGTTTAAAATTTAGCAAGTGTTTGTTGGGCCGAACATTACATGTGATAGTCATATTTTTGTACAAAATTATTGATACTGGAATTATTTTTTTATTATATAGCGTTTTGCTAAAATGTGTAATAATATATTCCGCTGTGCAACGTTGTCGGGACAGTGAATCAGTGTAATGTGTCAAGGGAAGACATAGAAAATGTTAAAAGTTCGTTTGATAGCTCATGGAAGTTTCAAAGATTAGTATATAAAGTTATATTAGCTCGAATGTTCGCGCGTTATGATTCAGTTCATTTGTACGTTTATATCCAACCCGGTCCCGAGCAGGCATTTTATTATTCTGTTTCATTTAATAGGTTTCAATCTACGTATTTAATTGTGTATATTTATCTTAACATTAAGCCGCTACTGCGAGTGTACAATCGTGATTCACAACCTCACTTTTATTTTTTTTAACAAAATAAGTTTTAAAATTGGCTGATTCAACTCGCAGGGGCGGCCCAACGCCCGCTTCAACATTATCTTCACAAACGTTCTAGTTTCTTTATAATCGTATTTTACAATAAAATTCCCTTCTTTATCATTTATTTAAATACCTATAAATCAACTTATTCATAAACCCTATGTTTGGCACTAACAAATCTAATTAAATTTATTCAATTTATGTTTACTTTTTAAACATCATCGTCCAATGGAAAGACTTGGAACAATTAGTAAATTCAATACAACGATAGGGCAACACAACAATACACATTCTAAAAAGAAATAAGATCTATTTTTGATATCATTTTGAGCACCATACGGTTACTGAACATAACACACACAACAGTAGAACAACGAACACAAACATTTTTAAAATTTAAAGATATCAAAACTTATGTGTACTTTAACTCTAGATAGTTATCGATTAAATATTTTACAAAACGCTGTATTTTCGTCCAAGACTAGATTTTTTTAAATTGTAAAATCGTAACGCCCGATCAGCACAGACTCACTCAATCCGACTCGAGATAATACAGCGTCGTTAAAATCTCACCCCGATATCGTCAAAAGCTTCGTTATCAAACAAAATATAATCGTATTCGACAGTTTACAATTAACACACACAGACGCGTAACTTTAAATTTATTTTATTCACTATTATTAGTGAGCTTCCTTATTCAATATATTTAATTTATAATTGTATTCTATCTACGGCGGTCCGCAAGCCGCAGAGGCGCGCGAGTAAGAAGATATACATAGTTTCATATATAAGTAGGTTTAATATATTGGAACATCGGCCGCCCATGCGACGAGAAGCCGCCGCGCTAAATATACGGACATGACACTCACTAGTCTATCACGACACCTATAAGAGTGAAATTGAGGAACGGACATAGAATAAGACTTGAATTCATAATTGTTCAATAAATGATACGACTATAATACGATATATTCGCTACAGTAGTGCTAAGGGTATACTAATCGAGGACAGCCACATTTCCGCAATCTGGATCTCGAACGAAAACAATCGTTCGAGATCCGATATATCCGTCGGTGGCTTTGCACGTCTTTTTGGACTTTGACGTAATCTAAGAATTTAATTGAATAGATCTCCAATAAGAAGATGAAGAGTTTTATCCAAAAAGACAAGTTGTTATAGTGACTAAAGTGAAGAATTAACGTTAGTCTTTTTTCCGATTTTCTAAGTTTATATACAAATACACATTGCGAATTAACCTTATTTACATTTGACTATTATTTATTATAGCAGTAATGATTAGTTGGTTTCTCAGCTGGTTCTATATGCGTTTGAGTAAATGTGTATAATATATTTTATCTAATTTGCGTGTCAAAACTTTGTCTATTGCTTGAATATATTTTTTTTCAGATTAACTCGCTGTTTATTCGTCTAACGGTATCTAACGGTATAATATAACATTAGTATATGCTATATCAATAGATAGGATGAACTTGCGTTCTTTTAATCCCTCGCTATTAATTCGTTCTTCTATAGCTATTCTACCGTTTACTTGGTTCCTTTATTTTGATTTCTTATCAATTCCACAACTTAACAATTCCTGCAATTTCTTCACTTTAGTTCTTACGTTTACATTTTTATTTTCGTTCACGCCATTAGAAATATTCAAATTTTGTTTTAAAATTTTGGTCTTTTCGTTTGTTATTGATTTTATCATAAAAATGATATTTACATTTGAATTAAACACAGAATTTGAATATCTCGTCCCAGGAACAGACCAACTGCACAGCTTAGCAAGACCACGATTAAGCTAATCCACTCTAATTAAATTTGATCCATTAGTTATTTACACTAACTCCCTAACGTTTCCGATTGTGATCCCACAATTTACTTTAAAGGATACTGAAATCAATTTACAGTTACGTTCCGGCGTCATCATCAGTAGATGAGAAGTGTCCACACTGTTCCTCCATCAACGTTCAAATCGTTACACGAGCTGGTATACTCTCTTTAAAAGTAAACATTTAATCAACATTATCAATTATACACAATTACATTTTTAACAAATCGTCGTCAACATTCTGTTTAACACACTAGTAAACATCACAATTGTTAATGTCGGACTTAACTAAATTATTCTTTTTATTTTATATGTTAAACGATTTAATGTCTTTCGACTTAGTTTTACACGACGTGTGCGTTTGAACCACGTTAGTTTATAATTACATGATGTGGATACTAGATTAGTCTCTCTCTCGGGTCCAGGGAGAGGTCCCTGCGGGAGGCCCCTAGCGGGCGGGGCCTTAGGGTCACTGAACGATGATATGAGGAGCCGACAACAGCACCGCCACCGTCGCGATTATCGTGAACAGCGTGAACACGAACAAGCAAAACCTGAAACAACGGGACTTTCTAAAGTCACATTTTAAAGACACAAGACATTTTGACTTTTAAAGGATAGCACATTACGTAATTCAAACGCAACAAACTAAACGAATTTTAGAATTCTGTATACAAAATCTCACGAAAACTTGTCCACTTAAATTCTTTGAATTCGTTTACTTAGGTATAAGATACATTAAGAATATAGCAAGCGCTCAACAGCGAAATAAACGAACATCAACAAACGGTGACGGTGGAGGTACCAAAAGCGGTTTGCCTCCACCTTCATTGTGCGAACCGCGATGGAGTTTTTTCCGAGCTCAAGCCAAGAAAACTTACAGTTCAAACACAATCTCAAAAGCAAGAGTGAACCGGTTTTTTCTGGATCAGCGCGCGCTCCATCTTAGTTCATTATATCTCTTGTTTACTTTAATATAATAATTCATTATATCTCTTACCATCAGGTGAATTGTGATCATGCCCAAGCCCATTTAATGTAAAAAAATCTTTGTATCAGATAGCTTGAGTCGAAAAAAATCCTACGTTTGGCCAGAGTGTTACTATCTGCGGTTATGCATCAGCCCAGCGAGACTTCTGATCAAATACCTAGTTGTACCATCTTTACGCACCTGTCAACCACCATAGCGGCAAACTTCCAGTCGCTTATAAGCTCGGCCTCTTCGTCCGCCTTCTTCATCCTGGCGGTGATGAACTGCAGCTCTCGCAGGATGAGGTGCAGTTCTCGGTGGTGGCTGCCCAGGCCGCCCACGTCCTCCATCGTGGAGGGACGCACGAACGACCGCCGCAGGTCCGTGCGGAATATTGAACACCTGGGGATGTAATAGACTCTCGTCATTGTATTCTTAGATAGACTTTAATAACAAATGGATCTTAATGAAAGCAATGACGATATGATTATTATACCACAAATATTGTTTATGAAGTCAATTAAGAAAGACCCTGCTTTGCCAAATTCCCTGTTCCCCGATAACTATAATCTAGCGGTTTTCAAGGCAAGAGTGAACCGGTTTCTTCTGGGCACCGGTTTCTCCAACTTAGATTGCAATATTACCATCATATGCGCTTACCATCAGGTGAATTGTGATCAAGCGCAACCCCATTAATAATATTAAAAAAAGACGTTTCAAAGTTGCATTAAGCCGGTTATTCTAATTTAGCTCTCACCCTGGTCCCAGGTTTCCAGTGGAGGCAGTGCTGTTGGGCGGCGGCGGTGCGTGCCGGAAGTCATCGTCTATGTCCAGCACGTTGGCCAGCAGAGACTTGGAGGAGCGCTCTTTGAGCTCCAGCTCGCGCATGCGGTTAGACATCATGATGGTCTTCCGCGTGATCTTCTTCCCCGGCCGCGACATGCGCAGGATCCATGGCAGCCATTGCAGGAACACTGTTTTTATCTGGTCATAAAAATTTTGTTCTTATTAGTTTATTGTCCGTGGCCGATGCTTCTTCTTCTCCTTTACCATTTCCCACTAGGTGGGGTCGGCACAGCCTGTTTTTCGCTTCCACGCCACTCTATCAGTCGTCATCTCCACATTCACTCCTTTCTCATTCAGATCCTCCTTCACACAACTCATCCACGTCTTTTTTGGTCTACCCCTACTTTCGCTACTTCTTACAATCATATCCATACTTCTCCTAGTAACATGCATCTCCTCTCTGCGCATTACTTGTCCGTACCACGCTAACCGTCCACTCTTCACTTTTCACCTGTCCGTGGCTGATGCCTCGTCAAATAATCCAAGTATAGAGTAAGGACGCTATTGGGAATGATCTGTAGGAGCTTAAATCTGACAAGAGGCAGCGTAAAATAGAAAATGGCAATATTTTTTTGTATCGGAGGCCAAGACACGATTTTGGTAAATGCGGCAGAGGCGTAAGTAACTAATTACTGATTTGATACTAATAGTGTTATTTGATTGTAATGCATCGTGGTTTTTTGCTCTTGTGATGGGATGAACATGTAAATCTATACACGTAATATTCAAAGGTAGCCGAACAACAAACTTGACAAAATATTTAGTCAGAAAAAAGGAATAATATTTTTACTGAGTCACTAAACATATGACTTAGCACGGGTTAGGTTCCCGACGCAATGTGAACATCCATTTAGAGTTTCAGTGTGTGTTGTCTTGTAATTCCTTCATCTATGACTCTGTGGCTTGTATTGTATCTATGGCAACCCCGATACAGGTATATAACTCTAGGAATGGGGAATAATGAGTGAGAAAGCCTTTAATAGTTGGAATGTTCGTACCCATTGCGGCATCTCATGAATGTCGGCGGTCCGGTGGTGGTAGTTTAGCACCACCACGGTGAGTACCACCGATGAGGCCACCATGAACATAATGCAGTTGAAGTACGTCCCTGTACAAACATATTGATCATCTTAACTGAACTCAACCATGAAAACAAAACTCGCCGTATATTATAAAAAAAAATACAGAATTGAATTGGGCAAATAATCTTGATTATTTTACAATCAATTTAAACTTTACTTTTATTAAAGTTAAACAAACATTGTACCACTATATCATTAAAGACAAAACAAAGAAATTAAAAATTGAATCGTCTTACTCTTTATCTATTATTGCTATTAATAAATCTTAAGTTTTGTTAATTTTATTAGAACTCAAAAGTTATAGGAATTTTAGATATGAAGTTAAATTAATAAAATATTTTATAATTAATAATTAATATTACAAACGATATTTATATTAAACTAAAGGGAAGTGGACATCATGAATTAAAATGATTGATATATTTAAGGAGAAAATTATGTACGGATACACATTGTATGTAAATATTTACGTGTTTCACATTTATTTGGTGGTTTCGGAAAGTATTAGGCATGCGTAGGTATAAATTAATCAACATGCAAACGAATTTAATTCTACTATTTAATATTCTACGGAGTAGGCAACACATTTATTATGAGCTTTTAATGCATTTACCTTGACGTGTTCATAATTAATCATTTTTATAATATTAATAGCCACTTTCAGTGGGACTATTTTTGTTAGAGATAAATTCTGAAAATTCTCATGACATTTCTCATTGAAGTTGACAGTATAACTTATGTCATCATGAATGCAGTAGTCGCCAACTATAAACACGTCATAATAAAATTGCTTTAAAGTGAAACATTTCAAGTTGTTGGAGTTAAATGTTCTTCAACAATTCACATAGAATGCCACAGTCAAAGGGCGCTGTAAGCTTGTTACGACAAACTGTGTGAGTGTTGCGGCGTCACACCAACTACTTACAACTTGCCTTTGATCGTAACATAATAATGTAACTTGTTAAAAGAGGCTCGCAACATTGACAAAGGAGACAGCGAAGTTAAGGCCAAGTTTCATCGGTAGAATAACAATTAGTTGGGTGACAATGATGATGGCGTTATCGTTTCCTTTGCCAACGCCCCGACAAGTCGACTAGCCGTCAATGAAAGGGACGAAACAGACCAGAAAGTTGCGAGATCACTTGTTCTCGAGATACTTGGAGGCTGGCCCCTCTACCCGCATCCGCTCTGTCGGTAACCCGGCGTACTTTAAACTCCTGCTTTTAAACAACTACAAGCGATCTATTTAAACGCTCCGTTTAAACCACGTTCGTTAGGAGAGTTGTGCTTTTAAATCGTTCATTTAGAATTCTTCATGCTTATTCAAAATTAGACTTTAGACGGAAATCGCATCAAATCTACAAAGGCCAATCGAAATAGTAGACCAAATAAAAAATAGAAACAAAAGAAACGAAATTTCGATGAGTGGGATAGAGTCGATTTTAATACATTACAAGAAGATTGGATGCCAGCAAATCGAAAATGTAATTACCTTTAGAAAGGGAACTTGTTAGGCAAAGCTACGTATTTTCTCTAGCACGAGTGTAAAGTGCAATAACTCTATTTCAAGTGTCAAGAGAGCCGGCGAGAGCTGTAAAAGCATAGAGTAGGCTCCAGAGACGAGTTGCTAGAATGCGAGTTGAGACAGAAAGTTAGGAATCTATGCTCTCCTTTGAAATTTACAGTCACAAAGCAAAACAATCGTATTCTATTTAGATCTTTGTTAATCGGTGTTTCAGAGATGCGATGAGAAACATTTCTACTCTTAAAAATATTCAAAATATTTCTCGGAACACATCTTGATTTTTTTTAAAGTAACTAATCATAGAATATCTGTTTAAGTCAATCTTTATTTATGTTCAAGAAATTTAAAACGTAAACCGCGTAGTTGTTTCTTCTCACCTATCAGGGGGATCGCCTCTGAGGTTTTAGTGATGACGTGCCCCACCAATAGAGAGAATACAGTTTGCGACAGGAGAATTGTTACACCTGCAAAGATCAATATACGCTATGAAAAATTAAATGTTCTATTTACATTATTCATAGGTGTACCATAAAGTCTAGCGCTCCTGTATCGAGGGACTTACAACCTGTGTGTGCTGTCGGTATCAGGGGCTCAAGTTAAATCATAAACTAAAAATAACAATAGACATGCAAACACTAGTTAATTGAAGGTTTAGTTCTAGTTTTTTTAATTCGACTGTTTACTGTAGTTTAAATTTAGAAGGGCTCTTTTCCGGATGGCTTTTATTTCTCGCACCACCCTCCAAGTATCCAGGAACCACGGTAGTTATATCACCATGGTAACAATAACAATTAGATCTATGAGTACCTTGCAACGATCATATAGAGAGAAACATCCAAACACAAAAATTATAAAACATGGAATCGATTGCGCGTGGACAGACGGAAAACTGAAGAATATAACGACGTTTATAATCAAACAACAAGAAAATATGACTTACCTTACAAATCCTTTAATATTCCACACATATTGTGTTAAGTTTAGATAAAGTCACATGCCATGCTGCTTAAATTTAACAGGTATATTACGATAACAGTAATTTATTAGAGTAAGAAATCTCAAGTAGGCAGAAAATAATGAAGATATGACAAAGCGTAAGCGGAAAAACACGAAATCGATTCCAAGATATCAAAAAAAAAACAATACAAAAATAATACATCCAGTTTTCTTACTGATTCAGTTTAGTTAATAATAAAATAATATCACAGCTGCAAAGCATCATATTTATCCAACAAAAAACACTGAACAATGAAACTAAAGCTTTAAACCACTTGTCAACATGTAAGCGTCACATTTGTAAATAAACTTTACGAGCACAGTTAAAATGTACTTAATTAACTCCTTGTAATGTTTTAAAACAACTCTTAATTAATGCAGTATTTTTAATGAGAACAAATAAAATGTAAACTAAAATAGTGAGAATAAAGATGAAACGGAAATTTAAAAAGGAGATAATGAGTGTGAAGGTAGAAACAAACAAATGTGTGGGATAAAGTGGGATTAGAGAGAACGGTCGGGTCGAGGTGTGGATAGTGTACCTAACAAGGGGATAGCATCGGACACCTGCGGCAGGGTCTCTGCGACCAGGTTGAGGAACACCGTCAGCGAGAGAAGAATAGTCACTCCTGTAATCAAACACATTGTTAACAACCCCAACCACCAACCCCCAACGCATAAACTCGTCCTCGTCAAAACACTTCTGAAGTACACAACTCTCCAACACCTAACCGGCTATGCACTTTCAAAATAATGAATAATGGAGTGCTGAAAGTGATAACTACTCAAATCAATACTCACCGTCTCTATAACGCAAACCTGGAGAGTAGGGAGCTAAGACACACACATAAACAGTCAAACCACATTCTAGAAACAATCTAATATTCATATTGAGCGCACGCTGCTTCCAAACTTCGCTAAAAGTTTTATGGCTCGTATGCTACATACAAGAAGTTACATCGCCTTCAATATTAAGCTGTGTAACTAGGAACGGGAGCGTTCTGTATGCGTCTATAACCACACATGTTTGAAATACATTAACTATTCAGTTGGAATAGTGAGGGTCCCAAAAATGCTCCTTGAGGGAAGCGTAAAGGCGTTTAGGAAGCAGCGAGCGTTCCGGTGACAGGTGTTTTGTTGTTGGCGGTACCTATGAGGGGCACTGCGTCCGACGTGGACGGCATCTTTTCAGCCACCAGGTTCAGAAACACGGTCAACGATAACAAGATGGTCACACCTGCAGGCATCACGCAAACGGTTGTTGTCACCAATTAACACAGTCTAACGACTAGCACGAGACCAGAATCTTCGTTATTATTATAATGAATCTGTACCTTTACATCATTTTTTTTGTATTTGTATTTAATTACTTTTCAATCGATTGTCGTATTTTTTGTACCTAAATAGACTTGGGCGCTTCAAATTTCCCACATAACTTTTGGTATAAAACAATTTAACCAGCATCCCTAAATTTTGTAGCAAGAACGTCTTGAAGCCAGATTTGTGTAATGCTTCTCAGAACAAGCCAATTTCCAAGACAGAGGAATAATAATTTGCGTCTCCGACAGACTATTGGTCTTTAAATTTAAGTACGTTCTCAGATCCAGTGGAGCTGTTACAAACACTGCGGTCTCGTTGCTGATAATTGTAATTAAATTGTAAAAGTGTACTTTATGACGCATAAATCTTTTAGTAGGAATCCTGGCGAGAAATTAATGCTGTTGAATTAGGAATGCTTTTAGTGCTAAATGTTTAACAGTATAACTTAAAGCAGTATGGGAGCAAAACCGCATAGTCTGAAATTAAATATCATGAATATGCCTTGATTTTTTTAAGCTTTGTGCCTTGATTTTTTTAAGCTTTGATCAACTGTTTACGATCTTCTCGATAGTTAGGTATGAATTCTATAAAAAATTTAAAGGAATTTTCGAAATATTTCTAGGCGATTAGACTTTCTAGAATTGCAAAAGCGTAGAATTTCAGTATTATAACTGTTGGTATTATGTTTATTTGTTTCGTAAAATCTTCCTACTTCCGCAGTCGCTACGTTTAGTTTGGCACGAGCGAATTCGGTATAACATCGCTTTTATGTGGGGTTGATTGTAGATTTAGTAGATTGGTGTTGTTTTGCTAACGAAATTGAATTTTGTATTAGAGAAGTGGAGGTTACCACATGACAGTGGATGTGCAAGCCGAGTTAGTTCTCGTTAACTCAGTTAGTTTTGGTACAGTTTTCGGGGCACATTCTGTCTGTATGCAGATACTTTGTTTGTTGAATACAGAATTCCCATATTGTGCGTAAATATAATTTACTCTGATGGCTGCAATCCTCTGAATTTGAAATTAGAATATTGTCCAGCGTAACTCATTTAGGTTTAAATGATATAGTAATGGAAATAGATGACTTGATTTATAATACATTAAATAATAATTGATAAAGTTAGTAAAATATGACATGTAGGCCCTACAAGTCAGTGTACATTATTTAAGCCATAATTTTTTATGAAATCAAATCCCCTTTTGAAGAGATGACAGATCAGTCAGACTTTCGGATACCTCACTTCCTGAAAGTCAAGAATTTGGCCCCCGCCAATGAGCTCGAGCAGTTTAGCTGCCGCCAAATTCCGCAACGCGCTGCAGTCGCGTAGTCATATGACCATAGTAGATTGCGTGACCCGAGTGAAGTTGTTACAAGAAAACGAATAGATGGCGCTACGTGTATCGAATGATACACGACAATTTTAAACAAGAGGTTGAGCGTTTATATTTATTAGTCTATACCAATATTATAAAGAGGAAAAGTTTGATTGTTTGTTTGACGCGAATAGACTCCAAAACTACTGGAACGATTCGAAAAAATCTTTCACTGTTGGGAAGCTATATTATCCTCGAGTAACATAGGCTATAGTTTGTTTCTCTTTGGAACTTAGATTATTTTAGAGACCGTGCGAAGCCGGGACAGGATGCTAGTCTATAATAATAACTGACCAAGTGTGAGCTTTTCCCCGGAGTCTGGCGGCAACGTGAACCCGAGTAGGGCCATGGAGGAGATGAGCACGCAAGGCACGATCAGGTTGAAGAAGTAGTAGAGGGTGCGCCGCCGGATCATGATGGTAAAAGTTACGTCCACATACGGCTCCGGGCAGCATGCGTAAGTTATCGTGTTCTTCTTGCCTGGCATGCCTGTGGAAACATACATTATTTAGAAGTTTTTTTTTTTTTAATGCCGTAAGGAGGACATGAATAGTCGCTGCGCTTAGCACTAGGTACCAGAAGGTCCTGTTATGCAGAGCGACAGAGAATCCTAACCTCTTTTCCCCATGACTTCAGGCAACAATGAATAGTAGTTTTACCTTATTTCTATATAAAGATGATTGTAGCTCTACTAACTAAGGGGAAGCGAGCTGAAGTTGAGAGTAATTAAGAATAGAATATAATTTATTTTCCAATATAGCACTAAGTATACAGATTGCTTGTAATGACTTCAAATTGGATAACTCGAGGCAGTTAAGGAAATATTTGTAAGTTTTTGTCCTATCACATGCATAACTAGATGAGTGTGTGCAAAAACTTTTCCGATGTTTTCTTTATTCAAGCGATTTAGCTTTAGATCAAGCGCGCTTCATCCTAGACCACAATATCACTTAACATCAGGTTAGTTGTGGTCAAACGCAAGCCTATTATGCATAAAAAAGACTTATATTTGTACATTAATTGCTCTTGTCAAATGGTTAATTAACGGTCGCGTCGACGGACCATCTCTGGATGGGTAACCAAAGCACACAGAAACTGTCATTTAAAAAGTGGCACTTTCATCTGAGTGGCTTGGATGGCATGTCAAATTGTAGCAGCTACTATAATTTTGAACATTGTTTTTTATCTTATATATTTTAGTAGGATGTTAATTATTTTCAATAATCGTACGACCTCTCTAGCTATACATATATATTTTTTGCTTTTAATGGACTTGCCCTTGCTCGTATTTCACCTGATGGTAAGCGATCCATGGTTACTGATATACAGCTTAGGGGCAGACAGACAGTGAAGTGTCAGTAATAGGGTCCGTTTCCTATTATAGAGGCCTCAAAACGGTATAGTTAATGATACATAACTCACCTATCAGATACCACTCCCCGTTGGTGATGAAGTCGGAGAGGTCTCCGCCGGCCTCGTCCTTGAGCACCAGGTCCAGCTGCCGGAGGACAGTCATCATATACACGGCACTAGCTAGGAGGCGCCATGCGGGCCATGCTACTGGTATGTCTAGCGTACTGGCAATACTTTATCCTTACTTTCTTCTTCATCCTTTTAAACTACGACGATGGATGTGTTTGACTTGTTTGTGTCTGTATCTGTGTCTGTGGGTGTATGTGTGTGTGTGTGTGTGTGGTGTGTGTGATTGTGCCTTCGCAGCTCCCGAATGTTAGAACATTTTTTTGACGTGACAACGTTTTAAATTAGGTTGCGGCTGGGAGTCACTTATGAAAAAATGTAACGCCCGGTAACGTTACGATGAGTCACCGAACGAGAGAGAGGCCCGCCGAATGCCTTGCGTCTCTCTCCCACTCAACTATGATCGGTCTGTAAGACGTTGTCACGTAAAATCTTCGCCCGTAAAACCGACTTTACAGGCAACCATATTTTTTTTCAATTCAATTCAATTCTATCCAAAGTGTCTTTATTAGCAACACAAATTTACATAAAATGTGCATCCTATGCTTCGTTATTAGGGCATGGCTAAGACAACTTAAAATTACTTAATACTATTTCATGATTGCTTGCGTTTGATCGCAAGTCATCTATTGTTAAGTGATGTTGCGATGTAGAATGGATGTGATTTTGACTTTGTTTTGTTTTTCTTTCATATAGGCTTTTTCCACTAGGTGGAGTGGTGAAAATGTTAGTCGTGTGTTTTCAACTGTCTTTTGATTAAAATAAGTCCAAGATGGCGACTGCCACAAAATGGTGGATGGCATTTTTTTATGTAATATAATTACTAGTGAATGTATGTGGGTGCAAATATTACTTATGTATTGTTTGTGTAATTATGTGTTTTTGTATATTCCTTAATCACAAATCACATTTAAAACATTTGGATAGAGTAAATGCCAGTCTAGACAACCACACGTAGGATAAACGGTTCAGTCGATCAAAGGGAAATGTGAGAAACGTTCCAAGCACTCTAAGGATGCAGCATGCTGAGAGTTCCAACACTTGGTAGATTCTGCCATACGGTATACGCTTCGACAATACAGATTCATTACACTTAACACGAACATTCATGCATTAAATAATATATAAAGACGTTAATGTTTAGGGAGTCAATACAAGGATACAGTCGTTACCTGAGTCAGTAAAGAAACCAGTTGAAAGTTCTTGTCCTCTTACAACTGAACAATCATGAGGAAGTGAACTATTAAATGTTTTCTTCACAGAATCGAGTTATAAACGAAATGATGTTGAGTTGATATTCTAACGTGTGCTACAAAGTACTACATGCGAAGACATAACATAGGTATCAAATTTGAAAACAGTAACAGAATTTACAAGACCAAACGGTCACACTTACTTGAAAAACGTTGGATATACGTCCAACGGGTCACGCTTACTTTGTGTTCGCGCGGATCGCGTCGGTGACAATCCGTGTGATGCTCGTCCCCGATGATGACGCTCGTAATGCGCCGAAACCCGTTGGAAGTATAACCAACGTTTTTTAAGTAAGTGTGATCGTTTATTCGTGCAAACATATTAAATGCCTTACGATGACAGTTTACAAAGTAAAATAACAGAAGGACAAAATGCCGATACATATTGTCCTTTTGTTACTTTACTTTGTAACAACTGTAATAATGACATTGATACATATCATATATTTTTGTAATGATATCATATTATTTGACTTGTAACTTTGGTGTTATCAATAAATAATTTGTATTTGTAATGTATAACCCGCGTTAGTAAAGAAGACATTTAAAAGTTCGCTTCTTCTTGCTCACACTTATTTGATTATGCAAGAGACAGAAATCAACTTTCAAATGTTTTCTTTATTGACTCGAGCTATAGCTATAACTCTATTAATAAAGTTGAATTACGTCAAATACCACTCACAATAGTAAATTAAATTGGAACCATATACAAAATGAAAGTAAAACATGCATAATTTTGTATCTACGATTCTCTTTAACCATACCTACCATGCGAATAAAATACAATACTATTCCAATACGTATAATTAAGGAGATCGGACAGTGAAATCAAATGGGTACACAAACGAAAACGCTCATAATAAACTAAAAGTTCAATAATTATTTCTCATTCAGAACGTTCATTAGGGGGCCGGTTCAATAAGTCGGGGCTTAATGAAAAGTTTGAGTGGAAAGACAGGAGAGTGAGGCAATTAGCGTTTGAAGCAAGGAGTACTGACAGATCGACAAAGTTAGATTAACTCGGAGAGACACGTGCGCCGCGCGTGCCGGCTAAATGACCTCTGAGACTGACTCCTTGATGTTTCTTTGACAAAACAGTAATAGAGGGTAAATTGTGGTAGAAAATATCTAGTACTCGTTTCGCTAGGATTCATTAAAGTTGAAAATCTGATCTAACAGTTCCGGTAGCCACCTTGAGAGCTAGTTATTCCAGATATGCTTCACCTTCGGCCAAATTTTCGCTAAATCGTGTGGTCAGGCGTTCTCTTTGTCAAATGCCTAGATGATGTGTAAAAAATACAATTACTTGGATTGGACATCGATATCAATGTTAAAACAGGAACAAAACACTGAACTTGCTATTTATTATACAGTGTTACTTTGAGATTTTTTTAACGATAATATAATTAGAAATCAAACGCCACTGTACTGTACTATGTAACGCAAGACTGAGGTGTATCTTAGGCAATAAATTGTCTTTAATAGTCAAAGATATTATATTTAACTTTCATGGTACTCTAATTAAACATGTATAGAATCAGGTCATAAAGAATTATGTCAGTGTCCAAATTACAGTGGCATTCGTAAAAATGGTCAATTTTAATTAAAAGCAATATATGTACTACGATTAAATTAACTTCAAAATGAAATGGTTACTACGAACGAAAATATTACACAACCGAAACCAAACAAGCACAGTCATATTTAGTCATGGTTATCATTACTGAAATTGGATGGGCTTGAATCGTCCACCGTATCAATAAAATTCTAGCACACCATTTAAATTAAAAACAACATCATGCGTTCAATTCTATTTAAACATGCAATATTTTCTGATCTGTGCATAAACTTTTCAAATTAGACTTTTTTACAAGCGATTTCCTGAAAAATGTGTTATTTTTTGTTCATTATTTATCTTAAAAATTTAATTCTAAGCTTTGTTCAGGATATTTGCTAAATTTTGGTAAGTTTTAAATAAATACTTTAACAGAGAACATAAAACAATTGCTGAAAAAGTAACGAATTTCAAAGACCTATTAACCTTTTAAATAACAGTATAGAATGTACTGACAGTATAGTTTGTTTGTAAATAAAATAATTATCTTTACCAAGTAAGTAAAATAGTGATAGAAAGCTATAATATGTTGATCCACAAGATTTTCCTAAAGTATAAACCTGGAAACCCCAGTAACTTCATCACATTGTTCCCTAAGCTATTCAGAGGGCTTAGACAAGTTACAATTGCTAGTTAAAATTTGGATATCGCTTCATTTCGATATCGTCATATGATATGGGTGGGAGTGACGAAGACTGTTGACAGTGATTTTCGATAACTATCGTCACCTCCATACATTTCTCGTCTTTCGACGTCATCGATTTGAACCGGTACACGAACCTATAGCAACTTAAATAGCTCATAGGAACTGCTCTTAACATCTAATTTCACTTTATATTTACCAATATCTGTAAATCCGTCTACAAAACTGAACATGCCTTTAATATTGACCGTTGTCGGCAGACATAAAATTATAAATAAAACATTTTTCAGAGAATTGCTCACAAAAGCCAGGTCAAACTTTGATAACATTATTATAAAATAATAACGTTTTCAACATGTTGCGCGATTTGAAAATGTTACAGGGATTTTTGACGGAAAAGTTAAAACAGAAAGGCACCGGCAAGATTTTGTATCCACTTTACAGCTTTGAAATAATGTAGCTCGCTGACTATTTTTAGTGAACCATAAAAATTTAGAGTAGTTTCCACCGTTTAAAAGGCAATGCTAGTTTTATTATCTTTATGTTTCACTATTTTTTGAAACCTTGTTCTAGATCAAATTTTTTGTTTATAAATATTGTAAAAAAGTCGCGACAATATCTCGCATCCGGTGCCAACATTCACAAATCGCTCGTCTGATAAACAAAGTTAAATTTACCGATCAAATAAAACTTTCCCTGACAGGATTTACTGCGTGAGCATATTTGCTCAAACGTCGCTAGTATACGCACAGAATTAAACGTACTCATTTCTACCTAATACAATAGCTAGTTTGTTTTATTTTAAAGCTATAGCGTATCCGTATGGCAGTTTTTATTGTGATTTTCATTTTGATTTGACAGTGCTTAGTGTTTGCTCCATGCAAAATAGTACATACAAAACGTTTGGGATATGCTGGATATCCTTCTGGTTTCCCACATGGTTCCCTTCATTGTGTCCCTGCCTAGCATTTTTGTATATCGAACGGAGATTGTTTTTTAGTTTTAACTCAATTTGGAAGTTTCTAAGCCTAGCCTATTCTATCAACGTAAAAGCTACGACGATTGCCAATCGAATAATCGATTAGTTACTACGAGAGCGTTAAAGTATGATTGATTATAATCGAACTCGATCTAATGATAAGGTAGTGCCGAATCGATTATTCGCGTCAACCGCCCGCGAGCGAGGAACTAAGCTCTATACCTGATTGCCATCGTAAGTCCAGCTACCGAACTTCATGTCACAGTGCTGGTCGTCGAAGGGGAACCACGTGATGTCTATCTTGCATGTGCTCTTGAATATGCCCGGGGGCACGTACAGGCAACTGCCGTTGTTTCTGACCACCACGTTCGTTTGATACGTCCCGTCAAAACCTTCGTCAGCACTACACCAACAACACACGCGTCAGTCAATATATTCTCTTCAACCAATCTCTAACCAATTACTCGCACGATTCCGATTTGATTAGGTTCAGAAACAATGCGAGGGAATCGGATTTGAAAAAATGCTGTATATATTTTGCGTACATAGAAAGGAACGATTGAATCGCGCGCAGATTCAGGGAAATAAATTAGCGGGACCTACTGACCCTCATCAAGCCCCTAACAATTTACAATGGCCAACAAAATGCTGCCTAAAAGCGTTCTTTGATCAATCCGACGCTGGTTTCACTAAAAACTTTGGCGCCCCAGCTTTAATGTTCTCAGCAAGTAAATTGTAACTTTTGTAGATCCTATTTAAATAGTATATATATAGTACAGAAATACAGGCTTTAAGAAATAGTGTAAGCTTAGATTTTGCGTAGTCAAGTTTTATATTAAGACGATAAAGATTTAATATTTACATTAGTTTTAAATTAAGCGGTTTTAAAGCGTTTATTTTAGACATAAGCTTTAGTTAGTTAGTTAAATGTGTGCTTCAGATTTGTCTGGGACTTTTAAAAGCTGCACCGTCATTGTTAAATAAATGGTTGGTTGTTTTTCATTCATTTATCAGTGGCGAGTGCAGCAGTCATCCTCTCGCTTCATCAGCTGCTTGGAACATACATCGGGAACGTTCATTCTTTTTGAAAGAAAGAATTCGATGCAACTTAGAATGCAAGTGTTCTGATGAGCGAGACGATGATAGTGGTGTCTCAAATCAGCGTCTAGCGTGCCATGTACGTTTATTATTATTTTATGGGTGGCAACACGGAGTAGGAGATCAGCTAAATGACCACGCGAGCGATTGTTACTTGTGGACATAGAACAAAAACAAAATCAGCAAAAAAATATTAAAAAAGAAGTACCAATCGCCACATTCGGGAGTATCTCCTACTTTGTTGTCACATGTTTTCTGAAAACGCTATTAAATATTATTTTTTAATACATATATTAACACAGTGAAAAGTTAACTCAAAAGGAAAGAAGTAGCACACAAATGAGTTACGCAAATTGCCAGCAAACTACTTATATTAAAGTTTGGGTGATAAGCGAAAAGTTGCATTATCGCCTCTGCAAGTTAGGACAGGAAGCTTAAATTTACGCGCTGCACGATTATTACGCGAATGCAAAAAAAACATTTGTTACATAATTAATTAGAAGAAATCTAATAAATACAGGGCTGATGCCCTGTACTTATTAGTTTTACTTTTACTCTTTTTATGTAAGATTTTTACCATTAGGTAAAATCTTACTATTTTATAAGAAGTTCATAAAATGATAATATCGTATTTATTAAGAAAATGAGAATACAACGTCAAATAAAACCTTATTTTAAAATCATCAGTGTATCGGAGGGTCCATCACACTGAAAATAATAATTAATTTATATAATGTTTTTGATAATAAAACAAAATATTTGATTGAGACAGTTCTGGATAATTCACATATTTTAACTACATTAAATTAACTACTTAACACAATGTTCACGTCACTTGTAAATAAAAAAACTACACAAACACATAAAAACAATTTAAATAATTACCTAATAATTAATGTTAGGTAATTACTAATAAAATCGGGAAATAGATTTAATGATTTTTTTGTAAACCTGCTCTTAATATTTACAAACAAATTCAAACTGAAAGGAATATTTCCTGAATAGAAAATGTTATGCATATTAATGTCCACCATTTTGCATTTCTAAACCCTTCTGGATTTATGGTTGCTAGAACCGATTGGGAAACGTTAATCCCCGGCACCGGTTCCATTCGAAAATTGTTAACAGCCATTTACTATATTGGGACGGCGGCTTAGTTTCAATCAGGTCTGCCTTAATGCAGAGTATGTTGAGTGCGGTCCGCTTTTCATGAAATTCTATTGAGCTACATCATTTATCAATTTTCCTTGATAATAAGTCTTTAGGAATTAAATTCAAGATGTTTCAGTGGAGTGAGACTTTTTAGATGGCAGGCCGCCAATTCGATGGCGCAAGGAGTTGGTGGACTTCCACAACAACTGTAAGGAACTGGCCCAGGACAGAAAAGCGTGGGGATCATTGGGGAAGACCTTTGCCTAATAGTGGGACAATACAGGTTAAATAGAAAAAAAATGTATTGGTGAGAGAGAAATAAGCGACTGTGGCTCGGTGGAAAAATATCTTCTTTTTAATCAGACGGCCCCTAGTTCGATCACAGCCCTACACTAATGACTTGTCTTTCATGTGTGGATTTGCACTCGCTTTACGGTGAATAAAAACATCGTGTGAAGAAACCGACATGTTTGAGGGCCATAAGATCCAAAGACGTGTGGCATCTGCCAATCCAAACGTGGTGGATTATGGCCTAAATCTCTCCCTTTATGAGAGAAGGCCCGAGCCCCAGCAGTGGGAACGTACAGTGGCCTAAAATTTAACGTGTCATCCGACCCACGGTAGTGCCCAAATGAAAATGACATTTGAAAGACTACAGTCTTGTGCATGGTCACCCATCCAAACACCATCCGCATCGACCGTTGCTTAGTTACGATGATCGCGTCAGATCACTTTAGCCAGCCGAGCTACAGGCAATGTGCTTAACGGAGGACTCCGGGTTATTTGGTTAACAACACTTACTACATTTTGGCTCACATCAGCCTCTTTTCAAAACATTTCATGTGCGTTCCGAACACAAATCAAAAACTTTGCACATATTGGGCGGAAACCTTTTAGCGGGGGATTGTAACAGCCATTTGGTTATTACACCGAAGCGAGCTGGCGAACGTCCAAACACGAGCCGACACACTCGATTATGAAATGCTTTCGAATCACTTACGGCACGGTGTAAAGAGGCCTTGTTTACTCACGATGCGCTGTTCGCTGCTCTTTGGAACATTAATTGGCATTTAGGCGATAGTGTTACGAAGACAACAGTTTGGATAGAAAAGTATGTATAAAAAAAACAAATTACTGTATTGTCATCGGTCCTCAATAAATCTACAAAGTTTGAACGAAATCTGGCCGTTGAAAGTGGGTTAAAATCGCGCCCAAAGAAGTCGGTTACAAACAAACATACAGGTGAAGCTAATAAAAAGCGTGTAAAAACGAGAATAGGAAATGTTTTTTATATTTATAAAAAGTGTACCTATCTATACCACTTATTCGTGAAAAAGCTGACAGATTATGTATATCAAACATTGCGTAATCTACTATACTATAAGAATCTTTATCCTGACTCATTCATTCATTCATTCATCTGTAGACAATGCAGATCTCTAACGAATAATAGCATAATGGCATAAAGCATAAGCAACCCACTATATGTTATGTTATGCCCTCCGTCGAGACTAAGGACCTTCTTTCACGAGGACAGACGCAACAGACGCCGGCCTCCAAGTGCGGGATGGCGGATGACACACGTCTTCGGATATTGTAGTGCATAAGCAGAGAAGCGACAGTTTTCTCACGATGTTTTCCTTCACCGTAAAGGAATGCAAATCCACACATACTCGTAACTTAAATAACAAGTCATTGAAATTTAAATACTCTAAATTTAACTAAGACATATTTTAAGTCTTGGTGTTTATATGATAAGTGGTATTGTGTACGAAATAAATAAACTGAAACTGAATTGATGTAGAGCCGGGGTCGAACTAGGGGCAGTCAATTGGAAAACGGACATTTCTCCAACGAGCCATACTCACCTGACTTCTCCATAGAAAACACTTGTAGGAATGAAAGCGACGTACAGGTAAACCTGTAAGAGCTTAACAACAATTACAATACAGTGTGACCGCGGTCAGCGTTAATACAGACTAGCTGGCGGCTTGCCAACGCGAGACTATTCATGAATACAAGAGGAACATGTTACTTAATACCTTTTATACGATACTTTGTATTAGTGCTCTGTAGAGGCAAGTATTTTGTACAAAGGCGAATATAATGTAAGATAAAAGCGTATAGAAGTTATCAAGAAATAATTTGAAAGAATACGAAAGAACCGAATTCTTTTATAAAAGATGTATTTAAGGCTAGACTAAATATCGAAAAAATTGCTTAAATGTTGTCTAAAGAAACACTCTATGAATATTTATATTTATTTTGTTACCTATCAGATCATTGAGCTGTACATATAACATCATTGTATCAGATTAATCGATATGAAAAAAAAATGTTTCAAAAGATTAGATTATTTCAACAAATTTTACTTTTTTCTTCGATATTTTTTACCGTTGACGATAATTATATAGCGAAAAAACTGTAAACTGAAGATTTTGTCCTCGCTTTGCTTTAAATAATTCTTATATCAACAATGAATTTCAGCCGAAAAATGCAAATAAATTAGATTTTTCGTAATTTGTTAACTTACGTTCCGAAGTCAGTGATCCAACTGCTGTCAGAATCATAGAGCATTCTCATCATGACATCTGACGTTGACATTTGATAGTTCTGAACTATGACTGTTATTATTTCCTTACAGTTGTCTTATTTTCCGGTGTGTTATTATTAAATTATTTATACCTCTTTTTATTTTACTATCTTACTAAGCCTTTAAAAATTTGTGTTTCCATTAATTTTAATTATAAGTAAGTTTTATTTCCGTTTGTTTTCTTGTTAAATAAAAAAATTTACAAAAAGAAAGTCTAACACCTGACTTATTTGAGTTCAATGTATAAAGTTCAAGGTATACTATTAAAATACAATATATGTTTACTAAAAACTATGTCTTACAAGAATTGTCTTTTTAGTGAAGACATTTGAATTTATAATTCAATTAAGGTTTCAAAAAGACATTCACAAAGTCTGCTTTCATTGCCTTATATCTTCCCTAGATATAAAAAATCATAAGCGGTAAAAAGCAGCGGAAGCCTGTTTACGTGCCACGGATGAGAAATAATTCATTTTCCAACAAATCTCAACACTAAGTAACAAAGTATGTAGAAGCTATAGAAATACTTTCTCGTAAATAACTCCTTAGGGTCAGCTCACACCGAGACGCGACGAGATGCGACGCTGCGCGCAGATTTTACATGGAGCGTCTCAAAATATACTTTATTTATTACACGAAAAGATACACATTTCATTGTGAGAATTCAGATACGTTGCGCTGCGCAGCGCTGCACCTCGAGACGCCTCGCGGCTTGTTCTCACAATGAAATGTGTATCTTTTCGTGCAGTAAATAAAGTATAATTTTGAGTCGCTTTACAGCGCATGTATCACGTCTAGTGCTGGTTCAGCTTGTACCGCCAATGTGGGGAATGGGTACTCTTCTCTGACACGCGGGGATAGATGGTACGCAGACAGCAGGCTTTATTCTCTGAAATACAGCCGCTAGCTTGGCTTCATGTTCACATTTACATTACATATTAGAAAGGCTCAGTCACTGGATTCTTTTCGAAATTTGGTAAAAAACTGGTACCTGTCCTTGTAATCTAAATAGTATATAAGTATGTATATTTGTAATATTGTTATACTCGTATGTTATAATATTTAAATTTAGTATATTTTATGTAGTTGTATATAGTAGGTATATGTAATATATGGTATGAAGTATATATTTTTTTATACTTTTTTGTACTCCCCTCTATTGTTTTTTTTTTTATATTACTGTCCTTCCTCTGGTTGCCTGGAAGAGATCGCTTTTAGCGATAAGGCCGCCATTTTCGGCACTAGTTATAAGTTTCTTCTATGTATAATTTAATGTAATTAGTGGGAAATAAAGAATTTATCTATCTATCTATCTATTTACCGCAAAATTTACTTATTTCGTCTTCAAAAGTCTTGTTTTATCCCCTAACGTAACAGCTACGGGTTCTGAGAAGATTCACGTGTTTCGATATATGTGGGTCTGTTTGTCGCATCGTAGCAAACGAACGGTTGGTTCTGATTTAGCCATTTTAATTTAGTATTTTTTCTTTGGTCAAAAGGTGTGATAGCTGAGAATGTTCGTGTTTGATGAAAATCAGTCCAAGATAAATAAATATAATAGGACACATTCACACACAGTTAGCCCCATACTGAACCATTTCTAGCTCGTATTATGGTTGCTAACACAACTGATATACTACATATACATACATACATATTATATATAAATACATATATGATAAGATGGCTGCCGTTACGCCGTAAATGACAGAACTTGACTAGTAGAATGCATATAATGATCAATTTCAAATCTAAGATGATCGCTACCAACAAATAGCAGTCAGGGGTTTAATCAATATTTAAATAGAAACATTTATATTTTATTCTTGTCATACTAAAATCATTTTAATTTTAGAGGTTGAAAATATTGGTTTCTATTTTTCCACTTTACCGATAAGAATTTGATCAGCAAAGCGCGTACCTACACAAGTCTCGCCTGGATTAGTAGTAAAGAATAGAAATGCATTTTCAATATAAACTGTAACGGCAGTACATCAGAAGGAAGACCCTAACCCGAAAAGTGCTTGGCTTCTCACCATTTGACCAGGATGTAAGCAAACAGTCGGCGAGGTCGCAGTAACAATCTCTGTATTTCCCCCGCCATTACAGCAACATCATGCCAGTATTTCTTCTATGGTATCTTTATGTTCGTGTTTAAGGAAAACACGACGAAAATAACAAAAGTAAAAGGAAAATGAAAAACCATGTAGCTCACAAATATCCCTTGAATTTTATCCTTCAAAGGGTCTCTCTATTAGGGAAATATTCAAAAGGAATTTATACCTACGAATATCCCTTTATTTTCGACATAATAAAATGGATCAGGTAATCAGCGGTAAAAGCAGGGTCAGGGCTCGGCTGAACTCTTTTATGAGGATGCCTTCTCTAATGATTCGTTGGAATAGTTAAATTCAAAACTTATAATAGAGATTTACTATCTAAAAAAAAATTATGTCATTTTCACCATCAAAAAAGACATAATTTATTAAATCGAAAATATATTTACAAATTGACAACTTAAAATATTATTAAAAATGTACAAAACATTAAAAGTTTTTTTTTATAGATTTGGCACACCGTTCAATACGAGTATATAGGCTTGCGGCAAAGTTCCCATAGTTAGACAATGATGAATCTAAATCAGAAAATTCTTTAATATTAAAAATGTATCACCACGACCAAAAGGCATTTTTAAATCTGAACCAAACCCAAATCTAATAGGATTGATTAAAATCCAAAATGAACATGACAGTTTAAAAGCTCTAAAGATGAACGTCAAATTCAATCTCGCGCCCAACTCGGCCGGTCATCGACAGCCGTTGCGCGTAGGGCGGGAAGTGGAAAACTTGGGCGGCCGCAAAAAGCTAATTTACACAGTAAGTAACTATTTATTTTTATTAATATATTTGTGAATCAACAAAAAGTTGAATTATTTTACCTAAAAACCAGGGCCCAACCCAAACTACCGAATTATAATGTATTTCTGTCCGAAACTGCCACAAAATATGCTAATTACTGATACAACCTATAAATAATAATGTCAGTCTGGCTTCGTTAATTATGGATTTATGCCGAAGATTCCTAAAACCTTAATCTACCTAAGACTCTTTTTTTACTATTAAATCGTACCAAGATATTTTTTTGGGGATTTTAGTCTACTTAATATTCAATATTCTACTTAATATCATTATATCTTAGTCTACTTTTTCTTAAAACAGTTTGCCTGGTGTTAAACAAAACTATGGTTTACGATGTTACCCGCTTTCCTACAAAATACCTGTGGTTCTTCTCAGGAAACAGAGACTCAGGAAGAAATTCCAATGTTTTAATAAATAAATTGCTATACAAAGAAAACATTCGGAAGTTCATCTCCTCTCACTTGCAAAATATGAGTGTAAGCTAGAGGAAGCGAACTTTTAAATGCTTTCTTTATTGAATCGAGTAATAACAATGTATGCCGCCGTTTGGAAAATACGATGTATTAAAGAAACATACATACATACAAGATATGTGCGATAAATTCGTGGACATCTAGTGGGCAGCTAGTTTAAGACTCGGTGTACTATGATAAGTATTCTTTTGCACGAAATAATTAAACTTAACTAAGAATATTTTCTTACTTAAGTTTAATTAAGTTTTGAAATTTTGAAAAACTTTTTTTTAAGTAAATATTTTTCAGCATTAATTATGCCTAAGCAATTAATATGCATAGCATTTTCGTCTCAAGAAAAGAAGCCATCCAAAATGCATTTCAGCGGTATAACTTTAACTCATATTTCATTTCAAAACGCAACCGAGCAACAAAGCAAGGATTACTTCGCTAACTTTAAAGCGCTGACACAAAATCTTAAAAGACCCGTTTCTTTGGAGACGGCACAAAAGCGAGCACATTATACTTATTAAAAGGAAACAAGAAACAAATCACACCGTGACTGGAATTTATTCTGTTTTGAAAGTTTGTGGACTTATTTTCGTTCGCGGATAGTTTTCACGGACTGGCGGGTCGCCAGCGCACCGCTTAGCGACCGACTTTAATCGGTATCCTTCGCCATTTAAACCTTAAATGGACAATGTTGTTTTTAAACAACATACTAAAATCACAGATAAAATTGACCTTAATTTTTTTTTAATTTTGCACAATGTAGTTGATAACCAACACTCACATTATTGCAAAAAAAGTATCTATAGTAAATTAATGTCTAGATTTTATTACTATTTTTTCCTAGACAGTAATACATGTCTTTTACACAAATATATATTTTTAAAACGTGAAAAAAAATCGATCATTTAAGGGTTAAATCCGTTCCACAGTTTGTGTGAGAAACTCAAAGGCTCTGTGTGATTACTGTGCATAGAGGAAGTGCATTAATGTCACGCGTTCCAAATGTTTCGGCAGATAGCGGGCTAATGAGGAGATGGTCAGGATCTCGTTATTCCCGACATTTTTGTACCTAATAATTTAAATTTAAAAGATTCGTTTTTATGTTAAGTGCCCTGGTTTTTGGATTCGGAAATTATATTTTATTTCGTACCGTATAAAACGCTAATACATAAACTGTGTAACTAACGCAAATTTTATAAGGGTGATATTAATAAGTCTAGAAAAAACTGCTTTGAGGAGAAAAATTTATAAACAGATTTTTTTTCCGCAAATTTTCAAAAGCCGTAGAATAATAAAGATAACACCTCTGAATATTTGTATAAGGGCATAGGGGCAAAATCTTGATTTACAATTTTTTCGCTAGAAATCTTAAACGGCTTCTAAGCTAATTTTAAGTAAGCTATTTTTTCGATATTTTTTACCGCCAAGCACTCTAATAGGCCGCTAATAGGCTCTCAAGTTATTTCAGACTAGACATACTATATGATAGACCAGAGTGTCGTTAGCTCACGACATAAATGGCACCTCAGTAAAAGATAGATACAGTTATTTGGAGCATCCTTCTTGTACATTGATACATACATAGAATAACTATTTAGACAAACACTAATCGTTTATTGAACACCCTCTATGTATGTTGGATCTCTATTTGAGACTAGGTTAGTCTCATAAAAACTATTGCACGATAAAATCAAGCAAAACTTTAATCCGACAGCATTGTCCGAGACTTCGTTATAAAACTGAATAAATAACAGGTAAGCGAAAACATTTCCTTTTAAGTGCATTTGTAGGTCGATTTATATCGCGATTTCGCAAAGTAATGAATAAAATAAATTGGCGTGCAGCCAGCCCGCGGCGCGACGCCGGCTGCCCGCGGCTTGTTGCCCGCCATAACGATGTTCAAACTATAAACTGCCGAATTAACAGTTCACTTCTAAATAAACTTTATAATAGCGGCCTTTTTCATGTCAGTTCACTCGCAAACCTATTTATTTTTAACGAACAGCTGATCTGACCTGATTACTTAACGGAACAACACGATTTATTTTCATAAATTTGCCGAGCGTGTTTTGTTTTTCGAATTCGGATAGAACAGTGCTCGACATGGGTGTTTCTTAGAGTTGTGTCAGCGCTTCTCGAAAATGAATATTAAAACAATGGGCGATAAAGGCTTTTATTCAAGGGCCTTATCACACGGCTATTTACGTGCTGCCCAATTGTGGATGCGCCTTTATTTACGCGCTCGCCAATTTTACGCTTACAGCTCATTACGCATTTCGCAAACAGGTCGAGACTCGAGACGGAGCCTGAGCTCGTTTCGGGTTTTAATAGGCCATGCTAAATTTGTGAAAAGCATAAAATTAAAATGTTATTTTTATATTTTTAGGCCTTTACTCTAATAGGTCTACATTTATTTGCTAATTAAGAAGTAAGATAATTGAATAAAATGAAAATTATAATTTTAATATGACTGGCCATATGTGACGGTATGTCATATGAGGCTGTAAATATTTGTTATTCATTTAAAATTACACAATAAAAAAAAAAAATTACAATGTGATTCATTAGTGTTAATTAATTAAGTACAAATTTGTATTGTAAAATTATTTGACATTTATCAGTAACTTTGGAATTAAATTGAATATACAATTTCGATGGTACTTAGAAAGGGAATAAGGTTCATATTAATCGACCTTTTTTAATATTATTTCACAAAAACTGATAAAAGAAAATCTGTTCGTTCGTTAAAGAAAAACTGGGGTAAGTTAGCTGTGGCACAAGTATGACCACGTCGTAGCTTTTTATTTTGTTCCGAGAAAATGTGAAGTAAATTGCTTCGTCGTTACCTGTGTTTTTTCTTTGAAGTTAGTAAATGCAAATTGATACATTTATTACCACATTTTTTCTGTTTCAAAGCCATTACGCGAACTCATTTTCTACGAACTTCGCATTTTGTTCTTGAATAAAAATAAATCTTTATGATTCATAAATATTGAGCTAAATTGAATGTGAAAAAATTTACTCCGCCAGTCAAAATTTTCATTTCTTTTCATCTGAACCAATTTTTGTTATCTCACTTTATTTTCATAATTGGGAATTCTGTTTTATGGAAGCTACCGTTTGTTTTATTCGGCTACTTTACTCAGAATTTTTATGTTTAAATCTGAGTAAATTTGTGTCATGTTCTATAACTACCATTTTTTTTATATTATAATAAAAAAAAACGTTAACAAAATATTGTGAAAGACATTTGAACACTTGGCCAATTTGTATGCTTTGACGAATGTATTTTTATTGTACCAATCGAATCTTTTGAATTTGCTTATTATTTTAAATATTTACAACTTATTTAGCCTTGGATTGTGTTACTTCCAGAATTTATTCTGGATGCTTTTTTTCAAATGCGAGAGTGAAGCGGTTCCTTCCTTAGGTTCCTTCCTTATATTAAATCGCATTCTGCCTATACACTTTGTTGTTTTCCTTGAGCCCAATTTGTGGTCTAGTGCAAACTAATTTATTGCTTTTTTTATGTGCTTATGAACATTGTGTAGTTAGCGTTCAACCATTGATTTATGGGCGTTGTAATCTACAACGTATCACGCCCACTGAGTCAGATCCAATTTACTATTATTAAAATCCAATTTATATTATACAGAACACTCTCTGATAGTATTATTCGGGAAACTCAGGTCTTCCAAAGTTTCTCTCTCATTATAAATTGAGGCAAAGCGCTAGCAAATATTTGGAATTTCCAATCAGTATCGATATCACTTCACTGAATTTCTGCTTGTTCTGCGATGGAACTGAGAACCGCCGTGGTACCTACCATAAAATCTAAGTAGTACGTTATCAGGACTTATTCTATCCGTATTACGTTGACACCGGTCCTTGGTTGAGTAATACAAACTGAGTGCCTTTCAGTAATCCAAATTACTGAAAGGTTCTATATTACACATTGGTCGAAGTTGGCCCAGCATTGCCTGGCCTCCATGGTTTTGTGTAGTCGTGACAGTTGCATACATTGGCAAGGCAAGTGTCCAACATGGCATGCAATCCACAAGTGTTCTGTTTTTGGCGCGATTCAAAATATTGTGGCGAGTATGGCCTGTAGTATTCTAGTATGTGTTGTGGTATAAATAAAATACCAGGACATATTTCATACAAGGTTGGATAACCCCATACTAAACCGTTTCTAGTTTTTATTATGGTTGCTAACACTACTAATATACTACGTATACATTCATAAATATATAATTTATATCATTACATATTTAGTTCATCACAAAGATGTGGGCCGTGCCGGGAATCGGGCCTAGGACCCAATGGTTGGAAGTCTGGCATGATAACCATTACAGTAACACACAGAAAACCAACGAGGTCGTTGAATGGTTTTATGCCATGGCCTATGCTGGGCCAACATTGGCCAATGTGTTTCGGGGTTCTTAGGAAATTGTGTTACTCAAACAGTTCTTATTTTCAATCAGCAAAGGGACACAGATTGGTGATGGGAATTCCACATATTCGCTGAGAATGCGTTTTGCCACAGTATCTGCTTAGTATCCCCCTTCTCTACATTCTCACCTATTGTACATGAGGACGTCAGGTTTCCACAGTTTGTTTGGTGTTATCCTGAGGTCCTTTACTCCGCCGTACTCGCTGTCGTTCCACCTGAGGTTGTAGTCGTTCCATTCCTGTCACACGCAGAACAAACATCAGTGGAAAGAAGGAGACAAAACATTCGCTTAGACAAGTATGGTGATAGAAAATTATGTGGCATCGTAAATTTGTGATTGCATATAGAATTGTAATTAAGTGGAGTTATTGATAGAGTGAATTGTACTGAACTAAATACATAGTTGTAATTGTGATTTTAGAGAAGCGAATATGAGTTTGCAAGATAACTGAATCGATGATAGCTTAGTCGGGCGTGCGGTCGCATTGCGCCTCGGAGGGTACGAGTTCGATTCCCGCTAATGATCTAGAACTTTTGGTGAAGACAAAGTTCTTCAGAAATTAGTAGCATAGAGACTAAAGTATTTCCTAATGCTTGCTTGCCTGGCTACCAATCTCGTTAGTAAAATATGACCAAACACCTTACATAGTGTTTCGTTTGCCTCTTTAAGAGACAGTAATACCAGACTAGGCATCCTCCTTCAGTCAGAGTATCGCTAAATCGAGTGATTACGCTGCGGCCAATTGCTTAGCTTTTTTACACAAATGTAAAAAAAAAAATTATTTTATATCCTAATAAGCAAGTTATATTACTCCCAATTACTTAATACAAGATCTTTCCCATAAAAAACAAAACAAAAACACAAAAAAGCCCGTACAAAATATCGCAGTAACATTTTTAAGGGCCGTTGTCTTCTTTACGGCTGATTTCAACTGCCAGTAAAGATAATTTCCTTTGTCATAATTTTCCGGGACCGCCAGAAGGGATTATACCCTTTCAGAGCACGACTATTATACCAGATACCCTTCCTTTATTAATTAATGTGTCACATTTTAATACTTTCCGGCAGGTTTATGGTGGTCGTTAACCAACTAGTGACGCCTGTCGGTTATGGCCGAGTTAGTTCAAAATAAATAAATAAATATAAATATTAGAACACATTTCACACACGGCTGGTTAACCCCATACTGAACCATATCTAGTTCGTATTATGGTAGCTAACACAACTGATATACTACATATACATACATACATATTTTATATAGATACATATTTAACACCCAGACCGACAGCTAACAAATTTAGGTCAGCTCAAAGATGTTGGCCGTGCCGGGAATCGAACCTTCTGATTGGCACTTGGGTCAACCATTACGCCAACGAGGTCGTCAACATACATACGTAGATACATAAACCTTTATAATATTAGTTTAACATTTGTTTTAGCGATCATTAGTAGACCCCGGTGTTTGTATTAGACATAATAATGTTTGTTTTATACGATTATGGGTATATTATAATAGCCAGGGAACAAACATTAGAGCGGATGTATTAACAGTCAAATACGAACAGTCGTTGGTGCGGAACATTGGGTAGTTTGATTGTGATTCAGTGGCGTGTTGACATCCGAGATTGTTGTTCCATTATTATTATGTCGGCATAATCTAGCCAGTAATGAGTTTTGTTAATACTTCGTCTACACATCTGACAAACGGTTAACAGATAAACAATTTTCATTATTCGTAATAAATATTTTTTACAATGAATTCAACAATACAACTATTTGTTTTCAAATGTCTAAACAATTTTATAATATAACAGATCTTCTTCTTCGTATGAGCTAAGTGGCTGAACTCTGGTGTCGAGTGTTTTCAAGCTGCCTAAAGCCTTCTAACTTGGCTTATCGACTGTTTGTACTAAGTCTAACAGCCGCGATCTACAACTTAACGTGTCATTCGATCCACGGTAGCGCCCATATGAAAATACCACTGTCTTGTGCATTGTCTCCCATCCAAAGACTGTCCGCATCAACCTTTGCTTAACCTCGATGATCGCGTCAGATCACCTTAATAAGCCGAGCTCGGGCGATATGTGTATAACAAATATTGATGTGATCGTTATAAATCTGTCGCCAAGCTCCTAACAGAGCATTCCATCAGCCTCGTTGAAAATAAAATTTCTTAAAAAAATTTCGTCTGTAAAAAAAAGATCATATGTAGTTACAGAATGTAATTAATGATCTTGTATGGCGTAAGCTTTTAATTTGGCTAGTAATTAACTCATCAATATAATACGTGTTAAACGTATTTTGAACAAAACAAATTTTTAGTTTAGTTCTGGCATGGCGCTACAAAATAACAAATATATAGTTTAATTGCATTAAATTACATTTAGGCTTAAAACTAAAAAGGTTTTCACTAAAACAACAAACTTTAGGAAAGATTGTCAAGCCCACTAAATATTCCACCCACGAAACTCAGCTTGTAATCTATTCACCAACCTTCCAACTATGACAAAGCATTAATAGACCAAAATCTACGGCCAACACAGTGACCAACTTATCAACCATTAGAACGTCTAAATAAATCAACGCGTAGTAATGAAACAGAGCACCAGACGAGGCGGCAATAATATCTCAAATATGCGCCAAGTTAATATCGCAGAACAATACGGCCCTTGGCAAGTTGGGCCAAGCTCTCCACTAATATTGCTAAAGTTGGGCCAACTTAAGGCTCCTACCGCGGATAGAGACTTTATTACTTGCCGGTTAGATATTACGAAGAGGCGGTTTGCCATATTGCCTAATGTTCTCTAATGTCTCATTTCTAGGAGCAAAACAAACATCACTATATTTGTTTGCTGTTTGTCACTTAGTTTTGGCTGTGTTCCGAAGTTAAATCCACGTTTATCCAGGATTAAAACTAGTCTTCAGCTAGTATTATATATTAGACAACAGTTTAGCTCTGAGAAGAACTTTTGCGTATGTGTAGTTAAAAGAACAAAATCAAAAAAAAAAAACCCGCAAATTATTAGACTTCGCGCACGGCCGCTGCGATGGGAGCCAACCTCGCGACTGAGCCGCGCGTTTATACCTCAGAATAATAACTTGTCCTTCGACCTTACTCATAGATCTAAACACCCCACCCCCGCACACGCCCTCTTCTCAACGGGCCGTGCAGCAGAAATCGTAATATTTTAATTTCACCATAACTTCAAAACCAAACGTCCAATTTTAATCATTCAAGGACCAAATATTATCAACACAAACTGTACTTATTGATGAAATAATTTATTTTGATAAGGATTAATAGTGTATTGCTTAAAATCGCTTCGTAAATAAGCCTTTATTACTCGTACAAAGTAAAGGATAAAAAATGGTTATTGTGGGTTATTCCTAAGAGATAAACATATACCATCACGGACTTTTTTGTAGGCCTTTTTAAGTTGTACAATACTGTAGTAAATTGTTTTGATCTATCTTGTAGGATTCAGTCAGCGTTTGAAATGTAAGCGCAAAAAATGTGCTTTTTTTTACGACCTCACATTAAAAACCTCAAAAATTGTAGCCTATGTGTTATTCTGATGTATGAGCTATAGCCTATGTGTTATTCTGATGTATAAGCTATATTGTGGTAAAGTTTCATTCAAATCCATTCAGTAGTTTTTACGTGAAAGAGTAACAAACATACATCCATACATCCATACATCCATACATCCATACTTACAAACTTTCGCCTTTATAATAGTAGTAGGATTAAAACTAGTCTTTGTGTACATTCAGGATTTAAGTTACCTTCATAGCATAGAATCATATCGATCATATAGAAAACCAATAATTCATTACCAACTTAAACACTACAGGTTAAATTAGTTTGTATATAGTATTTTAATCGATGATTTCTCCAATAGTTATTTGTAAATAAACGAGTTCATTATCATTATATAGAAAGTAAATAATTAGCGTTCTTTTTTTTTCTAGATTACCAACCTGTTAGAATTGATAAGTTCATACTTTTAATAATTTTGTTCAGCGGATTAAGCGCGGAAGTTTAAAACACAACTAACGACTCTAAACACTGACATTCACACCAACTTTTTCGTTCATATGTATGAATAGCTTGCTAGAAATCTTATAAGCTTTTTTAACCTCATTTTACATATCTACTCGTATGTGAGTCAACTCTATAGGATTCTCTCCAAGCGATAACAATTCAAATGAAGTTTTAGTATGGTAACTTTCCCGTAATAAAACAGCTAATATAATTCCAAAGTTCGTAATAAATGATAACTGTATAATTTGAAATTCATGATACGTCTCACAGTAACTGTAACTCCGCGCTTAAACTAATAAAATAATTTCACCGACATCTTGTACGGCTCAAGATTATGAAACTGTCAGCGGTTGGCGTGTCTTAACTAGATAGCTGGGAGTGCGAGCGAGATAGCTGCCTCCTGTATAAAGTTTATAACGGGTGGGAACGAGACAGCGGCTAAATGTCCTTCTTAGGGTGGTGAAGGGTTGCTTGTCTATCAGTTTAGGTAGTATAATCACTTTTCGCTTCACGGGTCCATGACGCCCGCCCTTAACTAGGGCGGTTTGGTTCCTTTTGACAATTTAATAGCTGTAGTATAACTATATCTTGCAAACTCATTTTCGTTTTAGAAAGATTAGTGTTATTAAAGTTCTTTGAAGTATTTTTGCAATCAAAGATAAGAAATATAAGTATTGCAGTAGAATATCGTCACCGATTTCCGGCTTTTTTATATGCCATTTTGTGATAAAATATACAACTGTATAGCCATTATTGAGTCTTAATCAACTTAGACTAAAGTATTGTAGCAACATCACGAACACAACAACACACGAGCAAATTTACAAACCACCACTTACCTTCTTACAAGAAGAAAATTAGATAATAGAAGTAGAAGCAAAGGTTTCAAATAATATTTGATAACGCATGCAGAAGTTCAAACGTAGAAAAACATGCAAGACAAACATATACTGTACAATTCTATATATAGATTCACAGACGTCCTAAGAAGCATCATTTTCTCTAGTCTCTATTTTTTTTTTCTAATTTATCTAATCATGTTCAGGGATCACGTCTATTTCTCAATTCCGTAACAAGACCAAAGGATCGAGATTCGCTACTTTTCGGGGATCAACTAAGCTGCCGTATTGGTAAATGCTAAAAGTAATTTCAGTTTTACAGCTCAATATACATACCTTTATTGCTGAAAAAATAAACTCCAAGCTACTCATTCGGATATATAAAAAAATATATATGCATATATCAATGCTTCTCAATTTACAGCCAACAACAAAAGTATGCATATCAAACTATTTTTTTATTATTCTTTTTTTTATTAAAAAAAAGTAAAACGTAATAAATTCGAATATAAAATATTGGGAACTCAAGCCAAAAAAAATATAAATCTATCTGGATGTAAATAAACAATCGTCTAATTAGAAGTAGAGTGTACTTCTGTTTTTAGGTACACGTTTAACTTCAAAAAAGTTAGCAGAGACCGAAAAAGAACGTTTAAAATGGGTTTAGAGTCGTTTTAGTATAGATTGATTCGTTTTAAAGTATTTGAATCCAGGCACGCTAGGAGCAAACCATGGTAACCATCAACGATTCCACTCCATACAATAGATATAGCATTCCATGGCCATGCAGATAATTGATCAAAATGCTACAACTTCGTTCTTCACAAAACGAAAATAAAATAAAACAGCGGGTACCCAGGATGTGCACAATCAATATACAGTGTACAGAGAACACATCGGAATATACATAGTGCATATCGACAACAAATCTCTCGATCAACTGTAACCAATATGTTACTCCCAATTGACTATTCCTCTCCTAGGTCATTGACTTCCCACTCGTTTTTCAGTTTAGTAAATGTTGTTTAACAATTTGCCATCGATAAGTTAAACTTGATTGTGTTCAATGATTTATATGTAAATTATCGTCAACCATTAGTACATATTGTTTTATTATAAGCATTGTGACTTACACGGCAGTTAGATTATGCCAAGCATGAACCTATGTTGAAATCGTCGTAATGGTTTCTGGACAGGATGTATGTGTGATATGAATGTCATATCGGTTCAAATTATGTTATATTCAAAATAGTTTTAAGTACAATCTCATTTCGAATACTTTACTGGGAAAAGCTAGGAATTCTTTGTTAATGAGAAGTATCTTGATATAAGTCGGTAACAGCTAGATGACATCACACGAGGCGACGGATGCATGGCGGGGGCTACACTACGCTTGCATGAGCTCAAGACCGACGAGCACGTCCAGGAACAAACAACAAGCGACTCCGGTACAGACAATGTATGGACAGACATACACAGACCGCCGCATAACTCACAATGCTATGCAATTTTCAAAACAGTCCAAAGATTAGAAGAAACGAACCGAAATAGACAACGAAAAGAAGATAATAGAACATACAAACAAAATACAGAAAGAAGAAAAAGATTCAAACAAAAAAATGAGAAATTTTAGTGTCAAGTTTTAGATCGGTCGTTTAATCACACTTACCAATGACAGCCATATATTGGTTATAAGTAGTTGATTCTTCTCGTCCTATTGGGTTAGACGATGTCAACAAAACAGAAAGGGCGCAGTCAGTATGATATCTAGACAAGTGTCACCGCCTGGTCTCGGTACTGAGGGAGGCGACGCGCGAAAACCACCCTTCATGCGTTGTTCCAAGCTTTTCGCGCCTCGCCGGACACACAGCTAATATATAGATATCGTAAATGTTACAACAATTTAACACCGATAGTCCATGCGACAGATCTGCCGCGGAGTCGGCGCCCTCGCAGCCCGCGCCCGCCGGACTCGTGCGGGTATCGTGCCTCGGGACAAGGTGCGCGGAACGTGTAGTGCTCGGAGACTACCGTGCCCCGCGGGAGCGGCTCGGCGAAGGCGCCAGACTCGGCTCCTACCACTTACCAAGTTGAGCCAGACGTTCGTGGTCAGGATTTGATTTTTCTCATCCTTATTTTGTAAAATGAACGGACGCCGTCGCAAGAAAGGAACGAAAAATGTTGGTAAATATCAATAGGCGACAGCTGGATGGGACCTCGGAGCCGACTCGCCACGCCTGTCTGGGCTCGTGGCGATAAATCCATCATCGGATACTGCACTCTCTATATACTGCGCATGTTTTCAAGCTTTCGGAACCAGCCGACGCGGCAACGATGCATATCCATTATGGACTTATCGCCATGGAGCCCGCACGCTGTTCGCGAAACTACGCATTCGTTTTGTACAAATTTTGATCTTCAATACTTATAACCAGCTTTTTTGCATATGATATTATTACAATGCGTAGTTCCGCGCCAGAACTATATTTCTTAGCACAATACTCAGCACCGCAGCATCAATCACACAAAATAAAATGATCCATCGTAAACGTCGTTTCAACTTTTTAATTCAAGTTTTAAGAAGATATCTTAAATAAGCCGCAAAGTCGTTTTAATCGCTGCCCTCGATAATTTTATCGACTTACAATCCGTTTTATTCCTTAGAGTCGTTAAGACGAACAATCAAACGAATATTCTAGAGAATTACAGAGTTTTTATGAGCCATTTAATATGTTCCACGGATTCACTACTAAGTATTAATGAGTGTTTCAGGACGGTGCAATTTAATACCTAAGTAATGAAAATTAAACCATCTTTCTAGAACTTTAGTACCGATTTTAGTACGTGCGTCTTAACTATACAAAGGAATTTAATCTTTATGAATTGGTTAGAGATTATACATAATTGTAAGAGGAAAATGAAAATATACTCTAATCTTTGTTTTTATCGAAATGTACTCGTATGTCGTTTTACCAGTAAATACGTCTGATATACCAACCACATATTAGGTATATATAGTATACTAGCTGACCCAGCAAACGTTGTTTTGCCTCACTTAGGGGTATGATAGTGTAGCTTATATGACACGTTCGTAGATTTACCATAGCAGCGCCATCTATTGATTACTTACTCAACCCAGTCAAAAGATATCGACATCTGTTAGAATCATTTGGAGTTAACAGATAATTGTGACTGTCAAATAATAACAGACAATAATTAGCAATAAATTAAAATTGCGACTATAATTTGAGATTTAAACTATTCTATCTCTCAAGTTGGATTGAACTGCACATGGTGTGCGAATTTTATTATAATCGGTTAAGTGGTTTAGGAGTCCATTGAGGACAAACATTGTGACACGAGATTTATATATATTAAGATAGGAGAAAACGTGAGGTCAAAGAAGAATGTTAACGTATTTTACAAAAAATACTTATTTTCACGAAAAATTACGTACCATTTATAATAGGAAAATAGAATAGTGTTTGATGTAACTTGAGGATTTAGGTAAAAAGAGAGTGTCTTTGCTCCACACCTACTTGCAAGTTGAAAGAGACTTCGCAAAAGAAATGGTTCTTTTCATGCGATCAAATTTTATTCACGAAGAGTTCAAAGGTAAGAGAAATCTCAGCAAAACCTCGGCGCTTGGGAAAAATATGGAATATGAAAAGAAATTTGCTGGTACTTTGTTTATCGAGGTGTCTTGATATTATAGCAGCTTTTAGTAAAGAATATTCTTAAAAGACTTATTCTGCTATTGATATTATGTTTTTATTATGTCATTTTCACGTTCACTTTAGAAGAGAATAAATAATCTTGAATTGAAACCAATCTTCTTCTTCTTCTTCTTTACCATTTCCTACTAGGTGGGGTCGGCATAGCCTTTTTTTCGCTTCCACGCCACTCTATCAGCTGTCATCTCCACATTCACTCCCTACTCATTGAATTGAAACCAATATCTCAATAAAACAAAAATACAAAACTAACATAAAATATTTAAAAGACAAAAAGTAATAACTATACAAAGGCGCAACTCGGCTGGAATTTTGGGAACTCTTCCCACTGACACTGGTTTTTAGATTAGATTTACTTTTACATTAATTCATTTTAGATTAGATATAGTTTTCTATTAATTATATTCTATTATTTTTTATCGATATACCATGTTTATTTCAAAACAATGGACCTGTAACACAAAATTGAAACATAATTCGTCAAAAAACAAGAACATCATACAATTTACGTTAAAGTCGTTGTCTTTCAACGCCACAGCCTTTTCCCCTAAAAGTACTCAAAAGGCTGGTTATTGTAATATTCTTTTTTGGAAGTTTAATTTTTGTAATTTTCATTTTTCACTCTTTTAGCAAGTATTTCATGGAAGTGAACTGAAAACTGCGAGGTCCTACGATAGAAACTTACTCGAGGTGGGACAGGTTTAAAACGTATTGCTAGATTTTTTAAGTGTATAATTGTGTCTTTATATTTACATCTATAGAATCCTTGATACAGGAAGACAATACTTAAGTGGGACGGAGCTTTGAGAGTCAAAGCATTCGTTTCTTTGTTTTGTATTCCTAGTTTTTTTTTTTTATCTGAACATCCCATCAGTTCGACGCCAACGAGTGGTACTCACTACTTTTCTGTAGAAGCCAATCCTACGTCATAGTTCCAATATATGTTTTGCACTCGAAAATGTATTAAATCAAAATCATAATCAATCAAAAATCAGAAACGTTTATTTGGCAAAGGTTACATGATAGTAATAAAAGTGATAGGAATACAAAGGCTCCCAAAGTTTTTTTTTATAAACTGGTGTTATGGGAGCCAAAGGTGACCATGCACAAGACTGTCATTAAATAAGCGACATTTTCATCAGGGCGTTACCGTGGGTCGGATAACATGTTAAATTGAAAGCTGTTAGTCTTAGTACTAGCAGTCGTTAAGCCAAGTCAGGGGCCGTCGGACGGCTTGAAAACTCTCGACACCATAGCTAGACCACTTAGCTCATACGAAGAAGAAGAAGACTGTGCCCCAAAATCGATTTTCGAGATCGAAGCTACATTTTCTTCTGTCCGGTACAAAAACCAAATTCAGGCTCAAGAATTCCATTCGCCGTAAAACCAGTCTTATATAGATTGACAAGCTTCAACAAAACTCGGCCCCAAGGTAAAAACCCATAGGAGAAAGCTATTCGAATATTTGGTACGAAACACGCACCGTTCGGCACGTGATGCGATTTGCGATGTATTTCACCTATAAAGATGTCGATCGTAATTGAGTATGGGCCGAGAAAGGGACGAGGTGTTTCAGAAAATTCAGAATTAGTCCCCATTGTCGCTTCGAGGTTTCTGGGCCGAGCTGACGGACACTTTTACGGCACAATCCTTTTGAATGTTTTTTTCGATAGATACATTTAGAGAAGACACGTATTTCTAATGAATACATTAAATATTTTGTTCTTATTTTATTATATTTTGCAGTTTTTTTTTTTGTATCTAATTAGTTTGATTCTTCTTCTTCGTATGAGCTATTTGGCCATAATCTAATGTCGAGAGTTTTCAAGCCGCCCGAAGGCCTTACGACTGCTTGTACTAAGAGCAAAAGCCGGGACCTACAATTTAACGTGTCATCCGACTTACGGTAGTACCCAGATGAAAATATCACTTTTAAAACTACAGTCTCGTGAATGGTCACCCATCCAAACACCGTTCGAATCGATTGTGTTGCTTCGAGTTTCGATGATCGCGTCAGATCACCTTAGCTAGCCGAGCTACAGGCAACAAACCAACAACAACAAACAAAATCTTTATTTGACATGGTAAGTAAATATAAATCAATAAAATTTTATGGAATCCAAAGGTTCCAAACTAGTTGTAAGAACTGTATATTGGAAGCCAATGTCTTCTCCCAAAAAAAAAATAATCTAAAACAGGCGCTACTTAGTTTGATTTAGAAGAGGTAATAAAACGTAGGTAGTTGCTTTTATTTATTTTTATTTTTTGCGTTTCTGTTTCAAAACTTTACGATATAAACAAATTACATAACGTTAGGACGAAAGAGATATTAAAAGTAAGGCAGCTCATACATTTTTGAGCATATTTTTTTTCCACATTAACATACAAAATAATGTATTCTTATCCTTAATTTTTGTATATGGGTTAGTATAAATTAATATTAACAAAAATATACAAAAATCAAATCAACGTTAGAAAGAAGTTTTAAATAATATTTAAAAAGTGTTATATCGTTTTTTAACAACTGTAAATATTACATAAATGTAATACACCCTTTCTCGAGGGTCTTAACGAAGGCCTCAACATTCCACAAACCCATTATCTCTAAACAAACAAACTTCCCCAGTTAATTACTCAAAGGCAATCATTACTGGTAATCGAGAGAACACACAACATTACCCACGCGTCTCATCTCTATAAATAACGATATTCGATATCGATTCCAAATAAATGCCAACTCGAATCGCTCGAGAGCGAGCCGAGAACAATATCATCAAATTAAACATACAATTTCTATTGTGATTTTATGCAAACTCGAAACTTCTGATTCGATTAATCGAGTACGATTTAACTTTAAATTTATACAACGAAACGAAACAACGGTTTGATAAACTCTGTAATTCTGTAAAATATTCGCTTTCAACTGGAACGATTCGATAGATATGGAAGACGTGATTTGTATCGATTAAAATAAATGACTCGATATAATTGGTCTATAATCGATTAGTCGTTTTCGGAACGCGGTCAATGTTCATTAGATCGGCAGAGGTTAAACTAATGTGCTATAATGTCATCCCTATTATACTTACCATCGCCGTAATGGGTTTTATCTATATACTCGTACTTAGTTATATATAGCATTAGTTTTCATTATATATGGATATACATTATATTATATATCATCGGATATTGTTGAGATTCAATTACTATAAAATACATTATAGTTTTACTTTTTTAAGGAATAAGGTTTCATTTCAGCATCGTCTAGTGCACGTGCTCATATATTTATGTAAGTGAAAGGACATGAACTTGCGTATATTTTCTTTATTAACACAAGTTATACCTTGTTACTTCAAATTATTATACATATTTAGGATTAAAATTAAGTGACAAAACTCAATTTAAAGTTGGGCAGAAATTACTTAAAGTTTTATTTTTAACTGAATCTCAACATCTCGTGAAGCTTACTTCTACTATTTTTGAAAAACCGATTCTTAAACAAATACTACAAACTTAAAAAGCCGCCGTCAACTACGACCTAAACTTTATTTCTTTATGACATCTCTAGAAGTTTCTTATAATTTTTCGTTAATTTCGATTAGTATAAGTAGAAGTAAACATCAACATATCCATCTCTTTCCCCCAGCGCGACCCATTCGAGATGTAGAGCGAGACAGCAACTCACCACGTCGATGATCTGCTGAAGCGTGAGTCCGAAGCGCACCTCTAGGGGCTCGCTCTCGTTGGCGACTGGGCGCTCCAGCGTGTTGTAGGAAGCCAGCAGGGCGTTCAGGAGACGCTTCTCGTGAGGCCCTTGCTCCGAAACTGAGGGGTGAAGGGAGAACATTAGTTCACATCATCAGGTAACCCTGAAAAAGGCTGTTTCTAACGTATAAATTCATCATCATCATCAGCTGATTTTATCCCACTGCTGGGTATAGGCCTTTTTTCTGTCATGTCATTTGCCTCGGTCGTGAGACTCATTTTGTCGCTAGACGACCAACGCTCTGTACAAAAGCAAAGTTGGAAAAAAACTTTTTTTTATTCATTTACCTCATTTTTTGCTAATTTGTTAATGTGAATCGTTGTAATCGTTATTATTTCTGCATTTACAAGCTGACGTCTCAAACATCTATACCGGTCCAGCTGTTTAGGCTGAAGAGCGACTTAAATATCTTTACATACATATATGACATATTTATTTCATATATACTCGTACAATCATACATAAGCTATAGAAAAAAACTTTTGCAGTCGGATAATCTAAATCGAAATTAAACATTGTAAACTGTTCACGTAAGGCATCTTAATATTTTCGCGTAGAAAACGGTCACACTTACTTATAACAAACCACCAACTTTTAATAATAAGTAAATGTGACCGTTTTCTACGCGAAAATAAATCGAAATTATCCAGAGCTGAGGTGTCGCAATCCCATATCCAGTTTAATTCGTCGAACACTTAACTCAAAACTTCAATAAAATTAAACGCTCGGGCACTGTAAACTGTTCCACGTTCGGAAACCGTAATTTTTCCCAACAAATTGGACAAATCCTCATAAGTTTCGTCCGCAGACGCTACAAGAATAACGTTCGGATATACGGGTATCCGAGCACCTGAACCAGGTGTACCTACACGTCAATAACACTCATAATGCAATGAGATAAGGTATACTTTGGCTTGAGAAGGTAGCTCGACGAAGGATCAGCAATAAACACTCGTTCTGAGGGCTTACAAGCTCTTATTCTGGTGATGTATGAAAGAGGGAATGTGACGGCGTTGACCGCACACGAGACTCCAGCTAAACTGAGAGGGTCACGCCACTGCACACGATTTGTTGGAAATACGAATTATTTAACAAAGGAAATTTTATTCAAATTTAAACTTATTTCCATAAAACTTAAACTTATTAACATTATTTAAATTTAAACTTATTAACATTATTTCCATACTTATATACATAAAAGCCATATATCATAATTTGTGAAAATTGAAATTACAGTACAAAAGAGAAAAACAAAAATAAATAAAATGAAAGTCAAAGGATACTCGTAGTTTGGTTTTATGTGTGAAGTTATGGCATTTGAACGGGGAAGTTCTTAATGGTCACAGAAGTATTAATAAATTATTATTTTTAATCGACAGGCAAAGTGCTTTATCCTACTCGTCAGTGACACTCTGGCCATAAATGGAGCATGCCTATTCTGGAATAACTGGCTCTCAAGGTACTAAAGGAACACGCCGGTAAGTGTGCTTGGCGACAGATTGTTTAACTTTATTTGCTTGTTAGGCAGACGAGCACTAGAAAATTGTCTACCTCTAAATACATTACTGTGTCAAATAAATTAATTTTGTATTTGTATTTTATATGAGCGAGAGCTTATTTAGCATTAAAATTAAAAATGATAATAAAAACATCGCACGTAGTGAGTATGCACTTCTTACCCGTCCAGGGCAAGATACACAATGCTTAAGACTCGCTGACAAAGACGCAGTCATTTATTTTCGAAGAAATCTGCAGGACTCTAGAGAGCCTTAGCTCGGTCTAATAGTTTTCTGAGCCGTATAAATATATTTCATGTCGTATTTCTCTGAGCTTCGAAGTTTAGTGGAACTGCTTGCTCTTTGGAGCTTTTTGTGAGCTTTTGTGGAAGAAATGAAAACATGTCGGTGTATTAGAGTTGTTTTGTTGATATATTTTTGGTGTTGATAAAATAATGGCATTCTTTTGTTTTCAGGAATACCTTGGTTATTTAAATGACACTTTAATATTCTTGGTCATTCCATATTCACTTTAAACAATCTTTGCTCTCCAAAAAATCTTTCTTTGTCGTTAACCGTGGACATGTACAAACATATCAGACAGAATTTTAAGTATCGATTTATGACCATAGACGAAATAATTGGAATAAAAAGTATGTCAGGAAAAAACTATGGTCCTATGGCTTTGCCAAATTGGCGCAACTAAAATACACAAGCCATAACGCTGTGTTACGCCAATTTTGTCTATTTTATTTCAGTTTGTCAATGTGTAATTGACAGATTTTAATTTCTTGAATGTCGTCTCACACGACATCTAGTTTTGAACAATAGAACTAACTTGTTTAATAACTGAATGCAGTGACTTTGAATAAAAAGAATAGTAACTTGGCCGAAAAAATGGTTCCACCGACCACGCGTCCCGCGGTGGGCGGGGCAAAATAGCTACCCGCGCGCCCGCCTGATGTCGCATGGTGTGGCGGCGACCGCGTGTGGAATCGCGTGCGAGCTTTGTGTTTGTGTGTTTCGTAGGGATAGCAGTATAATTGTGTGCGTAGATAGATCCAAATTCTAAGCGGCAACTGTGTGGAGTTACTTTTTCGTTTATTCTAGTTCGCTGATGGTATGCAAATGTTAACGTTTAGTATTTAAGAATGTTTCTAAGTGTAAAATTTAGATTGTTAAGTTGACTTAGGATTGGTTACGTCGTCTTGTACAGAAAAGTATGAAGGCGGTTGGAGTCTTCCTTCATAATTATATAATTATGACATGCTAAAATAACGGCCAAGTCTCGCAAGTTTTGAAGTCGCCAACTATTCGCACATTAATCAATCAGTGAGCGTGGGAAGTGAGCGCGGTATAATCCGCTTTGCGTGGACTCAGCCGTCGCCGCGGCCTTTCAACATGCTTGCCTTCTGTCTCTGCCAACAACACTCAACTATTTAAAACTTTACAAATGGCTGTAAAATAAAATCACGTACTAAGTAATAATAATAATGATAATTATAATATAGCCATTTATTCAGATCTTAAGATACAAAAATTAATTATTTACAATTAATAATTAATTAATTAAATTATTATAATTAATTATTTAATTACGTACTAAGTATTAACAACAAATATTCTTCTTCTTGTTCATTACCTTATCCCACTTCGTGTCGGGTCGGTACAGTATGTAAGCTTCTTTCATACATCTCTGTCATTCGTCATCACTGTATTCACACCCCTCCTGGTCATGTCGTCATTCACACAAGCCCTCCATACTTTCTTACGATGCCCTCTTCCTACCTGTCCGTCCACACTCATACTCATTGTTTTTCTAGAGATATGGTGTTCCTCACGTCGCATAATATGACCATACCACAAGTATTAAAATATTAAAAATAAAAAATATAAAGGGGGTCCCTATACAAAAACATTTTTATTTTATTCCTAAGGTTCAATAACGATAGCTTGTAGACACCTAAAATTTTCAGGGAATATATAAATATACATTACCATTCAAATCAAATTATAAAAATTAAATAAAATAGATACTTATGGTGGCTCCCATACAAAAAACGTAATTTTTTAATCTTTTTTTACTTCTTTACCATTTGGTATACCCTCTATACATTCACATAATATTTAATTACGTATTAACTTTAAAAATAAATTATAAAATTAAAATAATATTTAAGAGGGGGCATACAATTATGGTACGGAACCCTTCAAGCGCGAGCCCTACTCGCGCTTGGCCAATTATTTAATTTAACACGAGTAGTATTTCTATAATATACATACTTATAATATCGAGTACAAAAACCAAAACAATTTTTCACATACCAAAAGTTCGACCGCCGGCATTAATTACTTCTATACTCCCTTCATTACCCCAACCATACAAACTTCCTTGAAGGCTACCCAGAGTTATAATCAACCTCAAATGTTAGCCTAATTTTGCCAATAATACGCGATACCCTCCAAAATCACCCCATAATAGATAAGTAGATATATCAAATGCGTTGAGCCGGCATTAAAGTTTAGTCATTACCTATCTGTGGTTATCTCTAACGCTCTAATACCGGTAGCACGCAATCTAAACTTGCCAGGCACGGATTCAGGATGGGGCACGAAAATGGCTCAGCAGGATTAAGGCGATTAAGGGGCAAATCGTGAATTTTTAGTTGTATCATCAATATCATCATCATTATCAGACATCTATCGCCCACTGCAGAGCATAGGCCTCCCGTCGTGTACGCCATTCGTCTCGGTGTTGTGCTGCCCTCATTTATCAGTATAATTGAAAAAAAAGTTATTGAAAAAATTGGTCAAAGTTGGGCTCCCGCATAAAAAGTTCCGTACCATTGTTGTATGGGATCCCCTCTAAATATTGTTCTTTTAATTGTTTTTTAATTTAATACATAATTCAATATTCTCTTGAATGTATAGATTGTGAAAGTATCAGCTTTCTAGCTAATACGGTTTCTGAGATACAGCCTGGAGACAGACAGCGGAGGCTTAGTAATAGGGTCCCGTTTTACCTTTTAGGGACGGAACCCTAAAAATAAAATATAGACCGTCTTAAGGTCACTTCTACTAATTTTAATACCAATCAGATTATAGACACAATAGATTATTAAAAATCTTGGTCAAAAATGTAAATCTTAGTTTTTTTTGGCACCATAAGCTTTAAGCTTATTAGCTACATATACTACAAACTGCCGCACATCAGGTGCTTTGCTCAATGAACTTGGTACAATAGCGCCTTAACCTAATCCTGATAGTGCCCAAGGGGGGGGGGGGGGAATGAGACTCTCCCCGCCACGGAAGAATCACACAGGAAGGAATTGGCTGAAGAGATCCGCCAATTCTTAACCATTTTCCTTAAAGATACACGTAATGATGTGTTTCGGAGTACTTGAGCAGTGATTACAACTAATGAGGACTAGATTTTATCAGACAGAATTTCCTCTTATGAAGCCAAGATGTATATATGAACGTCATTTGAGTTCAGAGGCTAATCTTCTAACGTAATTATAATAATGATACGCTATGCGTGTTTAGAGTACTTCTTAGAATTAGAAGTTTGAGCAATTTCGACGAAACGACTTGACAAAGTTGGTTTTATGATCTCAAACGCAAATGAACATGAGTTTTCCTTTGCATACGGTTGATTACTACACAAACAAAAGACGACCTCGTTGGCGTAATGGTTACCATACCGGACTGCCAATCAGAAGGTTCCGGGTTTGATTTCTGGCACGGCCAATATATTTGTGCGAAACTAAATTTCTTGGCTGTCGGTCTGGGTGTTAAATATGTATCTATATAAAGTATGTATATATATGTGTATGTGTGTAGTATAACAGTTGTGTTAGCAACCATAATACTAACTAGAAATGGTTCAGTATGGAGCTAACCAGCCGTTTAAAATAAAAAAAACTTGAAAGATAGTAAGTATTATATTATAATACAAAGAAAAGTTTAAGTTCATTTTACTTTCCTAGTAGTTAATTTATTTAGAATTCGTTTAATATAATATAAATGTAATGTACATTACAAAACATCCATTAATTACACGAGCTATGCTTAGAATTATATTAAATAATTAAAATTAAATTTAATTGAAAACGTATTCTGAAAACAACAAATTAAATTAACACAATTTACTATATAATTTAAATAGAGCGAAATACACTACACTGATATTAATATTAAAACCTTAGTTACAAAAATATATTAAAGTAGTAAGTCTGTTTTTGGCAGATTAGAATAGATTTTTCCACTTGTGTATATTTTATATATTATGTAGCATTTTGAAAGCACAAATTGCTTACTAATTGGCACTCCAAAAGTGGAGTTCACCAAAATTTGAAACGCCAGATTATCAGAGTAGTAAAAACAATTTTAGCGTTTATCACGGCGTAACTGTAGTTAAATAATAGATTTACAACTTTAAACGGTGGTTATGTTTAAATTTCGTGGAAAGAACTCCTCTAATGGATTAAATTCTACGAAGGAGTCACGACTCTAAGTAATGCAGAAAACGACTAAAAAGGATTTTTAATTGTCCAGTTTCGTAATTTGTTAACTTTAAATTTTGAAAAATCTAACGTCAGAAAATGATGCATATTATAAATCCTGACTTGGATTAACTAATAAATATAACAGACGCTCAACCTCTTGTTGAAAACCGTACTACGTATATCATTCAATACACGTAGCGCCATCTATTCGTATCTTATTGAAACGACTTCACTTGGGTCACGCAATCTACTATCGTTATATCACTATGCGACTGCAGCGCGTTGCGGAATTTTGGCGACTGCTAGGCTGCACGGTCAATTTGTAGCGCTATGTAGGTTTCATCGGTAAAAGCTTCGATCAAATATATACGAGATTCAGTGTTGCATAAAAACACAGCACAAAAAATGACATGAGTTTACTATTATACTACTGTATCTATTACAATATACTACGTCACAAAAAATGTTTCAGTTCAAGTCAACCTTACCACTGTAGTTAACGCGATAACAGCTATAAAATTGTATGCACGTACGCAGTGAGCGTTAGAAAATTCAACTGTATTACTATACTAATAACGCTTAAATTCCTCAAATTAGACCACACTCTTACTTGTGGTCTTATTTTCCTTGCCGTTCTTAGATACATCACCTTAAATCTAGTACATTTTTGATCGAAGGGCAAAGTTCCATGCCACGCTTTATTGTATGGGAATTAGCAATCCTCTCTAGTATTCTGATCCCCTGGTCCTGATTACGTCCCCGCAGTATAAGTAGAGCGGCACCAATGCTCGCGCCACAATAGCAACTAGGCTTAGCGGGAGATAAGGTAGTGTTTACACGACTCTCAACCCCGACTACCGCACCGGAGACTTGATGTGCGTGTGACTGCCACTTTACACGTGATGCGATAATGTTGTTACTTCAATTAGATAATAATATATCACGTAAAACATAGTTTGACTTAAATAATAAATAAATAAATACTAGGACACATTTCACACAAGGCTGGTTAACCCCATACTGAACCATTTATAGTTCGTATTATGGTTGCTAACACAGCTGATATACTACATATACATACATACATATTTTATATAGATACATATATAACACCCAGACAACAAATTTAGTACAGCACAAAGATGTTGGCCATACTGGGAACTGAACCCGAAACCTTCTGATTGGCAGTCCGGCATGGTAACGTTTACGCCAACGAGGTCGTCACTTAGTAGCAAAAAGGTCTGCTTTTGAATCAGACGGCCCCTAGTTCGATCCCAGCCCTATATAATATATATGTATATATAAATATATAATGATAGAGGCATATGGAAGAAGCGTACATACTGTATCAACCCCACATAAAGTGGGATAAGGTGAAGAAGAAGAAGAATACTGTAGACAAATCGTAATAACAGTTCGATACAAATACAAAACAATGAAGAAACAGATTTGAATATAGAATTAGTGCGGTGCTTCTAGTAAGTAAGTATTTTAATCGGATGTATTTTATCCCTATATGTATCCATCCCTTTTTGTAGCAGGCATGATATTGAGACATTAGAAATCAGAACAAGCATCAATGTGGTTATGCACTACTGTATGGTACTCCGCGGTAAGGTTGACCATCCAACTGTTTTAAGCTCTTTTTTGTACGTCCCTGATTATTATACTCGCTCGTGTGGCCGGCGATGGCACAAGTTGTTCAGTGTCCCTCATTCTCGCACAGAATATACTCAAACGGCCCCTACGCGACGAGCTATAACTTATCTTAGCACTATATCCGAAATCCAGTCAATGGAGCTGCACAATTTGATTCCCGCTTCTCCGTTCCACTACAGAACGAGCAGGGGCACAGCGAAGAGACATCGATTCACTGTCGAAGTTTCGAGGATTCGCACAAAGCGTTTTGCTTCGACCTTCATTGTGAGCGAAGTTTTTTGAACTCTCTTCCTGAGTCTTTTTTTCCCGTGAAGTACAATTTGGGGGTCTTCAAATCTAAAGTAAATAGGTTCCTTCTAGGCAAGCGTGTTACATCTTAGACCACAGTCAAGCTTAACATCAGGCTAACTGTGGTCAAACGTAAGCCTATTCATCAATAAAAAAACAAGATATCGATGTCTTCTGTAGTGCCATCACTAGCATTGTGTGCGCTTTCAGCATTTTAGTTTTTAAATCTTAAATAGATAGCGCTTTAGTGTAAGAGCTGTTCTGGCTATTTAAATGAATAAATGAATTATGAATTATTATGAATTAAGTATATGACAGAAAACCGGATCCGCAGCTGCGTTCTGACCGTTTTAGTTTGCTCCCTCTTTATCCTAACATTGCGGTTAGCTCACTTAGCGTTCATTGGGCCCGCTCCGGGGTTCAGTTACAATTCCTGGCAAAAGCCACTAAAGCACCTTTTAGTTCGAATGCTCCCCAAAACCTCTTAAGTGATGCGTGCTCGTTTGATGTCAGGAACGAATTTAGGGCTAAGGATTAACATATAGATTTAGTTCAATGCTTTCAAGGCGTTATGTTTGAATTACTTTTATATTATTGTTTTTTTTTATATTGAGTAATATTTTTATTATTCATACTTACTATTATTACTTCTACATTTACTTATGAACGGGCTAAATAAGGAACAGACTTGACAATATTTAATTTTAATTAAATAATTAAACACTATCCGTTCTATTTCATTGCAATACAGTATTACCTATTGATATTTGTATGCAATTTGTAACATTTTAAACGTATTGTTTGTGTGTGTGTGTGTATGTGTGTGTCTTATCTTCCAGACACATGAATCGGTTTCATTTAACCCAAAATTAAACACAAAATATAAATAATTGGATTTGAAATTTAATCAAATATTAATAAACATAACAAATATCGATATTTGAACAATTTCCACAAAAAGTATTTTTATTATGGAAGAACTGTTAACTAAAGTTTTATGAAAAATCATATTACTGGAAATACAGGAAACATAAGTATGTTATATTAGATATATATATAGTACCTAACTAAAGAGGAAATGTTAAATTGAGTTATACAGTTACCAATATTATACGAGTATAGAGGAAATGTTTGATCGTTTGACGCAAATTGGCTCCGAAACTATTATATAAATTAGAAAAATTATTTCACCATTGAGAAGCTCACATTATTCCAAAGTAACATAGGCTTTATTTTGTTTCTCTTTGCAACTTAGATTATTTTATAACCCGTGCGAAGCCGGGACTTTCTGCTAGTAGATATGTTATATTCCGTAAGTTGAGATCGTTATTTCTGTTAATAAAGCGCCAAATAAACTTCTAACTATAAGCATTATGGCAATAACTTGTATCCCCTGACGCAAATTGCTACCATATTTCATCACAAAATAGAGTAATAAGAAAACTCTAAAAAATCTGACTTAAATTATCATAAATCAACAAAGGTCCCTTGGAGCAACGACATTTATAATACCTATGGACCGGCCATCTCAGTACTTTACCATCCAAAAATATAAGTCGACATCTGTTAGATCTAAATGTTCCGAAGTTTAAAGTAAACATCTTAGCATGAAGTTAAAACGAGATAGGCAATACAAAAAGTCGCAAGAGAAAACGAGACAATACAAATGTTTATCAGTTGACGTTTGGCACCGCCCATTGGCATCGAAGAATAGGGATAAACGTCCGGCAAAAATTTGCCGAAACAGTTATCTTTTTGCCGGATGCAGGGAAAATACAGAAACTGATTAAAACCACCTTTTTTAAGTATTATAATATTGCTATATCAACTGTTTTAATGACACAGAAATATAAACTTATCAAAATCATCATTTATAACACACACAACTTTATTTATTTGCGGTCCAATCTGCATCTTGTCTAGATGCCCGCACATTTTTGACCCATTCCTCATGTTCATTTACAAAGGTGAATAAATAAATAAATTTAACTGAACTAGCCATTTTAATAGCTTTCATTTGATATTGATACCCATGTTGTTATGGTAATAAAAACAAATCAACACCCCGCTCTTTATAATACAACTTAGATTTACAATGAATACAATATATTCATATTATATATTATATATTTACACCTGCGCCCATTATTACAAAATACAATCCGGCCAATTTTATGGCCGGATTGCCGCATACAATCGAACTCTAACGTACCAATGTTCCATTCTATGCTAAAAATTACAATTCATGCTTTCCTTGTCGCACTAACAGCAATCGTATAAATCTATCTAATTTTTTACTATTTTTCTCAAATGGTGGAATTACAAATGTTTTATTGTAAAAAAAATACTTATTATCAAAATAAATGATGATAAATTGTGTTTATATCATTATTTGCCCGTGAAATGTGATGCCTGAAGCTTTATGATGTATTTTTCTACTACTTTTACAGTTAGGGAAAGCACAAGAAGGCTTTTTTTAATATTTATGGATCGCGTCGCAGTGTCAATGAACGTGTTGCATCCTTCGCGGTCGAACACAGACTGACGCGCCAAGTGTGAGACGTCTCTCACTTTTTGTGAAAAGTACATGCTTAAACTTGGTGTTCGCCTAGGCCGGTCCAAGGTATTATAAATGTCGTTGCCTTGGAGCCCAGTTTTTGTTTGCGCAACACCATTTAAATGTAAATAAACAAGGGATAAAACTCTCTCGCAATAATTATACCGTTTTATTGAACAAAAACAAAGGTTTTCGGCACGATTCGTTGTTTTTTTGTGTTTTTCAAGGTACAAACGAATATATCACGGGTGGAACAAAGGTTTGTAATATAAAGCGCTCTTCTATTAAATAAATAAATTCTATGAAATAAATGCTATCAGATTTTTAAATGTTAAGTGTTTTTCTTTTTGAAACAGGCTAGATTGTAGATAAAATAATACTAGAAAAAATCATTTCATTAATAAATTTGCATGTGCAAAGAAATCAATTATCTCAAATCATATTATACAAAGTCGAAAGTTAGTAAGATGCATGTTTATTTCTTACCTTTTTACACAAAATCTTTACAACCGGTTATGTTCAAACGGTACACACAGATATATTATTATTTATATTCTGTACTAACGCATTTCTAATCCATTAACTTCGTAGAGCCTGTAACTTGGAATAAAAGGTTAGAAAAAAGTTAGACACCTTTCAATGTGGAAAATATAATGGGTGACTATGCAAAAGACTCCTAAATATTAAGTGAAAAAATTGAGCGCTTATTCATTATTTATTCCTTATTATTTATTATTATTTATTATTTATTCCTTAAAAATATAGCATTACAGAGACATAGTCTCTAAAGCGCTACATTTCTTAAAAATAACATATAAACACTAAAAGTAAACATTTACACAATACTTAATTAAATAAAAAAATACAATTAATACGTAACTTAATAAACATACAAATTATATAACAATATAGAAACACTTCAATTTATTTATTAAATTATAGAACCCGGCAAGACTATGACGTTAGTCGCAGTCTTAGTATAAGCAATCGTTAAATCAAGTCAGAGACCCTTGGTCAGCTTGAAAATTCTCGACACCAGAGTTTAGCCGCTAAGCTAAACAAATTATTCGCATCCTACAGAATAAGTGAAAGCTATTTTCGCATATACTACTCTTGATGAACAACTTTTGATTACGGATTTACACGTATTAACACTACTTTACTTTTTTTTTACACATTTCATACACGGCTGGTTAACCCCATACTGAACCATTTCTAGTTCGTGTTATGGTAGCTAACACAACTGATATACTACATATACATACATACATACATATTTTATATACTATACATATTTGACACCCAGACCCACAGCCAACAAATTTAGTTAAACACAAAGATGTTGACCGGGCCGGGAATCGAACCCGGAACCTTCCGATTAGCAGTCCGGCATGGTAAACTTTACGCCAACGAGGTCGTCGCCTAAACTTACTGTACTTCACTGCGCCTAAACTACATTGAATCCCGGATTACGCGGGTGACAAAGCTGACACAGCTACTTCTAACACAAAACCTCACAACTTGGCTTTCGTCAGACTACAAACTATGAAGTGACTAACTTTAAGTAACTTATTCACGTTGATTAGTGTTACCGAGAGATCGCTAACTTATAATCTAATCAGCGATCGAGTGTTGTCTTACTAACTGTTACACCATCTACGGCGGCTACGGAAGTCAGCTACGAGAGCTCTACGAGGTTGCTACGCGGCTACGAGTCGAGCCTCTACGAAGTTTCGGGATTGGTTGTAATTAAGAAACTTTCTTGTAAAGTGCAATGGCTTTTTGGTAGGAGTGTGAGCGGTGATGAATGCAGTCAAGTCACACAAAGTGAGTCAACCAATGGATAGGTTAAAAATAGTCGCTAATGACTTTTTTAGCATGACAAAGTGTAGATTCCATATCGGTCCTTATACAAAAGGGCCACATGATGAAACATGCTATTTTTACAGGAGAAACAAATATATTTGTAACAGTTTTTTTTCATATATGTATGTATATCCTAGTTCGCTGATTGAATATGAATATATCAAAAGTTGTGTTTTTCTCTCTGGTATCTATGTGTATATATAAAATTTGTCGCCTTAATATGGCTTCTTTGCATTGAACTTAGCAAAACCGTCAAAATTCAATAATTTGCGAGTTAGACTTTCGTTGGGTTCCGTACCATTGTAGTAATCTCATAAAGTTTACAATATTGAAATTATAAGCTTTAACGATTCTAGGTAACAATCATTTCTTACAGAAAAAGTTTGATAAGTTTTAATTTCTTTATAACTTTTAGAAGCGCAAGTTTTTATATTCTAAAACAACTTGTATAAAAATTCTAACTATAGATCAAATGAGTTCAAATCATTAGTTCTTTCTCATATACATTTTTAACGATATGGCACATCACTAGACCACACACACACACACACACACACAGAGAGAGAGAGAGAAAGTTTCGTAAACCAATTTGTGCAGAGTTAGCCGACACCCCACTACACACACAAACTCAATTTGTGCCCAAATTACATCGAATACTCGTCGGAATTACAGATTTCCATTAAAATTTGCGCCCGGGGCCATCCCTCCTGTATAGAAACGATGTTTTTTGTACGCTTTGTTTTGTTACATAATATTAGTAATAGGTACAGAGATATTCATATATTCTATATATATATATATATATAGTAGCCGTGTATAGGTGGCGTCTGTCGTTCTGCTAACTAAGGCTATTAGATGTAACCATCGAAGTTAAGCAACGGCGGACAATCTTTGGATGGGTGACCATGCACGTTTTTTTTAGTTCAATTTTCTATAATTCAGTGTTATTAAGAATCGTTAAAAACTCGTTTTTTTGTTGATAATCTCACTTTGATCACAAACAAAGATAGTAGACGTAGCTCAAAAGGTTGGAATGCTGAAGTGGGACTGGGCCGGACACGTCACCCACATGCGGGATATATTTTGGGCAAAACCCACCACTACATGGAGCCCACCAAATAGACGGCGTCCCGGCCGCCCCAAGATGAGATGGCGGTACGACCTCAACATACAACCCAGACTATAAGACCGTTGCTCAGGATAGACAAAATTGTAGGGACGGTAGAGAGGCCTTTGCCCTGCAGTGGGCTTATTTATCGGCTTAGATAGATAGACACAAAGATATTATCTAAAATTGTTAGAGCATATTTAAATATCAATATTGTACATGATTTTATTTAATTTTTTAAATGTGTGTGGTGCTGTTGAACACGGAACAATAGCTTCCTTAAGCGCTCTCAGTATTCGCCATTTAGTTGTGGCGTTATAAAATGGCACGAAGATTGCCTCTCCTTGGCTAATGGCTGCCCAGAAATCGTTTCCAATTGGCTTCGGAATTAGATAGCGGCCATAAATAGTATTGTCTGTAATCTAGCCAACCGAATTTGTGGCTAACTAGAAACCGCGCTGTTGGTTCAGTATCTAACTTTAGCTGGTACACTAATTAAACGTTTTAAGTATAAGATGAAATTTTAATAATACTTTCACCGGGATAGGCATTAATTTGTTCGTTATTGTTAGGGTTTCGTACCTAAAAGGTAAAAACTGTACCCTATTACTAAGCCTCCGCGGTCTGTCTGTTTCCAAGCTGTATCACAGAAACCGTTAATAGCTAGAAATCTGAAACTTTCACAAGGTATTTATTTCTCTCGGTGCTATAACAACAAATACTAAAAATAATAATAAAAACATTAAGGGTCCCCATACAAACCTAGATGAAAATGATTGTAAAATGAGTCTTATGCATGGTCACCCATCCAAACACCGTCCGCATCGACCGTTGCTTAGCTTCGATGATCGTGTCATATCACTTAGCTAGCCGAGCTACAGGCACTATAGATACCACATTAATTCATACATAAATAATATCGGTTTAGGCGCGAGGTTTTCACGTCATTGCTCTCAGATAAACAACCAGAATAGACTCGATATATCGATCGACACACATCTCTCATGCGCTGGTTCACTAGAGGCCTTGTATTAAAAATATAAGCAAGCGGCCAGGGCATCGGTGCGTCTAAATATTAAGGCTAGGTGCACATTGAGATTTCAGGCATATTATGTACATAGCTTAAGGTTTAAGCAAAATGAAAATTTATTATATAAATATTTTCTTTACTTTATACTCGTAACAACTAATATTATAAATGCGAAAGCTTGGGTGGGTAAGGGTGTATTTAAGTTTAAATAAAAAATATAAATTAGAAATGAGTCACTGAAGCCTGAACTAAACGAATGAAACTACGCAAAACATTTCAAAAACATTAGTACGTTAGGTAAAATACATCATCTATGGTTGTGACGAATTTTCACAATTGAATTACAAGAACCAAAAGCTGTACAATTTCGATTTAGACATCTTAATAATAAAGTTCTGTCAATATGAATCTTCACATACAACATTTAATTTTTAACATTAGAACTAGCTCGTTTAATATGTGAATGTTATGCAAATTTCGACTTTCAATGTTTCTTATATACACACTTTTCTGAGTGCAAAACATAGATTTTGACTTTGTTCTACGATTGGCTATATTCGATTAGGCTTAACCTGGTTGCGTAGCTTTCATTGCGACCACAGAGCATATCTTATCTTATATATAAAATTTCCGTGTCACAGTGTTTGTTACCGTACTCCTCCGAAACGGCTTGACCGATTGTTTCCAAATTTTATATGCGTATTCAGTAGGTCTGAGAATCGGCTACTGCGTATTTAGTTTTTTCTTTTTTTTTTGATTAAGGCAAAACTACGTTTGCCGGGTCAGCTAGTTATTTTATAGGACCTCAACAAATCTCCCTAGCGCCTGTAGCTCGCCTAACTAAGGTGATCTGATGCGACTATCAAGATTCATCACCGGTCGATGCGGACAGTCTTCGTTTTGGTGATCATGCACATGACTGTCTTTTAAAAAGCGGCATTTTCATCTGGTCGCTACAGTGGGTGAAATGACACGTAAATTGCAGGTTGATCCCGGATGTTAGTCTTAGTACAAGCAGTCGTTAAGCCAAGTCGGAAGCCTTTGGCTCTCCATTCCTGTTTGCCTGGTAGAGATCACCATAGATGATAAGGCCGCCTTTGTACTCTGTGTAAATATTTTATTTCCTTAATTTAAGCTGTTTTCTTATGTGATTGTACAATAAAGTAATATTCTATTCTATTATTCGGGCGGCTTGAAAATTTTGAACCAGAGCTTTTTTTTTGACACATTCACACACGACTGGTTAGCCCATTGATAGGGTATATCAGTATGGGGTTAAACAAAGAAAAATAAAGAAAAAAATATATATTTTGAATCAGTCTAGTGTATATGCCTCTCTCCTGTCATGCCATCTTAATATATTATTTTAAAATGTTGTTTTCATAGACTCACAAAACCCGCCCTTAAAAAATTTACTAGTAAAACCAACCCTGTAAACCAAGAACAACTCAAACAAACTCGCTCTTTCAAGCTTTAACTTGAATAAATTCCAGTCTTTCGCCCAAAATCTAGCATCAATCCGCGAAAGCCTTCATGCAGTATACATTCACGAATTATTCGCCACATTATAATTATTACAACCGAATACGTGAGAGCTACTACTCAAGAATTCCCGCTTGCCACGTGGGCGGGGGAGGCTGGGGTATAGCCACCAGGGAAAGGGGGCTGTGGGAGCCTTTACGGCATGAATGGGCAGCCAGGTATATATAGCCAAGTACGTATGTATATGACTTAGGACTGGGGAGATATGGGTCGGCACACAGAGGGGGTTTAGTTCTTCTTCTTCGTAAGAGCTAAGTGGCCAGCTTTGACAACCTCGTTGGCGTAAAGGTTACCTACCATGCCGGTCTGCTAATCAGAAGGTTCCGGGTTCGATTCCCGACCCGGTCAACATCTTTGTGCTTAACTAAATTTGTAGGTCTGGGTGTTAAATATGTATGTATGTATGTATGTATATGTAGTATATCAGTTGTGTTAGCCCAATTGATATACTACATATACATACATACATATTTTATATAGATACATATTTAACACCCAGACTGACAGTCAACAAATTTTGTTCAGCACAAAGATGTTGGCCGTGCCAGGAATCGAACCCGGAATCTTCTGATTGGCAGTCCGGCATGGTAATCATTACGCCAACGAGGTCGTCAAAATAAATATGTCTAAAAAGATTCTTTGTTAGACAAAAAAAACCTTCTAAAATGAGCTTGATATCTTGAAAATTGACAAGTGCATGAGAGATGCATGGTCCCCTTACCCATATAAAATACATTGAAAAAAACTTTATTCTCTATTTTTGAAAATCATCACATGGATTATAATGATGACGAAACAAGCGTAAACGAACTTTCAAATGTATTTTTTATCGCATAGAGTTATAAATTTTGGATTACAAATCCAACATTTATTTACTTACTTATATGTATGTATATCTTTTATTTAAGATATCTTTCTTGTTTTCTTAATATTTCGGGTATGAAAGTCACCTGACTGCGATTTATAGAAAGTATAAATAAATTTACAAAAATTAACGAACAGTTAATCATAATTCTTTTTTTATTTTTCATATATCTTTTCCACAGATCACGGAAGATATGTCCTGTATTAAGGTATTCATACCCTTATCCTTTCCACCGAACATGTTTGGGATTGTAAACGCGCGTTTTATTTTTCAAATTATTTAGATGGTCCTTTGGAATTTATATTTCAACTTTCCGGCGGAGGTAGAAATGAAAAATATCTGAATACGTGACCCGAGGTAACACGAGTGTGCTAAAACACAATGTGTCTGGAGTGTTATGATTCTTCGCTACATTTTTGACCAAGCGAGCGAAGTAGCAATTTTTCTGTCAAAGTAAAAAAATATATTGCAATATTGTGTAACTTTACAGTTACATAATTACCCATAAGGCATTGCAATTATTTACTGGAGATGATCAACCCTATTAATTGATTTGGTTTTTTTTTTTAGTGTTCCGTCATTTAAATATTCATCGTTCTGTATTTACTGGCCAATGCCCCGACCCTTTTATCTGTTTGCACTAGTATGAATGTTGTTTTTCTTTATGATTGATAGGCTTACGCTTGATCGCAACTCACCTGATGTTAAACGATGTAGCGATAAGTTAAACTGCCCTTGCCTAGAAGAAAGCGGTTTTCGCGTAGTGTTTGAACGGGGCCTAGCGTATACCTACTAGCTACACGTATATATGTTAGTCGCGTAAATAAAGAAAACATTTGAAAGTGCACAACTATTCATTTGATAAATGAGTTTGAGTACGAGTAAACGCACTAACAAATATTATTTTTATTGTAATAAGTTAAGCTGTATCAAATATGGGCTAGAACCTACAAAAATTTCCCTTATAACGGTTCTAATTTATCTAGAATACATACGGAAAACATATACATATGCCTATATATACTTTCTTGGAACAATAACAATCATTCAAATCGTTTACGTCGCATTTGAAGCCTTCCTATCAATGAGTTGTGAAGCTGATAGCGACCGCATGAAATGCTTGAAATGTTCTACGACCACGAGGAAACCATGGCATAGCAGGGATCGAACTCCCGGTCTATGAGACGTAAGGTGGCAGACTTAAAACTTTTTAAAATTTTCAAACGAAGAGACGAGAGAATCCTAAACCTACATCATCAGCATTCGGCTTACTCCATCCAAGAAGTACCAAGAATGCAACTTGCATGTAAATAAGGGCTGGATGAGGGTTAAATAGATTAGCAATCAGCAGCTCGATCCTAAACCAACAAACAAGGCACAATAACGTATCGGTGCCGCTCCTACAACTTCATTATCCACACCTGAAAGGGCCTTGGAGCCCTTAATGACTTCGTTCACATGAAGCAACTGTCTAACTTTCTTACTGCAATTTTTTTTTGTCCAAAAATAGAAAACTATTTTTTTTTTTTTGCAGCGGCAATCTTGGATTTGCAATTCAAGATAGAGTAAATAAAAAAAACTGATAGTGTATGTTAAGCCAAGTTTAATTTTTGATACCAACCTGGTTAAGATTAATAAAAAAGTGAAGAAACCGTTGCTAAAATTATCCAAGGATGTATTTTGACGACCTCGTTGGCGTAAAGGTTACCATGCCGGTCTGCTAATCAGAAGGTTCCGGGTTCGATTCCCGGCCCGGTCAACATCTTTGTGCTTAACTAAATTTGTTGGCTGTGGGTCTGGGTGTTAAATATGTATTTATATATAATATGTATGTATGTATATGTAATATATCAGTTGTGTTAGCAACCATAATACGAGCTAGAAATGGTTCAGTATGGGGCTAACCAGCCGTGTGTGAATGTGTCCTAATATTTATTTATTATTTATTTTATTTATTTGTCTACTTTAGACTCCCAAGCATAATGTTGAACTTTTTTTTTAATAGCACTAACTTATTTGAAAATAATAAATACATTTCATCAAGCTCTTTAACAATACTTTTTTAGATCTTGCCATCTATCGGAATTTTGTTGACTTATTACTACTGATGGTAAGCTTGGGTAATTAATTTTAGATTAGATTTAGTTTTATAACACGAAACAAACGGTCACACTTACTTAAAAACGTTGGATATACGTCCAAATGCGTCATCACCGGGGACGAGCTGCACACGGACTGTCACCGACGAGATCCGCGCACAGACTGAGTAACTAAGTGTGACCGTTTGTTTCGTGTAAATATATAATATGCCTTACGATAACAGTTTACAAAGTACAATAGTTTTATAAATTTAACCAATTATCTATACCAGTATATAAAAACTTGTACATAAATACTTAAACTTTTTATCGTTAATCTAATCTAAAATTAATTAAATTAAAAGTCTATCTAATCTAAAAACCTAATGTTGATTGATTTAAAATAATAAATAAACTTGATTTAATAAAGGATGTTAAGATAATTGCAGTTTGGGGCACAGCCTGTATAAGGCCCTTTACGGAGCCCTATGTGCTTCCGAGGTAAACATTGTCGGGCTCGAGAACATTTTTGGATTAAACGAAAGGAAGTGACGAGTGGCGAGAAACCGGAAGAGTGGGGTCTGACACTCGACTTTACATCTCAAATTTACAAGAACTTGAACAAAAAATCTAATAATTTCGTTGAGGTACTTGTTTAATCATCATCAGCCTATATTGACGACCTCGTTCCTCGTTGGCGTAAAGAAAAAAAAAAAAAGGTCCATCACAAGGAAAAAAAAAAAAGTCAAAGGACCATCTTTGTGCTTAACTAAATTTGTTGGCTGTGGGTCTGGGTGTTAAATTATATATGTATCTATATAAAATATATATGTACGTATATGTAGTATCAGTTGTGTTAGCTACCATAACAGGAACTAGAAATGGTTCAGTATGGGGTTAACCAGCCGTGTGTGAAATGTGTCAAAAAAACTACCCATTGCTGGGTATAGGCCTCCTCTCTCTTATGCCAGTATCTGCGATCTTGTGCTCCACGACCCCAGAGCGTGCCCTCAATGGACCGGATGTCGTTGACCCATCGGGCTGGTGGTCTGCCTATATATTTATTGATTTATTTATAAAAAAGCTAAAATATTAGGGCAAAAACTTAATTTTACAGTTGTATTGCTATAAAGCAAAAACGATAAAAATATCTAAAAATAAAATAAAGGCCGTCTAAAGAACCACTCCTAGAATATGTATACTAATGTTGGTACCAATCATTGGACTTATGAATTCGAAATAAAACATCTGAAATTAAGTTTTTTAAACCAGTTTTTTTTTCATATTGATATGTCTGATTGATATCAAAATAAGTATAAATATTCTTATTCGGCTGTTATGTTTGCCTTAAAGAGGCATTTTAATTAAGACAGAGCAAAGAAGTTAAAGTGTAATAAAGGAACATAAATAAATAAAAAGTCAGGAGACAATTAACTAATGAAACTAAACCAAGTTGTTTGAATAAGTACTGCTGAATAACAATTCCAAATTTCTTCAAGTTTGTTTGGTAATGTTTTTTTGTGTGGTGCATTTCCCATGTTCATATCTTACATATAATATACTAAAAACTTCGTCAAACTTACTCTTAGACCATGTTGAGGTTAGAAACTAGCAGACGCGAGCAATCAAATCAAACTCTAGGTACCAGCTGTTAGTCTGGTAAAAGCAGTCGCTAAGCTAAGTCAGAGGCTTTTTGACGGCTTGCAAAACTCTCAACACCAGAGTTTGGCCACTTAGCTCATACAAATAAGAAGAAGAATCTTTCCTCCTACTATTGAACCGGTTTTTTTTATCCTTGACAGGTTTGCGTTTGACTACAGCTTGCCTGGTGTTAAGTTGCGCTGCAATCTACAATGTGACACGTTTACCTAGAAGAAACCTATTAACTAACTATAATTTTATCAATTATTAACTCTACTTTTGAAGACCCTCGGATGATACCTTTTAGAAAAAAGAGACTTAGGTTGCGAGTTCCAAAGCTTTCCCCTTTCCTTTCCTACGCCTACATAAGGCATCGTACCTGCTATTCGACTGTACCTATGCTATTATACTAGCTGACCCGGCAAACGTTGTTTTGCCTCACTTAGGGGTATGAAAAATAGATAGTGTAGCTTATATGACACGTTCGTAGATTTACCATAGCGGCGCCATATATTGATTACTTACTCAACCCAGTCGAAAGGTATCGACATCTGTTAGAATTATTTGGAGTTAACAGATAATTGTGATTGTCAAATAATAACAGACAATAATTAGCAATAAATTAAAATTGCGACTATAATTTGAGATTTAAACTATCCTATCTCTCAAGTTAGATCGAACTGCACATGGTGTGCGAATTTTATTATAATCGGTTAAGTGGTTTAGGAGTTCATTGAGGACAAACATGTGACACGAGATTTATATAAATTAAGATAAGATTATTAATATTGTATGTATGTTTTTTATTATTCTTTATTGTACACTACGTCCTTCTTTAGTCGTTTATAAATTCCTTGCCATCCAAAGATTGCCTGGAAGAGATCGCTTTAAGCGATAAGGCCGCCAATTGTGGTACACTAATTTTAAGTGAATTGTATTTTCTGTGACTTTTTTATTTATGTGTCCAATAAAGAATTATAAAATTTCCATGACACAATGTTAGTTACCGTACTCCTCCGAAACGGCTTGACCGATTTTTACCAAATTTCATATGCGTATTCAGTAGGTCTGAGAATCTTACTCTACTATATATTTTTAAGGCAAAACAACGTTTGCTGGGTCAGCTAGTTTTATTATAATCGGTTAAGTGGTTTAGGAGTCCATTGAGGACGAAGAAGAAGATGTCATATCTATCATCTACGATTTTATACGATCATTTATATTGAATACATATTTCTTATTACGTGTAAATCAATAACAAACAAATGTGCGTTTCGCATGTTGTTCTCAGTACGTAACACAGCCAGTATTGTATTTGCCCGCGCGGTCTCCACGCGAGGCGATCTTTAATTACACATCCATTGCGCGGCGCGAGCCTCGGGCCGCGGGGCGCGGCTGTCTGAAGCAACAGTGGAGGGCACGTTTACTTTAGTTGCAGTTAATAAGCTTGGCTTTTTCTTCTTTTCGTATGAGTTACGTAAAATAAGTTTTGAAGTCGAAGGGCCATTTATTTCATTATTTTAAAACTCGTTATGAAATCGCCCGAAAATTTTAAAGCCACAAAAGTTGTGTGATGATAATGAAAAAATTTCCGTCTATGACTTTTCACGGTTTTATTATTCGTATATTAAAAAAATATTATTAAGAGTCTGAAGCAACTATGGTAGTGCTAGTTAATAAACTTCATCATTATTTCGTATGAGATACATTATTTGTATTATGTAACTCGATGTAACATTTTCTATTAAGTCTCTGTGCAAATACATTTATTTATTATTTTTATTATTATTAATTATTTCCACAAAGGCCTGAGCCACGAGACTCGTAGATGTCGCATGCCAGAATAAAATCAAAAAATTTATTACTTATTTTTAAAACGTTATACATTTTTTAAATGCTTAAAAGAGAACTCTTACAAAACCTTATAGTCATGACAAATAACAACTTTCTTTTCTTTTGTCTCGAAGTATGTTTTTTTAACATCACCTATTTTTTTTTACTGAATAAAAATATTTTTTCTAGACAAAAAAAATATGAGTAGGATGCATGTATGGTATTGTCAACAAATTATACTATTTTTTATACTTTTCAATTCAATACCAATACTAGTTTAATATCTCATAACACTGAAAAACGTGGAGCTAGTTCACTGTCCGTATATTCCAGAGCGCGGCGGGCGGCGGGGGAGGCGAGGGCTCACGAGCCCGGCGCGGCGGGAGGTTACGCGTTGCCATGGCAACCGAGCGAGCTCAGTTTTTGCCCCAGTTCCCGCCGATTGAGATACAAAGCTTTGTGCTCGGGCCAGGGAACGGCCATCTCTCCAGGATACAACGCGGCTTCACACGAACGGTTAGGGAGATCCGACTATGTATCTATCATACGTTTCATATCACGTCTGTTGATGTATACATGAGTGGGTGACAAAAGTGACACTGTCAGAGATAAAAAATAACCTAGACTAATTGTCGCTCTCCTAGATTTTTTTTTTTTACTTTTAATGGGCTTGCGCTTGATCACAATTTACCCGATGGCAAGCGATACTACAATCTAAGGTGGAGCGCGCTTGCCCAGAAGAAACCGGTTCACTCTTGCCTTGAAAACCGCTAGATTATAGTTATCGGGGCACAGGGAATTTGGCAAAGAATTCCACACCTTGGCGGTACGCACAATGAAGGTGGACGCAAACCGCTTAGAGTAATAATTAAAGAGAAATAATGATTTCGTAGCCAAGTAGTAACGTAGCATTCAACCCACCGTAGACCAAATGGAAATGGCACTTTTTTCATAGACCATCCCAAGACTTCTCACTTAGACTGCTGCTTAACTTTGGTAATCTAAGACATTTAAATTGTACTCTGAAGGATACAGCTACCCTCAACACGAGATTAATCATTTCAGTGTGAGAGAGCTGTCGGTCATAATAATAATATTGTAAAAATATCTTCTTCTTCTTATATATAAAATTTCCGTGTCACAGTGTTTGTTACCGTACTCCTCCGAAACGGCTTGACCGATTTTTTCCAAATTTTATATGCGTATTCAGTAGGTTTGAGAATCGGCTACTGTATATTTAGATTTTATTTTTTTATTAAGGTAAAAAAACGTTTGCCGGGTCATCTTATCTTATATATAAAATTTCCGTGTCACAGTGTTTGTTACCGTACTCCTCCGAAACGGCTTGACCGATTTTTTCCAAATTTTATATGCGTATTCAGTAGGTTTGAGAATCGGCTACTGTATATTTAGATTTTATTTTTTTATTAAGGTAAAAAAACGTTTGCCGGGTCAGCTAGTATATATATATATATATATTACCTTAGTTAGCCTTAGGTGCTACGCTGTATGTAGTTGATGAATGAAATTAAATGATTAGACTTGATTTAAAGCGATGATTTTACGAGTATGGTTGATGATTTATTGGATGATTGATGATTCTATCTGATTAGTCTAAGCTATTTTTTCGATATTTTTTATCGTTTATAATGTATAACAAAAAGACTTAGCTTTTTTTAGGACAAGCAATATTGAGAAGAAAACGAGCATAAAAATAATTGAACAAATCGTAACAAGCTTGCCGATCCCCACGAAATAAAAGAAGCCGAAGTTCCAAACAACATGGAAGCAACCATTTACAATTTGCCGGCAGTTCTTACAACTCTACAAGGCGTGGTACAAGGCGACTGGCAACCACTCGGCGAAGTTGCCAAATTGGCTTAAAAACTGTAGTTAAGGCAAGTTGTCTCGTTTAGAAGTTTGAACCAAACAGGAGTTTCTGGAGGGAGCTGCCAACCCCCGGCAAGGGTGTGCATTGTCAGTACAAAGATAAGATGTACTGCTGATTACGTTTCTGTTTATTAACCTCGAGTTTGGCGCCTGTAGCTCGGCTTACTAAGACGATCTGATGCGATTACCGAAGTTAAACAATAGCGAGCAGTGACAATCTTTGAATGGGTGACTGTTATGTATTATTTTTATTTTTTGATAAATGTATGGATTTTATCTGAAACAAATGAATAATTCCGAAACAAATGAATTAATTATATTGAATATAAATATAAAATCGTTCAAGATGAAACCTTAAATTTGTAGGTGCCGGTAGAGAGTCTTAGTATAAATAATCCCAGTCAGAGGCCCTTGGGCGACTTGAAAACTCTCGACACCAGAGCTTGGCACTTAATCATATGAAATGAATATAATATGACGGGCATTTCTGCGCCAGTTACGGTATTCAACGGGTTACACTGACTTTTAATATTTTGGAAATGCTAAGTTTATATACCTATAGCATAATCATAATCAACCCACTGTAAGACTCCCAGCAGACTGTGAGAACAGCTGGGAGTCGGGGCCTTCTCTTGCGAGGAGTGAGGTATAGGCTATAATTCAATACGATGGCCAAGTGCAGATGGTGGATGACACACATCTTCGAATATTGTGGTCCTGAAATATGGCGGTCACCGTAAAGCGAGTGCACATCAACACATAACTTGAAAAACAAGTCATTAGTTTGGGATTTGGATCGAACCAGGGGCCGTCCGATTGAAAAACAAGCATTTTTCCCATCGAGCCGCAGTCGCTTTTTAAAGTTTATATATTTATTTGTTTTGACTTTTAATAAATATTAAAATAAAAATATTATTTATCAGAAGAGAGTCTCTAATTCGTGTTGTTAAGCGCAGTGCTGTGTACTTGCTTAACTGTAGAGAGAAAATAATAATAATAATAAAGCAAACGAAACTTTCGCGTTATCTAACTTTTAGATAAGAATCGGTTTAGGGATTGGTATTAACCAAAACCGCAGACCGCAGCCGCAAAATTTTCCTTCAACCCTAGATCGTGCGCCTTACGTAACTAAGTAAGCAAATTCTAACCCTTGTTTTAAAGTTCTCTGCGGCTAGCTTAGGAAGATAGATTTTTACGGTACAACGCTGACGACCTCGTTGGCGTAATTGTTACAATGCCGGACTGCCATCAAGAGAGTCCCAGGTTCGATTCTCGGCACATTCAAAACCTTTGTGTAAATAAACTAAATTTGTTCGCTATCGGTCTGGGTTTTAAATACGAGTATGTATCGATATAAAGTTTTTTTTTTTTTTTTATAGGACGAACAAACAGCTATAATAAATATGTACATATAAGTAAAAGAGAGTAATAGCACTTAGCCTAAAAGTCCATCACTTATGATTTCACGTACTTATAGTGAATTTATGTATGCATGTATATGTAGAACATTTTTAATTGTGTTGACAACCATAATACAGACCAAAAATGGTTTAGTACGGGGCTAACCTGCTGTGTGTAAAATTTGTTTGCCCCGAGGCCAAATATGACAGGGTGATATAAGTTTGACGCACTCTGTATGCGTGTGTGTGTGTGTGTGTGTGTGTGTGCGTATCTGTCTGTCTGTAGAAAATTGCGGAATTTGCAGCGCCATGTAGATTTCATCGGTAATTATGACAAACTTCCGCGCCACGCTTTATTGTATAGGAATTAGTATTCTTTCTAGTATTCTGATTCCTTATATCTATGTAAAAAATACCCAACATAGGTTTTACTAAGCACCGCCCACATATCTCGCTAACCCATTCTTTTCAATGAAAGGCTCGTTCATAAATAACCCAATCGTGCGGCTCTGCCTACACTTCCGGTCTGACCAGAATACTGATATAAAGTGAAATCACGTAATAAGTAATACGGCCATAGTACAAGCTTAAGGCAAAGATTTAGGAAGATGGGTTTTTTTTTCTAATAACGCCTGTAGTAACGCTCGGCTAGCTAAGGTGATCTGACGTGATCATCTAAGCTAAGCAACGCAACGGTCGATGCGGACATTCTTTAGATATCTTCTTTTATATAAAATTTCCATGTCACAATGTTAGTTACCGTACTCCTCCGACACGGCTTGACCGATTTTTACCAAATTTTATATACGCGTATTCAGTAGGTCTGAGAATCGGCTACTATCTATTTTTCATACCCCTAAGTTAGGCAAAACAACGTTTGCCGGGTTAGCTCGTCTATTTATTCGAGATAACCGCATACTAATGCATTTCTAGTTTGTATTATGGTTGCTAACACAACTGATATACTTACTACATACACATAGGTACATAAATACTATATATCGATACATATTTCGACGACCTCGTTTGCGTAATGGTTATCATGCCGGACTGCCGGGTTCGATTCCCGGCACGGCCAATATCTTTGTGCTGAAACAAATTTGTTGGTTGTCGGTCTGGGTGCTATATGTATATGTATCTATATGAAATATATGTAATATATCAGTAGTGTTAGCTACCATAATACTAGAAATGGATGGTTCAGTGTGGAGTTAACCAGCCGTGTGTGAAATGTGTATTTATTTATTTATTTATATTTAACATCCAGAAATGTAATTCACTTTATTATTCATAAATAAACACTTACATGCGGTTATCGTTACGAAAATCTTTTTAGATCATTTTTTTTGTCGTCTTAAATTGTCCGGGTTGTCTGTCTGAACAGCAGCTATCGAAGGCCGTTTATCTACAAGACAGATTGCTTGCATCAATCTTCGTTCTGATTCCTGAAAAGGTTCTGGACAAAGGTGAAGCAAAGACCTGCGCATCGCGTGCCAATAATAAATATAAGCGAATTTGTATTACAAATATGAATCGGCATTTTTCCTGGGCCATAATTATGTTCAAAGTAATGTGGGAGCAAATAAGTATTTATTAATAATGAACAATTCCTTGTAAAAATTGAACTACGATTTTTTCAGTTCTATTATCTTTAAAATTCAGTATTTAGAAACTTTAGACATCCAAAAAGCGGTTGATAGTTTTATTTTCTGAGATTTTTTTTTTAAATAATCTTACTTTTTGTGACACCTTCTACCTCGGGTCAGGCGTTTGGTCAAATATTATTTTAAAATATTTAGGTATGACGAGGCTGTTATCGTTACAGCATCGATATAAGGTCAAAACAGAAACTTTTCATACATTTTGTGTGCGATTTCAAACAGTGGTATATTAATCTCACTTAGCTAGTTAAAAACATCAAAACTACAACTTTATGTAAGAATTTAAAATGTAATGTAAGTTTTGTATAATTATTTAGAGTTTTTAGACGAAACAATAAATTATATTTCATCAAATAATTTTGTAAATTTTTTCTATGCATTTATATGAAAAAATCATATCAGAGTGTAAGAAAGAGGGGTTTTGGTTTGATCCTTTGATCACACCAAAACCACCTCAATCATAAAGTAAAAGACCTCGACAAATTGCCTTTTAATTGGACATGATTCCAAATCAAAATTCCAACTTCGGTCCCTTCAAAAGAATTCGATAACAAGAAAAATGTTTGGCCACCGAAAAATATTAATAAAAACATGGAAAAAATAGCGGCAAAGCCAAAAATTATATCGAAAACATCCAATTACTCTCGCTGTCAGGATCGACATGTTATCGGAAAACAAAAGTGAAGTGATCCGTGGAATAAAACACTACATTGCGACACAGTACACGTTCGCAACAGTAACTGATCTTCCGATATCTCTATCGACATCACTGAATCGGTGAATTCTAAATGAACATTTTTCAAATTTTGTCCAATTAGAGTTTCTAGACGTTTCTTAATCTAAAAAACTTTGATAGTTATGAAGATTTATTGAAATAATTACCCGCGGACACTGATTTAGATTTAATCAACTATTTGTAAGGTTTTTTTAATTATTGTGTTTTTTTTTTCATGTAATTTTTAATTTTAGTGTGGTCGAAATAAAGTACATAATTTTCTGTTGTAAAAAAAAAAGTTTACATGTAAAAATTAAAATATTAAAAACCCTAAAAAAATCTGTTAATCTAGCTATTTTTTATTTGTAAGAGATCGGCACATAAATTTTATTTAATAATATTGTCATCAATATAAGGCCTTCAAACAAATTCTAATTCCTTTACTAAATAGATAGTCCAAAACCATTGCCATACGCGCGTAAATAAAAAGAAATGTTTTATAAAAACCCTTGATATACGCAATTTATTAATATTTGACATCAGGAATAATGTTAAATTATAATTGTAATTATTTATATTTGACATTGTTGATTATTTATATTGTAATTTATTGTAAACTGACCTGTAGTAATTTGACATATTTTTAATAAAATGTTTATCTGTTATTATAATATACGTTTGACAAAAAACGTACAGCTACGAGATCTAAGGCAACCTAGACAACTGTTTCACAGTGTATCACGGGATGGACATGTCCTCACGGCCGTTGGTGACCGCCGACATCGACATATACCGATTATACGAGCATGTTTTTGTCCACTATTCTCTTTTTTAATAGATGTAGTTATCGACATGATATACTGTTAGCTATGTACATTGTGTGGTAACAGCGTATGATTTACATCGTAAAGGTGACTTGTTTCGGATAAATGATGTCTGTTTCTGACATTTTATACAATTATTGTTATAAATATTATGTTGTGAGCTTTGTAAGGGAATAAAAAATACTTAAATATTTCCAACTGCAATATTGAAGCCGTTTTTTCTTTTACTGAAACTTATTCTTTTTTTTTTTTTACGCTCAATAGGCTTGCGCTTGACCACAACTCACCTGATGTTAAGTGATATTGCAGTCTAAGATGAAGCGCGCTTGCCCAGAAGAAACCAGTTCACTCTCGCCTTGAAGACAGTAAGGTTGTAGTTCAGTGGGAACAGGGATTCCGGCTAGGAGTTCCACAGTTTTTTGTCATAGCGGCCCGCCAAATACATATCTTGTAAAAGTTTTCCAGCTATTACAGTCTCTGAGATACAGCCTGGAGACAAACAGACAGACAACGGAGGCTTAGTAATAGGGTCCCGTTTTTACCTTAAAGGTACGGAAACTAAAAAGTATATATGTATTCTTCCTCTTTGGTATGCAGCGTCTCCCAGCAACCTACTCCACTAACCTTGCGTTAGCTGCCTACTGAAACATGTAGGCGGCATCTACATGAGCTGATAAAAAGACGCGCTTCTCCCGAGCAGAGTATTTATCCAGGTGGAGGCAAACTTGACACATATCGCGCCGTGTCAGGGACGCGCGGAGATTTATAATTATACTCACCTGTTTGTGGTAGAATGGTCATAGTCATCATCATCATCTTCCACAGCCGGTTTTGTCTCACTGCTGGGCATAGGCCTCTCTCCTGTCATGCCATCTGTCTTGGTCCTGTGCCAATCCCGGTCATAGTCAGTGTTCTAGTTATTATCTATGTACCTGTGTAACGCGTCTTTTATTTGTTATATAAAGTAGTGAGAACCTTTTACCTTGGATAAACCCAGGTTTTTTAGGTAAAATTTTGTTATTATAATATGTATTCTGTTTGTGACAATAAATAAAAAAAAAAAGTCATAGTTAAAGAAGTGTTGGGTTAAAACCTACTAACATTCATAAGTTAACATTATATGGTAGCAAAAGTTTGTGTGTAAGTGTGTTTGTTTGTTACTTCATCACGCTCTAACAGCTGAATCGATTTCGATGAAATTTGGTGTGAAGTTAGGTTAGACCTTGGATTAAATCAAAGGTTACTTTTAATTCCGAAAACAATTGTGGTTCCCGTGGGATACGCAAATAAATAATCATATTTGTTGCTCCACCACACTCCACCGATTTTAATGAGATTTACTATGATAGATTAGACCTTGGATTAAAAGATAGGCTACTTTTTATCCTGGATTAACACGGGTAACACCGCGCAGCGCAGTTGTGTACTATATAATTTGTTGATCAACGTGTGGTTATGCGATCTGAACGTCCACTACGACGCAATTGCCCAAAAGAATTTCCTTAAAATTAATTCTGCAAAGTCACGAAAGTCACGAGTCACCTAAAATTAATTTAGTAAGAATACTACAATCGAATTCAAAATGACTTTGGTCAATCTATGGAATCCTTGTGGTACGTAAAATGTCATTGTTAATTCGAAAATACGAGTATAATAATTATTTATTATACTAAACGGTACTTAGTTAAACTACATTTAAAAGGGCTTATAGTTAAATATTGAACCTAAGAAGCATAGAGAGACATAGAACTCGTGGCTCTCAGTTAAGTGCCTAAGTTTAAAAGTACGAGTTTAAATTTCTTTTCTATTATTTTATATTTCTTTGGCGGTTAGGTGTTCTGAGAGCGCTACATTGAGACGACAAGAGGGGCGAGGCGAGAAGTCCGCGGGAGGGGGGGGACATCTTTGTATGGTCTTGCTCTTTCACAAAAGGTTGATGACTTCCTTGTTATTTTTCGGCAAATGTGGGTTTTGAGAGCAACTGTCCTTAGCGGCTATTGTTCGAATCCGAAATTGATCTAATAGTCCAGTCATTTGGTAAAAAAAAGGGGGGTTACCTGGAAAGTTTTCCGGGAGTTTTGAAAATTGGTTTATTTATAGATTTGGGTATGCTCTTTTCGAATTTCAACTTTGCCACCTCGTACACCCGCCGCTCGCGCCGCCATTTTGAAAAAATGGCGCCTAAAAACGGTTTTTTGGAAATATCTCTTTTCCGACGCATTTTACGACAAAAATATATATGTACAAAATTAAACTAGAGAAAATTTCCTACAATTTATGTCTTAATATTTTTTTTCATAAAATCAATAGATTTTGGCGTACGAGAGCCGCAAAGTATTATTCATCTGCACCACCACGTGTTTTTCGTATATTTTTCTAAAATACTCTATTTCTGCCGCTGGTTTTGAAGAAGCAGGTATAAGTGTAATATGTCGCCTTTGTATTGGGCCCCTTTCTCTTGACTATGGAGACTATACACAGTATATATAGTCTCCATACTCTCGACCTTCAAAGAAACATTTGTCGGTAAAAGCTATATTACGAGATATTTAGTTTAGGCTAGTTTAGGCTGAGTCATCAGTAGGTATACATTTATCGTCGTACAGTGTTGTTTGTGTTTTTAGAGTTATGGCTTCTAACACAGAAAATTGTTTTATATGTGACAATTCACTCTTAGAAAATGAAACAATTGAAGTAAAAGAAAAAGGATTGGAGAGTTTTCGTAAGTCAAGTGTTAAAAGAAATGATAATAAAGTTAAACTTTTGGCAGGACTCAAATCGATAGTGGTTCATGATGTGTATCGAAAACGATACAATAATGAGAAGTTAATCGCTGCATCATTGCGTAGAGGAAGTGATGCCACGAAACCTCAGCCACTACTGCGATCTTCGCACCCAGTGTTCTCTTTTAAAGATCTTTGTATTTTATGTGCTGAAGAGATAACAGCAGAATTTTAGCTAAACAAAAACAGACGCGGCTGTGCAAGCGTAATGTAGTGTATATATAGTGTGAGGAAATTGTCAATGAAAGACAGTATTTCTAATCTTGCTAAAAATCGTAATGATGATTGGGGTCGAGCAATTGTTGAGCGTCTTGAGTGCAATGAGTCTTGAAAGCAATGATTTGGTCGCAGCCGATGCACAGTACCATAATTCATGCATGAAAAAATTATATCAAGCACCACCAGCTGAAGATATAAAAAAAAAGGTCCGTATGCCACTGAGATAGATAGATAGATAGAGACTGCGATGCAGTTCATTTATTCTTATCTTGAGCAGAATTCTGATGAGTGTCAGTTTTCCTTGGACGAATTGATGGCCAAAATTGAAGGTGATTACCATGCCCCCACATAAAAACAGTAAAAGCGCAACTGCTCAAAAAATACGGTGATGATATTTTAATTGCCGTCACTGCCAATAAAGCTCCAGTCGTTTGTGTTCGAAATACAGGATTTAAGTTATTAACAGAAGCCTGGTATAATCAAAAAAGTGATGACAATGCAGAAGAACGTCGGCGTATTGTGAAGACAGCAGCAGAAATTGTTATGCAAGACATTCGCTCTACAGTCTATGAAACAAAACATTATCCTCCATCAGATATTTTTTTTCAAGACTCTGAGTCTGATATACCTTTGCGGCGCTCGTACGCCAAAAACTATTGATTTTATGAAAAAAAATATTAAGACATAAATTGTAGGAAATTTTCTCTAGTTTAATTTTGTACATAGATATTTTTGTCGTAAAATGCGTCGGAAAAGAGATATTTCCAAAAAACCGTTTTTAGGCGCCATTTTTTCAAAATGGCAGCGCGAGCGGCGGGTGTACGAGGTGGCAAAGTTGAAATTCGAAAAGAGCATACCCAAATCTATAAATAAACCAATTTTCAAAACTCCCGGAAAACTTTCCAGGTAAAACTACCAAATGACTGGACTATAAATTTAAACAAGACTTTACTAGATTTGTTGACCGTCAATCGGGGTGATAAATATGTATCTAAATAATGTATGTATATATACTCGTATGTAGTATATCAGTTGTGTTAGCAACCATAATACAAACTAGAAATGGTTTTGTATGGGGCTAACCAGCCATGTGTGGAATGTGTCGTATTAAAAAAAAAAGTTTTAATTTTACTATGTTCTGCTTTAGCATATTTAGAAACCAAGGTAATCTTTTTCTTAAACTGTGTTGGTTTCTTTACGAAATTTTCCTTCACCGTAAAGCGAGTGCAAATCCACACGTAACTTGAAAAACAAGTCATTGGTGTGGGGCCGGGATCGAACCAGGGACCGTCTGATTGAAAAGCAGACGTTTTTACCACCGCGTCACACTCGCTTTTACTCACTCACTCACACAAATAAGACATTATCAATGTGTGTGTACGTGTGTCGTCTACATTTTCCCGTCGATTATTCAAACATGGAAGCATTGAAGCGAGAATGACGCGCTTCATAGAACGTTGACGTTGACATATTGATGTCGAACTTATATTTTGTTAAAACTTTGGAAGGGTTCATTATTGGAGCAGATTAATTAAAATTTCTAATTGTTTCAGGGACATAATGAAATGATTTTATGGTTAATTAGGCAGGCGATATTCTACTATATTAACAAACTTTATATTAGTAATATTATATATAGGGAGGGTCAAAATGTTGTATAGTTAAGTGCAAATAAAAAAAAATTAATATCCTCGAATATATTCCACCGATGCCAGGAGATTGTATGATATGAATACTGCAGCGGCTAAATTAAGAAATTCTACTTATTAAAAATATCATTTGATCTGTCACAAGGGTGACATTTTACTAAAACCCTGTATAAAATTAAATAATAGATTTAAAAATGCCTAGAATATAATTTTTGTATTGATAGCCATTTGAAATTGATCACACTATATGTATTTTTCTAATCAAGCCCATCTTTTGATACTCATATTGAAACAGTTGTGAAAAAATATATCATCTGCCTTTTTGTGGCGGTGACTATTTTGGTTCGATTATCATCAAACATAGAAGACACTATCGCCATACACACCTTCCAAATAAAAGAAGCAGTATTGAAATCGGTCCAAATTCAAAAAAATCGGTCCGTTTGGGAGCTACGATGCCACAGACAGACACACACAGACACGTCAAACTTATACATACTTAAAAAAAATGGTATGCTTCTAAAAGTTATAATCACAGTGTAAACTCCATGTAACGTCACTCGATTTAACGACAAACTCTCTAAAGCAGCGAAATCAACTGGCTCTAGTTGGGTTAGCTTGTATTCCACACCATGATACATTCTTTCCGTTTAACGTTAACGACCGCTCTCTATAACGCCATAAAATGCACAGTCTCTTCAGTGCCGTTATATAGAGTTTACGCTGTATAATAAATCATTTATGAATCGTTTTATAGGTGATCATAATTATCTAGAATGTTTAATGTTTTAATTGTAATATTGACAATTGGTGATTTTAATGAGTTTATTATGAGAAATACCTTCTACTACGGTTCTGCCACACCGTTCTTACGTGTAAATAAACTCGGCAGAATTCTGTCAAGCATCGGCCGAAATCAAATGTGCACAACAAAATACATTTCCAAAGTCAATACACAGCAAACGTTAAGGGTTCACCACCCCCGTTGTTATTTCTGCATAAAGCCCGGAGGGTTTGTAACAATCACGAAAAAGCAGCCATTAGAGGCAGCCAGCGCAATCCAGCAGTAATCCATATACAATGCAGCCTCAACGCTCCGCTGCTGGCTAATCTCTAGCCCAGCCTTCACTTTTGCATGTTGGGGCTTTTGATCGAATAACGGATAATTTCGAATTTGGACTTTATCTAGCGCTAATTAGGCATAATTTTGCTTGTGCGATTGGCATGGTTTGCGAATCGTGCTCTAGTTTTTGGTTAACTTTTTGGTGCATTAATTGTTTGATAGAGATAAGTCTAGTTAGATTATTTGATAGAATACCTATTTTTTATTATTTATAGGTATCAATCTGTTCATAAATCAAAATATAATTCAAGGATCGTCTTTTCATTTTCATGGACTACATTCACATTTTTTTTTTTTTTTTTTTTTTTTTATATTAGGACACATTCACACACGGCTGGTTAGCCCCATACTGAACCATTTCTAGTTCGTATTATGGTTGCTAACACAACTGATATACTACATATACATACATACATATTATATAAATACATATTTAACACCCAGACCCACAGCCAACAAATTTAGTTAAGCACAAAGATGTTGACCGGGCCGGGAATCGAACCCGGGGCCTTCTGGTTAGCAGACCGGCATGGTAACCTTTACGCTAACGAGGTCGTCGTCGTCATTTCTATAGTATTTTAAATAATCTTCCATTCTATAGTAGCTTTCTTATTGATAACTAGATTCTTTAGTTTTGACATGTAAGTTTAATATTACCAATATACTATAGCTCATCTGGTACGGTTACTTTATTAGTTAAACATTTAACTATTAACGTAAATTTGACCCCGACTTTAGCAAAGCACAAGAAACAAAAAAAATCAGTAATGTATTATGAATACGAATACGAATACGAACGCGAATAGCGAACTAGAATAGCAACTTGGCCAATAAAATGGTTCCACGCGTAATTTGAGGTACCGTGGTGGGCGGGGCAAAACAGCTACCGGCGCGTAGCGTCACATGGTGTGGCACGGCACCAATCGCGTGCGAGCTTTGTGTGTGTGTCTTTCGTTGGAATAGCAGTATAATTGTTTGCGTAGATAGATACAAATTCTAAGCGGCAATTGTATGGAGTTACTCTTCCATTTCTAGTTCGCTGTATATTATGTTTTAGCATTTGCACGGAATGTGAGGCAGCAAGTGAAGCAACAGCTTGTCAACTCTCTCGACGGGAGCTTATTAATTATTTTTACTACCCCTAGCGCGACACCCCTTCCCCCCACTCCATCAGTAGGCCAGGGACATACTTAAACACTCAGCACTGTTTATAACTCGGGGTGGAAGATATGGGGGAGGCAAAAGTGTACTCAGTTGTTTATGGCAACACAAATACGTATTTCTGATGGCAATTACTCATTATGAAATATATATGTGATTTTTTTCTATGCATCTTAATATTTTGCTGACAAGCGGATGGCGAAAATTAAGATATTTCAAATAGGTTTAGTACAGAAAAGATAATCCTTAGTACATAAACTAGTACTCGTACGAGATTATTACTTTTGTAAAGTAGCGCCTGAATCTAGATAACTAAAGTGATCTGACACAATCGTTGAGGTTAAGCAACGGGCAATATGCCTTTGGATGGGTGGCCATGCTTAAGCTGTCATTTCAAAATTGGCATTTTTATTTAGGCGTTACCGTGGGCCGGTTGTCGCGTTAAATTGTAGGTCCCAACTCTTAGTCTTAGTACAAGCAGTCTTTAAGCCAAGTCAAACCCTTCAGGCGACTTGAAAACTCGACACCAAATCTTAACTACTAAGTTCATACAAAGAAGACTTATGTAAAGAAAGGAATTATAAATTGGTTAAAATAAATTACTGTAATAACTTTTTTTTACGCTTAATAGGCTTGCGCTTGACCACAACTCACCTGATGTTAAGTGATATTGATAGTCTAAGATGAAGCGCGCTTGCCTAGAAATCGGTACACTCTCGCCTTGAAGACAGTAAGGTTGTAGTTCAGTGGGAACAGGGATTCCGGCAAGGAGTTCCACAAATTCAATAAAATATGTAAAAATCTCAAAAACATATACATAAAAGCTGTGATAAATCAAATCCATTGCTTTTCAAATCAAACATTAGGCAAAACTATTTTTTCCAACCTTCATTGAGCTCACTAAATATTAACGACTCAGAGCCTCGTTTCGAACCAGAATAAATTTCATTTCGCCCCATATTCTAAAAGCAATTTCCGAAACAAATTGAAATAGCAAAAATAAATACACCACCGTACTTTGACGCACTCCACAGAGCACGGGAATCGAGGATTATTTTTTCAGATGCACCCGAAAAAATTCTAAAAACCTGTACAGGTATTCCCACCTCGTATTTCAGCGCTGCAAAAAAAAATAAACGTAAAATATTCTCGTCGAGTTCACACATACTCGGGCGTAGAATAAAAATTGGCCAAGTGTGAGTTGGACTCGCGCATAAAGGGTTCCGTATCGTTGCTGTATGGGACCCCTTCTTAAATATTTATTTTTTGTAAAAAAAAATGTAATTTAATTTGAAAGGTAATAAACATTTATACATTCTGTAAAAAATGTAAGCGTCTACTAGCTACCACTTTTTTATATATAGCAAAAAAACGGGAAAAAACTCGTTTATTGTATGGCGAACCCTTTAATATTATCGTTATTTATTTTTAGTGTTTGTTATAGCGGCACGGACAATACATAACTCGTGAAAGTTTCAGCTAGATTTCTCGGTGTCTGAGATACAGCCTGGAGCCAGACAGAAAGACACAAGGTTTAGTAATAGGGTCCCGATTTTATCTTTTAGGTACGGAACCCTAAAAAGCGTTAGTTTTCCCGCCGTCGGCTAAAACTAATCAACAGTAAAAGATAACGAGCGGCTGACAACCCTAGCGATGGATATATGAATACTATTGCCAAACCCTTGAGTTCAACATATTGGACGGTAGGATTGTTTTTTTTTTTTTATTTTTTCTCAAAACACGTAAAAAAATCTAACCACATGAGAGAAAGCAATTATAAAACTGTACTGGCAATTAAGAAAAAAGTACCTGGTTGATCGGTTTTCTTTTTAGTATGACATTTTTTTAAAATGAGTCCTAGCTAGATCGATTTATCGCATCTCCGGAGTGTTTCCCGGAAGAACCCGGAGACCTCCGTTAAGCACAGAGGCAGGTCACCGGAGGGGTTTTAGTGGGTACAAATCCCACATAACCTGGCTGCGCCCCATCGTAGCCAGGTATCTTGTCGAAGATTTCCCCCTCGTCAACAAAAAAAAAAAAAAAGATCGATTTATCGCCCCCGAAACCCCCTATATACTAAATTTAATGAAAATCGTTGGAGCTGATTCCGAGATTCCAATTATATATACAAGAATTGCTCATTTAAAGATATAAGATAAATAAAAACATTAGAATTTTCTCCTCTTCTTTTTGCTCATACTCGTTTAGTTAATCAAGTGAAAAACTTTCATTTTTTTTTCGTGACTCGAGTTAACCGAAAAGTGCACCAGTTTCTTCTAGGCACGCACGCTCACTCCACCTAAAATCACAATACTGCTTAGATTTAAAAAAAAAAAAAAAAATAGTTCACTATTTAATATCCCGTAAACACCATGAATCATATTTTTTTTTAATTAACCTAATGTTAATATGTTCTTTGTTTATCAGTGTAAAACAATAAGAAAGAAATATTCGAAAATAGTGCTTATAATAATCAAGCCTCTGCTTCCAAAAGCAATTTCATTCTTGCTATAATATTCTTCTTCGTTGTAAGACACTACATCTCGTAGACATGCTACGTCGTAGCTGGGTGCTACGCGCCTGATTGTTGCTACGCTATTTCAACAAAGGAAAAACGTTATTTAAGAAAGAAAAAATATTCCCTAAACAAACGTTTATTCTCTACATAAACACGGCATATTTAAATTTTACAACCAAAGCACTCTCCACTAAAACTTTAGCCTTTAAACACCGACAATACCCATATAGAGATATTCAGAGCATTGTCTGGTTCCAAACGAGATACTCAAATGCGCATAAAATTCTGCAATAGCAGCATTAAAAATGCAAAGGCAGAGCTCACAAAAGCCAATTATCGCGCGTAGACATCCGAGCCGAGTGGCAGTCTAGTGGTTAAACCAGAGAATAATTGTATGCTCTATAGCTCGTGCTGCGGTGCAGTGAAATTTAACTGGCGCAAGGGACGGGTAAAAGATGTTAGAGGCAGCCTCTTAAACGAATTCACTTACGTCGCACTGCCTTTGGGGAGCCAAGATAGTATTATAGTACCTGAGCTTGCCACAGTTGCGGTACAACATACATGAAGATTGTGAGATATAAGTAAATAAATATTAGGACACATTTCACTTTGGTAAGCACATACTACACAAATATTTGTAATTTCAGTCCAATTACAAATGTACGATATTGTAATTTAGTCGCTGGAAGAAACTAACCTCCATGACACGGTTTGAGGGTCAGAGATATAAAATTATGTAGGTACATTCCATAAATAAAAACATTCGAAGTTTTTAAAACATTTTTACTCATAGTTTGGATTTCTAGGTTGCTAACACAACTGATGTACTACATATACATACATACATACTTTATATGGATACATTATTAACACCCGAAAGACAGCCAACAAATTTAACTCATCACAAAAATGTTGGCCGTGCCGTGAATCAAACCCCTTTAGGGGTACTAACCCTGTAGTCAGTCCGGCATGGTAACCATAACACCAACGAGGTACTTCATTGCATGAGCTAGTACCGCGGTGCAGTGAAATCTAACTGGCGCAAGGGACGGGTAAAAGATGTTAGAGACAGCCTCTTAAACGAATTCACTTACATCGCACTGCCTTTGGGGAGCCAAGATAGTATTATAGTACCTGAGCTTGTCTAAGTTGCGGTACAACATAGCTGAAAATTGTGAGTCAATATTTTATTACTCCTTAAAGCTAAACATTTGACCAGTAGGGCGCACAAACAAACGATTTAGAGACACACTGAACTACGATGGCATGTCTAGTCTAAACTACTGGTTATTAAGTGTTTTTTTTAAATAATCTTCTTCTTATTATATAATATATAAAATTTCCATGTCACAATGTTAGTTACCGTACTCCTCCGAAACAATTTTTTTATTTACGAACTTATTTATTTAATCTATTATTTAGAACTTTCAATTCTCCAAAGTAAGTCTGACTTAACTTGAAAATCTTGTTCACCACTGCGATCACGTTCTCAAAGTTATTTTTATTTGCCATCCAGGTTGGTTCATTTGTTATTTACGCGCCGCGCCGGCTCTGAGCCTCCATAACGCGTTCTCGACGTATCAATGGATGGATCGGAGGGAAACCTTAACGCTAATAAAAAGTTTTGTGATAGAAGAAACAGTGAAGGCTCTTTACTTTAATCTTCTAACATATTAAATTTCCATGTCACAGTGTTAGTTACCGTACTCCTCCGAAACAGCTTGACCGATTTTTAACAAAATTTTATATGCGTATTCAGTAGGTCTGAGAATCGGCTACTATCTTAATATATATAAATCTCGTGTCACAATGTTTGTCCTCAATGGACTCCTAAACCAATTAACGGATTATAATAAAATTCGCAAACCATGTGCAGCTCGATCCAACTTGGGATATAGGATAGTTTAAATCTCAAATTATAGTACCTTTCGAATGGGTTGAGTAAGTAATCAATATATGGCGCTGCTATGGTAAATCTACGAACATGTCATATAAGCTATATCCCTAAGTGAGGCAAAACAACGTTTGCCGGGTCAGCCAGTATGTATATAAGATTTCCATGGCACAATTAAAGCTTCACAAAATTCCTCCGAAACGGCTTGACCGATTTTTTACCAAATTTTATATGCGTATTTAGTAGGTCTGAGAATCGGCTATTATCTATTTCTTAAGGCAAAACAGTTAGCTAGTTTTTTTATATATTTGCATACACTTTCACACACGGCTGGTCAGCACAAACCATTTGTAGCTTGTATTATAGTTGCTAACACAACTGACATACTACATACACACACATACATACTTTATATACATACATATTTAACACCCAGATAGACTACTCATTTAGTTCAGCACAAAGATGTTGGCCATACCGGTAACTGAACCCGGAATCTTCTGATTAAGATAAGATTATATTAAAACTTAAAACTTAGTTTAATAGTAGAAAAAAAATTTTTTTTGAGGTGTATAATGGGTTGATAACCTAATGAATTAATACATCTTGTATCAATATTCAAATTCAAATAGTGCAAAATATATCATAATTTCTTACTTAACCTCTAAAAGCAGACTTAAACCAAGAGCTCAAACCACCAAAGTATCCAAATAAAAGTAGCGACGACATAAACATAGCTATAAACAAGAAACACACGTTTTCACGTACCCTATATTTTGACACGTTTAATGTGGACGTGCCAAGTCCATTTCTTACGTTTATTGCTCCTCAATTCGCCACAACACGCCGAGTGGAGTGCCTACTCGACCACGGCCACTTTTGGCAACAGGGAACAAGAGGATGAGAGAGTATGGCCATTGAAAACACATACGGGGAATGTTATGTAACATAACAGAACTATAAATTTCTTAAATGGGTCATAGGGAACGCAGTGTAGTGGTGCTCTTTATGGATGATCTGGTTTGGGCACTCCTGATATTTAAAACACAAATACGAATTCTATATTTTGGTAAAGCAATGATAATTCAGGTGTTGACTCTTCTATCCTGAAGATGCCTTATGGAAAGGTGAAACACGTGTTGAGTAAGAATTTCCTAATTAAAACAAGCAACGTAAATATTAGAATAATATATTTCAGGTTGTTCCGGCGTGTGAGGAGACCAGCCACGCGGAGTGAAACTTCCTTGTGTAAGGAAGGTAGATTAGGGATTAGTTTAACTGGTGTGAGTTGTAGTGAAGGTGTGGTGGTTGGTAGGAAGAACAAAACTTATTTTTTTCCAATTTTTTTAATTTTTCCTTTGATTATCCTAATTTAGTTTCAGATCGCAGCGGAAGTACACCAAGAATTTAATTTTGTCTTCTATCTACTCTCATTTCTCTGCTCTCTTTTCTTTTAGTTTCTTATTATTTTAATAAGTGAGATTTGTGTATTCAATCTATTTACAGTTAGTATCTGGTAGTAATGTATAGTGTACCTATTAACAAAAGCAGCAAATGGATGAAACTGTAGCCCCACAGCACAGGATCGAAAGATACTCGTACTTAGCGCGGGGTACATTTTAATTAGGAACTCACTCTTTCCAGTTACTATTACATGTTCGCACACAATTTGAAAGGGAAATAAGAATATTTTGTTTCTTTTGTTTTTTTTTCTTTTGTTCTTTCCCGAAATAAGTACATTATTATATTTTTTTTATTATAAAACTTCAACATTCCGAAAAATGTATACCGCAGCATTTTCATTTCATTGGTATAGACTTTTGCACATGCGCTTAAATAAAAATACTAATGAGCTGTTTAAAAATAATTAGAAGCGCTTCGAACAAATTTGGTCATCCAAAAAAACATATTAAATTATATAATGTTATAACGTGATTTATACTAGCACTTGATAATGTCTACTTTATCCGACCGGAAAGTTAAGTGCAAGTGACATACTGTATCGCCAAATTCTCGCAAATATTTTCCCGGCGAGCCGCCATATTGTTCACTTATATGGGCCATAAAGTGTCCGCGTCGGATGTATTCGGCATCTATTCGAGTATTTTCGGCAGGTACTAGTCCGTTTTACGCGACCCATATAACAACGAATTACTTAGTTATATATGTATTTTAGAAAGAAAAGATGAAAGAAAATTGTTTATTGTGCACAAATGGAACACACATCTAATCTTAGATAGATAGATAGATAATACTTTATTGGACACAAACTTAAAACTAAAACTAAAGATAAAATAATAACTTAGAACAAAAAAAATTGTGTGCCACAATTGGCGGCCTTATCGCTTAAAGCGATCTCTTCCAATCTTCTAATATATAAAATTTCCATGTCACAATATTAGTTACCGTACTCCTCCGAAACGGCTTGACCGATTTTTACCAAATTTTATATGCGTATTCAGTAGGGCTGAGAATCGGCTACTATCTATTTTTCATACTCCTAAGTGGTAAGGGTTATTCACCCAAAACAACGTTTGCCGGTTCAGCTAGTAATCATATAAAATATGATATTTGTTAACAGGTGCATGGTAGTAGGGCATTTAACTTAACTTAACACTATATCCGAAATCCCAGATATCGATGTCTTCTGAAGTGCCGTCGCTTCTAGTATTTAGATAGTAAGCGCTTTGGTGTAATAACTGTTCTAATTATTTTATTGAATAAATAAATATTGAATTTTCTAGTGTAACCAAACACCTAGCAGTGTATTCCAGCAGTATTGAGAGCCAGGCATTGCAGACTAGGCATGCTCCTCAGGCCAGCGTGTCACTGATTCGTGTGGTTAAGTACTGTTCAAATGAAAGTAAAAAATAAATTAAAACCAATCTTACTTTTTTTTGGTGATGATTTTATCTAGAATCTTTGGAGCTTAAAATTTCAATATTGTGCGTAAATACCTACTGCCGCGCAGCAGGCACTTCGTTCAAATATGTATGACGCTACTGAACTCGATACAACATCGCCTTGAGCATATTCGAGTCTGCACACTTATTTTCTTAAAGAAAGTCCGTAAACATATTAAAATGGCGTCGCGTCTTGAATGGCAGTTCATTACGCGACTCATTTATCATGCACTTATTTGTGAAGTTAATTGCTAAATTTGTACCCGTTGCTGGTAAGACTGGCAACTCTTTGAATTATGTAGCATTATAATTAACAACATGATGTATGGCGCGGAATTACTTCATTTTAAACGGCGGACTTTTTAATTCACTCATTAGGGCTGTGATTTATTGGACACTTTAGCAGTTTTAATGATAATGCTGGCATTCTTTTTGAAATTAGTTTGGCTAGAAAGAGTTTAGGTCCTAGTCGTTAGTACAAGCGGTCGTTAAGCCAAGCCAGAAGCCTTGCTTGAAAATTCTTGACACCAGAGTTTGGCCACTTAGCTTTAACAAATAAGAAGAAGAAGATAGATATTTTATTACTAATATTATAAATGTGAATATACTGATATACAACATATACTTTATATAGATACACATTTAACACCTAGACTGACAGCCAACAAATTTAGCTGGGCACAAAGATATTGGCCATGCTTAGAATCGAACCCGGAACCTTTTGATAGGCAGTCATTAGGCATAACGCTAACGAGGTCGCCAATAAAGATGAGTATTCTAATCTTTGCCCTTTAAGGCGTAACAAAACTCCCTTATTACCTTTTCTACCGTAATGTAACCGCTTGACACCTCGGCTTATCTCGGGCCTTAAGCTTCTGCAGATCACTTGTCATGATATGACACCCTCAAAGGACCCCACAAGGGCCCAGAAAGGGTCGCCGGAAAAATACAGCGAATCTCTGCGCGTAACTGTCAGATTCCACCTTAGCTGACGCTCCGGATTGTGCTCTTTATTTATGTAAAGGATTCTTATCTGAAATTCGATGAGTGCTTTGGAGACTCATTGATGAGGCTATGTTTGCTCTGTTTTTTTTAAACACTGATGACAAAAACAACGCGTATTATAATTCTACTAATATTATAAATACAACAGTTTGTGGGTAAATGTGTTAGTTACTTCTTAACGCTCCAACGGCTTAACCGATTTTGATGAAATTTAGTGTGGAGATTGGATTAACACATTAGCTGCTTTTTATCCCGGAAACAATTGTGGTTCCCGTGGGAAAAATAGGCAAATAACTTCAAAATTTATTTTACTCCTTCACGCTCCAAAAGCTGGGCCAATTTGTATGAGATTTACTGAGAAAGTGGGTTAGATCTTCGTAACACGTATGTTACTAATTATTCCGGATTAACTTATTCTTATCCAGGATGGGGTACGGGTAACACCGAGGTACTAGTTTTAACATATGTGAGTGTGTGCGCCTCTGGAATGGTAGCTTACAAAAGGATGATCCGGTTTTGATATTTTTTTATTTGGAAGATGTTGTTTTAGCTATGTTTGATGAAAATCGGTTCAAGATTGTGGACGGCATTATTTGGTTATTTCAAAATCTAACTATGTAATCATAAAAGTAACAGAAAGTAATTTATTTCAAAAATGTATTTTATCTCTAAAGTTTTTTAATGAAATACGCGGCAATAAATGGCCCACCTGATGTTAAGAAGTCGTTATGGCTAATACGTTTCTAATAGTGACACGTACGTTGTGGACCCTTAAGACTGTTACCTCTTAAAAGGCCTTTGTTAATGGTTGCTGGATAGAAGAGCGTGAAAATCCATTCCAAAGTTTTAACCGACTTCGCACTTAGTTATGTAAATTCATTTTAATACTTACAATAACTTGATCGATTTTATTTATTTCTTAAAAAAATATTTGAAGAATGTGGTATTTAATTTAATTACCAAATACAGAAATAAATATGTTTATTTATCTATAATATAAAAATAAGTCATGTTTTTTTTTACTCTCAATAAGTCTCGCTTGAGCACAATTGTGTTTTCCTTCCTGACGCTATAACTCCAAAACACACAAAGCGACTTCCATGGTTTTGCATTCGTTGGAAAGGTCTCGAGCTCCGTGATGGTACGTTTACACGCTTGCCAAGCCTTGGCAAGGATCGACAATCGCAAGCATGTAAATGGGGCGTTTGGCTTGGCTTGCGTGGGCTTGTGCCTGCTTGCTTCCGATCCAGTAGAGTGTCGGTTTTTTTATGCAGATCAAAGGGCCCATGCTTGGATGTATATTGCAGACTGACGTATTCACAAGCGTATAAACGCCTTTCAAACGATTTGTGGAGATTTGTGGAGGCTTGGGACTGTTTTGCAGTTTGCCAAGGCTTGGCAAGCGTGTAAACGTACCGTGAGGTTTGTAGCAAACGATATTCAGGGAAAATATCAACTTTGTAGTAAAACGGAGTTCTCCGGGTTTGCTAGTTATTTAAATACAAATTATGTTATAATTGTAATTAATTATAACTTCTTGATAAGTACAAGCAGACTCAAAAGTCAAATGAAGTCGTTAGTCAGTTTAACCCTGCATGTCACGCGGCGGTCTGTGAAGCCCGGTCACGCTTACTTGCGGTCTAACACAGTTTGGATATAATTCATTAACGCCACGGCCGAACGGTTAACAGAACAACCACTGCCACTGACGGCCAAAATTGTTGTTCGTATTTACAAAACTTTTTGGGACACGGAATAATTCCAAGTAATTCAGTAACACCGCGCCCTTATTGAATACTGATTGAAAAGGGACCGGAGAATTAATGTTCCGGTTGATTTAATGAAATTTGTTTCTTGATTTCGTATTTCATATTCAGAAAACTAAAGCCGTTGGCTGCTGCTTATTGAATCCAATAAATAAATAATTCGTTTTGGTCTTCCGTAAACAAAAAAAAAATAGTTTTTATTATTTTCTAACTCAGAAATAAACAGGGCAAAGGAGTAAAACGTCTCGCGCTTACGGTAGCCGGTATCTCATTTGCAATGTCACGCCCTCATCCAGTTACTTTATAGCTTTGCAGCGCTCCTCACAGCGGAGCGCTATGAAAACTTAAACAGCGCCAGCATTTGTCGCGCTCCGGGCAAAGAAAACATAAACCGAGTCTCGCGACAGCCTTTTCAAGTATTGCATTCACAATCAGTTTGGCCTGCGGCGTCCGCAAACGTCTTACTAATATAAATAAACAAAAGCCAGCGCGACATACAAGATGCATGCGCCGTTCCGGACTGCACAATGAATTATGTATACGGTTGCAGTGACTGCAGCGCTGAGCTATGTCGGTCGGATTAGATTTATTTACCGGTCGCGCGCTACCGGACTTTTTGGTACTTTTGACCCGCGCGCGCCGTCCTCGGGTTAACTTGCTGTTAGTAAATCATTGCATACATAAATCTAGATTAATATACATTACTGCATAAACTACAGGGCAATTTAATGCATACGAATTATATTTGAATATAGTACAATGGTTACCATATACGAATACATATATTCACTGTGAAACATTCATTAAAATAAAATTATATTACAAAATATTCAAACTTTTGATATCAACATCAAAAAGAAAAGAAAGATGAGTTTTACTGAAATAATAATATTTATGATAGCATGTGCAGGCGCATGTTCAAAGAACAATTTTAAAGAGATTAATATCTGATTTAATGATCCTTATATTTAAATATTGCTATATTATAGTGAAATTTGGGGTCCCTCAAGGAAGTGTCCTTGGTCCCCTTCTTTTTATTATTTATATAAATGATTTACCAAGGGCCATCTCACAGCATACTGTACTATTTGCAGACGATAGTACTGTGCTATTCACCGGAAATAACTGCCAAAGCATAGAACGGGAAATTAGTTTGACATTACAAAATTTAATAAAATGGTTGACATCAAATAATTTAAAAATTAATCTTAGTAAAACTAATATAATGACATTTCGTAATAGGGTTAATAGATTAAAGGACATTAGCATAAATTACTCTGGACATAACATTAATATAATTGACTCGACCAAGTTTCTGGGCTTGACTCTAGACAATTCCTTAAACTGGAAAAAACATATAGAATATTTACGAGCAAAGATAATCCAACAATCATATGCTTTGTACATGTTGGCCAAGATTGCCAGCAGATTTACAGTATTGGTGGCATATAATGGCCAAGTCTCATCGCTACTGCGTTATGGAATTATATTTTGGGGAAACAGTACTGAAGCAGAATCGGTATTTAAAGCACAAAAGAAATGTGTTCGTGCAATCTGTAACCTACGTTCGAGAGATAGTTGCAAGCAACATTTCAAAAACTTGAATATTCTAACATTGCCATGTCTGTATATTTACGAATGTATAATGTACGTACGCAGTAACTCTCAACAATTTACAAACTTGTTAAGTACACGGCACCAACATAAGATTAATATCCCTACATGTAAAACAGCCCTTATGGGTAAAAGTGTGCTATCAATGGTGCCGAAATTGTACAACCACCTGCCAAAAGATTTATTGAATATAACTAGATCAGACCTATTTAAGAGCAGACTTAAACGCTATCTAGCTGACAAAGCATATTATGATATTGACGAATTTTTAAAGGATAAATCTCTAAAATAATAATTGTTTGTGACATTACTAATTTGAATTCATATGATATTATTAATTATTTTTTTCTTATCCAGTCTGTTCAATGTGTTCTTTTTTTTTTTTTCTCTTTAAACTTATGTTGTTTGTATAATTGTATCTTTTTTTATTATATAACTATGTTTTTCTCTTAATTGCATGCCGAAAGGTTAAGAATATGGCGCACTCAAATTGTTATATATGTTATCTTATTGTATTACCCATGTTCTGCAACAATAAATAAATTTGAATTTGAATTTGAATTTATTATCCCGGATGAAGGCGGGTTCAAAAGAAACACTGCGGGGTGCACCCTCAGACTACAGGAATAAGGTGCAGCATGTTTTATCATACGCGAGTGTATCTGCTTGTGACATGGTAGCTTCAAAATGGATGAACCGGTTTCGATATTTTTTATTTCAAAGGTGTATTAGGTCGAAGTGTTCTAAGCTGTTTGATGAAAATCGGTCCAAGATGGCGGACGCCACAAAAGTAACATTTATAAACAAAACCAGACCCATTCTTTAATTGATCAGTAAGGCTGAGCAGAGAGCCATTGTACCAAGTTATCGATCCGAAACTCCCGGCTAGTGAGTCCCGCGGCACTGTTTTAAATTGAAAATTGTTGCTCCGCTGAAATCTCAGTGTAGCCAGATCATTGAAATGGAGATTTTATTTTTCTCAAGTTGGCCAACTGCGCGCGGTAATGTTATAGTTTCAGTTCGAGCGGAAACTTGGAAATGTTCGCTGCTATTGAACTCGTTTTGTTCTCGTTGATAAGTTTATGGAAAAAAATAATGAAACGTATTTAGCAAACAGGTTGGTTACTTGGTGTGCTTTCTTTTAGAGAACTAAGTAGTTAACAGAAAAACAATATCAATAGGTTTACATAAATTCTGTGAATATTTCGCGCGTGTAAGATTGAGAAATAAATAAATATTAGGACACATTTCACACACAGCTGGTTAACCCCATACCGAACCATTTCTATTTTGTATTATGGTTGCTAACACAACTGGTATACTACATATACAAACATAGATATTAAATATAAATACATATTTAACACCCAGACTCACAGCCAACAAATTTAGTTAAGCACAAATTTGGCCGGGCCGGGAATCGAACCCGGAACCTTCTGGATGGCAGTCCGGCATGTAACCTTTACGCCAACGAGGTCGTCAAAATTATTTATATTAGTATGTATTTACCGTTCACACAAACAGTAGCACAAGCGAAGGCTATAAATCTAGACTGACATGAATTGTATCCAATTGTAGGCATGGTAACTTTTACGCCAACGAGGTCGTCAAATAGAATTCTTCTTCTTCGTATGAGCTAAGTGGCCAAGCTCTGACTAACTAAAAGTCGTTAAGCCAAGTCAGAGGCCTTTGGGCGGCTAGAAAACTCTTGATACACATCTTGGCCACTTACCTGATAAGAAGAAGAAGATTATCAAATGTAATCGCCGCATGGTGACCAGTCTTTCGGTTATTTATAGGTTGCATTTAGGAGAGTGTGAATCGGGATTGCATGATTTGTTCCCCCCCGCCCCATTCCACCATCGGACGAGTAGGGAAACACCAAGGCGGCATCGTTATACTGTGGAGGTGCCTAAGGCGCGTACTTAGCGGTTTGCCTCCACCTTCATTGTGCGTAACTCCAAGGTGTGGAATTATTTGCCAGATTCCCTGTTCCCCGATAACTATAATCTAGCGGTTTTCAAGGCAAGAGTGAACCGGTTTCTTCTGGGCAAGTGCGTTCCACCTTAGATCGCAATATTGTTTACCATCAGGTGAATTGTGATCAAGCGCAAGCCCATTAAGATTAAAAGAAAATTTTAGGCCACGATTATTTTTTGTTAGATATTTGTTGATAGGTGTCTGATAACACGAAAACAGAGCGCAAGAGACCCGGCTTTAGACATTTTCATCTCTCTCTCTCTCTCTCTCTCTCTGTCTCTTATATCGAGTGAGCACTCGAAGCCCTAACTCCGTGTAAGGTACGAGTGTCCTCCACTCTATGATATCCATTTAAGTATGAATTTATATGCTTGTTCTCCTCTATTGAACAAATGCCGAGAGTGATGGAAATTTTCGTGGAAACTTAGTATAGAGTAACTCGTTTTCGGTACTTTTATTTATAACCAACTTAACAATGATAGAAAACACTAAACTAAAACTTAACCTACAAAAGTCCACGGGTAGAGGAAAAGGTGCCCAAAATGCTGGCAGCATTGCCACGTTGGATGGCAATGCTTAGTTTCTGACCAAAATAAAAGCCAGCATTCTGGACAGCCGAAACCTCCACCAGCCGCTAAAATAACTCGTTTGAATGACTTAATTTAATGACATATAACGAGTTAATTTCGTATATGTACCTATAGTTAAATTATTTTTTTTCTTAGATTGGTCATTTGTATTTTGAATTTTTATTTGTATTAAGAATTATATTAAAAAACAGACAATTAAAAATTTAACTTCACATTTAGTGAGATATAAAAGATTTATATTGCAAAAAAAGCATAATTGGCAACGGCTCGGCCATGAAATGTTACGTACATCTTTAAAAATGTAAAAAAAAAATGTTAAATGGAATCCCCCTTGAATATTTATTATGTCCTGTATAGTATATATAGTATTAGTAGTTTATATGTAATGATATTATATTACTAGAATATAATTGAAAATTGACATTGATACATATCATATACCTTTGTAATTATATATTATTTGACTTGTAACTTTGATGTTATCAATAAATAATTTTTTATTTTGTATTTTTGTAGGCAAATTTTTATCCCAGATTAACTTCTTTTGACTTGGGTTAACGCGGATAATACGGCGGGGTGCAACTTTTTTTTTATAAACACATTTCACACACGGCTGGTTAACCCCATACTGAACCATATCTAGTTCGTATTATGGTTGCTAACACAACTGATATACTACATATACATGCATATATATTATATATAGATACATATTTAACACCCAGACCCACAGCCAACAAATTTAGTTAAGCACAAAGATGTTGGCCAGGTCGGGAATCGAGCCCGGAACCTTCTGATTGGCAGTCCGGCATGGTAACCTTTACGCCAACGAGATCGCCAATTAAAAAACTAGTATTTAATATTTAGCCTTTTTGTTCAAACAAAGAGTTTGATTAGGATTTATTTACGCTAACACGTATGTGGTTGAATGCGGTAATAAGGTATTACTCGCGAGGCGCGACAACGCCTTTATTGTGCTGCTATTCGGCTTCGTGATACAATCTTCAACGAAATTGGTCCTTGTTTACAGATTTCCCCCAATTTAAACAAAGAACATTGGTTCAAATGTTTTTTCGGGGAACGATATTGTTTGGGATTTGTAAAAGGCTTTTGTGTAAGTGAAATCAAATGAAGCTTTATAGATTTTTTTAATATTGTTTTTTATTTATGTCTGCAGTATTATTATACTTACCAATCGATTAAATTAGAGAGAGGGAGATGAAATTATGCGCAATTCGGTTGGAAAAAATAGGAAGTTTTGCGCGAAACTAAGAAACGGTCGATGCGGTCGGTGTTTAGATGGGTGACCATGCACAAGACTGTCGTTTGTAAAGTGGTATTTTCATTTGGGAGCTACCGTGAGTCGGATGACACGTTAAATTGTAGACCCCGGCTGTTAGTCTTAGCTAGCCGAGCTACAGGCGCTACTTTAATAATAATAATGATTTATTGACAGGCACCACGGATAATAGAAAAAAAGGATACGGTACGACCTCGTTGGCGAAATGGTTACCATGCTGGATGTTTAGTTTAGATTCGATTCTCGGCACGGTCGACATCTTGTGTATGATTTGCTAAGCTGTCAGTTTGGGTATTAAATATGTATCTATATAAAGTATTTATGTATGTATACCTATGTGGTATATCTGTTGTGCTAGCAACCATAATACAAACTAGACTTGATTTAATATGGAGCTAACTTGCCAGCAGTCCTAATATCTCTACCGCCCCACAGTTCAGGCAGCTTGACTGACCTAGTGTGTAAGGCGCAGCGCACTATTGGCTACTTTATTTAGCAAATCATACATGTCTTATACAAATGTACAAGTAGTTGTGAACCTAAATTTCCTGTACAATAAAAATCATTTTTCATTTTTTCAATATATTATTACGGCATGAAAAAACATGTTATATGGCTATGATAAGCATTCACTACAAAACTATAACGCTTTGCAAAACCTATATAGTTGACTTATATCTTACCTATGACTTTTAGATATCTACATAGCTACTTTACTGATGAACCGTGCACTAAAAACCTAATTTTGCCAGTAATCTCGAAGCAAACCTCATTTTAGCGAGAAATTTCATAACTTCATAAAGAGCAACAAAACCGGCAGGTATTTTATAGTAGAAAAAACACCGCTGAAGCGTTCATCCCCACTCCAACGAGCACTCGAGCCAGGGCCGTATTCAGATTTGCGGTATATTACTCGCCGACCGAGCTTACCGACGATACACTTTTTCTTTTATTATATTTAACTTTATTACCTCCCTAGTGGTTTATGCTTATCAAGCTATAACGACTATTATTGTCAGTAATAAACGATCCTATTAACATTGTATAAGCCGTTTCAAGTTGGTTTTCAAAGTCAAAGTCAAACCATTTATTGCAATACTATGTCACTTTACAGTTACATAATTACCCATAAGGCATCGCAATTATTTACTGGAGATGAGCAACCCTTGATTTTTTAAGTGTTCCGTCAATTAAAAAGTCTTCTATTTTATAATAACTTTTTGCTATAAGTAAATTTTTTAAGTTTGTTACGAAAGATTTAATATTATCGATACGCTTTAGGTCGTCTTTAGTTTAGTTTAACTTTGTTTTGTGTATTGTGTACCTATATATGGGAGACAATGGCATATTTTGAAAAATCCTATAATATCCTAAATGTATAAATGATAGGGTTACGTTTTTTATCAGTTTCATTAGCTTTAATTCCGTGTTAAGAATCGCTAGAGCACCACAAATACGTAAATTTTGCTTATAGTTTTATTTTATGAAAAATAGTCGTTTTGAAATCTAAAAATGTTGCGCTTCTGAAGGTAATGAAGATATCACAACAAATTTAAATTAGTAGGTAAAGATTATTATCTAGAATCGTTAGAGCTCATAATTTTAATATTATTAATAGTAGATTTTATATGAATTTATTTTGTGAAAAATTAATTGCCAAAAGACAGGTGCTTTTCTCAATTTAAACTTAGACCCGGGCTATAGCTCTTTCTCATAAGGTCGCAACTAAACTTAAAACTGAACTTAAATTCCACTAACTAACTTACGAAACTGACTGAAAAAAATACAAAGAACCAAATCTTCCCCAAGCCAACCCTACACAACTTCAAAAGCAGGCGAACGGTTGATAATAAATTTACAATTTGTATAAGCGACGTAAAAAATCTATAGCCTCTCCAACAAAGCCTCGGCAGCTGTCCCGAATTTTCGCTAAATCTTTAACTTTGCACCAAAATACGTCGGCTGTTTTTCAGATAAGCCATTCACCGCCGAAAAAAGGGAGCGGCCATTTTTCTTATTACAATCGGCGACAAAACGACTAAACTCGGGCTCTCCCAACAAAACGATCCCCGGACGTACCACATAAATAACCCGGCTCAAGTGGCTGCCGCTAAAATCGCTGTCATAAAAAAATCCCCAACGAGCTATATTGGAACAACAAGAAAGATATCGCCAACAAGATACATAGGTACGGCCCGATTGTTTTTTATTCTACGGATACATTGAAACTGGAAGCGTTGTAGAAACACGGATAACAGAAACAAAAAAAGGATATGGTTGTTTATTTTTACGAGGGGGTAAAATCTTCTTAGATCCCCGACTGCATTTCAATGCAAGATTTTTTATAGAAGAAAAAGAAAAAAAAGATTTTGTAAGAAGTATTTTTTTGTAAGAAATTTAATTTTGATGTTTCTGCAAAAATGTCTTTTACTACATTATCTCAAACAAAATTTCTAAATAAATATCTAAATTGAAGGTTTTGTATTATTCGAGAAAGTACAAGAAATACACGATCTCATTAAATATCCCAATGTATCCCACTAAATAAAACAATGATATATTTTTATACAGAAAAAAAAGAAAATATTTGTTATCCTATTTACTTATAATGTTTTTCTTTTCTGTTTCGTAAAATTGTTAGAATCAACCAATTACAGTTATACCAATGTACATTGAATTTCGTACTGAGTACATTGAACCCAAGTGTAATGTAATAATTTAGAAAACTCTGTTTAGATAAAATTGGTCACAATTGTAAACATTTGTAAACTGTCATCTTAAGGCATGGTATATATCTGCACGAAACAAACGGTCACACTTACTTAAAAAACGTTGGATATACGTCCAACGGGTTTCGACATTACGAGCGTCATCATCGGGGACGAGCATCACACGGACTGTCACCGACGAGATCCGCGCAAAAATGTTCGTTGACGTGTATACAACGTTTTTAAAGTAAGCGTGACCGTTTGTTCGTGTAAATATATTTGTCATAATGTATTTATTCTACAAATGAAACCCTTTCATTTGATACTCATATCGAGGCAGTTGTGAAAATATACGTCACCTGCCATTTTATTGAAGATAAGACCTTGAAGAAAACAGCACTTACGGCACGAGACTAGTTCTCATTGTAAGTGTTGGTCACCATGATAATAACTAAAAGTAATTAATGTCCATTTTATAAATGTTTTATTTAGGAAATAGATGATTGATTGAAGTGATACATTATTTGATTAATATTCATCAAACATAGCTTACAACAATCTCAACTGACATACCTTTCGAACAAAAATAGCTAAACTCAAATAAGTTCATCCGTTTGGGAGCTACTATGCCACAGATCGACATACACATACTAGTAGGTACATACATACATACAAAAACTCGCCAAACTTATGAATCCCCGTCGTTTTTACGTCGTTGGAGTTTAAAAACATGTGCAGAATAATGAAAACAATTTTTGCGAATTATTTGCAAACGAAAAATATGTAAAGCATTTCGACAAAGCTCGAAGCCAATATCTCCAGCAAATATATCGCCAGCCAACAATATAACAACGGAATTGTTTTTCATTCGACGTCTAAATTGAATCTGTCTGAGTGCTGAGAGCTATCTTGGATTTGAAACGGTACTGCGACACGAGTGTCATGTCGTACCCTAAATCTGAATCATGGATAACTGAAAAAAATTGGCCAAGTGCGATTTGGACTCGCGCATGTAGGGTTCCGTACCATTGTTGTATGGGAGCCCCCCTAAAATATTAATTTATTTTAAATTTTATATATGAATTCCATAGTTAATATATACATTTATATATTTCGTGAAAGTTTTAAGCAGCTACCATTATTGATATATAGCAAAAAAATACGAAAAAAAAACAGCTTAATATTTTCATTTTTTTATGTATTTGTTCTTATAGTGGGATGGGAAATACATACTCATTATAAAATAATTTATATTTATCAACTACCTACTCAGTTGTGAATATCCTTAATCGTCTCTGTTTAAACGTCTTACAGCACTAACAAAAACTAGTCCGGTTGTTGTCAATGACACCCTATAACGAGCTATTAATGACCACAAATAGAACGTCGCGATATCTAAACAACGATTATATTGAGGCCAGTATATAAGGAGCCATCAAAAAAATCATAATAAAACGTGTACACAAACAAATAAAAAATACAGTGTAAACTCTATATAACCACACTGAAGGGACTTTGCATTTTATGGCGTTATAGAGAGTGGTCGTTAAATAGAGAGAATGTATCATTGTATGGAATGCAAGCTTATTAACAACCAATTGATTTGATTTTGAACCAAGCCAACTAAATCCAATTGATTTCGAAGCTTTAGAGAGCTTGTCGTTAAATCGAGTGATGTTACGTGGAGTTGACACAACTACTACTATCCTAGTTGAATGTAATACGGGGTGTATTCAATGAATTATACAATTTAATATATGTACTTATTTAACAACTGCACACTTAACCTAGTTCTCTGGACAGTACATTCATTCATCATTCATTATTTCTTTAATGCTATATTCATTCATGCTACATTCATTCATTCATTCATTTTCACCTTGAAATTATAACAACCAGCAGTGGGTCGAAATAGGCTGACGCTAAATCTCTAGTAACTTTTATGCCTTAAATGAATAAATTGCATAAATAAACATTTTTATTATTATTATTATATATGAGGTTGCCTCTTTCACAATCTTTATTTAAGTATGACGGACTGTAAAGTGATATGAATTATGTGTAAATGTGTTGTTATTTTCTATTATATTATTATGACATTGTATGATTGACTAATCAATTAATTGTTGATGAATATATGATGATATGTAAATTTGACGTACCTGGTATAACGCAATGTTATAAAAGTTAATAAAGTTCTATGCTTTCTATAACTCTGAGTGCTGTGTGCACGGACACTATCATCCTAGGTACGAGAAATCGAGTGGTCTCCGCTAATAGGAGTTTTTGTCGCCACTCGAGAGGCGAGCCGGCGAGATGGGAAAACCATTAGCGGTGGTGAATTCATTACTAAATACATAGGAAGTGCGCGTTGAATGTTCTATGGGAAATAATGGTTTAAGAAGGAATAGTCTCTTTTAAAACAAAAAAACTACGAGTTGGTTTAGAGAAATGAAGTTAGATAAATGTAGAAGTCGGAAACTTCTTCGATTATCTAACGTCAATTCTATTTTTCCATCAACATAGCAGACCTTTGTGCAGCAGCGGGGTAAAAGCACGAGGTTCGTAATTCACTACGAACATCCTCAATTGTAACGATAATGTAGTCATTATTCATTATTTCCACACTAAAATTGAAATTTACATGAAAAACAAACACATAATAATTAAAAATAAAAAAAAAACTTAAAATAGTAGTCACTGTCCGCGGGTAAGGTGCCTAAAATGCCGGCGGCATTACCTCGCTGGATCACACAAACTTATACGTAGGCCGAGGTAAGCGCCAGCTCTTGGGCCATTTGTTCTGTCCATCCATTTATTATTTCTTGTTACTTTATTTGTCACAATAAATAATGTTCTTTCTTTCTTTTAATACTTCCGTAATATTTTACTCTTTATGCCATGTCTTTTTAAAAGTCGACATTAAGAAAATCCTTTCTAAGTACTCGTATTTTACCAGAGCAAAAAGGCGAAAAACAATTAGCGCCTAAAACATCTTATCTTCCAATATCGGAACGTTGACAAAAAAGCGCAATTTGGATTTTAATCTTGTTCGAAAAGTCTCAGGTAAGTTGAAATCCTCGTTATCCAATACGGGGCGCGCGAACTTTTTAATTTGTATGCGCCGTTTCTCAAATTGAATAGTCTACGTTGAAAAAACTCGTTTTTGCAACTCAAGAACGCTTTTGTGGAATAAGCCCGCGATACTTTTTCAAGTAATTTGATATATAACTGGATTATTGAAGGAGGATCAAATAGGCTCCGGGAACTTCAAAGACTTGAGTTGAGGTGGATCGACACTTTATTTCGTACGGCGCAAGTCTCTTATTTAAGACACTGGATAATCACTGGTAATGACTAACGAAATCTTAGAAAGTATGTTTGAGTCATGAACAAATCTTTTTTTGAACAAATTGTCATGGCTGACAATTTGTTCAAAAAAAGACCAGTACTTGCCATAACGCAAAACATATCTTTATCTATTCTACAAGATATCTTTAACTATGTTAGCCACTGCAAGTGTTTGCCCAGTGTCTTAAAAAACAGACTTGGTCTTTTAACTATATGTAAGAATTTATTAATTACTAATATTATAAATGCGTTTTTTTTTGTGTGTAAGTTTGTTACTTCTTCACGCTCAAACGGCTGAACCGATATTGAAAAAGTTTAGTTTGAAGATAGGATAGACACATAAACTTTGCTACTTTATCGCTTTTATCCCGAAAACAATTGTGGATCGTATAATGATAATAAATAACTTAAAAATCTATGTTACACCTGCTCACTCCAACGGCTGGACCGATTTAATATGACGATAGATTAGACTTCGGATTAACACACAAGCAACTTTTGACCCTGGATTAATTTACTTTTTATCCTTCATTAAGGCGGGTAATAAATAACCCGGGGCGCAGCTAGTTAGATATATGACACAAATCAATGAAGAAAACCTTTCAAAGTTCGTTTATGAGTGAGAGGACATGAATTTTCATAAGTGTTTTACTGACTCGTGTATATCTATACAAACTCACAATTATTTAAGTAGGCTAGCACGGCAAAAGTAGGCAAATCTAATTGACGCTTTCCCAAAATTCTGCCGTTCTTTTCGCACGGTATTCAAATTGACTACGATTATACCGCGGCCCCGCCCGCCCGAAATCCGCCGCTTTGAAGTCTAAAGCATTAATAGAATACCAAATGTCTGAATAATATCCAATGTTTCATGCAAATTTCGGCCTACCGGTGCCGGTCCCAACTAGTGACGTACACGACTTGGTACAGTCATGTCTTTCTGAATATACCAGTTAATTCACTGAATTAAAACTTTCATAAGGCATATTAAAATTTAAAAACTAAAACAAATACAAGAAATTAAACAATCAGAAAGAAAACAAAGTGCAAGAGACGCGATAAAATAAATTTTGAAATTTAAATAGAAATGGGCGGGCCTCCTGCAAAGGCCCTGAAAGATGGGCCCACACTATCACAAACTGGAGACTGGAGTGCGCGAAAGAGAGGTCGGCCTCTACAAAGATGGTCAACAGACATAGTGAAGGTAGCCGGGGCTCTCTGGTCGAGAACAGCCAAAAGCCGAAAAATGTGGAAACAATTGGAGAAGGCTTTTACAGGCCGCCACAGGCGGACCTTACACCGACTGCGATGTAAAAAAGTATAGTTATTAGATTTAAGATTAGTTGTATTATCTGGGATCGTTCAAGTTTTTTATTTTTATACTGTTAATTGTTGACTTTGTATCAATTTCTTTTGTGGTATTACTACAAACGCGGTTTAACCGTGCCACTCAAATTGAAAGGCGCGGTTTAACCCCGTAAAACGTCGCTGTAACCCCATTTAACTATTCTAGAAACTCGCGTCTCCATCGAGTGCTTCGAAATACAGAATTGATTAAAATTGAATTCTCGCGAGTAGGTGTTTACTCGTTAAATAGATTGTTAATTACCTGGCTAAGCTCCCACTTTGTTAGTATCGGCAATCGACACGCTCGGAATTACTTATTCCATTTACTGGCTGTTTACTCTCACTGTTTGTGTACTGATACAACTTGTGTTAAGGAACACTTTGCTCGATACCACTTACACCCCCGGCTCACTATAGTTCTTGTTTTTTTTTTGTTGTTTAAATTGAGTGGATACGTAGCCTTATAGTTCTAAACTAAATTATTTATTAATCTAAAAGCTCGACCGACGTACAAAATAAGATAAACCGATTGTTGGGATCATCTAAAAAGGTTTGATGAAATGATGGCAGTGCTTCAAATATATTATATAAATACTAGCTGACCTGGAAAACGTTGTTTTGCCTTAAGTAAAAATTTAAGATTGAACAACCCTTAATGCTTAGGGGTTTGAAAAATAGATAGTAGCCAATTCTCAGACCTACTGAATACGCATATAAATTTGGTCATGAGTAACTAACATTGTAACATGGAAATTTTATATATTAGAAAGAAAGATGTATCTGGTTTTTTTTCCAGGCTGTAATTAAAACCATATGGTCTCGTACTACATAATATACTCGTACTATATACGTAATTTTGTTATAAGTTTTTTAAGAAATAAACATTTTTGTTTTTTCTTTTCTTTCTTATTGTTTGTTTTCAGCAAAAATGTAGGTAAAATGAACATAATATATCTGCTACATGTATTACGTAGCTAAGCACGATATTCCGACATATTTAGTTCATGTCAAGTAGATAATATGGGAGCTAGTATTTTCCGCAACGTTTTCCCTTCACGTGATAAATAAATACAAATATCTTGTTATACGTCACGCGGAAGTAAAGGGATGATATATTTGGACAGAATAATTAGGGAAAACCAGAAAAATGTGTTTATCCTTAATAACAAGCAACTGTTCCTCTAAGTTCACTTTATTCGGAATTGTGTGCAAATATTCAAATTTGGTCGTGTAGAAACAATATACGGGGAATAATAAAAAATAAACAATTGTCAAACGTACGTAAATTAAAAAATACAAAATAATATTGACTTCGTTTGTGAAGCTAACTCTATTTACACGTTCGATTATTCGTCAATATTTTCGTCGAACACAACAAATATTGAATAGCGAAGTTTCAGAAAATAATGTTTAAATTCATTGCCAAACGCCTGTTTCCCGAAAACTATAATCCTTCGATCGGTTTTCAAGGCACGAGTGAACCGGTTTCTTCTGGGCAAGCGCGCTCCACCTTAGATCACAATATAGAAAGAGGAAAATTCATTTATTCTTGTGACAGGAAAAACATATAGGTATACTAATAACAATATACATTATACATATCCTGTCACGCGCTGGTCTCGTAAATAGGTTAGAACAGGTAAACTGTAGCACAAATGAAACGAACATCGCTTACCATCAGGTGAATTGTGATCTAAAACAAGACCCAGTCCGTTTTTCAGTCCTAGGCTAGAATCATGTACTACGCGTGCCAACTAAGAACAGGACTGTCAAACCGCCATCTTGCTCAATAATACGCGCTAACGTCATTACCAAAGTGTATGGTGTGCAAAAATAATTGTAAACAAATTATATTCAGTTCATATGTGTTTAATGTTCGCTCTTTCGCTATTTCTTATACATTTTACGGCAATTTAATTATAAATGAGTAAGTAGGATTTGAAAGTAAAAGCATATTTATAAATTATATTTTTTTTACATAGTTGGCACTTCTTTTTGTACCAAATAAAAAGAGTTTATTATACTGCTTACAGCACTTGACGCAACTATCCAAAACCAATGTCTCGTCTGTCTCGTCACGTGATTTTTTTAGGTGTTGGGTACTTTTTACCTGTAGAATTAATTAATCCAAAATTATCCAGTAATAAAATCAAGAATAATTATACAATAATCAAATTTATAACTATGAACCAAAAAAATAATTATTATATTTTATTTTTACGCTTTCTGCTGGCAGTACTTTTTTTGACAGTTATCGTGTGAAGTTGAAGCAAGCGCGGTCCTATTCTTAGTTGAATGAATGAACGAATGAATGAATTATTTATTGTCTATGAAACCAGGTACAATAGGTGTTATATAGATTGTCATAAAAAACTTATAACTAAATTAAATATTATTCCGCTAGTTTCTACCCAAAGGGTTTATAGACATGAGCAAGTAGGTAAGTATTTATTTCATATTTTACATAACTTATTTATCATTTAGGAAGAATTTAATACTATAATAGGCTTTTTTACATAGAAACTCATTTAACTTAGATTTAAACATGTGAGAATTTACAGTGCATCTAATATCATTAGGTATTTTATTATAAATAAAGAGTTGGCACGCATAGTACGGCGTTTTTGTGAGGAATTATAGTTTTTCTCGGTAGACGTATTATCCGGATAAGTGGCCGTGTTTCGTTTCCTCTCTCGATACAGTAATGGAAAGATAACAGATCTCATAAGCTCTTCTAGTTGCCGTGTTTGCCGTTTGTTAGATAAACTAAAATACTGTTATTGAGGCAAAATATATTTTATAAAGATAAGGGGGTTAGTGCTGTGGTTTTCATATATTTAATTTATTTTTTTTCTCTGAAGAGCAAACGATATTGCAACAATGTATTCGCATTGATTATCCATACTGATATTATGAAAACGTTTGAAACTCTGTCTGTGTGTTTGTTACGTGATCAGGGCTGAAGGCATAAGCTCAACTCGGGCTAGATTGTAATAAAATACGGCCAACAAATCTAAATTACACTAATGCATGGGCTACACTTTTGAGCAGTAACATATTATAATCTATCTAGCGGTTTTCAAGGCAAGAGTGTACCGCTTACCATCATGTGAATTGCGATCAAGCGCAAGCCCATTAAGAGTAAAAAAAAATGAAAACTGGAACTTTTTACTACAAATACATGCAACTTTCTTGACGTTCTCTTCATAAAAATTTGAAAAAAATAACAATGTTTTTATTTAAAACAAAAAAAATATACCATGTTTCAGCACAGTTTACTTTAGCGAAAACGTAGTTATACTTATAAGAATCGAACAACTTCTAAAAAGATTAACCAAGGTTAAACTTGGATCCATAACTATGCTATTAAATACACTAAAAATAGCCGTTTTATAAAAAAAGTAGGCAAGCAGAATAGATAATAACATAATACAAGCTCTTAGCTTTATTGCCAACCAATTTTGCTAAAAGCAAAGAGCCCTCATTAATTTTAACATGCCGAAAGTCCACAGGCGGCCATTCATCCCCACACGCTTTCATTCATTCATTCGTTCACTCGGTCACTTCTCACGCGACTCATTCATTACAACTTTGACTTTGTGAATGTGCAACTTTAGTCTCTAGGGGGCATAATGCGCGGTTTGCAATTGCTTTAGCGAATTTTCTGTGCAATTTTCATTTGTTTGCGCTATAATTAATTTCTATATAGTTTCCTATGTACATATGTAAAGTATATATATTATCTTTCTAATATATAAAATTTCCATGTCACAATGCTAGTTACCGTACTCCTCAGAAACGGCTTGACCGATTTTTACCAAATTTTATATACGTATTCAGTAGGTCTGAAAATCGGCTACTATCTGTTTTTCATACCCGTATGTGGTAAGGGTTGTTCACCCTTAAATGTTTACTTAAGGCAAAACAACGTTTACCGGGTCAGCTAGTATATATAATCTTATATTTATATGGTATTGTGATTTTTTTTTCAATTGGGCACGCAGTTGCGAAAATTAAGGCAACGGTTAGGTCTAAGAAAGGATTCATTTGCCTATGAGAAAACTAAGGCTTTGCAGAAGTTAGTCTTTGAGGAAGTCCGACAGCCCAACTAATATTATGACTGTGAAATATTCTGTGCTAGTGCGTGTATATATTTCTTACTTCGCGCTCAAACGCGCTAAACGATTTATATAAAATGAAGATCACTTATCTGAGGGTCTTCAAATCTAGACTTAATAGGTATTTTCTGGGTAAGCGTGTAACATCGTAGGCCATAGTATTGTTTTACACCAGGCAAGCTGTGGTCAAACGCAAACCTATAAGTTATAAAAAATGTATAGGACTCTAGATTGATACATAGGCTACTTTATTTGGGATGAACACGGGTTAGCTTGTAGCTAAATGAATCTTAAGAAGTTTAAAAATGTACGGACGTATAATATGTATTTTCCTTATACCTACTTAACAACTGAAACCCAACATAAGCTTCTCATATATAATTCACTCGCTTCAAATCTTCAACACAAAGCAATTAAGCACCCATTCTGATCCAGTAAACCCGTCTCGAGTTGTAGCGGCTGTATCAATATTTTGTTATAAAACAGACCTTCGCTCCTAATCCCTTACGTGCGACCTTTTGCCCTCTCTTTAACGGAATAAAAGCTTAACCCGCGTACATACTACGCTCGATGGCAGGAGAGCCCCAACCTCCCCACTCACCTACTCATATACACAAGCGTTCTAATTCCCTAGTTATTAATTTAGAGAACCTGCGAGCTGCGTTGGCTCTCCTCTTTGTGACACACCCTTCTGCACTAGGAAATTGAGCCTTAATTCGTGAGTATTAAAGTTAATATTAGCACAGCTAGTGCGGTTATAGGAATTCGATATTAATTCGGTTTCAGCATACTCGTACTTGTGATATTACATTTTGCAAAAGAAGAGGATTCTGTAACGGAAGTATTCATGCTACGAATATTACGCTGTTACGGTCGTGGTTAAGATAACTTTAATACCGAATAATAGTGGCTATGTTTTCAAAGTTTATCAGTAAGATAAATAGAATAAAAATATATAAACTCAATGGCAGTAAAGGTTTAAGTATACTTGCCGGTCGCAGTTTAGGGTTTACTAACTCAGAAGGTACTAATGATACCCTATAATTTTGACTTTTTTTTATATATCAACCTGCATCTCAAAAACGATGATAGCTAAAAAGTTGATATTTTCACAGACGATGTATTTCTGTTGCCGCTGTAATACTATAACTATATTAGGGGGCTCCTCTACAATAAACGTATTATTTATTGCATTTATTTTCGTAATCTTAATAACGATAACTAAATATTATGTAAAAGTAAATGTTTGAAATATTCAAACGACATTCAGGTATATATTTAGTTTATTTTGATTCAAGAACTTATTTTAATAGAGAACGGTGGCGATATAATAATGGCCCATATAACAAACGTGATATTTTACCGTTTTTAATACATAATGGCACAGAACCCTTCGTTTTAAAGCCCGTCTTGCACTTGTCTCTCTTTTATTTAAGACCCATCGCTATAAAAAAAGAAATAAAAGAACATTAACAACACTTCTCTTCAAATTAAGTATCAATTGTTCAAATACTTGTAACTTATTTTTGTTCTTAGTTTTTATTTTATCTTTAGTTTTAGTTTTAATAAGTTTGTGTCCAATAAATAATTATCTATCTATCTATCTATCAATTGAAGATCATCCCAAGTGTTGCCCCCACGTACCCAGATACAGCCTGGCCTCTGAAAACCTACATCTAGTTTCCAAATTGACTCAGTGCCTACATTCCACGCCTCCATAATTAGATAGCCATTTATTAGGTGGCCCGAATACAAGCTCATTAGGCATCCACGTGATTTTATTATCGCGGGCAGATTACTGACAAAAGCCTTCATAAATGGAGGTAATATTTTTCGTCCGCCTACAACCATTATGATTGATGGGAACGGACTGTGGAATCAATTTGGTGGGCAAAGTAAATACAGAGAGATATTTTCTCTTTTGTTTTATAAGTATTTGCCATTTGTATATATAATAAACAAATACGACCTCGTTGGCGTAATGGTTACCATGCTGGTCTGCCAACCAAAGGGTCCAGGGTTCGATTTCCGGCACTTCTATCATCTTTGTGATGAACTAAGTTTGTTGGCTGTTGGTCTGGGTGTTAAATATGTATTTATAAAAAGTATTTATGTGTGTGTGTATGTAGTATATCAGTTATGTTATCAATCTTTCCAAACTAGAAATGTTTTGGTATGGGGCTAACTAATATGAAATGTGTCGTAATATTTACTAAAAATATTACGTGGGGTGGTGTTTTCTGGCTATTATCTTCTTTTTTATTCTTCCAATAATGATTTCATCTGGGCATTACCATGGGTCGGATGACACGTTAAATTGTAGGTCCCGGCTGTTAGTCTTAGCACATGCAGTCGTTAAACCAAGTCAGAGGCCTTCGGGTGGTTTGAAAACTATTGACGCCAGAGCTTGGCTAAATAGCTCATACGAAGAAGAAGAAGAATGATGATGAAAACATAAGTAAATAATGTAGTTTATGCAACTATCATATAATGAAGGGTATTAAAACACGAGTGCAATTTTATTATAGATTATGAAACTCGCAGCGTTCGTTTCATAATAGAAACGAGTGTTTTAATTCCCATGTTATATGCAGTTGCATACACTACTTTATCTTTACTATTGCAATTAATCAAACAACAAGAGCAACAATAAAAGCTGACAATAAGCAAACCAACATTAAATTCACGCGTACGTGTATTGTCACAGTGAACTTGCCGCCATTAAAATCTAACCAATGAGAGCGCAGCTGCGCGCGCAGGGCTAACCAGGAGCGAGCGCGCGCTGTTCTTCGCGTTATTTTGATAATGAGATTTTACTATATCGATGTGGATATTATACCATCATGTGAAATTGCTTAAATTGAGCGTTTTGTTGTCTTCGCTATAACAGTAGTAATTATAAGTCAAGTATTGTAAACATAAGTAGAATGTTACAATATTAGTGTAGATAAAATCCTTAATGTACATAAAAAAAAACTCTCTTAAGCCTTAGCTCCGTCCCTTTGTTGAACAGATAGAGGGCGAATTGCGCCCTCGATTGAGTACCTCGGAAGGTTTTTACGCCGCACATAAATGTTTTACGATCCGATAGGTGCTTCGGAATCAACATGCGACAGATACTGACGAAACTAAGTTATGTACGACCTCTTTTACGATAAGAGACCAACGGCGCAAACTCTCGACGCCAGAGCTTGGCCACTTAGATCAAAAAAAGAAGAAGAAGTAGTTGTTACTAGGGGAAATTTATTTAATCTGTCTCTAATAAATCTTAATATATATAAATCTCGTGTCACAATGTTTGTCCTCAATGGACTCCTAAACCACTTAAACGATTATAATAAAATTCGCACACCATGTGCAGTTCGATCCAACTTGAGAGATAGGATAGTTTAAATCTCAAATTATAGTCGCAATTTTAATTTATTGCTAATTATTGTCTGTTATTATTTGACAGTCACAATTATCTGTTTACTCCAAATGATTCTAACAGATGTCGAACCTTTCGACTGGGTTGAGTAAGTAATCAATAGATGGCGCTGCTATGGTAAATCTACGAACGTAACATATAAGCTACACTATCTATTTTTCATATCCCTAAGTGAGGCAAAACAACGTTTGCTAGTTGTATATATGTATTTTGGTTACACTACAATCTTGACAGAAAATAAGTGAGATTGTTGTATTTTTAAGTAGAGGCGATGTTATGGCCAAAATCTTTAGTTTACAGTTTATTGTTATCCTAATTCCTATTAATGTCATAAATGCGAAAGTTTGTGTGTATATTTGTTACTTATTCACGCGTAAAACGACTGGACTGAAATTAAATATATATATACACCTGATATGAAATTTAGTTCCTTTTACGTACGATAGGGGCACTTATAAATTTTCATACGTTTGTTTCTCGACAACGATACGAATATTTTTTCGCAAGGAGTTCGTGCTTGAGGCTCTGATATGAGATAGCTTATTAACTTGAACAGTTTTTCTGAAGTAGCTAATTAAACACATAGGCTACTTTTATCCCGGAATAACAAGGGTAGCACCGCAGTCCGGAGCAAATTTGAATCTTACACACCCTCGGAATATTTTTTAATTTTTTTTATCAATATTAGTACCTAACTATTGATATGAAATCACAAGCAATAAAAGTCGTTTAACATCGAGCAGTAAGAAGCTTAATTTGAAAGGCATAAAACCTTTTACGCAATCAGTCCGATCAGCGTTTTGTTATTATCCGCGATATATATAGTTAATGTTATACATATATAATACTAGTTGCTACCCGCGGCTTTGCTCGCATTATTAAATACTTCAATTAATGCAGGATATAAATGATTCACGACCAACAAACAGACAAGATAGCCTATGTTTATTCTCAAGTTACAAAGTAGCTTGTTGTATCTAATCTAATCTTCTGTTGAACCGTTTAATATAGATAATGTACTGTATGATCCAAAAAAAATTTGCGCACCCTAACGGGTATATATAGTATAGAGTACATAAAATTTTAATACTTATGTAACACCTTCGACCTATACTTTGCAAATAAAAACGTTTGATTTGATTTGATTTGAATCGTTCATTAATTTTATTAGTTCATTTATTCAAATATTACAGTCGCCAAGGCGCCATTGTACCGAGTTACGAACCATACAAATTGTAGAGAAGCGGCAGTTAATAATTAACTAAATAAATTCATTCATATAAAAAACTAACAAGTTACAATATTGATATTATAATCTGCAACGGTTATATACCCACTAAAAATTCATATTCATTTAAATTGCCTTATTACTTTCAAAGTACAACATTACTAAATTTTCAAACGATTATTTTTTTAAAATCTATGGAACAAACTTTGCGTAATCGTGTTAAGAAACTTTAGCAATTCTTAATACTGGATCGTTTTTCTACAGAGTTACAATAGTTTTTTTTTTATATATTATATTAGTATGTATTTACCGTTTACACAAACAGTAGCACAAGTGAAGGCTATAAATCTAGACTGACATGAATTCTATCCCTAAAACCCGGCATAAACAAACCGATAGGATAATACTCTTTTATAAGGCTGAATTGACCCAAATACTACTCTCTCTTTCTTAAATTGATAGTAACTGCTTTATTGTGGAAGTGTGGTGTGTCATCTAAAAGAAAAAGGATTTTATTTTACGCATGTATGATTTTTTTAGTAGGTATATAATATGCCTCGTCGTATTCACACTTATAGCTTCACTAGCTGCGCCTGCGGTGTTAACCGAGTTATTCCAGGACAAAAAAGTCAATCCGGGATAAAAATTAGCCTATGTGTTAAACCAAGGTCAAACCTATCTTCATAGTAAATCTCATCACAATCGGTCCAGCCGTTGGAGCGTGAAGAAGTTACAAAGATATTGAAGTTATTTGCGTATCCCACGGGAACCACAATTGTTTTCGGGATAAAAAGTAGCTTATGTGTTAATCCAAGGTCTAAGCTAACCTTACCTAACTTCACACCGAATTTCATCTAAATTGGTTCAACTCTCCGTCGCTTTAAAGTTGGCATTTTCATTTGGGCGCTACCGTGGGTCGGATCCAAGTCAGAGGCCTTCGGGCGACTGGAAATCTCTTGACACCAGAGCTTGGCCACTTAGCTCATACGAAGAAGAAGAAGAACTGATCAAGTGTCACGAAAGTTCAAAACGAAAAGATTAGAAACCAGAAACATTTTTTATCGCTTAGTATTTTATATCGTACTGGTTTCGCGCAGCCTTCAAAACGAAGATTTATGGCTTACTTAGTACTCACTCACGAGAGTACGTTTCTAGGTATGTTCTCGCGACGTGGCTTGAATTGCTTTCTCGAAATGAAAAATCGAAAATTTGTTCACATACCTTCTTGTACGTACAAACTTTGGTAAAAGAACTGTAGGTAATCATTTTAAAACTTTCTTAGACTCAATCATACTCGTATATACAAGACCTCTGTAAGTTTGTATTTTAAACGACTATAACGACTGGCGACTGATAATAATACAGAAATTCAATTAATCGTTGTAATTTTAATGTGCTTAATAAATTACTCAAAAATATTAATACCCTTATTAAGAGAACTTAACATCACTTTACTGACGTAATCATTTCCTGACGCAAATAAAAATTACTACCAGAAACGAATAATAATAAAAAAGAAATTTAATTATTCGTTGTAATTTTAATGTGTAATAAATTACCTATAAATATATTATAATTATTATTAAAAGGTCTTAAAGATCAGTTTAAGACCTTTTAATAATAAGTAACTGACAGTAACGTAGCCATTTCCTCACGCAAAGATAAATTACAACCAGAAACTAATAATATTAAAAAAACAATAATTATTCGTTGTAATTTTAATGTGCAAAATTTATGAATTATTTTTAGAAGAATTTAAACATCACTTTACTGACAGTAACGTAGCCATATCCTAACGCAAATATTAATTACAACCAGAAACTAATAATAAAAAAAATGTTGTGATTTTAATGCGCATAATACATTTCTTAAATATATTAGAGTTACTATTAAAGGACCAAAATCACTTTTCTGACAGTAACGTAACCATTTCCTGACGCAAACCTAAATTCCAACCAAACACGAGCTCGCATCGCACGCAATGTACTAGTAAAAAGATAAAAGAACGCAACAGCTCTCTTCATCCCTTGATCCCCACGTTTACTAAAACACAGAATACATTGAAAACACCCTCCACATCTCCGTATAAACCACAGCACGACCATAAAACCCAAGAACACACGTAAAAGATTTTGCACACCCAAAGAGTAAATAAACTGCTAGTGGTTTTAATACGAGCCCTTACGAATTTATTCGGGGCGCACATGCTGAAATATTCATGCAAGTGCGAGTACAAGATTTTTTCCCTTGCCTCTTCTTTTTGCCTAGAGTAGAGCGGTTCTCAAAATGCGGGTCTGGGGCGCCGATCGAGTCACGTGTGCTGTGGTTACTAGAAACTAACGCAGAACTGTTCAAAGACGATTTTTAATATATACGTGTAGATAGAGAAATGTTGTTACAATGCTTTTGGTTGTTTAAGGGAAAAAATATCCTGTTAAAAATTATCAAAAAGTTTGACGACGTGCGACAAAATCAAATCAAAATCTTTTAAACGAAATAACATAATTAGACATAATCCTAACTAAGTAAGTATTAAATACCATAATGCTTGAAATTCATTTTAAGATTTAGCTAGAAATTCATGATGAAGCTTTTTTATTTTCTATTCGTAGGATAAATGTTATTTGTAGCACCGTTTAAAAAATGACAAAACATTTGTTTTTTAATGCATTTTTTTTCGAAGCTAACTTAAATATTATTTTTTATTCTATTTTGAGTATTTGTCGTTCTATTAGTTTCAAAAATACATAATTTCATTTCAACCATATAGCTACGGTTAATGAATGAGATGCAGCTTGGTGACACACGGACGGACGGACTGACAGACCGACATCAGTCTTTGTAAGACTGTCCTGTTGATACCCTTTGGGAGTGAAACCTTAAAAAAAACGTATTCTAAATCATATAAAAGGATATTATTTTGTTTTTAATTTGTAATAAATATGTATTTTTAAGCCCTTTGTCCCTCGAGTTTGAGAGCCACTGGCCTAAGTAAGGTAGGTTTATACTAGGAACATAGGGCAGGTAAGTTCCCCGCAAACCTGGGCCAGGCAATATCATTACTGCGCAAGTAATACATTCCGACTGATTTAACCTCCGTAACTACTCTATTTACTTACTCGGCTTTATTTTCCGAGGCTGAGGCTTCTTAACATAAACATTCAATACACTTTCCGCCTCAATGTTTGTTATGAAAGGGTTTGATTTGAAACATGGTCGGCAAAATTACGTTGGATCTTATTTTTCTTTCTTTTTCTTATCTTTCTTTTTGGAGGCACGCCTTTCACTAATATTATAATGGTGATAATGTTTATGTGTTAATCTACCCAGACATAGATGTTGTTCATTCACATAAATAAATAAATATCAGGACACGTTACACACACGGCTGGTTAGCCCCATACCATTTTTAGTTTGTATTATGGTTGCTAGCACAATTGTTTTACTACATATACATACATACTCGTATATACTTTATATCGATACACATTCATTAGAAAGATGTTGCTGGTACCGGCAATCGAATCTGGGACCCACTGGATGGCAGTCCAGCATGGTAACATTTACGCCAACAAGGTCGTCAATATTCACCCATATGACTACTATATATATCTTATACTTAAAAAAATATTAAAGTAGTATACAGTTCTTCGTAAATTATACCTCGCAAACAAAATTTATTATATTGGCCAATTTTATTCACATTCAGAAAATCTTTGAAGATAACGGCATTTCCCCCTTTTTTGTAGAAACTATACCCAAAATCGAGTAGTAATACAGGAGTAGTAATTTATATGTGTTATTTCATCGAGATGTTTTCAAAATGCGATCTGTACGCGATTACTTACATATTATGAACATACGAGTACATACAGAACAACGAAAACAAAGTTCACTTATGCAGGGGCTTCGATCTTTTCGCTCGCCCGGTCAATCTAAACTTACTTATTACTTGTTTTGAAAGACAATTTCGTTACAGCCTACAGGTAAATAGACAATAATAAAATATATGTATGTAGTATATGAATGAATATCACTACCGATAGTTCCGGTCGCGTTGTCCGAGTCCGCACGTGTAAGCTCGCTACCACGCCACTTGGCACGGCTTCAATTCTGTCAGATTCATTCGACATCCTGTTGCTTCCTGACAATAGATGCGATCATCGTGGTAAAGCTTTTTCTAATGATAGCCTGGTTATCTACCACTTAAAAGCTAAAAATCTGTGACCTAAAGCTGTTTTCTGGTGACCTTCTTCAGAGACAGTAATTCTAGACTAGGTATGCTAGAAGTAATGTGAATAAAAGTTACGCAGGGTACATGTAACATAGCTTTATGTCATACATGTGTTGCAAGCAAATAAATAAACTATAAACAATCAAAGTTACGCATACGTATGGTGCTTTTTGACTATGAAATTTTTTTTTTTTTATGTATTGTATAATTGACGACCTCGTTGGTGTAATGATCGATTCCCGGCACGGCCAACATATTTGTGATGAACTAAATTTGTTGGCTGTCGGTCTGGGTATTAAAATATATGAATCGATATATTATGTAAAATAACAGAAAAAATAAATTGTGTTAGAAAACATAATACAAACTAGAAATAGTAGTAGGTATTGGAATTGGAATTGAATTAAATTGGTATATTAACTAAGTAATGGACTAACCAACCGTGTGTGAAATATTTTCCTAATATTTATATTATTTTTATTTGTTTTACTTATGTTTGTATTTTCCTGTCATAATAAACTGTTTAATATTTCAACACGATTAAAGATTAATTATTTAACTGCAAGAAATAGCAACAATGTGATAAATATCACGATTTATTGCTATTTCTTGGAAAGAAGGTAGAGAGGCCTTTGCTCTTCAATGGGACAAAACAGGCTCATAAATCATAATAAACTGTTTTGTATTTCAACACGATTATAGATTTCTAATTCAAGATGGCTGCCGAAACAAAATGTTGTTTTGTGTTTTCTAAATTTGGAATTTACACTTGTATCTGAAATATTCGCAGCTTGCAAATAAGTAAAGAGTACAAAAGGTGAACACGTGCTGAGTCTGCACACGAGTGAGCAAAATTGCGACGTTTCTTCACGAAGCTGTATATAGAGTGACTTGTGGCACAGATTACTGCTCTGTAGATATCGAAGTCAATATATACAATACTTCTTATTCGTGTAAACTAAAAGTTTTATGCTACGCAAATAACTGCACTTTATTTATTTTAATTTAATAATTTATCTTAAATTGTAGGTATTTATAATATACAATTTAATAAATAATAAACAAATATTAGGACACATTTTCACACACGGCTGGTTAACCCCATACTGAACTATTTCTAGTTTGTGTTATGATAACTAACACAACTGATATGCTTCATATACATACAATACATATTTTACAGATACATATTTAACACCCAGAACCACAGCCAACAAATTTAGTTCATTACAAAGATATTGGCAAGGTAAACTTAACGCCAACGAGTTCATTGTAATGTTATGGGCTTTAAATACATAATGAAAATAAATAATCATGAAATATTTACGACTTAGCATTATTTATAGCTAAGTGACCAAGCTGTGATGTCGAGACTTGGCTTCATGACTGCTTGTATTAGAACTAACAAACGGTTTAACGTCACGTCATCCGACCGACGATAGCACCCAGATGGAAATGCCGACCTTATGTATAATCTGTCCAACTCTTTATTTTATTTTTATCTACTATAATAGACCCAACCATTTTTTTTATCTACTATAGTAGATCCAACCGTTTATTTTCTTTCATCATCATAATAAATAAAATAAACCTTTATTACAAAAAAATATAATCGTTTTTACAGCACCAATAGAGAATGCAACTGTTACGCAAAAGATCACTTTTAAATGCGAGGTTTCAATTTGAGTTGGACAGATTATAGTAGGAAATGGTTAGGCAAGAAGACTTCAAAACCCTTATGCAGAATCTATACACGTATGTAGGTGATCTGTGTTCTCGAAAAGAATAACATACTCGGCATAAGGAATGAGCGGCTGACAGAGGAAGAAATAACCCCATGACAAAGCAAGTAGGATCATCCGCGAGCGTTCTGGCAGGAATCTAATAACAATACAGTTACGAATGTCTGCGAGTATGTTCGCTCGCGGCTTTATCTAGGACTACGCTGCGGTATTTCTATTATCTTCTCGCTTTTAGGACGCAAAATTCTTGTCTACATTTCTTCGTACTTGTAACTTCCCTTTATATTAAAATTCATTTTGTGTCACAAGAGTACTCACGGAACCACGGAACCCTATTTATTCTTTTTTTTTTTCATTTTACACACGGCTGGTTAACCCTATACTGAACCATTTCTAGTTTGTATTATGGAAGCTAACACAACTGATATACTATATACATATTTGATATAGATACATATTTAACACCCAGACCCACAGCCAACAAATTTAGTTAAGCACAAAGATGTTGGCCGTGCCGGGAATGGAACCCGGAACCTTCATTTGATTGGATGGATTGGATTGGCAGTCCGACATGGTAACCTTTACGCAAACGAGGTCGTCAAATTATATTATATTCACTACGACTTCACTGTCCATCCGTCTATCTATTTGTTTAAATGTTTTGATTTTTCCCTTGCTTGTTGTCGTTATTCGTCGAGTGTCGACGGTGTAATGCTATGTAAGAAATAGAGTTTATCGTTAAATGGAGTAACGTTACATGAAGTTTACATATATTTAATGGTTAGTATTAATAGGTGGAACGAAACGCTGTGTAGAATTCTGTTGGTTCGCATTTCTGTTGGACTACGGGCTGTTTTTAGTTTCTACATCTCCGGTAGCGATGCGCGACTGTGAATGATTCCAGTCGAATTATTCGACTATACAAATCATTCGACTCATTTTTTTTTTATAACTTATAGATTTTCGTTTGACTACAGCTTGCCTAGTGTTAAGCAATACTATGGCCTACGATGTTACACGCTTACCTAGAAAATACCTATTAATTCTAGATTTGAAGACCCCCAGGTGGTACTTCTCAGGAAACAGAGACTCAGGAAGAGAATTCCAAAGTTTTGCAGTCCTCACAAGAAAGGAAGAAGCGAAACGGCTTGTGCGAAACTTAGGGATTTAGACTGCATACCTATGTCTCTTCGCTGAGTTTCTGCTCGTTCTGTAATGGAACGGAGATGGTGGTATTATATTATGCAACTGATTCATTCGAATGATCTCCGAAAATTAGTAACTTACAACTTTGAATGACGTAATTCGACTGTCGGTGGCGCTAGGTAGCGGCGCGGGAGTCCGGCGAACGATTCATTCATATTTCATTCATTTGAAACTAACAAGTGACATTGACAAGATTCGCTAACAATCGAGTCAAAACGCCATTAGTCACTAATTAGTAGTCATTATTCGATTATTATAATAATAATAATAATCTTTATTTCAGGTAACATAACCCATATGAAACTACGTACAAACAAATTAAATAATACAAAAAAAAATATTAGAATATTGAAAAATAAGATAAAATATTTAAAAAAAAAATGGTTGCCTGTAAAGTCGGTTTTACGGGCGAAGATTTTACGTGACAACGTCTGCCGCGTGCTGCGCGCGCGGCAGACCGATCATAGTTGAGTGGGAGAGAGACGCAAGGCATTCGGCGGGCCTCTCTCTCGTTCGGTGACTCATCGTAACGTTACCGGGCGTTACACTTTTTCATAAGTGACTCCCAGCCGCAACCTAATTTAAGACGTTGTCACGTCAAAAGAACGTTAAAACGTTAGTCATCATGTTAAAAATAAAATATAAGTTGTCATTTTTGTTGTCTGTCTGGTGGGCGGTCATCCAGAACCGGTACATGGGACTGTGTAAATCCTCGGACAGGCACTGCAGTATACCATTATTCGATCTCCGTATTCCATCCCAGAAGGAAGCAATACGCAATATTAACATTAGTATATTACTAATATTCAAGTCGAACGTGTATATTAGTAGTTGTAGATAATTCGACTGGTCAGATTATTCGCAGTCGCGCATCTCTAATCTCCGGGTTGAAAACACAGAACTGTAGCATGAACTGTAGTGTAGCAAGTGTCCAAGTCTAACAATGTTACACTCGGTGACGAGGCGAAGAGACTATTTGTCTCGGCTCGAGGCTCTCGTCTCCTCGCTACAGCACAATTTGTCAAACAGTTAGGTCGACTTCACACTGGATACTTTGTAAGACTAATTTAACCGCGTTTTACACACTATTTTCCTGCAATGGCCAATGAAGGCATTTATACGTCAATGTTCCTGTATTAATTTTTGCACTTAAAAGTCTTTTAATACTAAATGTTTAACATAACAAACAAACAAACATACCTACTATTGAGAAAATTTGGGAGACGCCATTGGTTCCCATATAATAACACAGCTTCTGAGAACTACTTTGAGATCCTTTTAGATTTCTATTATAGTGTAATTATTTGTAACCTACGCCAAATAAAGTTTTTTGATATTCGTTTTATTTTTGATGTTAAAGTTATAATTTGTATCCCAGTCATTTATTAATTGAGTTTTAAAAACTATATGGATCTCGAGTGCGAGGACTTGCATTACTGAACGATCTTTGCTTACTAATTTCATACGGTCGATGTGGCAGCCAATGGCACGTCAATGTTACAATCTTAGTTTTTGCCCTCGGAAAAGTGTTTAATTACGAAACTTTAACATTAAAATTTGCATAGCATACATTTATTAAACGAGCTAGTGCTAATTTTCAAAACTAGATATCGTGTGAAAAGATATACACATTAAAAGAGACTTTATTCATGAGTTGTAAAAGTCGAAATTGGCTTAACCGGTTTTTGTATTTCAATTATACAAACGTGCTACAAATACAGACGATATTTTTTCCCGAGGTACCATATCATTTTTTTCTGTTATTCATGCCACTGACATGCCTGGTTATGCAGTGAAAATAACAAAATCACTTCTAAAATATTAGTGTACAAGTTTAAAATAAGAAAACCCCCGACTGGCGACAGGCCGCCATTTTGAATTTGAAATTAATCATAATCTATTAGTTCTACAAGTCAAAACACATATTGGGGCCGATTACAAACACCAGTGCCAGCGAGCAAACGCACTACCCCCATCCGTTCGTCACTAACAGACCTAAATCCAGCTCAAAGTGCCGAGTCAATAAGCTATCAACATGCGATCCCTGCGATACACATGGCTACGTACAAACCAACATGCACAACTTGGCACTGGAACCGAAATACTAACTTGTTTGTGTGCACCGATAACATCTCAGATCCACCGCTTTTTGGACCAAATTGCACAGAATGATACAACCACTTATGTGCTTGCAATATTTTTTCAGAGCGGTACTGTTGGCAACTGAACTTTTCAGATGTTAGCTTTAGATATTTTTCATCCTTACTTCCATATTTGATGACCTCGTTGGCGTAATGGTTACCAAGCCTAACTGCCAATCAGAAGGTTCCGGGCTCGTTTCCCGGCATGGCCAACATTTTTGTGCTGAACTAAATTTGTTGGCTGTCGGTCTGGGTGTTAAATATGTATCTGTATAAAATATGTATGTATTTGTAAATCAGTTGTGATAGCAACCATAATACGAACTAGAAGTGGTTCAGTATGGTAACCAGCCGTGTGTGAAATGTGTCCTAATATTTATTATTTATTATTATTATCCATGTAGAATATTAATATTCAATATTAAGATCTTGATGACATTATATTTGTAGCAGGTCGAAGCTGGACTAGATTAGCACAGGATCGAGGCAGATGGCATGACAGAAGAGAGGCCTATACCCAGCAGTGGAATAGAACAGGCTGCGGATGATGATGATGATTTCCATATCTATATCTGTGAGTCTGTTTGATACCTCATCACGCGTAAACAAATGAGTGGACCAGAATAAAAAATACATCAGGTTACTTTGTAACTTAAGGATGAGCATAGTCTCTATCACAATTGTAAAAAATACATAACATGTACTCGTTTGTCAGTCTTTTCAATTTTTTTTTATAAGTATTTGGGGGCTTTAAATGTTACACACTCTTTACAATTATTAATACATGTACACAATTGAAAAAGAAAATAAAAATATTTTTTATTTGGATTTTGTATTTTTGTATAGTATAGGTAGTAGAATTATTTGTCTAAGTCTATGGGATCCGGTATATGTATAATCGTTTAATAGTTAAATTTTGAATCAATTACATATTTACTAGCTTCTTTATTTTTAAAAAACTATAATTAGAAGATCTGGAACTATTAAAATTAACACAATAGCTATGCACATTCATAACGGATATTCAACTGTAATCAAATCAAATTTTATGCAAATCCAATTCAGAATTAAATCTGACAACAAATTAATTCTAATTCGCAATAATTGCGTTTCGATTCACATCGGTTCCGCATTTCAATAAATTTAATACGACACGCCAGTCAGGCGGAACCACAAATTAGGTGCATAAAATCAGATCGTGGTCGATGTCAGTGGCACTGTGATTTATATGCGGATAGATAATACAGGTGACCAACAGTGGAGGGCTACCACTGATATTTCCACGTAGAAAACGGTCACACTTACATTATAATTAAAAGTTGTAAAGAGTCCTACAGTTTCGGTGCTTTCCAATGTCATACGGACCGTCGCTTACGACGTCGCCGGTTAGACTCATTCCAATTTTGAATAATAACGTACGTAAGTGTGACCGTTTTCTACGCGGAAATATTAAGATGCCTTACGTGAACAGTTTTGCAAAGTTTACCACTGTTTCTTTCTTTTTCTTTTCAATACTTATGTAAAGTAAAAAAGTAAAAAAGCTATTTATTCAATTACAAATTATAAGGTTCTGTTTCAACGCCAACGAGGCGACAATACTTATGTACCTAATTTTAATTAAATCCACAAAATCTTTTTCTTTAAAAAAAATTAACAAACTAAATTAAACCATTGCTCCCTTTGTGGGACACACATAATCAAAAATCGCCGATAACTAAAACAAGCTTTTGTATGGAAATATTTTTGCTTTTTATTTTTATTTGTAGTATTCAAATTAGCATACAGATAAAAGCTAATTTGGTTTGATTTAGAGACGCTTTGCTCATTTCTTTCGCTTGGTAAAATGTAGTAATTTAAAATACTACCTCGATTGTATCACAAGGAAGAGTAGCCAGAAGGGAACTCAAAGAGAGCGCCATTTTGATTCCGGAGCGAAGCGTGAGTTTCTAAAATATAATCCAGAGCATAGCAAGAGATTCGGAGCATGACTTCTACCAATATTTCTCAGAACCAGACAGTATCGTAATGAGCTTTGAAGCTGCTTCGAAATTCAAACCACGAAGATAATGCAGTCGCATATCTAGAACGTTCCAATTCAAACGTTCCTATTTCAAATTTACTTGATTACACACACCATGGTTTTCTTAGAAGTATCTTAATCTTTTTAAAACAAGTCTAGATATTTATTTGCATAAATAAACGAACATTTCTAGCTGTTAATTATTAGAACTGTTTCTTTATATTTGGCTATAATGGTCGTGCAAATATGTCCAAGACTAAATCACTATCTCAATAGTAAATAAATACAAATGGACGTTGGCTTAATGTTTACCACGCCGGACTGCTAACCAGACGGTCCCGGGTTCAAAAACCGGCACGGCCAACATCTTTGTGATGAACAAACTTTGTTGACTCTCGGTCTGGATGTTATATCTATAGATATAAAGTATTTATGTACCTATGTATATGTAACATATCAGTAGTATTTGGAACCATAATACAAACTATAAAACGGTTTAGTATGTGGCGAACCAGCCGAGTGTGAAATGTGTCCTGATATTTATTTAGTCATTTATATTCTAAGTACGAGTAGGTAAAGGTAAGTAAAGTACGTCGCAAAACTGCAGCGTATTTTTTCACTAATTAGGGCTTAGTTTTATCGACTGCGCAAAACCACATAGGTATAGTTTCGTTTCGTTTTTGTTTCTACACGAAAACAAATGATCTCATTGGCTTAAAAGTTTGGCAGAACAAATAAAACCGTAGAAAGAGAAGATACTGTGAATAAAACAGACTTATATAGCTTATCTATGGATAGAACTTAACCTAAACGGAAACTATAAAGCCGTGTTTCGTACGAAATAACTTCTACCTATCAACAAGCTGTAATAAACGCAAACCTATCAGTTGTGAAAAATAACTGTGTATCCAATATTTGTATGTACACCGAGTTTGTAGTTGTTTTTGTGGGGTTGGAGGCTAATTGGTATTGACTGAGATTTATATCGGTTGTTGTTAGGCGTGCGACCGCTGTCCGCCCGCGATCTCGATTTATAGGTACCACGTGAATGAGTGAATGGTTTGTACGACCGTTTTTATTGGACGGGGAAAATGCTGGTTAATAAACTCATGCGGACTATTGACCGTTCTAAGCTTTCGGTCGTTTACGCTCCGAATTTAAAAACTTACGTTCCATTTTTGAAAAAGGTATAGGCTTAGGTTTGAAATCAAGGTCTAGGTTTATCTTTTTACGTGAAGCTGTTTGATTAAGTGAACAATTAGAAATTGGAATACCGACTTCAATTTGAAAATACAAAACCAATCTTTTTTAGGGTTCCGTACCTAAAAGGTAAAAACGGGACCCTATTACTAAGCCTCCGGTGTGTGTCTGTCTCCAAGCTATATATCAGAAACCGTAATAGCTAGAAAGCTGAAACTTTCACAAGATATGTATTTTCCGTGCCGCTATAACAACAAAAACTAAAAATTTTAATCCTGTATGCGCTTTTACCTATTGCCAATTTTTTTACTTATCTGTAAGTACGCGTTTTCTATATAACATATCACATTTTTTAACTTAATCGTAAATAGAAGTGTAAAATTTTCTTTTACAACTAATTAGGATTATTTTATTATTTTATCTGTGTTGTTGATAAATTTGCCCCTAAGCGGATAAAATGGGGTTAAGTCAAAATTATAAGAAGAGTAAATTCAAATTTATTTATTCCCTAAACTATAGCATTACAGGGACATAGTATCTAGAGCGCTACATTCTTAAAATTATAATATCAAGTAATATTTTAAAACATATGCCTTGATAACTAATGTAAACGCAAACGATGTCGCAGGCAAAACTTATTCTTAGTATAGCTAACATAACCATATTATCACTCAAATTAATTTCATCAGTCTGTACATACGAACAGAATTAATAATGATGATTTACATTCAAATATACCTCTACTTGTGTTACGTATGTCGTACCCTACAGAGGAACAATTTGTAATACGTCCTTGCGTTAAAATTCAATTAATTTCGCGCAAAATGTGCCCCTGAGGAGTATTAAACATACCTTGCGGGATCTCAAAATTACTTTCCTTCGTTATGATAGAATAATTAGGTTTCGTTAAAGCAAATATAAACAAACACGTGAACAGACTCCATGTTTTCTCTAAAAGTCATAAAAATGTAACGCCACAGTTGCAAATTTGAATTAAAAATTGTCACTAAAGTTTTGGAACGTAGACAGAGAAAACAAAAGACTGAGGTACTGTGTGACCGCACATGAGATAGCGATATTTTCGGACAATGTTGCTACTTTAGTAGAATTTCATTGAAGATAGGGAAATTAGGGTTAGGGTTTACACATAATAAAGAAAACTACTTAAGATTATATTTCTACGTTTTATTAATTTTTTAACAAAATCCTTACTCTTTCTTGGTTTCCACGCTTCACAAATCTCTCTCTTGTTTTCTCTGTCTACGTTTTAGAACGAATTTCTTTATCGCGCGTTGTGAAAGGGGGCTAGACGGAAAAAAAACTTACGAAAAGTCACGACATTTTTTGCGCACCGTATGGCAACGTCGCATCTCCAAAATTTGTCCGGAAGTCAAATACGGCTATCAATGAAAGTATTCACTACATAATATGTATATGTATGTATATGTCGCGGCAGGCTCGAGCGTAAGCAATTACCGTAAGCCTGCGTGTATCAAACAAGCCGTTATTGAAACTATAAAGTGCGACATAACCGCTACGTAATCACACCGTATGGCAATAAGGCTGCTTTACGCTCCTTGAACAACAAGGGTCACTTTTATTGCTGAAACTACTAGACTATTCCATTTATTATTATTCTTCTAAGTTGCTAAGAAACCAATTTTTCTACTGAGAAAAAATATTTTTTTGCAGAAAACTAATGAAGAGGTACTCTGCCTAGTACAAGAACCAAGAACCATTATAGATACAATAGACAACAGAACAGGAAAGATGGTTGGCCACCTTATACGACATGACAATGTCATTAAAAATATCGTAGAAGGAAAGATAGAAGCCAGGAGAGGAAGAGGAAGACCTAGAAGATCATATTTAGACCAAATTAAGGAGAAGGCGAAAATTATGTCGTATAGGGAGGTCAAGAATTTGGCCGAAGACAGAACTACCTGGAAAAAACTCCGCAGACAAGAGCCCAGCTCTTAAATATTGAATGAATGAATGCAGAAAAAAATATAGTTTTGATATGAGATCTAAAGAACTACTCGTATTTGTTACTGAAAAAGGTATATTTTTTAAATTAGTAGACCTAATAATAAAACTCGGTACAATATCATCGTAAAACATAACGTAGCTAATCCTCACAAAGAAGTTTAAATCGAATAGAACCGCTAAACTCTCGAACAGTTTCAAAGACCCTCTCGGCGACTACTAAAGACGGAGGCTTTTGACGTAAGAATATTATAATCTCAAACTACTTACAGTAGAGCTCTCACAGTTAAGGGTTAAGATAGAGCGATCTATTGTGGCTTCTGCTCTTGAATCGATCTTACACAAGGTTTTGACAACGAGTTACCATCATTTTTAACTAACTGTCAAATAGATTTGTTTTTCCAATATCTCTTATATATAAATTTTATATATAAGAGATATTGTCACAATGTTAGTTACCGTACTCCTCCGAAACAGCTTGATTTTTACCAAATTTTATATGCGTATTCAGTAAGTCTGAGAATCGGCTACGATCTAGTTTCCATACCCCTAAGTGGTAAGGCAAAACAACGTTTGCCGGGTCAGCTAGTAAATATATTAAAAGCTAGTAAATATACTAGTATTTTATTTTGAAAAACATTAAGGATATCTTACAAATTAATTGATTATATAATAGTGTACTTAAATAGTATAATAGTATAAGCAATACAATAACAACAACATCTTTATAATTAAATAAAATTAAGTCTTAATGAGTACGTCAAAGCCCCTCGCCCAAACGTACCTATTAGGCTGGCAGCATTTCCTCGCTGAATCGCGAGAGAAATTGAACAATAAATTAATCTGAATTTGAAAAATGTTTTAATGTTTTAAACAAACACACAATAGCAGTATAACAATGTTTTTCTATTGTTATGTATATACTTACGTAGCAGTCTTTTTTTTAAGCAACAATGTCTGTATTTTTATCTGTAGGTAGATAGCAAACCCGGCCACGACAAAGATTAATGAATTACGGTCGGTTTGTGAGAAGCGAGCCGAGCAAATGTATTGTGTTCCCATGACATGGCTTATCACACCATATGCCTCCACACATCAATAGGACACCATCTTTTCCTTTCACTAATGAAAGGAAAACGATAACGTAAATTCGCGGCTTGCACAATGACACTTAGGAAAATAGGAAACCAAGGAGTTTGCAGATTTACATCGTTACGCTGGTCTAAAGAGGTTTTGTTGCCCGTTATTAAAAAATATTTTGGGTCCATTTTTTTATGCACACTAGCAATGATTTTGTAATATTGCCTTTTTGTTTATTCAAAAAAGAACTGGTAAATTATGTTTTTTTTTTAATTGTTTGAAATGTAAAATATGCAAAAATCATGAAAATATAAGCACATGGAATATATTCGTAATCTGAGAACACGAAAATATAAAGATGCGATTGAATCTAGTGCAACAAAAAAGATTTTTAGTAGTACTTTTAATAATGGTATTTTTAAGTGATTTTCTATCAGTGGTAATTGCGTTAACTAGATTTTTTAAATATTATGTTAATATTGTTTTTGACTATGTAGTGTATTAAAGATTTTTAATTGCTAAAAGTAACAACAAACTACTAAAAAATAAGCAATTTTCTATCAATTACAGGTTAAACAAATAATAATAAATAAAACCTAAGTTTACGCTTGTTCTCAGTACGTAAGCCATCTCCTATGACTGAATTAAACCTTTTATCGTCAAATAAGTGAATGACAATATGACCAGGAGGGGTGTGAATACAGAGATGACGAATGACAGAAATATATGGAAGAAGCGTACATACTGTACCGACCCCACATGAAGTGGGATAAGATGAAGCAGAAGAAGAAAGATTGTCAAATAAAATACAAAAAAACAAGCGTCAATCATTTCTCACAGGCAGTCTAGACCAAACAAAGGAATCTAAACAAGATCACTGAAATATATTATAAGAGCTACTGTTAATACTGTGAAAGTTCTCACATGGTACAAGCACACAGCAGCCTAAACATTTATAAATGGTTTGCTATCAATAGTAAGCGGTCGGGGGAGAGGTAAGCGGGGGGCGCGACGGTAATGGCACGAAAATGACAGATCGTCGCCAGACGAGCCGCAGAAAACCTGCTCATAAATCTACTTGCGGTAAAATCGAGCAATCGCTTCTACGGTGAGGACATATTGAAGTATGTTTTTACTAGCTGAGCCTCGGAGGTGTTACACGTGTTAATCAGAGACAAAAATAAGTAAATCTGGGATTAAAAGTAGCTTATGTGTTAATCCAATGTCTAACCTAACTTCACAGTAAATCTCATCAAAATCGTATCAGTTGTTGGAGCGTGAGTTATTTGCGTATCCCACGGGAACGGCTATTGTTTTTGGGATAAAAAGTAGCATATTTGTTAATCCACTTCACACCAGGGAACCACTATAGTTTCTGTGATAAAAAGTAGCATAAGTATTTGTTAATCCAAAGTCTAACCTTTACACCAAATTTCATCAAAATCAGGTCAGCGGTTTGAGCGTGTAGAAGTAACAAACATACACATCTACACACAAACTTTCGTATATACATATTATAATATAGTTGTCCCGGATTAACGCGTGTAACACCGCGGGGCACAGCTAGTATATAATTATCTCCTTATTAAGGCGCAGATATAAGGAAAAAATCTTGAACGTACATTTATATCTTTATAATCGTACTTAATATATAAATAACGGTTAAAGATTATCCAAAAACTAGTTTATTCAAAAAAGAGTGTTTCAAACAAACACGTCTACACATAAATAATATATATATTTAGTACCCGTAGTCGGCCTTAACGTTGAATTTCCAAAACACAGTTCTGTAAATTAACATTTTCTCAGCATAAGAAGTTAATTAGTTTCTCGAGTTTTTGGTTGTTTCAGAAATAATTTAGTTTCCTTGCCAGAGCTGCCTAGGTACTTTAATAATCACTTCAACTTTCGTTATTATTAAAAACAAATAACTTTTTAAAGATGAAAGTTAATAGGTTATTATTAATCACATCATCATCATCATCATTTTCAGCCTTCTGTCGCTGACTGCTGAGCATAGGCCTCCCTTCGTGTATGCCATTCGTTTCAGTCTTGTGCTACCCTCATCCATGTCTTGCCTACGATGTTTCGTATGTAGTCGACCCAATTCATTAAATACATGAATAAGTTTATCAATAAATTCAGAATCTTTTTGGAGAAAAGCATGGCAGGAGAAACCGAAGAACCGATTACCGCTATGGTAGGCAAGTTAGCGTGCGAGTGATAGCGAAGCGAAATCGTTAAATTTCCGGCAGAGGTTTTTTTACTAATACGATAGTATTTTTGCTGATTTCAACTAGATATTTGAACAGCCACACGTGTGGTTTTCTATAGGTTACGTTTCGGAGAATGTGCGACGGAATTGAATCGATCTCGATTTAATTCCCCCCGCCCCCTTTCACCATCGGACGAGCAGGGAAACACCAAGGCGGCATCGTTTCACTGTGGAGATACCTAAAATGCGCACTAAGCGTTTTGCCTCTATCAGCCGTCATATCTCAACGTCTACATTCACTTCTTTCCCTTTCATATCCTCTTTCACACAATTCATCCACATCTTCTTAGTTCAACCTCTTCAACTACCTTTTACAATCATACTCATAAAAGATTCACTCTAATGAAAATAGATCTTCCAAAACAATTACGTTCTCGGCCTTTGTTTTGTAAGTTTAAATATGTAGTGTCTCATGAAGACACCCGCCGGCGGACTGGGTTTAGTTTTAACACTTAGTCATGTAGTCACGAGTGAGCTGAAATTCCAAGTCATGCTTAGATCGCCGCCGGTAAATAAAGACAAGAGTAATTTGCGTTGAGCTAAATAGAGTCACATGAGGGTTCTATTCTTAAAAAGACAACTTGACATAATAATATTCTGAGTATTGCTTGTTAGTTATACTTAGCAAATGTAGGTTTTATTCATTTTTTTTTCATTATAGGAAAGTAAAAACCTTTTTTTAACTGTCATTAAAGTACACACACATTTCTAATTTTATTGTATTAGTAAGTAAAGAGTTTTTTTTGTTTTTATTAAAAAAAACTTATTGTTTGACATAAGTAATATCTTGAATTTACAGTTTTATTATTAGAAATGATAAACGGTTCAAGTTATTAAAAAACTAATTTCTAGACCGACGGACCAATCAGAATTTATAAATATGAAATAAAAGATGTTTAATTTTTTTTTTAAACAGCTTTTAAAATTAATATGTCTGATTAGTCAATTGGCGTATGTTTAATAAGACTTCTTTCTATTTTAGACGGTTTAATGTTATTTACAATTTTACTTACCGTAGGTATATAATTTATAACTATAAAACTGTAAATATGAGATCATTGTCATCTCTTTAAGAAATGTATTATTCTCGATATAAATTGTCAAATGCACCTACGTTCGCTGTGAAGCTAAAAACCAAGAAGATTATTTTATACCACTCAACAGTGAAGCTAAAAAACAAGAAGAGTATTTATGACACACGAAGAGATATCTAGCTCAGTTTACCGCTTGCTTACCCGTGTGTAGAGGGTTACCCACTTTGTATCGTAAATAATAAAAATAAAAGATTTCTCCTCACGTAGCGAGAGTATATTTGAAAAGATCTATAACGGTGGTGTCGGCTCAGATAAAGGTCAATCGATTCTCTATGAGTTATAGCTATGTTACTCTGGAGAGCGGGAATAGACTCAAGAGAGATGAGTGCCTCGCAGCTTACAACAAAGAGTGCACGGGAAATTGAGAGAGTGAGGTTTCTTTTGCGAGTTTTATGGAATTTTTTATTGAAAAATTAGTAGATCATTGTTATTAAATGGTACAAAAAGACGCATACGAACTTGAAATCGTAAAATGTTGTCATTTATTTAAAAATATATATATTTATGACAGCCACGCAGATATAATAAATGTGCTTAGTAAACTTATTACTCTTTTTTAAATAATTCCTGAAGATAAAGCGAAAAATTCTGTTAAAAGAATACCAAATCCAATATTCTTCGAGTTCAACCTGAACAACAGATTGGAACAAGATATCAGCCAGCAGATAAAATCTAGATACCTATTTAGGATTCAGACGTCGCGTGCAGAATTGAAAGCCGAGTAAGCCGGAGCGAGACGTGGCCGTAAAATTCCCACGTCGGTCCCGCGGCCCAGTCATTACCATTACGGTAAGTACGTACGGATTCCCTCGTAAAACCTGACTTTTTCCTTTTTATAGCCTCATACGACCCGGGCGAGCGCATCGCGCGCTCTCCTCGATTCATTACTAGCTCTGTGATTATCTCACGTACCTAGTTCTGGTCGGCTCGAGTCCGGGTCTCGCCTACCTACAGTGCCCGAGCGTTACCTGACCTCTCGCGTGCTCCGGGCTGGTCGCCCGGGCGCTCCGTCCGAAGGATCACTCACTACACCTCAGCTCCGGGCGAGCATCGATCCCGCGGGTAAACAAAGTGCGGGCGCGGCGTCCGCCTGTTGCTTCGCGCGCGGGCGGCACTCACCCGGCAACAAGGTGAGCAGCGCGAGGGCCGCCAGCATGGGGGCCATCGCGGCTCCGCGCGGGCATACCACACCCGCGCTCGCTGCGCTAGCACGGCGGCGCGCTCATGCGGCCAGCGAGAACAGCAGCCGCCCCGAGCGGCGCCCGGCGCGGACTGGCGCCGCCCGCCCTGCGCACCTGCGCGCTGCCGCCCGCCCCCGCGCGCGCCCGACCACTCGATACGTCTCCGATCGCCGACTTATAACTCACTCTCGGCGCGAGCTGGGTCGATGCTGGAGGCGCGGGAACTGGGCCAGCGGCCCCAAGGTCGCGCGTGCAGGCAGCCCGCACCCGGGGCTCCGAGCCTCGGCGCGCCGCGCCCGCCGCGGCCCCAGCGCCGCGCTATCGCTCGCCGGCGACAGATATCCACGCTTGAGTAAAGATGAACCATCCCTAGTCGTATCTGCGTTTCACTTTCAAACAATTTTCATAAATGTGATATGTATAAAAAGTCTAGCTTTTTATTCTGAACACCATAAATTTTGGTATAGATTAATACTAAGGCCAAATAAAAGTTACATATTAAAAGATCGATATTGAAACCAAGTAGAAATTTTAAGCAAACAGCATAATAGTTTTTATAATACCTGAAGTTATATTGTTATGACTGGGCCGAGGTTGAAGAGACGGGTTACTCCAGGCGAGTGCGTTACTCGACCTTCGCACTAACCTCCCGCCCTGGGCCGCCCTAGCTCGCCCTAGGCGGGCGGTGGCGGCCGCGAGGGCACTGCTCTTATATTCACACATCGACAAACTTATGCAAGTCACTATTATGCACAAAGGTTTAATTTATTATATATGCATGAAACATTTCTAAGCTACTTGCTTATAAAGTAAAAATTATAAAATACTAACAGACAGTCCCAGCTTCGCACGGGCCATAAAACAAATGCAAAGAGAAACAAAGTACAGCCCATGCCACTCAGGGACATTGCAGCTTCCCAACGGTGAAAGAATTTTTCAAATCGGTCCAGTAGTTTCGGAGCCTATTCGCGTCAAACAAACAAAAAATCAAACTTTCCTCTTTATAAAATTGGTATACTAATTTGCTGTGTTTATTAAAGATCCATATGTAAGGGTTATTAAAAAGTGGCAAAGTTTTTCTTTTCAATTAATCTAGTTAAATAACTTGTCAAGTATATATTTTATGAGTTACTCTTTAAAAATTCTCGAAATATTTTCCTTAGAAACTGCACCAATTAATTATAAAACCTGAAGAAAAGTCTTTAAAGAAACTATTTCCAATTAATTAGGTACTCGCAAAACGAGAACAAAGGACGCTCTCGATCTGTTTTTTGCCATTAAGAAAAGTTTAACCGACTTAAGATCATTGTTTAGCTTTGAAGTATATTAAAGTTAAATGTACAATTATTAATAGCAGATGCATATTACTTGTAACATTTCAAATTAATATAGAAATATGTTGTAAAAAATATCTGCAAAAAATGCTAAGGTGTCAACCCGGTTTTGTAGTACGAAAATAATGTTTTTGTTGTATTATTTGTATTGATTTATGTTCGTGACACAAAATAAATGATTCTAATTTTATTTCTTCCTTTCATTAGTAGGATATGTTTTTTATTCTAATTAGCCATAGTTTTTATCATATAAATGTGTTCGATACAAAATTAATGGATTGTAGCAAGTACTGATTCTTACAAGGAAATTGTGAAACTTAGATAGCACCACGTACCTTTCATCCACGACGCCACTCCCCGGGACAACTCCTCGCGTTTGGCGGCAGCTCGGTGGGTAACGATCGTCAAGCTCCTTGTTGAAATGCAGAACAGTATTGTGCACGGCACTGAAAAATATCCTCGTCGGTGAAGCGACGCGCGACACGATTTAGGATATATAAGAGAGTAACTCTGTACTACGGCGCGATGATGATACGAGCGCGGGTTGACTCCCATGCGATTCCAGAGTGACTGTCTCAGGCCGCGACGCGCGGACTGCAGGTTTTGTAGTTCTACCCTCATTTCACAATAATACCTAAACGCTAATTATACGAGTATCATTACATATTTACCACACATGATTACACTCACCACACACCGACACACACACACACACACTGCCTTGAATACAAACTTGCGCATGTCTCGACTGTAGCAAATATAATAGTAATGTTAAAATATAATTAAAACATTTCGTATATATTTAATTAATTTTATAAATTTAAACAGATTGTTAAACTAACAAACTTAAAAATAGTAAACTTAAAGAAGATTGTCTAAGAAATGCAATACACCACACTTGGGGGAGCTGCTCCTCAGAGATACAAGTTCGCTTAGTTCTGAGGATCAAGCTCAGTTTCTTTCAGTACATAAATATTACGATACATTATAACTATAATACACTAATGTAATCTGCTTTGTATGTATATCCTATTGGTGAAAATAAATTATTATGATTATTATTTAAGGAACAGTTATATGATGATAATATACGAGTAGGTATATGGTGGGCTAAACGCACCACCCAATGGGTACCACAAAGCGTCTGACGTCGCGGAAGCCCAGCAGGAGATGGCGGGATGAACCGGATAAACACTGCAAAAACTGGCAAGAAATAGCATTAGATCGTGATAAATGGAAAGAGGGTAGAGAGGCCTTTGCTCTTCAATGGGACAAAATAGGCTCATAATAATAATAATATATGATGATAAATCTATTACTCAACATCAAAACACAAATAGAGAATCGCTAACTCATCAATATACGATGTTTCATAAATAACTCGAAATGTATTGAGAACAGTACCTATATTTGGCATCGCAAGCCTACAAGATTGGCTAGCCGCATCCGGGTTAGTTCCGGCCGTTAAACGGCGCAACAAGTCTAACGATGCCACGGTCGCTGAGCGTAACCTTCGCGATCCACATCAATATTTTAATAACGACGTCTACAGGCTTGTTTTGGCAACCGCTAAGTCACTGGGGACACTAGCCTTGTTCTTCGGGCCCTACATACAGCCTTGGCCAAAAGTATTAGGCACCCCCATAAAACACGTGCACCCGTAAAGTTATTGTTAGTATTACTTTTCTGTTTAGCAAATGTTAGGGTTTGTAATTTTTTGTAATAATTTTTGATTAAAACTATCCTTTAATTATCGGTTTTCATGTTTCGTTCAAAGATATTAATCGATTATCGGTTTTCTACCTTTATTAAGTCCTAATATCTGGTATCACCAAGATATTGACTTGACGACCTCGTTAGCGTAAAGGTTACCATGCCGGTCTGCTAATCAGAAGGTTCCGGGTTCGATTCCCGGCCCGGTCAACATCTTTGTGCTTAACTTAATTTGTTGGCTGTGGGTCTGGGTGTTAAATATGTATTTATATATAATATGTATGTATGTATATGTAGTATATCAGTTGTGTTAGCGACGATAATACGAGCTAGAAATGGTTCAGTATGGGGCTAACCAGCCGTGTGTGAATGTGTCCTAATATTTATAAAAAAAAAAAAAAAAATATATTTATATTTAAAAAAGGCACCATGATGGTTGGCAGATCACGGGAGAGGCATTCGGCTTCCAGCTTCGGTACTAGACGGTTCTGCTTATAAGTGCATAGTCTGTTTAAAAGTAATAAAAGTGAATTGATTTAAAGTCGTCCTTCGTTTAATTCTCATCGGAGGCTGTCTAGTTAACACAAAATAATTAGCAACAATGTTAAAATACTGTTTTAAGCAATAGATAAGGGTTGTTTTAGGATCTGTAAAATAGCTGTCCCACAAAAAGTGATTTGAGCCGTTTTTGGAAAATTTTAATAACACTTTTGTCAGTCTTGTTTCAACTCCTACAGTAACAAGATGCGGTCGAATCTTAATTATTCGTATATTATAGACAGTTTGTGTTCCAAAATGCCGAAAAAACAAGAACTTTGTGTAGATACTTGGATCAAAATTCAAACTCTACATGAAGAGGGAATGGATGTATATATGTCTGCCGTAGCACCTGTAGCTCGGCTAGCTAAGGTGATCTGACACGATCATCGAAGCTTATCTTAAAATATGTATCTATGTATAAAAAATTTGTATGTATGTTTATGTAGTATATCAGTTGTGTTAGCTACTATAACACGAACTAGAAATGGTTCAGTATTGGGTTTACCAGCCGTGTGTGAATTGTGTCCTAATATTTATTTTTGATCAACGGTCGATGCGGACGGTGTTTGGATGGATGACCATGCACAAGGCTGTGCTTTTTTAAGTGGCATTTTCATTTAGGCGCTGCCGTCGGATGACACGTTAAATTGTAGGTCCCGACTGTTAGTCTTAGTACAAGCAGTCATTTAGGCTATTCAGAGGCCTTCGGGCGACTTGAAAACTCACGATACCAGAGCTTGACCACTTAGCTCATACGAAGAAGAAGAATATGTCTGCCGTACTTGAAGAACTTTTAAAGGTTAGTTTCAAACTAAACTACGAAATTTAAAGCGACGAAAGCTTGTTCGATGTGTCCTGCCCATTTCCAATTGACCTATAACATCGATACTAGGTCTAAATCCATGTAATATTCAGACTTAATTGATATAGTTAGTTCACAAATTAGTTAGGACATTAGTGTCTCTAATTTTCAGTTTAGTATGCAAGATGTAGCAGCCATTCTGGCGCACATTACGCCCAAATTGCCTTCGAGATTTTGCCATGAGCAACTGAGAAAATCAACGTTTATTCTGCATGCTGAGAACGAATATGCAGCCACAAAATTAATATCCCCCTTTATTACGCGGCGCATCTGTTGCGCTATGAAACTATGCTCCGTTCTCTCTATGTTAGAAAATTGGTTCTGTAATAATAATAATGAATATTAGGACACATTTCACACACGGCTGGTTAGCCCCAAACTGAACCATCTCCAATAAAAAACCTAATTATTCCAAGTGCTTACAAGTTAAATAATACTATATTTGTGTTTAAGTGAAATATGTTTCTACATTTTCTTATCAGAAATAATGTCTTAACCCTTATTTACTTGTAGCGAGTGTACGCAAGCATTGCCAATCTGAAACGAGTACATATTATTTACATACGCCAATATCAATATAAATTTAAATTCTCCGAAGAATTATCTCTACTTTACTAAGCAAATTCGCTGAGGCTCCAAGTTTTATTGTTGAAGGGCGGGCGGGCGTCTACCCCGCTAGCTGCCTTCGGTTCGTTTGCATTGAGCTGATTTGAGCTCTACAATAAACATGAGAGTTTTTATATTGCAAAAACATAACATTATATAGGATTACTAACTAAAAACTTAACTAAGTATTAACATTATAATTAATATCATATACTATTGTAATGATATTATAGTACTAGAATATAATTGAAAATTGACATGGATACATATCACTTTTGTAATGATATCATATCATTTGACTTGTAACTTTGGTGTTATCAATAAATGATTTGTATTTGTTAGTAAGTACCTAGTAAAATTTCACGGGAAGAGAATAAGTAAAGCCCGGTTAGTTCGTTCTAGCGAATGGTCTAACTTACTTACTTATTACAACATATATCTTGAGCTACTTATATGTCAGAGGCCATTTGGGCGACTTGAAAACTCGACACCAGAACTTGGCCACATGGTTCATACAAAATTACTAGCTGACCCGGCAAACGTTGTTTTGCCTTAGTAAAAAAAAAAACTAAATATAAAGTAGCCGATTCTCAGATCTACTGAATACGCATATAAAATTTGGAAAAAATCGGTCAAGCCGTTTCGGAGGAGTACGATAACAAACACTGTGACACGGAAATTTTATATATAAGAATTATTATTACTATCACTAACTACCTTAACCTTCCATGCGTCTCTTTGCCAATAAAAAATACAATGACATTGACATAAACACTTTTCGCACACAAATTTGTGATGTCAGTGTCAAATTCTGTTCGGCACTGTTTACATACATTTTTCGTTTCCATATTTTGGGGAATTATTAAATAAATAAAAATTTGTTTTTCATTAACTACCGTTTGAAAATGAATCAAACAATCAACGTAGAACAGTTGAATTCAGCGTTAACCTCTCTAAGAACCCTGCGATCTAGTGTGAGCCACGTCTTCGAAACGCTATCGAACGGTTTGCGCGCCGATCACGGAGAAGATGGCAAGGAAAAGTTTCTACAAGAACTACAGGAGCTGCTCAACAATGTGAATATAAACCTGCGAGACTTGGAGCAGACTGTGAATGGTTTGCCGATACCGACAGCGCCTTTCAACCTCGGCAACACAACGTACCTCAGTCAAGAGACTACTTCGGACCGCCAAGCTCTCTACACTCAGCTAGTAAACAGCTACAAATGGACGGACAAGATCCACGAGTACAGTTCCTTCGCGCATACGCTCCTCAGCCAAAACTCACTGAAGAGGTCTTATATAAACTCCGGCAGCACCAAGAGACGTGGTAAGCTACAGAGCAACCACAACGTAGCGCCTCTCCAAGTCGACACTGTCATCAATAACATCGATAGATCGTACAACGACATGAAAATCACAATATCAAGACCGTTTGCCAGCAATGCAGTTGTACAGATTAACCTGAGTCATGTGTTGAAAGCTGTAGTAGCATTTAAGGGTTTGTTGATGGAATGGGTGATGGTAAAAGGCTATGGTGAGACTCTAGACCTTTGGACGGAGTCTCGGCATCATGTGTTCAGAAAAGTGACTGAAAATGCACATGCTGCTATGTTGCATTTCTACTCACCAACATTGCCGGAACTAGCAGTCCGGTCATTTATGACGTGGTTGCATAGCTACGTAAATCTATTCAGTGAGCAGTGTAAGCGCTGCGGGTGCCATCTCCACCATACATCACTTTTGCCACCAGCTTGGAGAGACTTCCGAACACTGGAACCTTTCCATGATGAATGCAAGCAATAAATATGACTTTGGTAAAAGTATGTTGTAATAAAGGCTTAAGTGCCAAAAGGGTCATACAAAGTAGTTTGCAAAAACAACTGCTTGGAACGATCTGGTTGACCCATAAATGATGATATTCCCAACTTGTGTTTAAAAATAAGTAAGTTCTCTATATAAAGTAAGGTTATGTAATAATAGTTAGGTTAAATAATAAATTTATATCAGAAACATCAAAATCTTGTCTTTTCATCTGTATACCTTATACCTAGATTAGTAATTTGAAAGAAAACAAATCAGTAATTCACTAATAATAATTTATTAAACTTAACAGTCTTTACAAAAACTTAACAATAGATCTACATAAATGGTTTACAAATAGCTACAGAATGGTCGACACTACACCTGACTTGTAACACATGAGCTCCTATGGACACTCTTAGAGGAAAGTACTGGTCTTTGGCATGGCCGAGTCCAAGACAACCATGCCTATTCCGACCCCACATATACAGGTCTCCCATATTGGTTATAGCTGCTAAGTGTGACATTCCACAGGCAACTTTCTCTACAGTACATTCAGGGTTGAATTCATTCCTTCCAAACAGAGCTGGTGGGATCTGCTTTGGTTTAGAACACTGCTGGACATTAGGTCCCAGACCGAGTAATCCATAGCCCCAGACAAACACGTCTCCTTGTTCTGAAAGTATAAAAAATAATTAGCGTTTGTAAAAACAGACAGGTGTAAAACAATAGAGATCATAGATCAGAGCTTTCATATTTCGAAACTCAGTAAAAATGTGCACAAAGTGGCTAAGTAAGAGTTAGACTTGTGCGCGATCTGTACCTATTTTGTATCATAAATAGCAATTACTCACATTTGTCTTATGGAAGACCACCTTAAATTTAAGAAAATTTAATTTAAGCCTAGTTTTGATACTTATTGTAATAGCAGAAACAGAAATATGAGTATATTGTCTTTGTCAAATGTTCAACTGTCTGCTTATAATCCATAAGCTTATAAGCTCCTAGCATGAGATATCACTTACTGACTTAGGTCTCAGTAATAGGATAGACAAGAAATCCATGGTAATAGCTTAGACAAAATATGATTTGTCTATGGTAATAGTATTCCAAAGATACTGTAGTAGTGTATGTTATATTTTTTTTTACGCACGGCTGGTTAACCCCATACTGAACCATTTCTAGTTTGTGTTATGAACTAACTAACACAACTGATATGCTACATATAATTTATATAGATACATATTTAACACCCAGACCCACAGCCACACAAATTTTTTTTAAGCACAAAGATGTTGGCCGAACCCGGAACCTTCTGATTGGCAGCCCGGTATGGTAACCAATGCGCCAACGAGGTCGTCAATATACTATGTCGTATATGTGTACTTCTGTGTTGATATCATAACATGCTCATTAAGTATGAAATTACTTCTATTACCATTGACAATCAAACAGAAGGATCCCCCTGATGCGATATCCTTAATGTTACCAAGTCCTTTGGTTAAATTCACCAATGCATAAGACATGTTCACTTGCTGTTGCGGTGTTGCCATTGGCACTTGACCATATTCCGAGTTACCCCAGCCAAATAACTCGCCCTTGTCTGGAAAATAGAATAAAGATAACCTTAAACAATAACTTTTAAAATAATTTAAATCATCAAGTGTATTGCAATATTACCGTTTTATATAAATTTGCCGAGTCTTGATACATCTAAGTCTTGATAGGACAGTCTAAGTGAGGGCCTGTTTGTGTTGATAGAAAGGAAAGTAACCTCTTTAGTAAGAGGTGTATAGTCTGTTTGCAGAGTTGAGCTTGTTGTCTCTGAATCAGGCATAAGGGATTTAACTAAAACTTGCAACTTTATTATAATAGAATATCAGCAAGCAGTACAGGTTTTACAGCATCAAACTACAAGATCGAGTGAGAAACGTGGAGATTTGGCGCCACACTAAGGTGCGTGACGTCGGACAAACTATTACTAAACTCAAGTGGTGTTGTCAGGACACATTGCTAGACAGAGTGATGGCAGATGGACTAAGGCGTTACAGGACTGGAGACCAATGTCAGGCAGAAGAAGTGTTGGTCGACCACTCGCACATTGGGTCGACGACATACGAAACATCGTGAGCAGGACATGGATGAGTGTAGCACAAGACCGAGACAAATGGCGTACACGAAGGGAGGCCTATGCTCAGCAGTGGGCTAAAGGGCTGAAAATGATGATGAGTACAAGTTTCTGTGTTATTGATTTTAGCATCCCACTGATATTAAAAAGGTGAAATGCTGTGTGTGTATGTTTGTTATTCCTTCACACTCAAACTATTAGACATAAATTTGTTATAGTATGAGCTGTTTATAAGATCACAAATTCCAACTAGCTGGTAATAAAAACATGAATAGTTATAATTAATAGCAGGTGTTGCAAGCTAATAAATAAACTATAAATAATAGCTCTTAAATTGATAGGACTATATCAAATAATTATTTTTTTAGCTTTTTACCATTTAAGGCCAGCACACAATCTCCAGTGGAAGCTACCTTCACAATCTTCTCGGAAGTTACATCTCCTTTAACAGGCGCCGGTAGTGCTTGGTTCTCATAGGTACCCAGTCCAGTCTGTCCATCAGCACCCCAACCACATGCATACACCTTGCCTGCCTCGGTGAGAAATAATCTGAAATATCATTAACAATAATTGTGGATTTGCCAGACAATTTTATAAAAAGAAAGCCTTGTAATATTATGTATGTCAATAGGCTTAACTTTGTGTGTGTGTGTGTGTGTGTGTATATGTGTTTAAGCTCCATTTTCCTGGCCTGTACTCACTGAGCATACAAGAAAACTCTTATATTCGTGAATGTCTTGTGTTTGACTGTAGTTAAGTTCTTTGTTTCAGAAAAAACACAAAATCTATTCTATTTGTTCCCACCATGCATAAAATCTCTCCGTTTTTATGTTTCTACATGACACATTTCTACTTCTCACTTAACCAAGGAAAATTGGAGTTTATACTCACGTATGATCCTGGCCACAACACACATCAACAATCCTCTCTTTCCCGAGCTTCCTTATATTATGGGAGACCATACTGCCCCTATACTCTTCTGTGGCATTGATCTTCCTCCCACATTGACCGTAAGCATTGTTACCAAGTGTGAATGCACCTTCATTATCTGTCAGAATCACTGTGTGCGCTCTGCCTGCATCAAGGGCAATTACCTGGAATTTAAAATAAACCATTAAAACAATTATATTTATGATGAAGTCAATTCTTATTCTTTCACCCATTATGATGCATTAGGCTGCATGGTTAAAGAATATCAATATTAAGAACTACCAGTACTATTATAGACTTGTTACAATGAAAGACCACTGTTGATACAACCTCTGTGTAGTTTTTTATAATAATTACTCAAGTTTGAGTTGGGCTTGCACATAAAAGTTTTCATACCATTATTGTTATAGCGACCATAGAAATAAATCTTTTGTAAAAAAAATATCGCTCTAACTATCATGGTTTACAAGGTACAGTGTGGTGATAGAGTAACAGACAGACAGATAGCAAAACTTCTCAGTAGTAGTGTCCTGTTTGTATGTAACCTTAAAAACTAAACAATCTTATACCAATTACCTTGGTCTCTAAGCTCTTGTAGGGTATATATATTGGTGCAGGACTGACTAACAACTCCAAAGGATGCCCGATCCTGGGAGCATGGTAACCAATCTGAGAGTCAGTATTGATGCCGGTTCCAAACACCTTGTGCTGTTCATCCGTCTTGATTGCAGATACTGTGAACCCATAGCCACATGCTATTTGAGTTACCTGAAATGTGAAAAAATCAACAATATAGTATAGACACTCACCCTTGATGATGGTGCTCAGAAAGCACTGAAACTGATGGATTCATTCCATCATGTAAGTGTGACTTTTCTATGCGGAAATTATTGAGATATCTTACGTGAACAGTTTACAAAGTTTAATATAGTATTGGTAATATCTGAGTTTCCTCAACTAAATAGCTCTTCCCCCCTGTCTGTTGTGTTGATTTTTACAATACTGCTGTATTCTACAGTCTACTACAGTCTCTTAATCTGAAAACACAATCGTGTTCTATGGTTCTAAGTGGATTGTGAACTAGTACAAGCCCAGTGTAATCTAATTGTTGACTCAAATTTACCAAATTCAATAATAGCAATTTATTTAATTTCCAACCTATTACGGGATTTATCAATCTATATGCAATATTTTGGTCAAAATTCTGAATAGTCAAGTGTAAGTTATTTGAAACACTTTATAAATAATATAAAAAGAAACTCTCACACCTACATCAAATCTTTCAGCAAAACTAGACCTCATGGGATGCCAGGCTAGAGTGAAATCATTCTTGTAAGCCTTCCGTCCTCTCTTGCCGCGAGGTTGATGGATGCCCAGAGCTCCCGTCTCCGCCAAGCCCCACACATACACCCGTCGGTCCGAACTCTTACTTACTGGGTATTTGAAGACTGAAATATTAATCGAACATAATAAGATCCTCAATGAAGTAATATTACATTTTCTATGAAAGATAATCAGGCGTAGGTAAGATCAGTCTCGGAAAAAACCTAATAGTTTTCAAATTGAAGGTCTCTGAATGAGATAAAAGTTCAGGGTCACAGCTACAATTTTACAAAACTTATGAAAAGATATCTGAGTTTTTATGATGTAAATGATATTGTTTAGCTATAATCTAGGTTAAATAACACAATAAATACATGCGAAAACAATTAAAAGCTGTATTTACTTGGGAGCTTTTCTTCTTCATCGGGATCGGGTATTTTCTTCTTTGTGGTAGCGTAAGCACGACATACAAGTGTACTAGGCAATCTCTTCAGTGAAAACACTTTATGAACAGTATTCATTTTCATGAAAAATAGAACTAATTCATCGTTTTAATTTATTTTGTTGAAATTCTAAGAAATTTTGAGGTTATTTTTCGAATATACAAACAAATGACAGACGTTGACATTTATTTGGTAGTTCGTTATACACTCTGGCCCGGTATTTTCCCTACACGCGTGAGCGCCTTTATTGCTGACATTGCGTCTCGCTCGCCGCGCCAGGGCGCATTCCTCAGATAAGAGCGCCGATCGAGGCTCTAGTTTAAAGTTAGAATTAACAGATTAGTTTTAACCAGTGCATCGAGCACACCTAGATTTAAATTAGAATTAATTAGAAGTAAGCCTGTGCATCGAGTCACACTTAGAGTTAACTTTTACATTTAAATAAAAAATACTTTTTAAAAAGGTGTTTTCGGTCTCCCGATACTTGTCTGGCGCAGCCGGTAGGATCTCGTGCGCGATTTGGCTGCTGCTTACCCGTAACACGTGTAACTTCTGAAGCAGTCCTCGCGGTGCCGCCTAGCACTAGCACGAGATTCGATCCAGAACAAACAAATTTGACAAGGACCAAGGACCAAGCTGACTGAAGACTGGAGGATGGGCGTGGTGACTATGTGAGTAAACCTTTTCGCATTTTCCATTCACTTCCCACCTTTTCCGGTTGTCGGCATACCTTTTAGATTAAGATTTCCTTAGACGACAAAATCGTGTCTATTGTATTATTTGATTTCCTTAGACAACAAAATCGTGTCTATTACATGTGTATTCATTAGAAATTCTTTAGACGACAAAATCGTGTCTATTGTAATGTGTAGTGATTAGAAATTCTTGAAAAGTTAAAAATTGTGTCTATTATATGTGTATTAATTATAAATCCTTTAGACGTCAAAATTGTGTCTATTGTATGTGTATTAATTAGAAATTTACTTACTTCATATTATAAAATTGTGTGTATTAGTTATTAGTTAGGCATAGAGCGATAGTTAGGTATTATATACTAGATAGTTTAATTAGAAAAAAAAAATGGAACAAATTCGAGTTATTCCTAAAGACTTACTTTGTCTAATTCCGAGATTTGAAGGGGAAGAAGGTCTATTAAATCTATTTATAAAAAAGGCCCAATACATCTATAATGCACATGTTCAACCAACATCCCCAAATTCACAAAAACTCTATGCATTTTATGCTATTACCAGTCGCCTCAGCGGCAAGGCCGCAAACTTAATAAGTGAGCGCGATGACGTCACAACCTTTGAATCCTTAATAGAAATTTTAATACAACATTTCGGCGACCCACGATCTGAAGAATGCATTGCAATAGAATTAGAGCAGATTAAAATAAAACCTAATGAGTCGTATATCGAATTGTGTCATCGAATTCAACATATGCGCTCTTCTCTATTTGCCAAAGTTAATTTAATAGCTGACGAGGGTGTGAAAGCCGCAAAAATGATAGTATACAATAACCTCTCAATGAACGTTTTCTTATACAACCTTCCCGAAGATCTTATCAGAATCGTACGCCTTAAGGCATGCACCAGCTTAGAGACAGCTTTGAGCATAGTTACTGAAGAAGTTAACTTCATGGCCCAGTATAATGCGAAAAACAAGACCAAGGCCAACTCAGCACTACAGCGACCCGCTTTGCCCCCGTTTAGTGCACCAACCTCTAATTTTAAATTCGGAATACCCCAGCAAAATAGATTTACAATGCCAAACCAACCGTCAAGATTTAACAACCCCGCACAGCAAGGGTTCAGATTTCAACAGCCCTCAGGATTTAAACCAAACTTTACAAACCACCAGCCTACAGGGTACAGATTTAACCCCACTCAACCGAGCTTTAAATTCGGCATTCCGAACAACACTCAGGGATTCCGCCCACAATGGAACCCCAACCTTCAACGACCTCAGCAACAACAGCAATTTAAATTTGGCACGCAACATCAGCAGTTCCCTTTCACAAGGCGTGACCCGCTAGAAAACACAGACATTTCGATGCGCACTGCGCGCCCTTTTAAGCAAAATAGACTAGACATACCCGAAACGGATCAGCACTTCTATACCGAAGAGACAAACGAGTACGAAGAGCTATACTCTGACCCCATGTACGGAGACGAAAATTACCAAAATTACCAACAGGAGCCCGTAGAATTGACCGAATATCACTACGAAGACCCCAGTGTTAACGAGACAGGCGAAAATTTTTCTATACAAGCCTCCAACCCGGAACCGAAATAATACACATGAACTCACATCAATCACTTAAACTACCGTATATTTATCTACCGGAAATCGACGCAAAGATGATGGTGGATTCTGGAAGCGAACGATCTTTTCTCAACCCCGTTAAAGCCTACCAATACTATCAAGATTTCATCCATTACGAACAGTTCAGAGTCGTAAGCACCCATGCATCCAGTGACCATAACCAAGTCATATATGTGACTTTACCGCCATCCTTCAACAGCTCAGAGCAATATAAATTCTATTTATATACCGTCGACCCACTTTACGATGGAGTAATCGGCCATGATCTACTAAAGAAACTTCGAGCAACCATCGATTTAGGTAGGTCAGTGCTGACTACTACAGACACCCAATTCCAGATTTACAACCCCGACGTAGAGCACGAGATAGAGTTGCAACCCCGAACTGAAACGAGAGTGAAGGTCCCTGTTAACCACTACACAGGCGACGCTATACTTGAGTACAGAGAATTCGGCTCAGGCGTCCGAATGCCAAGTGCCCTTGTGAGATGCAACAACGGTTATGCCACTACAGTTATACAAAACGCCTCAGACGAACAAGTAATAATGACATTTAAAAAACCATTGAAAGTCACTAAACATGAAAAAAGAGAAATCGCAGTTAACGCGACAAGAGACCGTTATGAAGTCGACGATCTTCTGAAACAAAATCTACAGAAGCTTCGACTAGACCATATGAATAAAGAAGAGAGAGAGAAAATAGAAGCCCTGTGCTATGAATATAGAGATATATTTTATAGCGACGACATACCGCTTTCATTCACCAGCGGAATTAAACACGAGATAAGGACAAAGAACGAAGATCCTATCTATATTAGGCCGTATCGTCACCCTCCGGCTTATAACGTGGAAATACAAAAACAAATGGACAAACTTCTACAAAACGACGTGATCCGTGAGTCACACTCACCGTGGAGTGCCCCTGTTCACCTGGTACCAAAGAAGACCAACGTACCCGGCGAGGTTAAGTACAGGATGGTTATAGACTACAGGCGTCTAAACGAAATTACTACAGACGACAAGTACCCGTTACCTAACATCTCTGATCTTTTCGACAAACTGGGTAAAGCCACTTACTTCAGTACGATCGATCTAGCCAGCGGATTCCATCAAGTAGAAGTAAAAGAAGAAGACAGACAGAAGACGGCATTCTCCACCCAGTCTGGACACTACGAGTTCACCAGAATGCCCTTCGGACTCAAGACAGCCCCCGCGACATTCCAGCGTGCCATGGACAATGTTTTGAGAGGATTACAAGGCATTCATTGTCTAGTTTACCTCGACGACATAATCATCTACTCGTCCAGTCTACAAGAACATCTAGACAAGCTGAGGATGGTATTCGACCGCTTAAGGGCAACCAACCTAAAAGTGACACTTGACAAATGCGAGTTTTTCCGCAAAGAAGTCCTATACCTCGGGCACATGATAACTAAGGAAGGCCTAAAACCCAACAATGACAAAATAAAGGCCGTATTAAACTTCCCTGTTCCGAAAACCGTGACCGAAATTAAAAGTTTCCTCGGTTTAGTAGGTTATTACAGGAAGTTTATTAAAGACTTTGCCAAGATCACACGACCAATGACCAGTTGCCTCAAAAAACGCCGCAAAATCGAGTTAACTGACGAATACATCGCAGCCTTTGAAATGTGCAAGGAATTGTTAGTAAACGCACCCGTGTTACAATTCCCCGACTTCGAGAAACCATTTATACTCACAACTGATGCTTCAGATTTCGCAATCGGAGCAGTGTTATCCCAAGGCCCCTTAGGAAGCGACAAACCCATCGCTTACGCCAGTCGAACCCTGAACGATGCAGAAACAAGATACAGTACCGTAGAGAAAGAATTATTAGCAATAGTGTGGGCAGTCAAGTACTTCAGGCCATATCTCTATGGTAGGCGCTTCACCATCTACACGGACCATCGGCCTTTAGCCTGACTGAATAGCATGAAAGAACAGAACAGTAAATTAACACGATGGAAACTCAGACAAGCAGAGTACGACTATGACATCGAGTACAAGAACGGAAAACAAAACGTAGTCGCTGATGCGTTATCGCGAATAAAGGTGAACGCAATTACCGGCAACGAATCCATGAAGGTAAACGTAGGTGACGACCAGTCACAAGAAGACATAGAAGAGCTGATGAAGAACATAAAGTTGCTAAAGGAAGAACTAGCCGCCCGTAACATCGAAACGGAGAGCACGGTGACAATATCATCAGGAACAGACAGCGTGATATCTATACCATCTTCACGAGAACCAAAATCACCCTACTCTATACAACCATCAGTGAGTAGCACTACACTGACAGCATCAGGAAAGTCTACAGAACACTCTACCTTCGAAACAGACACCTCAGGCATCCCCATCTTGAAGGAAGCCATAGACACTAAGCCTAATCAAATATTGGTACATACTTGGTTTAGAAACGAAATTGCTGTAAAAGACATTTCAAGGCCCAAACAGAAAATTCGAGAGCTACACTTACCATTAGATCGACCCGATTTGACTAAACAATTCTTAAAAGAATACATAAACCCGAAAATAAAATATTTTATCTATTTTGAAGACAAGGCCCACCGTAAACAGTTTGCAGAAGCAACCATCGCCCTTTTTAAGAAAGACACAGTAAAACTATTAGAATGCACAGAACGAGTCGTATACGTAGAAAATGAAGAGGAACAAAAGGACCTAGTAAGAAAATACCACCAAGGCAAAACTTGCCACCGAGGCCAGAAAGAAACAGCAACGCGCATTAAACGCACATATTTTTGGCCCAATATGGACATTACAGTAGCAGCAGTCATCAACGCCTGCGATAGCTGCAAAGCTATGAAATATGACAGGAAACCCATTAAACCAGAATTACAATTAACACAGACGCAAACAAAACCATTCGAAGAACTATTTATAGATATTTTTAGTATAGACAGCAAAACATACCTAACAATAGTAGATGCTTTTAGTAAGATCGGACAGGCATTTGAAATAAAAAGTAAAACCACCCCAGAAGTAACTAGAGCTCTGATCAAGTACTTCTCCATATACGGAGTGCCTCAGAAGATAAACACCGACGCAGGCGCCGAGTTCAATAATACTCTACTGAAAGAAACACTACAACTTTATAAAATTGGCCTACATATTGGAACACCACACAACCCAAACTCAATGGGAATTGTAGAAAGATTTCACTCGACGTTAATCGAAATCTATCGTCTAGCAAAATACGAGTATAAATTCACCGATGCAGCGTCAGTAATGACGTACGCCCTTATGGCTTACAACCATACTATACACAGTACGACTGGAATGACACCATTTGAAATAGTTTTCGGTCATACAGACGCAAGCAACCCTTTCAATGCAGATTACCAAAGAGACTATACCCAAAAACTAGTACAGGACCACAAAAAACGCACTAAACACCTTTATGAATACCTGACCAACAAAATGATCGAAACAAAGGAGAAAATTAGACAAAAACGAGGAGGAGAAACCAAATTCGATATACAAAAGGGAGACACAGTTTTCATTAAAGGTGTGAACGAAAGGCGTAGTAAAGACCAACCTCGCTATAAAAAGGCGGAAGTAGCAGGAGAGATAATAAGAAATACAGTCCCCATTACTGTCAAAGGACGTGAAGTGAAAACAGCGGTAAAAGACATAAAACGTCCTTCGCAGGTACCTAGGCGTACTCCTGACGATATCAACATGCCAGGGACTAGTGCTGCAACGGATTGACCACAACCCCGGGATCCTGCCGATCAAAGAAGGTCAGGCGAAAATAAGTAGAGATCAATGGACCATCATAAAGATATTAGACCTCAGTTTAATCCGTCAAGACCTAGACTTCAACATTAACAGATACATGAATCTGAACAAGTACATGAGAGAACACTCAGAAAAGGAAGATGTCCTCAAAGAGATGAATAATATTAAGATGCAAACGGACTACATACGAGACTTGGCCGTAGAAAAGCTAAACGAGCTAATACCACCTAAAAGACTAAAGCGCGGCCTTCTCAACCCTCTTGGCTCCGTAATTAAAATCATAACGGGCAATTTGGACGATGATGACGCAGTGCGATATGACTCATTAATCGATGACGTCAAAACGCAACAAAACGCTTTAAATAAAAAGATCACGGTCATCGCGGAAATGTTGGAAACTTTGGTTGATAGTACTAATAACACTAATAACAATTTTATTCAAATCGATAGGGCTATTATCGAAATTAGACAAAGATTAAACGAAACATACAGGCAACAAGGCTTATTAAAAATTCATAACATTTACAGCTTATTCTTACATAACTTTCAAACATTATATACTAAGGTTAACGAAATTGAAAATGTAATCGCTTTTAGCAAATTAGGAATGCTCCACCAAGCTGTAATTGACACAGACGAACTATTGGTAATACTGAAAGCTATTGAAAACCAAAACCACAAACTTGTATTTCCGGCTAACATAGAGAATATAGTTAAATTAGAACACGAAATAAAACCCAAAATCTATGTAAAAGGAAATCAAATAACCTTCATACTTAATATACCTCTTGTTGATGACGACATTTATACGTACTATAAAGTTTTGCCACTGCCGACCACCAACAACCAAAACCAAACTTCCCTCATCTTACCCAAGTTCCCGTACCTACTTGCGAAAGGGTTGAAAACCGTGTCGCTGCGCGGCCCCTGCAACGAAGTAGACGAGTTCCAGTTCCTCTGCGAAGAAGCCGATATATCGCCCTTCGTGAAGGACCAATGCGTCATTGATCTGGTCACCTTTGCCCAAAACGCTACAAGCTGCACGCCCATTATAGTACACATACAAGGCGTCAAGGTCGAGAACATACTACCCGACAGGTGGATGGTGTACGCCAGGTCCAGTACAATATTAACTCAAGACTGTAGCGGAGACACCACCTACCACACAGCGCAAGGAACATATGTGGCCACGCTAGATGATGACTGCGAGCTGGAAGTGAAAGGCACGAGACTCAGACGACACCAAGGAAGAGCAACAAACATCCGCCTGCAGGCTCTCCCAATCGTAGACCTGCCAGAAGTGCCTCCAACAGCAAGGACACCCCCGGAGATGAAACTCGCGACGCTGGACAACGTGGAGCTATTCAACCTGCAACACTTGGCCAGCGTACTAAAAAGTGACAGTGAAAAGAGCAATAGTGAAAGTGTAATCGACCTGAAAAGAGTGAGCGTTGGTACAGTCGTATTATTTGTGTTACTCGGTATCACAGTTATAGCAGTTCTATGGAGGAAGTATTTTAATGTAATTCGAAGTTTTCGGACGAACCCACCCGAAAACTTCGAACTTAGGGAGGGAGGCGTTATACACTCTGGCCCGGTATTTTCCCTACACGCGTGAGCGCCTTTATTGCTGACATTGCGTCTCGCTCGCCGCGCCAGGGCGCATTCCTCAGATAAGAGCGCCGATCGAGGCTCTAGTTTTAAGTTAGAATTAACAGATTAGTTTTAACCAGTGCATCGAGCACACCTAGATTTAAATTAGAATTAATTAGAAGTAAGCCTGTGCATCGAGTCACACTTAGAGTTAACTTTTACATTTAAATAAAAAATACTTTTTAAAAAGGTGTTTTCGGTCTCCCGATACTTGTCTAGTTATTTTTATGGCAAAAGAAATATTATTTCACCAACAATTTTATTATGATAGATATTTCTATAATATATCTACTACCGGGAAAGTATTCTTATTTACTCTACTCACAAATAATTAAAATACCTCATTACAATATACAAAAAGCAAAATTTAAACATATTTGAAACGAAAAATAAATAAAACAATATTACAATACAAAACAATCAAACACTTTATTCATAATGTGTTAAAATTCATAATTTCACGAGTATGAAGTACGAATACCAATAAATGCTAAATTATTTTATTTTAGAGAGTAAATTAGCGCGAATTTGTGTATTCTGGAACAGGGCCTTGATGAGATTTCTCAGCTCGTCTGTGCGGAAATGTATAGCCAATGGGCCGGTTCCTTCGTTCCAATGGTTCTCTATGTCCTTCAGGGAACCTCCAAGAACGAAGATCAGCTCTTGGAGCTTGATCCAGGACCTCACGTGTCCTTGCATCTCTTCTGACGACTGAAAGATTAAAAGCAAAAGAAATTAATTGTGGAACTAGAATGTACAAGAACAATATGTTAGTTGGGCCACAGAATAATAACTTGTACTTCGTACAGAAGCTTCACTTCGCAATGGTTTTCAAAGAAATATGAACTCAATCTGATAAGCAATATGATTTAATTTAGCTCGCGGTCCAGTCAATCACGTGATCATTTTGTTGCCTACCAATTTCTTTTCAAAGGAATATGGGCCTTAATTCACAATGCTACGGGTCATAATACGTTGTACATGGTTATACGTAGTACTAGTTATTATTCTGTGGTATTGAAAGAGCCACGGACTATGGTTGCTTACTTCGAGAAACTACTTCATATGCCATCTAGCGCGAATAGAATTCCATAGGTATCATCTATAGTATCACCGAAAATATTTTGCGTTGGGCTCTTAGTCTAAGTTCGTAATTGTACGACAAATGAAATGCAACTCGAATGAAACGACTAAAATATCTTTTTTATTGTACTTTTAGGATATTGGAATAGTACGGGGAGAAACGGTTTGTAGTTTGAATTAATTTCATAATGTAATCCAGTCAAAATAGATTTTACCCTTACAACAAAAAAAAAAGTTAAATTTCGATCACGATCCGTATTTAAACAATTAAATAATGCACAGTATTTTTTTGCTTTGTTTCGTTTTGTGTCCATCTTGCAATTATATAATGAATCAGTCAAATAACACAGAATAATAACTAGTACTTCGCAAATAATTAAGTTGAACGTGGTCGAACATATAGCGCGCACGCGTTCGTCCGCTTGCGGTAGCCTACTAGATTGGCCACTCCGGAGTGGCGGCCGCCCGTAGGTATGTTTTTAACACCTACACGCGGAGTGACACAGGCCTGGTTGGGCGCAACTGACTGATGTTTTATAGACATAATGTACCTATTCAACTATTTCAGCATAGCATTCCCTTTTTATTCGCCGTTAAAGTGTGTGTGTCTGTCTGTCTGTATGTATGTATGTGTCATCGTATGAATGAACCGATTATGATTTAGTTTTCTTGTTCGAAAAGTGTGTTAGTCGAGAGTGTTCTTAGTTATGTTTGATGAAAATATTATGTTGTTCCAAGACGGGTCTCAGGATGACATGCACAGTTCAGCTGTTAAAAAATAAACTGTTCTAGAACTACGCGATGCCACATATAAACACAGATACGTCTAACTTATACCACATATCTTCTTCTTCCTTGCCTTACCCCACTAGGTGGGGTCGGCACAGCTAATTTTCCTCTTCCACTCTCCTCTATCAGCCGTTATCTCTACACTCACTCCTTTCTCTCTCTTGTTCTCATTCAACTTATACCACATATAACTACACATAAATTTACTAAAGAACTTATTGACTCAGGCGTTACTTTGCGGAAATCCATTGTAAATAGAAGACAAAATTAAATATTTAGTGTACTTCCGCTGTGATCCGAAATCCAAATTAAGACAAGTAAAGGAAAAATCAACTAAGATCAATTAACCAAGCTTAATTAACTAAGATCAATTAACTAAGATTAATCAAGATTAACGTTACCTATCACAATTCGGAAATTCTTAACTCTACACGTGTTTCGCCTAACCACAAGGCATCATCAGGAGATGTTGACTCTTCGAACGACAAGTCGAGAGTTAGTTAATTAAGCTTGGTTAATTGATCTTAGTTGATTTTTCCTTTACTTGTCTTAATTTGGATTTCGGATCACAGCGGAAGTACACTAAATATTTAATTTTTTCTTCAATTTATTAAAGCATATGCTTATTTTTGATTCAGTGTCTAAAACGATTCTCTGATATACAATCTTCCATGCTAAGTTTGTAGATCCAGACTCATTTACTGTTTTAATACCCAATTTGTAATAATCTATAAAAATATAAACAATCTTTGCTACAAATTAATTGTAAACCAAATCCATATTTTGAATTTGGAATTAGTGTGAGTGTGGCTCGGTGGTAATAACGTCTGCTTTTCAATCAGACGACCCCTGGTTCGATCCCCGCCCTACACCAATGACTTGTTTTCAAGTTATGTGTGGATTTGCACTCGCTTTACGGTGAAGGAAAACATCGTGAGGAAACCGGCATGTTTGAGGATAACAATATCCGAAGACGTGTGTCATCCGCCAACCCGCACTTGGCCAGCGTGCTGGATTGTGGCCTATATCTCTCTCCTCGTGAGAGAAGGCCCCGAGTCCCAGCAGTGGGAACGTATAGTGGGCTACTTATGCTTATGAATTTGAATATACCATCCCATTGTTTTTTTGGGTGGGGGGTTAAAAAGTATGTAAGTAAGCGTACCAGCAGTGCGTCCTCGAGGCCGGCGTGCGCGGGCGCAGGGAAGAGCGCCGGCGCCTTCTGCACGACGAGCGAGTATATGTCCGCGAGCTGCACCGCCATCTCCATGGAGATGTCCTCCACCGTGCACACGCGGTGGATCAGCTCCTCCACCAGCAAGCTCACCAGGGTCGCCAGCAGCCTGACCACAACTTCTACATTCTAAATATCCAATTCCAAATCTTATATCTTTAAATGAGCATTTCGTTTTTTTTTTTATATATATTTTCTAAAAATGTTTCCTAGCTAGATAATTTAATCGCCATCGCTATACCTATACGTATATTTAAATGGAATCTCGGAATCGGCTCCAACGATTTTCATGAAACTTAGTATATAGGGGGTTTCAGGGGCGATAAATCGATCTAGCTAAGAATAATTTTTAAGAAATGTCATATTCAAAAAAAAAATACCGAGCAAAGCTCGGTCAACCAGGTACTATAATTTAAGAAAACAAGTACACGACGTACGCTACGTTAAGTACGTTTGACGATCTCGTTGCCGTAATGGTTACCATGACGGACTGCCAATGCCAAAGGGTCTGGGTTCGATTCCCGGCCCGATCAACATTTTTGTGCTAAACTAAAATTGTTGGTGGTGGGTCTGGGTGTTAAATATGTAGGTATTTTTATAAATTTCAGATAACCAAAAAATCTCTTGCTAGCCTGAGTTCAGTGACTTGTAACATGACATTGGACCGAGGACAATATGAGGACTGATTTTGTAATACTTGTTTAGGAGCAATCTGTAGAGATAATCAGGCTTTAGTTTAGACTTCTTACGACTGTTGAGGCAAGTGCCCAACGATGCATCCTTCTTAAGTTTCAGTTAAGTCATGTGACATCTTTTTTAGTCTCCAAGGAAGCCCCCTTCTGGTCAGTTCCTTAACCTCTTCATTTAGATGATATAGAATTCTTTTTAGGTATTTTGGACAATACTTGGACTGTTTAAAATAAAATTTTGACTCGGTGTGACATAATGCTGCTCGACTATAAATCAAATAAACAAATATAAGCCAACGGTCCCACCGGCGACGATGAACGACAAACGAGTAAAACTAGAAACTATAAACGAGTTGGCGATCAGCGGGGAGCGAGAGTAGTTTCGATAGTTTTGTCGCCGGGCTGTAAGCGAGTGTGTAAGTGCGACGAGCGATTACTCGCGCCACTCGCCTCGTGCGCCATTCAATGCCGCACTGTATATAAATGATGAAGCGGGCGAGTATCACTGAACGAGTATTGCTGAGCGAGTTTATTTTTGAAAGCTCGTCGCTTAAGCGATAAAACTAGTAAAGCGAGTCGTCGCCGGCAGTGTGAATAGTCAGCGATCAACTACTTGTATGTGCATCTCTTTTATTTACAAGGAATGTTATATCTATTGAACGTTTCTTGAGCGAGAAAATAGGCGATCGTATATAGTCGAGTTAACCGTTTACTCGCCGTTGGTGGGACCACTGCCTAAAGTAAGCAGACCTAGTATAGATGTTGACGGGGAACACTTCGAGCCAGACGTTCTTGAGCACCTGCAGCTGTCGGAGGCACTGGCGGACGGCTATCTCCGCGTTCTCTCCCAGCGAGTCCTTCACATTCATGCAGTTCAGATCTGGACATACATAAATGAAATAAATAAATAAAATAGCCTTTAATTGCCCTAACATTTTGTACACATAAATATACCTTATATCGCTTACCATCAGGTGAATTGCGATCAAGCGCATGCCCATTAAAAGTAAAAAATATATATATACTAGCTGACCCGGCAAACGTTGTTTTGCCTTAATAATTATTTCTAAATATACAGTAGCCGATTCTCAGACCTACTGAATACGCATATAAAATTTGGTAAAGATCAGTCAAGCCGTTTCGGAGGAGTACGGTAACAAACACTGTGACACGGAAATTTTATATATAAGATATATTTTTCAAACTTTGTTTTTAAGAGCTAAGAATGATAAGTAGTCTGTAAGTAGCAATTTTAATTAAGATACATTTAAGTGTGGACAGTGTCCATCTTTTACTTTCTAAATATGTTTATGTTTAATAAAGAATTTTAAAAACAAAAAAAAAACATAATTGTAATTAAAATGTTGTAATATATTTATATGTGTATAGTACTATTTATAATTTTGGTTCGAGCACCCAAAAATCAACATACAAACATATATGTATTGTAAGTGCGGAATATGATTTGTTTTAATTACAAGAAACCATGTATAAAGTAAATGTAAAAAATGCAAAATACACCGCTAGCAGAATGTTTACTTCTTCACACTCAAACCACTGTACCGATTTTGATGAAATTTGGTGTGAAACCAAATTCCAACCAAGGTTAGACCTTTGATTAACACAGGCTACTTTTTACCCCGAAAACAAGTGTGGTTTTCATGAGATACGCACATAACTACAAAAAATCTATGTTACTTCGTCACACTCCAATGGCTGGAATTTGAGAACTATTTTGAAGAGATTAACTAGATAGGTTAGACCTTGGATTAACACATAGGCTAATTTTTATCTCGATTAACTTATTTTTGCCCCGGATTAACGCGAGTTACACCGCGGGCGCAAGTAAGAAATAATAAGATTAAATAGCTATCTATACCAATATTATAAAGATGAAAAGTTTTATTGTTTGTTTTTTGACGCAAATAGGCTCCGATACTACTGGACCAATTTGAAAAATTCTTTCACTGTTGGGCAGCTACTTTGTCCCTTAGTAATATAGGCTATATTTTGTTTCTCTTTGCAATTTAGATTATTTTATAGCCCGTGCGAAGCCGGGACGATCAGCTTGTCGGTAATAAATAGCTCACCAGAGGAGCGTATGTTGTCCAGTATCTGTTTCCGTTGTAGCTGCATGTGTCTGGTGAGGTAGTGTTGCCCGAGCTGGCGCAGCTTGTGCACGAGGTCCACGAAGCTGATGGGGTACTTCAATTTCTGCCCCTCCATCAGAGACAGCCACTTGTCACCGAATGTCTGCAGGCAGTGCGCCAGGTACATGCAGTCGTTGTGGAATATAGCTGGAACAAATAGTTGTATATGTAAAACAAATTGCATAGATCTTATTGAATAAAATATTTTGTCAAATTTTATGTATAAATACACATTCAGTTTTGACATTTTTAAATTTAGACTGAAAAATTTTCTTATTAGCAAGTCTTATTATAGTATATCAGAATTTTTGACGATAAAGAAATACATAGTAAAACATATAATCTGGTGGACATATAATAATTATTGAATATTGACATAGAAATAGTGACATGTTGTATTGTATAGTATTAGTAACTTAGGATTTTAATTTAGATTTATTTTCAATTTCACGCGCCTTACGGGTAAGAATATGGCTGACATTATATATTTTAATTACATGTAACATCTTTTAATTGGTGTATTCTGTGAATAAATGATTTGATTTGATTTGATCCAATTTTTTTTTTTGTTCTTGTATTTCTATCTGCAATCAGTTATAATTACTATAAACAGATTTGGTCTGAGTGAGTGTCGTTGTAAAGTGTGCACCCCATTGGGTACATCTCCTAATTCATGTCAAAGGTGCTCAGTGAGATAGATTACTCAGTGGCTACCAATGACTCTTAAGTCTTGTTTGATATGTTGGCGTTTGCAGTTTTAGAGCAAGTGGATTTGGATGTATTTTCGAGACTTGTATGTGTCTTGATCTCTTGGCTGACTGTCGCTACTTTCAGGTGTTCGTGTATTTCTACATTTGTGGTATACTAGGACACCACACTGATAGTCCTTAGAATCATGTTTTGCATCCTCTGTAAGATTGTGCTGTTTGATTTTGAGGCATTCAAATATAAATATGTAATCAACTTACATAATTATCAATAAAGCAATGTTTTTGTGAGCGGCCACCTCACAGGTTCAAAGTCATGGGTTCTATACCTGCCAATGATTTTAAGCTTACAGTGAAGGAAAACATAGCATTGTAGATTTTCTAGTATTAGCCTAGCTAGCAACTACCTTCAGTTAAAAAATTTGCTGCAAAGCGCTAAACTAACAGTGAGTTCCAGTAGTCTCCTTGCATCAAGTGCCTAGCTATAAGGAGGAAAAAAATTGAGAGTTGAACTCGAGTACGACCCTATGGTTGGTTGCAAACAAATAAAAAAAAAAACATTCTGTGTCTATCCTGTGATCACCTATACCTATTAATATGGACTTATATGGATTGTGAACATTATGTAGACACTTTAAATATATAGTTAATAGTTCAGAACAGTGACATATAAGCACATCAGTATAATGCTTCTTGCTTATACCCTAAATAAATAAGAAAGAGTAATAAATAACTATGTAAATAGTAAACACATGCAACCTAAATAAAATTTCAACAAGGTAATGTAGGTCACAGAATAATGTTGTTTGCCTACAACTCAAATAAATAAATAGCTAACAGATTAAGTTACTTGATATTATGAACTTACCAACATACTGCGGAATGTTCTGCAAATACATCTCATGGAGGTAGGGCACCACAGCATCATACAGCTCAAACACTAGCCGTGTACTTGTGTAGAGCTTCCTGCAAACTACATCAGGGCACTGCACAGCTTGCTCCATCATAGTATGCACCAAATCCAGCAGTTCTTGAGCAGATGTTGATATCAAACATCTCGGGAAATAGAACAAACTTTTAGGAATAGTCTTATGGAATATATCCAAAGCCTCATTGTCCTCTGTGCTGAAATTGGTCTCTATAGGAACATTTTCCTCACCAACGGACATTGTATCACTTAAATCCTTGAACATTATTGTTCTAGCTTGTTCTAGTAAGTGCCGGCTAGCTTTGTCGGCGAATAAGTTATCAATATCATCAAGGTACTTGAGTACAGTTATACTGCCATTTTCTGGGAAAAATTTGGCACTGACTAGAATTTCTTGGAACTCCTCTACATGCATAGTAATACGACCGTATAATTTTAGCCCAGCAATGTTGTTTGGTATGGTGTCTTTGAGACATTCTTCCATCAAAAGTTTTGCAAAGTCACTTCTCCGTTGTGTGCTAAAGATCAGCATAGGAGTGATCGCAGTATTGCCTTTGTAGTTTATATCCAACTTCTTGCAAAGGAACTCGAATAGCACTTTGAAATTCCCCAGAACTTCATCATAAGAGGGTCTAATGTTACTATTTGATATAGTAATGGAAACCATTTCGTCAGACTCCTCCACCACTCCAGCCTCATGCTGCAAAATAGGCTTAATGACATCTTTGAATAGAAAATCTGAAAACTCACCGATCTTTTTATACAGGTTATCACTAATGTCTAGTGCTTTCAGCATGTCACAGCAGTTCTGGGAAGAATCAAGTTTTATAGTTATTTCTATTACATTTATTTCAGTGGCAGGTTTGATCTCCCAATACAGAAACTGGCTCCATTCTGAGTACAGATCCTGGACCAAGTTGTCCAAGATGAGCTGAGCTCTCTCATTAGTGTTAGTCGCAATGTCCAGGTAATCAAACCCATCAGTGGGGAGCTGCAAGAACTGGACCAGATCACAGACTGCCTCCACAGACCTCGTAAAGCTCTGTTGCTTCTGTCCTTCATCAAACTCTTTCACATACCTCCCACATTGGATGACATCACCCACCAAACGGCTGGCAAACGACACACATTGTAATTCTTTAGATAGCATATCATAGTTTTCTATAGACTTGACAATCTCTGCCATGGTTTCCTCCTCTATTTCCTTTTTGCAGTTCTCCAAACGGTCAACTAACAAATTACTTTCGGAACACAGCTCTTCACTCTCGTCAATAACATGTTGTACATCATAATCATTACTAGCTAAAAATGTTTTCAATTCACCTTTACGAGACTCTAATTCCTTGATAAGGAGTGGTATTTTATCTGAAGGCTTCCAGGTGGGATCTTCTTGGTCGAAAATATCTTTCAAAAATACATCTACATTATAAGCTGCCATTCTTATTTTCTTTTGCTTCTGTCTTTCTTAATGGTGGGTTCGGATCGATGCTCGCGCTTCGGCGACCTCCTATTGAAAGTACGGTGCTCTCGTGAGTACCGGTACTTGTTGGAACTTACTGCATTTCGTATTGTGTTAACAAGAAATCGTTTGTTAGCTTTATTTGAAGTAGATTTGATCCAGCCAGATGGTCCAACTATCTCTGCTCTAGCAGCACCTTGGACCGCTTCCCGCATGAGTTCCTCTACGGCTAATCTACAAACAATACAATCGTAAGTATGTATTTGGTCGATAGATCGCACAGAGACAGGAAAATAGATAGATAGATAGATAGATTAACACTTTATTAAAACACATACTAAAAATAATTACAGAAAAAAAAAGGTATTTAAAAACTAGTGCCTTAATTGGCGACCTTATCGCTAAAAGCGATCTCTTCCAGGCAACCAATTCCTAGAACGTACACATAGAAAGAGAGACGAGGTGTTATAATGTAACGAAATATATGAATGGGAAAGAAAAAAAAAATGTATATATATAAATAAATAAAAAAATGCATAACATATTTTAGCAAAATAAATACAAAATAATAAATACCAATATATATATAATACACACACACACACACAATACGATCAAAGGATTAAATAATAAAATAAAGTCAAATCATCAAGAAGAAAAAGATAAATATAATTTTTTTACTTTGTTATTAAATATATCCAAAGATGGAGCTTTTTTAACATCCTCCGGTAAAGCATTCCACAACTTCACGGCGCGCACAGTGAATGAACCTTCAAAGAAGGTACTGTTATGCTTAGGGATTAAAAGCTTAAGGTTTTCCGACGACCGAAGATTAAACGGATGTGAAGTATGCACGTAGCAGAAACGCTTTTTCAAAAAAGAAGGAAAAGATGGATTAAAGAGAATGTTATAGAGCAAAGAGAGTATATGAGCATTCCGACGAAGGCGAATGGGCAGCCACTTGAGCTTTGTTCGAAAGTGAGATACGTGATCATATTTGCGTAAGCCAAATATGAATCTTATACAATAATTCTGAAGACGCTCAAGTTTATTTAGCTGATCCTCCCGAAGATCAAGATAGCAGGCGTCAGCGTAATCTAAAATAGGAAGAAGAAGAGATTGTGCGAGCGTAATTTTAGTAGCAGTAGGTAAAAAGTTTCGAAGTCGCATTAAAGAAGCACCAGATGCAAATATCTTATTACTAACTGATGCTAGTTGGCCATCCCAGCTAAGAAAACGATCAACCACAATGCCAAGATTTTTGACAGAGTCACGGAATGGTATAACAATGCCATCAAAAACTACCTGCGGTAAAACAGACCAATCAATTTTCGATACCATCCGTGAACTGCCAATGATAATAACTTAATAATGGATACTTACTTTTCAAGAGCTTCGTCATCTAATGTTTCATTTTCCGTTTTATTGCTACCGTCTTCTTTCTCTGTCATAGTTCACAATAAATGGAATCACGATAGCACGCTACGATTCTTCGTAGTATTTAATTTAAAAGCACCCCTAAGAAATAAACCATTTTCTGAATTTTCATCTCAATATATTTTACGACGAAAAACAAACTCGACTGTGCAAATTTGTGATTTTGTACTTTGACTTGGTTGACATTGGCATTTTAATTTTTTTTATCAAATAGGGTTTAACCGCACTATATCGGTCTTGTTGCACTGACTTGGACCATAATATAATCTTGCTATGATTGAGTTGACATACACTATTCACGAACGCGGTCAAATATTTTTTTACTGGCAAGTAAAAGTTTGCGTGGAGTGATACGTCAGCCACGTACGACGATCTGTCAAAATCGAGTTGGACTTTCGCTGGAGTGTCCAAGCTTTTATTACTGTATTTACTCAAAATATTCATTTGAAAAGGTAAGATTACTTAATTCAAATTCCAAATTTATCTCTACTTCGTATCCCAATGAAAACTTCCCATAATATTGTGTACTTCATTCAGATAACTGTATAAAACAACCTTTCACTTCCAGTCTCAATTTCTCATTTAATATTTTCGATATTTCAGACAGAATGGCAGCGAAACTATTTTCGGTGTTCCTCATCCTGGCCGCAGCAGTGTCTGCGGATGACGAGCCGGCGGTCGCTCGGTTACTGGTATCGAAACAAGTTCTAAACAAATACCTGGTGGAGAACATGGATATTCTGATCAAATACACATTGTACAACGTGGGGACGGCGCCAGCTGTGGACGTGAAGCTTATAGACAACGGCTTCCACCCGGAGGTGTTCGCGGTGGTGGGTGGGCAGCTGTCGGCAGACATCGACCGCATCGCCCCGCAGACCAACGCTACCCACGTCGTCACCGTGCGCTCCAGCAGATTTGGCTACTTCAACTTCACGTCCGCTGAGGTCCAGTACAGGCCCAACGAGGAAGCTGCTGAGGTGAGATGCCTAACATCTGTTATTCTCCAATTATGGTGCTATAGGCATTCCTGTTTTCACATCCAATTTGGTTTTCTGAGCTTTAGTGACAAGAGTTTTTATGCCGCCCAAGACCCTCTGTTGAACAATTTAACTTGTTATTAAATCCATGGCAACATACTGCCTTATTTCAACCATAATGAAGTTAAGTACTAAAATAATTTATCAAAAAAAAATTGTAGTTACTAGGAGGTGGCAGAAATGTAAATGCCACTTTATAAAGTCTTTTGTGGTCACCATTGGTAAAAGGAAGCTCGCCCATGGTGCTGGTAGTCCTAAGAGTGTGAAAGCAAAAATGGGCTGTGCCGACCCCACATAGTGGGAAAAGGTGAAAGTAAAGAGAGGTGCTGGTAGTCCTAATACTGGCATTGGATTCTGAGCTTCAGTAATCAAAGAGCACCTGCTTACTTACTTCTTACTTCCTGTGGCTCTACAAACCTGGGTGGGTCTTGGCCTCCTCTACCAGTCTGTGCCACTTTGTGTGGTTTAGAGCCAGGCTTTTCCATCCTTCACGATTTCAAAAGCTCCTGCTAGCCTTGTTAAATGACAACACTGATAGTGAAGCTTCTGTGGATAACATTTACTGTAATCTGACCATAAACCATACCCAAGTCTGACTCAAATTCTTTCACATAATAATTGTTTACAAACTATAAATGGTTTAGTATGGAGTTAACCATCCATTTGTGAAATTTGTCCAAAAAAATATCTACTTAATTTATTGTTTTATTTTTATATGACAATAGAACTACTTAATTTGTAACAATATGTATATCAGTAGGTACAGAAAATTCAATCCATTTAAATGTGTCAATAAATATAAAGTGGATTGATAAGAGATGAGATAAACTATTTTTTTAGTCACATCTTTGTAGAGAAATCAGAAATCATTGAGAAACTTCTTTCTTCTCTTCTATGCATTTTAGAGGACATTGACCTTCCCCAAAACAAACATATTTGTGAAATGTTATATACTATATACCTTTGATTGACAACTCTCAATACTTCAACTTTCCCATTTATTATAAAGTTAGTAATTTGTTTACCAAAATTATTCCATCTTAAATTCAGACTTTTCAATAATTGACATTAACATGGTACACAATTACACCCATATTAAATTAACTTCTATACCTTACTACTAAATAGAAGACAAAATTAAATATTTAGTGTACTTCCACTGTGATCCGAAATCCAAATTAAGACAAGTAAAGGAAAAATCAACTAAGATCAATTAACCAAGCTTAACTAACTAAGATCAATTAACTAAGATTAATTAAGATTAAAGTTACCTATCACAATTGGGATATTCTTAACTCATACCTTAAAAAGCAGCAATAACATGATTGGATCGGACATATTTTATATTTTTGTTCCATTCTCTGCATCTACAATCTGTATATTGGCAGATGAAATGTCATGTGAGCATCCCTTTGGATGCTTTTCCTTGTAGTTACTCCTTGAGACTGTTTAGGACATTGGAGATAATAATATAATGATCTCATTAGCGTAATGGTTACCATGCCGGGCTGCCAATTAGAAAGTTCCATGTTCGATTCCCGGAACGGCCAACATCTTTGTGCTGAACTAAATTTGTTGGCTGTCAGTATGGGTGTTATATATGTATCTATATAAAATGTGTAGTGTATCAGTTGTGTTAGGATTGTTAGGAACCCATAATACAAACAAGAAATGGTTCAGTATGGGGCTACCCAGCTGTGTATGAAATGTGTCCAATTATTAAAATAAAAAATCTTATTGCAACCATAATACAAACTAGAAATGGTTCAGTATGGAGCTAACCAGCCATTTGTGAAATGGTCCTAATATTTTAAAAAAAATACTTATATATCTGTTTCTTTGATTCCAGATCCAGTTTGCTTACAGCAGTTCTCCCGGAGAAGGAGCCATCATAGCCTTCAAGGATTACGACCGCAAGTTCTCCTCTCACATCCTGGACTGGGCCGCCTTCGCAGTCATGACCCTCCCTTCTCTGGCCATCCCCTTCGGACTCTGGTTCTCCTCCAAGAGCAAATACGAGAAACTCTCCAAACCCAAGAAGTCCCATTAGATATAAGTAGTCTAGTTAGATAATGACTGATAGTGTTTTATAAAACGTTTTTTTTATTATATCAAATTTTTTTATTTTGTTAACTCTGAAGAAAGACAGTAAATATTGTTTTGTAATAGTTTTGAAAGATGGTTAGTTAGAAAAAAAAATATTTGTAATGTAGTATAAAACATTATCAGGGAATGAATCGTTTCATAAGTCCATCGTTGTTAATAGTAATTTATGAACAATATAAAAACTTTTTTTAAATGATGTTTATAATTTTATTACAATGCCAGAAAAAACAGTTTGGCTTATAAAAAAATATACCCTACATCATTACTTTAGACACATACATACTTGTAAGTACATCTTAAATATAAATCTCGTGTCACAATGTTTGTCCTCAATGGACTCCTAAACCACTTAACTGATTATAATAAAATTCGCACACCATGTGTAGTTCGATCCAACTTGAGAGATAGGATAGTTTAAATCTCAAATTATAGTCGCAATTTTAATTTGTTGCTAATTATTGTCTGTTATTATTTGACAGTCACAATTATTATTTAATGTTAACTCCAAATGATTCTAACAGATGTCGATATCTTTCGACTGGGTTGAGTAAGTAATCCATAGGAGGCGCTGTACCCCTAAGTGAGGCAAAACAACGTTTGCCGGGTGAGCTAGTATATTATATTTAAAAGAAAAAATTAAATCTTTACTTTTTTTAAAAACATGTAGATAATTACAATACGAAAAAATACTAATGTGGCATCTCATGCGCACTTTACCGCCCGCTACCAATCAGAGCGCTCGTTCTGAAAACGCGCGTTCTACTGGTCCTAGCTACAATGCATGACTGTCGGACGGCCGTCTCCGGACACAACATCTGTCCGGGGGGATATCCCTTTTGCTAGATGGAAGCAGACCGTCGTCGCTCCATAAATTCTTCTACTTCTTCTCAGATGAAGAAGTTTATAGTTAAGTGATATTGTATAGAAGTTCTAGGTTAGTTTTTGTGTGGTTGTTAAACTTTCAGCATAAAGCAAACTACAAGTAAACATTAATTTTGTGAACTATAGTAAATATAGGTAAGGCACGAGCGATCATATCAGATCAAGTCTCAATGGAAACAAAAAAGGTAAGGTTATTCCTCCAATGTCGATGAACCTTGATAAAATCAACATAGTAAGTATGGAATAGAGAATTTTATCAAGATAAAATACCAGTTATCATAATATAATACTTGGCGTTAACGTATAGCAGACCAAAGGTGGATATCGGAGAATTGCACGACTCTATCCTTCCCGCCCCATTCCACCATCGGACGAGTAGGGAAACACCAAGGCGGCATCGTTATACTGTGGAGGTGTCTAAGTCGCGTACTAAGCGGTTTGCACCTTCATTGTGCGAACCGCGAAGGTGTGGAATTCTTTGCCAAATTCCCTGTTCCCCGATAACTATATATATAATTTAGCGGTTTTCAAGGCAAGAGTGAACCGTTTTCTTCTTGGCAAGCGTGGCTCCAGCTTAGATCGCAATATCGCTTACCATCAAGTGAATTGCGCAAGCCCATTAAAAGTAAAAAAAAGAAAGTAGAGTCAGCCTACTGTATTTAGAGCCTCAAAAAAATCTAACAACCAACGAAAATACGAAATAACTGGTTTTCAATTAGTGCCTAACTAATTTATTGGCATGTTGCATACATTTTAAAAAATAATGGACTCAAGTGCATATTTATTGTTAAAACCTACATTATGACTGACCCACTTATTATAACTATGTATGTCATACAAATTCTAATGATTTTCTGCTCTAATACCATCATAATGAAATTCTATTTAGAAGCAATACCAACTTATCTGTTAACGCATTGGGGGAGCCACTGTCACATTTCTAAACAAAATCAAAGCGTTACGTGGAGCAGATTTAGTTTCCACCTTTCACCACTTCGCAGTCAGCTTGGTTCAGTTAGACCAGTCAGTGACTCACTGTGGCACCCGCATAAGTAGAAGTTCAACCGAAGGCAAAGTAAAACATCCGGATTTCGTGTCTAACAGAGCGTGAGCGTTACGTATTATACTCGTATTACGTTACTAAACGATACTGGTATGGACTTACTACTTTTACTATAGGGATCCACCAGGTAGGAATCTTATAAATAAAAACAAATGAATAAATCAATTTTAGGACTCATTTCGAACACGGCTGGCCCCATACAACCATTTCTAGTTTGTGTTATGGTAGCCACCACAACTGATATACAATTTTTTTTTTACTATAAAAGGGCTTGCGCTTGATCACAATTCGCCTGATGGTAAGCGACATTATGATCTAAGGTGTAGCACGCTTACCCAGAAAATATACATATACAATATACATTTATATACATATTTAACACCCCGACCCACAGCCAACAAATTTAGTTAAGCACAAAGATGTTGGCCGTGCCGGGAATCGAACCCGGAACCTTCTGATTGGCAGTCCGGAATGGTAACCATTACGCTAACGACGTCTTATAATAAACTTATGTGTTAACTATTTAATAATATCTAACTTGGCTTCCAATATACAGTTAATAGAACTAGTTTGGAACTCTATGGATTCCAAACGTTTTTTTTATTATTTACTGTTAGTACGAGATCCCGCTGCAGGATAGGTGTGCTCATCGACTATTTGTTTAAAACCAAATTTTTATGTTTATTTATAGTTAAGAGAATATATATTTACTAGGGTGCCTATCAAAATTTGGCCGCTATTATTTTTTTTTTAATTATTTTTAATTTATTTTTGGTAAAAAAATTCGTTTATTTATTATTTAAATAAAATAACGTCTACATCACAGCAATTAATATGAAGATTCGAAAAAATCACGGTTGCCGTTGCTCACCTGGCCGCACTTCTTTGCAGCCTGGTGTAAACAGGTATGATTTCGATAAATTTATACGTTCATAACCTATTTTTATGAATTATATGTCAAATTAAAGCTAATTTTTTTCTATTAATTATCATATAAAGTTGCTAATTAAATCTGGCCGCAAATAAGGGTTGCTGGCTGTTAAAGATAATAAATATTTAAGGTAGAGTGAAAGAGAGTTAGCGCGTAACATCATTTGTCAGACGAGGACAGCGATTGCTGACTGTGCGACGCTTTTAAGCCGTTGTGCATGCGTCGAACGTTAGTGTTCTCAACCACCGGGGAAAAATAGAGACGACTTATAATAAATACTCCAAAAAATATGTAATTTTTTCAAAATGATAAATTTATAAATTGCAACAAAAAATTAAACTCTGAATGATATCCAAAATCATTAGTAGAGTCAATTGTAAATAAAAGGTCATGATATTTACATTTTTTTTTACGACGAAACAATAACATTAGCAAGCACTTTTGGAATGATATATTATTAAAGTCAAGTACATTGCTTTTTTCGTTACACAAAAAACACGACTTCATCTTTATCAATTCTATTTTACGTTAATTAATATAATAATTTTTAGATGCACAAATAAAGTTGCTTAATTAAATCTGGCCGCAAATAAGGGTTGCTGGCTGTTAAAGATAATAAATATTTAAGGTAGAGTGAAAGAGAGTTAGCGCGTAACATCATTTGTCAGACGAGGACAGCGATTGCCGACTGTGCGACGCTTTTAAGCCGTTGCGCATGCGTCGAACGTTAGTGTTCTCAACCACCGAGGAAAACTAGAGACGACTTATAATAAATACTCCAAAAAATATGTAATTTTTTAAAAATGATAAATTTATAAATTGCAACAAAAAATTAAACTCTGAATGATATCCAAAATCATTAGTAGAGTCAATTGTAAATAAAAGGTCATGATATTTAAATTTTTTTTACGACGAAACAATAACATTAGCAAGCACTTTAAAAAAATTGATAGATTTATTGAATAAAAGACGCTTTAGAAAAAAATACATTTAATTTCCTTTTTGCTGAGTAAGCTTTATATAATATTGTCTCTTAGAATTTGAACTTATTAACAAAAATTTAAATTTAGATAAATGATGAAATATTATGTCTAGGTATTTTTCATAGATATAAACATACTATTTAATAGGACTATTGGTTATGTACACACGGGCTGCACTGATGTGTTATACTTTCTTTTTTCAAGTCTGTTAATTTTTATTAAATTAATTATTAATATTCTACAATGAATAAAAGCCCTCAAGAGGTAATGAAAAGTAGGGTAAATCAAAACTCTTATACTGGCACCACTAACAAGATGGATGCCTCATTACCTATGACAATTTTAAAACTGAGAAATTTATTCAATAATTAAAAAAGTTGATACTTAAATACGATACTTACCTACACGTGAAATGTGATCCCATCGGATCGGATCGGTCGCGCGTCAAACTACTCTATTTAACAGTAGTTTTAGTAGCTTCAGTATTAGGCGCGCTCACGGTTTCTGGTTCTTTCTGTATTCTGAGCATTCGACGCATGCGCAATGGCTTAAAAGCGTCGCACAGTCGGCAATCGCTGTCCTCGTCTGACAAATGATGTTACGCGCTAACTCTCTTTCACTCTACCTTAAATATTTATTATCTTTAACAGCCAGCAACCCTTATTTGCGGCCAGATTTAATTAAGCAACTTTATATGATAATTAATAGAAAAAAATAGCTTTAATTTGACATATAATTCATAAAAATAGGTTATGAACGTATAAATTTATCGAAATCATACCTGTTTACACCAGGCTGCAAAGAAGTGCGGCCAGGTGAGCAACGGCAACCGTGATTTTTTCGAATCTTCATATTAATTGCTGTGATGTAGACTTTATTTTATTTAAATAATAAATAAACGAAATTTTTTACCAAAAATAAATTAAAAATAATTAAAAAAAAATAATAGCGGCCAAATTTTGATAGGCACCCTAGTAAATATATATTCTCTTAACTATAAATAAACATAAAAATTTGGTTTTAAACAAATAGTCGATGAGCACACCAATCCTGCAGTGGGATCTTAGGCTATGTGTCAAATAAATAAATTTTGTATACGTCATAATAACGTGTGTTTGACGGTTAAATTATATTTCATCACCTATTAAATTAAATCCTACTTCCTACTAATATAATAAATAGGAAAGTTTGTGAGTGTGTTTGTTTGTTACTTTTTCACGGTCAGACGGCTGGACCGATTTTGATGGAATTTGGTGTGAAGATAGGTTAGACCTTGGATTAACACATAAGCTCTTTTTATTCCGTGTTTTACTCGTTTTTGTCCCGGATGAATGCGGGTAAGACCGCAGGCCGCAGCTAAACTCTCAGCCGTTTGAGCTTCCTTATGAACAGAGGACACATACTTTGTATTTCTAATTTGTTTTTACTTATATTAATTATAGTCGGGAGCAGAAAAGACGCCATTTTCTTTTTTCACATTTTTTATTTCAATAGTGATGGGTAACACCGACAAGTTGAGCATAGATAAAAAAGATAATTAGAGATGGGAAACTATTCGACTACAATATCCAACACAGCCGTTTGAGCATGAAGAAGTTACACACAAGCTTTCGCATTTTATTGGTAGGATAAAAGCAGCAGGCGATACCGCGGGCCGCAGCCAGCACAGATATATTTGCAAGTAAGAAATGCTTACTAAGTAATAGCCATTTCATTGTAAACAAATAGACTTTGTAACAAGGTCACCGTTATCTAGATTGGGATCAATCAATATGTTTATTAATAATCATATTTATTGGTAAAAACAATATTTTACAGGTCAATTCATACGTCATTTTAAAACATTATAACAAAAAAAAAATATATATATGTGTACATTTTGGAGTTTAAATATGTCATATGTATTAATAAAAAAATAAAATATTGTCAACTGACAAGTTCTAATTTTATCTTATTTTGTAATTTTTAGAAAGTCATTTATATCATAGAAAGTTTCCTCGATAAGCCAGCGTTTAAGTCGAGATTTAAAGCTACCTAAACTCGTTCCCTCGGTCACATACTATTTACAGATCGCAGAAACATATCCGTTTGCATTCCTTCTTTTTCTTCTTCGTACGAGCCAAGTGGCCAAGCTCACCCATCCAAAGACGTCCGCAACGACCATCGCATAACTTTGTGGTGTCTCTGTCGCATTTCATCGCCCGCTACCAATCAGGGCGCTTGTCCTGAATCGCGCAAACGTTATTTACAGCGTGCGTACGACGGGTTCAAGCTAGAATGCATGACCGTTGGACGGCCGTCTCCGGACACAACATCTGTCCGGGGGGATATCCCTTTGCTAAATGGAGGCAGACCGTCGTCGCTCCATAACTTCAATGATCGCGTTGAATCACCTTAGTTAGCCGAGCTACGGGCGTTTGCATTCATAAAAGTATCTATCTGAAGTAAATTGTCAAGGTCGTTCAGTCGGTTGCTAATCAGCCGAGATCTACATCTACCAAGCGCTTGCCTAATCTGTGAGTCAAATTTAGACAGACGAAAGACGGATTTTTTATGAGTTATATTTTCGCTTAGGAAACGGTCACACTTAGTTATTATTAAAAGTTGGAATGAGTCCAACAGTTTCGGTGCTTTCCGAGCACCATCTTCCAACTTTTAATAATAAGTAAGTGTGATCGTTTTCTACACGAAAATATTAAGATGCCTTACGTGAACAGTTTACAATGTTTATAAATTCTATAGGAAGGTCGTAGATGACAGAACTTAATGTTTTATTATTTGATCTAGATATTTTTGTTTTTTTTTTACATGTACCTAACGTTTAATTTTAGAGTATGAAAATAAATATCACGTCATATATAACTAAAATTCTAAGTTAATATTGTTCATATAGTGTTTTATTGTATACTCTTATCTATTTAATCTCTAGTGGATGATAAGGCTTAATACATTTTGGACGTTCTCCGAACATTTTGCAAACTTACCATGTATCTGTTTTATTTTTACAGAAATTCTGTTATTTACGTCATTTTCCTTGTCCATTGTGTCCTGTCTGTCAGAATAAATAAATATTGGCCAAGGGCGAGTCGAGCGCGCACATGTAGGGTTCCGTACCTTTATCTTTTTTATGCAAATAATTTTTTATTTACAAATAACTATTACAGAAAAAACAATTAAACTACATTCAAACTTTACAAAAACAATCAAAAACCATTATCTTAAAAAAAAAACACGTTTTTTGTATGGGATAATTGCCTTCCTTTAATATTTCTTATACTTTATATCGATACTTATTTAACACCCAGCCTGAGTCAACAAACATAGTTCATCACAAAGATTTTGGACGTGCCGGAAATCGAACCCGGGACCCTCTGGTTGGCAGTCCAGCGTGTTAACCATTACGCCAACGAGGTCTTCAATAATATGACATTATTTAAAAAAACTAATAGAATTAATTTATTTTCACTAAATAAACTAAATAACTCTTTTAAGAGTGAAAATACATTACTTTAGTCTAAAAGTTATTTTCTTATTAATTTAATATGAAAATAATTTTAAGACTAGCGCCATTGAGCAGTCATTTATGCATCTATCGAATGCCAATGACGGCTGTGGCTAATAACATTGGCAGTGACGTTAGTCGCTAGTCAAGAGACTAGCGACTAAGAAAACAGCGTATTTAAGAAAACACGAGACTTGGGGGCCGACAGTGCAGTTGTTATTACATATTCTGTGAAGGTGACGCAGGGCAAAGGTGACTCTGGGTTCTAACGATGTAAACCCAACCCGTTTTTTGATCGAAATGACGTCATTCTTGCAAAAATACCAGAAACAAAAAATCATAGTTGCTGGGGTAGCATACAACCGATATTTAAACGAAGGAAAACTCAACCATCTTATAAAAAGCATTGTTAATGAATACAACAATTGCCAGTTTTTACCTGTGCCTCAAAGACCAAAAATGAGTAGGGTACCTCCAAAAAATGGGCGACATAATATAGTGAAGGTGTTGAACCACTGCATAAACACAAATGATTATGAGTCATGCTACTTAGGGTGTAACATTAAAAAAATGATTGAAAAAACTAATCAAAAACCTTCCACACAAGCAATTCGAAGCTTAACTAACTCGCGACTTACACCTGGTACTATACCGTACTACTTTAGTGCTGTCAAAGTACTACCTAGTCCCAATAATTTATCTATTCCATCACCAACTCAGCAGCAAGTCAAAAAACACGCGCGTGGTACTATACCTTTTTACTTTAATAAAAAAATAACCAAACCGCACAAGCCAGAAACGATCATTGAACCAGTCGCTTCAAGCTTGTCCCTAAACCCTTCGCAAAATAATCAAACCCCCACAGAAGTGCCTATCTCTCCACAAAAAGAACAGTTTTTTCGAATATAAAGATAATAAAGGTCACCGCTTCAACATCCTGCACCTAAACGTTAGAGGTATAAAGCTAAAAACTAGTAAAATAGAATTATTGCTTGATGAACAAAAAAATATTGATGTATGTTGTTTTAGTGAGACATTCTTGAAAAATCGCTACTTAGATACAGTAAAGATAGAAGGATTTCAAAGTGCTGCGCATTTTTGCAGAAAAAAAATCTCTCAAGGAGGAGTTTCCATATTTATTAAAAATGGAATTAATTATAACAAAATTGATTGGATCGCAAATATGTCCATCGAACGACATTTCGAATGCTGTGGCATAACTATTCCAGAATTAAACTACACAATTATTTGTATGTATAGGTCTGACAAGGGTAATTACCAGGTATTTATTGAAAACTTAGAAATTTTATTGCAAAAACTAACTGTACAACTCAAATGTAAAAAAAGCAAATTGATAATATGTGGTGATTTTAATACAAACCTTTTAAAAGAAACCAAAGAAAAGAAACTTTTTATAAATACATTAAATATGTTCAACATGCACCCTACTATCCTGGATGCCACAAGAATAGACGGAGATACTCGAACTTGTATTGACAACATTTTGACAAATATAAAACGATACGAAACAAGCATTCTAAATATTGATGTTTCAGACCACACCGCGCAAATTATTAGTTTATTTGCAAACTTAAGCTTTTGTGAACAGTATTGGTTTGTCTACAAGAGAAAAGTGGATATTAATATGAGCATATTTTTAAAATATCTGCAACAAATTAGCTTTCAAAAAGTTTTTGAACATAACGATCCAAACGAAGCATACGAGGAATTCATACATTTATACAAATTGATATTCAATTTATGTATTCCTATGGAAAAAATAAAAATTTCTTACCGTAAAAACGTAAACTGGAAAACTAAAGGTATAAGAATAGCCAGCCAAGAGAAGAGAAAACTATTTTTAAAGTGGCAAGGGAATAAAAACTGTAATAACGATAAGACGTATAGGACTTATTCGAAGACTTTTAAAAAAGTAATCAGAGCATCAAAAAAAATAGCTAACATTAGATATATTACAAGAAGCACAAACAAAAACAAGGCCACTTGGGGTATTATAAAAAGCCACACCTCTCAGACTAACCAAATAAAAACATTTGTTGACAGTATTAAAATTGAAAAAGAACAAATAAGAGACCCATCAAAAATAGCTTCATCTTTCAACGACTATTTTATTGAACGTAATAATATTAAGGTTACTAACGTAGCACATCAAAAACCTATTAATACAATAGGCAAGAGTTTATTTCTTGGTCCGACCTCACGTGACGAAATACAAAAGACAATAAAAAGTTTACAAAGCAAAAAAAACCGCAGGATCAGATGGTATATCTATGCAAGTAATTAAGGAATCTGTAGAGTACGTAGTCGAGCCGTTAACACATATCATAAACCTAACTTTCGAAACAGGTATTTTTCCAAATAGCTTAAAAACAGCATTAATTAAACCACTTCACAAGAAAGGCTGTAAATCTGATATGACAAATTATAGACCAATTGCAATTTTACCAAGTTTTTCAAAAATTTTTGAAAAAGTTATACATAACAGAATTACTTCTTTCTTAGATGCTAATAATATTCTCAACAGCAACCAGTTTGGTTTCCGTAAGGGCAAAAATACCACTCTTGCAATATTTCAAATTTTGAAACAAGTATGGGATGAAATAAATTGTAAAAGAACTGGCATCGCAGTATTTTTAGATCTTTCAATGGCTTTCGATTGCGTCGTACATAAAATTCTCCTAGAGAAAATGGAAGCTATAGGCATACGAGGGACACCCTTGCTGTTGATAGAGTCTTATCTTAAGAGTAGATCACATTCTACAACTATCGACGTGTACAACAAAAAAACTAAAACCATTGAGAGAGTCCAATCTAAATATAAGAACATACAGCTAGGCGTGCCACAAGGTAGTGTTCTTGGCCCTTTACTGTTTCTCATTTACACTAACGAACTACCTTTAGTTATAAAACACCCTTGTGCCATGTTTGCTGACGACGCTACAATATTCATACCACAAAAACAATTAAATAAAGAAGATTTTGAAACACTTGTAATTAATTCTTTACAAACAGTCACACATTGGCTAGAATCTATCAATCTTAAAGTCAATATCTCCAAAACTAACACAATGCAATTCACAAGTTATAAAAGAGTGCCTCTCGATTTAAACATTGTAAGCAATGGAAGCAAAGTTAATGAAGTTAATGATACACCTTTTTTGGGAGTAGTTCTAGATAAACATCTTAATTGGAAAGCACATATTAATAAATTAAACAACAAGATCTCTAAATATATTTATGCTTTATCCGTTCTCAGAAACTCTGCTTCCAAATCAGCCGCGTTGATGGCGTATTATGGATATGTTTTCCCTCATCTGAATTATGGTGTTATATTTTGGGGTGATTCTGTCGACGTAGAATCCACATTCATTATACAGAAGCAATGTCTACGCAGTATTTTAAACTTAGGAAGTATGGACACATTGCGTACCAAATTTAAAATAAACAATATGTTAACACTTACCGGACTGTACATAATGGAGTTATGTATATTTTTGAAAACTAATGAAAACACATATTTTAATATAAAATCTAGTCGTGCTGCAACTCTCCGTTCAAAGTATAAATATAATATGTGCATAGTGCAAGTTAACAACGCCATGTATCATAATAGCGCATATATAAAGGCAATAAATGTGTACAACTTTTTGCCTCAAAGTTTAAAATCGCTCAATATAAATAAATTTAAGCCTTGTTTAAGGAAATGGCTAATAGACAAAGAATATTATAATATGAATGAATATTTCGGAGTAGCGTAAATTAATAAAGTGTATAGTTATTGAATGTATAAATATGTATAGTTATTAAAATGTATATTATTAAGTTTTTAATTAGTAGATAGTTGTTATTTTAAGTTAATATTGTATGTTCATTACGAACAAGACTGTTGTTACCTAATCACTACTTTAAGATCTCGTCATTGTACACAGTTATGCAATAAATATATTCTTATTCTTATTCTTATTCAGCGCCAGGTGAATGCTCGACAGCTGATTAGATGCGGCCGTGGAAAAACTGTCGGTTTACTTACAACAACGGCCTGAACCTATTGGTCTTAATCTGACACAATAGACCGGTAGCTGTGAGAGAGATAGATTATTTACGGATATCATAAAACATAAACATAAAACATCTTATCCAAAAAGTTGTACATTTTTGTATATCAACACAAACTATGACTAAATGAGTACTAGGCTTAAAAGTATAAAATATGTGTTAATGTACACTTAGTTGCTCCCTGAATCCCACACGAGGCAAATCCTATCTTGTGGGATTCAGTGCCTTCCTTAGCCTCTAATAACTAATTACGTTTTTTTTACAACTACTTTAATAATTAAACATAAAATTTAAATATATAGAAACATCATTAAGACAGCAATCTTTAGTAATGATATTATATTATAAGAATGAATCTGAGATTCAACCTATCTTCACATTTAATTTCATCAAACTCGGTTGAGCCGTTTGAGCGTGAAGAAGTAACAAACACACACACAAACTTTCGCATTTATTATATTAGTAGGATTCACCTAATTTATTTATTAACTTGAAACACATGTCCACGATTTCCTCTAAGAAGTATTTAGGTATATAAATTAACAAAGGGCCAACCGTATTGGTCTAAATCTAACACAATGAACTTTACGGCGGCTGTAAAAGATTATGTCAATTTACGTATAAGAGGTCAGCATTATCTGAAGCGATTTTTCTAATAATTTTATCACACTGCTTTAAAAATACGAGAACATGTCACGATTTTAGGGAAGAACTATTCCATCGTCTTTTGAAATAAATGTCTTCAAATTTCTTTCTTTTTCTAAGGTGAACTAATGTAGGTCATCCTACGTGGCCACCTAGATTTAACTTATTGACTCAGGCGTTACTTTGCGAAAATCCATTGTAAATAGAAGACAAAATTAAATATTTAGTGTACTTCCGCTGTGATCCGAAATCCACATTAAGACAAGTAAAGGAAAAATTAACTAAGATTAATTTTTTTCTTTGTTTATCACATAAGTTAATTTGATTCTTCTATTCTTATAATTTTTTTTTTCATACAAAGGTTGCCTGGAAGAAATCGCTATAAGGCCGCCTATTGTGCAACATAACCTAACCACAAGGCATCATCAGGAGATGCTGACTCTTCGAACTCTTCTCTCGACTTGTTGTTTGAAGAGTCAGCATCTCCTGATGATGCCTTGTGGTTAGGCGAAACAAGTGTAGAGTTAAGAATTTCCGAATTGTGATAGGTAACGTTAATCTTAATTAATCTTAGTTAATTTTTCCTTTACTTGTCTTAATTTGGATTTCGGATCACAGCGGAAGTACACTAAGTATTTAATTTTGTCTTCTATTCACCTAGATTTATGCTTAGCATCAGGAACGCAGTATGGAAAAACCCAAACAATACACAAAAATAGGTACACACAAAACATTATCGTAACATTCCACTAAAGGATGTAGCATTTCCATTACATATCCTACTAAATATAATTTGTTTTATATGTGTTTGTTTGTTACTTCACATTCAAACAATTGAACCGATTTGGGTGACATGAGGTACAGAGGCAGCTTATATCGTGGATTATCATATAGGCTAATTTTGATCCCGGAAGCAGGTAACTCCGCGAGATGAAGCTAGTCTAAATAAGTAGTTTTGCACAAAGGCAGTCTTTAGTCATAGATTTGTACAAAGTCCTTTGTGTCAAGATATCAATATATTATGTATAATATTATTATATATCGATCTGACTGTATATATTATGTACAGTCAGTATCATAATCTTCTTATATATAAAATTTCCATGTCACAATGTTAGTTACCGTACTCCTCCGAAACGGATTGACCGATTTTTACCAAATTTTATATCTATGTGTATTCAGAAGGTCTGAGAATCGGCTATTATTTTGCATACTCGCAAAACAACGTTTGTCGAGTCAGCTAGTATATATGTATATTATACAATACATATCATATGTATATGCCTAGGTTTCTACTTAATTATAATTATTATGCATTGGGTAGCATATTATCTAGCGTCATCGCCGTCCTACAACACCATACCTAACCATGACCATAGAATAATAACTAGTACTTCGTATGCCATGACACAGCTACAACCTTGTAACGCACTATTAGTTTACATAATTTAGTTAATACCGTTAATACACTGAATTAGTAGATAGTCTTTTCCGCGTGGCAGTTGATATAGGTTAGTTTTTTTAGGGTTCCGTACCGAAAAGGTAAGAACGGAACCCTGTTACTAAACCTCCGATGTCTATTTGTCTGTCACCAAGCTGTATCTCAGAAACCGTAATAGCTAGAAAGCTGAAACTTTCACATGGTATTTCCGATGCCACTATAACAACAAATACTAAAAATAAATAAATGAAAATACTAAGGGGGGTACAATAAACGTATTTTTTTTTCGAATTTTAGCTATTATATTAATAACGGTAGCTGCTAAACACTTAAAATTTTCACAGAATATATGAATGTATAAATGTTAGCTATCAAATTAAATTATAAAATAAAATAATATATTCTTAAGGAGGCTTCCTAAACAACAATGGTACGGAACACTTCATGTGCGAGCCTGACTGGCACTTGGCCAATTATTTTACTCCATACAGCTAGACATTTTCCCAGTGGCACGCGTAACCTCATAAGTTATAGAGCTCATTAGCAGGGATCGAACCCATAACCTTCGGGAAATGAGGCGTCCGCTCGTCCGACTGAGCTCTCATCGCTTCAAAAATCGTTTCGATTTCAATGAGGCTCGTATCAAAAGAGGATTCGTTAAAACAATCAAACGTGGTAACTGGATAAGTCAATAATATTCACGGAAACAGACTTTTATACTCATACTTAAAGTGAGTCATTACGGATTTTATTTTTATTTCTTTTTATTAGGCAAGGACAAGCAAGCAACTCGGTAAGTTACGTCACTTCTATTTAATTACTATGCTATATTACAGTTCTTCTTCTTCGTATGAGCTAAGTGGCCAAGCTCTGGTGTCGAATTTTCAAACCGCCCGAAGGCCTCTGACGTGGCCTAATGATTGTAAGTAATAACCTAAAAGCCGAGACCTACACATTAAAGTGTCATCAGACCCACGGTAGCACCCTGATGTAAATGCTACTTTTAATAGTCAGTCTTGAGTATAATCATTGATCACCCTTCTAAAGACGAACATTGAACACACACGAAGATTCGAACATTGCTTAACCTTGATGATCGCGTCAGATCACCTTAGTTAGTCGAGCTACAAGCGCTTTATATATAACAGTTAACTAATAACACGCTTATCCGATACCAATGGAACACATCGCTACATACATACGAGTACATAATTATGTACATATGATCGAATATTAATTTCAAATGATTCACCTCATTAAACTAGGTCTGATTGCAACAGAACGTTCTGGAAGGACAGCATTCATCGACTGAGTAATTCGATGCGTATAACTCTGAGCCTAAGGCAGTGGTCCCACCGGCGACGATGAACGAGAAACGAGTAGAACTAGAAACTATAAACGAATTGGCGATCAGCGGGAAGCGAGTGTAGTTTCGATAGTTTTGTCGCCGGGCTATAAGCGAGTGTGTAAGTGCGACGAGCGATTACTCGCGCCACTCGCTCAGTCCTGTGCAAATGCCGCACTGTATAGAAATGATGAAGCGGGCGAGTATCGCTGAACGAGTATTGCTGAGCGAATTTATTTTTGAAAGCTCGTCGCTTAAGCAAAAAAACTAGTAAAGCGAGTCGTCGCCGGCAGTGTGAACAGTCAGCGATCAACTATTTGTGTGTGCATCTGTTTTAGTTACACGAAATGTTATACCTATTGAACGTTTCTTGAGCGAGAAAATAGTCGATAGTGGCGATAGGTGGCGATTCAGCGATACACACGACTAAACTAAATTTAAAGTAGCTCTGTCTCTTTTCGTCATAAATGACCAAAAAGAGATGGTACGATCTAAACCATAGACAAAACATCTAAAATCACGTCAAACACGTCAGATTTAGAGCTGATACAATTGGGTGCGCTCTAAAATCGCTTACATTTTTCGTATTTGACGTGATTTTAGTTGTTTTGTGTGTGGTTCAGAACGTGCTGTCTCTTTCTGGCCACCTAAGACGAAAAAAGACGGGGCTTCTTTAAATTTAGTTTCGTCGTGTGTGCCGCTGAATCGCCACCAACCGTTTACTCGCCGTTGGTGGGACCACTGCCTAAAACCTGACTTCTTTGCGGTTATTCGATCCCGTATTGCTTCTTTTTGGGATAGGTACAATAGGGAGATCGAATAATGCTATACTGCAGCGCCTGTCCGGGATCTATGTACCTATATAGCCATGTTTATGGATTTTTGATATCTGTAAGAGACACCAGAATAGTAATAGGAAATAACTTGTATAAGTAGGTTATCTTTTGTTATTATAGTGGGTTATTAGAAAATAAATAATTATTCGTATTTTTTTAATTCCTCTTACTTTTAAGTTTTTTTTTACAATAAATCATATAGAAAATAAAATACTACAATCTCATAAAAAATCTAAAAGCATGCCACTTGCAGCGAGGCAAGGCCCAAGCTAGATAGATAAACTCTTTATTGGGCAGATTAGAGATACAAGTGAAAATAAAAAGTAACAACACAGAAATTATTAACAACGTGCCACGAACGGCGGCCTTATCGCTAACAGCGATCTCTTCCAGGCAACCTTTGGATGGAAAGGACGAGAAAAAGAGGGGTTGCACAATAAAGAATATTAATGCTTATAATTATGACGGAGTACTTAAAATAAACTTAAGTTAATAACATCTTCTAATATATAAAATTTCCATGTCACAATGTTAGTTACCGTACTCCTCCGAAACGGCTTGACCGATTTTTACAAGACCCGGCAAACGTTGTTTTGCCTCACTTAGGGGTATGAAAAATAGATAGTGTAGCTTAAATCATTTGGAGTTAACAGATAATTGTGACTGCCAAATAATAACAGACAATAATTAGCAATAAATTAAAATTGAGACTATAATTTGAGATTTAAACTATCCTATCTCTCAAGTTGGATCGAACTGCACATGGTGTGCGAATTTTATTATAATCGGTTAAGTGGTTTAGGAGTCCATTGAGGACAAACATTGTGACACGAGATTTATATATATTAATTTTTTTATTTATTTATTTATTAAGAAGATTATAACTTCGGACGCCTGAAGTATTCGCAAAAAGCTCGCCTAGCTTAATATAGGCTAGGTATGTGGGTATAACTAGTTTAAGTTATGCAAATTTAAGTTCATAGTCTAGACCAATCTAGTTAAACCAGTATTATCCAGACAAAGTAAAGATTACACGTGCCGTAAATTGAATTTTAATTACGAATCACCGAGACCTGCGAAGGTTATTAATAATTAAACTTTTGCGGTTCTTTTAATGCGATGTCTTGATAACGAAGGATATGGTTATCGTGTGTACGTACACGAAAAGGCGATAAGTAAATAAACATATAAAAGAATTGGCCAATTGCGAGTTGGGCTCGCGTTTGAAGGGTTTCGTACCATTGTTGCATGGGAGCCCGCCTCAAATATTTATTTTATTTAAAATTTAATATTTTAATTTGAAAGGTAATGTTCATTTATACATTCCATGAAAATTTTAGATGTCTACATGCTACCGTTATTGAAATATAGCAAAAAATACGAAAAAAACACGTTGTTTTTAAAACACTGTTTTACTCTATTATATATTTTTTATTTTTAGTACTCGTACTTTTTGTTATAGTGGCACGGGAAATACATATCTTGTGAAAGTTTCAGCTTTCTAGCTATTACGGTTTCTGAGATACAGCATGGAGACAGACAGCGGAGTTTTAGTTATAAGGTCCCGTTTTTACCTATTAGGTACGGAACCCTAAAAAACGTGAGGCTACGTAATGGAAATCCAATAAAAATATACAAGTTTAAATAGGTATCTATGTCACATAGCTTCACTATATGTGGCTTCTTTAATTTCGATCCTATTAATATGTCACTAGAATCGAAATACGAGTGGATAAATTCTTTGTACACACCTAAGTAGGTAAGCCATATTTTTCACATGATTAGCCCCATACTAAACCATTTCTTACACAATTGATATACTACAGTTACATACATAAATACTTTATATCGATACATACATATATTGTAATATATGTATATACCCAGACATCAAACAAATTTAGTTTATCACAAAAATGTTGGCACTGCCGGGAATTGAACCCGGGACCTTCTGGTTGGCAGTCCGGCATGGTAACCATTACGTGTTTACCGAATACAGGTGGCAAAAATAGCGGCCTTTATGCTAAAAAGTATAACTTGCAGGCAACCATAGGAAGGACAGTGACTATAAAACATGTGTGTACAACAAAGAATATTATTATCTTATATATAAAATTTCCGTGTCACAGTGTTTGTTACCGTACTCCTCCGAAACGGCTTGACCGATTATTACCAAATTTTATATGCGTATTCAGTAGGTCTGAGAATCGGCTACTGTATATTTAGTTTTTTTTTTATTAAGGCAAAACAACGTTTGCCGGGTCAGCTAGTAAATATATACAAATATAGTACATACTATTATATACACACCATAATACATAATTAATAATGAATACCCTAAAGTACTCATGTGTTGACAGCTTGTCTAACTATACATAGATGATTCACAAGATATGACTACATACCATATGCCCTATAAATATAGCTATATATATATATATATAGTGGCCTTCTTATGTACGTAGCGAGGTTTGTGCGAGATGTTTACGTACGAGTATAAGTGCCAATTAAACAGTTTACACTTGTTTTAGGCACTTTAAATGACTTCGCCTTTGGAAAACAATAGGTAGCCAAATACAAAGCACTTTGAAGAGATAATAGCTCAGTCGGGCGTGCGACCGTCTTACGTGCCGTAGGTCCTAGGTTCGATCACCGTCAGCGACCCCAAGATTTCGATGAAGGAAAATATCGTGAGGAAACCATAGAGCTTTGTCTAGTGCGTGCTTAGCTTGCAATCACGTTTAAGTTGAAAAATCTGTCGGCAAGCATCTATCTACTCTAAGTGTGTACCGGTAACCTCTTTTAGCCAGTTATTCCAGACTAGACATGGTCCACTACGCCAGAATGTCGCTGACTCGTGTAGTTACGCGTTCTGTTAGTCAAATGCCTAGCAGAACAGTGAAAAAAAAATTAAACTCGGAAATAGGAATAGAAAATTTATTCATAGCAGATGACTCTTCTAAAATAAATACATTACGAAATATCACATCAATATACAACAGAAACTGTTCATGTATAAAGTTAATGTCCATATTTTACTAAAAGTAATGAGGCAAACAATTAGACAGCCATAAAACAATCACAAAATAATGCTGATATCTTATGCCCAGTATATGTTACATTGTGTGCTGGCGTGGCCAGGATACGCCAGACAAACCTTACATTATTTTCTCCCTAACATTATACAATCTTGTATATTATAATACAACTCCTGCTATAATTCATATAGATACAGCTTCTTACAGATATAAATACTTTGATTTATTAAAATAATAAAAAAAAACAGTGAAAATGGTGTGTAAAGGCACTTGCTGAAGACATTTCTAAATAATTGATAAAATAGTTTCTAGATGCTACAGACAATTCTTTCTGCTCACAGTGAGTGTCCAAATAAGTCCTCTCTAAAGTAGGTCATAGAATAGAGCAATAGAGGAAGTAGAAAAGTGCACAAGTGGCTCTAGAGATGCGGCCGTTATGAGAATTAGCGCAAAATAAGATCCTAATCTTTAGGCTTGTACGAGTTTGTGATCGGTGTCATTAGCTGTCATGTCAAAATCATTGTTATCCCCATACATTCATTCAGCTTTTGTCTTTTAAAAATATCTACAAAAACACGACTATGAATGTACTATTCTCGTACTTGCCCACTGAACATAAGATCTCAGTCTAATCGCGCATAAATAAAAATAATCATAACAACTAGCGATTTACCGTAAAAATATTATTGCGTTATTTTATTTACACTAAATTGCTATAAAACATTCTAAATCCAGGCAGATATCGCGCGCGAACAAACACACTATTCGATTTCGTTTATCTGTCGCACTTATCACATCGTATCGTCGACGTCACGAAGAAAGGGTTCACGTAGGTACACCTAGATAACAGGATCCGACTTATATGTTGATGGGCTGGGGCCCCATGTCGTACGAGTGCTGGGTGACGGGCGAGGAGGCCCCGTAGTCGGGCGTGGCGGGCGGCGAGCGCGGGGACTCCAGCGGCCGCGTGAGCACCGGCGCCACGTACTCGGCGCAGCGCACGGCGGCCTCGGGCTGCAGCGGCGCCGGCGGCGTGCAGCTCGGGAACGGGCTGAGCAGCACCAGCGTGCCGAACGCCACCACGGAGGCCATGATGAGGATGACGGTGCGCGCCTCGAAGCCCGCGCGCAGCCCCGCCCAGGCCGCCATGTTGACGAGCAGCAGCAGCACGGAGACGCGCACCAGCCGCACGGCCGTGGCGTGGATCCGGCCGCCGCCCACGCCGCTCATGTCGCACGGCCCGTACGCGAAGTACAGGTTGTGCTTGTCGCCCGCGTGCTTCAGCCCCATGTAGAGCAGGCCGCACGGCGCGATCAGCGGGCACGCCAGGCTGTACACCATCGTGATGGAGAAGATGGCCAGGCTCCACGCGTAGTGCACGCCGAAAGGGAACTCGTACAGAATAGCCTTCTTCACGTAGCTCTTCTCCGCCTTCGACTTGGACTGCACCAGGTACCACACGTACAGGAACAGCTCCGGGAAGCGGATCAGCTCCAACGCGGTCCCGATGAAGCTGGAGGTTATCACGTAGTTCACGAAAAAGGCTCCCTTGTCGGGAAGGAACACGCAGTCCCAGCGCATCGTGTCGTTTTCGTGGTGGAACGTCCACGTCACAAATGCCTCCGCGCTGGCCAGACCCAAAGACGGCAGTATGAGCGTCATCAGCAGGAGAAACGAGACAGTCTTTGTCATGATGGAATAGTTTTGTTGGGATTTGGTCCAATGGGAGAGGAACTTGTCTGTGAACGAGACGATCGCCGGCATGACGGCGGCCATCGTCCACAGCAGCAGGGTCGGGAGGAACTCGAAAATAATAGCACTCAGTTTGTTGCTGAACGTATCGGGCTTGGCAATGATTGTGTTAAATATGTTCACGACTATAGCTGGAGTAGTTAGGAAGAATAAAACTATGAATAGACAGAAGTTGACAACAATGGCCTTCACATACCAAACACCAGGTTGAACACTGAGGTTCTCCCAAATGATGTCCGAGGGGTTTGTAGCGTGAGACAGCACCCATCCTCGGTGCAGACTGAAGTGATTTATCACATGCTCTGCCAGTTGATATGAAGGGAGAGTTAAAAATGCGATTCCGAGAGGATCATTCATGACGATGGCTCGACATCTCTTAGCTTCATCTTGCAGTCTTTTCTCTTCAGCAGTGTAGAACTCCAGAGCGTCCACTTCAGGGCCGCACCACGTCGGCTTCACAATGATACGCTTCCCAGTTTTTCTAAAGTAAGTATTGGTGTAGATGAGGGCTTCGGTCACCATTTCCCTCTCCTCCTGCACACTCTGCAACTTGTTAATATTGTATGCCAGGCGCAGATCCACTATCTGGATATGTGGGAAGTTGTGAGCAAAGTAAGCTCTTATGGTGGACTCATTTCTATCTGCCTTTGATATGTTGGTAATCATAATAGTGCCTGTCATAGATTTAGGCACGGGTTTGCGGCCTGTACACCTCCTCATGATCAATACGGAGACGGGCAGGAATGATATGCTGATGATGGTGTGCACCCACAGCCAAGTGGAGCTGCCCGTGAGGTTGGACAGGGTGGTTCGGCTGAAGGTGCTGGCGTCCACCTGCAGGTTGGTGCCCTGGAAGTTGATGGGCAGGATGATGCCGATGGAGACGACCGTGACGATGAACATGAGGGTGATGGCGTGGCGCTGGAAGGACAGGTAGTGCACGGCGTCGGGCCCGCACTTGGCCAGCACCTGCTCGCGCGTCACGCGGTACACGGCCGGCAGCCACGTGAAGAAGCCCTCGTCGATGCTGACCGACTCGTCGGCGCTACGCTGGCGCTCCACGAGCGAGTCCCCGTCCCCGCCGCGGTAGAACAGGTTGGTCCAGCGGCTCTTGGAGCGCTGCACGAGCGCCATGCGTCCGTAGTTCCACGCCGTGCGCCGCAGCACCGAGAACAATAGGATCAGCAGGGACCATGCTATCAAGTTCAGGATCAGAGTCTGCGGGATGCCGTTGTAAGCTCCGGTGATGATCACGTTTTGCGAGGGGTTCACCAGCATGCAGCCCTCGTCGTCCGTTCCGTTGGACTTGTTCGCTGCCAACGAGAACGACAATATTTCGTTCGTTTTACGATTCATTTTTGATGTCGCAACACGGTCACTCGGGCGATGGAGAAAGTATGCACATAATGCGACTCCCACTAGGAGCACGAAAGCACACTTCACGTAAAACTTATTGGAATACAGTTTCGCGACGAACATTCGACACCATCTGGAAAATCTATTGTTATTTTCAGAAATTATGATAACAAAACCGCGAGTGACGTCTGCTCAGCCAGCGACAGACAGAAAACTAAAGTGTTGTGAATTGTGATTCATTTGATGAATCCGATTAGAGAATTGCGATTCCGAGTAGGAGTAAATCGTCACCATTTAATCGATTATTATTTTATTTTGACAGTACGGTTTTTCTGTAATAGAGTTCTATAGAAATATTTTGAGGTAGGTAGGTTGGTACTTTATTTTAACAATATAACAATATGAGTAAAGCGAACGAAGATTTATGAGTAAATTGGCAGCATTCGTATTCTTATTTATATGACAATATTTTAATCCAACTAATCACCACTAAATTTTAGACAAGTACGACATATTATTAAATAAACTATTAAACCATTATCAGTAAAGTAATTGTCGAATAATTGCTAATTTTCTAGAGCTCCTGACATCAATTTATTGGATCATTTTTGCATAGATCGCAACAAAACATTATTTCTGAAAAATATAATAATATTGTATAATAATTGGAAGTAGTTTACGAAACAATATTGTTGAAGAAAACAGCACTTACGGCACGAGACTAGTTCTCAGTGTAAGTGCTGGTCGCCATATCACATCATAAAAATAACTAAATTAAAAAAAAAGATAAATAGTAGTAATTATATTCTCAAACGATTTTATATCCATTTCCTACAAATCGATTAAGAACAGCATTGCACATCCCTATAATAAGAATGCCTTTGACACCTTTGACATTCTAATTTTGCGTTCCATTCATCACCTTACAATGAGAATTAAATATTATGTATTATAAAAATTGTTTCTTTAAATAGCTAATCTAAAATTACAATTTATTTAAATGGTATATACTTGCTCTATATAAGTTAATAAATTCAGTACAAAATAAATGATTCAAAAATATTTTCTTTTTGCTTTGCATTATTGTGAAATCATCACAAAGCGCAAACATAAACGTAAAACAGAATGTACGCTAAAGTGAGATGGCTAGATACAGAAGTTAACAATTAAAAGAGAGATAAACATAGATTGAGCAATTTATAGTATGAAAAGCGATTTCTGAAATTCGTAAAGAAGTTCGGCCGTTCGATTAACTTGTTATAAATTTGATTACAAAATAAATGATTTTACATTTCATGTATCAATGTAATTATGGCTGATTTCGATTGGAACAATTATTTAGAAACAATCAAAGGTGTTGCAGTTCCAGAAGAATTATTTTTACATGTAAGTACTACATATTCAATTTACTACATACATTAAAATCAGTCGCGTTGTATAATATTTTTTTAGATTTTGCTCTATTTTTAGTATGCTAATATTAATTAGCAAATCATTGATTACGGTTAATATATAAATTGTTATATTTATTGTAAAAAGTTCGGGAAAATATAAGACACCTGAGCAAGTAAGATATAAATGTAATAAATTCTATTTTTATCCTCATATCGCAGTCATTTAATTACATTATACTATTCATCCTATTTTTCGCATTTCAAACATGAAAGATGTTTCAATGTTTTCTTTTCAAATAGTTTTATATGGTTTCATAAAAATATTGATGACCATATGGAAAAGGATCTTACTTGGGTAATGCATTGTCTTGCTTTAGTTTCGAGATCAATGGCACTGAGAATATCGGTACGACACGTCCGATAGCGTAAATAACATAACTAGTATGCATAATTAAAATAAATTACTACAAAGAATATACTGTAAATATAATAATACTGTCACAGAAAATATAAAGGAATCATCAGAAATTAAGGAACCTAATGATAATAGCTAAAAAAATAACAAATAAAAATGTATACTTAGTAAAAAGATCATAACTAACATACCTACTTATTAAAGTAAAAATGGTTCTATTGAAAACTAACTTAAATAGGGCCACCCATTCTAGGTCATGCCACTTATTGTATGTGACTTATGTATTTACAATTAAGTACAATGTTATTTAGCACAAATATACATATATTGAGCAGGCATGTTTAACTTTTATTTGTAGGTACATGAGAAACTTAGAATAAAAAATATGTTTTAACTTTAACTATATGTATAATATGTTTGCTTGATAATGAAGTTTAATTAAACATGTTTATATAATATCATTAAGAAACAGCTACTTATTTAAAATTAAATTAAAAACTACACAAAAAATGATTAAATAGGTACAATCAAATCAAGAAACTCTGCCATTTTTGAAGTCAGTTAATAACTATATTTAGGTGTATATATGTACAATGTAAACAACTTTAGACAATTTACCTGTTTGATGTTTGGACAAAATCACGAGTTTCTGTTTTATAAATTATATACATTTTACACCATATTTTAATGATAAGATTATTATAACTTTATTAATGTAATAGTACCTTTAAATGTCATTATATTTTGCAGGAAAATTTATCTTTTGTCATTTTATTAGAATATTTTTGACAAATATTATGGAAAATGAAATGAATTATTAATGGTTGTGATGTTTCTTTTTTGTATTGACTAATAATTAATACAAATACCTAATTATTAATAGATTTAAAAAAATTGCCATAGTAACAAATGTATACAGTTCTTAATTACTATTTATATGATAATTTTGATATTTATATTCTGAAAACTTTATGATGGACGGTCATGTGTCTCTGACGAAAATCATATTAATTTGGTAAACAAATTAGACTACAAACAAACCTCTTTACTGTTTGGTATTCAAATTGATACTATTCCTTGTGATGGTAGACATCATGTAAATGTACATATCAGGTACTTTATTTAACTTTAAACAATGTATAATGCTTTACACTTAAGGTTTTCCCATGCATTTGCCTCAATTGGGCAGCACAATTATTTAAATTTCATTTTAGTTGTATAAACTAACTTATATATTTATTACTATGATTTAAATTTGCTAGTATTGGCTAATAGCTGGTATTTGCTTGATAAACTGATGTTTATAAGAAACTTCTTTACTGTTTATAAACATCTACCTATTACATATACCTACTTACTTTTAAATTGCTGCAATAAGGTATCTAACATAATAAATAAAAATTAGTTTTTAACCGACTTCAAAAAGGAGGAGGTTATATATTCGACGTGTATGTATTTTTTTTTTATTTTATGTATGTTCACCGATTTCTCAGCCATTTGTGGATCGATTCTCAAAATTCTTTTTTTAATTGAAAGAGTATGGTTCTGAATTGGTCCCATTGTCACCAAAACTGGTTCTGATGATGGACTCCTAGGGAAATCGAAGAAAAACCTAAAAAGTTAGGTTATTTTTACGCATGAAGAGAGATTCTAGCTCGTTTGGCTGTACTGATATTCATGAAATTTGAGAAGAAAATAGGTAAGACTATGTGTTAACACATACGCTACTTTTTATCCCGAAAATAAATACTATTCCCGTGGGATGCACCAAATAACATATAAATCTTTTTAACTTCTTCACGCTCGAACGGTTGTACTGACATTGATGAAATTTGGAATGAAGATAGGTTAGACTATGTGTTTACACAAAGGCTACTTTTTATCCCGAAAATAATTATTGTTCCCGTGGGATGCACCAAACACATGACACACTGATTTCGCTAAAATTTGATATAGGGGGTAGACTAGACCTTGTATAACACGAAGGTTACTTTTTATCTTAAAAGTCATTGCTATTCCCGTGGGAAGCCCAAATAACTGGATAACCTATTTTACTTCTTCGCGCTCATACGGCAATACAGATTTCGCTCATAAAATTAGCAGCCTGGCTAACAAAAGTAATCTGACGCGAACATCGAGGCTAAGCAACGGCCCATGCGGCCAGTCTTTGGATGGGTAACCATGCACAAGACTTCCATAAAAAAATATGATATTTTCATCTGGGCGTTACTGTGCTTCGGATAACACGTTAATTTGTTGGGCCTGGACCACTACTCTTAGTACAAGCAGGGGTCAAACTAAATCAGGGGCTTGAAAAACTCTCGACGCCAGAGCTTGGCCACTTGGGTCATACTTAGTGGAAGAAGGAACTGTAAAATTTGATATATTAATAGACAAGACCCTCGAACGGATAAGGAAAATATTTACGCGCTCGCTTCGCTAGGAGTTATCCCGCTTCGTTCGAATTTCCCCCAGGATGTTCTGGGCTTATGACACTCCAAATATTATATAATTTGTGCTGCTTTGGACTTTTTTATGCTCAAACGGTTCGAACAAATACGGTGAAAATTTTCGCGCTCGCTTCGCTCGCGCATAGCTCGCTTCGCTCGCATCCAGCTTGCTTCGCTCGCAATTGGTTCTTGTACGTTTTGACACAACAAACATTATGTAATTTGTGCTGCTTTGGACTTCTTTATGCTCAAACGGTTCGAACAAATACGGTGAAAATTTTGGCGCTCGCTTCGCTCGCGCATAGCTCGCTTCGCTCGCATCAAGCTCGCTTCGCTCGCAATTGGTTCTTGTACGTTTTGACACAACAAACATTATGTAATTTGTGCTGCTTTGGACTTCTTTATGCTCAAACGGTTCGAACAAATACGGTGAAAATTTTCGCGCTCGCTTCGCTCGCGGATAGCTCGCTCCGCTCGCATACAGCTCGCTTCGCTCGCAATTGGTTCTTGTACGTTTTAACACAACAAACATTATGTAATTTGTGCTGCTTTGGACTTCTTTATGCTCAAACGGTTCGAACAAATACGGTGAAAATTTTAGCGCTCGCTTCGCTCGCGCATAGCTCGCTTCGCTCGCATCCAGCTCGCTTCGCTCGCAATTGGTTCTTGTACGTTTTGACACAACAAACATTATGTAATTTGTGCTGCTTTGGACTTCTTTATGCTCAAACGGTTCGAACAAATACGGTGAAAATTTTCGCGCTCCCTTCGCTCGCGCATAGCTCGCTTTGCTCGCAATTGGTTCTTGTACGTTTTGACACAACAAACATTATGTAATTTGTGCTGCTTTGGACTTCTTTATGCTCAAACGGTTCGAACAAATACGGTGAAAATTTTCGCGCTCCCTTCGCTCGCGCATAGCTCGCTTTGCTCGCAATTGGTTCTTGTACGTTTTGACACAACAAACATTATGTAATTTGTGCTGCTTTGGACTTCTTTATGCTCAAACGGTTCGAACAAATACGGTGAAAATTTTGGCGCTCGCTTCGCTCGCGCATAGCTCGCTTCGCTCGCATCAAGCTCGCTTCGCTCGCAATTGGTTCTTGTACGTTTTGACACAACAAACATTATGTAATTTGTGCTGCTTTGGACTTCTTTATGCTCAAACGGTTCGAACAAATACGGTGAAAATTTTCGCGCTCGCTTCGCTCGCGCATGGCTCGCTCCGCTCGCATCCAGCTCGCTTCGCTCGCAATTGGTTCTTGTACGTTTTGACACAACAAACATTATGTAATTTGTGCTGCTTTGGACTTCTTTATGCTCAAACGGTTCGAACAAATACGGTGAAAATTTTCGCGCTCGCTTCGCTCGCATCCAGCTCGATTTGCTCCCAATTGGTTGCCTGCCTGGCACACGCCAAATTTTTTCATCGCGAAGTTTATTTGGCTCTCCATAGCTAAAACTTAAACAAAATATCATTACCAACCACTAAAAATGTAAAAATAAAATTGTTTTAAAAAACAAACAACCGACTTCAAAAACACAACTAAAAAGGGAAAAATAATTTTAAGCCTAAATCAAATCAAGAATATATAAATAGAATAGGAGAGTTTATTTCATGTACTTATAAAAAACTATTTGCAATTTTTAGTAATCCTGTATTCTTGAAGTCGGTGCCATCTAATAAGAACAAATTAAAACTATTTTCAATTGTCTTTCTTTGCTGGCACCGACTCCAAGAATACAGGATTACTAAAAATTGCAAATAGTTTTTTATAAGTACATGAAATAAACTCTCCTATTCTATTTATATATTCTTGATTTGATTTAGGCTTAAAACTATTTTTCCCTTTTTAGTTGTGTTTTTGAAGTCGGTTGTTTGTTTTTTAAAACAATTTTATCTATTAGTAAAATGTCTGGCAAAAAATGACTTGGCAAATAATTGAAAACACAAAAAGGCACTGTAGTAATGCAAGTATGCAACTTTAATTCTTTGTTACATTATTTTTAATTCAATGACTTGAAATAAAAGTTGAAATTACACCTACTGCATATTATTCTGAAGGTTTCAAGTTTGATGTATTAAGTAAGACAAATTATTAATACTAATTTGAATTTGTAATTCCAAATGTCAGGTAGAAGCCAGCCTCAACAATGGCATCAAGCAACGCATGCTGCTGGAAGTGGCTCACAAGTACAACCCTGACGTCTACTGGATAGCTGAGATCACCATGGTCTGCGGACATTTACTGAGGATCAAATTCATTGGAGCAGATTCTGACTTCTGGTGTGATATATCCACCACCAAAGTTCATCCTCTTGGATGGTGCGGCAAATATGATGAGCTAATTGAGCCACCTGATGAAGTTAACGAGAAATATGGAGATACAATCATAGAGATCATGAAAAATGCCCTCTTGGATGGGCAGTCAGTGTCCATAGAGGCTCTGAACAACAAGGGCCTCTCACCTATAGATAGGATCAAAGTTGGGATGAAGGTGGAAGTTCAGAACACTTTGGACCCTTACAGATATTGGATTGCTACAGTAAGTTGGTTCTATAGGATTTATTTTAATGTTTATTATGTATTGGAGTGAGTGTCTAGCGACATGTTTTTCAATTTATGTGTGGATTTGCACTTGCTTTATGTTAATGGAAAACCTTGTGAGGTAACCAAAATGTTTGAGGATTAAACGAAATCTGTAAGCAATTTAGGAAAAATGGCACATTTAGTTTGTAAAGTATGAAGCATATATCTAAATTGGTCGTTTGTCCGCTGGATGAACAATGCTCCAGTTGTTCGTCCAGCATTAACGACACTACAGCAGATGTGTCGCAAATCTAGTCTAGACGGCAAGACAGGAGGACAGGCCTTTAGAGCCAGCAGAAGGATATAGTATATAATCAGTTTTGAATGATGATGATGATTATTATTCAAATTCAAATTATTTATCATTTATTTCAGACATAGTCCATATTACACATACTATACAAAGCAATATTTATTGTTTGTTCAATGTAATATTTTGCCATCATAACACTGTTTTCCTGTATTCTCAAATACAGCATTACCTCATCAATAAGGTAAATTTGGCACCAAATGAAAAAAACATGATAAATAGACATATTTGAATTTATTTGACATTTAATTAATATACATATTCATTTATACCTTTAACTTTTAAGTTTTTTACAATAAATCATATAAAAAATCAAATACAAAAATATTATAAAAAACCTAAAAGATAGTAGGTATGGTGTGCCACTGCTAAATATTATTATTTTTATGTCATTTTTTATTATTATCTAACACATGCTTTCAATGACATTACTTTCTAAAGCAGTAAAGATATGTTGATACTCATAATGCACATAATTTTGCAAATAAATTTATCTTTATCTTTAAATTTCCTTCAATTTGCAGGTGTCAGAAAACGTGGGCGGTCGCCTGCTCCTGTCTTACGACGGTGCTGATGATGACCTAGAAAAAATTTGGATCTTCTTCTCCAATCCACGACTCAGCAGTTTTGGCTTTGTTACTAATAAGGTCTGTAGTTTGTTTTTGTCTTATTACATTTACTTCTTAAAATGTAACATTTTCCTAGGACATAATCTCTAAAGCGCTACATTTTTAATTACAAAACAAAATACAAATACAATAGTTTTATTTATCTTTAACAGTGGTGTACATACCTTAAATTTAACACTTAAGTTTACAAGGAATACAATTGAGAGAGAGTTTATGTTGGCAAACTGCCGAGCCTGGTCCTGTACAGCTGGCTGCAGCACTCCTGCCGGTGCACGCCTCTAATTGTGATTGATAATGTGTATGTATTTTATTTGCAGGGCTCTCCATGGCAGTTGAAGTATCCAGGCAAAGTGAACAAGTTCTCCTGCAAAAATAAACTGAGCACCCAACTGAGGCAGAGCAATGAAGAATCTATCATTGAGCCCACTCCGGCAGACCTATTTCAGGTAATCATTTTTTTTTTTTTTTTTTAGGTATCTCCTTTGTTTAAGTTTTTAGCAAATATAAATATATTTGCTAAAAGTTTTTAGCAAATATATTTATAGAATATTTATCATTTTATTATTATCAAAATATCTTATTTACCTACAGAATATTTTTTTTTTTAATTTTATAAATTAAGTTAAAATATCTTATTTTTATTTAATTTGATGAGTAGAAGTCTAAATTTAACTATCGGAATCCAAACCAGCTTAGCAATAATTTATCATTTATCCAATTATCAACTTAAGATCAAGAAATGTAAAAATATAAAGACTCCCTAAGAGGAGCCCCCATGTCCTAGCATGTCGGACCCATCACTCCACTGGCCATAGTCGTTAAAAACATTTTTTTTTGCATTCATAATCAACAAGCTTTTGATGCCAGAATGCTTTTTAATATAAGAAAATCTAGCGTTTTAATTCTCACTTTTCCTGCATTTATAACCTAATTTTTCTTTGTTTATCTCTTCACAGCCAACCCAAAATCTAGAAGCACACAGCTTCGTGACAGGAATGAAGCTGGAGACCCTCGACCCTCAAGACATGAAGTGCATCCGGCCAGCCACCGTCGCCAAGGTCTTCAACAACTTCCACTTCCTGGTGACGGTGGACGACCACCAAGAAGACTACGAACAGTCGAAGATGGCGTGGCTGTGTGACTCCAGCCACCCATACATTTACCCCATAGGCTGGGCGGAGCGTCACAAGTTCCCCATTAAACCCCCAAAGATCTGGAAGGAAGGCGATTTCGACTGGGACGAGTATTTGACCATGACTTCCTCAGTCCCTGCTCCCGATTACTGCTTCTCCACCAAACAGCCTCTAGAAAAGATCGAAGTTAACATGAAGCTGGAAGCGGTTAACCCACAGAACCACGAAGAGATCCACGTGGCTTCCATAGAAGCCATCGCAGAACACATGCTTTGCATTGAGTTGTTGCCGATCGGAGAGAAGTTCTGGTGTTCGCAGGACAGCGACTTACTGTTCCCTGTCGGCTGGTGTGACAGTAACAACTACGCGTTACACATTCCCGATCTAAACGCGAAAAAAGACGCGGAGAAACCAAAGGAAGAGCCAAAAGTTGCTAAGGAAGAGAAGAAATCGTCCGAGGAATGGTGTGACAGGATATTTTTCAACTATAAATGTTACGCCGGACCCTCGATAAGTAGGAATAAGTTGTCGCAGTTACCTAAACACGTGGGCCCGGGGCCTCTGTGCCTGGTGCTGAAGGAGGTCCTCAATAAAATAATCTCGGCGTCGTACAAGCCGGCGAAACTGCTGAAGGATTGGGAGAGCGAGGGGGCTCCTGAGGAAGGAATGAGGCTCGAAATGTTGAGGGCGAAGTGAGTACAAATTACTGACCTTACGTATTAGGGGTGTGCATAAAACCTCAATAAGTTTCTCTTCTTAATCGTTAACATCGTTATAAAGAACTACTTATTTGTATAAAAATAATCATTAGTAATCGAACCTTTAAATAAAATATGGAATCGTCTTATTAAGGCTTTAAACACTCATCGGTAAACGAATGCTTCAATAAAATATTGAAACTATTTAAAACGACTGCATGTTCATAAACCATAATATCAGTCGCACGTCGAATCGACACGATTGGCACAGGATCGAGATGAATGGCATATTAAAAGAGGCCTATTCCTAGCAGTGGGAGAGAACCGGTTTTGGATGATGGTGATGATGATGGCTGCCATGTTACGGGTGTTGATACTAGTTCTGTCTGTGTCCAGGTTGAAGTCGAGTACGTATCACGCATACGTGCCGGTGGTGTCGCGCGGGAGTGGAGTGCGCGCCTTCTGCCGCGGCGTGTGCGCGCGCCTGCAGGCCTGCCCCAGCCTCTTCGGCCCCGACGAGTACCCCGAGCGCTGCCCCAACAACTGCCAGCTCGTCGGCAAGGCTACCTTCCGTGAGTACTACTACCCACATCAGACTGACATATTCTTCTTCTTCTTCTTCTTAAGCTGAGAGGCCAAGATCTGGTGTCGAGAGTTTTCAAGCCCCCTTAAGGCCTCTGACTTGGCTTAACGACTGCTTTTACTAAGACTAACGGTCTGGACTTACATTTTAACGTGACATCCGACCTACGGTGAGATGCTAGCGCCCAGATGAAAATGCCACTTTTAAAAAACAGTCAAGTTCAATTCATCAAGTTGTGTATGGTCTTCATCCAGACTCCGTCCACATTGACCGGTGCTTAGCGTTCATGATTGCGTCAGATCGCCTTAGTTAACCGAGTTACAGGCACATTAAAAAAGTCTTAAGTTCCATTTGGCCTGTAATATAAGTCGGATATTACGTTATATTGTAGGCCGGCTACAGGCTGTTAATCACAAATAGTTGTTGTGCGGCTCAAACGTACTGAGAAAACACAGCATTCGTCATCATTGTTAGGTCTTATTTCTAAGTCTCAAACTGAATATATTTGACGTAGTCCCTACAACAATAAGATCTGCTCAAAACTTACAAAAATATCTATTTCTAGATAACGGCACTGAACGTCGCGGCCGACCCAAGGGCAGCCATAACGGGAGGAGGAGAAAGAGAAAGTGCGTCACAGAGAAACGGGAGAAGGAACAGCCGCAGGAGGTTGAGAACAAAGACTGCGAGTCAGTGGAGAGCGAGGGCTCCGCGCCGCCCTCCGAGCCCGGCACCAGGCCAGGCTCGCCGGACTCCACGGACGACAAGAAACTGCGCAAGCGCGAGCCCAAGCAGACACACCCCAAGCTGGAGATGAAGACCCGAGGCGCCAAGCTACCCAACTTCGCTCTCCAGATCAAGGAGGCGCACTGGACCAAGAAAGACGTGGAAACCATCTACAACAACTCCTGCGCCAACAAGAAACAAAGCCCCAACTCGCAATACAGCGACACTGAGAACGAAACCAACGAGAGCAGCACACACTCGCGAGATAAAAACATATCCGACGTCTCCGATAGCGAGGAGCCCGAGCTCAAGAAACTTAAATTCAGCAGCTACGACCCCTTGCCGTCCGATAACAAGATGTTCGAGAAGGACATCGCCATGAACTGGACGAATGGGAAGCTCAAGCTGTCTCAGAATCCCCTGGAGTGGTCCGTGGACGACGTGTACGCGTATCTGAGTAACACTGAGGATTGCAAACTGATTGCGGATAGAATGAAGCAGGAAGAAATCGACGGTGCGGCGTTTGTCATGCTAGATCTCGCGGTCATCAGGGAATTCTTGCATATGAAGAAAGAGTTCGCCTTACAGCTCAGCAAGCATATAGAGATGATAAGGTGGTATACGGCTAATTATGAAAACGGTGAATCATGAATTTATATACCTATTAATTATTAAGTTTTATGTAATATACACGATGCATTCTTTATCTAGTCCAGAATAAATATGTTGACTTTTGATGGTTTATTTTTGAAAATATATCAAAGCAATCACACAATAGTGCTCTTGCGGAATTTGCGGCAGAGTTGACTACATAGTCTGGACAGGAAAGACTTGGGGCCTTCACTGCGGTCCGCGTTGCGAACGAAATCTTCATTCGTATATATGTTTTTCTTGGCGAAGGACACCTTCACCGGTATCTCCCGGTCGGGCCCATTTCGTCCGCTCGCCTCGTAATCATGCTTTATGTGTTTTTCCAACTCCATCTTTTTAGCGGCTACTTTCCTCAAATTGTCCGCCGACGCTATGGATTCGGTAGTCTGCTGGCGTTTCGGTTCCTTTAGGTTAAATTCGGATAGCATGTTGCGCCCGATCAAATTTATCTCCACGCGTGGAGTTCCGGAGAGGAAGAAAATGTTGTAATTCTCTTCCATGTCCGACGTCTTTTTCGTTTGGGCGCTATGGGCGTCCGTGGAGTCGGTCTGGTAGTTTTCGTTCTTGAAAGCTTCCAGGAACTCTGTGCTGGATGCGTCTCGAGGGGCGGAGTCTCCGGAGCTGCTGATGCATATTTTTTGGTTGTCAACATCGCTGGCTATCTCCGAGTGGCGGCTACCCTTGGCCAGCGAGTTCTCGGAGGACATGATATGCTCGAACATGTCCTTGATGAACTGCTCCATGTCGTCGACCGAGCCCTCTTTACTCTTGTTCAGGATCTCGTGGAACCTCCGCTTGTAATGTTCGAAGTCGGTCATGCACGTGTAGAAGTTGTCGAAGATCTTTTCGACGGTGATTTTGAAGAACTTGATGTTAGACTCGAGGCTGCTGAGCGAGCCGTCCTCGGTTTGCAGCTCCTGCGATACGTTCTGGTATATTCTCCGCTCCAAGCTGTCGAGGTCGGAGTCGGTCAAGCTTTTGTTGTTTGGTCTTTGTTTGATGAAGACTTTATCGGAATCCTTGACGGGTAGTTCGTCGTGCTCGTAGTTTTTGTAATATTCTCCGTCGTAGCCAAGCCGGCTGCAGCCGGTGGTGGTCCTAGTGTCCTCGGAGCCGCCATCCGCAGAGCTCCTAGGAACGGCGGATGATCCCGATACGCTGCAGTTCAGCTCGGACTTAGAGAATGTCCCGGCGTGAGGCGGCTTCCTCGGGAGCGGTGTGTGGAAACTATGACTGACCAATATTTTCTCGGCATCACCTACAAATAAGAAAGGGATCTGCATTTATTGTGATGAAAAAGATTTATACTTTCTTATTTATTGATGGCTATACTGAAATTATTGAAAGCCTATATAGGCTGTTTGAGAGAAACACTGTCGTCTATACTTCAAGTTCTTAAAATGTGGATCAAATTCATAGTCAGATTAGTGGAAAGGAATTCATACACATAAATGACTTGCATCATCTCATCATTGTTTTACGTCACACCGCTGAGCAAATTACAGTGATCATTTATACAAAGGTAAGTATAGTCTGTCCATGTTAAGTAGTTTGAACCCTAGGATACCAGTTAATTAGCCAAGTGAGGTCCACTTGAATTGCAAGAATCGAGTAACTACTTATGACCAACTTGAATCGAAATAGTTCGAAGTATTCTTACACATAATAAGCTAGGATGAGCGATTCTGTAACTTTCAATTCCCTAGTAAATTTCTTAATATATCACTAACAGTTTTTCGTTATTATTCAATACAATAATTTCTTTTGAAAAAAAATATGTTATGAAATAAATCATAGAAACTTTAAAATTATAATGAAAAGAAAAAAACCTAAATACAAAAGGGAAGAAAATTGTGTTTTTAATCTTTTTAAAATTCGCGGTTGAAATCTATTTGTGAATAATTGCGTTCGAAAATAGGAAAATCGTATTTCCCTATAAATTAATCCCTTTTAAGATGGACTTTAAAAAATAAAATAACATTTACAATAAACGATACATAGTATATTTGTTAATCCATTAAAATATGAAATAATAATAAAAAAAATTCTTTTTATGAAATTTATATTTCATAAAAATATTTTTTTTTATAGATGAAAATAACTTCAGAAATAGAAAATAATCTACATTACTTTAACTCACACGATTAAAATGAGGTTTTCAAACGCATATAAAGCATATTGTCCATGCCACAAACGAGACAGAAGATGTAAATAATTGCAACGATAAAACGAGACAGCAAGTGGGGACACAGAGGGCCAAACGATGGCCATGAACCAATTTGTCTATGGTACAGTCAACGAACTAGTTTTAGTGTTGCAACTTCGGCATCTTTTGTGCCAAAAAACTATTTTTCCGTCATCGAAATGTAAGATAATGTGTGTAATACTTATTTATGTTAAATTGAATTATACTGGCACGTGTCCGATACAGATTTAGATACAATTTTTAAGTACTTAAGTTATAAAACGATTTTTAGTTACACGAGTTGTGGTTGTTGTAGTCTATTGATATCCTATTATTTTATATTAAGTCTGTTATAGTATATACCTAAAGTAATTAATTTTAAGTAGTCTTAGGCATGCCTTAAAAACCAAGCACAGGGTGCATTTTTTATGTTTAAGTCATAAAATTCAAATGTATATTAAGATAATTTAAGGTTTATCAGGTTTTAACAAAAGCAATTTAATACTGCTTTTGCATAAAATATGACAAAATATTTCAGATGCTTTGAACATGCTGTGTATTTTTTAATAATTAAGCTATTCCGGAACTACACTGTGGCAACTCAGACAGGCCGTCAACTGCCGAACGAAACGACAGCGAAACCGAGGCCCCGCCTTTTATCCAAGAATTACTATAATTCAGTTGGATTTCGCGATGTTATTATCATAATTAAAACATATAGGTAATCTATACAAGTGTAAAATTATGTTTCTTACTTTGCCGTTGTGCTTTTTTTTATAAACTATCAGTGAAACGTTTAGTATCGATTTGCCGTGTACAGCAACAAATAGTTGATTTGTGCTGTTTTCTCGCGCTGTACAGTGGTTAAACTGTGTTAATAGAAAGCCTGAAAGTCCTCCGGTCACTTGATAATTCACGGAACAACTTTTTGTGTTATAACAAGCCCACAATTTAGTGATTTTGTTGTTAGCAGTCGTTACTATTTTTAGTGGGTGTTGTCATTGTGGTACAAGCTTTATTCGGATTAGGTCATCAAGTGCGGTGAACATGTGTGCCGGGGAAATGTGTGATTGAGATCTAAAGTGCTCTGTTTGGTTTCTTGTTAGATATACGAGCACAACACTGGAGTAAAGCCAACATGGGGACAAGTCGAGTTCTATGTTTAGTGGCGTTTGTCGTGCAAGCCACAGCGCTGTGTAAGTATTCTCACCTCTCTGCCTGTTTTACCTGTTAACAAGCCTTATAAACATTTATAGACATGCTCACAATCTTAAAATGATAAGTTGTTAATTATCAATTTCTCAATATTGTCTATGTGCTTACAGTGTTTGTTATCAGTCTACTACAAGATATTATGCATGGTTCATTCAACCTAATCTCTCTGCTCTATTGCCTGGTTTATGAATGGAAAAACCTTTTCCTTATTGTTATTATTTTTGATATCATATTTTTACCAAGTATGGTCCTATAAAAGTATAAAAATTAACTAAATAAAAATAGTTATGGGTATAATTGTATTATATATTTTACATTCACAAATATTATACTTTTTGTACACTGTTTATGTGTAATGAACATAAATAAGTCAATTATAGTTGCAACCACACTATTGTCCATGTAAATTAATGCAACATAATTTTACTGACCAAGAAGCTGTCCAAATCATTTAAGATTTTAGATAAGTTTTACACAAAAGATGATTAAAAAATATGTATATTTTCATGTTCTTGGTTTGGTTATGTATCAAACCAAATCACACATGTAGTTTTATAGTAATTTCTTTATAGGACTCAAAATACAGGAAAAAAAAAGGTTTTAAAGTATTCTCTGCAAGAATTGGTGACCTTATTTTTAAAGTGTTGTCTTCCAGCAAGTGATATAGAAATAAAAAACTTTATAGGCCATTACTAAGATATGTGAAAGGCAAGTACTACATGCATTACCATATACTTAGACTAATTAGATAAACTAAATTTAATACATACATATTTGTGGGCTGAAATGGGGAGTGTGCTTTGGAACACCATAATTTAATTCCACCATCTCCAGTCTACTACAGAACAAGCAGAAAAACCAATATAAAGTTGAAGTTCCAAAGTTTTGTTCTAAACTCTTTGCATCAACCTTTATTGTGAAGACAACAAAGCTTATGAACTCTATACCTGAGTCTGTTTCCTGAGAGGTATCATTCAGGGGACAAAAGTAGAGTAAATACGTATATTCTCTGTAAGTGTGTCACATCTTAGACTACAGTGTACCTTTATACCAGGCAAGCTCTGGTAAAACGCAAACCTATCAAAAGTAAGGTATTAAAAGCAAGATGCTTTGCTTGGTTCGTCAATTATTGTACCATTAAGTCAGGTCTGATTAAGATCCCAGTCTATTACATGTTGCAGGTAATTGAAGAGATTGTGTCATCCTTGGCCCGGGTCATTGCCAGATTTGATGTCATACTCTTGACTTGTCAACATGTTTATCACTTTTATTAATTGGCTCGGTGATTTTGGCAGTTGAATGTCTCTTTCTTTCAAACTTATGCAATTTACTTTGCATCAAAAAAGATAGTCTGTTTCAAAATACAGTAAATTACTTACTATGCGTGAATAAGATATACCTACATTCTAAACTCCATGTAACATTTGCCATTAAATCACTACTTGTAACATTAGTGGTTTTATGACAAACTCCCTAAAGCAATGAAATATTTGATTTGGTTGCTTTTGCATGATTTTCATCAATGACACACTATAATAGTAATCCATTATTCACTGACTCTCAATAACAAAAAAAGTACATTTTAAGATGCCTAACTTAAGTACATAAAGATGCAACTGTGAAGCTTCTTTAACTGTTTTATTGGTCTGGTCTGTAAGAAACTTTATTATCAGCTCAATAATTTTCTTTAATTATGGTTGTTCATTTGTTAACATTTGTGTTTGTTTGCCAACAGTAACGTCGCCACCGAAGATAGTGAAGCAGCCCACTCAGGAAGAGATCCTGTTTCAAGTGGCGCAGGCGGGGGAGGTGGACAAACCCTTCATCATCGAGTGCGAGGCTGAAGGAGAACCTGCACCTAAGTAAGTCATTATCTAAGCTTTCGTGTAAAAAATAATGGCAATTGAATTTGTTTGTAAATTAGTTGCAGTTGTTTGATACCGCCTAAGTTTGCATGTTGAATGTGGAGATAAATTGACACATATTCGTTATTTATGAGGCACCAATTCGACGAAAGTCGAAGTCGCAAACGTAGGCGATTCCATTCACTTCGGTCTTTAGGAGGTAAAAACTTCTCCTCCCTCATTGTAAAAATTTTTCAAATGAATAGAAAAGTTGAAAACAATCCAAGTCACACTCAAAAGCTATACATAAATTTATATCACTGTATTAAAACTTTCGTAAGGCATATTTGAATAATGTTTGTATAACCGGCTATCACTTACGTTTATTTTGTCGGAATTAGCCCCACATGTTTCAGCACAATCAGTGTGCCATTCTCAAGGGCAGGAACACAGCCAATGTATGCACATTATACAAACATTATATAAATTTATATAATGTTTTATTGAGGTCATTAAAATAAATGTATGCTTTAGGCGTTACGAGTCGGTATAGCTCTCGAGCCTTATTCATACATAATATGTTGGTAAGCTCACTTATAATTGTGGCACTTCACGTCGATATTCGCGTATTTGCCATATTTGGTGCACAATTCAGTTTTGTCATCGGTATTAAATATCTTATTTGCCCATTTGATGAAGTAACCATGTATCGCCTGTAGCTCGGCTAGCTAAGGTGAACGTGATCAACGAAGCTAAGCAACGCTCGATGCGGACAGTGTTGGGATGGGTGACCATGCAAGACAATGGTATTTTTATCTGAGCGCTACCATGGGTAGTAGTCGTTATGCCAAGTACAAGCAGTCGTTAAGCCAAGTCAGAGGCCGTCGGGTGGCTTGAAAACTCTCGACACCAGAGCTTCGCCACTTATCTCATACGAACTAGAAGATGTGACAAATACCAAATGTTATGTTGGTGTGGTCATGTTTCCGCCGAATACTTCAATTTCTGTTGTTACAATTATGTTATATCTGCTATACTTAAATATTTTCCTGACTATAAGCTGATAGGTTTGCCAAAAATAGCCTCATCTGCTATCAGTATTTTCTTGATTATAAGCTGATAGGTTTGCCAAAAATAGCCTCCGGTATTAGGTATCTCTAAAAGTCGTCCGACTGGCCACCACATGGCTTGGCGAATAATAAAACTGATCCGAAACTGGATTGGATTATAACATTAGGTACGTAACAGGAAGCGCGCTGAATATTTGAGCAGACCGCGTGTGCTCCATAAAGACACGGCCATGCAGGTTTGCCCTCCAAATGTGTACAGAGCTCAATAATAATAAACTTACAGATCGGCCCGGCTTCGCACGGGTTATAAAATAATCTAAGTTGCAAAGAGAAACAAAATATAGCCTATGTTACTCAGGGATAATGTAGCCTCCCAACGGTGAAAGTATTTTTCAAATCGGTCCAGTAGTTTCGGAGCCTATTTGCGTCAAACAATTATTCCCGAGTAATATAGGCTATATTTTGTTTCGAAAAATATCAGAGATTCGTAATAAAATGTGTAATAAAAGCCCTTATATAACCCGTGCAAAGCCGGGGCGGTTTGCTAGTAACGTCTTATACTTACGAGTACATGTATGTAAAAATCCAATTAAATCCAAGCGGTTAACTGAGCGCTTAGCGCAGGGAAATAACGAGGTCCCGGGAGAGCTCCCTGTATGCAGCTTAACTCCACATGCACTGACTTACACTTACTGCACATGTTATCGCAGACTTAAAAAATGTAGACTTTAGGTAAGACTAAAATAATAATGACAAAGTAACGCCTGAGTCAACAGGTTATGAATTATAGGTTCTTATAGGTTACGAAGATATTTGATGATACGAGTACCTACATGACATTTAAAAAATAATAATCTAGTATATAATATCCATAGTCATAGAACAAATAATTTATAGTTTTTTTACATAGGTTATTTAATCTCTAATATATAAAATATCCATGTCACAATGTTAGTTACCGTACTCCTCCGAAACGGCTTGACTGATTTTTACCAAATTTTATATGCGTATTCAGTAGGTATGAGAATCGGCTACTATCTATTTTCCATACCCCTAAGTGATAAGGGTTGTTCACACTTATTTTTTTAAATTAATATTGCCGGGTCAGCTAGTAATGATATAAATTACTAGGGGTTTCTAAGCGATGATAGGACAGTTATGCGTACGGTCACCTTAAGTTCCGCAAGGTGTGAGTTTGATTCCCGCCAATGAAGTGGAAATGGTATAACATTTTCGTGATCGTCTCATTATTTTACCCTCAAGTGGAAAATAGCCAAGCACCAAACGGTGTGTTTCGTAAACTTTCTTGAGACTAGGTATGCTCCATTTTTACCATGAATGTGATTGAATCGAGTGGTAACGCCTCTTGCATTATTAGTATAAAGAAACTAGTTGCGTCCCGCGGTGATACTCTCTTAAAATTGAGTTAACTGTGTATTAACCTCTGTGTTCATTAATTGCTAAAAGTTCACACCAGATATTACCATTAACGATCGACAAACATAATACGTCCTCACATACCTACATACTCTTTCATAAAATAAAAGCAGGTGTGATTCAAAAACCTTACTGAAATGAATAAACTGGCATAACTTTTAAGGCGTTGTAAGCATTTTAACTAAATCCAAAAGCTTAGTCGCAACCCTCTCTGTTATCTAAACACCTATAACGACGACCAAAACTCACTAACTCAAAACTGTTAGGCGACGTCGATATTTTGTCACTAAGTAGGTACTTGAAGTTTGGTGTTAGAATACAAAAACCTAGAGACCAGGAGACCCGGTTTTACGCTGCTCCATATCTTACTCTATTACGTACCAGACTCACCCCATACCAAGGCTTCATAACATAGCTTACACGCTCTGTCTGGGTGAAAAATAATTCATACGAGTAACACGAGATTTTCTTACAAGGGTTTTGAAAGGCTGAAACCTCCCCTACGGTTTCAACCCTCTTTGCCTTCCTGTTTATATTCTTGCTCGTTAATATTAAATGTTTGCATGAAAATTAATTTGTTCGCAGTCGAGCCTTAAAGGAGCAATCAAACGATTAATTATGAATGTAATAAGTTCATTGTGTTACTTACTGTAAAGGGGATGATAAAATGTAGACAGTGGTGGCGATTCAGCGGCACAAACGACTAAACTAAATTTAAAGAAGCCCCGTCTCTTTTCATCTTAGGTGGCCAGAAATAGACGGCACGTTCTGAACCACACACAAAACAACTAAAATCACGTCAAATATAAAAATTGTAAGCGATTTTAGAGCGCACCCAATTATATCAGCTCTAAATCTGACGTGTTTGACGTGATTTTAGATGTTTTGTCTATGGTTTAGATCGTACCATCTCATTTTGGTCATTTATGACGAAAAGAGACAGAGCTACTTTAAATTTAGTTTAGTCATGTGTGCCGCTGAATCGCCACCAGTACAAACTTTGAAGTAGGAGGCTTCTTTTCTACAAGAAAATCTTGGTCAAATGTTCTGTCGTCAGTTGTGTGCAAGCACTGTTGTGTTCCCTTTTGAAGAGATGTTGTAATTGGGCAATTAAGTAAGACCTACTAAGATATAATTACTATATCAGCATCAATGATACGAAAAGTTCAGAAACGCGTCGAGTTTTAAGTAATCCAAAACTCGGGGTACTACTGCAATAGATTTTTTTAGGCTTGTAATTACAAAATTGTTAACTGTGGATCTTATATGAATTTGTTTCATGAAATTCCAACTACAGCGGTACAGGCGCGTAAGGCTGCTGAACTCGGTAGAACATAGCCTTAAGTATATTAATATACAGTGTAAACTCTATGTAACGTCACTCGATTTAACGACAAACTTTCTAAAGCGTCGAAATCAATACAATGACACATTCTATCCATTTCATCTCTCTCTCTCACCACTCTGTATTTTTTATTTTTTTTTATAACGCTATAAACTGCACAGTCCCTTTAGTGTCGTTATATAGAGATAACTGTATTTTTTTATGTAACAGGAAAGCCACATCCGCTGAAAATCATATGACCACAAATTAATTAATATTATTAGTAATGTAATACCCAGTTACTTGCCTATTTATTTCCATAACGCGGCCGTCAATCGAGCGCGAGTGTACAAGTGGATTAGAGTACTGTGAATAGCAAACATTATGAATAATACATGACATGAATGAACCTTGCGGCTGTAGTAGTCGGCCACTCATCTCGTGGCGGCGCGCGGCTCGGGTTATGTCATTGTGTGAATATAACCGCCCGTTATTGACTGCGCTTAGTACTCCGCCACTCGGCACGTGAATCTGTCTGTCAAGAAATGATTTTCAGAATTATATAGGTACTCAAACATATCTTCAACTATATTAAGTACCTCTTTTTCTCGTCCTTTCAAGTCCTTTCTATCCAAAGGTTTCCTGGAAGAGATCGCTGTTAGCGATAAGGCCGCCGTTGGAATGGTTCTGACAAATAGCAGCTAGAAGCACTTGAGTCCATTGAGAGACGAGCTAAGAAGCTCATCGGCAATTCTTGCGTTGCGAAGGCGAAACTTCAAAGCCTAGAGCACCGACGCAAGGTTGCTAGTTTGTCGGTCATTTATAGGATACATTTCGGGGAGTGTGCTATGGAACTTCATAATTTGATTCAACCATCTCCGTTCTACTACAGAACGAGCAGAGAGTCAGTGAAGAGATACCGATACAGAGTTGAAGTTCCAAACTTTCGTACAAAACTCTTTGCGTCGACCTTTATTGTTAGGACTGCGAAGCTTTGGAACTCACTTCCTGAGTCTCTGTTTCCTGAGAGGTATCTGCCGGGGGTCTTCAAAAGTAGAGTTAATAGGTAAGCGTGCCACACCGTAGACAGCAGCGCAGCATAACACCAGGCTAGCTGTAGTCAAACACAAACATATCAAGGATAAAAAAAAACGTTTGTGGCACGTTGTAAATATTTTTATGTTGTTACTTTTTTATTTTGCCTTGTACCTATAATATGCCCAATAAAGAGTTAATCTATCTAATCTATCTATATTAGTCAGTAGCATCCCGTCCTGGCTTCGCACTTCTCTAAAATAACCTAAGTTGCAAAGAGAAACAAACTATAGCCTATGTTACTCGGGGATAATATCTTCCCAACAGTGAAAGAATTTTTCATATCGATGCAGATCCAGCCTATTCGCGTTAAAAAAACAAACAATCAAACTTTTCCTCTTTATAATCTTCTAATTATATAAAATTTCCGTTCCGTTAATGTACTAACATTAACGTTACCGTGCTCCTCCGAAATGGCTTCACTGATTTTGTACCAAATTTTATATTCAGTAGTAGGTCTGAGAATCGGTTACTATCTATTTTCCATACCCCTAAGAGATAAGGGTTGTTCACCCTTAAATATTTATTTAATAAGATAAAAATAAAAAAAAAATGTTTTTTATTTTTTGTAATGTGGCAGTAAAAAATATACAACTCAAAATTTTTAATTTTTATCACAAAACCCTATTTTTTATGCCAATTTTAGTAATTTAATCATTTTTCATCCCGCTCGATAACTTATCAATAATAGTGTTTTTAACTGTACTTAAGGAAAAACAACGTTAGCCGGATCAGCTAGTATTGGTATAGATTGCCAGTGTTTGTCCAGTGTCTAAAATAAAATACTTGACCCGCATCGCGATAGCTCTACACGGTCCAAAGCTATTTATGGCTCGCTATTTTTATTGTTATCGTACACAGCGAGCAAAAAGCGCACATGCGTGTCTAACTAAACTGTAGGCGAGTAGAGTACGTGAGTAATTCGCTAATACATATACCCTAGTTAGTTTTTATTAGCACTTAATGTAATGTAAATACCCATATTGTACCATCAATATGACCGACTAATGGATGTGTGATAAATTGATCGCACGTTGGGCTTTTAGTAAGGATCTCTAATATTCTCGGAAACAAAACATAGCCTATGTTACTCAGGGATATTGTAGCTTCTCAAGGGTGTTTCTTTTTTTGAAAAAGGTTTAGTAGTTTTGGAGACTATTCGCGTCAAAAATTTTACAAACTTTTTATCTTGATAATATACTAGCTGATCGTCCTGGCGTCGCGCGGTATATAAAATAATTTAAGTTGCAAAGAGAAACAAAATATTGCCTATATTACTAAGGGATAATGAAGCTTTCCAACGGTGAAATAATTTTTCAAATCGGTCCAGTAGTTTCAGAGCCTATTTGCGTCAAACAAACAAAAACATCAAACTTTTCCTCTTTATAATATTGGTATAGAAGTTACTCGGGGATAATGTAGCTTCCCAAAGGTGATTTTTGTAAGACTTTCGGAGACTATTCGCGCCAAAAAACAAACAAACTTTTCCTCTTGAAAATATTAGTATAGTTGAATGTACCTAAATGACCAATCATCGAAGCACAAAGTCGCATATTTGATCTATCAAATTAACTTTATAAACACTATACGATGACTTACTTGATCTCCATTAGTAATTCCGTTAGTTAATTGCCAATTTGTCGAGCCAAACAGATCAAAAGGTCGATGGACCCGCGTAAGTAATTCACAATCAATAAGGAAATAGGTTTTCGTTTGAACTCTCTGCCTGGGGCTTTGTTTTCTGAAGAGTGTTTTATTGAGATCTTCAAATTTAAATCAAGAGTAATTGGAAAAAGAGAAGCTTCTCTAAAGAAAAGCGTGTTATATCGTAGATGACAGCGCAATTTAATATCAGGCAAGCTGTGGTCAAAGTCTTACTCATAATTCTATCTAGATAATCTCGATTCAATTTCTAATATACAAACATATATAGATAGACCAAAAATATATAGATAAGTATTCACACATAACTAAAAATAATTTGTAGAAATTTCAGCTTCTATCACTATTCTCTATCAGTGTCTATTAAGATACAGCCTGGTAGGTTAAATACCTTTTGGGTAGGGTTTCCTGATTACCTAATTATTTTGTCATTAAATTAGGTAGACGATGAAATAGTACTTCAGTCTAGAGCCAGACGCTAAGCAATCTTGATGAAATACTTGAATACAGGATGTTGGAATACCAATGGGAAATCAATACGCTCGTTGCCGGTGCCTTTCCTCAGGCAAGCCAGACGCTAGGTTTATTTCACCGCAGATTGAGCCACGTAGATTCTCCATTTGTTTGTTCACGTATTTTGTATTTAACGGCTAGCTGCACCTCGCGGTTTTACGCGTGTGTGTTAACCAACGTACAAGCTACTTTCATATCATATTTAATTTAAAACGGTTCAGTCGTTTGAATGTGAAATGGCAAGAAAGAAACATACATTCATTCTACAGATTTTTATATTTATAAAAAACTGAATTTTTTGTATATATCTGAAGTTTGTTGAATAACGAATGCAAAACCGTGGAAATGAATCGGTTCGTGCGTTCTGGAGTTATAGCGTCAGGAAAGGAAACCTGACTTATTTTTATATTATAGATGCTACGGAACCCTTTCGCAATCGCATTTGGTCAATTATTCTATAGCATTAAAATTTCGCTTAGCATGGGATAAATTGAAGTATGTAGAACTGATTGCCAACCTTCATTAGTTGGAGAGGCACCATAACAAGAAGAAGATTAAAATTTCCTATATGCACAATCCACAGCTGGATAATCCGGTACATCGCTCGCTCAAGTTGCATGTTAGTAAAGTCGTTTACAGTTTTGCATTCGAGCAAGCAAGCTGGTACGAATATGTAGGTACATATTATAATATATGAATTGTGCAAATTGGGCACTCGGCACGTTCGTTCACCGCGAACCGCGCACCTGAGAGATAAGTCGCTGTACCGTGACCGATGCTTGTGATGGGATCTACATATGTATATACATATATATCTACTTATATGTGTAGTGTGATGGTTCCAGCGTGCTTCAGTATGATTCTTCTTCTTAGTCGGGAAACTTTTGTCGTGCCTTCGTCTCTCGATAGAATAGAACATATTTTTCAGATGCGCTCGCTCGCTTGCCTAACTAATAACTAGTGTGAACAAGAGAATAAGTGTAATCGCTTGCATTTTTAATATTTTTTAACCCCTGACATAACGAACGACGGTATAATTAAGGTGTGTTAGTCGGGTTAGTTCTTAGCTATGTTTGATGAAAATCGGTCCAAAATGGCCGCAGCAACAAAATGGTGGATGACAATTTTTTTTCACAACTCCCGCCATATGAGTGCCAAATGAAAGGCTCGACTAGTAGATAACATAAACTTTCAACAAAAAAATGTTCTACCAGCATATTTCAAAAATTTTTATTTACACATGTACAAAAATCGTATTAGAAATACATCAACGACCTTGTAATAATTATAGCGTAGGTGTAACCTGAAGTTCAAGCTCACAGGCTGATTTAACAAGTAGAAGGTCAGAAGAATAACGGAAATAGCGAATTGACAATTTGTCCTACCCTTGCCCTTTACAATTTAATGTTTATAAACGCACCGAAACTCAAGGCGAACTAGTATTTTTGCAGGAGTAAACTGCATTTGTGACCTAATAGTCAACTGTACTTAGCTATGTTTGATGAACCAAATTGACCGCTGCCACAAAATGGCAGACGACATATTTTTGTGCAAAATACTCTATAAGAAAATATTAATTGTGATAAATTTCATATCTATAGGAGGCCATCACAAAATATCGTAACTTAAAAAATAGTACCTGGTTACCTGGAGCTTTATTAGTTTTTTTTAATAATATGATATTTCTAAAAATGTTTCCTAGCTAGATCGATTTATCGCCCCCAAAACCCCCTTTAAAACTAAATTGCATGAAAATCGTTGGAGCCGATTCCGAGATTCCAATCAAGAATTGATCATTTAAAGATATAAGATATAATTTATACTTGTTCCCCTGACGTGTCATAGCAAAGTTATTTAGATGGTTCCCTTTTTTTTTACTAGTAATGGGCTTGCGTTTGACCGCAATTCACCTGATGGTAAGCGATATTGCAATCTAAGGTGGAGCGCGCTTGCCCAGAAGAAACCGGTTCACTCTTGCCTTGAAAACCGCTAGATTATAGTTATCGGGGAACAGGGAATTTGGCAAAGAATTCCACACTTTGGCGGTGCACAATGAAGGTGGAGGCAAACCGCTTAGTACGCAACTTAGGCACCTCCACAGTATAACGATGCCGCCTTGGTGTTTCCCTACTAGTCCATTGGTGGAATGGGGCGGGAGGGATCAAATCATGCAATCCCGATGCACACTCACCGAAATGTAACCTATAAAAAACCGAAAGGCTGGCCACCAGGCGATTTTTCCCTCTGATAGGTTTATTACGTAACGTCCATTGTACAAGAGCTTGTATGGGCCAAGTGATTGCCCCACTTGGCAAAGGGTGGTATGGGAGTAATGCGTACAACGACCAGACGACCAACATGTCTCGGCTAGTAAACTAGGCTATGGATCAAATATTACTAAGACTTCTCTGAACACCAGTAAATGCAAAGAAAATTTCTTGCAAACATTGCTTGTAAATAACGAAACTTTATGACTTCATATATCAATAATAACTTGAACAATTTTATAAATATTCAGGAGTCATTTAAGAAAGTGGTACAATATTTAATTGCTGTATCAAATATCATTAAAATCTAATCCAAATCACGAAAATTTCCCCTTTTTTCGTGGGAAGCAAACTAATAAAAAATTGTCAATGAAAAAAATATTTTTTGACTTCAAATTCTTCACTTCTAACTTCTTCACGCTTAAACATCTGAATCATTATTAAGAAAAACGGTTCTGTTCAGAATAATTTGGTATGGTGATAGTTTAGACCAGGATTAACATTTGCAATTTTTATCCGGGATTAAGGTGGTTAACACCGCGATAGAGCTAGTTAGTTGATTACAATTATGTAGTTACTAATCATAATTGCAACCGGTTTGGACCGGTAAACTTATATATGAATGGAGGACCGAATAAATCGGGCAAGTGGACTGCTATTCAATAAATCGTTAGCGCGGATCGATAAAATTATTTATACAGGCCAATAAATATTCAGCATCGCCAGTAGCGTCTAACGAGAATGGGTTCTGTTGAAACGATTCGTCTTCGATTTCGTATTGGGGCAAAACATCCGTTTCCAATCAGTCGGTAGGTATAGCGTACTCGTGCCAATAATATTCAAGGAATTAGATATAACGTAACCTTTTTGTATGTGTGTTACTTCGCATCCAAACTGATTTGAACTCTGCAAAAAAAAAACCTGATTTAAATAGTTTATTTTGAAATTAAATAATTTTTTGAGACAAAAGTAAACAATTTTTTTACAATTTACATAAAATATTGTATGGATGTCTTAAAGAAACTTTGAGTTTAGATCTATCCCGGATCATCGCTACAATAGAATACAGCCTCCACTAGTCACACTAGTGTAGTACAAATTACCTATCTGTTTTTGGGACCTAAAATGTCTCCTTACACAATAGTAAAAGTAATCAATACACACTCGTACAATGTTTCAAGTGATACTCAAAGAAGCTTATATTACGTACATAAGTAGTTAAGTATGAGCGCTTGAGAGCGCTCTCGTATATTAACCGGTATTGACGCTGTAGCAAATCAATATCGCGGCTGTTTACACCAGACTTCCACTTGGAAACTCCGCAATTAACCTAAAAACTTTGTTATTAGCCTTTTAAAAGTCTAGACGTACTCGTAAAACAATGGTTGAATAGAGTATGGCAGTCAAATGGCTTGCGTCCAAGTTCCAATCATTTTGAACTCCTCGTTAATGACGCTTTCAATTTTTAAGAAGCACCTCGAATAGGTTGTTACTTTTTTATGAGAAATTCTTTCATCGCAGTCGTAGCTTTGAATTATAGAACACATTATATTTTTATTGCGTGGTTTGGCCAATTATCATACCAGTACGGTAGTCATTAGTCGGAAGCTTCGAGGAAATTCCGCTTTTTCTTGAATTGTGTTGATAGCGTCATCTATATCTTCTGTGTTATATTTTTAACTGAGTACTTCTACTTTTGCCTTTTACGTGAAACCTGGTTTAAGGAGAAACCTAAAATAAATAAAAAAAAACAAAAACTGTTGCTTGCCGATAATTGGTATGTCCAAATTCTCGTTGCTAAATAAAATGCTCTTTTCACAGATACCGATGGATAAAGAACGGCAAACCCTTCGAGTACACAAGCTACGACAATCGTATCTCGCAACAATCGGGTCGCGGCACGCTCGTCATAAGCCAGCCTCGAGACGAGGACCTCGGCCAGTACCAGTGCTTCGCCGAGAACGAATGGGGAACCGCCGCGTCAAACTCTGTCTTCGTCAGGCGAGCCGAGCTGAACGCCTTCAAAGAAACCGACGGACAGAAAGTCGTATCCGCTGAAGAAGGGAAGCCGTTCAAACTGACCTGCGAACCGCCAGACGGCCACCCCAAGCCCAAAGTGTACTGGATGTTGCAAGGCGACCAGGGACAGCTCAAAACCATCAACAACTCCCGCATGACGCTCGACCCGGAAGGCAACCTGTGGTTCTCCAACGTGACTCGATACGACGCGAGCGAGGATTACGCGTACATTTGCACGGCGAATTCGATATTCCGGAACGAGTACAAGTTTGGCAACAAGATCTACCTGGATGTGACGCAGAACGGTATATCGCCGACGCTGAACAAGCACGCGCCAGAGAGACAGTACACCACTAGGAAGGTCGAGAAGGCGTTGAAAGGGAAGAGGGTTGAGCTCTACTGCATCTATGGTGGAACGTAAGTACTTACCATACTTCATTTGTACTCCTGTTTTGGTTCTATGTTATTTTTGAGATCTCTACAAATTTACTTGTCATGTAATGATCTGCCTCAAGTGCCAGCGGTTTTAATTTTTTTAAGGCGAACAATCATATCATAAATATGTTTTTTGGTTACCTATTAAATCTTTGTAGTGCAATCACGAACCTCATTCTTATGACTTTGCTAAGCTAACAAACATACATAATCTTGTGTTAGCTGTAGTAAACAACGAGATAGTTGTTTCTTTACTACCTGTAGCCATCCATTGGTCTTATATTACATCTCTACATAGAGACTTTTCCATCGGGAAAGTTGGCCGACATTCTATAGATCTATTTCCGGTTCACTCGAGAGTTTATGGCTACCATTTTGTTAGCTCTTTTAACATTAAAGGAAAAGACTTTTGAATAATTCAAAGTATATTGATTTTATTATTCATTGTCTTATTCTAGGTTTTCTAAAACTCAACTAATAACTAGGATAAATTCGGTGGAGCTATTTTAACATTTTAGTTTTTAATTTACTATAATATAATATAATATATATATAACACATGTTACAAGTAAAATACGAAAGTGTCCTTGACCAAACGTCGACGCTTTTACTCAAATGAGTGATTAAATAATTAAAACGGACTAATGGATATACATTACACGATAATTACATTAATTTCACGTTACTTGTATTGTGTTTCCAGAAATTACCAAATATTGAATTCACAGTTTCATAAATCGTAAAGATTTATGAAACATAATAATCAGAAACTGAAAAATTCCTTTTTTTTATTATCGTCAAATTACAAGCGAGTATGGCTCGGTGGTAATAACGTCTGCTTTTCAATCAGACGGCCCCTAGTTCGATCCCGGCCCTACACCTATGATTTGTATTTCAAGTTATATGTAGATTTGCACTCGCTTTACGGTGTAGGAAAACATCGCGAGGAAACCGGCATGTTTGAGGACCACAATATCCAAAGACGTGTGTCATCCGCCAACCCGCACTTGACCAGCGTGGTGGATTATGGCCTAAATCTCTCTCCTCATGAGGGAAGGCCCCGAGTCCCAGCAGTAGGAACGAATAGTGGGCTACTTATGCTTATTAAGCTTTTGCTCCCTTACGCGTCTTAACATTCTTTTATCACCCCCAGGCCATTGCCCCAAGTGGTGTGGAAGAAGAACGGTCAAAGCATCCCGTCCACGCAGGAAGTGACCCAGGACAACTACGGCAAGACGCTGGTCATCAAGCACCCCACCATCAAGGATGAGGGGACGTACACTTGCGAGGTCAGCAACGGTGTGGGGGCGGCGCAGTCTTACTCCATACAGCTTAATATCGAAGGTAAGAACAAGAAAATAGAAGAATAAATAGAAGTTCTGTAAATAAATAACGGGTAATAAGGCAAGAAGATAGAAGTGCACTAGACTATAAAAAACAAATGAATCTGAAGTGCCTAAAATACTGACAGCAATGTCACGTTCGAATCTCAATTCAAGTATTTCCTAGTTTTGAAATTAAGTGGTGAAACTTTTAGTAATGGCAAGGGTTTCGGTAACTAATAATGTTATAAGGACACTTTACTATCTTAAAACAATATATTAGCAGTCTGTCGCCCCTATGATTGATATGATGTTTGTGTTTATACAATCCAATGTTGCCATTTATGCAGTAACTGCTTGCAGTATTTAATGTGGCCTAGTCTGCTGCGTATTCTTTTTAAACATTTGCAACTAGTACTAATGATTAAAAAAAACGTGAGTTTATAGAAATTTACTTGCACTTGTTTTATCTTATAAATCTTAAAGTTTACAATTACAAATGCGGTAAAATAAATGTGTACCTATCTAAAACAGCTCCCTTTAAAGGCAGCAGACTTTCAAAACTTAGCGTTTCATGTTTCTAAAGCGTAAGCCTCCACAAAGTACCTCGTCGAGGCGTCTGCAATGTATGGCCGCCCCGTCTGCGGCACGGCGGCTTACAAAGCTATCATTGTGCCAAATAAAGGGACGACAGACTGTTTAGGTTGGTGGCGCCGAGAATTTGTCGCGTTTCCTGTCATTAATCATTCATCAATTAAACCTTAAATGGTCAATTTTTGTTTCACGCTTTAAAAAAATATATAATGTGTAATAGACATGTATTACTGTCTAGGAAAAATAAGTAAAAAAATCTAGACATGAATTTACTATACTTTTTTTGCAATAATGTGAGTGTTGTTTTTAAACTACATTGCACAAAATTTTAAAATTGAAAATAAATGAAGGTCAATTTTATCTGTGATTTTTAGTATGTTGTTTAAAAACAACATTGTCCATTTAAGGGTTAATATGACTGGTATTTGATTCCTTTGTAAACGAATTGAGATGAATATAGAGACTATTGATTGGGCTTTGCTATGACCATTGCGATTATTCTTTTCTCCATGGTTACTTATTCTACTATCTTTTACTATTTTGACTCGCGCTAGTCCGGGATAAAAAGTAGCTTAAATATGTGTTAATCCGTCAAAAACGGTTTAGCCGTTTGAGCGTGATGGAGTAACAAACTTTAGTGAGAAGTGAGATGTGATTTTTCAGTTCCCGTTTGTTTTAGATTGTTAGGGTTACGTACCTAAATTGTATAAACGGGGCTCTATTACTAAGCCACCGCTGTCTGTCTAGCATCTGTCTGTTACTAGGATATACCTGATACACTGTGATAAAATAGATACTAAAATTAAGAAATAAAAGTATTAAGGATTCCCCATACAAGAATCGTGTTTTTGCGACTTGCATAGCTGTTCTTAAACTAGGTTAATCTCGATTACTTTGTCGATACTTGTAGCTGTTGATTTTGCCTTTTTCAATCAAATTCAAACTGAAAAGCAATCAGTTTAATGCATGTACTTACCTTATTCGAATTTGATCGATCTACATATTTACAGCTTCATCCCTACTTACGATACAAATAGCAAAATCGATCTACATAAGTAATCCTTTTTTGCACTCAATCAAATTCCCCCTCTTTTTCGGGGATTATCTCTTCCGGAATTTCAAATCATATTTTTACAGCGCAATAAGGGCTCGTAAAACTAGGGCCCTACAATAAAAGAGCAGTAAAGTGAGGACACTTAACTGTAATTATTCAAATTCGGCGCATTTTGTAGTCCTTTTGCGGCGAGGAAGTAGTAACGCGCGTTTTCGTGCTCATTACTCGTCATTACGCTTTACACTTCCTATTCGATACGTGATGTTTGCTGCGATGCTATTTTAGAATATTGATAGGCCTTTGCTCTAAGGCTGTGGCCACGTTAGGGCGTGCCGCGACGCAACGGCGTGGCGTAAAAACGACAAGATCAAATGTATGGAAATGTATAGAGGTATCCATACCTGCGTCTCCTCATTACGCGTTTTTACGCGTCGAGTTGCCTCGCGGCCCAATGAGGCCGCGGCCTAACCTAACTACACGGATTGAACATGGACCTGCTGTGTTGTAGGTATGCCAGAACGCGGAATAATCTCTAGTTTCTTCCAATTGAGGTTATTTTGTTTTATTTTCACCATAGCTCCGTACTATCAAAGGATCAATAGCAAGCGCATATTTAGAAGTACATCATTCATCATCATCATCATTATCGTCACCATCGTCGCCAGCTGTGTGTGAAATGTGTCCTTATATTTTTTTTTATCATTATCACCGTCTCACTCTATCCCACTGCTGCATACCTTTCTTTGCATGTACTAGGCGCTTAGATCTTGTACAAATAATATACACCTTTTCCCATTAGTATTTTTACTTCATATTTATGACACTTTTATTACGACGAATCCGATCTAATTTGATTTGAATCCTCAATACCTATTTGAAAGAAATAACAGTTTATTTAGGATGCAAAAGTATAAGTTACCCCTAGCGTCAGAAAAAGATCAGCTTCCAGTTTAAATTGCGCTGTGGATTGCCCATAGAGAGAGATACAAATGAATAAAAGCTTGGATTTCGTATGTGGAACTCCTTGCCCCCGAGTCCCTGTTCCCACTGAATTACATACAATCTCAGTCTTCATGGCGAGAGTGAACCCGTTTTTTCTAGGCAAGTGCGCTCCATTCTAGACAGTAATATCATTATTAACGTTAGATGAGTCGTGGCCAAGCGCAAGCCTATCTTAGCCTTTCCTTCTAATCTAACAATGGTTGCGATTATGGTGTACATACGACTAAACTAAATTTAAAGTAACTCTGTCTCTTTTCACCATTAGTGAAAAGAAAGAGACGGCAGGATCTAAACCATAGACACAACAACTAAAACCACGTCAAATATGAAAAATACAGGTAGTTTTAGAGCTGATACAATTGGGTGTGTTCTAAAATCGCCTACATGTTCCATATTCGACGTGATTTTAGTTGTTTTGTATATGATTCAAATCGTGCTGTCTCTTTCTATTCACTATAGATGAAAAGCGACTGAACTACTCTAAATTTAGTTTTGTTGTTTGTTCGCTAGAATTGCCCCCATAATCATTCATGAAAAAAAGGTTTACTGAAACAATATCTATGATTCACCAGGAACACCGGGGATGTTTGGGTTTCCCAACTTGGTCGTTGTTTGGAACCGGCGGCACGTTGCACCAATCTCTTCCTGCACCTATTTTCAGATGGTCTCTGATTGTTTACTCACGCTCTTCGAAGATAGCTTTAGAGTTATTTGTTTATAGTACTTCGCATTTATAGTGGTTTTAATTTGATTTGAGTCGAGGGATAGCTTTAAGTGGATTGTTTTTTTTTTGTAAAGTAGAACGACGAGTGTTAGGAGTATGATTTTTTTTTTGATTAATGAAAGCTTTCAATTTATTAATTAATGTATTAAAAACTTTCAAAAGTTATGTATTTCCCGTGCCGCTATAACAACAGATAATAAAAATAAAATAATTTCGGTGGGGTCCCCATACAATAAACGTTTTTTTCGTATTGTTTTGCTATATATCAACCAACGGTAGCTTGTTAACACGAAAAAATGACATGGAATGTATAAATGTACTACCTTTCAAATTAAATTAAATTAAGCCCATACAACAAACTTAAGTTTTAAGCATTGGTTTACTTCATCTATTACGGAACCCTTCATGTGCGAACCCGCACTTGTATTTTTTTTTATTTATAGAGTACATACAAACTATTTTCACACTCGTATCTCCCTAGGATCTTCTGATAGAAGAAAAGAGTCCTACTAGTTTGTTGATGAGAAAGAAAGCCCAACCCACCGTGGTGTCCGCACTGCGTGACGCAATGTAGCCAGTGTCACGCAAATAGCTCGCTAACCGGGTCGCTACAGGCGCCACACTATCCCAAACCGCAATCACCCTTTTCTGGAAAATCTTAAGTCCTAAGTTATATAGATGGAACATTTATTTGCCAAGGGATTCGAATCCAGGACCGCCAGGTTGTCAATTGGGGGTTCCAATAAACTAGATACGACGATGATTATAATATTATAATTAGGTATGAACTAACTGACCAAGCTCTGGATTAACGATAGTTTGCACTAAGACTGATAGCTAGAACATAGGATTTAACGCGCCTAGTTGAAAATGTCGCTTTTTAAAAGACAGTCATGTGCATGATCGATCACCCATCTAAAAATTGTCCGCATCGACCTTTGCTTAACCTCGATGATTGCGTTCAAATCGTCTCAATTAGCCAAGCCACAGGCGCGACGAATAAATAATAAATACCTTTTGAGTCAAATAGTAGGGATTGTAGAGATAACAACTGCCAAGCCCAGTTCCCGAATTCGAATCCCGCGGCCAGATATGTTAGTCCGTGATATTCCCTACGGAGAAAATTCTAGTGAGAGTAAAAATGTACCTCTAAAGATCTATATGGTATAAAAGTTTGAGCAGCTGTGTCGTGCAGTGTAGCCACGCGTGGTTGTAGGGCCGCCGGGACGCGTGTCCCGAGCTTTATGGCCGCTGTAAACTGACGCCCTCAACCCATCTGTACGGAAAAACTATATACACATGCAGCTATACAAGAAAGATTGTATTTATGCGTGTACAGTAGTAAGAAAGCGAGTGTGGCTCGGTGGGAAGACGTCTAATTTGCAATAAGACGGTCCCTGGTTTGATCCCTGCCCTACACCATAGACATGTTTTTCAAGTTATGTGTAGATTTGCACTATATAAAGGATATATTATTATTATACTATATTACTGATAAAGGCAAACGTCGTGAGAAATCCGGCATGTTTGAGGACCACAATATCCGAAGACGTGTGTCATTACATCAAGTGTCATCCGCCAAAACGTACTCGGCGTGGTGGATTATGGCCTATATCTCTCTCCTCGTGAGGGAAGGCCTCGAGTTCCAGCAGTGGGAACGTATAGTGAGAAAAGCTACAAATGTCCATAAAGCTTTACGACTTTTTTTTAGATTTATTGTTTGATATTTTCTTCAGGAAACCTTTAATTTTTTTTACTAGGTCGCCCTACTTTATAACGTTTAGTATCCTTTTACAGACCAAATCAAATAAAATGTTTTTATTTGCAGAGATAAATACAATAAATAAAAGTAAACATTAGGACACCTTGATAGGTGTGAGTCATGAACACATGGCTGGTAAGCCCCATACTAAATCATTTCTAGTTTGTATTATGGGTGCTAACACGGCGATCTTATAAGCGGATAGTGATGACTCGCTACGGTTGCCATTAAAACAAATGAAAAATTATATTTAATTTTTGTATGGTAAAAAAATGTGATTTGAACTTTATAATTTTATACATGACTCCACAAATATAGTCTAGAGACACCGATACAGAGTTGAAGTTCCAAACTTTCGTACAAAACTCTTTGCGTCGACCTTTATTGTTAGGACTGCGAAGCTTTGGAACTCACTACCTGAGTCTCTGTTTCCTGAGAGGTATCATCCGGGGGCCTTCAAAAGTAGAGTTAATAGGTAACATCTGGGTAGGCGTGCCACATCGTAGACTGCAGTGCAGCTTAACATCAGGCTAGGTGTAGTCAAACACTAACCTATGAAGGATAAAAAAAGTCTTCATACGAGTACACATTATACGTACTCGTATGGTGACTCTTTAATATTAAGTGCCCAAGGCACGCACAAAGCGTTTTACCTCCACCTTTGTTGTCCGAACCGCCAAACTTTGGAATTCCTTCCCGAATTCCCTGTTCCCCAATGACTACAATCTAGCGATTTTCAAGGCGAGAGTGAACCGGTTCCTTCTAGGTAAGCGCGATCCACCGTAGACCTCAATATCACTTACCATCAGGTGAATTGTGGTCAAGCGCTGACCTATTCAGAGTAAAAAAAAAAAACCTATGTCAGAAACATCATATACAAAGTTTGTAGCATCCATTGTAACCCGTTGTTTTCCACCAGCGGCGCCATTCTTCACGGTGGAACCCGAGATCCAGAACAAGGCGGAGGGCGAGACGGCTGAGATCAGCTGCGAGGCGAGCGGGACTCCGGAGCCGAAGATCACCTGGATACATAATGGGAAACCCATCGAGCAAGCCGAGCCTAATCCACGGAGACAGGTATGAGGTTTTTTTTTTATACACATTTCACACATGGCTGGTTAACCCCATACTGAACCATGTCTAGTTCGTGTTATGGTAGCTAAGACAACTGATATACTACATATACATACATACCTATTTTATAGAGATACATATTTAACACCCAGCCGCAGCCACCAAATTTAGTTAAGCACAAAGATGTTGGCCGGGCCGGGAATTGAACCCGGAACCTACTGATTGGCAGTCCGGCATGGTAACCTTTACGCCAACGAGGTCGTCAATTGTCGGTCGTCGTCGTCGTCGAGTCGTCGGATTACGGATATACATACGAGAACTAAGTTTATTTCACAAGTTTTACTTTAAATTGATGAGATATGAAAAAAAACATATTAATTTGTATTTTTTTTTAATATTACATCAACAGTTATGGTAAAATAATTTGTTGTTGTGACTACAGTATGTACAGATCAATAAAATTCAGCAGTTGTTGAATATTTTATTTATATTTATGCAATCGGGCGAAATGCTTGAGAGAAATTCTTTTGTTCGCTCTTTTATCTTTCCTAGTTATAAAAGAACCAGTGAATGACCCATCTAAAGATCAACGGTTGTTTAACCTCGATGATCGCGCCAGATCATCCCAGTTAGCCGAGCTACAGGCGCAATAGTTAATGATTTTCCAATATGATAAATCGCATATAGATCGGCTTACAAAGATGATCTTTGTTGGCTTTTAATAGACGATAATGCACAAGACTCATTTAAAAAGTGACAATTTCATCTGAGCGCTACCGTGGGTCCTGACACGTGATGCCACGTTAAATCGCAGGTTCCGCCTGTTGTTCTCTGTACAACCAGTCGTTAAGCCAGGTCAGAGGCCTTCGAGCGACTTGGAATCTCTCGACACCAGAGTTTGGCTTATCTCATACAAAGAAGGATATAAAATCTTGAACCTCTCTTGTAATGAAATGAAAATGAAATGAAATGAAATAATTTTATTTGCGTAGCCACAGGTAATATAAAAACATGGAAAATAATATAAAATGTCCCTTGTAGGCTACCGCATATGCGGTGTGCAAAAGGTCAATTAATTAGTTAGGTAATTTATAAGTTAATTGTACTCCACTATTATTTTACAGCTAAGCAATGATATTTAAAAGAAATGTCAAAAGATTATAAGTAAGTATACAATATCAAAAAAAAAAAAAAAATGTAAATACAATATCTAACAAAAAAAACTAGCTAACTGGGTTGGCACGTCGACCCGAATCGGATCTTGGCCTCCGATACTAATAGACGCCATATGAATACATGTTGTTGTGTCAGGTGACGTCGAACAAGATCATCATCACTGACCTGGTGAAGAAGGACACGGGTAACTACGGGTGTAACGCCACCAGCTCCATCGGATACGTCTACAGGGATGTCTACATCAACGTGCAATGTGAGTGCTTTCATCTCATTTTTTACTTTTTTTATGATAAATAGGCTTACGTTTGACCGCAGCTTGCCTGATGTTAAGCTGGACTGTGGTCTAAGATGTATCACGCTTGCCTAGAAGGAACCTATTTACTCCTTACAGCTAGGCGTTTGACCAATAGGGCGCGTTACCACACGAGTTAGCAACACTCTGGCCTAAGGCGCGTGATTAGTCTGGAATAACTAGATATCAAGGAGGCTACCGGAACACACTGTTAGGTGCTTGAGGGCGGTTGCTAACCAAGCGAGCATTAGCAATATGTTATGTTATGGTTTCCTCACGATTTTTTTCTTTCGCCAAAAGCTCGAGCTCATTAGCGAGGTTCGAACCCACGACCTTCAGGATGTGAAGCGGTCGCACGCCTTGTAGGTCATCGCTGGAGCTGTCATTGCTTTATTTCTTAACACCGGACTTTAAAACGACGGAGTATTATAAGTATGGCTGGTTTTGTGTCTGTGGCATCGTAACTCAGTCGATAGATCGGATCGGTTTATTTTAAACCAATTCTAATATAGTTTTTTTGTTTAAAAGGTTATTTGTTGGATGTGTTCTCATTTAAGAGATAATCGGTCCGTAATGCCTGCCGCCACAAAATTTCGGATAACATAATTTTTCACAACAACTTCAATATGGGAATGAAAGGTTTGCCTAGTAGAATACATACTTTACTCGTATGTAACTCATACTCAATATCAAGCCCGACAACACAAATTATCGGGGGTTTCTAAATTTTTAATTTATTCTTGTTTACCAAAAAACAGAAGAGAGTTTTCTCTTAGATTCATCCACTCAATATGTCCCCTTTCATGAAAAAAGTTGAGAACGCTCGAAAGCTTTTTCAATCATTTCCCTCGCCTCTTTTCCCTGACGCTTCAGAAATGGATTGAAAAAGTTCCGCGCGAAACTTTGCCTGGGAGCTAGAATGAAATTGTATTTCCTAGGTGTAACCTGAAACCGTGGCATACGCTACGGTTTTAGGTTTTGTAGGGTATTGAGAAACCTTACTTGCATATGTGACTAAGTAATGTTACTTAATAATGAGTTATATTATAGAGTCTACTCCAATATAATGTACTATGTACTAAAATATAATGTGAAAGATAATAATATTTAGGTAGCAGAATAACAACTGATACTACATTACTTCTAACTTGATAAAACAGATGAAGTTTTTTTTTTACAATTAATGAACTTGCGCTTGATCGCAATTCACCTGGTGGTAATATTGCAATCTAAGGTGGAGCGCGCTTGCCCAGAAGAAACCGGTTCACTCTTGCCTTGAAAACCGCTAGATTATAGTTATCGGGGAACAGAAATCATTCAGGAATTGTACGTCAATGTTGCATTAAGTAATCTAATGTTTCTTATAACACACATAGTAACACCGCGTAACACAGCTACTAAAATATAAAGTCATGCGAGTTTTTTTAACGGAACTTATAGATTGGATTTATTGTCATTAAAATCTACACGATTATAAGTTCGAAAAACTATGTCGCATTTGATGAAATTGGTCTGAATATTGGTACTAATATTCACTGAAATTGGTACTGGAAAGTGTTTTTTGAAAGAACAAATAAGAGTTAAATTGAAGGTTTATTTGCTTTCATTCATTCAATATTTAAGAGCTGGGCTCTTGTCTGTGGAGTTTTTTCCAGGTAGTTCTGTCTTCGGCCAAATCCTTGACCTCCCTATACGACATGACTTTCGCCTTCTCCTTAATTTGGTCTAAATATGATCTTCTAGGTCTTCCTCTTCCTCTCCTGGCTTCTATCTTTCCTTCTACGATATTTTTAATGAAATTGTCATGTCGTATAAGGTGGCCAACCATCTTTCCTCTTCTGTTGTCTATTGTATTTATTATGGTTCTTGGTTCTTGTACTAGGCAGAGTACCTCTTCATTAGTTTTCTTTTCTTTCCAACTTATTCTTTCCATTCTTCTCCAACACCACATTTCAAATGCCTCTATCCTCTGTCTATCTCTTTGGGTCATGGTCCAAGCCTCACTTCCATATAAGGCGATGCTCCAGATGTATGTTTTTATTAGTTTTTTTCTTATATGTTTTGCAATTTTTGATTTCATAAGGTGTTTTTTGTTGTGAAAGGCTTTTTTTGCTATGGAGATACGCGTGATGATGTCCTGAGTACATCTTGAATCTTCGGTTATAACACTTCCAAGGTATTTAAATGATTTTACTTGTTCTATGGCACTATTATTTAGTTTGATCGGCACTCTATTATAAGTAGGATATCTGGTGATTAACATGTATTTCGTTTTTTTAATATTTATTTTGAGCCCTATTTCTCCAAAGGCTCTGTCCATTTGCTCAATGAGTTTCTGTAATCCGATTTGACTATCTGCTAACGCTGCTATATCATCCGCGTATCTTATAAAGCAAATTCGTTCTCCGTTTACTTTTATGCCTCCAATTCCAGATTCTATTATATTGTTATTTGCTTTACAGTACTAAAAATCTAAAGCCTTCAGTAGGTTACCAGATTCCTATTTCCATTTCTTCTTTCTTGATTCCATTCTTCTAAAAGCTTTTATCTATATTCAGTCTTTCACAAGATAGACTTGGGATTAAACCGGCAAGTTTTTAAAAGAAATACTGAGTATTATAGTGGTACAAAGCCAACAACTATGATTTAAAAACTGGGTCAATGGATATCGGTGACATCATAGATTGCGGTCGGTATGGCTACGTGGAAATTTTCATTAAGAATTCATAACTGAAAGCGTTTATGAAGGGCTGGAATTGTTTAATGAAAGATTGAAATTATGCTGTTTGACAATGTAAATTAAAGTACAGTGTAAACTCCATGTAACGTTACTCGATGTAACGGCAAACTCTCTAAAGCGTCGAAATCTATTGGCTTTAGTTTGATTTAGCTTGTATTGCATACAATGATACATTCTGTCCATTTAACGACCACTCTCTATAACGCCATAAAATGTACAGTCCCTTCAGTGTCGTTATATACAGTTTACACTGTATGTAAATTGTAATATACATAGGTGTACATTCCTTGCTACTAACAGACCTCACCGGCACGAATTATGTACAATAGAGTAAATAGCCGTGCTGTATACAATATACAAGTAGCACAGAGGGTATAAAAGACACATACTATTAATATTATAAAAGTGGGTGTGTATGTTTGAAACTTGGTACGGATATAGTTTAGGCCTTGGATTAATACATAGGCTACTTTTATCCTGTTATATAAATGTTGGGTTGTTTACAATTGTTATGTTATGTTGGGAGATTTTCTAATTCTGCTTAGTGTTTTGCATTTCAATATAGGCATATACATTCGGAATTAATATTGTTTTATTTTCCATGTTAATAATAAAAGTGGTGGTTTAATTTTTTTTTAGATTTCTTTGGAACAGTTTTATTTCTAACTAGAGGTTGCCCGCGGCTCCACCCGCGTGTAGGTCGCTTTTTGCGTAACCTGTGGAAAAAATCTATTGTATCCTATTCCCGTGCCAATTTTATATAAACACTACATTGCTACGATATCAAAATAAGCCGCATCTGTCTTTCCGCAATCGATTCCTGAGATCTAGTTAACCTCTTTTTTAGCTATTTCGGTGGTGATGCTACAGATAAGATCGTTTTATCCAAGCCATTATTTTAATATAAATAATAAGAATACGTGAATCATACCACTAAGTAAACCACATACTTAAATTCCAATTCATAAGTATTTAATTTCAAACACACAAAACTTTCCCTTTGAACTTTAAACCCCAATGGCATACCTTAATTCACTCCTAGCAAATATCATTACAAATTTCTTTTAACCACCATATAAACTACAACCAAAACAACGTTCAAGACTGTTAAATTGATAAATTTTAAAAAAATCCAAAGAAACTTTCACCCCCCTCCCCCCTTATAAACCCTTATTTAACCCCTGGCAAAAAAACTTGATTTTTACATAAACTATACATATTCCAAATTTCATTGCTAGAAGTTCAAAAACATAGAAGTTTCATACAAACTGTTTTACCCCCTTCCACCCCCTCAGGGGTGGAATCTCCAAAAATCCGTTCTTAGTACACGTTTAAGTACTAAAACACTCCAAATTTTACACCTCTAAGTTTAAAAACACAAAACTTTCATTTTTAACTTTCAACCCCAATGGCATCCCCCTTAATGCACCCCTGGCAAAAAAATAATAATTTTAATTTAACCATTAAATAATTTATTACCATGACAACTTTTAAGACTTTAATGTGATAAATAAAGAATTTTCCATACAAACTTTCACCCCCCATTACAAACCCTTAGTTCACCTCTGGCAAAAATACTTGATACCATTATTTTTAATTTTACATAAACTATACATATTCCAAATTTCATTGATAGAAGTTCAAAAATAATGAAGTTTCATACAAACTGTTTAACGCCCTTTCACCCCCCTTAAGGGTAGAATTTGCAAAAATCTATTGTTAGTACACGTCTAAGTACTAAAATATATACACACTCCAAATTTTACACATTTAAGTTCAAAAACACAAAACTTTCATTTTTAACTTTCAACCCCAATGGCACCCCCCTTAATGCACCCCTGGCTAAAGTTTTTAAAATTTTAATTTAACCATTCAATAAACTACTACCATAACAACTTTCAAGACTTTAACTTTATAAATAAAGATTTTTCCATACAAACTTTCACCCCCCATAACAAACCCTTAGTTCACCCCTGGTAAAAAAACTTGATACCATTATTTTTAATTTTACATAAACTATACATATTCCAAATTTCATTGCTATAAGTTCAAAAATAAAGAAGTTTCATACAAACTGTTTTACCCCCTTTCACCCCCTTAGGGGTGGAATTTCTAAAAACCCGTTCTTAGTACGCGTCTACATACCAAAACAAATACACCCTCCAAATTTCACAACCCTAGGACCAGCCGTTTGGGCTCTGCGTTGTCTATAGATGAATGAATGAATGAATGAATAAGTCAGGACAAAGAGTCTTATAGTATAGATTCATAAGTCGGATTGGTACCAAAATAAGTATACATATTCTTAGGGTGGTTCTTTAGACGGTTTTTAAGTAAATTTTTCATTATTTTTTTTATTATTTATGATTTACAATAAAAAACTGTAGGTTCTAATACACCTTGTGCGAGTGAAATGTATCTACGTCCAATGCATAAAGCCAGTAAACCCGTCAATCTGTGCTGAAAGAAATCAGCCAGAATGACGCGACAAAAGCGACGCCCGAGGCTCTACGCGAAGGGATCAGAAAAAAATAACAAATAACAAAATCATTGTGCCGATTTTAGATCGCATTTTTTGCGGTTCAGTTGTTACTTTGAGAAAAAATGCCTTTTGCGTGTTCTTTGATTTATTGATTTTCTGAATGTAATTTTAATGTACTCTTTTTTAAGCCCCTTTTTTTAAAGAATTTTTGCGCTTTGTGCTATTATCGTTCCTTTATTTTATTCCTGTTCTATATAATGGTCACGTAAATCTTTAGCTTACTGGCTTATAATCCATATTTTTATTTGTTATTCTTTGTAGAGTGTTAATGTAAAAGAGCCATTAACAAAGGAGTTTGACTATAAGGAAAATAAAACTCCTGTTGGAGGTTGTGACCAAAAAGTTTAACCAGCGGGAAAAAACAAATATAACGGTATTGCAGTACAGCTTATCTATAGCAGTATTATATGAAGCATACAAGAAACAAAGTATTAGTCCCCTCCCTCTTTTGCTTTGTTTACTCAACCAACTTAAATCCATTTTCTGAAACGAATTAATTCTTCTTTAATCCAATTATATCGCCCCCGAGTTGATAATCCCTTCTGTCATTAGTACGTCAGTTACAATAAAACCCAGCTTTTATTCAACGTTTATTAGGAAACTACGTAGCTCCGGTCAGCCGCAACATAACTGTCACTCTTAGTTAATTATCACTACAATAGGGAAACGTATGGTGACCCTGTGCTAAGTCGGCTTTCATGCAAAACTGACCTTTACCGTCTAAACAATACAGGTCAAAATATTGTGACCGTCTAGCCTCAGGTTTTCGAGGAATGCAATAGTGACTCTTCTGTAATCTGTGACCAAAATCCACAGATTAGTAAATAGTTTTGTTATGCTTTCAATTTAGCGTGGTTCTTGCGTTTATGTTTGTTTGACATTGCTCTTGTCGCTCGAAGATGGTCATGCTCAACAAATGTTTAGTGAAGGGATTCCAGTTTTTTGTTGTGACCTAGTATAACTATTTATACTGGCTTACTGAATGTTTACAACTGATTAAGGATATAAGGGCGCGACCGACCATAACTTAAATCACAATTATATTCATGTCTTGAATCTGCTTAACCCTAGAACGTAGTAATACCTTATTCCTGGCTTCCGTACAAGTTAAGCCGTGATACGTCGAGAATATTCGTCATATTGACTAGAGGGGATGTACTTATTGAGATAGGAGTGGATTAATTACCATTTCCCAAAAGAGGGAATCTGCACCGCCATTCACTGTCGTGTATGAATAGTTTTGGCGGAGAAATTTACTAACTCTTAAAAGACTTTGTGAATATAAATAATCATTCGTATGTTGAATGACATTAGCCCATTTTGTATTATCTGTTAAAAAAGTCCAAGTTCCAAGTTTTAGTTTTACCCACACCGGCTCCAGGTATGTCAACAGTTGCGGCGAAAATGTGTTTATACCGGGAGCCGGTGTTTCAACATACAAGTGGTTAATTGGAGTAGTAGGTGACATATCACGTCATAAAGTTTAATTACAAATGCTGTTTTAAAAAAAAAATTGCAATGTTGATAGTGTTGGTAGTAGGAGAACTAGTAGTTTTTGCTAGTTTCATGAGCAACTAGAGTAAGTAGCTAGGGTAGTAATAGTACAAGTAAACGCGCGAACTTGCCAAGCGAGCAGGACCCTGACCGGATTGCGGAGATCACTTACATGCTCGTACTCTCGACTGTGAAGGCGCTACCGTGCTCGGGACACTATCGTGAAAGTAGATTGAAGTTATTGATACAAATAGGATTTTATTCAAACTTGTTGTTAGATTGAAAAACAATGTAGAAGAAAAAAATATAAGAATAAAAAAAAACTGTGTAAACTCCACGTAGTAAGCCCATGTTAGTAATAATTTGTATTTGTTAAGTTTGGTTTTGTTATGTTAATTATGTACTCGTATACATATAGATTTTCATTCAAACTTGTTGTTAGATTGAAAAACAGTGTAGAAGAAAAAAATATTATAAAATAAAGTACTGTTTGTAAAACACAGATTCAATTCTTGTAATTTAAAAGTAAAAACTAATGAAGCGCTGTTTAATTATTTTTTATTAATTACAGCTAGGCATTTGACCAGCAAGGCTTGAAACCGAGTTCATAATATAAGTATACGTTCGCGTTTCACCACAGTTTGCCTGATGATGTTAAGCTAAGCTGTGGCCTATAGATTGCAGCCTTCAGATGGCACACTTACGAGACTCCAAAAGAACCTACTTTATACCTACTTTATAGAACCTACTTTATCTTGATTTAATGATTCTATGACTCTACTGAATTAAAAAAAATACAGAACATTATCATCTTTAATATAAATATTATAAAAATAAGTCGGGATTTCTAAATTTATAAATTACACACAATACAATGACAATTGTTTTTCCATATCTATTAAATTTAAAATACCTATGCTACTTCTCATAAAACAACAGAACCTCAGACAAAGATTTTCAAAGTATTGCAATCTTTTAGCCAATATAAAAAAAAAACTAATAAAATAGACGTTGATCTTACATTTGGTATTAAACTATTATTTTTAATTCTCAATCAGTTGCATCATTTCCTTGCTAAGGCCGTCGCGTCGAACGTACAATACGCCTAACAGCTAAAAAACGTGTTTTTTCTCAATAAAATATGACATAAGCGAGGCGAGAGGTGCGCTCGCGCATTATTGAATGATATTCACGGACGGTGATGTCACCGTGTCATATAGCCGCGTAATTGGTCACAGCGTGGTCACCGGTTCACTGTCACGATGTTACTCACTACCGCACTATGTAGGACTCGATCCAGAGAAACATCACATCCCTCTATTATACATATACAGTAGAACCTCGTTAAGTCGAACCTCGATGAGTCAAAAACCTCCAAATGTAAAATAAAAGTTTTGTTCCCTTCCCTTCAGACACCAAAACCTCCATTACTTGAAATCTTGACCCTCTGTTAGTCGAAATAATCACCGAGTCCCTCCAAGCCATTTTGGTTCGAAAAATTTAATTTAATCTCTGCATTTCGAACATAGCAACGTTTTATTTTACAACCTTTACAACTTGATCATTTGGAATTTATTACCTTTATTGTTCGAACCAAAATAAGTTACCGACTTTAAGAACTTGCCGACAGTGTGAGTACACTATTGTTTTTAGAAAACATTTTAGGAGTATACGATAATAAATTTATGACTCACGTAAACACGTGTTTGCTAGCTTGGTGTCAGGTGTTCAATTTTGAATTCCTTTGAAATTCATTTGTTTTCTACTTAAATACTAGAGAGTTTGTCATTAAATCAAGTGACGTTCTTGGAGTTTTAGTTTAGTTAGACTGTAAAATCAAGATTTTGCCCTTCGCTTTTAGTGGTGGGATATAGGAGTATGTGTCCGGGAGTTAGTTTCGCGCTGCAATAACGGGTGTGGATAGCGTACGAATATCGACACGACCTAGATATGATCGTAATCCAGGTCATCCAGGCTAGCTCGTGACCCCGCGCGACCCGCGGAAGCGCTGTAATAAGCTAGATTACTAAAAAAGGTTTTATAGACAGTCTTTTAGATGATGATCTGTTTTTTACTAGTTTTAATAACAGATTTTTTACCTCAAAGAGGTGAAAATATATAGATCAAATAGACAAAAAGGCACAATACGCCCCTAGCGGGATGTCAGTGCAGGGCTCATCGCCCTCACTTCAAATTAGAATTAGACTAAAAGGAAAATTCAATTATTTTGCTAATTGAGAAAAAAAATGCACTAACCAACAACGACAAAGTTACCTTCAAAGCGTTTAAATTTAATGTAACATAATTTTTTAATACGAATTATATTGAGGCGTGAAGTCACAAGTTCTCACTCTGATATTCTTCTTCTTCGTTTAAGCTAAGTGGCCAAGCTCTGGTGTCGAGAGTTTTCAACTCGCCCGCAGGCCTCTGACATGGCTTATATTCTGATATTGATTTAATTATATCCCAGTAACTCTGTATTGTTTTGCTAAAACAATGAATACGTGTAAAATATTTTTTGTTTTTCTAATAAATACGGTAGACTAATTATTATAATCTAATCTTACCGTCATCTACCCAATAGTTGTCAGTAGCGATGCGCGACTGTGAAAGATTCCAGTCGAATTATTCGACTTTATAAATCATTCGACTCATTCGAATAATCTCGGAAAATTAGTAACTAACATGATACCCCCTCAAAATTAACCGGACTGAATGAATACTACATTAGTTACCACTTGAGCCGACTCCACTCCAACGATTCATTCATATTTCATTCATTTGAAACTAACAAGTGACATTGACAAGATTCGCTAACAATCGAGTCAAAACGCCATTAATAACTAATTAGTAGTCATCATTTGATTATTAACATTAGTATATTACTAATATTCAAGTCGAACGTGTATATTAGTAGTTGTAGATAATTCGACTGGTCAGATTATTCGCAGTCGCGCATCTCTAGTTGTCAGACTGATAACCGGCTGTCATCTAACCTCATACATATTAATGACATCGCTATGTCACCCCCATATCCTCAAAGTTTAGCTCTTACATCGATAACCCAAAAGACGCTCCTCACATCACACAAGACGTCCGACACCCCTCTTATAGTTGCCCTATGCGATAAAATTGATTATTCAATGGTTTTCCTTTCCACTATGATATCGGGGTTTTATATCTCTGACCTCTGGATCTTGATGGAAGCGAAGTATTTTTTAAAGGTTAGCGTTACAGTACTGACACTTTAGCTGGTGATGAACGCGGCATTTGATTTACTTTTTACAGTTAGGCTATCAAATATATATACTACCTACTGGTATCTAATGATCAGAATGGCGTGTACCCTCTTTACTTAGCGACACTCAGGCCTGAGGTGTAGTGCATGTCTTGTTTGGAATAACTGGTTCTTAAGGAGGCTACCGACACTACACATTATACACACACACACTATACACACTGTTAGATGCTTGGCGACAGATTATTCAACTTGTGGGTAAAAACAAAGTTGTAAGCTAGGTGATCATTAGAAAATACTCTACCACCATGTTATGGTATCCCTACGATGTTTTCTCTTCACGAATAACTCGATTGGCAGAGATCGAACTCGACCGTTTGGAACGTGAGGCGGCCGCTCGCCCAACCGAGCTATCATAGCTTCATTGAAACAAATTTTAGAATATTATAAATATGGAATCTTATGGCACACACGCACATTTGCCCGGGTCAAATCGTCGTCCATCGCTGACCGCCTTTGAGTTCGGCGCATGAGTTCCCGTATAAAATAACTTTCAGGCGGAATACGATTAAAATAAGATATTTGGAAAAATAGGTAAAATGATTACTTGAAAGCTCGAAAACTCGACACCAGAGCTTGGCCACTTAGCTTATACGAATAAGAAGTAAGTAATGATAGTATCTAGGATCGTTAGAGCTTTTAATTTCAATATTGTCAATTGTTGTTTTTAAATGAATTTATTTCGTAAATATGTATCTATATAAAATACATATGTATGTGTGTATGTACATATATGTATGTATATGTAGTATATCAGTTGTGTTAGCAACCATAATACGAACTAGAAATGGCTTAGTATGGGGTTAACCAGCCGTGTGTGTGTGTAATAAATCGACTGCTACACAGGCGGTTCGCTCAGATATGACGTATTGCGCGGATGATCTCGGTACAATACCGGCTTAAACTCATAGTTTATAGTTTATTTATTATCTTGCAACACATGTATAACATAAGGCTATGTTACATGTGCCCTGTTGTATGTAATAGGGTGTAGCAAGAGGCACTGGCTAGCTTTCCTCCAAGGCAAACTAGACAGTGTCTTTACAAGAAAACACACACATAATGTCAGATATTTTAAAGATAAACAAACACGAAGCTGCAAAAAGCTTCGTGTCGACAGCGAGTGATGTCATTGGCGACCTCAATCCTCCAAAGTTGGCGATCACGGCTAATACATACAATCATACATATACATAAAGTTTGGAATGCAGCTGCGTTTGCTTTTTGCTTGAAAGTTGGAATTTTGATTTCAAAGCAACCAGAGGACCATAAAAAGCAACACTGCAAGATTCGCTTGAAAAATTGGCTTGTGAACTAATGTTCATAAGCCCCGAACTAATGTTCTGGCGCAGAAATGAGCAAAACCTTGAATTTACATAAATTTTATCGCGATAAATAAAATTTTAATTTAATCAGTTATTTCATACTTAAGTTGTTTTTTTTTTTTTTTTTTTTTTTTTTTTATCTAACCTATATTGTCCCCCTTAAGTTGTTTTAATAAAATTTTAATTTAATCAGTTATTTCATATTTTGTTTTGATCAGTTATTTCATACTTAAGTTAGATTATGTATCAAAATTAATTAGTATAAATATTTTAAGGTTGTTAGACGATCACGAAGTTATTTGTTTTAAACTTTGATCATACCTGGAAGCGCTTTTAGCGATTACCGCCAATTGTGGCACGCTATTTTTATTTTAGTTTAAATAGTTTAAGTTTTGTTTTCAATAAAGCATTTTATCTATCTTCTTCTTCCTTGCCTTATCCCTTATCTTAGCCGGGGTCGACACAGCAAATTTTCTTCTTTCTCTACACTCACTCCTTTCTCTCTTATGTCCTCATTCACACACTCCATCCATGTCTTCTTCGGTCGGCCTCTTGCCCTTCTTCCTTGCCCTACAATTTCCATTAGCATTATCTACTAGTATCTAACTATATTAGTAATTTTTACCATCATCAGATACCTTACACAAGTCTACGCCACAGATCTTTTGACTAAAGATATCCCTTAGAAATACCGCAAGGTAAATAATAGTACTACGACCATACAAATGTGCAGCTGCATTCGTACAATAGTTTGATGGCGTTTTCGCGTGACGTCACTTTATCTACCTGGGAGACAGGAGCAGGGAGTTACCCCGGGGTAACGGTGGGGTGTGCTTGTTCGGAAGTAATCGGTTTTTGGCCGGGACCCGCGATAAATGTATTCTGCGATTTGCTTTGTCATCAAAGTAGATTTGAGACGCTATCGTGATGCGATTCGATTTACTGTTGATTGTTTGTTGGAATATCGTTGCACCGTTTCAATGTCTCTGCTTAAAGTTACTACGCGTTCGAGCTGAAAAGTTGGATCAACGATCATGGCCATAAGGGAATATTATATATATTGGATTTTTTTATGTATTAAAAAAACATTTTTCTTTTCTTTCTAAATGTAGTAACAGTGTTTTCGGAGATTTCGATTGTCAAATTCTTATTAGGAAGGAACCGTTATAGAATCAATACGTAGGCAAGTTCTTTTAAAAATGTTATATTTCAGTCATAACTAACTGACTTATTTCCAAACCTAAAAAATAATATATAAAGTAGTTACATTATTAGATGTGTTCATATATCTCACTCACATCCTCTTTCACACAATTCATCCACGTCTTCTTAGATCGACCTCTATTTCCGCTACTTCTTACAATCTTATCCATACTTCTCCTAGTCACAAGCATATTTTCCTCTCTGCACATTTCATGCCCATACCGCGCTAACATACATATTACGTACCTGCCGTAGCTAAATCTGAAAATATTTCTAACTTTACCTACCAATTATTGGAATCAAGTCAATTAATTATTATTATTTTTTTCAATTTTTAAATAGCTTTATTGTCTTAATTGTACAAAACAGTTGCATACTAGTGTACATGATTCCTAGTACGTAGCAAGCATGAATAAAACATAATATTCTTGAGTCCAAAATACACCCTTAAAAAACTTATAGCTAACTAGCAAACCCGGTGAACTCTGTTTCGTCGCAAAGTTGAAATTTACTCTGAATTGCTGCTACAAACCTCTCTCTGCTTGGAAGAGATCGCTGTTAGCGATAAGGCCGCCGTTTGTGGCATTCATTTGTGTTGTTACTTTTTATTTTGACTTGTACCTTAATTTGCCCAATAAAGAGTTTATCTATCTATCTATCTAAACCTCACGGAGCTCGAGACCTTTCCATCGAATGCCAAACCGAGGAAATCGGTTCGTGCGTTCTGGAGTTATATTATAGATTAAAAAAATACTCAAAATAAGAGAGGCATTCCCTATTATGGTAAAATCACAAGGCTTCGAGAGATTAGGTACTAATTCCATTAGAATCGAGTAATAGTGGCCAGCAATCGCAGTGCAATCAACATCCAGTAGTCATCAAGGGCGAGCTCATCGCAGTTCCTCGTCACGTCGTCTCCCTAATCCGGACGAGCTCAACTGAATCCGGAACGTGCTCCTGTCTAATGTTCCGTAGTTAATACTAGAGCCGCTTGCTATCAATTGTAAACATAGATTACTCGCTCGTAGATACCGTAAACATAGATCATTTATTTGTCTTATAGATAGATTATTATTTTTTCGCTGACCTATTTAGAGTAAAAAAACTTAACTTACTCTTATTTTCACAAAATGTGTGACGTGCTGGTAGTTGAAAGAAAGAGATTAATGTCGTTTTGATCCAATCCATTTGTGGCGTCACTGTCAAACGTCACCGCTCGCAGTCAAAATCGCAAAGCTCGTTTCGACTCGCGGAAACAAAATTTCTACGAGACTTGTTATATTCAAGACTGCTTGTTAGATGGTAGACCCCGGCTAAATTCCCTTTGCTCTAAAGAGGCAAATCTAAGCTACTCTACGTCGCTCCATACATCTATTTGCCTTATGCGGAATCTATAAGATCTATTCTGTGAATGAGTATCGGAATACCCCCGCGTCCAAGGGTGTGCGACCGCGCGAATAAGGGTGTAACCTTATATAGCTTTTTTTGGGAAAGTTCGATAACCCAGGGTGCGTCAGAAGTCCACAAATATTTACCGAGCACAATGAGGGCCCGCACGCCGGCGGATATCTTATTTCTTTATTGGATTTGTATTGGAATATGGAGATGGGTATTTCTGGTGAATGTGCAAGTTTATTTTTTCTGCGGGTAACGGTCTGTGACCGCTTTAGGAAGCCAGATTTATTGCCAAAGTTGATGTAATCTTTGCGTGCAATAGGCGGGTCTATTTTATGAAAATTTAAGCCATTTCTATCGTCTGCCTAGAAGGTTCTCTAAAACACGAGAACCTAACTAAGACTTTGCTGTCGACGAGTGAGTCGTCCGGTTTCGTGGTAGACTATGACGTCATTGAGTCACAGGTCCTACCTGGACGAGGACTGCACAAGTTCGACGCAGGTGGCACATGCAGTGAGACCTAGGAGTGGTATAAAAGGACTGTGGATGGCGATGATCGATGCCCATCTGCCACCAGGACGTATCTCAAGAACCGTCATAGTTAACAGTTGATACGCACATGATGTATGTCTGTTACCGCAATTTCCCTTTGTACTCTAAGAATAGTTTGTTCTCATTGCGAGTTGCCACAGTGCTCCGCGACATCCTTACACAACAGGAAGCTGGATGATGCTCCGTGCATCACAAGGCGAAGTGTGGCAAATTGATCTAGTTACGTACTACTCGTCAAGGTACAGCGCAGGTATCCACTTCCCAGCGTGCAGGGGTTCCTTTCAGTAGTAATCAGTGCTATTGCTTCCACTCGGCGGCTATTGGCTGCATCCTGGACACCGGCACACATTCGCACGCCCACACGAGAATCTAGCAAACGTACGATTTGGATAGGGGTGTGCGTTGACTCTTTCTTGACATTAAGTAGTTAAGTAAACAAACTACCGGCGGCGCTACACGCGTCAATCCGGGATAAAAATCATTAATTCAAGGACGCTAAGTACTATACCTGATATCATCCCAACCGTTCCGGTCGTTAACAAATAAAAATATACACAAAGCTTCACCTAAAATTTGTGAGATCCTAAAGGTTTTGTATCTCTGTACTAACTGTACTGTGTTAAAATCCATGTGGAAAAACATATATGTATAGATATTACATATGTTACTTAGTTATATTCCGTAATATTGAAGTAAGAACACCCCTCCTTCCTCAACCCCAATGGCAAATTCGTATAATAAGAAATAGAAACCTAAACCTAATATTTCCGTTAGAAAAAATAATAATAGTCCAGTAAACCCTTGTCTCGCGTGGGAGAAACATGTTATGACATCCCGCTTGCTTATGAGGTTATACACAAACCAGAAATAGCACAAACAAGATAATGATGTGTTATTTTCACGTTCTCGTTTTCCTTCTCCATACAGTTGATATCTCGTTAGCTTGTAATTTTATTCTCAAAGTTCATTGATAAATATTTGAAACCCTGAAATGAAATGAAATAATTTTATTTGCGTAGCCACAGGTAATATAAAAACATGGAAAATAATATAAAATGTCCCTTGTAGGCTACCGCATATGCGGTGTGCAAAAAGTCAATTAAGTAGTAAATTTATAAGTTAATTTCCCACTATAATTTACAGCTAGGCAAAGCTTCGTTTTCTATTGAAATTAGGGTCAGTACTATTTCTACGTACTAGGAACCAAAAACACTAGGATGTGACTGTTTTGTTCTATTAAAACAATAAAAATATTTGAAAATTGAATTGAATTGGGTATTTTGTAACCCACGTTGACTACAAACTTTCTGAAAGTAAAAGATTTCTTAAACTAGGCAGATCGTAAAATCTTGTAGCAACCCTAATTCCGAAGGATACATTACGCAATCAGGCTGGACACGTAGTGATTTACGCTTATTTTGAGCGCGTCGTAATCGAGCCGAACTCTAATGCTCATTTAGTGGGGAATGGTGGTGTGATGAGAGCGATACCCACTCGATATTCTGCACTCTTCTAATAGACGGGTCAGGGGTCCGAGAACATGCAGGTCAGGTTACGAGTGAAATGTGTGGATACACATTTTATGTAGCTTGAAGAGGATACAAGTAACGCTTCGTCAGTTTTCAACTAATATGTTTTTTTTTGCATTTCACACACGGTTGGTTAACCCCATACTGAACCATTTCGAGTTTTGTGTTATGGTAGCTAACACAACTGATATACTACATATACATACCTACATATTTTATATACATACAAATTTAACAACCAGACCAACATATTTTATATAGATACATATTTAACACACAGCCAACAAATTTAGTTAAGCACAAAGATGTTGGCCGTGCCGGGAATCGAACCCGGGACCTTCTTGGATTGGCAGTCCGGCATGGTAACCTTTACGCCAACGAGGTCGTCCAAAATGAATGGAAGACTATGATGTGTTACTATGCAAATGCCAATAAGCGTCTGATGTAAGTAAGTATTAGCAATCGATGCTACGTCAGAGGCCTTCGGGCGGCTTGAAAACTCTCGACATCCTAGCTTGGCCACTTAGCTCATACTAAGAAGAAGAAGAATAATATGGGGGCGAAGTTATATAGGTCTTTGTTTCATTTCTACGAAACTATCCCTCGAGGCAATAATAGCGGTTGTATTATTTTTCCCCCGTCGCTGCGAGGTGCGACATAACACGGCTATGTTCTATGTCTACGCGTTTGTCCAATCGATACCGAGCTCTAGAGGTGTTGTTGTCACGCAACCTAATACTTGTTTAACTATTATCACGCGTGTGCACGTTGGTGCTTTTCTAGACCTTGGAAAACAATGAAATTGTAGATGACTAGCAGATCGTCCCGACTTCGCACGGGCTATAAAATAATATCAGTTTCAAAGAGAAACAAAATATAGCCTATGTTACTCAGGGATAATGAAGCCCAACGGTGAAATAATTTTTCAAATCGATCCAGTCGTTTCGGAGCATTCTTGCGTCAAACAAACTTTTTCTCTGTATAATATTAATAAAGCGAAAGATTAGGATTTTCTCCTCTCTTCGCAAATCTTGCTCTCATGCATTTAACAGCTTCTTTTATTACGAAATATCAATGAAATTGCTCAAGTAATCTTGAAGAAATAACGTTGTAAAGTTTCGGTAAGAACTATTAAAAGAACTTGTGTTTGTACCAATACTACCTAAAGTTAGACTGTTCTCAAGAAAAAGTTGTAGATATTTATGTTTATGTTAGTTGATTTAGATAGTCAGTTTAGTATGTGGCTTCCAGAATGATTATAAACCAATACTCGTATCTCAGCTCGGCTAACCTTCAAACCTTTCGATAAAAAGCTCTCAATTGAAAAGCTCGCACTTAACTGAATAAATGTTTACAATAAATTGGTTCGCAATCAATCTTTCTCCCCTAAAAGCCTCGCTGACTCGCTTCCTGAGAAGCCCTTTATTTGAGAAGCTATCAAAAGAAAATTTGTTATCGTAGAGAAAAAAAATCGACGCCTAACGTGTGAGTTTCTCAGGATCTTTTCAACATTATTAATGCTGCATTCTTATAAACTGTAAAGGGACACATTAAACCTCGTAATACACATAAACTGCGTGGAAATAAAATAATTTTACAGCGAACCACTATAAAACGCGTTTATGCTGACATTAACTAATGCAATGCGCCGCCGCGCGTCCCACGGGACAATCTAATACAGATTCTCGGGTTGATTACATTTGTTATGTATATTTATTTGACTTATGATTGAAATTGATGATGCTCAATTTGTGGATATGAAGAAAAATACGGTCTGTTACACTTTCACTGTCATGTTTATTATGGATAGTGGTTTTGGATTCAGTTTAAGATGCTTTCTTTGGTACCTAACTATAATATACATATGTATACACTTCATGCTTATAATACCCCATCTGTATAGATAAATAAATATTAGGAAACATTTCACAACAAGGTTGTATTATGGTTGCTAACACAACTGATATACTACATATACATACATACTTTTATATAGATACATATCTAACACCTAGACTGACGGCCATCAAATTTAGTTTAGCACAAAGATGTTGGCCGTGTCGGGAATCGAACCCGAAACCTCCTAAAACTTTTTCTTTTGGTACCTTCTGATTGGCAGTCCGGCATGGTAACCATTACGCCAACGGGGTCGTTAGATTGACTTAGTTGAAAGAATAAAATTTAACTGACCAAAAAAGTATGTATAAAAAGCATACCAATTGTGTTTTTACACGCTTTATATTAGATTCACCTGTATGTTTGTTTGTAACCGATTTCTTTGGGCGCGATTTTGACCCACTTTAAACGGCCAGATTTCGTTGAAACTTTGTAGATTTATTGAGGACTGATGACAATACACTAATTTGATAAAATTATTTCATTTTTTTGTATGTTTGTTTGTAACCGACTTCTTTGGGCGCGATTTTGACCCACTTAAATCGGCCAGATAAGCGTGTTTTTTAGTTTTTTTTTAACTGTTACATTACATTTTATTTTGTAACCTTCTCTGACCATGTTGTAATGTCCGCAGCGATCCCTCCTGAGATCAAGGAGGGTCCCGAGAACCTGACGAAGGTGGAGGGCTCCGAGGCGGTGCTGCGGTGCCGGGTGTTCGGCGCGCCCAAGCCGCTCGTCAAGTGGATGAAGAACAACGTCGACGTCACCGGCGGCAAGTGAGTACCGATGCCGCCTTAATTTGTGCACAGGCTGAAAGATTCTGTAGTACCCGGAATACTTTCAGCATTATGCTGAACCTGTTCCTTTTATGCACAGATATAAAAACATATTATGTAACTTGATATTAGTATCGTACTTTGTAAACTGTTATCGTAAGGCATATTATATATTTACACGAAACAAAACGGTCACACTTACTTAAAAACGTTGGATATACGTCCAACGAGTTTCAACGTATTACGAGCGTCTTCATCGGGGGTTTTCATCGGTCCCCGATGAAGACGCTCGTAATGCGTTGAAACTCGTTGGACGTATATCCAACGTTTTTAAGTAAGTGTGACCGTTTTGTTTCGTGTAAATGATACTAGTATTTATTTATTTCTTTCTTTTTCCTTATATTAATGGAAGTTTTATTTGTTGCACCCGTTGCTCGGTTAACTTAGTTATTCGGACGCGATCGCCGAAACTAACCAACTGTTTTTAAGGACAGTCTTTTGATGGATGACCAAGATAAAGTGACATTTACCTAGGCGCCGTAGCTCGAGTGTCACGTTTTATTACTGCTTCAACTAAGACTAAGACTGACAGCCGAGACCTACATTTTAACGTATCATCCGACCCACGGTAGCACCCAGATGAATATGCTATTTAAAAACGACCGTTTTGTGTATCCAAATCCGTCCGCATCGACCATTGCTTAGCTTCGATAATCGCGTCAGATCATCTAAGCTCTGTTAGTAATTGTCGAAAAAAGAATATTCTCTTCCCAAACTCGGCTACGTCTAATTCAATACATCCTAATTTGACGTGACAATGTTCAACGACCTTTACAGATTCTTCCCCCATTTGCTCCTATACCGAGAGACGGTAATAATAGAATATTACACAATGAATAACTTTACATCTAAAGGTCAGACGTGACTCATTGTGAGCTCATAAATAATGAATCACGGTTAAATTGTGAATTAATTGTTATTTTCAATGGAAACTGGGATGCCTAAGTTTATTTTCAGAGTCGGATGAATCAAGCTTTGATAGCAACACAAGTAGTTATACCGTTATTGCGTATGACACAGCATTTATCTAGAATCACAAATTACACTGAAGGGACTGTACATTTTATGGCGTTTTAGAGAGTGGTCGTTAAATAGAGAATGTATCCTGTATGGAATACAAGCTAAACAAACTAAAGCCAAATGATTTCGACGCTTTAGAGAGTTTTTCGTTAAATGGAGTGACGCTACATGGTGTTTACACTGTATTTAAAGACAGAACTGTAAATTCGATAGAATAAGTAGGTACAGGTACAATATTTATATGCTATAGGACATTTTGCTTTATACTAGTTATAGTAGGTACGTAAGCCCTTGTAAATGTCCTTAAATAAATTATTTGATACATCCGTTAACGTCCAATATCTCTATATTGGTAAATTCTAGAGAACAGCTTTTAGTTCAAGGCGCTAAATTTTCTTAGCGGCGGTCTCTTCTTTTATTTCGCCTTTTCTCACTATGTGGGGTCGGCACAGTTTGTTGTTTTGCTGCCACACTAGACTTTTCTATCTGGTTTGCGAAGCAAAATAGCATAAAATTGGTAACGAATTCTTCAGTTTTATTTTCTTTGATCCAGTGTAAAAAAAACACGCTTACGGAAAACTCGATCGAAAATTTAATATTTTGATAAATATTTATTTAAATTGGGCTGCGAATGTTATAAAATTAATGTTGCTTTTATTGTTCAGATTAATCTTGCTTTTATTGTTAGTAATGATTTTATCTAGAATCGTTCCAATATTATGAATTGTTGAGTTATATTATTTCCTGAAACACCTACTACCGCTGTTCAGGCGCTTCGCTCGTGTGTTTTATCATGTCTTTTTTTCTCCAGATACAACATAACGTCGGAGGGCGACCTGGTGATCCGCGACGTGTCCTACACGGACGTGGGGACCTACCAGTGCTACGCCAAGAACAAGTTCGGAGAGAAGTCCGCTTTCGGATCGCTTACTGTCAGGAGTGAGTCGCATGAACAACCCTACATTCTGTTCTAGCTTTGTGTATGGTCTCTACGATATCTAATTATAATTTGGAGTGGGGGTGATGAGACCTGCACTGCCATCCCGCTAGGGGCGTATTGTGCACGCTAGGGGTGTATTGTCCACTACGGTATGGCCGAAGCTTCACTAATGTCACATTCGGCCACCTCACATCCCAAGGTCCCAAAAGGGTTCGAACCCAGCCAATGTGCTCGAGCTTTTAGTGAAGGAATGCATTGTGATGTAACCGTGCCGCTTTATAGCGGCATTATATTAACAACAAACACTAAAAAAAGAACTGAAAATATTAAAGGTAAAAAAAGATTTAAAGGTATTTGAAAAAAAAAACAAAAGTAGCTTGACATCAGAGAGCGGAGGCTTAGGGAACCTATTAGGTTCCCGTTTTCACCTTTTAGGTAACGGAACCCTTAGAATAACCAAAAAACCCTTAGAATTTAGTTGTAAAGGCATGTACACATCCCGTTACGGTATTTTTCCAAGTCCTCTTACGGTATGTGAGTTCAATTTGTAAAATAGACTTGAGTTGTAAAGGCGTTCTCACGTCCCCTTACGCCATTTTTCCAAGTCCTCTTACGGTATGAGAGTTCAATTCGCAAAATAGACTCGAGTAGTAAAGGCATGTACCCACGTCCGCAGAGCGCACGGTGATCACGGACAAGCCGGAGCACTACGAGGTGGCCGCGGGCTCCTCGGCCACGTTCCGCTGCAACGCCAACACGGACGAGCTGCTCCACCTGCAGATGATATGGCTCAACGACGGCCAGCAGATAGACTTCGAGAACCAGCCGCGCTTCAGGTATACTATATATATACAGATATACTGTAAGAGAACTTCAATCTGGCGGTTTTCAAAGTAAAAGTTAACCGGTTTTTAATGGGCTTTAACATAGATCGTAATATCGCTTACCATCAGGTGAATTGTGATCAAGCGTAAGCCCGCTTATAATAAAAAACATTGTCGTGACTGACACAATAGATTAAGATAAGATAAGATAAATTTATTTGTAAAATTAAAAATAGTGTACGTACAAAGTTCTTACGTCTACATGATACCTTAAAGATAAACTGGTACGCTGTGGGGAGCACTACGCCCTGCTATAGGACTGCCAGGAGCCTGTATCACAGGGCCGTAGGAATTGCTGTTTCGAACGAGAATACACACATACACTTTAATAATGAATCTTATTTTATTTTGATTGCTGTGACTACCCATTCTGAATCCCTGGGCAGTCTGTCGAGTGGGGTTTGACAAAATATTTATTAATAATCCATGACTATACCGTTAATCATGATAATGTGCGTGCGTCAGGATGACGGACGACTACTCGCTGTACATCTCGGACACGTCGGAGCTGGACTCGGGCGAGTACACGTGCATCGCGCGCACCGAGATCGACGAGGCGCGCGCGCAGGCCACGCTCACCGTGCAAGGTACGAGTAAATAGGTGTATTCTAGGTAAGCGTGCCATATCGTAGGTAACAGCATAGCTTTACATCAGGCAAGCTAAAGTCAAACGCAAACCGACAAACGATGGGTAAGCTTTTTTATTGGATCGCTACCGTGGATCGAATGACACGTTTGATTGTAGATCCCGGCTATTAGTTATCTTAATACAAGCAGTCATTGAGCAATGTCAGAGGCCTTCGGGAGACTTGAAAACTGTCGTCACCAGAGCTTGGCCACTTAGCTCATACGAAGAAGAAGAAGAAGGGAAAACGTACTAAAATCCGATTTAAGTTTTGGAGATAAATGGCAATATTGCTTTGTACAAAAAACCTTTGCTGCAGCGCCCCCTGGTGTGTTGTTTCTATGACACTTACAAACTGGTGTTAGCAACCATAATACAAACTAGAAATGGTTTAGTATCGAGCTAATCAACTGTCAGTGTGTCTGAATAGTGTCCTAGTATTTAAAAAAACAATGGCTATTCACTCTATAACCTACTCCGCAGACAAGCCGAACCCGCCGCAGCTGGACAGCATCGAATGCAACGAGCGCACCGCCACGCTGCGGTGGCGCTCCATGGGGGACAACCGCGCGCCCATCCTGCGGTTCAGCATCCAGTACAACACCACGTTCACGCCCGACACCTGGGACCTCGCCAGCGACAACGTGCCCGCCATCGACAACTCGTGGGCCGTGCAGCTCACGCCCTGGGCTAACTATACCTTCAGGTAACGTGTGCATCCACTCGTTAATAAATAGGAGGAGAAGATTGTACCGACCACAACCAAGTAGGAAAAGGGGAAGACAAAGAAAAGACCACCGCTAAGTAAATTTTGCGCTTTGTCCTTCGTCTTCCTTGCCTTATCCCACTCGGTGGGGTTGGAACAGCAAATTTTCCTCCTCCACTCTCTTAAGAGAGAGATTTCTAAATTCTACAAAACATCTTTTAGTTTGACCATTATAGCTAAAAGTTTTTTCTAGAATTTACCAATGTCTCTCTTATTTATTTATTTGGTTTATTTATTTATCTTATTTATTAATCTTATTTATTTATCTGTGTTGATGGAAGATATATCTCATTTGTTTACTTGGGTTCTAAGTGAGCAGAATTTTGCTTTTTTGTAGCAATCTGCATCACTTTGCTTAGAATTTTAATTTCATTACTTCACATAATGTCCACAATGAAGTATATCCATCAAAAGATTTCCGCAAAGTAGAAAGTTGTAAAAACTATTCTGTCTTTTAGCTTACAAATATAAAATCAAATTACTTTTCTTTTTCTTGGCCTCATCTCAGTAAGCGTGAGGTCGTTACAGTATGTTCAAAATCCGGCGGTAAATATTGCACATCGATCTTTGGAAAGAGACAATCGGCTTATTTTGGCTTTGTATAACGTTATCTCTATTTTACATTTTCTATGTGACGCTTATCGCCAGGTGCAGTACGTTTTTTCCATATCTTTTTGTAATCTATATAAATGAATGTTATTTGCAGAGTGATAGCGTGGAACAAGATCGGGCCGTCGACCCCGTCGGGTCACTCGGAGGTGTGCACGACGCAGCCCGACGTGCCCTACAAGAACCCAGACGATGTCAAGGGCGAAGGCACTGCCCCTAACAATATGCTCATCTCTTGGTCGGTAAGTACACACCAGAGATCATAATACTAGAAAGGATTGCTCATTCCCATACAATAAAGCGTGGCGCGGAATTTGCCATAATTACCAATGAAACTTAGATGGCGCTGTAAATCGAGAGTGCAGCCTCATCATCATCATCAGCCTATGTTCGTCCACTGCTGGACATAGGCCTCTCCCAAAGCACGCCACTTGGCCCTATACTGTGCTTCTCTCCGACATCCACTAGACACGAGAGTGCAGCCTATCTGCCGCCAAATTCCACAACGCGCTGCAGTCGCATAGTGTTATAAAGATAGTAGATTGCGTGACCCAAGTGACGATTCGTATTATGGTTCCTAACACAAATGATATACTACATATACATACATATTCTATATAGGTAGATACAAATTTAACACCCAGACCCACAGCCAACAAATTTATTCAGCAAAAAGATTTTGCCCGTGCCGGGAATCGAACCAATCGGAAGGTATTGGCAGTCCGGCATGGTGACCATTACGCTAACGAAGTCAATCAACGTGGATTAGTTGATCAAAATCAAATCATTTATTGCAATATTATGTCACATTACAGTTACATAATTACCCATAAGGCATTGCAATTATATACTGGAGATGAGCAACCCTGTTAATTGATTTGATTTTTTTTTTATGTTCCGTCATTTAAATTGTCTTCTATTTTATAACTTTTGTTATGAGTTTGTTATATTTATGACGTTAGACTTTTTGTTATATGTATGAATGTATTAATACAGTATTGTTGTCTGGTTGGTTGCAGAAAATGCCGCAGATCGAGCACAACGGGCCGGGGTTCCAGTACGTGGTGCAGTGGCGGCGCGACATCCCCGGCCAGCAGTGGAGCGAGCACCAGGTGCGGGACTGGCAGACCAACGAGTACCTCGTCGCCAACACGCCCACCTTCCAGCCGTACAAGATCAAGGTATACTCATTAGCCTACACTACTAGTCTTATAAAGTACGTTAAAAATATAAATGTGTTCGCACAAGCTAACTAATGCGGTTACGTACCCTGTTGGTCTACTGCCTGGCTGTAAAGAGTTAAAAAAATATGGCCAAGTGTGAGTCGGGTTTGTGCACGAAGGGTTCCGTACCATCATAGTATGGGAGACGTTCGAAGTATTATTTTAATACCTAATTAGATATTCTAAAAACCGTTTAATTAGACAGTCTCCAAATGTGGTCAAAAGATTGAGTAAAAAATTGCTAGAATATTACTTTAATATTTATTTTATAATTAATTTTGAGAGTTTATATACATTTCAATATTCTGTGAACATTTAAAGCGTCTTACAGCTACCGTTATTTATATATAGCAAAAAACGCCAAAATCCTTTATTGCACTTTTTAATATATATTTTTTAATTTCAGTATTTGTTGGTATAGAGGCACGGGAAATACATATCTTGTAAAGGTTTCTGCAGAAACCGTGATAGCTAGCTATCACGGTTTCTGAGATACAGCCTGGTGACAAACAGACAGCAAAGACTTAAATAGGAAATATGTAAATAGGGTCCCGTTTTTACCATTAGCTACGAAATCCTAAATAAATAAATTCTTTATTTTCCCTTTCTTTAAATATATATGTATACTAGCTGACCCGGCAAACGTTGTTTTGCCTTAATAATTATTTCTAAATATACAGTAGCCGATTCTCAGACCTACTGAATACGCATATAAAATTTGGTAAAGATCAGTCAAGCCGTTTCGGAGGAGTACGGTAACAAACACTGTGACACGGAAATTTTATATATAAGATGTATATCCGGTTGCAGGTGACCGCGGTAAACTCCAAGGGCACGTCGAACGTGACCCCGGTAGAGTTGACGGGGTGGTCGGGCGAGGACACGCCGCGGCTCGCGCCCGCCAACTTCACGCTAGAGCAGGTCACCTCGGGCACCACGGCGCTTCTCAACTGGTCGCCCGTGCCGCCGGAGTCCCTGCAGGGACACTTTAAAGGGTAAGTGTACATCAGGGATCAGAATATTACAGAGGATTGCTTATTCCCATACAATTAAGCGTGGCGCGGAAGTTTGTCATAATTTCCGCTGAAACCTAGATGGCGCTGCAAATCGAGCGTGCAGCCTAGCTGCCGCCAACGCGCAGCAGTCGCATAGTGATATGACGATAGTGGATTGCGTGACCCGAGTGAAGTCGTTTCAAAAAATAAAAAACACAAATCAACGTTAAACTTACAGCAATCAATGTTTGCGTCGCAAATAAAAACCAAGTCAAATGACTGTAAATAAAGAAGAATCCTTAGATACACACGATATGCTCCCAGCATTGCTAAAAGACAAAAACTATCGGTCGAGAGTAACAATATAAAATTAACGATAAAACTATATCATAAATAAAAACTAACTTTTTAAAACATTCCAGCTACAAGATCCAAACCTGGACTGACGGGGAAGAGGACCGGTTACGCGAAATCCTCGTTAAAGCTGACGCGACGAGCGCTCTCGTCTCCAAGTTCAAACCTTTCAAGAAGAACAACGCCAGGATCCTGGTCTACAACGGGAGGTTCAACGGACCCCCCAGCGAAATACTTAGCTTCGTGACGCCCGAGGGCAAGCCCGGGACTGTCAAGTCGTTTGAAGTGTACCCTATCGGCTCCTCTGCCATGCTGCTGAAATGGGACAAGCCGGTCGATGAGAACGGAGTGCTGACTGGATATAAGGTCTATTATCAGGTATGGCTTTGAATCTTATTTAATGCATTTGTTAATAGATAGTTTATACAATTTTAAAATCGCTTTGCTAAACTTTGGTTATGATGATTTGGTATAAGATGAGCTAAGCGTGTTTAATTTTTTTTAACACATTGCAGCTAGGTTTTTGAACAGTAGGACGCGTAACTTCACGGTTTACCGACACGCTGGCCTAAGGTAGAGCATGCCTAGTCTGTATTAAACGGCTCACAAAGAATCTCCCGGAACACGCACTTAGGTGCTTGGCGACAGAACTTTCAACTTGACAGTGGTTCAAGACAAGAATATAGAATACCTATTCCACCACCATGCTACGATTTCCTCTCATGATGTTTTCCTTCAAAGAATACTCGGAGCCTTTGCGGGATCAAACACACGACCTATGGAACATAATTATATCGACCGGAAGCTCAAATCAAATCAAATTAAATGTTTTTATTTGCAAAGTATAGGTCGAAAGGTGTTACATAGGTATTAAAATTTTATGTACTCTATACTATACCCGTTAGGGTGTGCAAATTTTTGTTGGATCTAACACTAATCAAGCTCAACTGAACTGTTATCGCATCAACACTAATCCCACAACATTCCCTTACAGAAGGTGACGGGCACCAACCTGGGTCCGCTACAGGAGCGCAAGAAGGAGATCGACCCGAAGTTCGACCGCGCCAAGCTGGCGGGGCTCGAGCCCAACACCAAGTACCGCGTCGAGATCCGCGCCAAGACCAAGGCGGGCGAGGGAGACCGCTACTACGTGGAGCAGAGCACCGGCAGCGTGGCCTCCACCATGCCCGACGTGCCGCTCTTCGAGACGCAGACTCTGCCCGCTCCCGCCAAGGAAGGTCAGCTTACTGTCTAATTGGGTATTTGAAAAAAAAATTTTTTTGTGATAAATAGAAAGATTATATATTAGTTTTATAACAAAACTATTTTTTTTTTTTTTTGCAATAATTCAAAAGTTATTTCAAAATAAAAATTAATTTTTGAATCCAGTACCGAAGACACGCCGACAACTCCCGAACAAACCCGAGCGCGTGTGACGTCATAATGTTAGTTTTATTATACTTTGTATTCATTATTTTCCTATCAACTGCATTGAGTGTCTGAGTGAAAACTAACATTATGACGTCACACGCGCTCGGGTTTGTTCGGGAGTTGTCGGCGTATCTTCGGTACTGGATTCAAAAATTAATTTTTATTTTGAAATAACTTTTGAATTATTGCAAAAAAATAATAAAAAAATATTTTTGTTATAAAACTAATATATAATCTTTCTATTTATCACAAAAAAATTTTTTTTTCAAATACCCAATTCTAATTTGAATTGGGGGTGATGAGACCTGCACTGACATCCCGCTAGGGGCGTATTGTGTAGCTTACTCTCTTTGCCTTCGCCTGTTCCCACTATGTGGGGTCGGCACAGCCCGTTTCTTGCTTCCACACTCTTATATCAGCTGTCATGTCTACATTCACTCTTTTTTAAATAAAGGATAGGCAAACGCTTGATGCGATCTAGGGTGGAGCGCGCTTGCCTAGAAGAAACCGATTCACTCTCGCCTTAAAGACAGGGAGGTTATAGTTCAGAGGGAACAGGGATTCCGGCGTTCCACAGTTTAACTGTTCGCACAATATATGTGGAAGCGAAACGCTTCGTACGGATTTTTTGAACTTCAACTGTATAGCGGTGCCTCCTAGCCGTCTCCCTGCTCGTCCTATAGTGGAAAGGGCCGGAGGAGTTAGCTGATTCCTTTCTCTTTAATATCCTCTGTCACACAATTCATCTACATCATCTTAGGTCTACCTCAGGAAGGTCAGCTTACTTCCCACCAATATTACGGAGATCTGCGCCAAGACCAGGGCGATTGGATAATGTTTTATTATACTTTTGGTCTCGTACTTTAGACTGTTTTACGTGACCAGATTTCTCTCCCAATAAGTGTGTATATGCTAAACGCAGCATTCATAAAAATAGGTTCAAAAAGATAGTTGTTTTACTAGTTTTAAGTCAATATATTTCACTATTGCAAAACTGAATCTATAGAAGACCCTACCTTCTGCAACTCAGTAGAAACTCCAACAGAAGGCAGCGTCATATTTACTTGTTCATAGCTTTACTGTTTCTGAAATATATTTTTTATTATTTTTTAGGAAATTAAGTTTGAGTAATCAAAATGTTTCTTCTACCAGTTTTTCATCAAAGCGCCTGGGTTTTTGATGGATAACCTAATTTTATGAAAAACCTGCGATATAAACTCAAAGACTATATTGAAATCCAAAATGGCCGCCGTCTCACAATAACTTTATCAACGTTTTATTTTGTTGTTGTGGTTTGCAGGCACAGCGAACATCCTGGTCCGGTGGCTGCCGACCCTGGACGGGCACGCGGGCACGCACTTCGTGGCGTGGTACCGCCCCAAGGGCCGCCCCGATTGGATGCGCACCAATGACGTCACAGACGATGATTACGTCATCCTCCACGGCCTGGAGCCTTCCAGCGTGTACGAGGTCAAACTGGTCACGCACGATGGGGAGTACTTCGCTTCCAGCGAAGTCAAATATGTTGATACTACTATTGGTAAGTACGAGTATATAATATACAAAAAATACGAGTGATTATTTTGGTTTTGAAATATTTGTAGAAGATAAGAGTAGGTTTGAAAACAGTTAAATTGTGGAGAGAATTGGTTTTGAAAGATAATGATGTTCTGTATTATTAATGATGAGCTAAACTCAACGACAAAATACATTATAAAAATTCTGTTTATGAAATCTTATGAATATTCGATGGGGCAGGCTAATTTCCGCAGCTAATGTTCCCCAAATGTCCAATCTAGTGTATAAAGCTATGAACTACTTGTCTTTACTAAAATGATAAAGAGGAAAAGTTTGATTCTTTGTTTGACGCGATAGGCTCCGGGAGGAATCATTTTTAGAATATGTTATATTAACAAGAAAAAAAAAATACCATACCACCAGCTAAGCTCGGTCATCCAGGTACTGTATGTATAACCATGACGTAATAACTCTGTGGGAGATGCCATTGGTATTGAAACACAGTCTATGACTAAATCAACACCAACAGTTTCATAATATTTTATTTTTATTTTCAAATTCAAAATTTTCTTCAAAATTTTCTTTATTCAGACTACAGAAGGGGTCCATGGGTTAGTAATTACAATTTAAAAATAATGTTAGTATCTAGTAAAAAAAAAAAAATTGGAAATGTAAAACAAAATCAGTCCTGTACAAAAGCATCTCTGAGATGATTCTGAGTCATCATAAAGATGCTTGAGTTACTCACTCATCACTCTCAGATAATGCTTCTGCACAGGATTTTTATTTTATAATGAGTTAAATGTGTAACGAAAGCCGTTATATATTTGCCAGACGGGCCGGTGATAAAGCCGGACGACACGATGGCGACGGCCGGCTGGTTCATCGGCGTGATGGTCGCGCTCGCGTTCCTGCTGCTCGTGCTGGTGCTGGTGTGCGTGGCGCGCCGCAACCGCGGCGGCAAGTACGACGTGCACGACCGCGAGCTGCAGCACGGCCGCCGCGACTACCCCGAGCAGGGGTTCCACGAGTACACGCACCCGTGAGACTACACTATTCATATTATACACGCACAACCTCGCGTTGAACAATATTTTCACGAACAAACTGTAACATTGGTGGCGATTCAGCGGCACACACGACTAAACTAAATAAGAAGCCCTGTCTCTTTTCATCTTTTGTCAAATATGGAATGTGCAGGCAGTTTTAGAGGTGATACAAGTGAGTGCGTTCTAAAGTCGCCTATATTTTCTACATTTGACGTGATTGTAGTTGTTTTGACTATGGTGCAGTCTCTTTCTGGCCACCTAAGATGAAAAGAGACAGAGCTTCTTTAAATTTAGTTTAGTCGTGTGTGCCGCTGAATCGCCACCACTAAATGCAAAAACGTTGTATATACGCTTCGATCAAATACAGCACAATAAAATATGTAACAACTAGCTACTAGTATTTTGTATCACTAAATGTAATAACGTACTACAACAGTGCGGTGGTGAAGAGTAAATCCGATAGATGGAGCTATAGCGTTCAACATGCGCGCGTTATATTCAGAGTCACATATCTGAAAGTACCATCTGAGAACCTTCAAATCTAGAAATTCACGGATTGTTTCTAGACAAAGGAAATTGAAATAATAAAGTAATTCTTGCATGTTCCAGTCTGGACACGAAGTCCCGGCACTCGATGAGTAGCGGCACCAAGCACGGCCCCGAGAGCGATACCGACTCCATGGCCGAGTACGGAGAAGGTGAAACCGGTATGTACATACATATATAGCTTGTAGAAAAAAATGGCATCCTCTTACTTACTCTAGAAAACTTGCGTCGATAAAGAAAACATTTGAAAGTTCACCTCCTCTCTCGCTTACATCCAACTAATACAGTGTAAACTCTATATAACGACACTGAAGGGACTGCGCATTTTATGGCGTTATAGAGAGTGGTCGTTAAATGGAGATAATGTATCATTGTATGGAATACAAGCTAAACCAGCTAAAGCCAATTTCGACGCTTTAGAGAGTTTGTCATTAATTCGAATGACGTTACATGGAGTTTACACTGTATTATAAACTAGCTGCGCCCCGGTGTAACCCGCGTTAATCCGGGGCAAAACAAGTTAATCCAGGATAAAAAGTAGACTTTGTGTTAATCCAAGATCTAACCCATCTTCACAACAAATTTCATTAAAATTGGTTCCGCCGGTTGAGCGTGAAGAAGTAACAAACATACACACACACATACTTTCGCATTTATTACATTAGTAGGATGCTAAAGTTTGCGTGTAAGTGTGTATGTTTGCTTCTTATTCACGCTCAAACTGCTGGACCGATTTTGATGAGTTTTACTATAAAGTTAGGTTAGATCTTGGATTGACATAATCTATATTTTAAATCCCGGATTAACTTCATTTGTCCCGGATTAATATGTGGGTAACACTGCAGGCCGCATCTAGTAACTCAATAAGTGCAAGGAAGGGGGATAGAACTTTTAAATGTTATCTTTATTGAATAAATTAATCTTACTAGGAATAACTGTGAACTTTATTTCATTCATATTTAACTTTAGTGTGAGAGTGAATGTGCTTTGACTGTTTTTTTGTTTTATTATATTTTAGCAGTAATGATAAACTTTTGATATGGCTACAAATCTATTTGACTGATGTGCGTGAAGCATGACGAATAATGCTATCGTTGGTATTAATTTCATTTGAATACGTGACTTGAGTTTTACCCGGGTTCGAATCCCGCGATACCTAAAATAAGCATGATGCTTTTTTCAGCATTTTAGCGCTAAATTTTTTCCATGCTTAATTCTTTTTAAATTTTGATTTCATTTAATAACACAGATTTATTTTAGACGAGTAAGTTTTTTTTAATTTGCTTTTTCTATCTTTTGTTTCGTTGTTTTTTAATGATAATGGTGGCGATTCTGCCGTACACACGACTAAACTAAATTTAAAGAAGCCCCGTCTCTTTTCATCTTAGGTGGCCAGAAAGAGACTGCATGTTCTGCATCATAGTCAAAACAACTAAAATCACGTCAAATGTAGAAAATATAGGCGACTTTAGAACGCACTCACTTGTATCACCTCTAAAACTGCCTGAACATTCCATATTTGACGTGATTTTAGTTGTTTTGTCTGTGGTTCAGAACGTGCCGTTTCTTTCTGGCCACCTAAGATGAAAAGAGATGGGGCTTCTTTAAATTTAGTTTAGTCGTGTGTGCTGCTGAATCGCCACCATTGTCCATTTAAGGGTTAAGATTATAGCCCAAGAGCCCATACGTTTCTGACCTTCGTCATTTAATAAAAGCTGAAAATTGTTCTATGTGTGTCCCTAGTAGAGGTAAGAATGATCCCCAAACATGAAGCTGAGGCAGCAGTGGCTTTGGCAGATAACTGGTAACAAAGGTGTATAAAATTCCATCTCAAATTCGTTATAGTATAAAACCTGATTTTTTCACATTTGATTCATAATAATATCAAAAGTCGCGTTGCTCATTGCCAGACGGTTATTATGGTGGCAACCCTCTGCCAGACACCCTTAAACTATTATAATTTATGAGTATACTTACGTTATATTATAAAACCTAAATTTTATATATAATCTTTTGGGGGCCTATTAATCTATGTTTACATAAAAGCCGGACAGTTTCGATAGTTCTATCATGTTGCCAGACGCATTCAAAGTGAGCAGTTGCTCGGGGAGCAAGGAGCGTATACAGTAACTAGTGCGAGTTAGACAGAGCGCTTGGTCTAATGCAGCCCTTCACTGTGCATCCACTGTAATCAAGTTTTTTTATTATTAATTTCTTAATCAAAAAATTTCATTATTCTTTTTTTTACAGTTTGAATAACAAATATTTAAAACAATACCCATTAAAATTGTTCTAATACAACTTCAATCATATCGAAACTCTTATAATTTTATTTATATTATTTTGACGACCTCGTTGGCGTAAAGGTTACCATGCCGGTCTGCTAATCAGAAGGTTCCGGGTTCGATTCCCGGCCCGGTCAACATCTTTGTGCTTAACTAAATTTGTTGGCTATGTGTCTGGGTGTTAAATATGTATTTAAATATAATATGTATGTATGTATATGTAGTATATCAGTTGTGTTAGCAACCATAATACGAGCTAGAAATGGTTCAGTATGGGGCCAACCAGCCGTGTGTGAAAGTGTCCTAATATTTAAAAAAAAAATATTTGTTATTCAAACTGTAAAAAAAAAATGTAATTTTTTGATTAAGAAATTAATAATAAAAAAACTTGATTACAGTGGATGCACAGTGAAGGGCTGCATTAGACCAAGCGCTCTGTCTAACTCGCACTAGTTACTGTATACGCTCCTTGCTCCCCGAACAACTGCTCACTTTGAATGCGTCTGGCAACATGATAGAACTATCGAAACTGTCCGGCTTTTATGTAAACATAGATTAATAGGCCCCCAAAAGATTATATATAAAATTTAGGTTTTATAATATAACGTAAGTATACTCATAAATTATAATAGTTTAAGGGTGTCTGGCAGAGGGTTGCCACCATAATAACCGTCTGGCAATGAGCAACGCGACTTTTGATATTATTATGAATCAAATGTGAAAAAATCAGGTTTTATACTATAACGAATTTGAGATGGAATTTTATACACCTTTGTTACCAGTTATCTGCCAAAGCCACTGCTGCCTCAGCTTCATGTTTGGGGATTATTCTTACCTCTACTAGGGACACACATAGAACAATTTTCAGCTTTTATTAAATGACGAAGGTCAGAAACGTATGGGCTCTCGCTCTATTAGATTTAGAAGACTAAGAATTTTTTAATTTGCTTTATCTATCTTTTGTTTCGTTGTTTTTTTAACGATAATGTTGTCTATGCTTGTGTATGAGATGTGCCCGCATGTGAGTGGCAGTAGTGTAAAGTAGCGTACACACTTGCAGCGGGCATGAACGAGGACGGCTCGTTTATCGGGCAGTACGGGCGCAAGCGGCGCCAGCCCGCCTCCACCGCCGGCGACTCCGCCTCGCAGGCCTTCGCCACGCTCGTCTGAACGCAACCTTTAAATAGACCCACCTTGAATGCCCAATATTAGACCCTCTCCTTTATATAATATCCTTCTACCCCCACTTTGTATGTCCATTATTAGATCTCCCCTTTATATATCCTTCTATTGTTCCAAGCTTTGCCTGAAAACCAACAACATACATATCACACTATAATTCCCTTAATGTCACTAAACAAAATTTGTTTGTTTTTTGAGTGTTTTTGAGAACAATAGAGTAAAGTCCGTGGTATAGATGGAGTTACTTATCTCAAAATTAATCATTTTTGTTTAGTGACGTTAAGGAAATGAATGTGCGATATATTAGACTAGCACCACGTTCCGACTTCGCTCGGGCTCTAAAATAATCTAAGTTGCAAAGAGAAACAAAATATAGCCTATGTTAGTTGGGGATAATGTAGCTTCTCAACGGTATTTTTTTTTTTAAATTGGTCCACTAGTTTCGGAGCCTATTCGCGTCAAACAAACTTTTCCTCTGTAAATATTGGGAAAGATTTATTTCGTCTGTTTTACAGGAACGTGTGCTTTATAAAGTTTTTCCTCCGTATTTGAGCTGATTGCAACTCTTTACATTTCTCTACTATTTGAATCGATGATTCTAAGCTTTTGAGCTTTTTTTTAGTTCTTTTCGATATTTTCTTCCGTATATGAGTGTCGAAATTTTTTGAACATAATCTTAAGAAGTCTATATAAATGTGAAAAACGACTGTTAAAAATGTTCAATGCAATCGCAGTAAATTGCTCACAAAGTACGTTAACAGTTAATATGTTATAAATTACGTTATTATAATAATGGCTGATTTTAAATAAAAATAATCCCTTTTCTTTCGCTATCAACTTTGGTATAGTATATATCATACGTCTGTCTATAGTAGTGCCATTACATCACATGTCCAAATATACGTGTTCAAGTCCTCGACCAATCAGCGCAGGCCGCTTCTCTGATCTTCGACCTGATTGGTCCAAAACTCCACAGTGAAACCGCCCGACGAAATTATACTCTAACCCCCTGTGCTTTAGGTTTAGATTCGATCTGAGAAATTATTAGTTGTGAATTATATTTAGCGGTATTTTTACCGCCTATATTAGGTACTAAAATATCGGGCGTGCCGTCTTTATTGTACTATTTCAGAAATAGTTCTGGTAAAGACTTTTTTCACGTGTCTTTAAAATTTTTCTACTTATTTTTTTATTTTTCCAATCTCTGTTAAGGAATCTCCTTTTTTTACATGTATCTGATAAGTTTAGGTATATTTAAGTACACTTTAATTGAGTTTAAGCAATCTAGGTTGTAAACTATTGATATTATACTACGTTAAGAGTGAGTTGCAGTTTGTCCTGATTTTTTTATATTTTATACATTACACGTTGCTTTGTTGGTTTTGCATTTAATTACGTTAGTTATTTTATTGATTTATATATTCCTGTTTCCGTCCCTATTCCTCCTTGCATTGCACGAGCGACGATTGCCTTGTTTTATTTTATTTGAGGTATGTTTTTTTTTTATTTTCTTTTCATTTTCTATTTGTTTGCATGAGTTTGTGTTCATTTCGTTTCGTGTTAGTTTGTTTTATTTTACTGACAATAATGTTTAATATTTATTATTTAATTAAATTAATATTTCTAAACTGCAAATATAAATAGTACACGCCATAATAAATGATGTTTTTATAGCCTCTGCCAAACCAAGGCGGTCACTGACCAATCAGAGAACGCATAGGTGTGAACATGCTACTACAAGTTCGACAGTAGCGCCTGTAGCTCGGCTAGCTAAAGTGATCTGACGCGATCATCGAAGCTAAGCAACAGTCGATGCGGACGGTGTTTGGATGACCATGCACAAGACTGTTGTTATTAAGTGGCATTTTCATCTGGGCGCTACCCTAGGTCGGACGACACTTTAAGAAGTCCCGGCTGTTAGTCTTAGTATTAGCAGTCGTTAAGCCAAGTCAGCCATAGGGCGGCTTGAAAACTCGTGAAACCAGAGCTTAGCCACTTAGCTCGTACGAAGAAGAAGAAGAATATTTTTCTTGGCAATCTCTAATTATTGCACAATTTCACGAACCATAACACGAACTAGGTTCAGTATGGGGTTAACCAGCCGTGTGTGCGTGTATAGTTATTGTTATTTATTTCGAAAGTAAATGACTCGAATATCTATCCAAGTCTGTAATAAAATGTAAGTATTGTACTCGCCAGGTCGCTTCACGGAGGACGGATCGTTCATCGGGCAGTACGTGCCGGGCGCGCGAGTCCTGCCCCCGCCCCCCGCGCCCGCCGCGCCGCCCGCGCCCGCCTCCCCGCGCGGCGCCGCGGCCCCCAACAACGCGCAACCACCCACATACGTGTAGATCACCAACTAGAAGGGGGGCTGAGGTATCCTGCGAACATCTCTGCGGATATCCACAATCTACGTGACGTGTTGGATTAAAAACATCTCAGCGGATATACCTAGTTGTGAGAACGTCTCGATTTGTACACGCAGATATGTTTTAGACATCTTTGTTGATCTACTCGTATGGGTAGAGCGGTTTTAACATCTCCGTTAATGTCTACATGTAGAATGGTATGGTGAATAACACATTATAAGATCATAGTAAGGTGAAAATACACTTTTTAGTATTAATTCTTTCACGTTATTGTAATAAGAGATGTTCGTCAAATGAGGGTGCTAACTACTCTATAATTATATATCTGTAGCTGGCTAAAGATCGCCCTAGAGTGGTTCGCACCTTCGCTTTGGCACCTTAGCGTCCTCAGTGTTGTGTGTTATCAACTCTATGTAAATCCGCCTGTCGGATAACGCGATATTGTCGATATATTAACAAAAGTCATTAACTACGTATTCTTCATCTTTTTCTTTCTCATCGTATTGTGCAAACTAAAAACAGAGACGACTATAAATACTTATAATATTTGAGAAGGTTGGAATTTGAAATGTGAATTGTATGTCGGCAGCTTTCGGTGTTGAGCTTTATTTTGTCAAGCAACTCAGTAATTCATAGAGTCAAGGCAAGTTCAAGTCAGATGAAGAAATGAACCCAAATTTATGAAAGTTTGAAGCTAATCTTTTTGGAAATACAAGAAAGTATTGTCAAATTATGTGGGATTGCGCTGCGACGGACTGCAATCTATTTAAGTTAAAGATTATTCGTACTATGATGTAGCAATGTATCAATAGACAAACACAACTGTATTTTTTAATCTTAACTGCAATAGAGCATTTCCATCGCAGCAGAGACTTGCGCTTGAATCTTTCATTACTACATCGGGATAAATCTTAGGATTACCCAAAAATTTAATTAATTATATATTAATTAGAAATAATATATTTGTCATTGTCAAAGTCCGATGGGCTTAATTAATGCAATTTCTCTCTCTCTTATGTGAAAAAAGAAACATTAAACAAAGGCAGCGATTATTTTAGTTAAAATTTATTAGGATAAGGGCCAATTTAGACTAAGCTGAGCCTACTTTTACATTGTTTTGGCCCGAGTGTCAGTAGTACGCTATATGGACATACATAATATAGGTTTTTTACAATTTTGACGAGAAATGTTTACTAAGTTCAGTAATGTCACATTGCGAGTGATTTGTTTTGTTATGAGACTGATTTTACGTAATGGAATAGTCATCTGGCATCTTTACTTGAATACCTGGTCTTCTGTAATCTTAGCTGGTATATTTAGCTTTTCCTATTGGATATGTCTTGAAAGCGATAAGATTAGGTCCAAGCATCGGTGAAAGGATAAATTAAACCTGGCATACACTCGTTTTGCGTTTGTTCAGGATGGATTAGTCCACTGCTTGTCCTAGGTTAACTAGTTCAGGTGTTTTACTATCTCAAATGTTATCGCGACTGTTAGACAAATATCCAAGTTCATACTTAACTTTTTTTATATAACTCATGACTGGTGTAGTTTTGACAACAGCTTCAAAGCCCATAGACCAGAGTTCAAGTCCCGCGCGCGGCTCGGTAGGTGTGTACTATGTAAGGTAGGCGTCGGCTCGATATCAATTACGCGTAAACTTAAGGTATTGATGAAGATTCGAATTGTAAGAAATGCTATTTTTGTCAAAGAGAATAAAAGTAATTTAGCTCTGGAATCCGGTGGTCGGACTAGCATTAAAAGTTAAGTCGAGCTTGCGAATACTTGGAACTTTCATATCAACTAGCAATCTGATGGCACCTGTGCATCATATCAACGGTCAACATTTCAAAGTATTCGCGAGTCTCGAAATTCTTTCTACGTATCGCTAAAGTTATTTTTGTAAGCCAATTGAATCCTATTCTTCTATACGAGTACCTTGACCCGGCGTGGACCATGATAAATGAAATAATTTATTTTCAGACTTGCCGCTATTACTCAATAGCGTCAATTGAAATTTTTACCTCCTGACTTAAAAATCCTATTTCTACAACGTAGACGTTTCGGCTTGTCGGTTTGTTTGGCCGTCGCATTCCCTCGCCTAGAGTTTCGAGTGCCATATTTTTGTATCGCTTCTTCAAACGTTCTCTTTAACTTGAAATTTTGGTGCGGTGGTGTACGACGATTAAAATTTAAGTTAAAGTGCCGCTGTCATCGTGAGATGCGAGTCTTACGGAGACAACGGGAATACACTTTATTATTCGTCTTGATAAAGGAACTCCCTCGTGGACTTTGGCTAGATGTCGCAGCGGTTAAAATCTTGAATGAAAATTAAAGTTTTTTCACTTTAAAAGTTCTTTATTTACGTACAAATGTTTCACACAATATACAAAGTTAGGCATAGACTTAAATTTGTACAATCATAATATCTATTATACTTGTCAGGCTAAACACCTCTTTGATGCTTTTAATAACTTAACTTTTAACTTAGTGTTTGTTGTAAAAGTTGATTGGATCCTATATTTATTCAGTACTAAGCAACCTACATCATTTTAAAAACAAATGAATGAATTTATTGTACCAAGTTCATTTTTAAAAAGATAATCTATCTAGAAAATGAAAGAGGAAAATTAGATGGTTCGCTAAAGTTCACGGGGGTTTACATATAAAAGAGTATTTTTGATAGTAAGAGCGGTGTCCGACCACCGGCGGTCGTTGGTGCTTGCGAGACATGGAGAGATCGGTTAACATTCGGTGTTGTGATGGTATCTTAAAGTTTTGTCGCACATTCGTTGCTGGTATGTTGCGCGAATAATCCCTTACTCCCACCTCGTGCAGTCAGATATTAGAAAACCCTTAAAAATAAATCGAAAGAATATCATCTGTTACATATTGTATTTTAAAGGCACAACTAATATGTCTACTTAAAACTGTACACACGCCTGTGTGTATTTAAACGTGTTTAACTTGTAGATAAATTGTCTGACTGCGCAGTTAGAATTAACTATGATATTGTCTGTAGAATCTCGCGGTATCTGGGTTGGAATGACTTGTTGAATGAACAGCATGCGAATACTTCAAGTGCTTGACTTATATTTATCATCCAGGTAGAACAAGCGCCTTCACAACCCAGATCATTATAATGACGAAGTTTTTAATCTCCCTCTCATTCATCTCGATCCCGAAACTAATGTCTCTCTTGTGTAGCTGTAAGTCTTGTATGTATAGGCTTTTTGTATTATTAAACGTATTCGATATTATTAAAATTTTATGAAGTTTGTTCGCACCCTCACATTGAAAGTTATCAATCGATGTTTCATTTTGTAAGTCGCTGGGTAGATGCGAGCTGACGAAGGTTATTCCGCAAAATATTTTTAATCATCCGAGGTTGCTTTTTACAGTGATTTGGTAACTCGGTCGTAACGTTAGCATCGCCTCTACTCGGCGACGCTATCATAGAAGTATCTCAACGACATGTCGTACTTAGATTGTAAGGCTAGGGTCGCATGTTAACTAATGTTAGGCAGCTAACGCGCTTCAGCAGCTCCCTCTATATCTTTGTTTGCGTTGGATGTACACAGCACACTGCCACTTCAGATAACGCACACGTATGCTACGTTTTACTCGACAGTGTCTCGATTCCATTTATTTGTGTATATTTATTTATTTCTTCGCCTGAAAGGTGTCGGGTCCTGAACAATACATTCCACGCGGTCAAACCATGTTGATTTTGAAAATATGTATCGTTTATTTATTGAACGGAGCGCGCGCCCGGCGCGGCAGTCAGATGTAATCTGAACATTGTTTGTAAAACTGGAGTGCGCTGCGCTGCGCCGGCGCCGGCGCCCGCTGCCGACTATCCTTACTTTATTTATTTGACTCGGACCGAGCGTCGACGTGTTAACGCCTAGATTTACATCGTTCTAGTTTCGAGCTTACTCTCTCACTATTGGTACCTTATACATTGCATATTTTATATTTGATGGCACTGTTATCGTATCCCCTTTAAGTTATTTGTTAAGGAGTCTTTATCATGTCTATTGTCTAGTAAGAATTTAATATATATTAATATTAACTAAAGTAGGAGCCTTGTTCGGATCTAGTATGTTTTTGTCGCTTTTTACGCCGCGCTGTTAACTATTGGAAAAAAAAATCTTTGTGTGGAAATTTGTTAGGGTTCAAAACGTAATATTGTGACGTTAGATGTTGGTTAGCCATCTCTGCACTGCCTTTCCTCCGAAATTCTTAGAATTGTATACAGTGTGTTCATTTACTTATAAATTTGTACCCAGGCCGATACTAACATGTGTATTGCTGTGAAAATGTAATTTTCATGGGTCGGAATGCAGTCAGCACAACATTATTGCATTTACGAATAGTCACAACGTACTTGGACACACGTTTTGGAGCATTTTGCGGTCAACTGCTCATTCAGCTGACGTGTATAAGTCGTAAGATCAATCTAGCATTATGTATTGGATGTACTAAGTGTGTGAAATAGCCGACGCATCGTTATTCTTATTGTTATAAGGTACTTTTTCTCAGTGTTATTGTGACGGTCGGCAAATGGTTCACTCTCGCATTCATCAGTCCTAGTTGCTTATTATAAAACAAGGGATGGTGTCAAACGAGAGTGAACAAGTTTGCGGATCGTATTGCTAAGCAAACCTTTATATTCGATATTGGAAAAAAATATTTTGTTAAATTAGATAAATAGGTTGCATTTAATTTAAATTTAGCTCCATGACAAAGTGTAACGTTTATTTTCTTAACGATTCGAATGTTTCCGATCTGACCTCGTGCGAACATATTTTGTTCACGAATTGTAATAATTTACATTTTAGTTTGCATTAAGTAACTGTAATTTATTGTAACTATGATGAATATTTTTTTATGTTGCATAGAAAATAAAACTTTTAAGAAATATCATGCTTTTTTATTTGCCACCTCGTACCTTATTAAGGAATAATCTTGAAAGCTAAGCCTAAGTTTAAGAATACACATCAACAAAGGTGATACTTATAATACATCTGCAAGACTTACTTAGACATTTCGCCAAAGGAAATCGTGAGGTAACCATAGCTTGTCGGTAAAGCATTTCCTAGTACACACTTGGCTAGCAACCACCTTAGAGTAGATAATTCTCGCCATGCACTTAACGTTGTGTTCCGGCAGCCCCCTTGAAAGCCAGTTATTCCAGACTAGGCATGCTCCATCTTAAGCGAGAGTGTCGCTTACTCGTGGGTTGACGCGTCCTGCTAGTAACTAGGCAGTATCTCAGAAACCGTGACAGCTAGACTGCTGAAATTTTTACAAAATATTTCCCTTGCCCCTATAACAACAAATATTAGCGGGGTACAATAAACGTAATTTTTTTGGTCTTTGTTTATAACGGTATCAGACAGACCCTTAAAATTTTCACAGAATATTATTCAAATTTACAAAAAATGAGCAGGGTCCACATTTTTTGTAAATGCTTCATTTCTTGCTTCATTATTAGGGCATGGCTAAGACTACTTACAATTAATTACTTAATACTATACTTAGAGTTCTAGTTATTATTATTAATTTCTCTTAAAATTACTGTATTAGTTTGTATATTATCACCTTTCACAATAAACCCCATACAATAAACTTAATTTTTAATCATTGTTTTACTCGATCTTTATAACGACACTTGGTAGACTCTCTAAACATTCATAGAATATTTAGTTGTGCAGTAGCTTTAAAAAAAATATTTAAGGGGAGCTCCCATACAACAATGGTACGGTACCCTTCATGCGCAAACCTGACTCGCACTTCGCCATTTTTTTAATCCACAAAACTCCGTAGAAAACGGAAAGTTAGCAAAGCTAGCTGTTGCGAATAACAATAAAATGGTAACAAAGCGACCGCAACAGCGCTGTTAGACTAAACAACGGCAGGTAGAACAGAATTAGACGGTGATAATGGTCCATTCATTCACGGCCGACCGCAAGGAGCTACTAGCACACCACTGCCTTAACCGGCGCATACGCAATCATTGAAAGGCTTATTGTACAGAACTCAGTCGCGCCATACAAAATTCAGAGAAGCGTTTACCGCCCGGCCGTCGATAAATCACGAAATAAATTCATATAAAATCAACAATATTAATTAATTGATAAATAAAATCTATATTTATAAAAGAAAGTGGTGCTAGTTAGACCACTTATAACTCAAGAACGGCTGAACAAATTTAGCTGAGAATTGGCATGGAGGTATATTAGAACCAGCAGACTGACATAGGATACTTTTATCCTGTTTTTTTTTGTCCTGGACTAACGCGGGTAACACCGCGGGGCATAGCTAGTAATTACATAAATAAAAGCACACACACATAAAAAAAAACCTTACAAATAGTAGATTAAATCTAAGTCAGTGTCCGTGGGTAAGGTGCCTAAAATGCTGGCGGCATTACCTCGCTGGATCGCCAAGCTTATACGTTGGCCGAGGTAAGCGCCAGCTCTTCGGTCATTTCAACAATTGACAATATTGAAATTATAATCTCTTACGATTCTACATAATATCATTACCTACAAAAAAGTAAGATTTGTTGTTAGATCTTTTTATATTTTACTTAATCTTTATTGCTTTTGATCAGAAATTATATGTATTACTTAACTAAAACCTTAGGTCCTTAAATAATTTATAGTAGTTATTTAATTGTAATTTAATCTAAATTTCTGAATACGTCTTATAAGTATATCATTGTAAATTAATCTATAAACTATTTATGTAGGTATATCTACATAAACTATTGAAGTCACTGGAAGGCACTCCAAGGCACGGGCGCGAATGCGTCCAGTTTGAGGGTTAGGGAGTAAGTCTAAATGTACAATTCTAAACGAATAAAAAAAAATGAATTTTGAATTTGAATTTTTCACTTTTAAAAGCACAACATTTACTAATTTTTTTTTTTTTCATAAATAAAATTATTAATTTCTACGCATTTTACGTAACCGTGTTTTGAAGCACTTAAGATTCTTAACACTGAATCAAAGCTAATAAAACCGAAAAAACCGTAGCCTTAGATTACGGTTTCTTAAAAACCTTATCCATTTACTCTGGATTTCATAAGATAAAAATATGCCATTTTGCTAGATACTATAGCGCGTTAAGCTTTACAAATGAAAACAGTTATAAATTAGCTACTAATTGGAATAAGAGAATTTTCTCAAAAATACTAAAGTGGGAGTCGGACTCGTGCAGGAAGAGGAAATAATTTCTTGTGCTATTATTCCATCATCATCATCGTCAGCTGCATTTAAGGCGATGATTAGGGTAAAATCGTGAATTTATAGTTTTTGGTTATAATTATAAATAAAAATATCGATAATCAGTAAAAAAAATAGTTTACAGACTCAAGAACAACCCTTAGAATATTTATTCTTATTTTGGTACCAATCAAATTAAGCAATACAAAAAAAAAATGATTTTTGAACCAGTTTTTCTTTTATTTTCATGTCTCATTGGTACCAAATTAAATTTAAATATTCTTAGAGTTTTTCTTTAGACGGTCTTTATAACCGTTATAGATAGAAAGCTGAAACTTAACTTTATCAATTTTGCAACACAAAAAATAAACAATTTTAGATTTTTGAACAAGTTTTTCTTTTAATTTACATGTCTTATTGGTACCAAATTAAATTGAAATATGTATATTCTTAGAGTTTTTCTATAGACGGTCTTTGTAACCGTTATATCTAGAAAGCTGAAACTTAACTTTTGTACATATCACCGCGTAAACCACACGTCTACAAACTTTACAAGCCAGCTTTATTTCATAACCAGTTTAAAAAATTATAAAACAACGATGACGATCACCGAGTACTATGCGTGCCAACTAAGAATAGGACTGTCAAATCCGCCATCTTGCTCAATCATATGCGCAAACTTCATAACCAAAGTGTATGGTGTGCAAAAAATTTTATGAACAAATTATATTCAGTTTATATATTTAATGTACGCTCTTTGGCTATTTCTTATACATTTTACGGCAAATAAATTATAAATGAGTAGGATTTGAAAGTAAAAGCATATTCATAAAAATATAATTTCTTTTTCATTGTTGTCACTTCTTTTTGTACCAAATAAAAATAGTTTATTATACTGCGTACAGCACTTAAGTCGAAACTATCCAAAACCAATGTCTCGTCACGTGATTTTTTTTTAGGTGTTGTTAATTTGCCTTGGGTACTTCTTACCTGTAGAATTAATTAATCCAAAATTATCCAGTAATAAAATCAAGAATAATTAAACAATAATTAAATTTATATCTATGAACCAAAAAAAAATATTATTAAATTAATTTTTAACGCTTTCTTTGCTAGCAGTACTTTTTTGACAGTTATCGTGTGAAGTTGAAGCAAGCGCGATCCTATTCTTATTTGGCACGCATAATAAACTGAAATGTCCTTTTTGCAGGACAAATTGATAACACGCAAAAACATAATTGTTGGTTACCACAAACTTGTGTAATCGACGGTACTGCGCGAGATGGCTCTTACGCCGACCAGATATGGGATATTTGGACCGCATTAGTAAGATTGCAGGTTTGAGCTTCACCACACGCTACAATCCACAAAACGCTCAGTCTGCGACCGGCCGCCGGACGAGACGGCGCAAACTCCACCGATCACAAAAACCACGGAAAAGTTCGCGAAGTGTTGTGCACCTCTGAAATTATGACCGTGAGCGCTGCGAACGATACACCCGAGCTTTGATTGGAAAACCAGTAAACAGGTAATTTATTTTTAGCAACATTTCATCGATAAATATCGCGAATTAACCGGATAGCTGATCGCAGCAAATAAAAGATCGTTGATCCCACTTAAAAGTTAATCGTTGGAATTTAAGTGCATTGTTTCCACCTAAACGCCATTTCATTTAATAGGGCTTGTTAACTTTGTCTGCTGTTATTTTTATGTTGCATATTTCACTTTAAATGAATAAAACTACGAGTAGGTATAATACATTAAACGTTTTACGGTTAAATAATAGATATTAGGTAAATAATTGAACCTTGGATTGTACGGAAGGTGCTAAGAAAGCAAACTGGAGATTAAAGCATAAAAAACGTAAACATTGCTATCTGGTATTGTAAACAGAGGGTTATTATTAGAAGCCCTAACTATGGGATCATATGTTTGAAGTGCGATGCACCGGAACATCAACGAGAAGCTTGTTGGATTCACGAGAGCAACGTAAACACTTTCCTTTATATATGTACTTAGTTAAATGCTCAATTTTGTTCAATACTTAGGTTAGCACTAAACTTTCTCTAGCACTACTTCATTTTCGTAATTAAAAAATATGTGATATTAGTAAACTAAAATTATATATCACGATGGGCACCGCATAGAATTAATTTGTTAATATAATTGAATTCATTAATTTATTTTTAATCTATATAGTAGAAGAGTATTTTATCTTTGGTATCGTCTACCTACTCTAACCTTACAGTTCCCTAGTTTCTCTTCAACAGCGCTCTAATATGTATTTTTATTAATCGTTTGTAGAGCGTACTGTAATTATTTGCCTCTATCATATACAAATTATATATCTATGCATTAAATTAACTTTTTAATCACATTACGTCAATATGAAAAATAATTAAACAGAATAAATTATGTAGTAAGAAAATTTGCGGGTATTTTTATTGTTTTCTAATTTGACATTTCTGATCCCTAAACTTAACGCCAGTACTTTAATATCTTCTTATATATAAAATTTTCGCGTCACAGTGTTTGTTACCGTACTCCTCCGAAACGGCTTGACCGATTTTTTCCAAATTTTATATGCGTATTCAGTAGGTCTGAGAATAAGCTACTGTATATTTAGAAATAATTATTAAGGCAAAACAACGTTTGCCGGGTCAGCTAGTCTCAGCATAAATGTGCTGATGAACGATTATCAGTGGCATCGTTAATCAAATCGTCCGCCGTGCTATATCAACATTAATCGTATTTAGATATATCGGTGACCGTAATGTCAACAAAAGGAGTAAAACCCCTCGCTTGGCCGACCGCTGCGCGCTGCCTGTCGACAGCCGGACTTGGCTTTTTTTCTTTTTTACTCGGTTACCTGTTCCCAACGGGCACCGCGTCCACAAGCCCGTAGCTAGGGTAACAAGTGCACGGGACAGGAGCGCGCAACCTACGGACACCTTACACACTTGTATTTCTTTTCTCTAAGTTTTTCATTAGTTTCTTTTTTTTAATTAATTTTATTTTCTGTCCTTTCCTATATTTAAGTCTCTTTCTACGTGTGGTAAATTAAGTGTTTATATATTGCTATATTATATTGTATGTTTATTAAGTGATGTATTTATTGTTTTTATTTTTAAATTAACTAAGTATTGTATAAATGTTTCCTAAGAAACAAATAATGTAGAGCTTTATCTATGTCCCCGTAATGCTAAATTTTAAGGAGTTAATGAATTTGAATTACTTTTCATTAGCGGATTTACCAGTAGGCTTAGTTGACTGAAGCCTAGGAAGGCAATTTTGGGCTATAGCTTTTTTTGCGATAAGGCATCGATTTCAGAGCTTAGTATCGTTTAATTAAATAGCCTACAGACGTCAGATACGACGAGTACATACCGATGGCTTATTTAATATTTTTAAATTAAGTATTACTGCTTTCAAACACAATGAAACACAGTTACAGACTACTGCCTGTAGCGACGTCATTATTGATACTAAAAACTCCACGATTCTGTTTATTTTTTTAATCACATGACCATGTCGAACTGGAAATCCCATACAAATATATAGCGAGTTAATATTTCAGCCTTGCGGTTAGCGTGCGGTTTTCATATAATGAAACGTTGGAGACAGGCTATAAATACTTTATATTTCGTGGTGCTGAGGCTTACAAAGCTCTCAGGTCATTCGCACGAGTTATCGCCAGGATGCGTGGAGCGCGGCGGCCCAAACACAGGGGAAACCGCATTTTGCACATTCGCACTCATTATCTCATACCTACTTCATTATCTACAGACACATAATTTTGTGTCAAAATCTAATTGTAGGTCTTCACATAACATGCAATCAACAGCTAAACGTTTTGATATGCGAGTAACTAAGTCAGTTAATTCGAGTGATTTTCTGTAGGTTTGGGATAAATGTGAAATTATTTTGCACATGTAAAAAATTAGGTACTTACTGTATATTATTAATTTTTGTACCAATCTAACAAGTTTATTTAGTTGCCAAGAGTAGTAAATTGTATCAACTGGTCTCAGACTATTCTAGGAGTTTAGAATAGTCTGAGAAACTGGTTTACCGTATTAAGTTTCCAAAATCGTTCTGAATAATTTTTGAGATTCAGATCAATTCCTAAATATTTATAGTAAATTATATTGGCTAAAACTCATTTTAATGTTCCATAATCGTTCCAAATAATCGTTGAGTATCAGATGAATTCTTAAATATTTATAGTAAATTAAATAGGTTAACTCCAAAGTCGATTATTTATTTAATAAAAAAATTGCATTACGGGGACTTCTATTGGAAGTTATTTAAGTCGGCATGTTAAAATTTTCTTCAGAAAAGTTAGTAGCTAACTAAAGGCTATAAATATTATGTAATTCGCGACCATTCCCTCTATTTGAGACGTACGAGTAAGTATCTAACCATAATGTACCTATAGTAGTAATTACTTCAATTTGTAAATGATAAGTGCAATATAAAGCAAACTTATCGACCCGTGCTAATACAAGGTTATCGTATTGATTGACACCGCTGGTTACTCAACGAAAAGAAGCGCCGGCGCAATAAATACGTTTATGATAAAAGGGTTAAAACTTAAAAAAATGTAATCAGTCAGTCTTTTAGATAAACAAAAAAACATACAAGTTTTTTTTCGTTTAAGCGATTATATTAAAATGATTCAAACACACATGTAATGCATTGAAATTCGAGTCACGCTTTATTATGTCACATGAAGTTTAAACGTGCGGTATCTTCTTATTGGTTTGTGACACAAATCAAACGCGCTTTTTTATATACCTAAAAAAATACAAAAAAATTGGTTTTAGGAATCAAGTCTTTATAAAACCATTTAAACAGACGCATTAAATAGTGTTTACCTATATAAATACCATTACATACCAGATAACACGTAGTATACTTATAATTCCAATATTTATTTACTAACAAAACAGTGATAAGATTTGCGTTCCTATTTTATTATTACGCAAAGATTGCTCAATTATGATAATTGCGCCCCACTTACAAATATGGCAATATTTATCTATTTAAAACAATATTTCGACTAGATAAACGGTTGGTGATCCCGCACGGAGGTGCCAGTGTAAGATTTTTTTTATCAACACCTTTTGTACGTATAATTTGACATCGGGAGCGAGTAGAAAAAACTAGTATACACATTACTTTTTGACAGGGGATATTTAATGAAGTCGTCGCTTTTTACGTGGGCCGGTCGATTCTCACGATAATCTCATTGTGGGAGCACGTCTCGAACGGGCCCAATCAATTATGTTAACTGTGATAATTTTGTTTCTTTTCACCTTTTTTGTTGCGCCGAGACGGGGCCTGTACGGCGTCAAACAAATTACACGCCGGTTAAACGCTTGTTATTGGACTATCGTTACGTGGGCAAATACGACTTTTTTGGTAATATTTGAATTTAGAATTCGAGCATCTACGTTGATTAGTAAGATGTCCTTTCCATATTTAAAATTTAAGGTGCGTTACGAAAAATGACGCTGTAGACGCGCATGTAGAGAAAAGTCTATAAAGGATGGATAGAGGCTGCGGATGATAATAATTATCTAATGCTAGTACAATCTGCAAAGAATATATTTTGGCGTAGGTAAACGGGATTAGTAAAGAAACAGCATTTTAATGAAAAACAAGCTTCATGAATTCTGAACAGGCATCCCACTTCTGAACAGCTAAACTGACAGCTGTCGATTCTGAAATCATCTCACATTTTAGAACCTTGTGGTCTATGCAATCGTACATTTAGCCACTAACGAAAGAGTCTAGACACTCGCTGGACGCTGTTTTATTCATGAGGCTAATTCTGCAGATTTGCACGATCGCGCTTGCTCCAACTTCACACGATAACTGTCAAAATAGTACTGCTAGCAAAGAAAGCGCGAAAAAAGTTTATTTTTTGGTTCTTAGATATACATTTAATTATTGTATAATTGTTATATTCATACAAAAAAAACTATTCTTGAATTTTATTACTGGATAATTTTGGATGAATTAATTAAGCGAAATTCAAATAAGCCATTCATAAGAACCGAAATAATATATATATGTACGTATATTTTTATAAATACGCTTTTTATAAAAATATACATACGTACATTTTCTTTCAAATCCTACTCATTTATAATTAATTTGCCGTAAAATGTATAAGAAATAGCAAAACAGCGTACATTAAACATATGCACCGAATATAATTTAAACTTGTATACTGTTCACTTAACGCATCTTAATATTTTCTCGTCGGCGGCGGTCCGTGTAACACTCGCCCCTGAAGATAGTGCTCGGAAAGCACCGAAACTGTTGGACTCATTCCAACTTTTAATAATAAGTAAGTGTGACCGAATATAATTTGTTTACAATTTTGTTTACACGCCTTACACTTTGTTAATGACGTTTGCGCGTATTATTGAGCAAGATGGCGGTGTGACAGTCCTATTCTTAGTTGGCACGCATAGTACGGAGGCTGAGTATCTTGATAATGTGTATAAGCGCGTATTATTGAGCAAGATGGCGGTTTGACAGTCCTATTCTTAGTTGGCACGCATGGTACGGAGGCTGAGCATCTTGATAATGTGTATAAGCGCGTATTATTGAGCAAGATGGCGGTTTGACAGTCCTATTCTTAGTTGGCACGCATAGTACGGAGGCTGAGTATCTTGATAATGTGTATAAGCGCGTATTATTGAGAAAGATGGCGGTTTGACAGTCCTATTCTTAGTTGGCACGCATCGTACGGAGGCTGAGCATCTTGATAATGTGTATAAGCGCGTATTATTGAGCAAGATGGCGGTTTGACAGTCCTATTCTTAGTTGGCACGCATAGTACGGAGGCTGAGTATCTTGATAATGTGTATAAGCGCGTATTATTGAGCAAGATGGCGGTTTGACAGTCCTATTCTTAGTCGGCACGCATAGTACGGAGGCTGAGTATCTTGATAACGTGTTTAAGCGCGTATTATTGAGCAAGATGGCGGTTTGACAGTCCTATTGTTAGTCGGCACGCATAGTACGGAGGCTGAGCATCTTGATAACGTGTGTATTGAGCAGGTGAGCAGCATGTGGCGCGGGTGCGGGCTGGGCGCGCGCGTGGCGGCCGGCGTGGCTCTGGCCATGTCGCTGTCGGCGGCAGGCCGGCGCGACTACCGCGACGAGGGCAAACAGCACGACATCTCGCTCTGGATCGACGAGCGCCAAGTGCGCATGTTCAGTGGTGAGACACTATCACACTCTACTCCTTCGCCTACCTGGGCGCCTAGTAGTCGTCTCTGCTCCAGACTGCAAGGCGTGAGGGATCGATTCCAGCGCCGATTGGGTAAATGGTGGCTATTCAGCGGCACACACGACTAAACTAAATTTAAAGAACCCCGTCTCTTTTCATCTTAGGTGGCCAGAAAGAGACGGCACGCCCTGCACCATAGTCAAACCAACTTAAATCACGTCAAATGTTGAAAATATAGGCAACTTTAGACCGCACTCACTTGTGTCACCTCTAAAACTGCCTGCACATTCCATATTTGACGTGATTTTAGTTGTTTTGTCTGTGGTTTAGAGCGTGCCGTCTCTTTCGGGCCACCTAAGATGAAAAGAGACGGGGCTTCTTTAAATTTAGTTTAGTCGTGTGTGCCGCTGAATCGCTACCACTAATGGTGAATTCCAACTCAAGTCTTGAATTTAAGTGAGCAGTGCTGAGTCTGTAGCATTCTTTTTACCTGAAGAGATGAAGATACTCCTTATCCACGTGCTTTCAAAAGCACAACATTAGAGCTTTCACAAGTAAGAAGTTGAAGTATCACGACGAAAGTGTTTCCTTTCCTAATAAATGTTCTATGGTTTCCTTTTAAGTTTTATCCGATCACGGAAGAACTTAGCTTGGTTTTCATTTCTTACGCAAAAGTTAGTTAATAAGTTAGCTAATAGTTTTCAACAGACACATTACACTGGTCTACAGTGATTTTGTTGCCATAGATATGAAAATGATTTTGGGTCTATTTATGCTCACAATACATAAAATTATCAATGATTTATTATAACGATAAATTGTTCTAAACTCAATACGAAAAAAATCATAAGAAACGAGCACATTGAGTACTTTTATAAATATAGTCGTAATCTGGCTACTTCAAAACGTAACGATTTGCTATTATCTTCTTCTTCCTCAACCTTTTCCCATTAGGTGGGGTCGGCACAGCAAGTTATCCTCTTCCACACGATTCTGTCAGCTGTCATAACCTACTAATTTGCCATCGTCCTCTCCCCAGGTATCTCGATGCAAGTGTTCGCGATCGTGAACGGGAACGTATCCCCCTACGTGCTGGATCCCAACTTCTCCCACAAGCTCCCCACCATCCCCTCAGAGGTGGGATACGTCAACTTCACGTGGCGCTCGCGCAAGAAATACTTCTACAACTTCGATACACTCACTTCATCAGACCCCAACATACTGAAGCCGCCCATACTGTCCATCAAAACGCAGGGACGGGTGCCTAAAACTCCTAAAGGTGAGAATTTGTCATCTCAGCCATTTTTGTTCTTATTGGTAAGATGAATAAACATTGGATGAAGAGATATTAGTCAATATTTGGATTCACTATAAACTTCTTTTTATCAGCTATTGGAATCTGATATGGGATGCCGATTTCTATTTTTTTTTTCTTTCTGTTTTAATGTTTATTATTTTATTCATATACTATGACCACAGAATAATAACTTGTACTTCGTACTATGACTTGAAAAAATAGTCGAAATAAACGGTATTTGAATTTATTTTAATTTGAATAATGAGATCCCATATAAAAGGCTTTGTTGCCATCTTTACAACATGATGGGACATTCTAAACTGTGTCTATATAACTGTGTCGCAATACTCTTTGTGTTTCACTTTACTAACACTCCAGCGTTTGTCCACAGAGTTCAGTGTGGTATTGCCCTGTGTCGGCAGCAGTAACGGAGTGGCGACATTCGAAATAGGTTTAGTACTCAAAAACGGCCGAGGGCTACCCCTGAAAGGCACCCCCTTAAGGTTAAACCTAAAGAAGGAATGCGCACAGAGAGGTGTGTATTTAGAAAGGACAGGTATTGTATCGCCAACGCATTTTTAACACTTACATGCCTGTGTTCTTGTCGATGTTACTCTTAAAACTAAACTTTCATCTTTATCACAACGCTTTTAAAACGATAAAACTTAAAACAGCAGTCAAACTTCTTGCACCGAACAGAGAAAACAACTTCAAAAACACAGACATAACGCTTCTACTTTATAATATCGTATATCTTTACGACTTAACAATATCCCGAGTTTTAATGGATCCCATGATCCCAATAAAGGAGCTCGTCAGGCCATTAATTGCTCATCTCCTGCTAACTCACCGACCGCGGCTTGTGGCGGCCAATAAACCTCTCCAAAGTACGTCGCATTACATTTCCTAGCTGCGCTTGCTACTAAGTACTAATAGGAATATGCATATCTTATCTCGTGGTGAAAAACAAATGCCCTTTAACACTTCTTAGAAACGTCTCATTAATTCCACGTGTTTGAACGCTTACATTTGTCGCGCATGTCGCTGCCGCTACAATTTGCCACAGAATAAATTAATTATCTTTAAAAAAACAAACATAACCTCAGAAGCATTTAATGTGACATTTTTATATTGTATGCACTTATGCAATTTATTTGAATTGTAGTGTCTATTCACACTTATGAAGTGTGATATTAAGATATAATAAATATTCTATTACAAACGTTCCATATACGTATTAATAAATGTACAGAGATAGTGGTAAACAGTTAAAAAGGTTTTAAAAGCATTTACAGTTTTTATGACTGTCACATTCATACAGACGAAATTATGTCATAACATAAATGTATAGTGAAGATAATCCATATATAATTATAGTCAAGTAATCAGGTGTAAAGGTATGTATCTACATCGATCTTTTGGGGTTATTATAACTTTGTACCACTACAGTGAGACTTGCGGTCACCTCTGGTTTTACCTACCTACTGTATAGGTATATTAGAAATTGTGAATGTGTCTTTCCGATCAATTATTTCTGCTTCTTAGTGTTTTTTACAAGTTTTATAGTAGAATAATATTTATGTAGGTGTTGAAACTAAGTATATTAATGTAAATGGTGTTGTAATAAAAGTTGTTAATAAATGCAAGTCTCTTAAAAAATGGCGCGCGATTTACCTTTTCAAATATGTAGCTTTTAATTTCCTTTGAATGATATGCCTTTACTGTCTAAACTAAAAAATATAATGGTATAGGCGATGATATGGGAAAAATCTTGAAATTACAGTATTTTCGTTATAAGTCATATTGAAAAAATAGCTTGAAGCCCGTCTAAAGAACAACCCTAAGAATATTTATTTTTAGATGTAGCGATAGTAAAAAATGGGTAAAAAATTTAAATTTTAGATTTCTTGGACCAGTGTTTCTTCTAATTTACATGTCTGCTTGATAGTAAATATTCATGGAGTTTGAACAACTCCTTACACGGTCTTTTATTTAAGCTATAGTTTCAATATTTTTTACCGTTTATGATTTACAAAGAATAAACTTTAAAATCATTTTTTTTCCCTTATCGTCGGCTTAACCATTATTTTCTAGTCAAAGACTAAATATTTGAAATGGCAAATTGCGTTCCATTTTTCAAAATAAAATTGTGGCAAATTGTTGGGGCAGTGACAGCGGCATAATGTACATATATGGCTGGCATAAAGTATTGGGAATGAAAAAAAGTCTGTTTGTTTAAGTTCATACCTATTCCCTATTCCGATGTGTCGCCAAGCCACGTTCTTCGTGTTTTCTTTAAGAACAATGAGCTCTTTAACATTTTTTTTGCGGTTTCGTTTCGCGATGATTCCAAGGTTACCGACGTCTGTGACCAGTTTCAACTGAATCGTTAGTTTTATAATTATAAATCTATATTTAGACTGGAGTAATGTGTCAACTTGAAATAGTATAAACGTACTGTTAAAAATACTTCTAGACCTTTTAAAGAAAAACCTTTTGAAGATTGTTGTACTAATATTGTTGGTACATTAGTTAAACAGATGAATTGACACAAAAATATAAAAAAACTCATACAAAGCATTTAATTAAGTGTAAAAGATATAGAGAACCTCTCATATTACGTTTTTTGTAAATGTGGTTTGGTAACAAAATTAGTAGGTATAAATATTCTTGGAGTTTTTAGTTTAGACGGTTTAGAAATTATTTTTTACTTCAACCACTTATTAAATTATTTACGAAGACAAAACTGTAAATTTATAGCTTTGAAGAAGAATCTGTATGGCATATCGAAACATAGATAATAATTTCTCGTAACTACACGTATTTTCTTCGCTTCTTTATTGTTCACACCAATGGCATTAATAATGTTCACACTCATTTGTATGTTTATATCATTTGGAAGTAAATGGACAAGAACTTTCAAATGTTTTAATTATGGACTAGAATTATAGTCATCACTAGTCTGCGCTTTTTGCAGAAGCATTTGCTCCCGCCCCGCTATAACCAGAGCGATATCCCAACTAATGTTTACTGCTCCGCCTGCAGCCTGTCCACACGAGCATAGGAGCGGGAAAGATAAATTTATACTGCGAAAAAGATTAGACCGAGACAGCTTTTCGCATTTCGAAGAGCAATTGTACACGTCCGTTTTTGTAAGACCGCAAAACGAACCGTCTTTGGCGGCATGGAAACAAAATAGCATCTTTGGAAAAAGCCTATAAAATCCTGCATATTATACGTTTTTTTGCGGTTTTCCTCATTTTGATTCGGTGTTCAAAACTAGCAAAATTACGTAAAATAAACCAATATTTTTTGAAAAATAGTCGTTTTAAAAGTGTTTAAATGCTGTGTCTCTGAAAGGAATAAAGCAATTAAAATAATCCTTATTTTTTGTAGGTTATGATAATTCTAGAATCGCTTTACTACTATCATTTATTACACTAAATAGCGGGAGACACGCTTCAGACGCTAAAAAATATATTGCGCGTCTGAACATCGCCTGAGTTATCTCTATACATGCCCGGTGCATGTGCGAACACCTAAACTAGCTTATTGAATACTACGCACCAGCTGATCGTCGCATTTGCCGGCGAAAGAACGATCTGATTTTGGGTGAAAAATAAAAATACGTGTAACAAGCACCCTGAAGAAGAAAGCTCGCTCCTTTTTTAGCAGTACTTATTACATGTTATACATATATACTTATATGTATACACGTAATATTCAAGGGATCTTAGTCTAGCGTGATAAAGTTATCTATCCCGTTACCATGTCATTGGGGCTGCAGGCGGTAAGAACTAACCGACTGCTTTGTTTTCGGGCTGACCGCGCGCGACGAGCGACTGGCGGTGCGGTGCCTCTGCTCACAGCATTTGCGTTTTTAGGTTGGTATCATTCGCTTGCTCATTTCATCATCTACATCCTTCGATCAAAAATGTACTAGATTTAAGATGATGGTGGCGATTCAGCGGCACACACGACTTAACTAAATTTAAAGAAGCCCCGTCTCTTTTAATCTTAGGTGGCCAGAAAGAGACGGCACGCTGTGCACCATAGTCAAACCAACTAAAATAACGTCAAATGTAGAAAATATAGGCGACTTTAGTCCGCACTCATTTGTATCACCTCTAAAACTGCCTGCTTATTCCATATTTGACGTGATTTTAGTTGTTTTTTCTGTGGTTCAAACGTGCCGTCTCTTTCTGGCCACCTAAGATGAAAAGAGACGGGGCTTCTCTAAATTTGGTTTAGTCGTGTGTGCCGCTGAATCGCCACCGATGTCTCTTATAACGGCAAGGAAAATAAGACCACATGTAAGAGTGTTGTCTTATTTGAGTTTGAGGAATTTAAGCTTTATTAGTATAGTTATACAGTTGAATTTTATAACGCTCACTGCGTGCGGTTATAAAACTTTATAGCTGTTATTGCGAAGCAAGATAGCTTATGTTTATTACGCCACTAGTCGAAACTCAACCTTAAGATACAGTGGTAAGGTTGACTTGAATGGATTTTTTTTTTGTTATGTGTATACCGTAATACAATAGTATAGTAAACTCATGCCATTTTTTGTGCTTTGTTTGTATGCAATGCTGAATCTGGTATATATTTGATCGAAGTCTACATCCATTACTTTTTCTTCTTTGTATGAGCTAAGTGGCCAAGCTCTGTTGTCGATAGTTTTCAAGCTACCCGAAGGCCTCTGACTTGGCTTAACGACTGCTTGTACTAAAACTAACAGCCGGGACCTACAATTTAACGTAAGTACCCAGATGAAAATGGCACTTTAAAAAAAGACAGGTTTGTGCATGGTCGCCCATCCAAATACCATCAGCATCGACCGTTGCTTAGCTTCGATGATCGCGTCATATCACCTTAGCTAGCCGAGCTACAGGCGCTACTTATTTTATCCGTTACTTAACCTTAAGGTAACTGATGAATATTGACGAATGAATGAATTGTGTTTACATAATTATATCATAGATCTCAAATAAATATAATATAATTTCAAATAAGTGAGCATCAACCATCAGGGTTACGACTGGGAGATTTGTATTCCTTTATTACCACATAATGTGGAAGATTGTAAAGAACCACTTATCAACTATTTAAACTAATATATGTGAAAAGGTTGAGTAATAAGTATTGATATCAGCCTAACTCTCCTCATTTTCATGGTAACAGTAAGATTCATCATAACTCGATTACGGAATCCATGAAGCTATTTTTAGCTTGGTTGTAGGGCGTTTTCTACTGCTCGCCTGGCTAACAAACGTGACCGTAGAGCGCGTAATTACTCGTACACAGCAAACTAGAATAAATAGAATAGTAACTTGGCCGATAAACTGGTTCCACCGTCCACGCGTAAAATACCGCGGTGGGCGGGGCAAAACAGCTACCCGCGCGCCGCGTCACTTTGATGCGACCTATCGCGTGCGAGCTTTGTGTGTGTGTTTCGTTGGGAGCAGTATAATTGTGTGCGTAGATGAAACCTAATTCCAAGCGGCAATTGTATGGAGTTAGTCTTCCGTTTATTCTAGTTCGCTGCTCGTACATGAGTTAGCAACACTCTGCTCTAAGGTGGAGCTTGTCTAGTCATGAATAACTGGCTCTCATGAAGGCAGATAAACACACCTTCAGGTGCTAGGCGGCAGATTTTTTCAACAAAAGGGTGGTTGATGGCCAGACTAAAAAATGCTCTACCATGTCAATGTACACATGAACTATTTGTTTTTACCATTTCGAAGAAAAGACTTCATGGCAAAAGTAAAACTACACTGATACCAAGCATTGTTTTTATCCTTTTGGGAAAAAAACTCTGGCCCAAGTATCATTTAGAGAAACACAAATTAGGCCTGGTATCATTTTCATCTACAAGTACCGTTTTCACATTTTACATCTTTTGAGAAAATGAAGTTAAAGCGAGATAAAAAATCTATAAGTAATATTCCAGGGCCGGACCCAGAGTGCGACAAGAAGTGCGCCAACCAGGGGTGGTGCAACAACGACAAGATATGCCAGTGCCGGGACGGCTACATGGGGCAGGACTGCCGCACTGCGCTCTGTTACCCCCAGTGCATGAACGGGGGCAACTGCACCGCGCCCGGCATCTGCTCCTGCCCACCGGGCTACCAGGGCCGCAACTGTGAGGGGGGTATGTATGCCTCTCTCTCTCTCTTCTTTCATTTTTTAACAGAATCTTAATAAAAATTATGATTATATTTCTCAAATATAATATTAAACAATACTGGGTTTCTATACAAATTGGCAAGTAATAGATTATCGTGGTATGGGACCTTAATGCGACGTGGAGAGGACCATATTACTTATATGTTGGGTTGGCGAATCACCTAGACTTTCGTTGAGGTTTTATCAAGTCACATAGGTTAAAAGTAAAAAAGCTTTGATTGCTAAGATCGGTTAGTGAAAATGATACAAGATCTACATTTAAAAAACCTACTTTATTGACAAAATAAACACTACAATTAATAATAGCTAACGAGGTAATTACACTTCAATATTTACAAGAAGTTTTTAGTTACAAAAGTTGACTCTTAAATTCGAAATCGAAACTCATCGAACACTTGGCTCGATAGATAGATACACAGTTATATAATTTGAGTCAGTTAAAAATATATTGTCATCTCGCTTGTATATTATATAAAATAAGCGCGAGCAAGAGGAAGCGAGCTTATGTCTTTTTTATTGGATCAAATTATTATATTATTTAAACAGGGCTACATGTAACTAGCGTAAATAATGTATATTTATATATAATTCTATGTCTCATATGTAGTTTTGTGTGTTCTTGTTACAAATGTTTGTTTCTGAGATACAGACAGCCTGGTGACAGACAGCAGAGACTTAGTAATAGGTCCTGTACCATTTAGGTACGGAACCCTAAAAAAAAGTAGTCTAAGTCTGTTACAAAAGGTAAAGGCCCTTGGAAAGATAGTGAATGCGTTCGTTAATTGAATATTAAATTATTATTATATTTTTTATTTTTAGGTACTTTATGATTTGTATCTCTTATAAATTATATATCGCCATGCCTTTTAATTCAACACTTCATACACCATAAGACATACTTTCTTCTTCTTCTAAGTCGGTGCGCTCTTGACAGAGCGGTCGTGGTCGTCAAGAAGTAGTGGTGGATGGGACGGATAGTACACACCTCACGATGCCTCGCCATTTTTCTCTGTTAGAGGTCATCCTGGCGCACTCATTTAAGGGTGTACCCACGATTTTCCTTATTTGGTCAGTCCATCGAGTGGGTGACATACTTTAAGTTTCATAAAATATGTTGCGTCCTTCTCAGAACTAATGTTTCATATTGAAAGTGAAAGTTTTCAATGTATCTTTTGAAAATGAAATATGGCTCTAATAATTATAAACCTACTTCCCCTGTGGAGTCCAGAAGAGTCCTACCAGCACAAAGAGTTCTGGCTCACTTCATACACCATAAGATATACTTTAAGTTTCATAAAATATGTTGCGTCCTTCTCAGAATTAATGTTTCAAATTGAAAGTGTGCAATGTATCTTTTTAAAATAAAATATGGCTCTAATAATTATAAACCTACTTCCCCTGTGGAGTCCAGAAGAGTCCTACCAGCACAAAGAGTTCTGGCTCACTTCATACACCATAAGATATACTTTAAGTTTCATAAAATATGTTGCGTACTTCTCAGAATTAATGTTTCAAATTGAAAGTGAAAGTTTTCAATGCATCTTTTTAAAATAAAATATGATTCTAATAACTATAAACCTACTTCCCCGTTGGACTCCAGAAGAGTCGTACCATTACAAAGAGTTCTGACTACGTGGCTATACCCGCTTAGAGATCTCGATGGCCACCTTGCAGCCGGTCTTGATGACCTGTGTGAGGGCCTTGTAGAGCGGCGCCTGCTCCGCGCCTTGCTCTAGCCCTGTGTCGTGGTGCTCTTGCTCCTGGAAAATACAAACTTACTCACAATAGGATATATGTACATATATAACTCAAATAATGGTTAAATATTTTCTTAACTGTACTACTTCTATATGACGACCTCGTTGGCGTAAAGGTTACCATGCCGGCCACCTAATCAGAAGGTTCCGGGTTCGATTCCCAGCCCGGTCAACATCTTTGTGATTTACAAAATTTGTTGGCTGTGGGTCTGGGTGTTAAATATGTATTTATATATAATATGTTTGTATGTATATGTAGTATATCAGTTGTGTTAGCAACCATAATACGAGCTAGAAATGGTTCACTATAAGGCTAACCAGCCGTGTGTGAATGTGTAAAAAAAATATATAATATATAATGTACTTGTTAAATGCTTGCTTAAAATAGCATTTTTTTATTTTTTTTTTATTTTAATAGTGCAAATAAAGTGTGGAAAATTCAAATACTCAAACGCGACGCCATTGATCGAAGCGAATTTTACGTCACAATATTTGGGTCTCCCGATTGCGAAACGGCAATGACGTCACAAAAAGCGCGCCACTATAGTTTGAGTTGCAAATTTCGGAGAACTATTTTTAATGTTAATATACTTGAAATCAATATTGAGCGGTGTTATTTTTACTATTGTTAAATGATGTTAACTATGATGTTACTAAAATATATAAAACATATGCATATTCTCTATTGCACTTTGTAAACTGACAGTCCGTATGATACTCGTCCCCGATAATGACGATAATGCTTCCAACCCCGTTAGACGTATATCAAACGTTTTATTAAGTGTGACCGTTTGTTCGTGCATATATATTGCGACAAAATTCTTGAAGCTAGTAGGGCATTTCCTAGTATCGCCAAGCACCTAACAGTGTGTTTCAGCTTCCTATAGTTATGTCCAGCCTAGGCATGCTCTACCTTAGGCCAGAGCGTCTCTTATTCTTCTTCTTCGTATGAGCTAAAAATAAGTGGCTACGCTCTGGTGTCGAGATTTTACAAGCCACCCGAAGGCCTCTGACTGGGCTTAACGACTGTTAGTACTAAAACTAACAGCCGGGACCTACAATTTTACATATCTGAACCACGGTAGCACCCTGATAAAAATGCCACTTGAAAAACGTCAGTCTTGAGCATGGACACCCATCCAAACACTGTCCGCATCGACCGTTGCTTAACTTCGATGATCGCGTCAGATCACCTTAGCTAGCCGAGCTACAGGCGGTACGTGTTGTCTCTAACTCGTGTGGTTACGCGCCTTGCTGGTCAACTACCTATTGTAAGGAGTAAAAAATGCTTTTAAGTGTAGTAAAGTTCCCCGCACCTCGTCCCGGAACTTGGTGATGGTGTGGAGTATCTCGGGGTCGACGGCGGGGTCCTCCATCAGCGTGCGCAGCTGGTCGTTGTAGTGCTCCACGATCACCGTCTCCACCGCCACCGTGCACGCCATGGCTGCTTCCTTGCCCAGCAGCGCCGTGCCTGCACTCAGATACAGATACAAGATAAAGATAGGCGTAGAGTTAGGGTTAGAGATAGGGATAGGGATAAAGATAGAGACGGAGATAAAGATAGAGATAGAGATGGAGATAAAAATAGAGATAGTGATGGAGATAAAGATAGAGAAAGTGATGGAGATGGAGATGGAGATAGTGATAGAGATAAAAATAGAGATAGTGATGGAGATAAAGATAGAGATGGAGATAAAGATAAATAAAGAATAGAAATATAATAATAAATAAAGAATAGAAATATAATAATAAATAAAGAATGTAAATATAATAATAAATAAAGAATAGAAAAAAAGATAAAATATAAAGTGACACGTACACAAATTCTTACGTCTACATAATAAGTTAACGATCTACGCGATAGATGTTTCATAGAAAGCATAGTTAAACTTTTGCATGCTAGTGCTCGCCTGGCTAGCCTTGTGTACCAGACGTATCATTTAGACTAGTAGAAAATTTTATTAGGTTATGCATCTGCTTTGCTCCGCCTCACTGGATAACTTTTAATCCGGGATAAAAAGATAGCCTGTGTATGATAGTGTGACGTCACTCACCGGCGCCGAGCACGAACCCCGCCACGTTCCACACCGGCGTGAGCACGGTGGGACGCACGCGGTACTCGTTGATGAGCTGCTCGAACTTGGCTCGGTGCGCCTTCTCCTGGTCCCACATGTGTTGTATGAGAGTGTGACGTCACTCACCGGCGCCGAGCACGAACCCCGCCACGTTCCACACCGGCGTGAGCACGGTGGGACGCACGCGGTACTCGTTGATGAGCTGCTCGAACTTGGCTCGGTGCGCCTTCTCCTGGTCCCACATGTGTTGTATGAGAGTGTGACGTCACTCACCGGCGCCGAGCACGAACCCCGCCACGTTCCACACCGGCGTGAGCGCGGTGGGACGCACGCGGTACTCGTTGATGAGCTGCTCGAACTTGGCTCGGTGCGCCTTCTCCTGGTCCCACATGTGTTGTATGATAGTGTGACGTCACTCACCGGCGCCGAGCACGAACCCCGCCACGTTCCACACCGGCGTGAGCACGGTGGGACGCACGCGGTACTCGTTGATGAGCTGCTCGAACTTGGCTCGGTGCGCCTTCTCCTGGTCCCACATGTGTTGTATGATAGTGTGACGTCACTCACCGGCGCCGAGCACGAACCCCGCCACGTTCCACACCGGCGTGAGCACGGTGGGACGCACGCGGTACTCGTTGATGAGCTGCTCGAACTTGGCTCGGTGCGCCTTCTCCTGGTCCCACATGTGTTGTATGAGCGCGCCGGAGTCGGTGCGCCCGAGCACGGCCATCTGGCCCGCATAGATGCGGTCCGCGCCGAGCTCGCCCGCGTGGTTCACGCGGATCATTTTGTCCAGCTGGAAAGTAGTTATCCGATTTCAAAGTTAACCGTAACCAAAGGTCACCTACTACCAGGGATCAGAATAATAGAGAGGATTGCTGATTCTTTTTTTTACGCTTAATAAGCTTGCGCTTGACCACAACTCACCCGATGTTAAGTGATATTGCAGTCTAAGATGAAGCGCGCTTGCCTAGAAGAAACCGGTTCACTCTCGCCTTGAAGAAAGTAAGGTTGTAGTTCAGTGGGAACAGGGATTCCGGCATGTAGTTCCACAGTTTGGCCGTCCGTACTATAAACGTGGAAGCGAATAGCTTAGAACGCATTTTCGGCATTTCCACTGTATAGCGGTGTCTCCCATACAATAAAGTGTGGCGTGGAAGTTTGCCATAATGAAACCTAGATGGCGTTGCAAATCAAGCGTGCACCCTGGCTGCCGTCAAAGGTCACAACGCGCTGTAGTCGCATACTAATATAACGATAGTAGATTGCGTGACCCGAGTGAAGACGTTTGAAAAAAATACGAATAGATGGCGCTGCGTGTATGGAATAGTACCATTTTCAAAAACAGGTTGAGCGTCTTTTGTATTTATTAGTCTATGCTATTGCTAAGACTTTGCTGTAGCTAGATATAGATATGGAGTTTTTCAGGGTTGATGTATTGCTGTTGTCGCTACAACACAACAACTATTGCTCGCCTTTGCTAGGTACTCAATCAGGTTAGACTACTTGCCCAAACTACTTTGGTGTGGAATGCAACATTAAAGACCTTTATTGAAATAAAATTGATTCGTTTTGAAGTTTATAAACATTTGTTAGTTAATTAAGGTTAAGCTTAGTTAATCTGTTTGTAAACAGTTTTATGGATTATAAAAAAAAAATGAAATGTTTCCCCAATCTAAAACTTGCTAAGAAAAAAAAATATGGTTTATTTTATTTTTTTACTTGTAATGGGCTTGTTTATATGTAGGTGTAAGGGCTCACATGTGGATTCTTCTTCCAATAAGGGCGACTGCCGTCCCCTGTTTTGGTGCTCGCCCTTCGCACGTGCTGCAGCAGCGGCGGACGCATCATCATCACTGTAACATATTGAACTAGGTCTAAATAAAACTAGATCACAAGATATCATCTGTTTGTGCATTTAAAGAAGTGTCTTCAGCCCAAACCATTGTCATTTGGCAAAGATATAAATATCTATCCCAAACAGGGAACTAGAATAAATTTAATAGTAACTTGGCCGATAAAATGCTTCCACCGTCCACACGCAAAATACCGCGGTGGGCGGGGCAAAACAGCTACCCGCGCACCCGCGTGGCGTCACATGGTGTAGCGGCGACTTGTGAAAATCGCGTGCGAGCCTTGTGTGTGTATTTCGTTGAGATAGCAGTATAAATGTGTGCGTAAATGGATCCAAATTGTAAGCGGCAATTGTATGGAGTTCCGTTTATTCTAGTTCGCTGGTCCCAAAGCAACTATCGGGGTGTTTCGATAGCAGAGCCGTTAATTACAGACTGTACGTGTTCCAACATAGTATCTCTGACTTGTGTGGGTTATGCATCCAGCTGGATTAATGTCTAGCAGCTGTATACCGTTGGAAATGCAGCTCTGATGATGCATCATCTGGGCAGCTGTTCTGAATATTTTTATTTTTACCCCCTATGTAAAACGACGAAATGTTTCTATCTGAGGCATTATAGCTTTTGAATGGTGGACGCAACAAATTTTTTTTTGGGGGATTTCTAAATTTTTAGTTAAGTGTAGGTACTTTTATGCTGATTTATTTGTTGTAACCCGGTCTGTTTGTTGCAGGTATCTGCTCGCAGAAATGCCTCAACGGTGGCAAGTGTATACAGAAGGACACCTGCGAATGCTCCAAGGGGTACTTCGGACTGCGCTGCGAGTTCTGTAAGAGCAGCCATTTGTTATATTCACGCAAACATCCCACTCGACTTTTAAACACGATAGTTTGTGATCAAAGCGTTATTTATTTTGTATCGATAGAATTGATTGGGATGATATTTGGTTATTGAGATGACTTAGACCTTGGATTATTAAATAGGCTACTTTCATACGGGACCAACACGGGATGAGGTTAGTAGACGAGATTATGAAATTAAAACCAACATAACAACATAATCTTGGCAATAATATGGCTTATGTTGACATAACAGCCTGAAGTCAGCATAATACTGTTATATAAGGTTGCAAGGAGGCTGGAACGTACCATTATGTGCTTAACAATACATTTTTAAACTGAGGGTCGTAGTTAGCTTGGCTAGCACTAGATAATGATCTACAACCATGGCTGTGTATAGGTTCCTTCCTAAAATGGAATGTTACATGTTTTAGCTAAATGCGTGATCCCGTGTCTGAACGGCGGGCGGTGCAAGGGCGTGAACAAGTGCCGGTGCCCGGCGGGGCTCGGCGGCAACCACTGCGAGATGGGTCGGCGCGGCGGGGAGTGCGCGCGGGGCTGCCGGCACGGCCTCTGCCGGCAAGGCGTGTGCGTCTGCGAGCCCGGCTGGCGGGGCCGGCTCTGCCATCGCGCTTCAGGTACTTTCTTCTTCTTCTCAGGCAACTTACAGGCATTAAAGATACTTATCATCCACAATAAAGTAGCAAATGATACTTCACACAGGAAAGAAGTACACATTAGCATTAGTTTCTTCAACTCATTTAAGTGTTAGACTCTCTCTGTGGAACTAGCGTGCAAATGATTCCATCATAACCTAGACCTCCTTGTATGTTATAACATTTAACAATACTGCAAGAAGTTTTCATATTGTTTACATTCATGTGTCTTAACTTAATACTCAAAGGCTTTTTAGAGTACAAAGCATGTAATGCCTAGATTACAAATGCAAATCAAAATTATGTTTCAGGGTCATCAGAGGAATCCGGCGAGTTCAAGAGGCCTCGGTGAACAGAATATAACACAATAAGTTCAATGAACAGATATACTTAATATTGTGATTATTATTTTTTAAATAAAGATTTTATTTTTAAGACTTTGATGAATTAGTCATTTAGAGTAAGTGTTTCAGCCATTTAGTTTTATTTAGTTTTTGTATTTTGGTATGTAATTGATCTTGCAATATTATAAATCAATAGAGATTATAACTAATTATAATTCCTAAATTATTTTTGGTTTTATTTAAATAATTCTCCTTTCATGTTTAGAAAATAGTTAGACCTATTATGATAGACAGATGAATAGGTTTGTTACCTAAACATGTACACTAAAATGCATTTTTCTCATAAACTACTGACAATTAGAAAAATTTGACAAAGTTTTAACACATAATCACGTTTATTTGTATAACCATAGTCAAATTCAAACATGCCGGTCTGAATTGCGCAATTAACATTTCTCGTTAAAACAATCCATCAAACAACCAGTCCCAGTATATTGACTGATGATACAGCACTTGCCAATTGGTTCATTTCTACTAGTTCTAGATACAAATACAAATCATTTATTCATAACGCCAAAGTTACAAGTCAAAGTATGGGCTATCTGTTTTGCACTTACATCCAGCGATGGTGTTATGTGAATTTCCCCCCTTTCACCCTACCAATTATTAATAGTTGAGATCTTTCCATAGCATCAGTGTCAGGATATCTCATTGCAAAAGGAGAAAGACAAATGCTTTGTAGGTTGTAAATTTGCTACCATGAATGAATGAATTTGCTATTACATCATTATCTTTAATATTTTTTTTTAAATGTTAAAAATCATGTACATGTATAGCAAGCGTTGGAATTTTAGTCATTTCCTAACTTATTTAGCTTTGTCAACAGGCTCTAGTTTTGGGCCTTCCAAACCAAAATAGACACATAACCTACAAAGTTATTCAGAAGTACAACTGAATAAACTTGATGAGATAAGGAGGCTAAAGATATTCAGAACAGTATTTTGTTGTAATACCTTTGAAAATTTGATTTCCCAAAACAATGCATATGAAAATATATCAAAATGGAATTAACAACAACATTACAATCGGTATAAATGGTTTCACCAAATGATATAGTTAGTATAAATCTTTTCTTACCTCTAAATTTATGTTGATTTGAGAAAATACAATTTAGATTTGCACACTCTGTGTAATATTTTCAGTAATATCCAAAATATTTTCGTTTTCCACTATCAGCGGGAGTTTGTTTACTTCATGAAATTAAACGTCAAATTTTACGTCACAATTGAAAACTGTTCAGGAAAAGTGCAATAGATGACGCTACCTGTTGACATTATTGATCATTTTCTAAAATAAACTAGGGATTTTTCCTGGACGTCGGGCACTGCAATTAATTGAAATTATTTTTCGCTTTTATCTGGAACCATTATCAGGTGAGCAACATTCTTTGTTGATTTATTTACTCACAAATTAAATTTCCAATCCCCCCTCGCACCGAGGGGCGGCTTCCCTTTCCATGCGAAAACTCTAACGCGCAGACTCGGACAAAATGGCCACCCCAAAATATGGGGTCGATAATGCCCTCGTACTCCTCTCGCCGATCGATATCAATGGAGGACTTGAGATTTTCGGGGCCTCCTATCCTCTTTGTAAATTTTGTAAAGTCAGTGTTCTCCGGGTTGTAAAAGTCTCTAAAAGTGTTGTTTTGCACCGGTTACATCACAGGGAGCCTGGTGAACTTCTAATTGGATTGCATTATGTGTTTCAAATCACGCAGGTGCGTACGCAGCCGTAGTCTTCCTATGCTGTCTGGGCCTGCTCGAACGCCCCTTCATGATGGCCATTCATTTAGGCTTATCCTTTACGCCGCCGCAAAGAAGCGACATGCGTCTTCGCTATTGCCCCCTCGGCCCCATGCACCACATAAACAAAACAAAATGCGTCACACCGGTGCAATGCTAACACGGCGGCCTTTTGAATTCATTCTTATTAGAAATATTCCGATCTGATTTAATGCATTTATTTGATCACCATGTTCTTCAAATTAATTGTGGGCTTGGCATTATTTGATGATTACAATAAGCAAATTATCAATTTAGCTAAGCTGGCTTATAGTTTTGTGTGGGAAGCATAAGTATTGATTTTTTCTAGCTGCTTGCCTACACAATGGCTTTGGGCTTTGGCATTCTAAGCATAATTTTGACTCTTAACATTCTATTTTAATAAAGTATGGGCAATTTTATAGAAGACTTTGCTAAGTTACATATCAAATGTACACACAGCTAGCATCTGAGTGAACAATAGCCACAATATTATGTAGTTATGTGTAAGCTAGCTCCATCCATCTTAGGTAACTTTGAGATGAGACAAATCAATAATGTTACATGAATGCTCTATTTGCCTATCTGCTTGCTCTAATTCTAACATTGTATTGTGAAAAAGAGAGAGATTTGAAAGATCAGAGGTCAACATGTTTTATGGATAAATTAGGCACCAATGCTCTTGTGGACTCTTGATACTTTGAAAACTGTTTATTGTTGTATTGGAAACATAAATTATGTGTATGATAATTAGGGAGACTTAGGACAGAATTGATTTAGTAATAGAAAACTAAGATTAAGGAATAATTCCTTACTAGACTACAGTAGGATACTGTATAGTTTTTCTACTAAATATGTTTTTGTAATTATTAAGTTCATGTAATTAAATATATTATTATTATGTTATATCTAGGACAAGAATGTTAAAAATAATAAAAACGAGTTGGCCATTTTATGAAATAAGTTAAATCATGACTTTCTTCTGTATTGAATACTAGCTGACCCAACAGATATACCTTGCTCTTTTCATAAAGATTAAACTTCTTTTCTCACAGTCTACTGGTATTATGCCTAGTCCCTAGACTTACACAAATATTTCAATATGAAAACAGTGCAGCCATCCTGTAATTCTAGCCAAACTAACACACAGCAATTTATTTTCATAAATACATGGTAAAAAAATAAGTTTTAACTACGCATCTACTTGTCTATATTTTGCAAACATCTCTTTGTAAGTTAACAGCTATACTAATTTATTTTGTAATGTTTATAACTCTTTTGAAGTATTATACCTAGATTAAAATAAAATCTAAACCTGATCTGGTTAGCATAATAATGGTTACTTTGCCGGACTGCCAATCAAAGGGTCCTGGGTTTGGTTCCCGGCATGGCCAACATCTTTGTGATGAACTAATTTAGTTGACTGTCAGTCAGCCTGGGTGTTAAATATGTGTTGATATTTATGTATGTATATGTAGTATATCAGAAACTAGAAATGGTTTAGTATGGGGCCAATCAGCCTTGTGTAAAATAAGTCCTAGTAAAAAATAATAATTGAAGCCAAGTTTTTTGAATCACTATTTATATGATTAAGAAGATTCATACCATATAATGCTTAAGGAAAGTATTTATAAAAAAAAATATGAATGCATCATATATTAACTAACTAAAACTTAACCTAAAAAAGACCAGGGGTAGTGGAAAAGTTGCCCAATATGCTAGCAGCATTGCTACGTTGGATGACAATGCTAAATTTCTGACCGAAATAAAAGCCAGCATTTTGGGCACCGAAACCTGAATGCTGGCTAACCTAACCATATTATACTTTATCCTTGCATTCTCTCCTCAGGCAGTAAGCAGTCGGTGAGGCTCTAGTGTCAGAGCCACACGCGGTGGAGGTGTTATTCAATGGTCCTGATATTTGACCAGGGAGACGGCAACATGAACTCAGCAGTCAGCACTGAGTCCATGGACATGGCAGATGAGGTAATTTGCATATAAGAACATCAATATCATTATGATCCACATCTGCAATCGGTGACGCCATGAGCAGAACTGTAGCATAGTGTTCAGGTCAAAGTCAAAGTCAAACCATTTATTGCAATATTATGTATTATCACTTTACAGTTACATAACCATTTATTGCAATATTATATATTATCACTTTACAGTTACATAATTACCCATAAGGCATTGCAATTATTTACTGGAGATGAGCAACCCTGTTAATTCATTAGATTTTTTAAGTGTTCCGTCAGTTAAAAAGTCTTCTATTTTATAATAACTTTTTGTTATGAGTAAGTTTTTTAAGTTTGTTAGGAATGTTTTAATATTATAAACTTTTACCAAACACCGTTATTTAGGTCGTCTGGTAATTTGTTAAATATTTTAATAGACATAGAATGTGGGCCCGAGCTCTGCATTTGTAGTCTATACCTTGGTACTTGCAAATTGTATTTATGCCTAAGTACGCGGTATATCTGCTAGTTTTTGGAACAGATACGGATATATTTTTACAAAATAGCAAGTTTCATAAATATAAATACACGCCACAGTTAGTATTTTAAATTTAATAAAATATTGTTTATGAAATTGGGATTATGTGATATTGGGGGCTTTTATTCGGGCGGGTTTTTGTGGCTTGGGGTCCAATGACTTTACTTTTCTGCTATTTTCTTAATAGGTTGGCTATTTTGGCACTCTCAGTACCCTCTATGTTGGAGAGGCTTGCTGTTCCCCACAATTCTATATCATAAGTACACACTGGTTTGAGTATACTTTTGTAAAGGCCTCTGACTTGGCTAAACGACTTCATGTACTAAGACCAACAGCCAGAACCTACAATTTACCGTGGCATCCGACCCACGGCAGCGCCCACATGAAAATACCAGTTGAAAAACGATAGTCTTGTTCATGGTCACCCATCCAAACACCGTTACTTAGCTTCGATGATCGCTAGCCCAGCTACAGGCGATACGTGTACGCTACTATATATACTTATGTCGGCCTCGTTGGCGTAAAGGTTACCATGCCTACTGCCAATCAGAAGGTTCCGGGTTCGATTCCCGGCCCGGCCAACATCTTTGTGCTTAACTAAATTTGTTGGCTGTGGGTCTGGGTGTTAAATATGTATGGATATAAAATATGTATGTATGTATATGTGGTATATCAGTTGTGTTAGCAACCATAATACGAACTAGAAATGGTTCAGTATGGGGTTAACCAGCCGTGTGTGGAATGTGTCCCAGTATTTATATTGATGTGTTTGTGTGTGCAGGACATGTCGCAGGTGGAGGGGTGCGGGCTGAGCGGCGCGTCGGAGGACGAGGACGAGTGCGTGTCGTCGCCCGCCGCCTCCACCTACGAGGACAGCGCCGATATCATCAAGAACGCCATGAGCGACGAGGTCACCAAGCAGCTCGCTGCTGCAGGTCAGATACTCTTATTTTAAAAATTTTCCTTTCCATCTTGGGCAGGACACGTTGCCAAACGTCATGACAATAGATGGAGCAAAATAACCACTGAATGGCTTCCACGGGATTGAAAGCGACCTGTAGGCAGACCACCAGACCGATGGATCAACGTCATCCGATCCATTGAGGGCACACTCTGGGGCTGTGGAGCACAAGATCGCAGATACTGACAAAAGAGGGAGGAGGCCTATACCCAGTGGGTAGATATAGGCTGATGATGATATCTTACAGCGGAAGTACACAAAATATCTAATTTTTTTTCTATCTTCAATGGATTTCCGCAAAGTTACGTCTGAATCAATAGGTTATAATGGATATGATTGCGCTTGGTTGCAACTCATATGATGGTAAGTAATGTTACGATCAAGAATGGAGCGCGCTCATCTAAAATAACCCGATTTAATCTCACCTTAAAGACAGTGAAACTCATCAATAATCACAGTTTTGCTCGGCAATTCGATCGCCGACAGAATGGCTGATTGAAGTCGTTTCAAGAAAATGAGAATAGATGGCGCTACGTGTATCGATAATACACGTAGTACGATTTTCAGTTTGAAGTTTAGCGTCTATTATATTTATTAGTCTATGATTATATATAAGTAATTTTAAGGTAATCTCTAAATGTCTTGTTTTGCGGAAGTTGTAAATAATGTTTATATTGTATGAACCCAGGTCCAGTCGGCATGGCCGCGGCGGCAGCTATCGCGTCTTCCAAGAAGCGCAAGCGTCCACACTCGTTCGAAACCAACCCCTCTGTCAGAAAGCGGCATCAGAACCGACTGCTCAGGAAATTAAGGGTGAGGATCCTTAATGGCCTTCTGTCTTTATTCTTTAAGAGAACAGTAATTGACTGGGTCATAAATAATGTTAATAACTTAAATCTACTCCAGTAATAAATTGATATTAATTTTCAATCGATATGAATCGATTCATACATTCAATCCTCATAAAACTTTTGTTATGATATTAAACTAATTAAGAAAACTAGTATTTAAAAAAAACATTTTAAGGGGTTAAATTAATCCATTACAAAAGAAACTGGTTCTCTTGTGCCTTGAAAATTGCAAAGTCAAAGTCCATTGGGCAATTGCACAATGAAGATGAAATACAATTATCATATCATGAAATTATATAAATGAAATAATTTGATTTGCATAGCCACAGGTAAAATATAAACATGGAAAATTTAAAAAGTCTCCCTTGTAGGTCACCGCATATGCGGTGTGCAAAATGTCAATGAATTTATAGATTTAAAAATTAATTTCTTGATATGGTTTAAAGTTAGGTAATAATATTTAAAAGTAATGCCAAAAGATTATTATACATAGATTTTTAGATTGTGCGTAAGGCGATGGAAACGTCTGCTTTTCAATCTGAAAGTCTCTGGTTCGATCCCAGCCCTACACCTACTTGTTTAGCAAGTTATGTGTGGATTTGAACTCGCTTTACGCTGTAGGAAAACATCTTGAAGAAACCAACATGTTTGAAGACCAAAATCTTAAAACCAAATCGGCTCGCTTCAAACCAGCATTGCCACACCCTGACTAGGGTACATTTACATGTTTTATGACAATTTAATATTTTATAATGTTTAAATGCTGCATAAACGATTTGATTTGACCACCAACCTGCACTTGGCACCATGGTGGACTGATGGCCCTTATCTCTATCTCTCACTTTACTGACCAGGAGAAAGCCCCGAGTAACTAGAGTGGGAACGTATTGTGCTGCTTATGATATGCTATTAGAACATAACTTCTCCCGGGCAGCAAACGATCGAGGAGTTCGCGACGCGCGTGGGGCAGCAGGCGGTGGTGCTGGTGGCCACGCCGGGCAAGCCCAACACCTCGTACCGCGTGTTCGGCGCCAAGCCGCTCGAGGACGTGGTGCGCAACCTGCGCTGCATGATCATGGAGGAGCTGGAGAACGCGCTCGCGCAGCAGGTAACCCAGTTGCTGGATGCACGCCCCCAGTACACCGCTACACCGCCCCCGCACTCGGACGGGGACCTTAACCACTTGTATGTTGATACACCGGCTCCCGGTATAAACACATTTTCGCCGCAACTGTTGACATACCGGGAGCCGGTGTGGGTAAAACTAAAACTTGGAACTTGGACTTTTTTTAACAGATAATACAAAATGGGCTAATGTCATTCAACATACGAACGGATAAGCAATGTTGGTTGCAATCGCTTTCAATGGGGTGGATTTGTGAATTTACTACCAATGAGGTGTTCAGTTGCACCTTTATATTGGTATTTCAATATGTCGGCTATCGTAGTCATAGCAACGGACAATAAATTGAAATTTGCCGCAATATTCTGCAGCCTACTCGCCAGCGACTGCGGAGGTTCATTCGATACATTCACTACAATAAGTGTATAGGGATAAGTTGCTGAACTCTACGATGGTAGAGAAGTTATGTGACCAAAGGAGACAGATACATCTCACCACTGCGTGTGAGGCTATCATTGGTAGTGGATACATATGTAGTTCCCAGTATCTATTTGACATTGTGACATATTAAAAACAGTTCCTACATTGGTTTCCTTAGTAATTATAGTTATTACATTTGATAAATTTTTGGAACATTTGTGTCAGAATTCAGTATGACCTACTCTCAATATGACACTGTGTTATATTATTCACACTAAGAACTAGTCTCGATATGTCACTATGCCTTATTATTTACACTAAGAACTAGTCTCAATATGACACTATGTCATATTACTCACACTATGAACTGGTCTCGATATGACACTGTCATATTACTCACACTAAGAACTAGTCTCAATATGACACTGTCATATTACTCACACTATGAACTGGTCTCAATATGACACCATGTAATATTACTCACTCTATGAACTAGTCTCAATATGACACTGTCATATTACTCACACTATGAACTGGTCTCAATATGACACTATGTCATATTACTTACACTAAGAACTAGTCTCAATATGACACTGTCATATAACTCACACTATGAACTGGTCTCAATACGGCGTAGAGATATTGAGACTAGTCGTTAGTGACACGGGCCGGCCCGCGCCGGCGGCCCCAGTACCTCGTAACGAGCCCCAGTTCGGTGTGGGCGGGTGCCCGCAGGCGCCGCCGCCGCCCGCCGAGGACCCCTCGCTGTTCGAGCTGCCGCCGCTCATCATCGACGGTATCCCCACGCCCGTCGAGAAGATGACGCAGGCGCAGCTCAGAGCCTTCATACCGCTCATGCTCAAGTACTCTATGGGTGAGTCGCACATTCATTAAATAATAATATAAATATATGAATATTAGGACACATTTCACACACGGCTGGTTAACCCCATACTGAACCATTTCTATTTAACACCCAGACCCACAGCCAACAATTTTAGTTAAGTACAAAGATGTTGGCCGTGTCGGGAATCGAACCCGGAACCTTCTGATAGGCAGTCCGGCATGGTAACCTATACGCCAACAAGGTCGTCAAATTCTTTCTCTCTTCTTCTTTCTTCTGTCTTTGCCTACATAAAGTCTTAGTTACACAAACTGTAACACACCAAGCAAAGCCTCAATCTATTCCAAATTCTCGAACTTTTAAGTATTTTATGTATTGAGTGGAGCTATAGGTGTGTGTACGTGTGTAGTGCGCGGCAAGCCGGGATGGGGGCGCGAGTCGACGCGGCCGCCGTGGTGGCCCAAGGACCTGCCCTGGGCCAACGTGCGCATGGACGCTCGCACCGAGGACGAGAAGCAGAAGGTAACAATCATATTCATTTATTCCTGGCATTATATCCCATAAGGCATCCATTATCCTTGGTGCGTCGGGTGCGAGGCAGCTCCAATGTCATCCTGACTATGATTGCGGATAGACTGGATTGCATATATATAAATAATGGATGCCTTATACATTGTCCGATTTCTGCTTCCAATAGTAGTAGATTATTATAATAGTTAATTATTTATGTGGATTATTTTTATTATATTTTTTATTGATAATTGTATTTAATTTTAATTTACTTTGACATTTTAATTTAATTTTTGACTAGTTTTTATTTAGTTTACTAATTCCATTGTTTATAATATTTTATTTAGTTGTGAGTCTGTGCCACTCGTAATAAACAATTTGAATTAGTATACTAGAGAGGAATGCTTCTTCTTCTTCGTATGAGCTTAGTGGCCCAGCTCTGATGTCGCGAGCTTTCAAGCCGCCCGAAGGCCTCTGACTTGGCTTAACGACTGCTTGTACTAAGACTAACAGCAGAGATCTACAATTTAATGTGTCATCCATCCGACTTGAAAAACGACAGTCATATGCATGGTCACCCATCCAAACGCCGTCCGCATCGACCGTTGCTTAGCTTCGATGATCGCGTCAGATCACCTTAGCTAGCCGTGCAACAGGCGCTAGAGAATTGCTGATTCCTAAATAATAAATATGGCGCGGAAGTTTGCCGTATGATGAAACCTAGAAAACATTGACTTTGGCTTCATCTATTTCTACAGAAAAATTGCAGTTACCACCTAGACTTAAATAATGGCTTAAGTAAAAAAAAATATCCAAAACTGATAAGTATGGATATGATTGTATGTAGGAAGTAGAGGACTTGAATTGTCTGAATGAGGATATAACAGAAAGGGGAGTGAATGTACCGACGACAGCTGTCAGATTAGTGTGGAAGAGGAAGACTTGCTGTGGCGAGAAACTCAAAAAAATGAAGAAGAGAAATGACATAATATTACAAATACAAACTTTTCATAGGACTAGTTGAATTGAGTGTATGTTAATAAGTGTACTGTATTCCCAGATGTCGTGGACGCACGCGCTGCGGCAAATCGTGATCAACTGCTACAAGTACCACGGGCGCGAGGACCTGCTGCCTGCCTTCACCGACGACGACGACAAGGGGTCCGCGCCCGCCACGGTCAGTCTACTCTTCACGCTATATGCTCCCATCATAAAAGCTGTCCGTATTCTTATTCTTTAATCGGGGCGGTCAGACCTGTACTGACAACCCGCAGGATGCGTATTGTGCATTTTCCCCTACCAGCCTACACAAGCCATCTAGCTCTTTGAAGTAGCGGAGTGAGGTCTTGGGTCGCTGGCATACCTGTTCCACTGTCATTGCGTACCTTTATTAAAATAGGAGGCGTCCGAGTATAGCTTTGTTGAGATCTTCCTAGTCCGGTTTTCTATCTTGTTTGATTTGTAGCCTTGCAGTTATCCGTATTGATTAATAACAATGATACGGGAAATTTTACAAAAAATTTCCTCTCTTTTTTACTCCCTCCCAAATACCACTTTTATTTTAGTTGGGTAATATGAGAGTCTAAAATGACGGGCATAAATGAGCGAGGTTTGGAAATGGGTAAAGTAGGGCATGAGTGGCTTTCAGTTTATGCTCCACCTTATAAAAATTGAAGATCTGGGGCTGATAAATCTTTTGACTTTCTTTCGGCTTAGATTTCAGGTTTGGCAATAAGCCGAATATGTGCGAGAAATTACTGGTCTTCTTTAACACTGGTTTTTTTAAACAAACTACTTTGAGACGTGTCTACTGCACTAAAAAAATACATTGATTCTTTATACGACCTGTCTTAATATTTTATATTATTTAAGAATGTGACTAACGACATTATTCATTTCACACTTGCAACACATTTGGGATGCCGCCTGGATATGGTAACGTTACTAACAAAATCATATTTATTTCGTATTTATGTTTTTTTTGCAATTTATCAACATTATGACATACGCTTTTTTCGCTTCATTCTTAATTTCTTTGATTTTATGTACTGTGTTTTATACTGGGAATCTCCGTCAATGCTTTTTTTCCATACTGTTATTATATGTTATTCGTTTAAAAAAACGTTACTCACATTTAATCGTTTCGTGCTTGATTTCTTTGGTTTGTTGTACTGTATTTTTTACCGGGAATCTCCGTCATTGATTGGATCTGCCAACATTAATTACAAACCCATATACATATAATTTTTGTTTTCTGTAACTTATCAACATTTTAACATAAATTTTTCTCGCTTCATTCTTAATTTCTTTCATTGATATACTGTATTTTAAACCGGGAATCTCCGTCAATGCCTGCTAACATTACTAACAAAACCATATTCATATATTTTTTTTTGCCATACTGACTCATTCATGTTATTCGTTTAAAAAACATGCATTTTTTATCGTTTCGTGCTTGATTTCTTTGTGTTGTTGTACCGACCATACTGAACGTGCCCGCACGGTTTATGAAACGCGGAATCTCCGTGGCGTGGCGACGAGCAGATGTCTTGCGGCGGGCACGGCGCGTGCGAGGAGGAGTCTGGCGACGCGCGCTCGCAGCAAGCCGTGCTAACCACGCAGCAAGTCTGCATCGACCAGATGCACCTCACTGATGTTGAAGTACATATCGCACGATTATGGCTCACTAGCTCCACCCCGCGGTGTTAATCCGCGTTACTTTCTTTTCTATTTTTTTTTTTATCTTATAGGTTTGCGTTTGACCACAGCTTGCCTGGTGTTAAACAATACTATGGTCTACGATGTTACACGCTTACCTAGAAAATACCTTTTAACTCTAGATTTGAACCCCAGGTGGTACATCTCAGTAAACAGAGACTCAGGAAGAGAATTCCAAAGTTTAGCAGTTCTCACATAGTAGTCAGGAAGGTCGAAGCGAATCGGCTTGTACTTAGTGATTTCGATTGTACCCATGTCTCTTCGCTGAGTTTCTCTGCTCGTTCTGTAATATAACGGTATCCGCGTTAAAGTTAGGCTATGTGTTAACCCAGGGTGTTACTTATACATCCATAGGTACATACCCAACTTCATCGAGATCGGTTTAGCCGTTAGAGCGTGAGAAGTAATAAACATTAAACAAGGTACACACTTACAAACTTTCGCATTTATAATATTTAGATATTAGTAGGAAGTAGGATACTGAAGAACGACAGTCATTAGAGAGATATGGTGTCGTCGCAAAGAAAAAACAATGCTATTATAAAATTGATGACTTTCTTAATCATAAAAATGACTATGATTGGCCTTCGCGGGGCTTGAAAACTCTCGACACCAGAGCTTGGCCACTTAGCTCATACGAAGAAGAAGATACGATACCTGAGCCAGGGTACATTATGTGATTCCTAATCAATAACTTATAAAATCTTATGCATATATCATAATTAGTATTCAAAGTTAAATAAATTTATTATATTAGCTCGCGCCAATAAAGGAGACATTTGAAAGTTGTTTCCTCTCGCTCACTCATTCTGTTATGCGAGTGAGAGGACATGAACTTTGAAATGTTTCCTCTATTGCCTGGAGTTACATGTTGACTATACTTGAGCGAGCTAACCACGCGGGTGTGTCGCGACAGCAGATGCAGTACACGCCGGCGGTGCTGCACTCGATCGCCAACCCTGACGGCACCATGTCCATCATCAACCTGGACCCCAACAACCCCATCATCACGCTGCCCGACGGGACCACGGCGCAGGTGGTGAGTGTTAGTACTGCTTTACTTGTCTCTTACTCCTTCCTCTCTGTACACTTCATCTTTCTTCGTTCACATGTTCTCCCTCTTACTCCATTGAAATGTTACATTTTGTACGCCTTACCTTGCGTTTGCGTTTTTTAGAGTACGCAATTTTATTTTTTTGATGTGTAAAAATGATGGGTCAGTGTAAAGCTAAAAACAAGTTTGTGGGGTCGCAAACCTTGTCCCACGGCCGCCATGTTGAAAATAGGAGTTGAAATGGGTTTTTACGATATATCTCTTAAACTATTTATTTGATAAAAAAAATGTTAACATTTTTTTGTTGCAAATTAATTTCTCTACAACTTTGACCCAGTAACTTTTGGTCGTAAAACTATAAATAAAAAAGTTACAAGCGAAAATCTTCAGAAATTCTAAAATGCACGAATGAATTTTACGCACATTAACGAAATACATCATTATTTATCTGTTGTGGTCATTCTCATTATTGCTTTAGTGCGCTCGCTTTAGTTGTTGTATTCGTGTACATATTTGGTATTGTTATTTCATTAAGCCTAGCGGAAAACTAACAAAATAGCTTTCGTTTGTGACTTTCGTCCCAAGAATTTTGTAACATCTCATACGATTCGTGAAACCAATAAATTAAATTCATCTCAACATTCAAAATTCAGCGAGACACCAAATGTCAGACGAGAGCGATTTTGCTTTCAATTAGGCGTCCGTTTCGTTAATTTCATCAACAACATTTTGTTAAATATAAATAACAGTGACATGTTTGTAGTTTGTATCTGTGAAATATCTTGTTAAAAAAATATTCTCATCTGTTCCAAAAACTAGCAGATATACCGCGCGAACACGTACTCAGACATAAGTAAAATTAGCAAGTACCAAAGTATGGACTAGAAATGCAGAGCTCGGGCCCATATTCAAAGTCTATTTATATTTAACAAGTTACCATATTAATAATATTAAAACTTTGCTTCTGTCACAACTGAAAAATCTAATCATAATAATGCATTTAGATTATTTAAATGATGGAACACTAATAAACAAAATTTATAAACAATGTTGCTCATCACCAGTAAATTATTACAATTTTTGATTTATTGAAATAAGAATAAAACTAAACTTATACTAAACTAAATTAAATTGCAGCTTAACCTAATTGTCACGAACTAGTTTTGTAGTTTTGTTTTGATTCTTTGTTTCTTTCCAATACTTATATTTGTTCATGTTGTGTACACATAGTTAGGAAAATAATCTAGTTTTGATCCTGGTTAATTAATCTTTTTTAGTTATAGTTTTGATTATTTTTTGTTTTGTGAACCATAATAAATAAATAAAATAAATATCTAAATTCCAAATAAAAAAAAAATGCTTTCTTGGTAATTATGTGACTGTAAAGTGACTAATGCAATAATTTGTTCGTTTTTGCCTTTAACTTTGGAAGTGTAGGCGAAAATGTGCTTTATTTATATGGAGACATTGTCGTGTTTAGATCCAGACGGGCGACGTGGGCGCGGGCAGCGTGGTGCAAACGCTGGACGCGGACGGTAACGCGGTGGCGCTGGACATCAACTCCGTGGAGTCGCTCGGAGACACGCAGATCGTCATCACCGGCGAGGACGGCGAGTGTACGTATACACTAATACACCAGCGATCAGAGTAGCGCCTGTAGCTCGGTTAGCTAAGGTGATCTGACGTGATCGTCGAGGTTAAGCAACAGTCTCGATGGGTTTCCATGCGCATGACTGTCTGACTGACTGAATGTTTTTTTTAAAATAAATATCACAAATAATATACTTATTGTTGTTGTGGATTTATAAAATTGTTGTGTAGATTTATACAATTAATAAGAAAATTACAAATGACTTTTTTAGTTTATAGAAGACAAAATTAAATATTTAGTGTACTTCCGCTATGATCCGAAATCCAAATTAAGACAAGTAAAGGAAAAATTAACTAAGATTAATTAAGATTAACGTTACCTATCACAATTCGGAAATTCTTAACTCTACACGTGTTTCGCCTAACCACAAGGCATCATCAGGAGATGCTGACTCTTGTCGAACGACAAGTCGAGAGTGAGGCGCCGCGCTCACCGCACCTGCTTATGACTCAACCCCCACCACGCGACCGTTAAACCGTTATGACTCAACTCTCGTGCTACCGGCTTGTCCACTAATGACTCGCAAAAGCGGTGATGTCACTAGGTTTGTTTGATTATTCAGCAATGTAAATACTTGATTTTGATGTTTGACAATCTTAAATTAAGATATACAGCAGATGTCGTAATTCCAAACTCGTCATGTCATCCAGTACAGCATAAGATGGCGGCTTTTCGCAGTTTTGTGCATAGATTGTTGAGTATTTTTCCTTTACTTGTCTTAATTTGGATTTTGGATCACAGCGGAAGTACACTAAATATTTAATTTTGTCTTCTATTTACAATGGATTTCCGCAAAGTAACGCTTGAGTCAATAAGTTATTTTAGTTTGTCTTATTGCCTTACACAACCTGCCCGTACCCAGTGCTAGGGTGCCCATAATGTTGTTCTCATTACCTCCTTTGCACCAAGCACGACACAGAGTAGGGATCACCAGTCTTGACTTTACCCTACGACCTACATATAATGTTGTAAGTATTGATGTTTGGTGTGCAGGTCGGCCGCTGTCGTCAGTAATGTCGCTGCCCATGTACCAGCAGATGATGGCGCAGATGGCGGCGCAGGACGGCGGCGTGTGCGTCACCCCGCTCGTGCAGGTGCGCCTGCGCACATACCAACACCTTGTACCAGAGATATACTAGTCCAAACACCCGCGTACTTCAATATATACTAGTCCATACAGTATATACTAGTCCATACACCCGCGTACTAGACTACTGGTAGCTACCAGTAGTTCACTAGCCCCGCTATTATGACAGGGTCAACGGGCAGATTCGGATATATCAGTGAATCCTGTAGTGCACAGACAGGTACATATTTGTCCCTAAAAGGTGGTCAAAAATGTTTTATTTTCGGAGTATTCTAAGCGCTTATAAAAAGAAAATTACAAATAGAGGGGTTGTTTGAGGTTGTTTTTACGCTTACCTTGCCAATAGTCTAATTTACGAAATACCATTCAAATGTTAGCTTAGAAATGCATAAAAATACTTTAAAGGTTTTTCTGAAATTTAAAAATTATATTATTTTTTTTCAACTTTTTTAGTGGCTACTAATTTTGAGAAATCTCCAGATTTTATTGTGAAATTAACATTGAAATAAAGTACATACCCAATTGGGCACAATCGGTAATTGAAACGAATCGAAACTGTCGTTATCACACACTAGCAGATCGTCCCGGCTTCGCACGAGCTATAAAATAATCTAACTTGCGAAATTAAACACAATATAGCCAATGTTACTCAGTGATAATGTAGCTCCCCAACGGTTAAAGAATTTTTCAAATCGGTACAGTAGTTTCGGAGCCTATTCACGTCAAAAAATCAAACTTTTCCTCTTTATAATATTGGATACATTGAATATGTAAAAACAGTATTTTTGAAGGTATCGGACAGTCACACGTGCACAACAAGCGAACTTAGTTTGGAGGATCAATTTAAATTTTAGAGACAACTGTGTTATGTAAAACGAAATAAAAAAATATTAATTTGGGCCAACTTTTATGGATAAATACCTGTCTCTAGGTTCGGAGGTACGGAGATATAAGTATTTGAGTATTCTTAGGCAAATATCGAGAAGGTACATTATTAGGCACATGTGGATATCCAGTTTGTGTCACTCATTATGTCAAATACTTCTCAGAGGTTACTAAGTATATTTTGCATGATGGTAGGGCCTTTTTAGTGCTCGCCTAGCCTGTAGCGCCCTTTGCTCGGCTAACTAAGGTGATCTGACGCGATCATCGAGTCAAGCAACGGTCAACGCGACCGAAAATGTTTCTGCTTTCGCTAGTGAAGAACTAAAATTATAGGTTGACTTTAGCTGTCAATGTATACCAACCCGTCAATGTATGTACGTTGATGGCAAATAATATTTAAAAAATTAAATTTTTTTATATAGGTAGGTACGTTCGTTGATACTTCGATTTGTTGATACTTGGAAAGCACTGCTTTTAATATCCAAAATATGTTCACATATATGAATATGATAAAAATGAAGCCGAAGTAGGGTTAAATTAAAACTAGAAATAAATTGACAAAGTTGAATTTCGCTGTCCGATTATCCCGCAGGCAAAAATTTGTATAAATGTTGCCATTTGATGGTATTGAAACAGATATATGCATTTATAAGACAGGCATATAATGCTTGCGTAGTCACTAACACATACATATATTAACGTGAATAGTATATACTAGAATGAATAGGGCTAAAAAATATTTTAATTAATATTATGTCTAGACGAAAAGACATATTATTATATAATAATTACATGTAATGTAATTTGTCCAGTTTGTGCCAAGTATTACATTTGTACCAAAGATGGACTTCTATATACTTAATTGTATTATAATTAGAAGTTCAAAAATAAAAGGTCTGTTTCTCGTTCGTCTTAACTTCTCTAAAAGTCTTTACGTAGCCATTTTTCATAGCCTAAGTACACGCCAATGAGGCTGTGATAATTTTAATAAATAAAATAGATCTCTTACATGCAAAGCAAAGAAGAAGATGTTTATTTACAATATAGTAATTATTTATTAGACCGTATATAATGCAAATACTAATTTAAATTACTTAACTAAACTCGCTATTCAATTATTTAAGAGTTTTATAAAGAATTGATTTGTAGCAGTGAATAGAATTCAAGACTGTATTTTATGTACTAACTAAGTTATACATACTTGACTTCCTTTTATTATATTTTAAAATGTGTTAATTTTTCTAGACTTTTAAAGAACTGTTGTTTTTTTTTTGTACACAAAAATGTCCATTATGTTTATGCATGTTGTGTAAATATTGTTAATGTGTTTGTTTGTTCATAAGTTAAGCTTCATCGGTCATACACTATATCGTCGCAACATCTTTACTTTTTTGTTCTAAGTAGAATATCTATGATAATGCTAATGGATATGAATGTATTTTTTAAGATTTCTTGAAAGTTGACAATGTCGTCGGTATAGTGTGTACACCTTTGTAAAATATAATTAATTAATTAAATACATGTTATAGAGGCTAAATGATTTGCATTCCATATGTGTTGCTGTGATTATGTTGTTTGCCATATTATGAAATTATTATTATTTTGGCTATTGATTTGAGAAACGCTAAGTTATTTTTCGCGTTATACTTTTATTTGCATGTGTGTTTTGAAGTGAACAGATAACAACATTGCTCCGTTAAGTTATACTCCTGTTTTTTTTTCATAAGCATAATAGCATAAGCTATTATGCTACCTGCTAACTATTCGTTCCCACTGCTGGGACTCGGGGCCTTCTCTCACGAGGAAAAAGAGATAACACGGTGGGTTAGTCAAATGGGGATTGCCGTTTTTTTTAAAGATATTTGAAAAAAATAATATTGATTATGGCCTAAAAGCCAGTCCAGCTTAGTATTAGAAAAATGCGAAATACTGGTTTTTAAAAAAACTTAAGAACTCTTAGAATATTTATACGGATTTTGGTACCAGTCTTCAGAAAAAAACTTGCCTCAAAAAGTTAATTTTATATTTTTTGAACCAGTTTTATTTCTAATTTATAAGTCTGATTGGTAGCAAAAATAGTATAAATATTCTTTGTTTTGAGTGTTTTTAGACAGCCTATAAGCTATTTTTAGGTATTTTTCCGTTTACGATTTATAGTAGAACAAAAATTAAAATCAAGATTTACCCTTACAAAAAGAGGTTTTTTTTTTATCACTAGTAACTCTGCATATAATATTTGGTACCAAAGTGTTGTTATCTGTTACATTTTAGCATTGTTTAATTTTATTTTGATTGTGTGTATTGTAGTGAAGCTTGAAATAAACCGTGATTGTGTAAGCTTTGTTTTATTCCTAGTCGTGCACGAGTTACTTTGCACTGCGTCACTCAGGTGTGTATTCATTCATTTTATTTGCTAATTCTAGCTTATGTTTTTGTCGTTGTTTTAATATAGTTTTCATATGTTTTAATGTAGTTATAGTTTCGTGAGGCAAATTATATCCGCACCCTCTAGTGACCCTCCATGACGATCACGACCACTCTGACAAGAGCGTCACGAAAAAGAAGAAGATAGTAAAATGTGTATAGGGCGGCCTGTGATGCTGTTTAACATAATTTCATAGCAGCGTCTGTAGCTCGGCTTACTAAGGTGATCTGACACGATCGAGGTTAAGCAACGGTCGATGTGGACAGTCTTTAGGTGTCCATGCACAACAAGACTGTCGTTTAAAAAGTGTCGTTATCATCTGGGCGCTATCGTGGGTCGGGTGACACGTTAAATTTTAGGTTCCGGCTGTTAGAACTAGTACAAGCAGTCATTAAGCCAATTCAGAGGCCTTCGGGCGGTTTGAAAACTCGACACCAAAGCTTGGCCACCTAGATCATACAAAGAAGAAAAATACCTTAGCTTTTAGGAGACCTTTCGTTGGCCCAGAAGGTTACACCTGCTCCGTACAAAATATTATTGGAAAAATCAGTTTGTGATCATTTTATCGAACTGTTGAGTTCTGTCAAGAATTTACGTAATAATTAATCAGCCACAATTGTACCTATTTTGCAAGAAATATGTTTTTTTTTATAAATATGAGGACACATTTCACACTTGGCTGGTTAACCCCATACTGAACCATTTCTAGTTCGTATTATGGTCGCTAACACAACTGATATACTACATATACATACATATTTTATATAGATACATATTTAACACCCAGATCCACAGCCAACAAATTTAGTTAAGCACAAAGATGTTGGCTGTGCCGGGAATCGAACCTGGAACCTTCTGATTGGCAGTCCGGCATGGTAACCATTACGCCAACGAGGTCGTCATTTGAATATCCAACATTGTTATGTTTCCAGGTGGAGGGCGGCGGGGAGCTGTCGGAGGCGCTGTCGATGGGCGGCGGCGTGGCGCAGGTGATGCTGCAGGGCGCGGGAGACCAGGTGCTGCAGGTGCTCAGCCTCAAGGACGCCACCGTGCTCTCCAAAGCCATGGTAACTACAGCTACTTGTCTTATTAATGACGCTAGGCGGTGTGGCATATATGATGTGATAAACTTTAGAAGCATGGTAACTATAGCCATATATCTCTTTAAAGGACACCAAAAGAAAAAAATAATAATAAAAATGTCTGCCTAGGACACTTCTGTCTATAAATAAAAACCACAGCAAATTTTCCTCTTCCAGTCTCCTCCATCAGCCATCGTCTCTACACTCACTCCTTATGGCCACATTCACACACCTCATCCATGTCTTTATATTATACTAGCTGACCCAGCCAACATTGTTTTGCCTCACTTAGGGGTATGAAAAATAGATAGTGTAGCTTATATGACACGTTCGTAGATTTTCCATAGCAGCGCCATCTATTGATTACTTACTCAACCCAGTCGAAAGGTATCGACATCTGTTAGAATCATTTGGAGTTAACAAATAATTGTGACTGTCAAATAATAACAGACAATAATTAGCGACAATAATTAAAATTGCGACTATAATTTGAGATTTAAACTATCCTATCTCTCAAGTTGGATCGAACTGCACATGGTGTGCGAAATTTATTATAATCGGTCAAGTGGTTTAGGAGTCCATTGAGGACAGACATTGTGACACGAGATTTATATATATTAATATATATAAATGTATATTATTGTAATTTGATATAAGTATGTAGAGCGGCTAGACCCAGCGCCCCCTCCACCGACCAGGTTAGCACCAAGACACTCCGACAATATCAATATTGTATTATGTTTCCAGAACGTGAAGTCTGAGCGCGAGAGTGTTGTGACGGACTCGTAGCTGTATGTGATAGCGTCGTCGGCCGCCCCCAGCTCCCCGACGCACGCGCCGCCGCTCGACACGCGCGCCTGACGCCGCCCGCCCCGAGCCGCCCACAGCCTAGCTAACTGCTAGCCTTTACACTATCTCAGATGTACTCACAAACACTGATAACATAAAATAGGCATCATGACGGGAATCGTAAAGTGCTTCCGTGTATGGGAGCACTTAAAACACTTTAGACATAAAGTTCAAACATACATACAGATCAATCACCATGTTGCACTGTTAGGATATTGCTGTGGAGACGTGTTGCTAGCTTGGCGATTCGACTGCCCCGCCAATGTCCTATCGAAAGTGGTGGCGATTCAGCGGCACACACGACTGTATGTATGACTTAACGATTGAAGTTCTTCTTTGAGAATATTCTATGAAAAGGATAGGAAAAACAAACCTATTATATATACTATCTGCCGTATAATAAAACTTATCAAACTTTGACCGGCATCGGGAATTATTCCAGATCTGTTGAGTAAAAATTAATTGAAAATCAGCAATTCGCGAGTTTTTGGCGTAATTTAGGCCCAGCCATGTATGGCTGGAAGATTGTATGTGTTGTGCAAGATTTTCTGAAATGTTTTATGGAAATTATCAAGAAAATAATTTAGATTAGGCTAGTTTGCCATAAAATGGGTATAAATTATTTTTTGTAATTTAAGGACTAATTTATTGGAATGATAAGACTTTAATTTATTTATTATATTTTAGATATTAATGTTAAGGGGTTTAATTTTTGTGCAATATTTTTTTTTGCAATCCAATCTTGTCATAGTTTTACGAGTTATTTATAGATTGACTACTTTTTATTAGAGTCACGTTAGGAAAAGGTTTTCCTAGTAATTGCCATACATTCCTTCTCTAATTTATTTGATAAGTTTAGTTGTTGTTTGTTGTATTTATTTTCAAGTACATTTTAGTTTATGTTAGCTCTTCCAAAATTTATTTTACATTTTCTAGTCTTTCGAGTCTCGATGGGTTTAGATTCTAGTCTTGTGATGGAGGTTTTTCTATTTCATTGCATATTTTGCTAAACGATTTAGGGTTAGTGAATTAGATACCAAAACTTTTTGTAAGCATATAAGTTTTGTAATATAAAATAGATAAATTATATTGTAATTTGAATAGACCAGTGTTGTACATTTGTTGAAATATAAATGAAATATTTGTATTTACGCAGGGTTAATATTACAGTAATATAACATTAAATTTGTGTCTACATAAATGTAATTTCGAAATCTATGTGTACATTAGATGTTCAAATATTACTCTAGTCATGTGAACATTTGTATTGAGTGACACTTTCACATCATGGCTGCTCAAAATTTTTCTAAATAAAGGGAAATTGTGCTGTAAGATCAAATTAAATGAAACAATTGCTATTCAACAACAAAAAATTTACAGCGTATGTGGTATAGCTCAAAAGCAAGATTTTTGAGGATTCTAAAACCACAAGCTGTACATGTAAAATCTAAATCTATTTTGCAGATAACACACAAATACGCTTTTTGTGGTCATTTACTTCTCTACAGCTGAAAGAAATGTTTGTATTTTGATGTGAATTGTGATTTGTAATTATTTTTAAGTAATACAAGTGGTGTGAAAGTGTCAAGATTTAAATATGTGTCATATTACGAACTTTCAGCATTTAATTAGCTATATATATTTATATGCTAAATTTAAATGAAGTTTTGAGTCTAGTCAATAAGGTAGCAAATCATAGAAAAGTACAAAATGCATGTAAATAATAAAATACAAATGGTAATAAATAATACTAGCTTATTATGAGAATTATGTTTTAAGAGTTTTTCCTATTATTTCTTTCAGTTTTTATTTGTGAACGAATTTTATGTTTTGTTTTTTATTTATTTTTTCACCAGAGTGATTGTTTTCTTGTGAATCTATTTACCCATGCATAAAGCACAAGTTGTTAAATGGTACAGTGATTTGTGATTGTAAATATATGGCATGAATGTGTGAATATTGCAATTATTAAAGTATTTACATAAATATACACTTTCAATTCTTAATCCCTGCGAGCCCACCAACCATCTTACCTAGATTTTGTAAGTGTATGTAATATCATAGACAAATTATAAATAAAGTAATATATCAAAAGGCTATGGACCAAAAAACAGTAAAAAATCCTACTTGTATTTGTTTTGACTACTTCCAACTATTAATTCTAGTAGAAATAAAAGGAAACAATTTAAATAGTTCTTATGTTTTATTAAATTAAGTAATCACATGTTCATTTGAAATGGTGTACCATAAATACTTGTTTCATTTTGCAGATTGTCTTCTAGCAATTGTAAAACAAAATAGTTGGCAACAAACTAATATACAAAATTCTCTATAGCTCCAGAACAAAGTTTAAACATTGAAAACACTTTCTAAGGCTAGTTCGGGCTTGTCATATCCAAGTTCTTCGGGTGTGTCGATGCCCAGCTCTACAAGGGTGGGCTTGATTTCCTGGATGATGTAGGGGTAGATCTCGCCTACTTTAGGTCCACACTTGTCTTTGCAAGCTTCAAGGAACCTGACAGCAAGAGCATAGTCATTGACTCGTCTGCAAGCATGGAGCGCCGCCTTGATGATCACTGGATCAGGCACAAGGTCCATACCACACAGGTCATTCATGCCCTTGCGGATTTCCCAACCATCAATGTCACTTCTGTTGAAGAAGGCTTCATACCTGCAAGTAAAGAAAATAAGTTATAAATAAAATTTAATCCAGGATTAGGAATAACAATGAAGTAAATGGGCATCAGTTCTATTGACAGCTATATTTTCATTAATTATAATATAATAATAATGAATTGCTTAATAGTCAAATACTACTTTTCAGTAATCAATTGTAAAAGATAAGTTACTAGATACTACATACTTTACGATTAGTGTAACCTATGCCCAATAGGAATTAGATAAAAACACCAGACATCGATTAGTTCGTTTTAGGTTAAGCTTATCAATAGTGTAACGCAAGAATTTATTAGCTCTTTCCTTCAAACAGACAGGGACACTTTTAAAAGCCGAAAAGTTTATTTTAGTGTTACTGCTTTAGAACATAATTATAATCACGCATCAGGTAGAAATATCGGCTTTTCCAGTTACATAACGTCAGAGTAGGGGAGTCTCACCTGCTGTCAAACTCTTCATCAGATTCCTGAGGACCGCCGTGAGACCTGCGGACGGAGACTGCGCTGACTCTCGCAGTAGGGATCAAAGACTTTTTCAGTACATTAACCAGAGCACCACCAGCTGATCTCAGCATTTTGATAGATTATTTCAGAAACTATTCTGCAACGATAACAAATGGCTGCGAGAAATGACCATAGACAAGATACGTCTATCGAATATGTTTGACACTAGATTTGACAAATAAAATGTAGCCAGAGAAAAATAATAGTGTTGTACTGTTGGAAAGAAAATCGATCGATTGTATTAAAGTATAACTTATGACCTGGCCATATCACAGAATCATGGAATTAATCTACCGTAGGTTACTAAAATACATATCTTAAACCGGTTCCTCGATGCGTTCACACCGCAACGCCAGCTGATTTACTAAAATAAAATATTCATCTAGCACCAACAAAACCATAATTTTGGCATTTGTCTAATTTTTATTTCTAAAGAATCGTTATAAAACATTCATTTTAATGATATAATACTTTAATTTACAAAGAACATGTCCTAATAACAAACAGTTTTGTTCTATGCATGTAAATACATACAACATAATACAATCGTTCTAATACAAAATGGTATGTTTGTGTCAACCTATAATATAGTACATAAATTTGTGTATACAACTTGCTTTTTCTCTCTGTTGTAGATAAGGCTAATTGGTCCTATTACTTCCTTCTCCTCTTCTTCTTGTGTGCGGTGATGCTCTCCTGGCCACTATCTTCGCCGGAGCTGTCAGATGAGGAGCTGTCACTGTCACTGCTAGATGAACTGCTGTTAGACGAGCTGTCAGAGGCAACTCCTGTGCTCTGACTCAAGTCAACACTGCTTGCAATGCGATACAAGTCAGCCTCATTACTCTCCAGGGCTTTCAGCCATTTCTTGGACAGTTTGGGTCGGCCGCGCACAGTCTTGTGCCATACCACAGGGAAGTTGGTGCGGCTGCAGAAGTTCTGAGTCACTGCCACTGTGTCATCCAGGTTGAGCACCACATGCCACCAGCCGCCCGGCACAAACACTGTTTCTCCTGGTTTCTGGAGTATTTCCACCTGAAAGCAAAGTTATTTAGTTGTTTTTGTTTCAAATGCTGATATATAAATAGCATAGACTTGTTATACAGTTCAACATACAGGTTTAAATTCTGCCGGCCAAGAATCTAGCTGAGTTTTAGGATAAATCAGCTTGAACCATGTAATAGCTTCATCTCTCTGCTTCCCTCCCATGGCTCCCGTCACTTTGATCAGTTCTCGGGGTGTCTGTGTGGGGAACAAGCACCACCTTTTGTGACCAAAGACTAGAGCATTCCAAGCACTGGTGCCCAGTGGGTCAATGTGTATCCCGGTGCCTGACCTCTGTGGCCCCATCACAAACCACCTGTAAGGAGGCCGTCTGTCTTCTCCACAGTATTTGAACAGATCATCTCTAAAATATAATGGGATGTCATAGTCTTCCAGTAGTTTCTTCCTCCTCAGGTGTTCCCCAAAACTGCTATCAAAAATATACAGAGGACTATCATCAGTCGTTGTCCTCATATACTCTACATAATACTTCATTTTCATCTTAACACTATACCCCTCATTGTCTTCCCCGCATTTGAATTTTTGGTTTCTGTACTTTTTGGCAAGTCTATCTAGAGTCCACTTATAGTTGGCCTTCCAGTTGGTCTGAACATTTGTGATCACCACAGGCTTGTACACCTTCTCATACTTGTCTATAAACTCCTGGCAGGTCACTGTGTTCTGGCTGATTCTCTCCACATTGTCTTTACACTTGAGGAACTCTTCAAAGTTTCCAGCGTACTTCAATGCTGTCCATTGCAGTTTGTCAGCTAATTCTGAAATAAAATATATACATATACTTTTATCCTATTATACCCTAATCAGTTTAGTACATAGATAGCAAATATGATTAAAAAAATATCTGTAAAGAAATACTTATTCCAAGAAAATCATGACTATTTATGAGCAAGTATTTTTTTAATTGTCCTGGGTATTAGACTCTGAAACATATCTATAGCATAAAGATCACAAGCTCACAGCATAGCTTACATAACTATTTATGCATAGCATAAACAGCCCACTATATTATGTTCCTATCACCTTCTCTCAGTAAGAGAGAGATATTGGCCATAAACCACTGACCAAGTGCGGGTTGGTGGATTATGTTCCCTGAACTAATTATGTATAGACAAAAAACCACGAGGATAAAGCAGTCTCAAAACTTAATACATTAATAATTCAATAAAAATATTTGGAAATACTATTATCATTCACATCACACAGCAAAACACATCTTTAAGGTTAGACCTCATAACAATAACCTACAACTGTATTTTCATAAATGACTGAATTGGAAATACCTTCAAGGTGAATCACACGAATTTTCCAATGTGGGTAAAGCCACATTGATTCCACACTAGGAAGAATTTTCTAGAAATACCATGTTGGAAACATTTTCAGTATTCTGATATCGGAATATGGTCAAACATTCTAAGATCTAAGTATTACGGTGTCTGCAGTAAGATACAGTGTAAATAAGGTTCATGACCCAAATAGCCTGAAGATAGACTGATGAGAACAATCGGTTGGATCACTTACCGGGTCGAGCTTTCCTTTTTACTTCTTTGATACGTTTCTTCGTCTTGTGAGACAGTTTGGGCTCACTGTCCATGTTACTTAGTTCAGCTATTTATTATATAGACCTAGAATAACAAGTTGTAAAAACAGACCATTAATGAATAACTATATTTCTTTCACCTGACTGAATCGCGTCGTCGGGTGAACGGTGAATCAATCAATCAGTTCAAGCAAGCAAGCAGGATCAAATCAAGCGAGTATCGTCAGGGCTGGATTCAGGCTTCTAGAAAAGTATTTTCCATAAGCTAAAAATAAACTTTATTTATAATTATTTTGTTTGTGTCCATTTGGTTTTGATTTGATTTAAAATAAAATGTGTAACTAATATTTTTTATTATTATTTTACTAACTAACCAAATTGAGGAAACAAGATGTTTATTATTTTAAGGAGTGACGATGGTCTGCTTTCATATGGCATAGGGATATATCTCCGGATGGATTTTGTGTCTGGAAACGGCCTCCGTATAAGACGTAGCTTTGTACTTATTTCGAAGATGTTTTACTCTGGAAATTCTATAATTTAATTTGATATATTAATATACTACATATAATCCAGCCCTGGATATAGCAAGAGCAAGCATAACAATTTCTTCACCTCTATAAATGTCAAAGTCATTGGCAATTTTAGGGATGCCAGAACCTTAACAGCTTTACCATGTACCGCTTACTTATGAATGAAATAATTATAAATCTGGATTATCGATATGTTGAGTATCTTGGTTCAACGAGTGTTGAGAAGTAGAAGTAAGCAAAAGTTCCAGAAATATAATGTTTAGGCATAACCAGTGGTTTTCATTCATACAATTAATATCATTAAAAGTATATTGTAAAACAGTGTATGCCATAAAAAAATATCACTTTTCATATAGTTTTTCCTAGGATCATGACATTTTTCTAACATGGCAATTTCGCTTTTATAACTTAGTCACAGTTTGTCTATGACTGTAGTGCTGTAGTTGCAAAATAAGAAATCGATAGATTTTCGTGACCAATCGCTGGCTAAATTGTAATTTTTATGCTAGTAACAAATATTATACGTTTTTAACGCATTGGCAGTAAGTCAGAATTTTTTAATTCCGTGTTTAACCGAAATAATTTGAACATATCTTGCTGTTAAACATCATAAAAATCACTAAAAAAAATCGCTACAGTATTATTAATTATTAGTGATCAAAGAATTTTAAAAGTTATTAATTTGATTTGTATTTAACAGTGAAACAATTTTATTTGAAACGTTCCAGTCTGAAGTGTGTAGCTAGCTCGATATAACTGTCAATCTGGGTGTAGAAATTTATTTTGTAATTTTCACCGGTTCTCATGTGTAATTTCTCAATGCGTTAGACCAATTTTGAACAAAGATTAGTAACAAAATAATGTTCTATTGTGTATGTGGTGTTTAAAAAAGTGCTAAAATGGATGACGGAACCGTGAAGATCCAGTCGGGAATCAACATCAACATAAAAAGAACAGATGGTAAGTCAAAGACGAGATGAAAAATATCTTCAAAGGGGAGAAGTACATATCCGCAACGATCAGGGGATAATGACACGCTCATATGATTCACATAGCCTAATGAATCAGTTTGCGGTCTAACTTTAGATCGAACCTGCCTAGTTTGCTTTACAATTAGTTTTACTTCCTCAAACAACGAAAGTGAAACTTATCTGTGAAGGTAATTTGAGTGTTGACTATTAACTTTCTATCTGTTGACAAAAAATCCATGTATTGGTATTCCTAATTCAAACTATTGATATTCCTAAAGTGTCCTGCTAAATAATTCATATTTCCAGTTTGATATCAACTTAAGTTCTCAGAATTTGGTTGTATTTATTTAGTCTGACAATATAAAGTGGTTTATTTCAGCAGTTCAATTAAATGCATATAAATTATAATGTACATTCATTGATTTGAAAAGAATTTTACATTCTAATTAATAGTTATAAATTCTAATAATTTCTGGTCTTTGAGACATCCTCTATGTTTATAAGACTAAGTAGACTATTTACTTGAAATTTATAATTACACTCTACCTTGTTAATATAATATTTGTGTTTCACTTTAATTATCTGTTCCTGTGATAGTTCTACATCTCAGTTTAAATTATAATTAATATACATACAAGATATCTGCAGTGCCTCCTGCATGTGTTTTGAAGATCGGGTGGACACATTTAATGCTATACCTACAGCACAAACAGATCGCTTCATTCATGGTTAGAGTTGACAAGTGTAAAAATAGCATCATCAAGAGTCTGGCAGAAAAGCTGCTCCGATCTGCAACATATGGGCAATGGATGGCTATAATTGCCACCTAATTATGTTTTTTTTTAAATTGTATTATTACTTTTGACTTTTTGACTTTGTTTCTTTTTTTATTATTTGTAATGTGGTCCTACATTATCTGCGATAATGATTAGTTATTATTATTGTGAATAGAAGGCTAGGAGATCTATAGATCGGGAAGATGTTGAAGAAGTCAAGCTAAGTAGTTTAGACACGGATGGTGTGAATGTTAAATAAAAAAACAACTCATTTATTGATAAAACCAAAGTAACAAGTCAAATAATATGATATCATTACAAAAGTATATGATACATATCAATGTCAATTTTCAATTATAATTTTAGTAATATAATATCATAACAATAGTACTTATATGATATGAATCAAATGCCAATTTTTATTTCTAGAAAATCATTAATTAATATTATAAAAAGTTTTATCTAATAACCAAACCCTGAGTCTATATGTTATTCTTGTGGTACATTTTTTTCAGTCTAAAATCAGTTACTTTCAGAATTATACCAGGAGTCGCCTGTAACTGCCCAGAAATGGCTCTCAGTTATTAAATTATCAATATTATCTGAAGTTACGGAAATAGATATAAACCTACTTTCGCGCGATTGAAAACGTACATTAGTTATTTTATGCTTTACTCTGAAGATATAAAAAAAGAACAGAATAGATTTGAATTCTGAAAAACAAAATGTCTTAGGAAAATTTGCGGCATTCAAGATTCGAGTTTCATGATAGCCTATGTAGCTCTAAGTGGTTGATGCGGCTAGTGCACAGGTAACACAGGTATCGATTTTTGGCTATCTATAAATGCATTTAACCACATCTGCTGTTTTGATAATATATTATTATTATTAATGGAAAATAACAATGGCAGACCATTATGACGCGTTTAACATTGTGGCAGACAATTTTGAAAATGTAAAAAAAAAAAAATTAATTGACCATATATCTCATCAATATATTTTATTTATCATACTCTTAAAACTTATATTGATAATGGCAGATATATTCATTGTGTATCAGCAGATAAAAAAAATCTGTGATACTTACTTACTACTCCAGATGTCTACATATTACCATAGCAGTTTAGGTATATATATTTGATGATTTTGATCTTCATTCATCATCCGAGTCATGGTTATTATCGTTGAATTTGTCTTCATCATCCATTGAATCAGGTTCGGAAAAATTAAACATACATTTAAAAAAAGTGCAAAATTTTTCTTTTGCTGGGTCTCTTTTCTGACCTACAGAATGAGTCGTAATTCTGGATAGACTAAATGTTTTACACCCTTTATAGTTCTCCTTTTGAGAGATTTTCTAAGTCTCAGAAATCGACCCTATCCCTAAGTCTGAGCACAAATCTAATACTAGCTGACCCGGCAAACATTGTTTTGCCTCCCTTAGGGGTATGAAAAATAGATCGTGTGTAGCTTATATGACACATTTGTAGATTTACCATAGCAGCACTATCTATTGATTACTTACTCAACCCAGTCGAAGGGTATCAACATCTGTTAGAATCATTTGGAGTTAACAGATAATTGTGACTGTCAAATAATAACAGACAATAATTAGCAATAAATTAAAATTGTGACTATAATTTGAGATTTAAACTATCCTTTCTCTCAAGTTGGATCGAACTGCACATGGTGTGCGAATTTTATTATAATCGGTTAAGTGGTTTAGGAGTCCATTGAGGACAAACATTGTGACATGAGATTTATATATATTACTAGCTGACCCGGCAAACGTTGTTTTGCCTTAATAATTATTTCTAAATATACAGTAGCCGATTCTCAGACCTACTGAATACGCATATAAAATTTGGAAAAAAACGGTCAAGCCGTTTCGGAGGAGTACGGTAACAAACTGACACGGAAATTTTATATATAAGATTAAGAAGATAATATACATAGGTGCAGAGTATAATCCTGCGGTACCACCGCCTCCTCGCGTCGCGGCGGCCTTGTCGCGGCCACTACCATAAACGGCAGTCAGCGAGCTTGTTTACCGCCTTACAATTAAACGGAGTAGGCTTTATTGCCCACCAATTGGTTTTTGGGACTTTTAAATAGCTGAATAAGTTCTTTGTCTGTGCTACAGTTTTAATATGGCATATTAACTATATTGTGGTTCTTATGTAATGTATTGTGTTCTTTTTCTATTACTTTACTGAATCAAACAGTTGTTATTTTAAACATGCATAATAATACGAATTAAGAACCTAGCTGTATCATGACTCATTATTGTGTACTAAAATAAATATATACCTTGTCCCAGTGACAAGGTATAAGTATATTTCTTTTAGTACAAACTCATAATGCTTTTTATGGACTGAAACAGTTAAATTAGATTTAATAAGAGAACTGACCAGAAGAGGGCCTCCGCGGAGACTAAAAAGGAAGATGCCACAAGACCTAACTGAATAATAAGAAGGATGCGTCGCTGGGCGCATACCTCAACAGTCAATAATGACATAAATGAAGCTTATTGTCTCTGGACAGATTTCTCCAAATAAAGGATAAGAAAAAAAAAAGATTTAAGACAGGAAGAGATATCCATATAGAGAGATATGTTATCCACATTAATAAGTGTTTTTTTATAACATAGAAAGGGTTTGAGGTCACTTGCTGAATAATTTAACTTCGCATGTATGATTATGTATCATGCATTTCCTATCAGCATTCTGCATGATGTCATAGTAAATTATAATCTTTGACTATACTTCTCCAATTAGATAAGCAATCATAACTGTAAATCAATTGAATAAATATAAATTTTCTTTATAACATTTTATGTGTCACTGTAAGTACCTACTTCCTGTTTTGATCATAATTTTTTTCTTGATAATCTTATTTTATTTTACTTATATCTCTGCTGCACTGCTCATGGGCATAGGTGTAACTTGACCTCCCGCTTCTTAGGAAAAGGAAGCAAGTTAAATGTATAAATAAATAAAAGCAAACACTGCCCATTCTAAAACTGTACACCGAAGAAAAAACTAATTCAATGTGTGCTAGAAAAATATTTTTATCCCAATTCTTTACACTAGTGTTTACAAATTTTTTATTGGAAACTCACAATTAAATTAATTAAACTCTTTTAGTATGTTTGTATTTCTAACGTCTAATATGTTGAAGGCGGCTGTCAGTTTAAGTATGGTTAATCTCTCCCGTATAAATTAGCATGATGACGTCGAAGCCTCGGCACCACAGGAAGCCACCATGGCGGCTCGGCCGGTGCGCCTCGCGCGGTATTAAATGCACAAGGTCGCCTCCCATCCCATACCGAGCGGCCGGTTCAAGGCGACACTGCATCTCCTGTTTACAATTACACGTTTATATTACCTATCCTAAAAAGTAGTTATGTTTGGCTCGGTGAGAAAACGTCAGCTTTTCAAACAGACTCCCGGGGTGGGTATGTAGGTCCGTGATCGAACCCTACATCAATTACTTATTTTACAAGTTATGTGTGGGTTTGTACTTAATTTACAGTGAACGAAAATAATTATCCGACAATTGACATTTTAGAGGACCACAAAATCCGAGGACATATTGTGTTTTCCATGGAGGATCACGGGTGCCCAGCACAATGTACTTGCCCATATAGGTACTATAATGTGAACATCATCAGACTATATCTACCCACTGCTGGATATAGGCCTCCTCTCGAATATATAATGTACTTAAGAGAAAATAATAAATGTACTGGGAGACGGCCCTAAGTAATGAAGAATATGACTAAAGAGAAGGACTATACTATGCTATATCTTATTTAATGAATAATAAAATGTTCGCTGCATATATACATAAATGTTATAAATTACCTATTGAAATAAATTGTAAAATTAAAATAAAATTCATATATAAGGGTGGCAACAACAACAAAAGTGTTTTTTTATGTGCAGAACCCTTCACGGTGCTCTCTGTGATAGATTTGATTACAGTAAATTGTTTAGTTTGGTTCGTAAATAAATTATGCATATCATTATACAGTACGTATATTCTGGATTCCTATTGGAATAGCTTTAACATTAATAACCTCTGACGACAAACTATCCCAAATACACTCGTCATAAAAAGTTTTAGCGGTCGTTGAACAAAAACTAAGTTAGTTGTATTATAACCGCTGCCGAACGCGTCTATATTCGTGCTATGAATGACACCACTTCCGTATGGCAATACGCGGCAGCGGGTGCCGGCGCCCACAGTGCCTGGTCAAGGTTACGTCATCGATTCATGGGGCTCCCGGCCCAGTAGCTCGACACCAAGCCATCGCCATAGCGAATACACTAACAACATTAACATAACTGATTTGATAGGGTTGCGTACCCAAAGGAAGGGGGCGGCCTAAGAAAGTGTGGATGGATTGTGTGAATGACGATATGACCAGGAAGGGTGTGAATACAGAGATGACGAATGACAGAGATGTATGGAAGAAGCGCACATACTGTACCGACCCCACATGAAATGGGATAAGGTAAAAAAGAAGAAGAAGCGTACACAAAGGGTATTAATGGGGCTTTATTATTAGGTTTTTATAGACTTCGCCTTATTTTTATTTATTAGCCTTATTACCTATAGACTTCGCTGTCTGCCGTCCGTCTGTCACCAGGCTGTATCTCATGAGCACATCTACAAAATTTTCACTGATATATTTCTGGTGCCGCTTTAACAAAAAATATATTAAACTCAATATGTACACTAAAACGTGATTTTATCGCAATTCTTTTGTAGACTTTTTAACGACAATTAGTAGAAGCTTGAAATATCCACAGATTATTTAGTTATCTATAATATAATATAAATCTATAATATAAAAATAAGTCGGGTATTCCTTCCTGAAGTTATAACTCCAGAACGCACGAACCGATTTCCCCGGTTTTGCAGTCGTTAGAAAGGTCTCTGGCTCCGTGAGGTTTGTAGCAAAATTCAGGGAAAATTTCAACTTTGTGGCGAAACGGAGTTCGCAGGGTTTGCTAGTATTTATTAAATTTGAAAATAAATTAAAAATAATATGATTATTTAAGGGGCCTTCCATATAGCAAAATATTACTTTTGCAATTTTTTAATAGTACGAAATACTTCATGCGCGCGCCAGCATCACTTGGCGAATTACATACTTCGATTATCAATACGGCTCTTGATCGAAGTTTTTATAGTGTCCCCTTTGAATGGCAACCGATTCGACTTGCTGCGGCGTACGGTCGTCGTCTCGGTGAAAGTCTTCTCGTCATTATAGCTATCGAGCTTTGTTTGCCTAACGTTAATGCCAGTGCTGGAGATAATAATACTACGGGTATTATAAAATGCGAAAGTTTGTTATAATATCTAACACTATCTGCTTAATACGCTGTAACGGCTAAACCGATGTAATGAAATTTCGTGAAGAGGTAGTTTAGACCTTGTATTAACACAGTTTTTTTTATCCTGGATTAACGAGGCTAGTAGATATCCACTAGCTGCGTACTAAGGCCTAAAGCAGTAAACACAGGTTTACTGCTTTAGGCCTGAATAAAAATTTACCTGTGGCTTAATCACGTCAAGGTAGAGCTACTTTCATACCAAATCTCATCCCTTTCGTTTCATAGTGTGAAGAAATAACCAGCATAGTTAAATACACACAGGTACAAACTTTCGCCTTCATAATTTTAGCCGGCATTGATTAAAACGAATTAACGAATACGCATACATTTCTATAATGTTAAACTTAAAAGTATTTAGTCTATATAGTAGTATTGGTATCGTAAGCAGCGAATTCTCGACACGTTTGTCGGAAAGCCAACAAGTAAGTCGAGTAAGCGTGGCAGGCTGACGCGCGGCATGAGTCACCGGGTGGATTCCCTCGGCCGCCGGCTCCGACTGTGACCGACATACAGCCGCTATCGTGTGCTAACGGACCTACAGCCTCTGCCAAACTTATACGTACTACTTAGGGTTATCTTACTCAAAGGGTACAAATTAAACACTGTTTCTAATAGATTCAGATTCAGATGTTTTATTAACAATAATAACATTCATTATTTTTGGTACGTCATTTACAGTGGATATGTGATATGTCTTAATGCTAATATATAATATAACTAGCTGACCCGGCAAACGTTGTTTTGCCTTAATAAAGATTTCTAAATATACAGTAGCCGATTCTCAGACCTACTGAATACGCATATAAAATTTTGAAAAAATCGGTCAAGCCGTTTCGGAGGAGTACAGTAACAAACACTGTGACACGGAAATTTTATATATAAGATTTAAATGTCCGCAAAAGTGTGATAAACGTCAAATTTTGAATTTTTTTTTTTATTATAACTTAAACTGAAAATATCCCCCCTTCATGTCCAGATATTTGTCTAATTTATAAAGCGTATTACATGTCAAAAATGATTTAATTTTACATTTGAATTCATTATATTTTAATTTAGGTATAGGCTGTGGCAACTTATTATAAATCTGAATTTTCTTATAAACACATTGTCTCTGGGTCTTACGCTTAATACGCCTCAGTCCGTCTCGTCTGTGCTTCGCAGTTGCATTTTTCTTAGATCTACGTATATTGCCGGTATAACATAAGAAATAGGGCCTTTAAAAAATAATTAATAAACATATTATTCTATACAAAACTCGTGATTTTATAGAACCGCGCGCGAGTCCGATTCGCATTCGGTCGGTTATTAACTTACTCGTACATACCGCTTTATAATCCAGTACCGAAATTAGAGAGGCATTTGATGATAACCTTTCATTATATCTAAATGTATGTTTTTAAAAACATTTCTGGCTATCGGCTATCATTTGAGAGCGCTATTTCGTATTCTTACTGAGCGGATGGTTATTTTCTTCTTCTCAATCGAAGTAATTTGTTAAACTAGTTTGTTTCTAAACTAAACGTAGTGCAAACGTCAGTTAGCAATAGTTTGCATGAAATTATATAGGTATACTAACTGAACACGTAACGAGGTTGAATATTAACTATAATTAAATCGATTGCTAAATCGTTGTGCACACTCGTACCGCTTGCAACTGAATAATTCACAGAATAAGTATCTATGAATAATGCTTTATTAAAACTTAATAACCTGATTTATTAGTCGTATGTTCGCACTTTCACGTTGTGCTGGGTTCATAACTGTTCTTGACATTGTGTCCGCCGCATCATACATCTCCAGTCCATATTTTTCATCATCATCCTTCGGTAAGATGTTTTATATCTAACATATTGACAGGAATGTCCTCATTCGAGGTTGACGATCTATTTGTGGGCACAGACCTAATACCGCCATCAGATCTTGTGAAACAGGTTTCTGCGTTTGCGGTATCGATCCTCTCGGATGTTTCTCAACTAGAGTTTCCTCCATACAGTGTTTATTTACAGCAATATTATCATAAGCTTCTCGCCAGTTGCAGTTCAATCAAAAATAAACTTATGATATGCCAATATAAATAGAGTTTGCCTCGTGCCAGCGGCGTGGAAATCGCGTTAATTGAATACTAGTTTTGTAAAGTAAATAAGGATTGTAGGTGCTGTAACTAGTCAGGCTGGTCTAGTGACCTTAGTTTGCGTCACAGCCACGTGGGCGACACATTGTGGAGCCGCCTCTAAAGCTTAGATTAGTAAAGACTGTGCTAGTTTGCAAGCTACAACCCATCGAGTTCGCGAGCAGCTAGTAACTCTGTGCCATTGAGCTTCGTGCCGAATGCGGAGTTTGTCTAACATTTTGTATCGATAACTCATCTGCCTCGTAACGCGATCATTAGCTGCCCCAAGCACCCACGTGACTTCGGCAGCCAATCGCATCAAGGTTTTCAGGGATATGGCATTACGGCGCCGTCGAGTCGTCGAAACAATTTGTTTTGAATGAACCTCCGCATTTGGTAGTCTACTTTTCAATATCCGATTGAACTACTTGCTCACTCGCTAGCTTTTGAACTCACCCACTAGCACCCCGTAAAAGAAAAAAACTATACATTGATACGATAAAGAAGAAGCTCGAAGCATCGATCTTTTAGAATACTAACCAGATCCAAGTTACCAATATAGCTAGCTACATTAACAATGGTATCGAATTCGCCGGAACAGCTCCGAGCTAATTTTTCGGTAATCATTGTGATTTCGTGAGAAGCAACTATTCAGCGCTCGTAGATTTCGTTTCAGTTATTTGAATGCATTAGGTAACTAGTTTTTGCTGTTGTTTTGTGTTGTTACGAAGGAAATTGGTTTGAATATCAAGACTTAAACTTGCTTGGTACTCTCGGCTAGATAGTAATGGATAGATCGTCATGGTGCTTATCTTGATAATATAGCTTCGTTTTGGGGTTGAGCTTGTGATACGTATATTGGATCTCCTTCTAACATTCATTCATTCAATATTTAAGGGCTTGGCTCTTGTCCGTGGAGTTTTTTCCAGGTAGTTCTACCTTCGGCCTTCTTTGATTTATTCTTCTAAGGACGAATAAATCAGAAATATACATATAATAACATCTCGTTTTCACAGCTGAATATTTCAGTTTTTCTTCCATCTACAATGGATTTCCGCAAAGTTACGTCTAAGTCAAAAGGTTATACATATGTATGTCAAGCTACGAAATGTGGAAACGTTACAAACACAGGATAATAATTTATTATTTATACGTATATTTATAAATACCTCATCCATCATCATCATCATCCACAGCCCTTCTTATCCCACTGCTGGGTATAGGCCTCCCTCTGCATGTGCCATCTGCGTCTATCTTGCGCAGTCCTCGTCCAGGTAGGACCTGCGACTTTGATGATGTCGTCGACCCATCTCGCTGCCGGACGTCCCACTCCTCGCTTGCCAGTTCTCGGCCACCACTCGGTAACGGCTTTACTCCACCTGTCGTCATTTCGCCTAACCACGTGTCCTGCCCAGCTCCATTTCAAATGCATCACTGCAAACCCGACATCACGAACTTTAGTTCGTCGACGGATTTCAGTGTTGCGAACTCGGTCTTGGAGTTTGATGCCGAGCATGGATCTCTCCATGGCTCTCTGTGCAACTCTAATTTTGTGCACAGACCCATCGGTGAGTGTCCATGTTTCGGCACCATATGTCATGGTGGGCAGAACACATTGGTTGAATAGGCGGGTTTTTAAGCACTGTGGGGTCTGTCGGGATTTAAAGATGTCTTTTAATTTATTGAATGCCGCCCAGCCAAGCTGCACACGCCTAGCGATCTCCTTTATTTGATGCTCTTTGCCGAAAGATAAAACATGGCCAAGATACACATAATGGTCAACCATTTCTAGGCTCTCGTTTCCAATCATTATTGAATTCGAGGTCCCAGAAACGCTTGACATCACTTTGGTCTTGGTCATATTCATCTTAAGGCCTACTTGCAAAGATGCATCGGAGAGCTGTTTTATCATAATTTGGAGATCATCTAGGTTCTCAGCAAACAATACTAGGTCGTCTGCAAATCTTAGGTGCGACAAGCAAACACCATTAATATTAATTCCATTAGAATCCCACTCAAGTGTTTTTAATATTTCTTCTAAAACAGCTGTAAAAAGTTTAGGCGAAATGGTGTCTCCTTGTCGCACACCCCTTTTGATTGGAATGGGGTTGGTAGTGTCATGCAAAGTCACCTGCATTGTTGCCGTTGTGTACAGCTCCCGAAGCAGATCCACGTATCGACGGTCAATAGAACAGTGATTTAGAGAGTTGAACACAGCCCAGTGCTCGACGCTGTCGAATGCTTTTTCGTAATCGACGAACGCCAAGCACAGAGGTCGGTTGAACTCTTGGGACTTCTCCATCAGCTGTTTTACTGTGTGAATATGGTCGATCGTGGAAAATCCGCTTCTGAAGCCAGCCTGTTCGATGGGTTGCTGTTCGTCTAATTGACGTGTTAGTCGGTTACAAACTACTTTAGTAAATAGTTTGTAAATTTGTGGAAGCAGGCTAATTGGTCTATAGTTGTTGAGTTTGGCTACGTCTCCTTTTTTGTGGATGATCTTTACAAGGGCATTTTTCCAGGACTTCGGTGTATGAATATTAGATAGAACTTCGTTGAACAGTTTTACTAAGACTTGCAGGACAGGTTCACCTCCTGCTCGAAGCATCTCAGCCGTTATGCCATCTTGCCCTGGTGATTTATCACTTTTCATATGGGCCAGTGCCTTCCGTATCTCATCGAGTAGTATTGGTGGTAGATTTTCATCAATGTTCTGGTAGTTATCGATGTCGGCACCCGTTTCGGATGTAGTGGGCTCAGGCGCTTTTGTGCTGTATAAATCTTGGTAAAACTCCTCTACTACTTTTAAAAGGTTTTGTCTATCTGTAACTATATTTCCACTTTTATCTTTGAGTTTTAATATTTGTTTTGATCCTGTCTTGAGTTTTCTTTGAAATATTTTTGGGCCCCGGTATTTTTCTATTGTTTTAATAACTATTGCGGTGTTGTAGTTTCTCAAATCAGATCTAATGGCTTTTTTCACTTTTCTGTTCATTATCAACATATCTCTGTGGTCTGTTAATGTATTTTGTTTCATGTTTCTTCTTTCTTTAATTAAACTATGTGTTTCTATGGTGAGTTTACTTATTTTTCTACGACCTTGTCCTAAATGTTTTTTGGTGGTGTTCAGAATACTACTGCATAGTTTTTCGTTGATATCATCTACACCTAAATATTCTTCCTCTAACCCTTCAAACTGGTTTTTTAATTCTATTTGAAATTTCTCTCCCAGCAAAGCTAGTTCTTGTGGTTCATATCTTCTTTGCCGAGTTGTAATCATTCTTGCCCTTTCTATCTTTAAGTAAAACTTGAGTGTAGCCCTAACCATTCTGTGATCGCTGCCTGTATTGAATTGACTAAGGACGTTAACATTGTGCACTATGTGCTTGTGAGAACTGAGTATATATTCTATTTCGTTTTTAGTTTTACCGCCAGGACTTACCCATGTCCACTTTCTTGATGGGCGCTTTTGGAAGAACGTATTCATGGCAAATAGGTGTTTCTTTTCAAGGAAGTTGACTAAGGTTTGTCCGCGGTCATTACGTTGTCCCAGTCCAAACTTTCCTACAGATTTCTCATTAGCTAGCGGTGGTCCGATTTTAGCATTGAAGTCACCTACTACGGTCGTGAATTGGCATGGGGTATCTTCTATGGCTTTTTCTATGTCATCATACATTTCATCTACTTCAGATTGGGGACTTTTAGATGTTGGAGCGTAAATCTGTATTACTTTAACTGAGTATCGTTTGTTAAGCTTTATTACAGCAAAACAGACGCGGGTGGAAATGCTTTTTATGTTACTTACGTTCGGTGTAATTTCTTTGTTAATGAGAAACCCTACGCCTCCGTAAGTGATGTTTGTAGGGCCATTGTAATAAAATAAGTCACCAGAGTTTAGCTTGATAAGGTCTTCACCTCTACGCTTCACTTCGGATAAACCTATTATGCCCCATTTGATGTTTTTGACTTCGTGTAATAGTGCAAGCAGTCGGTCGTCCGTGCGGATCGTCCTGGCGTTGTAACACGCCAGGGTCAGGGTCGTGTGGGGGTGGCAGCGAGATCTCTTCCAGGGATTCTTAGCACCCTCTGCCTCGCCGTTACCGAGACCGCTGCCAGAGTCCGGAATAGCGAGGCCGCTGGGGACTGAGGGCCGAGGTAATGTTGGCGTGTTCATACAAAGGGGGTTTTAGCCGTAAAACGCCACGCTGGCCAGTGCGTCTTGGCGAGTTCTTCCTGCCACGTTGGCCTGGGGTGAGTAGTGCAACAATAAACTACTATTGCACCACTCATCCCAGTTGACGGAGGGGACCACGGGGAGGTGTGGACCAGGAATTGGCATCTGAAATAGGCGAGATATATCAAATAAGTGGATTCACTCACTTGCCATATCGTCACACATTTCAAACGCCCTTTACCCCTCCCTTATAAATACCTAATTGATATTTATGCAAAACAATGAACGCTTATATAACATGTTATGTACATCAATATATGCAATACCTAACATTAACATAAGACAATAAGCAGCTTTCGATTTTACTATGATATCATTCGATGTGCGTAGGAGTGCGATGTCCTTTCAAAACTTAACAATGGTTAAATCAAGTATTGAGAACTATATATTCATACATTATAAAAGTAGGTAAACTACGTTTTCAGTACCGATCCGATTTGAAACTAAATTTTGTAGCGAGGACATCTCTGTCGGGCGTGCAGCCACCTTACGTCCTGGTCTCGTGGATTCGATCCCGCCACGAGCTTGAGTTTTCGGCAATGTGTAGCTTGAGCTTTCGGCAGTGGACGAATTTTTAATATCGGAAAAATATTTATTTTAATAATGTGTGTCGTGACATGTAATTGGTTAATATTATTATTATTTTATTAATATTGACATCATTACATATTGACATTTAGGTATTACAAATTTATTGTATTAAGGCATGTTGACATTTTTAATTTTTGACGTATAATTGAATAGTTATCAATAAATGGTTTATCTTGTTTATCAATGGAAAACATCGTGAGGAAACCAAACATGGTGGTAAAACATTTTCTAGTGCTCATCTGGCTAGCAAAATCTGTTGCCAATCACAAAAACGGTGTGTTCAGCTCCCTGAGTTTCAAATAGCTCCAGACAAGGCATGCTTCTCCTTAGACTAGTGTCGCTTTTGGTAAAATGGCTAGCGATAACATGTAAAAAAAGTGCGAATAATCCAATTTCTATAAGTACTCCATAATACTGCAGTGTCGGTTTTGTCACCTTTATCAATACACGTTATCGATTAGGTATCACTCACGAGGTATGTAGGGCTAGGAAGTGAACATGCAGGCTTTTGTTATCAATAATCGGTAATGGGTAGGAAATTCAGGGCGAGTCGCAATCCAGGTTAATAGGCAATCGGCACCACTGAAAAGAAACTTTGTTATCGAAACTGACTAAACTAAATTGAATAGCTATCTATCTACCTGTATTTGTTTTTTTCTTTCCTAGTATTTGTTTGACCTACATCTAGTATTTGTCCCGTTCTCGTTTAAATGAAATGTTAAGTTTGTAAACCTAGTCCTTTAATAATAATAAAAGAAAAATGTAGAAAACTAATGACAACATTGGTGGAGGCCATTTTTGGTTTGTAATGTAACATAGTGTATGTTTGTATTTTACTAGTCAAGCCCTTTCTTTCCATACTCATTTGATACCAATGTAGGAGTTGGGTATAATAAATAATCCCCCTCTTTGGAGTGGCGACCGTCTAGACCCGATTTTCATCAAATACAAAAGATATAGAGTATCTCGCCAGATACAGTTCAATAGTCCCACCTAGTTAATACACCTTTTTATTAAAAAAAACAAAATAGGTTCAACAGACAGACACACACAGACATGTCAAACTTATAACACACGTTGCACACACTATGCGTAGGTGGTAAATAATAAATAATGACGTGACAAATGTCCAGAAAATAACGACTTCGTTGGCGTAATGGTAACCATGCCGGACTACCTATATGGAACAGGAGGGTCCCGAGTTCGGTTGCCGGCACGGTCAACATCTTTGTGATGAACTAAATTTTGATGTGAAATATGTATCGATATAATGTTCTTATGTATATACAATATATGTAGGTCTATTTCATGAGATGTATGGAAATAGCAGAGCAAGGAAGAAGAGCAAGAGGCCGACCGAAAAAGATATGGATGGAGTGTTTGAATGAGGATATGAGAGAGAAAGGATTGAGTGTGGAGATGACGTCTGATAAGGTGAGTGGAAGAAGATTTGCTGTGCCGACCCCACCTAAATGATGATAAGGTAAAGGAGAAGAAGATGTATGTATATGAAGGATATGTTAGCAACCATAATAAACCAGAAATGGTTTACTAGCCGTGTGTGAAACGAATCCTAATAAAAATAATGGTGCAGAAATACAAATACAAATCATTTATTGATAACACCAAAGTTACAAGTCAAATAGGATATTACTTGCGCCTCCTTATTTGTGCTTACTCTCTAATTGAAAGGACAGAGTGGTCTTGTTCTATGTAATGCCTGATGTTATCTTTGCGTTGGAAGTTCGGGGAACTGCAACTGAGACTTGGTCGGGGACTTTCTTGAATGAGACAAATGAATAAATGTCTATTGACGTTATGTTGTACCGAATTCAGCTGAGCTGAAATATTTAAGTTACCTATAATAAAGTAAGATTTGTTTCAATTTCTGTAGGTATACATTTTAGAAGCACACCATTTTTATATTTAGTCACGTATATTATTCAAAAAATTTTGTGTTTTAGAAACAACTCTTAACACTGAATAATAAAACTGAAAAAAAATTTTTAGCTCTATCATTACCTACAGGATTTTTCAAAATAGGTATTTAACTCCCATATCGGCTTAATTTGAGTCTTGCTAGTTGTATCTTTGTCATTAAAGTTTGATTATGTTTTTTATTGTTTACGAACTGACTATAAGCAACGGTATTCAATTGTTATTTCAGTTGATATCCCCTGGTGATGACAAAGACCGCAAAGTTAGTTCGTGACCTAAAAGAGATTCTCTAAGCCTTCAAGATTTAATATAACTCAAGTATTAGTTTGGTGAAGTAGTCGAAGACAATCAAGAGGCTCTTCAGCCTTCAACGCCCACTGCTGGACACTCGACAGAGCGGTGACCTTGTCAATTAGCTACCACAGTCAGACATAGAAGCTCCAAGAACATGAACTGTTTTGGGGCACTCAAAAAGTTGCTAGCGTGGATTTCCCGAACGGTTCTGTTGTTATTATGGCCCCAATGTGCCGGTGAGTCATCATTTTCATACAATTTTGGATTGACACTTATATATTTGGTAGTTTGCGGCTTGCACGAGATCGTCATAGCGATGGATAATCTTATCGATCGATACCTGTTTTATTTGTTTCGATATCGATAAACCCGATAAAGTTTGCATTATCACTATACAAACCTAAGAGGCAATTTGCGAGTTAATTGACAGACCCTTTAAAGATCAATTTATTTATCTCACTAGTTTTAGAATGCTTTTTACCGAGAAAATTTCATTATCTACATTAATTCTGATCTTCGCTAAAAGTCCAAGCTCTGGAGTAGAGATTTTTAAAGACGCCCGAAAGGCTTATTTATTCTGATATCAACATTACATAGCTTACTATGATTCGAAGAAATTCATTTAGCGCCTGGAGCTCTGCTAAGGTGATTTGACGCGATCATCAAGGTTAAGCAACGGTTGATACTGATAGTCTTTGAATCGGCGAACAGGCTCAAGACTGTCATTTAAAAAGTGCCATTTTCATTTGAGCTCTACTGTGGGCTACGTTAAATTGTAAGTCCTAGCTGTTATAGCCTTAGAACAAGTAGTCGTTACGTCAGAGGAGTCAGAGGCTGCTTGAAAACTCTCGACACCAGAGTTTGGCCACTTAGCTCATACGAAGAAGATCACGTCACATCTGGTCATCGATCAGCCTTAAGGTCCATGTTAGTTCATCGACTCGCGTCGTTATCCCCAATTGACGACGTTTGGTCACCAATTAACGTATCGTCCAACTTTGTCGCTCATTGGTGTTGAATCACCGATTCTCGCCTCGTTAGCGGGACTTATCGAACAGTGAAATTATACTCCTGACTTGATACCATTGAGACATGCGGCAGTGCATCAAACTAAGTTCGAGAAAAGAAGAAATGATGTACTCCACTAAAGCCACTCGGTGCCACTTTCTTATATCTCCGTAACTCAAAATAGGTATATGTCAGATAAACTTACCAATTTAGGCTTGTATATTCACATCCTCTAGATATCGTATGTACTAGTCGTTGATGTGAACACCATGTTTCATGAACACAACTTAAATTCTTCTTTGTTTCAATACGAATTCAGTAGTTCAACATGACTTTACAAAATTGTTTATATTAGTCGTCTATTGCAAATAATATCCCATTACAAAAATAGTAGCAATGGTTTGTTGGATTTCTTTCTCCCCCCTGTCATCAGAATGCAACGTGGACTTTAAGAGCACGTGATCCACGAGTTCCATCAAGCTCTGCAATCTATATGTCTCCAATAAGAATGTCCTAGATGTTTAATCACGACACATTTCGCAAAGCTCTCGCGAGCCTAGCTTTGGTTTTGCAAGGCTCTGACTGGGAGCCGTGGGCGAGCCGTGGGCGACTGAGTGGTTCCTACTTCTGATGTCATGCCCTCGCTAGGCCGCAGCTTGTGTATGTGACTGATCTTTAAACATAACTACTTATCGTCATTCAAATTTAGATTTAGATAGTCCAGTAACTGGTTTTGTGTCAAATGTTGAAATTATTATGAGTAATTATTTAATTATAGCGCCAATAGGTCGGCTAACTAAGGACGAGGATTTTTTTTTTACACATTTTACACAAGGCTGGTTAACCCCATACTGAACCATTTCAAGTTTGTATTATGGTTGCTAACACAACCTGTCAACAATCGAACCTTCCGGGTTCGATTCCCGGCACGGCCAACATCTTTGTTTAATTCTTTTCCTTATGATTGGCAGTCCGGCATGGTAACCATTACGCTAACGAGGTCGTCAACTAAAGATATGATGCGATTATCGAGGCTACGCAACGGTCGATGTGGACAGTCTTTGGATGGGTGACCATGCACAAGACTTGTTTGAAAAATGGCATTTTCATATGGTCTTTACGATAGGTTAGATGATACGTTAAATTGTAGGTCCCGGCTGTTATCCTCAGTTCAAATAGTTGTAAAGCCGAGTCAGAGGCCTTCAAGCGGCCTGAATAGCTCTCGACACCAGAGCTTGGCCACTTAGCTCATTGATCAACATTTATTTTAATTTGCTTCACATATTTTTCAGCTAGCATTTCTAGTAACATAACTTTTCATGCATTCAGACCAGTCACGTTAATGTCGGCTATAAAATAGTAACGTTCATTAAATTTCTACGCATTCCATGGAGTTGAAGTATCGCCTACGATAAATCGATTGCCGTGTATATTATTTTATTGGTTTATATTATTAGATATATATACTTCTCTCGGTGGTTGGTAAAAAATAACGTAAAACAATTCTAAACTACAGTTAGAAGTAGCTTAAATTAATATTTACCTTCCTAACGGAATAAAACGTTAAAACGATGAGACAAATATTTGTCAAGTCTGCAAAGATAGTCTCGAAGGTGAAACTTTATTTTTTACGTACTATAATGAGCCCAGAAGAAAAGTACACCAAAGCAAGATAAACCAAATTAATATTTGAAACTTTCAGAGTAACCTTCGGACGCAATAAATTTTCTTGGCTCATTTGCTATGCTAAAGTTCTTTGGTTCACACAAAAACCTGATTCTCGAAAACTTCTAATAGAAAATAACAAAAATAATACAATGAATAAAACAAAACACAAACTATCAAAAGAACATGAAATGTATTGAAATATTCATAGCTAAATAGATGACAAAATTAAATATTTAGTGTACTTCCGCTGTGATCCGAAATCCAAATTAAGACAAGTAAAGGAAAAATCAACTAAGAACAATTAACCAAGCTTAATTAACTAAGACTAATTAACTAAGATCAATTAACTAAGATTAATTAAGATTAACGTTACCTATCACAATTCGAAAGTTCTTAACTCTACACGTGTTTCGCCTAATCACAAGGCATCATCAGGAGATGCTGACTCTTCGAACGACAAGTCTTCTATATTCATAGCTTTTCACCGAGGGCCAGCTATTCTGAGGCTCCAATTTCCATTGTTATCTGTGACGTCAGCAAAACAGTAAAATATTGACTTGCATGATATGTAGGCCGTTCCGATAGTGGCTTCTATTCGGCAGGTTGTCATTGTCTGCAAGCTATAAATCTGCGTCGTTCGCATTATTAGTAATCATGACCATTTTAGAAGTATTACGTGTATTGGTGGCTATGAGAACTCAAGTTTCTTTCCTCTGACGCAAATTTATTTTTGTGCTAGTTTGGCTTTGTTTGCGATGTTTTTAATGATGACATCGATGTTTGGATTTGGTTTGTGTTACGTATCATTTTTCAGTGTGAATGCAAAACTCCAAGTGCCTTTTGAACGACTCGTCAAAATACTGTTTAGTTAGTCACTTGTTTAATCAAGTCTTTTACAGTTTTTTAGGGTTTCGTACCCAAAAGGTACGAACGGGACCCTATTGACCCGATTCCTAATGCTTCGCTGTCCGCCCGTCTATCACCAGGCTGTATCTCATGAACCGTGATAGCTAAACATGATAGACAGTTGATATTTTCTTGGCTGTATTTCTGTTACCGCAATAACAATAAAAATAGAATAAGATAAATATATAAAGTATACTCATATACAACAAGTAAGAAGACTTTGCGATCCGTCAATAGAAAACAAAACGCGCTAGACATTATTTAAACGGATTAAATTGCAAGTTCTACATGACTTTAATTTAATATTTAACGAGATGCAAACGTTATTATTTGTTGTTTTTATATATGTATAGTGCTACGGAACCCTTCGCATACGAGCACGATTCGCACTTGGCTATTATTTCTGGGTAGTTCTTAAATTATACTAACTTTAAAGATGTTATGATAGCTGCATCCGTATGACATTGCAGCATAGGAATGTCGATATTGAAGCCTCATTTTGTTTACGTTGCAATTAGCTCATCTTCATCTCATAATACACATCAGGTGATATTTTGAAGTTCTCAAATTAGTTTGCTTTAGTGAACTGGAGTTGACTCATTAGTATTAAAGTTACCAGTGATTAAGTTTATCATTTTTCTTAGTATTACGGCTGATTCCGATAATTGAGCTTCATTTACAAATGCCATGGCTAGCGTTAATTTGGTGTACGACTTTTGAAATATTTTTTTGCTTAATTGGTATGGTAGGTATATTTATATGTACTCGTAGTAGGTATGCTGTGGATTTTAGTAACGTTATATTCGTAGCTCTATAATCCGTTACGTATGAATGTACATACCCAAATCTATCAATTAGCAAAAAACAAACCAAGTTCACGAAGCCAATGAATGACTTTTGCGTGAGTCAAGATAATATTTAGATAATTTTCGCGTAGAAACGGTCACACTTACATTTTCATGAAAGTTGGAATGAGCCCAACAGTTTCGGTGCTTTCCGAGCACCTTTTATAGGGGCGAGTGTCACACAGATCGTCGCCGACGAGATCCACGAAAATGTAAGTGTGACCGTTTTTACGCGAAAATTGTTAAGATGCCTTACATGAACTGTTCACAAGTTTTTAAATATATTAAGTAATATTGAGATGATTTTAGTTAAACTAATATTAGCTATTTATCATTTTACCAGATTTTTTTACACATGTGTATTGCTTTGGCAATATATTGTTTCTGCTTCCTGACAGATCGATTTTTTTAATAACATAGTTGTTCCTGGATCATCCTCCTTGAGAGCCAGTCATTCCGGACTAGGCATGCTCCATTTTCAGGTCAGAGCGTCATTGGCTTTTGTGGTTACTTGCTCTGCTCGTCAAATACCTAGTTGTACAGTATTTTTTTATACGTTCAATATTTTAATCAACATTTTAATTGATTGTTTCATCCATTCATAGGTAGGTGCAATCTACTTGATGCTATCTAGATACTCTAGATACTCTAGATTGCCTGAAAATAATTCGCTATCTCGTCTCCGATGCAGTAATCAGACAGGTGACCTAGATACTTGACCATGGCGCCTCGTAAACAATTAATTATACACAAATAATTAATTTCATACCGGTTTTACCTTTGTTCAGGTTTCCGTTTTTGACTAAATTGTTTCAAAACAAGGTTAAATAATGATAAATGGTAAGCCGAGATACCTACAGGTGCCACGTGAAATCGTCTCTCGTAAATAAATAAAATAAAATAAATAAATAAATATTAGGACGCATGGCTGGCTAGCTCCATTCTAAACTATTTCTAGTTTGTATTATGGTACTGGTTTACTACATATGCATACACAAATACTTTATATACATTTAACACCCAGACCGACAGCCAACAAATTTACTTCATCATAAACTTCGATCAAATATATACATCTGCAAGATAGCTCATTACAATCGTAACAATATTGATCGAAGACAATACTGATCGAAGACCACAAAGATGTTGGCCTAACCCGGGAGTGTCTGGTTAGCAACCCCGCATGGTAACTATTACGCCAACGAGTTCGTCGTAGATGGGAAAGGCTAATGATGATGATGATGATGTCTTTTGATTTAGTCGTCGAAGTAATTGATAAATGGTGCAATGCGCGGGCGCCGCCGTCGTCTGGCCTGACTGGCGCTGATTCACGAACCCGCTCTTCGCCTCGCCGTCCTTCCATTTCGCTCGTTATTGTACAATGCAACTTTACTGCTGTATAACTTACGCATATAATTTTATTAGTCGACTCTATGGATTGTTTTGCTCTGTTACAATTGTAATGAGCTATCTTGCAGATGTAAAGGAATCACAAGGAAGGATGTCACTCGATTTAACGACCAACTCTTTAAAGCGTCGAGACCAATTGTCTTTAGTTGGTTTAGCTTGTATTCCAAACATTCTCTCCATTTAACGACCACTCTCTATAACACCATTCACACGCACAGTCCCTTCAGTGTCGTTATATAGAATTAACTGTAAGTTTTGATTTTTGTAGTATATTATGTCATTAAAGTTTTTTCTGTACTTTAATTGTACTGACTCGTATTTATCCATAAATATATTTTTGTTATTAAAATTTGTATTTAAAAAAATTGGCGTGTAAATTATTTTTTACCAATAATTGATTATTAATATGATTTTTTAATACTTAAGATTCTCAAGGGTATTTTGGTAGTGGTTTAATTTTAGTTTTTATTATTAAATTTAATTATTATCATTCAGATTCATGGAATTTTAAGCGTTATTACCTGCCTAGTTTATTTTTGTCCTAAATTTTCTTCATTTATGATTGGGTTTCCTCGGTCGAAGCTTGCTCTCAAATTCCCTTAGGAATCACAAGGTTTGATTGAAAAATAACACGCTCATTTCCCCTGGAGCCGCTTGCCTACACCAGAGCCAAACCATTCCTCTAATTAAGAAAACCTTATTTGAATTTAATTTCATATAACTGAGTTTGAATATGTGAAAGAACTCGGTTCTTGACTTTTAAAAAATGAGTGTCACTAGCAATGAAAGTTTTATCTGTTTTACTCAGTACAGATTCAGTTGCTAGGCTTTTGGCCCGCAAGCGTAACAATCGCGAGTCAGAGACATTTTGGTCTAAGGTTGGGCATGCTTAATCTGAACAATTGGCTCTTTTCTTTTTACTCTTTACAGCTAGGCTTTAAACAATAGGGCGCATAACCACACAAGTCAGTGACTCTCTGGCCTAAGGTAAAGCACGCCTAGTCTGGAAAACTGGCTCTCAAGGAGACTGCCGGAAAACACAGTTAGGTGCTTGCTTACAGTCTTCTTCTTCTTTGCCTTATAGCTAAGTAGGCGGGGTCGGCTCGGCAAATTTTCCTCTTCCACTCTCCTATATGAGCCGTTATCTCCACACTCACCTTTCTCTCTCATATCCTTATTCACACACTCCTTCTGTCTTCTTGGGTCGGTATCTTGGTGCTTGCTCAAACTATAAGTGAGTTAATTCCAATGGTCTTGAGGTTTATCAAGAAATTATTCAGCTAAAATCAGAGAAGGCCGGTGCGCACTCACCGGAACACAAGTCTATAAATATAAATAATGTTATGTTAAAGCGCGAATTGTTCGTATAATGTGGGCCACGGCCGTTTGCAAAACCGCCTCCGGGGTTAACAGATTGCCCCTTTATTACTTTTACTTTGGAAACAAATCGATTTCTGATACTTAACAAGATAGTGAACGTTTAATCTAGAAAACTATTCCCGAATACGATGTGGACTTCCTCTGAATGCCAATTAAATTTGAAGCTTTAGCATTCAGCTTTAGTTTTACTTAAATATTTCGTGCGTGAACTTTTTCTTGTACTTAGTTGGGATTTCGTTAAGTTGTGACGTATCTTCAAATTCCAAAATGCGGAAAGCCAGGTCGATTGTGAATTTTCAAGTCTTCAGTATAATAATTATTTCGTAAGAGCTAAATGGCCAAGCTTCAATATCGAGAGTTTTCAAGTCGCCCAACGGAGGGCCTCTGACTTGGCTCAACAACTGCTTGTACTGCGACTATCAGCCGGGATCAAACAACAACCGAAAACAGATAATTTAACGTGTCATTAGACCCACAGTCACCCACGGAAGCATGATCACCCATCTAAAGACTGCCCGCACCAAACTTTGCTGAATTGTATCAATCATTATTTATTACTTCAGTTAGCCGAGATACAAGCGCTGTGTTTTCAGTGGTCTATCATCATGTAGATTCATGCCACTTTACGTATCCCTTTAAGTCTGAGTCGTCTGTCAGGTATCTATATAAGCCGCGGTTGTAGTTACAAGCTCGCCCGTCAATCTAAACCCGGCATCAGTCGTGAGCCCTTATGCCAATTTATTTGTACCGATAGCAGATAAAGCGTATTCCATTCGTGCACTCGTGACATTCGTGCTCACGTGCATAAACTGCACGCTCTACACTTTACTAGTAGTTCTACGAATAGAAGACCTCGACAAAACAAAATTTCTTTGAATATCGTTTGGGTGATTAACTACCGAAACTTTATCTTTAGTGGTCTGCTTATGGTAAAGTAATGCTGCGCTAACAATCTGGTTAACGGCAAGATCAAAGGGTTACGATTCTAATCTTATCTTCATCTTGAAGCTATTAGTATGATCAGCTTCGTTCAAGTGCATGTTTGTGGTAAGCAAGAAAGCCGGCTTTGCTACCCATTTCACGAGCTTGCCTTTTACGTCAAGAGATTGTCCTTATAATAGAGTTGGGATCTTTGACCTCTTGACTTCATTTCCTACAGGGAAGCATTGTCTCGCCTTATTAGATTAAATATGCAATGCAGTTATAGTAAGACACTATTTGTTTTGTAATTGTAGAAATACCTAAGTATTTATAGTACGTTCACCTATGCATGTAAATATCCCTTAATAAAAGAAAATAGGTGTTAGTTTGGTTAATTTTATTAATATTTTTTATCTTATTTAGATTTTTGTGTAACCACTACATTTATCGTGTACTTATTATTTTTCTAATATGATTTTTCATTGCCTAATTAGTAATCTCAATCATTACTCATTTTCTTATTGTCTTACCCTGACGCATTAGTTTTACTGATAACTTCGTTCATTTCTTTATTAAATCTTTGATTAACTCTTCATGTAAGTTAATACGTAGCAAGAAAAAACTGGTCTGATAGCTAGTAAAGGAAGTCGCTAATCTAGCGATATTTACCGCGAATCAGTGTACGTATGTTTAAAGTTTTCTCCCTTGTTGCGATCTTGACCGTGGGAACTCCACTCCAATGATCTAGTTTCTTTTCCACTTTTACCATCAAGCCGTGCGTTTCGAGAAAGACATGTTACAACGTCTTCATTGTGTGTTACGTAGTTGATATCATTATGCGTTCTAATCTCGGCTAATTAATTGACTGGCTAGATTCCATTGCGGCGTCAGGCGAGTTCGTGTAATTGCCTAATAAGGTTGCCAGCGACGGTCTGTTTCCTCAATCGCTCGTTTTCTTGTCTTAGTGTTGACAATAACACATTATTGCATTTGTAGTTGTTGATTTTGCTAATTGAGGAAATGTCGTTTAGCTTCGGGTGTTCTGTTTGCGAACTGTCTCGATCGAGCGGGCGTGCGAGTAAGGAAACGAATTTATAATTAGCCCAGAGCTTATGCGTTAACGGGTCAATGACACGATCGCACGGCACGTATAAAAATGCCAGAGCAACGGTATCACCAGTTAGCGTTGATCTGCGTCGTCTACACGTTTTATCCTAGTGCTAGGTCGTAATAGTTTGGTGTCACAGGTGCACAAATTGGCGCCGGGCCACATACTCAGTAGTTCAGTTAGCACTACGATTTCATGCATTAGTTTGTTCTACTTACTTTCTAGCTGCAAAACGTATATCTCATCTTGTATTCAAATTAAAGCAAGGACTAGTAATTTTAATGAACAAATCTTGTCCTACAAACGTATGTAAAAGTGATATAAAGCCGCGAACTGAAGGTGAATTTTCGCAAGGTGCCTCCAAAAGAGTTCAGCCTTTTGAAACGGCTTACCCTATAAACGGAGATGTTGCCAAATTTTGTTACGTTATTACTAAAGCGCTACCCACGATTGCAAATAATTTACAAAGAGAACTTGCGATGTGTATACATATGTCATAAAGCCGAAGTTAACGAATAGGCACTATGGGGCTTTTACGTCTGGGAAATTGTCCTAGGCTTTTTGCTCGTAACGTAACTGAGACGATATATGCGCTTGTAGTGAGAGGATGTCTGTGTGTGTGTTGCAAACCAATGTTGGTATTTATCTGCAAAGGCACTCGTCTATTTTTCGGTTTTCAGTGAAGGCATTGGACTAGACTAGTTCTTATTTTTAGCTAGGTGTTGCGGTAACAACTTACCATAAGGTGATGCAGTAATAATTATATTTTCGTTTAAGCTAAGTGGCCAAGCTGTGGTGTCGAGTTTTCAAGCCGCTAACGTATCATCCGAGTCAAGGTATAGGATCTATTATTATCATTACGTATCCTTGTTTTTCTTTTCAATTTTTAAGTTTGTACTTGTTTGGCAAATATACGCATGAAAAATCACATAATCGGTGTAATAAGCGATAACAAAATATCATAGGTTTTGTCTACTACTGTACATAATTTATCTACGATATTAACTTGTTTATGAACGTTTATCGCCCGCGAAGTGTGACGATAGTGCGACTTATCAATCAATAACCAACATCGATTATCATGCCAGTTATATATACATTGTGATTTTCGAATGAATTGATTCAAGTCACCAGACTCAAGTAACCTATCTCCGTTGACTTGGCTCAACGAGGTCTTGTACTAAGAGTAACAGCCGGGACCTACAATTTAACGAGCCATTCGCCCCACAGTAGCGCCCAGATGAAAATGACAGGCTTTGTAGTCATAGTTTATTTGTTCATAACTTACACATTTAGCGCCTGTAGCTCGGCTAGCTAAGAGGATCTGACGCGATCATCGAAGCTAAGCAACACGGTCGATGCGGACAGTGTTTGGATGGGTGACCAAGCACAATACTGCATTTTCATCTGGGCGCTACCGTGGGTCGGACGACACCTAAAATTGTTTGTCCTCGCTGTTAGTCTTAGTACAAGCAGTCGCTAAGCCTAGTCAGAGGCCTTTGGGCGGCTTGAAAACTCTCGACACCAGAGCTTGGCCACTTAGCTCATACGATCTTCGTGCGAGATTGAAGAAGACAGGCTTTTGCGTGATAGTTTGTAAGTTGATATAACTGCTAGCTTCTCTCCTGACACGAGGCTTTCAAACATAATATTTCCAATATAACGGTATCGGCTTGTTTTTTTGGGCGTTTCGTTCCACTTTTGTGGTCTCTGTGCCGCCGCAGAGCGTAGCTATGACGACATGTTCGTATGCTCGATACTCATTTATTATATCTTTTTTCTAAGCTACTTTAATTATGTCTAACTAGTTGCGACCCGCGGTGCCACCCGCGTTAATCCGGTGCAAAAGAAGTTAAACCGGGATAAAAAATAGCCTATGTGTTAATCCAAGATCTAACCTATCTTCACGCCAAATTTCATCAAAATCGGTTCACCCATTTGAGCGTGAAGAACTAACAAACAAACACAGACTTTCGCATTTATTATATTAATTGGATGTTCTTCATATGTATAAGCTCTAGAGACGCTGTTAGTTCTTTTAAACGTAACGCAATAATTGCATTGATTAAAAAAAAATATTGGCCTTAAGGCATCACGCCGTACTGGGCAAGTCAATTTACAATTAATTTCTTAAATTTATATGCCTATACACTCTTATTACATATATCTACATCAATATATTTTCATCCACCTGGAATCATTTGAAAGCTTTCTAACTATGAGACTGCTACAAGGATTAAGAAGATTCTGTTATTGTATGTGACATGAATTCATTAAGAGAGTAAAAAGGGTTCTGTTCAAAAAAGTGACAGTGGTGAGATAACAGTGGTGGTAGGGCATTTTCTATTGCTCGCCTGTGTACCTACCAGCCTTAGGATGAAAAATCTGTCGTAAAGCACCTGTGTGTTTCGGCAGCCTCCTTGAGAACCAGTTTTTCCAGACTAGGTATGCTCCACCTTAGGCTAGAGTGTCACGTCGTGTGATCACGCGCCCTGCTGGCCAAATTCCTAGATGGTAGGAGTAAAAAAAAATCAAATCAAGAAGTCTGTATCTATACCAATATTATTAAAAAAGTTTTATTGTTTATTTGACGCGAATAGGCTCCGAAACTACTGGACCGATATCATAAATTATTTCACCGTTAGGAAGCTATATTATCTCTAAATGACGTAGGCTATATTTTCTTTTTGCTACTCAGATTTTTTTTTTCTATCTGTACTGTCCCTCTCCATTCCTGGTTTCCTGGTAGAGATCACCATAGGTGATAAGGCCGCCTTTGTACTCTATGTGTAAATATTTATTTCCTTAATTTAAGCTGTTTTCTTATGCGGTTGTACAATAAAGTAATATTCTATTCTATTCTATTATTTTAGAGCCCGTGCGAAGCCGGGACGGGATGCTAGTACTAAATTCTTTTTAAAAAAGAATTGCAACCCCAGGCTACTTACAGGTGTCGTTTGTCCTTTTGTTATTAAAATGTCTTTAGATCCTGTAATATGTTTTGCAAGAAAAAGCGATTAGAAATGCCTATTTAATAAATTAGCATTCATTTAAATATCGATAGAAGAATGATATTTATTTCCATTCATAAACAATTTGAAACCGGTTTTCTATTATAATTTATTTGTTCCGGCAAAGTTGTGAAAACTCGTGATTCAATTCAAATTTATTCTTAATGTCTCCGTATATCGATTCAACGTATGGGCGACTAGGTGTTTAGATATCTATGATAACTAATTCACACGCGGGATAATTAAAAAAAAATAACTAGGACACATTCACACACGGCTGGTTAGCCCCATACTGAACCATTTCTAGCTCGTATTATGGTTGCTCACCCAACTGATATACTACATACACATACATACATATTACATATAAATACATATTTAACACCCAGACCCACAGCCAACAAATTTAGTTAAGCACAAAGATGTTGACCGGACCGGGAATCGAACCCGGAACCTTCTGATTAGCAGACCGGCATGGTAACCTTTACGCTAACGAGGTCGTCACCTTGGATTAACACAGACTACCTTTTCATCCCGGATTAACGCTTATGTCCCGGATTAACGCGGGTAACACCGCGGGGCGCAGCTGAACTAGCTATATATTTGTTGAATCTGAAACGTGTCAATTTACGTTTGAATGCAATACAAGAATTGGCATAAAAAAGTCATCTTTTTCACAGAGAGAAAACTTGAATTTACATTCAAAATGTCAGAGAGTCTCCGGCATCGCTGTGTGCTTAAAAAAGCTTTTCAATGCAACGCCTCAAAATGCACAGAAGACATGTTTCGACGGTAAACATACAATGAGGCCGCACTATTCTGTAAAGTGGGAAAGTCATCTCGTGAATATACGAGTTGCTTTTTTGTGTACTGTCTAAATACGGCTTAAAATACCATTTTCTTGACGAATGTTTCGTTTGGCTTTATTTGACTTTTTGCTATTGGTCTTTTCTGTTCATTCATTTCGTCTTCTCCAATTGTCAAATAGATTTTCTTCAATTTATCTTTGTCCAAATTTCCATGTCACAATGTTAGTTACCGCACTCCTCCGAAACGGCTTAACCGATTTTTACCAAATTTTATATGCGTATTCAGTAGGTCTGAGAATCGCCTACTATCTATCTTCCATACCCCTAAGTGGGTCAGCTAGTTATTTTATTATGCTCTTTACATATCAAGTTTAGTAGCGCCTAACTCGGCTATCGGCAAAGTTACTCGTAAGCTCGATGTATACGGACAGTCTTTGTGACCACGGCGACTAAGCAAAAGAGTCATTCGAAAAGTAACACATTCATTTGAGCGCTACCGTGGGTCGGATGACACGTTATATTGTACGTTCCTGCTGTTAGTCTTAGTACAAGCAGTCATTAATCCAAGTTTTGTAGAAAAACTTTCTACAAAAATCGAAAAACAAAACAATCGGCCCGAATATATCATGTGGCCTGTCTTTCATTCAGTAAACTTGAGATATAGGAGTAAGGTCGGTGACCTTGCTCCGTCTATAATTAGCTCCTGGTTTGACTATTCCTGCCGAGATAGAAATGGAAAGGGAAAGTTACGGGTGTTTACGGAGCAATCACTGTTTAACACGGCCGTGTGTGATTAGGATGATTAGCTTTCGACAATGGAGCTACTTGTTTGTTCTTGTTATTTCTGTGTTTTTTACACATCACATTACAAATAGACACTTGAGCAGCGGGGTCTGTAACCACACGAGTCGGTGATACCCTAGCCTAAGGAGGAGCATGCTTAGTCTAGAATATCTAGTACTGAAGAATATATCTAGGACGGAACAGACCAGTGCTTGGTGACAAATTTTTCAACTTGATCGGTCTGTCATCGATTAGAAAGATCACTTATGATCACAATAGAAATCGTTTAAATGAATCGTTCTTACACATTGAGTTCATAACTATCTAAGATACTCGTATATTGATTGTTAGTTTTACTTTGAATGTGGATTTTACTTACCGTTTCCTTATTTCTTCCTAAAAAGTGAAATAGCTTCAATTCTAAAACTGCATATTCCGGAAAAACACTGTAAAATGTATTTCATGATCATTAAACATTACTAACTAAAGACGTTATATAAACAAAGTAAGAACGAAACGCCAAACACGATTACCGTCTAACGGTGTATTATTTTGTTTTCATATTTAGAACACTACGTATATAATACATATGTACTATGTAGAGTTGTAAGCACCTACTTACTTTATGTGTCTAGTCACCCCCCACTATCCCAGACGATAGCCCTCCCAAGCCCGGCCTTTATATCCGTACTTATCTATACTACAATACCTCTTTTAATTAAACTTGGTCCTAGCATAGCGCTTATATATCATAGTCTCGGAATATGAGTAACGCCTTGTTTCGAACGTCAGAAGTTTCCACTTCAAGTCAATACTTTGTAAGGTGCTGAAACGCTCCCTTTATCCATTATATGCAGAAGATATTGCGTGATAGTTGGCCGTTATAAAGACCATTAATATGCGGGACCTTGGAACTACATTAGGCATTTTCTTTTTACATTTACAGATAAGATAATCTCGAAAGACTTGCCAAGAGTGTTAGGTTAATACTTAGAATTTTGGAGTACTAAGTTTTGACGGGAAATTTCTGAACTGTATACCATTTTCGACCCTAAAGAAAAAACGACAGGGTATGTGTCTCTAGAGGTGTAACAGCATCCATGAATAAAGCGAAATGTTGGTGACTTTATGGTAATTGGATGAGATTTTTTCTCTAGGTAATTCTAATGAGTAATTGTAGACCGCTGTAATACATTCGGCTTGTCATTTTCTTATCGAACCTATTATTTGTTGTACCGTCTGTGACATACTGGCAAAATAAGATCATTTTTATTTTGTAGGTACCCATTACCTATTGAATACTCATTCTTTGGTATATTTTGCAGAATGTTAGTCATTCATTCATTCAATATTTAAGAGCTGGGCTTTTGTCTGTGGAGTTTTTTCCAGGTAGTTCTATCTTCGGCCAAATCCGTGACCTCCCTATACGACATGACTTTCGCCTTCTTAATTTGGTCTAAATATGATCTTCTAGGTCTTCCTCTTCCTCTCCTGGCTTCTATCTTTCCTTCTACGATGTTTTTAATGAAATTGTCATGTCGTATAAGGTGGCAAACCATCTTTCCTCTTCTTTCGTCTATTGTATTTATTATGGTTCTTGGTTCTTGTGCTAAGCAGAGTACCTCTTCATTAGTTTTCTTAGTGTTCTTAGGAATGTTAGTAACATGTTAACTTGTTGTGAATTCCAGGACGGATCCACTCGGCCATCGTGTCGGGCGTGAACCTGGAGACGCGCTCGGTGACGGTGGAATGGTACGAGCGCGGCGAGACCAAGGGCAAGGAGGTGGAGATCGACGCCATCCTGGCGCTCAACCCCGAGTTGGCCGTCGTGCCGCGCCACAACACCTCGCACCTCCAGCCCATGCCCAACAAGCTGGCCCGGGTATGTACATGTATACCGCTCTTTAGTGCTCATGGACGCCTGGTACTCACTGACTGCGCGCGGAGAAAGTACAGCGATTAATTTAATATCTCTCTCACATTTTGACTAATATTTTATGATGAGAAACAGTCTTAACTTGAAACGATCTATTGTTTACTAAATTATCATCTCAAACTTAATAGAGTCGTTGAACTTATTCCCGCAGCAGTTTTTGGCGTGAAAAGATAGATGCAAACAATAGTAATAGGAGTTGACAAGCATGATTTATTTCATCAGAGTCAATGACTTTTTGCTCGACGTAGTAAAACAATCTTCCAATCTAACGCTCGTCCGTTTTTCTGTCTACTCGCAAGGTTGCGATTATAACTGCGTGATGATTATGTTGAATAACAAACGCTCTCATTCGCTAACACAACATGTGCGTACTAATCCCTTACTAATTTAAAATGAACGCATTGCATCATGTTTTGTTATTAATATTAGTAACTAATGAATAAGCAAGTAGCTAACGCAGTCAATTAACATTAGTCGCGGACATCGCTTTCATTTAACATTTGCCGCGTTAACTAGATTAAAATTTAGCGTAGAAATGAAACTGCGGTTTCTACGCGCTGGCTGGGTCAAAGCTGTGGAGAGCTGCAGTTGAGTCCCGCTTGCTTGCCGCAAGGTCCAATAGTGTAATAATTGATAGCCGGCTTTGCAATCTAAATCGAACGGAAGTTCGAGTAGTGTAGTATCGATTAGCGGTGGTTAGTAGCGCGTACCAAGCCGCGATCACTCTCATTGTTTGGGTCGCGAAGAACCAGTTGCTAATGGACGCCATGCCACAGTAGTACTCGCAGACCCGAGGAATGCGAATGTGCGCTTCGCTGATGACACACATCGCTCAGTCCTTGGTAACGTTGTTCCCGGGATGACATATAACCGCGGTCCCGTTTAGCGAGCTCAGTCGCCGGAATGATGTCGTGAAGTGCTCTCATCACCCCGGCAACGGACGCCAGCCGCCGCGTCCAGTGCTCGCCGGCGTCGCGGCTCACGCTAGATATCAACGAGAAAATGTAGAAAATGTTCCCATACATCATCAGCTGGCAGGTGATCATATGCATCGCACAGTAGCGTTCATCGCTTGATGAATAGATATTTGTTTTACAAATTGCACCGTTACCAAGGCGACCGTCCTCTGATAGAGCACGCAATGACACGTAGAGATAGACATGCGTAGTGTTACACCTTCAATTAGCGGTTTGTCGATGTGAATGTGATCTCGAATAGCTAGAATATAGATGTTCACATAACGCCGTGAGACAGCCGCGGGCCTCCGAGCGCAAGGCGGCCGCCGCTCCACCTGACGATGATTGATGTCCAGCCGACCTTCCACCCCGCACGGTCGAGCTTAACTCTGACGTCGGAAGCGGCGGTTGCATCGATTTTTCACACTCGTCCAATGCCAGTTTCACTTTCGTCTAGTACACCATTAGGGCAACACTTTCACCGCGTTATTATATGGGTAAGAAATGTGAGAGAGCGATGAAGAGGTTGGCGCAGGACATAGTAAGTGTAGCGTGGTGTCCCCGTGTGCCCTGGTGACGTGTGTTGTGCGCCAGGAGGCGTCCGGGTCGTCGTCGGACGAGGGCGGGTTCGCGCCGGAGGCGGACGCCGGCGACGCGGGCCACACGCTGCCCGTGCGCAGCTCACGATCGGTACGCTCGCACCCCTACTAACACCGGCCTTGCACGAGACCCCACCCCTCCCGCCGACACCCCTCGCACCGTGTTTGTGTTCCACCACTTTCGATTCCGTTGCTCCACGATGTATGATTTGCACACGAACGGCTTGTTATGGTGTTCTCCGAATGACGGACTGTGCTCTTGTTACGCTCCGAGACGCGGCCGATTCGTTTCGCGGTCGCCGTCAACAAAAACACAGTCCACTTTCGATATTTTGATTGTGTAAATAGACTGATACTCGGTACAAACTTTTGTTGGCAGTCCGCGTTATAAAACGATCGAATCAAATTGCTTCATAATTTGATTGGCTACCGGAACGTTTGTACATAATTGAGGTCTGTTTGTTATCACCTGTTTACAATTAAGTCTGATTTGGGCATGATCAGTGACATCATCATGATTCATCTTCCCACGCCGCCTCGACTGGTTAAAGCGACGCTTTTGGCGGAAATTTTCAAGTATTACATAAAGAAAGACTAATAATTATATTGCGCCAGTCGCGCTCTCCTGTTTAGGAACAATTGAATCGGTGTCCGCTTATACGGATGACGGTTTATGTGTATCATTACCATTTGTTGCAGTAACAACGGCCGGCTTTGATATCACTTTGCTTAATTGAGGACTTGAATAGCGTTACTTTGTTTATTTTGATATATAGTGGCTTCTTCATTTACCAAGCTGTGAAATGTGTGTACGTTTAGCATGATTTGACGTTTAAATATTACGAATAGTAATTCAAGTTAGTTTGGTAATACATTGCATCTGGAGCGCGTATAATCCGACAGATGCGATGTAGAATTGGCGACCGTTATTCTCAAACGTCGGACATTGTTAGGCGCGCATGAATCATACCGGCCGCTGGCTAGTGGCTATTCACCCGCGATGCTAACGTGCCTATTCAATACAATCCTCCACAGTTCACACTCTGTTCTCTGTTCATGTAAATTGTGTTATTGTGTATTATACACATTGGTTAAATAATGTATCGTTGTTGATGTCTCTATTTATTCATAAATCAGAGAAAACTAATTAAAGTGCATTACGATTTGAAAAATCTACAACGAATTAAACTTAAGGTCGATTATGAATTCTACTAAAAGTACATAATTACTCGTATTTTTGTAATACAGATATGAAGGCGATGTTGTACCCAGTACAGCCGCGCCATATATACTCGTATTTAAGTAAAGCGCCAGGGAGACTATAGATATTTCACGTAAATAAATTCACAACTAACTATATTGAAATTATAAGCTCTAATAGAATCTAGATAATATCATTACGTACAAAAAAGTGAGTATTTTGATTTTCTTATTACTTTCATTAGCACACATTTTTTAGATTTTAAGTATAATTTTAAACGGAATGTTTTTAAAAAAAAATTATAACTATGGAGCTAATTTTACTCAATCGTGTTTAGGAACTAACGCTTCTCAACATTGAATTAAAGATAACAGAACTGAGAAAATCGAAGCCTTATAATTCACGTTGGATTTTAGAGTTTTTTTTTTTCAAAATAGGCTTTTTTCTTCATACCACCTTCACACTGGATGAAAGACGGTTTGCAGGTACAACCATTATCGTGGTCAAGTGGATTTTAATCATTAACTACGAGTTGACGAATAATACATTTTAGGTACCTATATTACTAGTATATGTACGAGGGTGAATCAAAAAGTTCTTAGAAGTGCATATATATGAAACCTTTTTGGATCAAGTTCGATATTCAAATTAAAGAGTGTCTATCACACTATATTTATGCCGACTGTCACTTGTTTTTGTCAGTTCGTTCGCATGTAATAATTTTTTTTGTGCAACGAGTTGCTAAAAAGTTAAAATTATGGATAAAAGTGAGTTACATGCGGTGATAAAATATCTCAGTTTGAAAAAAATGTCTAAGAATATTTTAATTTTTTTTTTCACAAGGAATAAGGAAGTTAGAAACCTTCTTCTATGTCGGTACGCTCTTGACAGAGCGGTCGTGGTCGTCAAGAAGTAGTGGTGGATGGGACGGATAGTACACGCCTCACGATGCCTCGCCACTTTTCTCTGTTCGAGGTCATCCTTGCGCACTCATTTAAGGGGGTACCCACGATTGTCTTTATTTGGTCTGTCCATCGAGTGGGTGAGAAGAGTTAGAAACGCGTTATTCTAAATGCATTGCATTGCAGGGAGATTATGTAGAAAAATAAAATATTATTATTTAAATCTTTGCATTTTTTAATATTGATTCCAAGAATTTTTTGATTCTCCCTCGTATATTGTATCTCATTGTAGAACCTAATGAAGCGGCTTCCGCGCATTGAAGCAATTCGGCAGCTATACCGCCACATGATGAGGTTTTTAATAGCTTCATTTGTACAGGCTCGTGAATAAGTCACTAGCGACACCTAGCGAATAGTTGAAATAATTCTGTGCTAAAACATAGATGGCGCTACACGTCTTATGCGATAAAGGTGGTTGTGAAGTAAAATTGTAAAAAATAAATAATATTATTTAACAATATTTATTGTAAAAAATAAATATTTATTTCGAAAAAAAAGCAGGCAATTAGGTAATACTAATATATCTAAATGTTTACGTAACTGACTTGTTACTTTAGGTTCTTACAATAAACCTTATTTTTAAACTAGGACGTGAAAACGACGAAATAAATATTTATACCTGTTGTTTAGTAAGCTAAGTGGCTAAACTCTTGTATCGAGTTTTTGGAAGGAAGGCTCTAACTTGGCCTAACGATTGCTTGTACTAATAGCCGGTACCTAGAATTAAATATGTCATCCAACCCACGGGAGCGCCCAGATGAAAATAAATTCAACTTTGAAATTAATAACTTATAACAAAACGTGTTCGGTGGGGTGCCTTCTCCTAAACATTCTAATTCTGCTATAAATTTTGTTGAAATCATGGCTAAAATTAAGGCTTGGTGGCGCGTATAAGATTTTGGTGCCTTATGCAGGCAATTTTCTTATTATTTTACGTTCATGAAAACTCTCAATGTGCTCGTATTTTCATAATTTTTAATATATTTTCTTATTCAAGTATGGGCTTGTTTAAATAAAATTGATTTTTCCAATCATTTATTGAAGAAAAATTCTGAACATACCTTACTAAATCATTGATACTTTCACGAATTGTGTGCATAAATATACCCAAAATCATTATCATATCTTAGTCATCAAAACCACTTTATACCAGTGTAATGTACCCAATTTTATAAAGAGGTCAGCATAAAATATTTATTTGGTAGACGCCTAAATTAGTTATTTGGGACGACCTGCAATTTCAACTAATTAGACTAAAGCTGGTTATATTCATCTAGAGTTTAGGAGTTTTATTAGGATTGGGTGAAAACGTATCTAGAATTCTATAGTGTAGGTTTGCTTCCCTAGAGTTGGTTTCCCTTCGGGGATCAACTTCGACTTGTGAATTTTAATGCGGAGTTGCCCTCTGAACCTTACTCCAGGAGGGGATCAGACAACTTCGTTTAGATCCAATTTACAAGGCTTCGCTTTGCGGAAAAAATACTTATAGTATAATTCCACTCGTGGAAAATGTTTTTATGATAGGTACTCTATTTAAGTGAGCCTTATTAGGCTTGGATAGGCTCGAATTTAATATAATGTTAGATAAGCTAACCTTCGATTCTAGTACGATTACTAAGACTATCATCTCCATTTATCAGTGCCATTGTATGATAAGTATTTAAAAAAGTGTTTTAAGGCGTTTTTGAGTGCTTTTTGGTATATTTTTTATCCAGCGATGACTCGATGACATTTTTCTTAGCTATGCTAATTCAATATTATTATTATAAATATGTAGATACCAGATTTTGCACAACTAAGGATAATCTAATGAATTAATCGATAGAGCGTGATAACGAATGTTTTACATCAAAACTGACTGCATCCTGCACTATTCTTTATAGCGCTTAGTCAGGAAATTACTTGCTACTTACTATAAGTAAACTGAGTATTAAGGATACATTTATTATTGCTCAAATTTACTAAAAAAATATGGAATTAGAAATTATATTCCCTTTTCCCACAAATACAATTTATGAATTTTCTATCCTACTTTCAAATCTGGTTGAAGTAAGGATTTTTATCTCAAAAGTATGTCACAAAACTAATAGTTGTAATTTACTTGTCTAGTTATTGCAGACGACTGCAATAAATAAGTAAATTATGTACACTACCTGCTACGGAGAGTAGGATGCATTCGCGCTTTGATGGGGCTCTTCCTGATTGCCGTGAGAAGTTCTTGTTAAATCATCTAGCTAGTACTAGTACAAGCCAAGAAAATAGGAAAATATTTTCTGAGTAGATTCATTCACTATACTACAATATTACGATAACTTATGGTATCAGGTTATAGCTTCGATCAAATGTTTTGATCGAAGGATTATAATAAGGTTTTTTATTTTTTTTTATTCACACAGCTTAGTTGGTGTTAATTCAAAAAATTCAAAATTTTCTTTATTCAGACTACAGAAGGGATCCATGTTAAGCTTAGCTGTAATACGCTATTCTTACTTAGAAAGTATATTTCAACTCTAGTTTTGAATACCACATTTAGTTATTTTTTAGGAAACAATCACTCAGGAAAAGAGTTCCAAAATTTAGCAGTCCTCACAAGGAATTTAGATTGTCATGGTTTTGAATTTTCCTATACATTTGAAAATTCATTTCAATAAAAGGGTTTAACGGATAAACAGGAAAACTGCGCGCTCAATCACGGTCGCATTGTATTGATTTGTAATATGAATATTTTATACGAGAATCTATGGACAATATAAGTCAGTGGAGTACTTTGTACATTAAAAACTCTTGAACGCCGGTTAAATTCTCATCGTACTGGGTATAATTATGAACATTAAATTTTAGCGGTAATTAAGCTAAAATATACCGATCTGTAGCCTAGTACAAGTTTTGACGTGACAACGTCTTAAATTAGGTTGCGGCTGGGAGTCACTTATGAAAAAGTGTAACGCCCGGTAACGTTACGATGAGTCACCGAACGAGAGAGAGGCCTGCCGAATGCCTTGCGTCTCTCTCCCACTCAACTATGATCGCCGCGCGCGCAGCACGCGGCAGACGTTGTCACGTAAAATCTTCGCCCGTAAAACCGACTTTACAGGCAACCATTTTTTTTTAGAATGTCAAAACTGCATATAGTTTTCGATTAGTTTTCCTTCTATTCTTAAAAAAATATCTCATTAGTTAAAATGTTTGACTAATATAGTTTGTCTCTATGGTTAGAACTTTCACGACTTAAATTTAGTTTTGCGAATTCGAATCACTTGTGTACTATATATACAGTAAACACTTTTTACCTAACTTAAGCCAAGTCAGAGGCCTTGGGGCGGCTTGAGAACTCTCGACACCAGAGCTTGGCAAATTAGCTCATACAAAGAAGAAGACCTGACTTAGGAGACAGTGTTCTGATATCAATTTCAGCAATCAAAGTGTACAGTCAATGAAGTACGTCTCTCACATAATGATAGCACCAACTTTTCTGGTTCACATACTATTCTCTAACTTTTAGGTAATTTCTGGAACTGTATACATTATTTATAATTATAAACACTTATATGGTTCACGGGTTAAGGATTACTTATTACTATAACTCTTCTTCAATCGATTTTAATACGTTTCAAAGCATGGCAGAATAGGATATATTTTTCAATAATTTTCATGTAATATAGTGCCTATTATGTATTTAGTTATTCTCGTATCTTATGCTTCTTCTAAATGGTTTATTTTACGCTTTATATTTATGTGAATAGAATCCTAAATCCAATTTTCTGTTTTAGGATATGACGCGGCAATCTATACCAGTGGCGACAAAAAGTGAGTATTCACACATTTTTAGTTATTTTGGCATGTCCGTTGTGTCAATTCGAAAAATATGTGAACTTTTGTATTTTAGTGACAATTCTATACATATTTCTCGAATTCTATACATTTATGTGCGACAATTATCAGTTCATGAATCACACCAACTAGAAATGTCCTCAATAGTCTGGGAACTGTAATAGTCTGGGGAAGAGTCTTCTTCCTAGAGTCATATTCTTCATTACTGTGGGTCGTGACTCCCTCGTAGAATTTATTAATTTGGGGAGTGTTCTTTGGCAAGGACATCTTGGTAGGTGTCTTGGTCCTTTCACTGATCCACAAGGATCCATTGTCAACAGTATTTCAAATGTCTACATATTAAGAAAATGTAAGCGAAATTTAGATATATCAGAGACTTTAAGAAAGTTTACTTTGGTTCGATAAAGCGGTCCGGTCCTAAAAGTCAATTCATGTTGTTATAATGGTGCAATATTTCATTCCTCAGCCTGGTCCTAATGATTGTGCCCAAGTATAAAGCCGGTGAATCGCACGTTTCTAACGACAGTCGCAATCTAAATGACATCTCTGGCTTGAATCGGCACTCTTTGTTCTGGTGCTTGCGGCTATTTTAGCTGTCACCGTCACTGGCGATCAACTGGCGATCCTTTGTTGGGATTAGCTTAGATTTGGAATGGATGACGTAATGGCTTTCTTGCTGTAGTACTTTTGGGAATGAAGATAAACCTATTTTGTTGAATGCTCTTGTATCGATGTTTTACGACGGCTATTAAAAAAGAAGTATTTTAAAAGATTACATTCGAAATATTTTAATTCGTATTTTGTGTGAGCTGCACCTTTTTGGAGGTTGCAAAACCATTTGAGTTATATATTTTAAACAATATTTTGGTTTTGACAACCTCTGTACAATTTCATAAAACTTCTCCGTTTGATGTATGACTCATATATGTATAACAGTAAGTTTGTGATCTGTTCAAATCGGTTCAATTGCTTCGCTAATCAAAACTCAATCTATAAACACGCAAAAGGCTTACCTCCGTATCTAAATATTGACGAATACATCGTGGGAATGCACTGCCATTAGGGTTACCATCAGCTCCATTTTTTACCATTTTTTACGCTTAATAGGCTTGCGCTTGACCACAACTACACTGGGCTACAGCTTTTGGACTAGCTTTAGTCTTTCTTTAACTAAAGCTAATCCAAATTGCTAAATTCTTTGTAGTAGTTTGTTGGTATTGTTCTCTATATTTTGATTAAAAATAAACTTATTCCTCACGGAATTTTGTAAGTCAGGCCGGAATAAGTATTTCCTAGTATAGAAAATCTTTATACTTTTTGAAGGCAAACTTAGGTCTATAAATCTAAAACAGAAACCGTTTCTTATGCCTATGATATTCTTTGCAGATTTTTTCCAAAATCTGGTTTTGAGTATGTTGTTTTCTGTGGTGACCCTACAAGTTCCCATCACGCGATGATTCACGGCACCCATTGGAAGTAGTTTCCTCTCTTTCTGCCAGGCTTGTTCAGAGAGAGATGGCTGCACGGAGTCAGGTGGTGCAGGCTTCGGTGGCTCCGGGTCAACGGTCGCGGCCTGTCCAAACAAGTGCACGGCACGCGAAATGTTGAGGCAAAAAGACTGATGCATTTTGTGTATTTTGAGGTTCCTTACAGTGATTGAGGCATATACATATGTAGATAATCAAATCAAATCATCGCTTATTACAGACTCAGTATATGAAGAAAGTTATAAAAATATACAAAATCAATTCAATGTAAAAAATATAGCAAATAAAATAAGGAAAGAAGAGCTTTATTACATAATCAATAAAAATGAAAATAGTTAAATAATTCAATGAAATTTTATACACAAAAATAATGCCTGCTTCGTTGGCATAATGGTTTGTATTCAGAACTGAATCAGTAAACTTAATATTTCATTTTTTCGTCCATAATTTTGTTTTATTCAATATTTAAGATATGGGTTGAGGAGATAAAATATGATTTGTGGAGTGACTTTCGTTTCTTTTCATTTTCTGCCGAACCATGACTTTCGTCTTTATGTGCTCTTCTCGGTCTTTCTCTTCCTCTCTTCGTTTCTATATTTCCCTAATCGATGTTTTGAATTGTACTAGATAGATTAACAAATTATTTTATGGTTTTGATATTATCGATTAAATAATTGTTGGGCTTTTACTTTGTCAGGTCATTACAGTCCGACCGCTTTGTATCTGGATCTAGACTTTCAGGCCGTACCAATTACCTCCCTTGAATACGATAAATAGATCATGCAATAATAAAATATTAAAGAGCAGTAGTGTCGTCGTACTCGGTCGTGTCACCTCCTCTGTGGCGTAAATAAACCATTCATAATTGTGCCCCAGTGGCTTCTGTTGACTTAGATAGCGGTGCGGGTAATAGCGCATGTCTTGATCTAACTCAACTAGTGTACGGGTTCGGTGACCTTTGTATTGTATGACACAGTAATGAGTTAGTTTTGAGGGAAAGTTTCTGAACTTCCATCTAGCCGAGTTTTTATGTACGTAAAAAGAAACTACCGAAATTGGGATTGTAATTTGGTAGTGTCAACAATTTAATCGCTACTGTAAAACCACTCATTAACTCCATTAAAATGTGTTGTTTTTACATTTAACCTGCTTAAATACACATCGTTTAGTGAGCCGAGGGAAATACTCAAGTTAATGGCCGGCCGTTATGGCCACGCGTCGCCGTAAGGGCACACTTGACCTTCTCAAGACCTGCTATTATTTGCAGGATGTACACCACATTTGATTTGTTCTAATACTTCTTATATTTTAAAATTTGTGCGGTATTTCAGTACCACTTTTATCGTTATTTCCACTGGAGTATAGTTTTATTTTGCAAATACTTGTTTGCTCTGATCGGGTATCGGTACCTTACTGTCTTCAAGGCGAGTGTGAATCGGTTTCTCCTATCCAAGCGCTCCCCATCCTAGAACGCCACATCACATAATATATGGTGTAAAATAATAATATCGCGTATAAGTACATAATGACAGTATTTGTTTATTATAACCAGAAATGGTACAAAACCTATTGACTCAGGCGTTACTTTGCGGAAATCCATTGTAGATAGAAGAAAAAATAAAACATTTGGTGGACTTCCGCTGTGATATTTAGTGTACTTCAGAGTGGAAGTACACTAAATATTTAATTTTTTTCTTTTATCTAGAACTGATATAAATAAAATATGAGATTAAGCTCCAGTGGCTGATAAATTAAGAAGCGGAAAGTAGAAGAGAAAGAGGTCAAAAGAAAAGAAGTTGGGTGTATGAATGACAAAAATATGAAGAATTGGTGGTAATTATTGGGTTTTACAAATACTAAACTAGAATCAAAACGTTCAAAATCTTCTCGTCCCATTCAACCAACGACATACTTCGAAAGTTGGTCCTGGAGTGCGGCAATCGAGTTGCGTCACGTTGCTTTTGGCAGCGTCCGCCAATCTCCCGCTCTCATTACAGCAAGTTAGTAACCTGGTCGACACTCAATTTACTAGTTGCTAAGCTGTTCTAATATACGGATTGACCTGTTTGCACTGGGAATCTTAAGATCTAAAAGCGTGAAACAAATCTTTGTTAATCGCTTTGATATTTTAATGTGGGCGAAATGATTTAAAGTTTCAGTCATTCGGTTCCAATATTTTTAACGATCTAATTGGAAAGAGCTAGTGATGTTATTGATTGCTTATTACTTACGTAGAGTATTGTACGTAAATAATAAGTGCAATCTACTATCCAGAACATCGACATCAACTACTCTTTGATGTTATTGTTAACTCGTGAATCGCTTTGGTCATATGCGTTGGTATTGGCTTGTTGTTTAGTTTTGATATTTTTTGTTGGTAGTTCAATGTTTAAATATGGGCATAGTAGTCAACGTATTAAAATCAGTCAAAGTTTTGCAATCCGAAAATTGAGCAATTGTGTAAAACTCATTTGGTTATTTTATTCACGAGTGTTTTCAAAAGCGTCGTATGATACACGTGTGTATTCATGATTGCCGTCTTCGATTCTCGTAAGATCCACACCTCGAGCCTCTGGTGTCTCAGCGGTATTCATCAACATTACACACGTGTACTATTACACTTAAAAGAACAAATAAAGTCTTTATCACTAAAATACTTTATTTAAAGAAGAAAAACTATTCTACAATCTACGAACTTTTGCTTAGAATTCACACTAATGTTCACATTGTAAACAGTAGGCAGCTTCCCCGGCTCTCACCACGGGTCGATCAGCCATGTGAGGTTATGGTATATAGTCCGACCATTTATCTGAGTCCTCGCCTGCGCGGTACAGGGGCGCGGGGGTATGACGACAAAGGGGACTGAGAGAGGTGCGGGCGGCAGGCACTTCTTTGTTTTAGTCCGCCCGCACCTCTCGCAATCCCCTATGTCGTCATACCCCCGCGCCCCTGTACCGCGCAGGCGAGGACTGAGATAAACGGTCGGACTATAATAGTGGACGTCACGCGCCGTGCTCTTGACATTGCTCTCTGACGAGGTCGCCACAACGCCTCGCTGAGCAATGTGTTCGGAGAAATTACTGAAGCGACGTCGTTGATTAAAGATTTTATTTTCGAAATTATTTGCTCTCTGCCTCCCGATGTTGTCAAGAATATTTTGTTCTTTCTCTCTTGGAGACTTTTCTTTGTGTCTTACTACATCGTGTGATTACTTTTTCACTTTGTTCACATTCTGGGCATAATCGTATAATCGTTTTAAAAAATATATTTTTAATTTGATAAAACTATTATACGACATACGGTCATATTTTGTTAAAGATGCGCTAAAAGTTCTGAAGAACCGCAACATGTCACCAATAGACAGTTTACACAAAGTAGGCGTCACGATAAATAAAATATTCCCACCTCGGCAGGGAGGGAACCTGTCGCCGTCAGCCGACGCCAAGCGCAACAAAACATTTCGTGGATTCATTAAACAAAACAATACACGCTACTTTTAGCGTTGCGTGTGGGATTCAAAACACCGTAATGCTGTAAAAATTTAAAGCTCATTGTACATTGTTATTGTTAACTGGTCCTATTAAACTAGTGAGTGACTAGTTTAAAGCACCCCATTGAATAGGTAACCTTCCGTGGAATACTAAAGCACTCTCGACACCTCATTCTCACGACACTAGACTGCAGCGCGATAGCGGCGCTCCATAGCTCTCGATGTCAAGGGTCATCTACATTTTATAGCTTCTATTTTGGAATTGACCTTTGCTATTACAAGCGTATCGTTTCCACACGAGTTCCTGGCAGGAAAACGGATGTTCCGCTTTTTCCAAGCACCGTGATGAACGCTTTCCTACAAGGTCCGTATGTGGCCATAATTTTACCACATTATCATTAATAGACATGGCGATGGCGTGTCGCGTCATGGTGGTGTGTTCGGGGTGTTTGTTTGTATGTGAGCCGGGCCGGCGGCGGTGCCCGTTAGCTCCACGCCGCTATAAGTGTAGGCTGTAGTTACGCGCGGACAGTGCGCGGTCGGCCGTGCACACCACTGGCTGGCACCGGCCTGTTCCACATTCTAAATTTTAATCGCCCTAATGGATCACACACGATAGTGCCGTGCCGTGAACCTGACCTTCGAGCGTGAATTTCCCGGTTTCGTTAAAATTTGGGAAGTCATTATGCCAGTGTTGTCGGAACGATGTGCTCAGCAGAGTCTGCAGACGCGGCGGGCGACCGTAGGCCGTAAGTCAAACCCTCCGTGACTGTCTCCGTTCTGATCTCGATCTTATCCTTCGGGAGCTAAGTTTTGTTTCGTCGCAGTGAGTCCTGAGACTGTGCTCCTGAGAATTGATTTCCTACTTCGAGTGTCGCATACTGATGTTACCTCTGACGGGAAAGTTTCCCTTTTCGGAAAGTTGCTGCCAAGGTATTATTCGTAATTATGTTAAACGGGAAGTGGTTGACATTACCATGTTCGGAATATGCATGACCTTCTGAGGATATTAAAGGTGAAGTTACAAAGGATTCCGAGGCATTGTGAGCTATTTTAATAGCAAGTCCATTTAAATAAAAGCGTGCACAATGGGTCTGTTTGATGTCATGTATGATTCATATTTCTGCTACTTCTTTTCAGAACCCTTGCCAAAAGTTCGCCTTCGTCAGTTGCGTAGGGCAGAACGCAGTTTTATCGATGACTAACATGTATCGAGTAACATTATTTAGAAGCTTACTATAAATAGACGACCTCGTTGGCGTAATGGTTACCATGCCAGACTGCCAATCCGAAGGTTTCAAGTTCGATTCCCGGCACGGCCAATATCTTTGTGCTAAACAAAGATGTTGGCCGAGCCGGCAACAGCCAAAAAATTCGGCTGTTGGTCTGGGTGTTAAATAATATGTATCTATATAAAGTATGTATGTAGATGTAGTATATCAGTTGTACAGCCATAATACAAACTAGCTAGGTTTAGTATGGGGCTAAGAAGACGTGTGTGAAATGTGTCAAAAAAAATCATAACATGACACCAGTGCAAGGCACTGATCTATCGAAATATCTTGACACAGCGTTTTTCTACCCACATGCGTGACTGACATAAACATATAGTTTTTGTTTATGATATCCAGAGGATATCGCACCGTGTGAATCAGACCGCTGTTCGCGGGCTGTGGGCGGTGGGTAACGACCCGAGGCTCCTCACGAGGACTCGCCAGGTCAGCTTCATCATATGGCTATTGGTCCATTAACACCGATATTGAAACTGTATATTCACATCCAATCAATTCTTGCCGTGTAAGGCTAGATATGCCGGTTTTATGATCTCTTTCCTTTGTACATACAATTATATGAAACTTTCCCTATAAATGAAGAAGTCCACATTGTTGTTTTTGCTCATCGTAACATGACTTTTTTGTTAAGTTCAACATGTATTTTCACTTTGTAACAGTCATGGTGGCGAATATAAGTAAATTCTTTTTTTACACGCTTTCTATTAGCTTCACCTGTATGTTTGTATGATTGTTTGAAACCGACTTCTTTGGGCGCGATTTTGACCCACTTTAAACGGCCAGATTTCGTTCAAACTTTGTAGATTTATTGAGGACCGATGACAATACACTAATTTGATAAAATTATTCCATTTTTTGTATTTTTGTTTGTATGTTTGTTTGTAACCGACTTCTTTGGGCGCGATTTTGACCCACTTTCAACGGCCAGATTTCGTTTTCAAATTTTGTAGATTTATTGAGGACCGATGACAATACACTAATTTGATAAAATTACGGGTTTCTATAAAAAGCGTGTTTTTTAGTTTTTGTAAACTATTATTATTTATTGTGTCAGGTACTGTAATTCATCCTCAATTCGTTAGTACGAGTACAAGCTAAGGTCGTGAGATCTTAATAGAAGTCAAGATAATTTTGCACGCTCATTCGTTCGGCTCATTAAATACGATGCTGTCGCTTTTCATTCCAGCAGGTCGCCAGTTCAAATTCATTTTCACTTTTATTGCTCTTAAGACTTAGCCGAAGTCACTGAAGTTATGATTATTTTATATTTTTTATAATTCTAACTATAATAATAATAATTGATTAATCAACGCCTTAGGCGATATATTTGTGTGTATTTTTGTACATTCAATTTATTGATTAGATTAGTGTCGGTTCAATAGAACCGCTTAGTTGCCAGCTAAGTGCTCCTAAATCACTTAAAATATATTTGGAAAAGTTCGCGAATCTGACTGGCTACTGTAGCTGTTCTATCCTCAGTTCTTGTTTGCAAAAAAATTCATGAGATTTCAGTAAGAATGCCATCAAGAGGTTTGATGTCATCACTGATATGCATTTCTATGTTTATTGTGTCATATCTACAATTTCAAAATTGTGCTAATTCTAGTAAATAGGAAGCTACATTGTCCATTACTCGAGGACAATGTAGCTTCCTATTTACTAGAATAGGAAGCTACATCTGGTTATAGGCTATATTTTGTATCTCTTTGAGACTTCGATTATTTTATAACGCTTAATATAAACAATACTATATTATATTGTTTTACTAAGTGCATTCGTAAGTTGTAAATGCAGTCGGCATGCGATTGCAGTAAACGCGATCTGATATCCGCGCGGCCGTACCTTCGGAAAAGCCTCGTAAGTCAAGAATGCAAGTGCTGTGTTCCTGGATAATACATTCCGATAAGGAATGCGGGGCAGACCATGTTTGTTAACTATAGGTAGTCGATGTTTCTTTACGACATTCATCTTCGTCTGCCGATTGTATAGCATTAAATCCATTATGAATGTCGGATAGGTAGACTACTACAACATGACCACCAATTCAGATAGAGCACAGCTAGAACCATATCTAATCTCAATGGCCAAATAAATATTAATAATAACGATTTTCATAGAATCTCATATACTAGTATAGATGTTTTAATAGGGTTGTTGTTTTGATTCATCGATGACCTGAATGGCTAAATATTGATCCCTATCAACGGTTGTCAAGAGAACCGTTGCTATGCGTTTGTTTCTTACGATTTTAGTTTTTTCGTGATTTTCTCGTTTAGGTTCTTCTTGTTGTTTACTGCTAGTATTATTGTGGATATTAGTTCATTTTAAATCTAGTATTGGCGTTTTAGCCGAATTCGATCTTGTCAAATTCATACAGTTCTCCAAGTGTTTGTTGACTTAGGTCATGGTCCTGTCCTGAATTGTTCTGTTTTGACCTAATTTTAAAGTTGATACTTGTGCAAACTTACTCGTAGTTAAGGTTCATATGGAGTGTTGCTGGGTCAGGTATAGCGTAAATGCAAATTAATTAACTAAAGTTATTACACCAAGGCCTGCCACGAACTCATATATCAAAACTGTTAATTAAGTGTTTGTAACATTAGGCAAGACTTATTTCCATACCTTATTCTAATAAAGTAAAATAATTAGATTCTTACAAGAAAAGCTTTTACGTTTAGCACTATTTTGGTTTTTGTGATTCACGTTTTATTCGTGTAGAAAATATTTAAATGTGTGCACCATTGTCAAGTTCATGAATATGTCGAGTTGAGCTTTGGTGTATCGATTTAGTCGGCTTCAAAGTTGGTGACGTCAGATATCCATTTTTCATTAGTGAGCGTCCGGACAAAGGCACCAGCGCCATTAATGGAACGGCCATTATTTAACCATTTCAGTATATTGTCCAAGCTATCGTCGTAATTGATGCCAGTCGCGCACATGACATGGACTCGCAAGGACTTTCCGACTCTCCCAGACGTTATCGCTCCAGATGACGTAAATCCAGTATTGCACAACTCGCGCGATTAAATCCCAAATTCGTACAATGCATCTGCGACCGTGTCCGACATACGAGCGTCACGGTTCACCGCCTTGAGTACGGAAAGAGGTCCTAATATGGCGCGCGCAGATCGCCTTGCGCCGACGCATGCGCCGCCATTCCGAGCGATCACTCTACTTAGAGCACATGTCGCGGTCAAATAAATAAATCTTATGATGGTATCGAACTCCGAGTACCTAAATTTAATGGTACCTGACTCGGAGTAAGAATGTGTTGCTCCTGGTTGCGCTGGCGGCGCCGGGTCGCCGACTCAGCGGAACCTGCCGCTCCACAGGGGGCGTTCGAAAAACATGCCTTACCTAGCGAGGATCCTCCGGTCCAAGAGAAGAAGCCTAAGCCACGTAAGAGAGCTTCGATTCTTCTAAAGCACTATTACGTTTGTATAGGCTCGTGTATTCGCTTCTTGCACTGTTTCGTTTGGCGTCTTATTGATGATATCATTTCAAACGTTTTGTTCATTTACGTAGTTGGGTATAGTGTGATTCATGAATTGAGATGTTGGATTGCGTTTTTTTTTGTGTGAATTTAAGAAGTATCTGTCTAATATATAATAGGAGTATATGTACAGTTACATATGTTATATATGTAACTGTACATATACTCCTATTATATATTTATTACACTAAAAATAATAGAAGTATACACTCCTGTTTGTCTACAATATTAAGTTGGCAGAAATTAATGCATTATAACTGTACTTATTCTGCGATCGTATCGATTCTAAATCCTCACTCCCACTCGCATTATGCTAATTTAGTTTGCTATTCGTTGTAGACAGACAGCTGATACAAATTGGATTCCTATTGCTAAACATATGTATGAATAAGATTGCTATAGAACTTTAAAAAAATGTTCATGTAACTATATTACAATTTTAAAAAAACGTACTACATATCCACTTGTATGTTGAAACACCAGCTCCCGGTATATAAATACATTTTCGCCGCAACTGTTGACATACCGGGAGCCGGTGTTGTTAAAACTAAAACTTGGAACTTGGACTTTTTTAAAAAGATAATACAGAATGGGCTAATGTCATTCAACATACGAACGGATAAATGAAAGGTCAATTTATTATTGACGACCTCGTTGGCGTAAAGGATACCATGCCGGACTGCTAATCAGAAGGCTCCGGGTTCGATTCCCTGCCCGGTCAACATCTTTGTGCTTAACTAAATTTGTTGGCTGTGGGTCTGGGTGTTAAATATGTTTTTATATATAATATGTATGTATGTATATGTAGTATATCAGTTGTGTTAGCAATCATAATACGAGCTAGAAATGGTTCAGTATGGGGCTAACCAGCCGTATGTGAAAGTGTCCTAATATAAATATAATCTTATATATAAAATTTCCGTGTCACAGTGTTTGTTACCGTACTCCTCCGAAACGGCTTGACCGATTTTTTCCAAATTTTATATGCGTATTCAGTAGGTCTGAGAATCGGCTACTGTGTATTTAGTTTTTTTTTTTATTAAGGTAAAAAAACGTTTGCCGGATCAGCTAGTATATATATAATATTATTAAGTTTACTAACCGAATTAACAAGTTGTGTGACCTCCTGACGTGCAGCGTCGAACGTTGCAGCGCCGTCCCGCGTGACGCGCAACAACCAGATGCGCGCGTCCAACGTGGCGTACACGAACGGCCACGGCGGAGACACGACGGGGCGGCGCGGCGCTGAGAACGTGCCGCCTGCGCCGCAGCCGCCGCCGCACCAGCCCAACCCCAGGGTCACGCAGCAGGTAATCTCTTTCAGCTGTATCACAGAATAATAACTTGTACTTCGTACAGAAGCTTCACTTCGCAATGGTTTTCAAAGAAATATGAACTTAATCTGATAAACAATATGATTTAATTTAGCTCGCGGTCCAGTCGAGGACGTGATGATTTTTGTACCTACCAATTTCTTTTCAAAGGAATATGGGCCTTAATTCACTATGCTACGGTTCATAATACGTTGTACATGGTTATACGTAGTACAAGTTATTATTCTGTGGTATTGGAAGAGCCACATAGATTGACCCCTTGCTAGTGGCCGCCGCCCGTAGGTATGTTTTTAACACCTACACGCGGAGTGACACAGGCCTGGCTGTATGATGTATGAGCTTGAGAAACAGGAGTGTATGGGTTAATGCAGGGTCTAATGAAAATAGGTTCTAAGAAGTAAGACAGCACTGGATATAAGGCGCGACGTGTCGCTGAGGGCACACTGGTAGCGGGTGCTTCGCATGTACCTGCACTGTACAAGCGTGCCTAACGAGACTGCCACTCGTAGGTCGTTCTCTACATGTGTTGTGCCGAAAAGTGGGACCAGTCAAAAGTTCGTTAAACTATTAAAAACATTAAGGGGGATAGACCAAGCAAAGCTATCGATAGCAAGGAAATGGACCCTGGACGCTGGAACTGAAGCACAATATTCATGATACGGAGAGACGGTTATTTACTTTACTTGACAATCTATTACTCTGTTTTATATATGGCACTTGACTTGCTCTTGAACGCAACTCACCTGATGTTAAGTGATGTTGCGTCCGTCCTAACATGGAGCGCGATTGTCTATTTAGAAACCGTCTCACTCTTACGCCCTGAAGACGAGTGTGGTTATAGCCTAGTTGGAAACCTAAATAAAAGTAGAAGCGTAACAATTAGTGCGGGTTTACGGGTCTGCTTACCAACCTTCCCAAGCCCACCACTCCTTCTCCCTACCAACCTTCTCCCTAAGACCTCCCCTCCCCCCCTTCCGTTTCCAGGTGCCCACGTCGGGCGGGCGGTCGCGCGCCGGTAGCACGCCGAGCGCCGCGTGCGTGCAAAACATCACGCCGTACGCGTCGCATGCGCAGCGCAGGAATCATAAGGAGGTCGCTTCACCTGTCCTACTTCGACACTAGTTCTCTGTAATCCGCTCGTTCCTGCTAGATGTAGCTAGCAGGAACGAGAGGGTTCGTTCCTGCTAGATGTAGTCAGTTTAGAGTATTGCTTGATTGGACTACGGTTGCATAGCTTTAGTCAGTAATTAATTATGTCGGTTAAAATTATGTTGGTTCTTACACGGAAATGAATGATTTTCATGGAAAAAATAAGTTTTAATGGGATATTGTAGAAATTCAATTCAATTAATATATGAAACCTGTAGTAATTATAAAGTTTCTGTAAGTTGTTTACTAAGTATTTCACGTACAGATGGCGCAGCTACAATAAATGCAAAATAATAGCAAATAAAAAGTTACTTCAGTTATTTTAACCATTGTAATTAACCATGTATATGACCAATGTAGCGTGGGTTTTAGTGCCTTGAACAGCATTGCAGTAATAACTGTTTGACCGGACGAGTAGATAATAGTTTGCGAACTGTTCAGAATGTGCTTGCTCTTTGGGGATTAGAGACATTGCTGTAAGTTATATTTTATTTTTTATCAGACTTTAAAGTATTGAAACATACTAAGAAAACATGCTTAAAAAATGTAATATAAGCCCAAAACTATAGACTATTTCATAGAGCTGAAATTCTGACAGTAGAGTCACGGTTTGTGTGCCTTTATAATTTGTTTCGTCGGTGTCGTGATATACATGACTTTGTACCATAGAAAGTCTGACTTGCTACCGTGCGTGTTTATAAAAATCAAGTCTTCAATATTTCTTCGTTTATATGAATATAAATACTTGCTCTCCGTTAAAACAGTTTTTTCCGCCAATAAAGCTGGACTTTCCTTCAATAAAGCTGAAATTTCCGTCAACAATGCTGGACTTTCCATCAATAAAGCTCGACTTTACGACAACAAAGCTCGGCTTTCCGTCAGCAAAGCTGGACTTTCCGTCAACAAAGCTGGACTTTTCGTCAACAAAGCTGGACTTTCCATCAACAAAGCTCGACTTTTCGTCAACAAAGCTCGACTTTCCGTCAACAAAGCTGGACTTTCCATCAACAAAGCTCGACTTGCCTTCAACAAAGCTGGGCATATATCAACAAAGCAAAACTTTCCGTCATCAAAGCAAAACCTTCCATCAACAAAGCAAAACTTTCCGTCAACAAAGCAAAACTTTCCGTCAACAAAACTGGACTTTCCTTTAGCAAATCCCTTGTAATGTTTCAGTTCAGCGCGAGCGTGGTGGCGTCAAGCGCGCGGCCGGCGGGCGTGTCCTCCACCGTGTCGGTGCCTCACGCGGTGGCCTCGGGCGCCGTGCGACGCTCCAATGTCGTCAAAGAAGTAGAACGGTTGAAGGAGAACAGAGAAAAGAGGCGGCAACGGCAGGCGGAGCTTAAAGAGGAAAAGGTATTTATAAAACAAAATTAATTTAGCATAAGCAGCCAGCAGCACTATACATTCCCACTGCTGGGACTCGGGGCCTTCTCTCACTAGGAGAGAGATATAGGTTATGTAAGTGTTTGCTTCAGTGAACTAGTTTATTCTTTTTAAGCTTACTTAGAAGAAACCTGTTTACTGTTGATTTGGCGGCATTACAGTGATACTTCTCTGGAAATAGAGAATTATAAACTTTCAAAGTTTTCAACATTCGGCATTTTTTTGGTGATGGCCTTCTTGGATTTAATATTTATTATAATATATGTATTCTTGTATATTGTGACATATAACAAAAAAATAATTAATTCGCCATTTTGTAGCGGTGGCCAATAGGTCCAATAAGGACCTATTTTCACCAAACATACGAATATTTAAGAACACTCTACTAACGCACCATCAGACAGTTATACACATACGCACACAGACCAGTCAAACTTATAGCTCCCGTGGTTTTTTGTCGGAGGTTAAAAAAATAAATGACAATGATGTTTACGTATTCCAGGAAGCCCTAATGAACATGGACCCTGGCAACCCGAACTGGGAGTTCCTGGCGATGATCCGCGAGTACCAGGGGAGCATAGACTTCCGCCCGCTGACGGGCAACGAACCCGTCGAGGACCACCAGATCACCGTCTGCGTCAGGAAGCGGCCGCTCAATAAGAAGGAGTGCAATAAAAAAGAGGTAAGTGATACCAGGGAAACAGAATACTAGAGAGGATTGCTGATTCCCATATATACCCAATAAAGCGTGGCGCGGAAGATTGCCATAATTACCGATGAAACCTAGATGGCGCTGCAAATGCGTGCAGCACAGCTGCCGCCAAATTCCGCAACGCGCTGCAGTCGCATAGTGATATGATGATAGTAAATTGCGGAACTCGAGTGAAGTCGTTTCAAGAAAATACGAATAGATGGCGCTACGTGTATAAACCTATATCAAATGATACACGTAGTACGATTTTCAACAAGAGGTTGAGCGTCTTTTATATTTATTTGTCTTTGTGAAAAGGTGTTTATTGGCTTAGACCAAAGGCGTTTGGGTATTTGAATTTTTCTCAATTTATTTGTACCATTTAAAAAAAAACTCGTCCTAAAGTAAATTATATTTAAAAGTATTTATAGAGGCTATATCGAGGTGGTACAGTTTATAAAAAATATTTGACTTTTAGAGCTACATATATGCATATTATACCCTATTATCACCATTAGAGTTATATGCATAAGTATACCCAGAACAGTTTACAAGGTTTACATATACCTAGGCAATTTGTTTGTGGTACATCTGATCCAGTTTCCGTTTATTCCTCCAGGTGGACGTGATCAGCGTGCCAACGAAGGACCAGATGATAGTCCACGAGCCCAAGAACAAGGTGGACCTCACCAAGTATCTGGAGAATCAGAAGTTCCGCTTCGACTACGCCTTTGACGACTCCTGCACTAATGAAGTGGTTTACAAGTTAGTTTTTAATGTATATACTAGAGTTATTAACAATGTTGTAAGGCTCTCAGCACCCGAAGTCAGGTAAAATAATTGGCTAAGTGCGAACCGGCTCGTGCAAGGGTTCCGTACCATTATCTTTAAAAAATGCTTAAAATACACGTTTGTTGTATGAAAGCTCACCTTAAATATTTATATCATTTTAATTGATTTTAAAAATTATTTATGAGGTTAATTCATAATTAAGTATACCGCGAATTTTGAGTAGGCCAAATGTCATTATCAAGATCGAATAAAAAATTGCTTAAATTTACGCTTGTTGTATCTTGAATTTTATTTTTATTTTATTTCGAAAGATTAAAGGCTCTGCCCATCGTTGGATATCTAACCTATAGAGTATCTATATTATCTGTGAAAATGTTGAGTCTCTAACTGCTACCGTGCTGCTGTACTGATCGACGCAACAGTATTCTACAATGTAACATGTTTGTAGTAATAAACCAAAATAAATAATAGTTAAAAAAAACTTAAAAACACGCTTTTTATAGAAAACCGAACTAAAAAAAATATCAAATTAGTGTATTGTCATCGGTTCTCAATAAATCTACAAAGTTTGAACTAAATCTGGCCGTTTAAAGTGGGTCAAAATCGCGCCCAAAGAAGTCGGTTACAAACAAACATACAGGTGAAGCTAATATAAAGCGGGTAAAAAAAAACGGAGTTTAGTAAAGCGTTGTTTGTGTGCTCACATTCCAGATACACAGCGAAGCCGCTGGTGGCGACGATATTCGAGGGTGGCATGGCGACGTGCTTCGCGTACGGACAGACCGGCTCGGGCAAGACGCACACCATGGGCGGAGACTTCCAGGCCAGTATCATACATTAGTGTCGTGGGTTCCATCCCCGCCAATGACCTCGAGCTTCCGGTGAAGGAAAACGTCGTGAGGAAATCATAGCATGATGGTAGAGCATTTTCTAGAGCTCGCCTGGCTAGCAACCACCCTAAAGTTGAAAAATCTGTCGCCAAGCACATAACAGTGGTCCGGCAGCTTCGTTGATAGTCTGTGAATTTCAGAAAAGGCATGATCCATTGTGGCGTAATGGTTACCATGCCGTACTGCCAATCAGAACGTTCCGGGTTCCGGGAAATAAATTTGTTGGCTGTGGGTCTGGGTATTCAATATGTATTTGTATAAAATATGAAAGAAAAATAGTTTATTGTGCACACAATTATTTTAACTATACACACATATACAGTAATAAGTTTGTGCACAAAAGGAGCAGGTTCAGCATAATGCTGTGAGTACACTCAGTACTCCAACGCTGGTTTTCAACCTGCTCCTTTACACACAACAATTAAACTCACACACTCATGTATTTATGCATAAGCAGTATATCAGTTGTGTTAGCTACTGTAACTTTTTTTTTTTTTTTTTTATCCATGATAGGTTAGCGTTTCACTACAAGAGTTCTACTTTTGAAGGCCCCCGGATGATACCTCTCAGGAAACAGAGACTCAGGTAGTGAGTTCCAAAGCTTCGCAGTCCTAACAATAAAGGTCGACGCAAAGCGTTTTGTACGAAAGTTTGGAACTTGTCTGTATCGGTGTCTCTTTTACACTAACACAAACTAGAAACGGTTCAGTATGGGGTTAACCAGCCGTGTGTGAAATGTGTCCTAATATTGATATGTTTATTGACTGCAGGGTAAGACGCAGGACTGCAAGAAGGGTATATACGCGATGGCGGCGCGCGATGTGTTCGCGTACCTCCGCTCGCCCAAGTACAAGCCGCTCAACCTCATCGTGTCTGCATCCTTCTTCGAGATATACTCCGGGAAGGTAACTAGAAAGAAGAACTTGCTGATGAAATATTTAGTTAACAACGATCATGCCAGTATGATTAGCTTTATAATGTTCAAACTTCAAAACCGTCCATTGAATCTAAAATTGATTCAGATTTATTCCAAAGCTGGTCATGGCATATTTAAAGAAAAATATTATCTGTGTTTTTAGGCAGATGAAAATTAAAGAAGATAAATAAAGAAATATCTGAGACAATTAAGAAAGAAAGAACTGGTTTTTAACTTAGTTGACATTAAAATAGGTTTATTTTCAAGTATCAGCCACATTGATGCTGAGATCAGACTACAACGTAGGCCACAGCGCTGCCACATTTACATGCCTTGAATATAATAGGTAGTCAAATTACAATGTCAAATTATAAATGACAATGTCAATAGGGCAAGTCAAATTATAAATTACTATGTCAATCTTAATAACTGTCTTACAGCTAGCGTCAGTTCTATTGTCCATATTTATAAATATATTTGTTAAAATTAAATTATATAAATGAACATTCTGTCAGTTGCGCTGTCATGAACTCATTCAGCGAATAGAATGGATTCTTTTCAAAAAATTAAAATGCTAAAAACACCTTGTGTATGTTGCAGGTGTTCGACCTGCTGGCGGACAAGGCGAAGCTGCGCGTGCTGGAGGACGGCAAGCAGCAGGTGCAGATCGTTGGGCTCACGGAGAAGGTGGTCGACAATGTGGACGAGGTGCTCAAGCTCATACACCACGGGAACGCCGCCAGGACCTCGGGACAGGTGAGATGGTGCAGCCAGCGGTACAACACCTAGTAATAAAACTAACTGTTAGACCACGCCCATGCACGCATGCACTGCACTGGACGACCTCGATGGTGTAAAGGTTACCATGCCGGACTGCTAATCAGAATGTTCCGGGTTTGATTTCCGGCCCGGTCAACATCTTTGTGCTTAACTAAATTGGTTGACTGTGGGTCTGGGTGTTAAATATGTATTTATATTTAATATGTATATGTAGTATATCAGTTGTGTTAGCAACCATAGTACGAACTAGAAATGGTTCAGTATGGGGTTAACCAGCCATGTGTGAATGTAGAAAAAAAATAAACTGCATGCTTACAAAATGAAATTGAAACGGTGGCTCATTAATAGATCGTTTTATTCTTTTGACGAATTTGTTACAAATTATACATATATATGACATTTATTGTATTTTTATGACATTACGTATTTAATAGACAATTTTATTATTTTATTATTATATAATGAGCTAGGTATTTGATACCGTATTTACATATTTTAAATTTCTAACATGTAATATTCCTTATTAAGTTATTACCAATAAATTAACTAACCATATTTGGTTAATGTTTCAAGTCAGAAAACACGAAAGCAGAGCGCACGAGTCCCACCCGGCGTTAAAGTTAACGGGCACACGAGTGCGCGAAGGGTCGTCGCTTCTATATGCTAAAATGTTGATATTAAATCCCTCTAGTAACAATACTAAAAAAAATATGTATTTTATGTTTCATATGTATTTTTTGTACTTATTACAAAATAACGGTTTCTTTCTATTTAGCTACGCTTATTTTTGCATTAGTTTTACCTTTGTTATTGTAGGTAGATAGATAGTTCTTTATTGTCACATACATTTGTTGTTAAATTAACAAAAAAACGAAAATCACAACCTGCCTGCTCAGACTGAAATGGTAACCTGTAAAGATAGAAAATCGTTAAATAGGATGTTTATGTTTCAGACAAGCGCAAACTCGAACTCGTCGCGGTCGCACGCCGTGTTCCAAATAATAGTGCGGTCGCCCGGCATGCACCGCGTGCACGGCAAGTTCTCCCTCATCGACCTCGCGGGCAACGAGCGCGGGGCCGATACCTCCTCCGCTAACCGACAGACGCGTACGTATACACAGATACAGTCTACACGGATACTACACCGGCATGCACCACATCGACCACGCGCACTGAGCGTGGCGCTGACGTCATGGATGGTTGGATAAACGTATGGATGGATGGTTGCATAAACGTATGGATGGATGGTTGCATAAACGTATGGGTGGATGGTTGCATGCATGGTTGGATGGACGTGTGGATGGATGGTTGTATGAACGTATCGATGGATGGTTGGATGAACGTATTGATGGGTGGTTGGTTGAACGTACGGATGAGTGGATGGATGACCGTTTGGGTGGGGTTGGATGAACGTATGAATGGATGGTTGGATTTACGCATGGATGGATGTATGTATGGAAGGCTGTATGGCCCTGGATTTCAAGGGAGTTACATTTTATCCCGGATTAACATGTGTATCATCGCAGCTAATACCCTAAGTTAATATTGAAATAAGCATATAGTTGTTCGTCCGCAGGCATGGAGAGCGCAGAGATCAACAAGTCTCTGTTGGCGCTAAAGGAGTGCATCCGCGCGCTCGGCATGAAGGGCAACAACCATCTGCCCTTCAGAGTGTCCAAACTAACGCAGGTCAGTTTGTTAACTTATTTATCAACTTTTCTTTCGGAAATTCTCGAAAAACAACCCTACAGTAATTTAGATTATATTACTGTACTTTGTCAGTGCGAATCTAAGTGATGCGAGGACGGATCAGTTACCTCCTCTGAAATAGATCTGGTCGACGTTGTCGAAACCGCTATAGACATTCAATACGATACAAGAATACATTATTGTACACCAAAAACAAACAAAAACAATAAGTGAAAAAAATAAACTGTTCCAGCAATTTTGTTGCACAATAGGCGGCCTTATCGCTTGTAGCAATTTCTTCCATGCAACCTTTGTATGGAAAAAACAACAAGTCAAATCAAATTTTTTTTATTGGCACATCAGTAAATTTGTTACAAACATATAAATTAAAGGAAAAAAAGAATGTATACAAAAAAGAGTACATTTACATTACTTGAACAGTTGATCATCATCATCATCATCATCAGCCTATATCTACCCACTGCTGGGTATAGGCCTCCTCTCTCTTATGCCAGTAAATACGATCTTGTGCTCCACGGACCCTTAGCGTTCCCTCTATGGACCGGATGTCGTGATGAACTGTTGATAGGCTAGGCTTATAGCCTGTAATATAGACAGCTGTACTTACCCTAAATTACACTCATAATAATTACCTGATTGTATTCAAAATATTTTACACATTTTATTTAGAATTAATGAAAATATAGACAAAACAAAACATCATCGCATCAATAAAGTATGTTCCCGGTTCACTGTGCAGGTGCTCCGCGACTCGTTCATCGGCGACAAGTCCCGCACGTGCATGATCGCCATGATCTCGCCGGCGATGTCGTCGTGCGAGCACTCGCTCAACACGCTGCGCTACGCCGACCGCGTCAAGGAGCTCGGCACGTCGGACCCGAGCCGCGCGCGCGCCGACTCGCCGCACCAAGACGTCGACATGGAGGCCGACCGGGACGACCTGGCGCATCTACGGTCGCTCAACGTGAGTTCTCACTCTTACCTTGCTGTTTCATGTATAGGAACATCAGTGATGAGGCTCGATACAATTAACCTTCTGTTTATAACCAAAGGGAACATCAGTGATGAGGTGCATTAGGATGGATATTGGTGGCGATTCAGCGGCACACACGACTAAACTAAATTTAAAGAAGCCCCGTCTCTTTTCATCTTAGGTGGTTAGAAAGAGACGGTACGTTCTGAAACACAGACAAAACAACTAAAATCATGTCAAATATGGAAAATGTAGGTAGTTTTAGAGGTGATACAAGTGAGTGCGGACTAAAGTCGCCTATATTTTCTACATTTGACGTAATTTTAGTTGGTTTGACTATGGTGCGGAACGTGTCGTCTCTTTCTGGCCAACTAAGATGAAAAGAGACGGGGCTTTTTTAAATTTAGTTTAGTCGTGTGTGCCGCTGAATCGCCACCATTCTCTTCAACCTTACTTTGCAACAAAGGTGAAGTTCAATACAATGAACATTCTGTTCAACCGTGCCATAAATAAAAGTGCAAATGAAGTCTGTTAAAAAAGATAGAAATAAACCAAGACAACATTAATGATCAAAAACAAACAGCATTAAAGATTAGTTAATAAAGTAAAACAATTTCACGCAGGACCGGCCGCTATTAGACACGGTCAAACCTGGGAAACGCGCCAACACGTGTATTGTTCGTGTTTCAGGAAGGCGACATGTCCGCGGAGATGTACAACTTCCACGAGGCCATCGACGAGCTGCAGCGCGCCGAGGAGGAGGTGCTCGACAACCACAAGGCCATCTCCGACTACATGCAGCACGCCCTGCAGCGCACCGCCGAGCTGCTCGCGCTCACCCGGGACGTGGACTACGATCAGGACGGTGAGACTATACTGTCCGTGCTGCGTGCACTAGCTCGCCCAGCTCCGACTACATTGAATACGGTTCCGGTAGCCTCTGCCAATCGTAGGAGCCGACGAAATGGGGATTTGTGGGCTCTTCATCTTATATATAAAATTTCCATGTCACAGTGTTTGTTACCGTACTCCTCCGAAACGGCTTGACCGTTTTTTTCCAAATTTTATATGCGTATTCAGTAGGTCTGAGAATCGGCTACTGTATATTTAGATTTTATTTTTTTATTAAGGTAAAAAAACGTTTGCCGGGTCAGCTAGTATGATATATAAGCACAGGGTTGATGACAGCATGATCTGACCCGTGTCGCTTGTCAAGGAAGGGAGAAGAGACGAAAACATGAGTGCGGGGGGTTCTGGTGCATTCGATACGACATCCCAGAGCCTCCCTTCACAGCACATGGGAGGGCCACCGGGGGGGATTTTTAGTGAGTAGGAATCTCACATACCCCGACTGCATCCCAGTTGGGGATCTATGAAGATTGTACCCCCTCGTAACAGGTTACAAGGTGACTGTCCAAACTCGGATATTACAGGTGTTACAGAATACAGACATTTATTGATAAATAAATATTTACAGGTCAAGATACAAATATAAAAATATAATTAATTACCATAAGCGGTACTCGTATCATTTTTAAATTCTCTAAGAGAATAATAAGATTTGCCGACTAAAAATTGTTTCAATTTGGTTTTTAATATAGAGACAGAAGCTGCATTTCTTATACTACTAGGTATTTTATTATATAGCTTAGGGCCACAAATGTAAACCGATTTTTCAAATTTGGCTATCGAGTGGGCAGGTGTGGTGTGGCGAGCCTGTCCTTCCACCTAGTGCCGTACTGATGGGATGCTCCCTGTGCGGTAAACTCCTCAGGATGAGTCCTCACAAACATACATACTTGGAGTAATAGGATGCTCGGTACGGTGAGGATTCCTAGCTCAGAGAAATGCGGTTTCGCAGAGACATCCCATTTTACTCCGACTATAGCGCGGACGGCGCGCTTCTGTAGTATGAGCACACGCTCCGCGTCGGCCGCGTCCCCCCACAGCTCCGCTCCGTACGCGAGTATGGAGTGATACGCGAGTATGGTTTGTTTGGTTGTGATGTGAGTGTAGTGAGGTGGCTACAGCGCGGCGTGTTCGCAGGCTGGGGGTGGCGCGTGAAGCGGGTGCGATTCCTCGCGAGCAACCGCCTTGGCAACAGAAACCGCCGGATCATAGGTACACGGCGACACCGCGCGCTCGACACTATCGAAGATATTATCATATTTGACCTCTATAGATAACGCAAAAGATTCTACTCTTAATTGATTGATGAAATTTAGACTTTACGGCTCTTTGATTTGCAACGTAAATTGTATAAACTCTGAAATAGTCTATTCAGTACGGAATCTTTCGAACAGATATGTCTAAATCTATTTTGCCTGTTTTACTTTTGAAACCAGCTAATGAGATATGGTGGAGTAATAGATGAATTTTATTTTTACTTAAAGCGCACTTCCGGTCGCACGATTTTGTAACTAGGACATAGTATAATTTAAAACGGTAAAGAACTGGGTAAAGGATAAGATTGCAAAATGAAGAGTCTCAAAGTTGTCCAGCAAAATGTTTATTAACCTCTTTTATAGTGTCAAGTGAAAATCGCCTTCAGTGAAATATTCACTATATTGCGGTCTTAATTAAATTGGTTTCATGTCGTATCATCGCTTCCAAAAATAATGAATATGCAAAAAAATAATGCCAACGCTGTCGCTCACGGGAAGTTGCGGGACTATTTGTTTTTATTAATGATCATTTTAATGTTACATTTTCAGCTTTAGGGTTATTGATATAAGGTCCATTTTAAAACTAAATTCTAATATGTGTCGATCATTTATAACACGTGGATTGGCTGTATTAAAAGGTAAGGTGTATGTATTTCTTCGGGATTGAAGAAATCTTATAACTCTCGATACAAATAGAAACAAAATACGGGGTTAATAGTGGCTAACGCAGTTTGGTAAATTTAATGGTAATCCATCCTTAACTATCTAAATAATATTTTACACATTGATTTATAAAAAAACAGATATTGCGTGATATAGCTGTGTAACCCTGTGTTTTTATTAGATAAGCATCATTTAACAAGGTTTCAGGGAAAGATAACATGTGGAATATGTAACAGCTTGTCTCTCTCACACGTTTCTCGATTTTGTTGGCATGTTTGTGACGTCATAATGTTGCACGTTTCAGCGTACGCGACGCAGTGGGAGGAGCTACTGAACGAGCAGCTGGCGGTGCTGGCGCAGGCGCGCGACCTTGTGGCCGAGTTCCGCGCCAAGATGACGCAGGAGGAGCACATCTCGCGGCACATCCAGCCGCGACACCACTAGCCCCGCCCCCCGCCGCCGCCTCCCGCCACCCGCCGCGCCCGCACGCCGGCTTGGGGGGATAAGGTCACGTCACGCCTACCTCGCTACCTGGCATTAAGAAAATGAAGTGATTCACGGTTCGTGAATCGCGGACATTATCATTAAAGAATCACGTGTATGGTCCTTCGAGCCGGATGAAATACGTGACGAATAAAAATAGTTTCGCAACTATTTAAACCGTGACCGTTTAGAGTAGACACGTACCTTATCCTTGTAATCCTGTATGTGATTCTTTGTTATTTCGTTCGTCGATGAAACCGAGATCGAATAGCGGCTTTCAATTGTAAATAATCTTTGCATTTATTTAAAAAAAATATGTTTTTTCTCAAAATTATGTTTGGCTAGATAGTAATGTCGCGGGAGGGTGGGCTGTCGCCGGGTTGCAGTCGATCAGTATTGCGGGGTCGTTGTGAAAGAGTAGTGTGTAGCTGGCCTACCGAGTACCGCCTGCATTCGTCTCGCTCGCACGCGCCTCGCCGCGCCCGGGACGGAAAGAGACTGTTTAATGTAGGATGTGTTGCACAAAGAGATTACTGTCCCCTCGCATTGCTCTCTTGCTACTAAACGGGGTTTAGCTTTAGTTGTTTTAACTAAATCTGTTGATTTAATTAGTACTGACAATGACAAATGAATGAGACACGTGATTTTATTTTCATTATAAATTTACATTGAGATTATGAAGCTGTAGAATATTTGTGTACGGTGCTTTACTACGTTTATTAGCAAAAGGGTTCTAATTTGACAACGTACATGTGACTTAATGTTCTGCCGTCGCAGATATACTGCAGAGTGCGACCAACTTATCTGAACATACAATCTGAATAAATAACATTCCGATTGTTAAATTGACAAAAACTCGTACAAACTAAGCACGGTCTTATAGTTAGCTATAGATTTGCTCAATAAAAGAAGATTTATTCATCAAACGTTTCATATTGAAAGTCGGAAATGTTGGTCGCATCACAGTAGTAATAGAAAATAAAATGTCGATATTATTATGGGTTGATGACGAATTATGTAAAATTGTAGATCAAGTAATTGTAATTTCGTTTTTTTAAACCTCATTTTCATAAGAAAATTGTAAGTAATCGAACGCATTTAACTTCATTAATGGCCTATAACGTATAAATTGTAAATATTTAGTATCGAAACGGGAGATTTTGAAGTACAAATTGGCGAGACGGTCGTTCAGTTTTTACACTTGATCCACTAAATAGATTTTAAAAAAATGAAAACTATATTCAAGGCTGATTTTTTTGCCCCATCCACTGCTCTACCAATAAACTCCATTACTGAATGAGGTTGGGTTCAAAATTCTAATTCACTTCATATTTTCAGCTTGTCATGTTTTCTTTTGCAATCACTTAGCTTAGGTGACTTTTTTGCGGCAAAACTTTTTGTAATATTAAAGTTAGTATGTCCGTCCGCTCTTAGACAAAATCTGCCTCAAATAGCAGTCATAGCAAATGTTGTAGAATAAATTTAATTCATGAAAAAATCTATACTTTCTGCCTTTAATAAGTATAGAAAATAATTCTCTATCATTATCGTTTTTGACGTGACAACGTCTTAAATTAGGTTGCGGCTGGGAGTCACTTATGAAAAAGTGTAACGCCCGGTAACGTTACGATGAGTCACCGAACGAGAGAGAGGCCCGCCGAATGCCTTGCGTCTCTCTCCCACTCAACTATGATCGTCTCGACGTACAACGTCTGCCGCGTGCTGCGCGCGCGGCAGACGTTGTCCCGTAAAACCGACTTTACAGGCAACCATTTTTTTTTTTCATTTATAAACGCATGAATATCTTCGTAAAAGTATCGGTATTAAAGTTACTATAAACAGAGTCGCCTATAGTGCGAGTATGGATCGTTGTGATTCACATATCGTTTGCTGTATCTAGGGGTAGCTTGTGTAGCTTACATGTGCTTAGCGCTAATTCTCGTGTATGACTTGTAACAATTCCTCAACGAAAGGGTTGTTGACTGGGTCATAAATAAATTATTTAGTCATGACTCAGTCAACAAATTCAGCCAATCCTAGAAATTACCAAAATTATGACTTTAGTAGATCAGACTTTCAATAAACTCTTGTTTTGATGTTTAACAATCGTATAAAGATTCCATTTTTTCAAATATCCATCACATGTAATTGCAACTTTTCTTAAAATATTTTTTTACAAAATGTGAGATAAAAGTTGTTTTTTTATTACGTTCATTGACTTAATGCACCTGACAGGACTCGAAACGGTTCGGCTGTTGTTATACTAAAATTCGAAACCATATACATACAGAAATCTAAACTTTATCCTTGAACTAATATGAAATCTGACAAAAATATTCTTCAAGAATTTCCTGACCTTTTTTTAAAATCTAGTTGATTCTATTCTAGCTGATCCTTACTTCTAGTAAAATAGGTATGTGTGCTATTTTGACAAGGACTGAATTGTATGTTAGCGCTTGTGATCTTTGGATTCGCTATTTTTTCATATATGAGTTTTTGTCGTAAAAAAGCATGACTTTGTCTTGTGTTGTCAGACAGATAATGTTGACTTAGTGCTTGTTAAATTGTAACGAGTAAAACCCAGTATCAGATAGTAGTAATGTAACGAACTGTGTCATATAATGGCTGAACAGTAAGTGATGTGGAGCGAAGCTCTGCCGAGAACTTGCCCTTACTGCCCTATTGTAGAAGATCACATAACACCAGTGAAGGTAAATTTCTATACGCAGATTTTGATGTATTTCTAATTGATATTAATATCGTAATCATCATCATAATCTAACTTTTCATCTTCATAAATATCGTAAAACGTGTTTATTGTTTAATTGTTAATAAAAATAGTAAAACTACTTAAAGACTATGGTAACTATGTAAGTTTTTCAAGTCATTTTATGTTGTTTTTTTTTTCTCTCATTTTTGTAACGCGACTTATTTGTTACGTTCTGAACGATATTAGATTTTGTGACGTTTAGCTTCTGGCTTCGCTGAAGTTTTAACTTGTTCCATGTTTCTTTCCAATATTCTGTGTGCGGTAATATTATAATTACTCAGAACACTATACAAGTCGCGCCAGTAAAGAATATATTTGAAAGTTCGCTTCCTCCTGCTCACACTCATCTAGTTACGCAAGTGAGAGGACATGAACTTTCAAATGTTTTATTTACTGACTCGAGTTAAACTGTTATTGTAATGGTTGGAAAGAAAGTAGGAGAGCGACCTTATTTTTTGAAAATTTAATTTGACTTTAATTTACAATAAGTATCGCAAGTACTTATTGTTACTTGTTTTGGTGCTTGAACTAGATATTGCTTGTAATAATTGAGAACAGCTTGGTCATTAAAATTGTACTTGTTTGCTTAAGTATGGTTTTATTTGGCTCCGGGTTTGTATTAATGGCTCAAATCCCTACAGTGCTGCCAGATTTCTAAAAAAATAAGCTGTATTGAACCTCGACCATTAAAGAGAAAAAACGTCCGTATAAAATAAATATAACAAATAAAAATGTAAACTGGTGAAATAATTTGACATAAGATTTGAATATCTGTAAAGAGGTGTTGAGGTTGACCTGGAGGCGAACTACAAGTATATGTATACTGAAGCTTACGGAGGAGTTTAGATAGCGCTTATTAATTAATAAAATAAAAATAATTAAAGTATGAAACGTTGATCGGTACTCTGTATCAGAGCCTGCGCCGATGTACTGATGGAAATCTCTCTTATTATAATTATTGTACGTTTGTTTTTGTATTGTAATAAAATATTGAGATTGTAACTTTTATTTTAGCCCCGGAATGTATTGGTTTGTGAAGAGTTCGCGTAAAATGGCCAAGTGCAGGAGTTCGGCGGGCTCTAGTTGTCTAGTTAAATGCTTTATTGTAATAAACATATTTTAACATCGCACATGATAATAAATTAATCGAAATTGATTTATTTTGGTGTTTTTTCCTATTCTACATTATGTTAGTACCTAACAGTATCAAATTATTTATATATATGTACAATTATTTACCTGATCACATTTTCTAGGCCTAGCTAGCTAAGGCTAGCCTAGAAAATGTGGCGCTTAACCATATACTAGTCAGCGAAACTGGTTGGGGTGGAGCATGCCTTGTATGTAATGACTGGCTCTCAAGGAGGCTGCTGGACGCACCATTAGGTACTTTGTAAACTGTTATCGTAAGGCATATTATATATTTACACGAAACAAAACGGTCACACTTACTTTTTAAGTAAGTGTGACCGTTTTGTTTCGTGTAAATGCACCATTAGGTGCTTGGCGACTGATAAATAATACTAGAATTAGATATTTTACAAAGTTTTATTAGGTACAGGAGTGATCTAGTTTGTACTGGTATCATTAAACACAAATGCAATAAATAACAACATGGAATACTGTAGGAAGACTACACAAACCTAACTTAGTGCACATAGAGGGCATCTCGTATGGCCATATTGCAATTCATAATATGAAACCTTTTTAGTACAAGAACAATATTCTTACTAAATAATCTAATGTTTATTCAGGTGGTTTGGTTCGCGTTTCAACGCAGTTTGTCTACTGATAAGGTTTTCCATGGTCTACATTGTATCATCCTTGCTTAGAAGTAACCAATGTAAGTCTAGATTTGAAGGTTATCAGATGGTACTTTCGGAAAACACGGACTTAGGAAGACTTTTTTTACACATTACAGTTAGGCATTTGACCTGCCGGGCGCGTAACTACACGAGTCAGCGACATTCTGGGCTAAGGTGAAGCATGCCTAGTTTGGAATATTTAGCTCTCAAGGAAGCTAACGGAAAACACAGCTAGATGCTTAGCGACAAATTTTTGTCTGGTTGCAAGCCAGATAAACAATAGTAATCTCTACCACTATGCTAAAATAGTAAAAATAGGCCTATATAAATGGAATTATGATGTAATATACTCCGGATAGCTGCTAATAGATATTTCTCTTATTATGAATTGCAATTTAACCATACTAGATCAGCTGGCCTCAACAAACAACTATTTTCATTTCGAATCTCATAAGCACACGAAAAAAAAATACATGAAAAAAATCACAAGTTATCGAATTTTTCCTAAGGCAACAAAAGATATTTTACATTATACTTAAAATAATAATATTTTACAAAATCATGGTGAACATACACTTAAGAGTGTAGACTTATATTAGATTGTTATGATAGATGTAGATACATACATTTACAATTTTACATTTTAAGATGAATAGGCGTAAAAATTATCACAGAATGTTTTCAGTGGTAATTTCGTCGTACTAAAATAATTGATTTTTGTTTTTAATTCGTATTACAAAATAAGATATAAGTAGATAAGAAGTAGTACACAAATCATTGTGTTTATGCTTTTCTTTGGCATTGAATGAAATATAATCTCTACATACATGTAGAATGAAAGATAGAACACAATTCGTCACTAATGATTGCAAGTTTATTATTGAAGAAACAAAATATGTGAAGAGACTGAAGATAAAATGGTATGATTAGCAATATAAATATGAGGCAAAATATTATAAAAGGTTGAATTTTCCATAGCATAACACATACACAATTTATCAACTTATAGTATCAGATGAAGATCGACTTTTTAAAATCTTTAAATATGTCATGATAATATATTTTTAAACATATTTAAGTTCCAAAACGAATGAGTATATGCGTGACTGACAAACAACATTACCACAATTTGTAGATACAACTAACACTAACATCTTACCTGCCAGCAGGTACTTGGAAGATACATTAAAATATAATAAATATTTTTACAGAGTCAATAAATTAATAAGAACTATCTAGGCACCATTTCAGTTTAAATTAAGCTAAATCGTCCAATCAGACTAAGAAAACAATTTTGTGAACACAAGTAAATTGTACTAAATATTATTTTTACCACTTACTACTACAGAATCGAAATATTAGCTTCATCTAAACTGGGCATAATAATTTCACTAGATCAATAATAAACAAAGAACTAATTATGATCAGTTCAGTCGTAAGTCGATCAGTTCGTAATCATAACCATGATTGTGTCATAATATTTTAAAAGTAACTCAACAATGAGTATTTTGTTTTCTTTTTTTGTCAACTGTAAGCTCAAATAACCATTTGTATGTTCAGGTCTTTTTTACTGAAAAGGTGCATAATTTTTTTTATTTTATACTATCATCCATTTCATATTCATTTTTTAGGCTTTAATTTTTCTAAATAAGTACACAGCCAACTAAAACAATCAACAACAATTGTCATATAGTTTAAATAGTCTCTCAAGCAACAATATATATTAAAATTTTCATTCTTACAATAGAATATTAAAATATGTCCATTGGATCAAGATCCATCATCATAAAGTTAATTTATACCTAATGCTAGGGTTGTAAGGTTCATAATAAGTTATCCTCTTCCTCCAAAGGTTCTCCTGTTAGGATATGAGGTTCACCGATGGCAGGCACCATGTGTGAGAACTCATTGGTTGCCCATAGATATAGGTTCAGGGTTCGCTCTGTGCTTTGTGCTATGAATCTGGAAAAGAAAGGTGTTCTTATTAAAACAGAAATGGAGGGGGGAAAGTCTAGATCACTGCTTAGATGTGATACCAGCTTGCCCCATCGAGTAAAAACAGGATCAGAAAGTATAAAACAAATAATTGTAGCAGAAAGAAGAGTAAATGAGAGAGAGAAGAGAGGAAAACCAAAGAAAATAGCAGTAAGACTGATGGTGAAAAGAAAAAACTTTGTTGTGTTAAATTGAAAGATAATAAATCATTTTGGCCAGATTATGTGTGACAAAACTTCAAAACCTTTTTTTTTTTAATGGACCGTCACCTTCCCTTTTTGGTAAGCGACAGTGTGGCCAAAGATGGAGCATGCTAATTATTATGTTATTATGTATGAATAGAATTACATAGAGCTTCGAATACAGATATAGAAAGAATTAGAAAGGAATAGATCTTTACCGAAATTGAAACTATAATGTAGTTCTGAACATTCGAAAAAGCTTGTAGTAGCCCTACTGGCCCTCAATAGCACTTAACATCACATGAGCTTACATAAAGACTTGAAAAGAGGGTGTCCTTGTATATTCACCATAGACTAACAATATAATAGACACTCAACCTCTTGTTGAAAATCGTACTACGTGTATCAAATGATAGGCGCTATCTATCTGTATTATCTTGAAACAACATCACTCGGTTAAGCAAACTACTATCGTTATAACACTATGCGACTGCAGCACGTTGCGGAATTTGGCTGCAGCTACATGCCGATTTGCATCACCATCTAGGTTATATCGGTGATAATGGCAAACTTCCGCACCACACTTTTTTGTGGGATCAGCTATTCAGGGTGCATTACCTGACAAAAGGTCTGACATCTCCCTCGTTAGCAGTCTGCAGATGCTGGTAGTAGAGGTGGCGGTGCTGCTTGGCGATGATAACAGGAGGGTACCCCGCCTGCATCAGCACCAGGTTCATCAGGAGCCTGGATGTGCGCCCGTTGCCATCAATGAATGGGTGGATGTGGACCAACTTGTAGTGAGCGAGGGCTGCATATCTGAAATATAGGGAAAAACTTATTGACACTATTAAAATGTGTAGCCTGTATCATAATTATAATTAATATTTTTTAAAGTGCATCCCTTCTTTTTCTCGTCCTTTTTACTCCATTCCATCCAAAAGTTACCAGTGTAGTGTGTGTGTTTTTTTCTTGTACATAATATTCAATAATTATGATATTTGATTTATTTAATTCAAATGCCATTTACTAGAATTTATTGGAGAGTATGTCCGTAATAACTATAAGAATCGCTATATCTTCTTCAAAATTTATAAATAGCAACTGCTTCTGTAAGACCCTTAGGAATAATAAATTAAAAAAAGGGTTATACCTATATTACTTTGAGGTTGAAGCTTACCTCACAGGATGTAAGTCCAGAGCATCTTCAGAATTTAACCAGTCCAGAAACTGAGTCATCAGTTTATGTATTTCAGTCGGCCCTGGAGGTATGTGTCCACCCACATACACCTGTGTTCTGCGGAAGTGTCCCCCTTCAACTGGATCTACATGTCCAAGCACTCTTTTGTGTATTTCTAATATATCTGCCATGGAGATTTCTCTCAATCTATACAATAACGTGGAGTTGATATACTTCATGGCAGCATCGAGGCCAAGAATCTCATTATGTTCATCTATACTCTTGCCGGAGACTGCTATTCTGGTTTCCAATATACTTCTTGTTTGTTGAAGAGTCATTGTGTTGCCTTCTATGCCAACCGTGTGATAAATATGCTGAAAGTATGCTTCTTTCTTTGCTCTCCTCAATGCAGAGTTATTCTCAGGTATAGAGAGCAATGCGTCTCGTTTTTCGTCAATTTTTCTTAACATTTCTCTATCTAAATTTTCTACTATGCTGGCTGTGCGCTGTCGATTCATCAGCGCCCCAGTATGATCTGGATAATTAGTTAATGCTAGCGTGTAGAGTTGGTCAGCTTTGACCACATCATGCTTGGTGTCTTCTAGGAACTCTCCGTAGTGGTTCAATATGTCAGCGTGTTTAGGAGAGAGCGCGAATGCGTGTTGGAAAAGTTTAAGCGCCTTATCAGCCTTACCGTTTTTCTTCATCTCCAGGGCTGCGTTCAGAGAGCCCACAGCTTCAGCGTCGCGAGCCCCATCTTGTGGGTTCGGAGACGCATGAGCTCTGTCGGTCACTGGCTCCAAGTAGTTGCCATACAAGCCAGCTGGCACGGGGGCGAAAGGTCTGGCGAGTCTGCCATTAGAACCCAGCAGCCTGTGTAGGGATATCACTACAGCGAGCGTGCATACTATACTTGAAAGGACTAATACTGTTTTACACTTATCCATTATCAATTTACTAAAAATAGGTTTCTGGCAACTACACTTCATGTTTTCGATCACTTTTGGCCTATCTATGAACAACATGCTCACTCTGATTACTGAAACTTGAGCCAAGCGATAAAATCTCCGCGTAAATCAATCGAAACCATTTAGATTGCATATTTTTTTCGCAATATTATTTCCAAACTCTAATAGAAAAACACCACGTAAGGCCATCTTTGTTTTCTAAATGTTTTTTTTATTTTATTTTTAATCAAGTCACAGTGCTAAATCGTCTGCGCCAGCTAAAGCTATTAAGGCTATTCAGCTATAAGTAGAGTATAAGTTATGGTATTCTACTTGAAATGAATGTTTAAAAATGATTTGCTGAATTTAACTTCTAAATATTTTTATTGCATAATTGTAGATATTAGTTTTTCCGACAAATACTCACATAGTTATGATCATGAAGACAGTACCTTGTTTTCTTCACGGTTATGCGATAAATACTTAATCTATGGTAGCACCGAATAAAGAATGTCTATGGATTAAAACTTTTTGGCGCGAACCAAATTCGGAATAACGCAAAATTTTTTAGAAAAGTATCTAATTTACATACTACAATAGTCAGTAGACACAGAAACGTGTGTTGTTTTTTACGGACACAGGTTGCCTTTCAGAGAGTTAATGCATGATTTACTTCCCAAAGTTTCCCATACAATAGAATCTTAGATAGGTTTTGGTGTTCAAGGCGAGAGTAAATTGATTTCTCATAGGAAATCGCATTTGATCGTAGACTGCAATTATAGTTTAACTTCAGGCGAGTTGCAGTCAGTCAGACCTATCTAGCATAAAAGCAAAAATGCGAAAAGTAGAAGAGAAAAATCAAGGAAACAGGAATCAGTCCATGGTCCCAATTTTGAATTGTGCCTATGGTAATTAACTAACCAGAGATAAAAATGCAAGGCTTTTTTTGCCGCTTATATGTTTGCTTTTGACTAGTAGTTGCGTGATGGAAAGCTACGCAGTAGTCTATGATGTAGGACGCTTGGAAAAAATCTATTTACTACCTTTCAGTAAACAGTTTCTAGCTGGTCCATTGCTTTATACAAGGTGTACTTTGTAAAAAAAGAGAGGCGTTATGGTGATACCGAGAAGTCCTAATTGGTTTGTGATAAAAATGACAGTTGAAGCAATTCGTGTCCAAAGACTATATACGAAAATAATTAACTCATTATATTTCTTCATCCATCTGGTAAATCAACCTACTCGTATAATATCTAAAACCTGATGAAGAAACTATAATTTAAATATATAAATTAAGCTGATAAGGCTAAATAAATAAATAACTAGCTTTGTTTGATACATGATTTTATTTTTTATTTATTATAGAACATTCTCTTCCATTAAACACTCTGTCACAAATAAATACTGCGCAAAACACTCAGATCATTAACTGTTAGATATCTACTTATTAGAAACAACGTTATCTTTTACATTTCATAACAAATAGATATTATTTACTTTTAAATTATTAATAATTAAATTATTCCTAAGCATCATTTAATCCTTTGCCATATATCTAGCATTGGACATCAACTTGAGTCAATAAACAAAACATCTAAAAGTTCGTTCCTTTTGCTCACACTCATTTGATGATGCAAGTGAGCCAATATGAACTTTCAAATGTTTTCTTTACTGACTCGAGTATACCTAAGCTGCTTGAGGGCTTACAAATTCTGTTTCTACTCTAGATGGAAACGTAGAATTTATAAGCCCCTATTCCACGACCTAGAAGACTGCGGTTCGCACAGTCGCGTTGTTGGCAAGACAATATCATCACAACAACATAATCACATTTCAGCGAGCACCAACAATGCAATCGATACTGGCGAGCTCTGGGAAACTCCTTGGTCCCAGCTCGTCAGTAAAGGAGATTACCGATATCTTCAACCCTAGCCCTAATGCAAGGCGGGCTAACGCCGAGATTGCGCTGGCGCAAATCGCTGCAAAAGTTGCTAGCCTCGTAACTTCCTGCGTTAGGAGCATCTTTCGACGAAATGCGATGGCGTTTTTAACAACTACTTAAACTACACTTAGCGCTATTACCATGGCAGTACTTTGCAGGAAATTAGAGAGCACACAACATGAGTTTCTTTATCAAGCAGCTTAAGATGGGCTGGCTGCAACCGTCTCCGTGGGCCGAGTCTCTTATTTACGACATTGGCAGAGTTTAAAATAGGTCAAGAAATGTTACAGTTATGGCTGACAATTTGTTAACTGATTCTCACACAATAAAGCGTGGCGCGGGTTTGCCAGAATTACCGATATGAAACCTAGATGGCGCTGGAAATCGAGCGTGCAGCCAAGCTGCGCCAAATTCCGCAACGCGCTGTAGTTGCATGGTGATATGACTATAGACGATTGCGTGACCCGAGTGCAGTCGTTTGAAGAAAATAGCAATAGATGGCGCTACGTGTATCGAATGATACACGTAGTACGATTTTCAACAAGAAGTTGAGTGTCTATTATTTTTATTAGTCTTTGCCATAACTAACACATCTTTAACTCAGCTGTTAGCCAGTGTCTGAAATAAGAGACTTGACCTCTGTTTTAATCAATACTTACGAGCTAAAAAATGGCAAGTATAATAAATTCGAAGCACCTCCGAGCATACAAAACGGCGATGCTTCGTACAAAATTAATTTATCTTAAATGCTATTACATTTCAATTGCTTTTCTATTTACAAGTTAATAGTTAACTTACATTAAACTAAATTTTCACACATTTATCGAAATAAGCGACCAGCGCATTACACTCAGTCACAACAATTTAGTTAATTTTCTTACATTTCTAAATTTTATAATTCGATACGTTTATAGGTCTAAGTAAGACTTCACAGCCTGACTCGATAATCTGCTGAACTAAACCAGCTCTTAGGTTCTAGGGGATGTTCCGTCGGTGGTTCTTTATAGCGCAAATAAATGCTTTCAGAAACTTTTACCGCTTCTTGCGTTTATGGAAGCATTTGTTAGATGTCTATGATGTATCCTACCAGATGAAAGGATAATCAAGTGGAGAAGAGCAATCATCGTTCAATCTTGTCGAACCATACGATTCGATGGGGATAGTAACTATACAATAAGTTATAATGTTGGTATTATGGTTGACAGATAAATACATTGGACAAAATTCACATAGAAGCAGATTTAAATATATCGACAAGAATTTACCAAAAACATTCAGCTGTGTTGGATCCTCAGAACCAGTAGACCAGGGAACAATTTAGTTAAATTTCTTAGTTTACATCCACTTGATCTCAGTTACCAGAAATATTCAATGCTTAGGATCGTAAGAGCTGACAAGGGGGCTGTTTATTGTACTTTGTAAACTGTTATCGTAAGGCATATTATATATTTACACGAAACAAACGGTCACACTTATTTAAAAACGTTGGATATACGTTGAAACCCGTTGGCGTTGGACGTATATCCAACGTTTTTAAGTAAGTGTGACCGTTTGTTTCGTGTAAATAAAGGGGCTATTTGTTTGACTTTCATAATAAGTGGCGTAGCGTGCCAGTTCCGGATTAGGTAACAAAACAGCAAGAATCATCAGATGCCCACGCCTATTATATGAGGCTCGCGCTCCAATAAATCTAGAGGGTACTGCTTCAGAAACAGATTCAAATTGTCAGAGTACCCTAACTTGAGAATCTAAAGGGCTTCTTGATAGAATTAGCCACAAGCCCCGCGCTGGTTGGTCCGGAAGTGCGTGAAGCCGTCATCAATGGCACATGGAGTCGACGATGATCATGGTGGAGTATAGCGAGCAGCCGAGCGTGATCATGGTGCCCATGACGATGGTGGAGTGGTAGGTGCGGAAGGCCTTCAGCTCGCGGAGGTAGCGCGGGCAGTGCGCCAGCTCGCCGAGGATGAGCTTGCCTACCTGTAACAAACAGACACACCTATTGTTAGTACGTAGTCTCCATAAAAGTTATAACATACCTAGATAAAAATTATATATTTTTATATTATTTTTAACAAATAACCATAAACAAATTTTTTTTTCTATGTTTGTAGTCTGTGGTAGACAAATTTAATATATTTTTGCCTATGGTTATAGTAAGGTCGGTGTTGACGATATGTTTTTGTGAAAGGAGGTGACTATTGTCAGGTAAAGTACACCTACTCATTGAAAACCTATACCTGTGTCTCCATTATTTTTTTGTTAGTGAGCTGTTAATTTTCACATAAAAAAAATACTTTGATTTTGTCGCCTGGCCTGAGGATTCTTTTTTTAAATGTATTAGGTACGCCCTTATTTGAGACTGAGACTCATCGTAAGTCAATTCTATTTAATTTTAATTTATTATGGAAATACTAATTAATATATTTAATTTATTATACCTTAATATTATTCCTATGTTTTATTATTTTAACCCAACCTCTACAACACCAAAATTTATTAAAGTAATCGTATTAGTGACTTCTGTTATTCTGTACACACCTGTACACCTATATTAAGATCGCGCGAGGTCTCTTGACATAAATTACCATAATTATGTAGGTACGTCTTCGAGCTACACCAGCTTAAATGATTACGAGCAATTGCAAAATACTTGGTAGAGAAAAAACATTTAAATAAAAATTTAACCTATGTATGTATATCTACTCGTATTTATCTATTTAGGTAGACAAAATCAAATAGAAAGTCTGTCTAGCTGAATAGTAAATTTAACGTACTTAGGTGTTATCTACAAATACATACAAATAACACTATAGCTATCTAGGTCTAGATTAGTAGGTAGCAGCATATTTGGCAATCATATTCAACTTTGCTGATGTTCAAATGCCATAAAATTTACAATGCTAGTGTGAGTGTACTGTATCGTCTCGTCTCGTCTCGTTACAGAATAGATAGCGGGTTTATTATGGCTTTGCAACAGATATTTGCAACCAACGCTTAGCAGATGGTATTTTATTCTGAGCCCTAAAAATAATAAATTAACAATAGTTGTCGCAAAACGATTCAGAAGTTACGAAATTTGGGCCGCCAGGATAAAGAAAATAAACTTATGAAAATTTAACGCCATCTAGCGGCATATGAGCACTTGGAGACCGCTATCGAACAACCTTAACAAAATAGACAGAAACAATAGTGTTTATTGAGAAAGTGAGTGGGTCGACCTTCCAGTCGCGGTGGGACCTTTTCAACAGAAATGAAAGGATTCAGAGATATTCCGGTTATATCGACACTCGGTACATGCATGCGTGAGGGTAAAGTCCAAGTTATTTGGAAATGCTTCGAGCTGTTCAGTAGAAAGTTTTTTAAATTAAATAATTAGTTGAGTAAAACCCTAATATCGGAAACGATGTCTCTTAAGAAAAAAAGTATTGATGACACATTTTTTATACTCAATTTAATGATCTACAATTTTGTATCAGGTAATTTTATGATAAAACTTGCACGAATCGCGAAAAACACATTTCTTTGACCTTTGACTTAATAAAAAAAAAACCATACACGGGAATTATAGGTAATTTTTGAAGTATTATTTTGAAATATTATTTATAATTATGGTTTGAACAATTTTACTGATTTTCAGCTTATTGGGACTTAATGCATCTTCGAATGTCTAAATTGACCGGACTATTAGTTATATAAGTAATATTAATATTTATGTTTTATTCTATGACACTGCACCATTTTATGACCTAGCATAGGACGTAGCTACCGTTGAATTACATACCAACCATCTAACTATCATACTTAACAAACTAGAAGTTGTTCAGTATGGGGTTAACCAACCGTGTGTGAAATGTGTTTAAAAAAAAAATCTCTCCATTGTCTATGTCAGCACTCACATTATTTACCATTATATTTAATATCTACTTTTTCATTTTTTATTTACATCACGTCTATTCGATTCTGTTTTCTTATTGGCTTAGCAACAGAACATATTTCCGATTATTCAGCAGACTGACAGCCACGTGCGGTCATGATTCACGGCTTGGTGTCAAGTGTTCATTGTGTAATCACTATAACACATTACTACCTACTTTAAACAGGTACAGGTACATATTCTTTAACAAATTGTGTTTGCATTTGCAATTGCAATTGTGCTTTCTTCGCAATGTTAAATGGTAGGTATGTATTACGTAATTTTGACACGGTGATAAGATTCAGCGTTAATAATTAATTGATGACAGTGATAAGTTTGTGATTTAGCAATACCTGATTATTTATACTTACCTAACTAACTACCTAAATAAATGAGCGAGCGAAGCCACTTTTAAAAGTTTGGAACATTTTTTTTTACTTCGAATCATACATTTACATACATTTTACTTCACGGTAAATTGTAATATTTATTATATTTATTACAATTTACCAATGCTCTGGGATTTTTTCTCAATTTCCAAATTGGTTGTATAGTAAAATATTTTGCTATTGAACTATCATTTTTTTTCAACACAACCTTTTTTCTAGTTTTTAGTTTTATATGAATTTAATCAAACATTATGAAAGTAAAAGTCGTCTGTACATATTTCTAATTAGTTATATCTACGCTTGTAAACTTTTTTCAAAATTCAATCGCCATCCTCTGCACTAAGAAGGATCTGGAGCGGGTTTTTTAAAACTAGGGTATTCTTATACATTTTTTTCAACAATATTACCGGTTTCTTCTTATAGGTAAGCGCGATCCAACTCAATATCATTTACCATCAGGTGAATTGTGGTCAAGCGCTGACCTATTGAGAGTAACAAGAAATTTAAAGTAGTATTGTATTGGACACGTCGCCCGCATGCCGGATACATTTTGGGCAACAACCACCACCGAATGGAGCCCACCACATAGACGGCGTCCCGGCCGGCACAAGATGAGATGGCGGTACGACCTTGGCACACGCAACCCACACTGAAAGACCGTTGCCCAGGACAGACAAAAGTGGAGGGACGGTAGGGAGGCCTTTGCCCCGCAGTGGGCTGATTTATAGACTTAATAGATAGTATTGTATGTTTACCTCGTGTCCGCCTCCAGCCGCCTCCTCCATCTGCGTCTTGACGTGCTTGGCGCGCAGCATGGGCCGCACGAGCCGCACGCGCACGTAGCACTCGATGCTGAACACCGCTACCAGCAGCGCTAGCTGGACACAACAACATGCACTTTAATATACGGAAATCCTACTTTCTACTTGTACAAATACTGTCCTCCACGACCCAGGTGAAACCTAGTGTGGAGCACAGAGTCCCCTGAGTTTACCAAACACTTCTATACTTATATTATAATTTCTAAACTCGGTGTAACCCAGATTTAAGTTTCTGTGACAAATAAATGATTTATCAATATTATTATTAATAATAAATGCGTGTGCGTGTATGTTTGTTATTCCTTCACACTCAAATGACATAACCGATTTTGATGAAATTTGATGTGAAACTAGGTTGGACCTTGGATTAACATAATAATATAGGCTACTATATACTCATACTTTTTGTCCCAAAAACAAATGAGGTTCCCATGGAACTAACTTAAAAAATCTGTTTTTTTAATAAACGGTCAAAATTATTAATTTATATTGATATGGCTCTCGGCCCTGTGAATCCCGCTCCGGATCCTTCCTGGTACAAAGGATAGCGATTGCCATTCAGCGCGGGAACGCTGCAAGTCTGATGGGCGCATTTGCACCGGGAACAATTAAGGGCGGGTTATTTATTTAGATTTAAGTAATTTGTAATAAATTTAAATTAATTTTGACATATTACTTATATACTTAGGGACTTATACTGAACTAAATTTGAAAGGTAGCATAAAATAAACTTTATATGGCTCTTGTTATCCGATTTTTATTTATTTATTTTATAAATGCTGTATTTCAAATTATATTTTTGTAAAATTCTTCAAACTTTGAGGGATTATTATTATAGATATGATTAAATATAATTTTGATCGATTCTCTCAAAGAATGTAGTAGTACCCTGGGCCATAAAAAGTACAGTCCCCAACTGTAATGGACTCTCGTCACAGACTTTTAGTTTTAGCTTACAAGTTAGCTATTGTTTTCTTTTTTTTTAAGAAACAATAATAAAACGGATTTCCGTTTCATTATTGCGAAATAATAAAATTAATTAAATTGCCTTTGAATTGCAACTCTGCCAATTGCAAATTTATCTGCAAACAACCTTGCATTTACTTAATCCAATATTAACGTCATTAAGATTCGATTCAATAAAATCTCAAATAATTTATAACAAGTTTAATAAGTAAGCAGTTCAAGGCTTCAGCTTCTTTTGTTAAGAAGTTATTTGCAATTGAGTACCCATTAGTGCCTATTGAAGCCTACAAATTACTATTTGTAATACTACTATTTGCAAATAAAATATTGCTAATTGTCTAAGAAAATCATCAAACATATTTCATTTTGCACACATGACGTGCCAATGCAGAATGTAACTATATTTCAAAACTATTATTTCTGATAAACTACTAATAATAAAAAAAAAAAAAAAAACAATATTTTTTTACTTTACTAAATTTTCGTCTTTTCTATGCTTTGTAAATATTCTTAAGTCCTGTAAAATACATTACTACAGTTTAAAAAAACTACTAATAAATTCATATGAATAGTAAATAAACAAAAAAAAACATGTAAAAAGTTTATTTTATCCATTCTACATTTGTGTTTTTAATTTTCTGGCGCCAGCATTTATACGGCACTTACGCAGCAATAAAACCTGCTTTTTACTCATATTAACGATATATTGTAATTATTAACTGTCATAATCGTACCCGTGAACTTTTCAAGATAAGGCCCACTTACAGAAACGCATTAATTTTTATTTATTTGCTGTGATAGGTAATAATTAAGAGTAAGAATTAAACGAGTATCTTGGCCCTCGATAACACGTAATTTGGCACGCAACGTGTGATAATAAAAAACGTTTATTATATCCGGAGCTTTTCATGCTATACATACCGGTGAAAGCTCTTATAAGCTTTCGTATTTTAAGAAATATAGACATATTTATTTGTGATACGAAAAAAAAACAAACAAAAAGAAGTGAAGAATGAAACATATTTTTTATGTTTTTTTTTAGACATCACGTATAGTATAGGTAGATTTGCAAGGGACTTTGTATTATGCGAAATAAATTAGGACTGTCTCTTCCCTACCTTTTTACGCCCCTTGCATTTGGAGAAGATTTTCAGATATCATGACTTTTAAGTATCACCGACTCAGGTCAAATGCATAGTGTCATACTCGTAGTTTATAAGTTTCCCAGGGAAGGTGACAGACGTACGGTCTCAGTTATAGAGTGCTATTGGTTACGGAACTCTTTAAAAAGTAATATATGTAAGTAATGTCAATAAGAGATGTATGAAAATGTGCAAGGAAGAAGAGCAAGAGACCGACCGAAATAGACATGGATGGAGTGTGTTCAAAATTCAAAATGTTTTTATTCATAAAATGTATGTACATAATTTAATATCTATAACCCTCAAACTGGACTGCAAGCCCGTGTCATGGAGGTTAGTTCCTTCCAGTGACTCAATTACAATGTCGTACATCTGTTAATGGACTGCAATCACAAATATCTGTGCCTTGCTTTATTTTACTCATCTTAACAAAATCAATTATTATTATTATATTACATTACATTATCACTCTATTACAATTATTAATGGTGTGAAGGAGAACATAAGAGAGAAAGGATTGAGTGTGGAGATGACGGCTGATAGAAGAGAGTGGAAGAAGAAAATTTGCTGTGCCGACCCCACCTAAGTGGGATAAGGAAGGAAGAAAAAGATGAAGAATGTTCCCTCACCTGTATCCAGCTGGTGTGCTGGAAGCTGTGCAGGCTCTCGGCGCGGTAGTAGGCGATCAGTGCTGTGAGGCTCATGGCGGCGTTGAACGCGTAGTACACGGGGAACAGCACCGCCTGCACGCGCCCAAACTCGTGCCGGGGCAGGTTGAAGTACAGCACCACGCCTGCAGACGGACACATACAACAAAGTCAAAGTCAAAGTTCTTTATTAATAAATTCACAATTTACAAGTCAATAAAATAAATAAGGAATATCATAGAATAATAAAATGTCTACCTACTAACTTATAAGTGGTCAATATATTATTATTTGTAATGAATAGGTATATACTTAGTTACAATAGTAACCGTTTCGGACAGCCGTCGACATTGATTTTTAAAAACTCCTCAAAGCTGTAGAATGTTTGCTCGAGAAGCCAGGTCTTTAATCTAATTTTAAAACTCGCGAGGCTAGAAGCATTTTTTACAGGATATGGTAAGCGACTATGTATATTAGGAGTCCTCACAACATACGCCTCCGTATCTGTTCCAAAAACTATTAGATGTATCGCGCAAAGACGTACTAAGACATAAATACAATTTGCAAGTGCCAAGGTGTAGACTAGAAATGCAGAGCTCGGGCCCACATTCAATGGCTATTTAAATATTTAACAAGTTACCAGTATTATAAAAAAAATACTCATAACAAAAAGCTATTCTAAAATAGAAGACTTATTAAATGACGGAACACTAAAAAAAATAGGGTTGCTCATATCCAGTATACAAATAATTTCAATGCCTTATGGGTAATAACCTATAATTATGTCATTGTAATTGTAAAGTGACATAATATTGCAATAAATTATTTGAGTTTGACTTTACCAACTAAATTCTTGGCCGCGCGGAAATCATACCCGGGACCTGGCAATTCATCTTTCCAGGAGATATTGTATATATATAATCGCTGTGCCAAATATAATTTAAATCGATCAGTAAAAAGCGCTGCAACAAATTTCACCCTACAGAAGTATGTGTAGGTTACATACAACCGACCTACAGGCGCTTAAATATATTTATACAATAAATCGTGTCGTTAAAAAAAAAGCATTTAAAAGTGCCTGCTTGTATGACCTAATGAGTGTGAGAAAAAGGAGGTGAATTTTCAATTCGTTTCTTTATTGAATCGAGTTATACCTACACATTAAGTAAGTAATTAACTATGTATCTATTGACGCTGGCCTAGGATGTGAAGTACCTATTATTAAACAAACCTCTAACTACTTATTGTAAATAATTGAAGGTCTCAACTACAAGGCATAAGATTACTTATTTATTTATTTTAAACTAGCAAGCCAAGGCTGCGATGATCACCGCCTTAGTTAGCTGTAGCTCAGCTAACTAAGGTTATCTGACGCGATCATCGTAGTCAAGCAACGGTCGATGCGGACCATGCACAAGATGTTTTAAAAGTATCTTTTTCATGACGGTTGGATGACACATTGAATTGTAGGTCTTGTTTTTTTGGTACAAGAAGCAGTCGTTAAGCGAAGTCAGTCTTCGGGCGTCTTGAAAACTCTCGACACCAGAGCTAAGCCAATTATCTCATACTAAAAAGAAGAAGAAGAAGCACACCAGGTTAAGATAGATGATCGTAAATTAGGTCAAATAGAAGAGAAAGATTCTGAACATGTGTGTGCATTTAATGAAGCCGCAACATAAAAGGTGATTTATCCCATTTAGCACAATGGACTTGTTATTAGACGTTCCAGTCGTCTCGAAAGCAAAATTGCCTAAAGGTCGAACACAATATCCGGACTCCGGAGTACGGAACAAGAATTATAGTGTCAATTTCAATAAAACAACGTCTTATCTCAAGTCCGAATTAACTTCCAGGAGCGTTAGTGTTTCCGGGTTAAAGGAAAGAACCAAAATGACTTTGACAGCGAAACTTTGGAACCCTATATGAGTACCTATGTTTCCTTTGAAGTGTTATATTGAAGTCCTCATAATTTTATGAGAGTCCATAGGTACTTGGTAAGAGTACTACATCGTAGATTAGTATGTACATTTTTAACAGATAAACAATAGTCAAAGCTTGTGGTCAGCTAATGCGGATGCGGTCGCCTTATGTCCTGCAGACCGTGGGTTCGATTCCCGACAAAAAAAGAGTTCGAGCTTTCGGTGAAGGAAAAGGAACATCGAGAAGAAACCGTGACATGGTGGTTTAGCATTTTTTAGTGTTTGGCTGGATAGCAACCACCCTTATGTTCAAAAAACTGTCTGTAACTGTCGCCAGCTTCCTAAAGAGCCAATTATTCCAGACTAGGCATTCTCCACCTTTGGCCAGAGTATCGATAACTCATTTGGACCGATTCGCTGGTCCACCCTGGGTTTAATGAATAGCTGTACTGTGTCAAAAAACCCAAAATTGTAACTTGGAAAGAAAAGATATGAGCGACTAAGAAACTTTGACATTCTATCCTATTCTTTCGGATTGTATCAAAATCCTGACTTTTGGGTAAGGTGTATTTCAGCTATAAGGTAACCAGTGTCCAAAAACAAGCGTATAAAAAAAAATGTGTTTAAAAAAACATTTAAGTAACTTCCACCAATAAAATAAAACTTTAGCCAATATCTTGCCACTTAAAAAAGTACATTTATGTTCTTTAAGTCAATTACCAAGAAAAATCGTGTCAGATAAAATCGAGCTCCTTAGCTTCAAAGATATTTTAAGATATTTGGCCTGGCGTATATTTTGGTAATGCAAAATAACTGTAATAACAAGTTAGGTATAATAATTATGGGAAAGACCCTGCCATTTTTTGTTTGCACGCAAAGTAACAAATTAGCTAAAAAGGTGAATGATGTTTGAGTCTTATTATCCAATCTGGTAGAATAATTACATTTATATAAACACGTTTTTTACAAAATACATTGAACACTAAGATCACGGATTGGTACGTAATCTAAGATGGAACATCTTCTTTTATGTCTTAATCTAGGAGGTTTTGTAAGGGAGATACCCTTATCTATGGTATCTTTGGAACAAAATGTGCCAACTTTTGGAACAACTTTGTTCTAGTTGTAGTGTCATATAACTCAACAAACAAGGGGAAATTGTTCCAAAACGTAGAACAAGATTGTTATTATATGTTTCATATCTGTAGTATTATATACTCTATGGCCTTATTTGAATTTTTATTTGTGCTGCCATTGAAATTAAGTATAAAAAACCTTTAACTCTTTCTGGAACTTCTTAAGATCTCTGACAAGAAATGAAGAAGGTTGGTATCATTATTTTCCCATGCTCAAGTACATTCGCACTGCTCGATTCAAAGAAAAGCGCATCCAAAACGCATCCGCATTTCATACGTAGCAAGTTGACATACTGCATACGTGAAAGAATGATGTAATAATTATTATGCAGTTATAAGCTATACCAGCGATGCGCTTCGTGGGAGACCAGATGCAACCAATACTGGGACTACTAAAATCATTTTTAACCACCATGGTTTTAATATTACTTATTTGTTGTGTTTCACAAAGAATATCATGATAAACGCTGTCGTAACAAATCCATGATGGTTAGGGCTTCTGGTCGATCCCAGTTTTTTGTTGGATCAAATTATAAGAGGCATTTTGGAGAATGCCATTGATGCGTTTTTTGCTCGAAACGTTGCTTGAAAATTTGATGCAGTTATCGAAACACATTATGTTTCCTGAGTGTTCATGTGTTTTTTTTTGTTGTGAATCGTTTTACGACGAAGTTTTTTGTTCTATGGTGCTACAACATCAAATTTTTTGATGTAACTTTTCAATCCTATGCAAATGTTAAGTGACTTGGGCTGCGACGTCTGTAGTAGTTTGATATAGTTCGTATAAATTTACTCTGAAATATTACATGTTTTGTATTAAATTGTTATTATAAAATTATAATGAATGATTTATAATACAGTGTAAACTCTATATAACGACACTGAAGGGACTGTGTATTTTATGGCGTTATAGAGAGTGGTCGTTAAATGGAGAGAATGTAACATAGTATAGAATACAAGCCAATTGATTTCGACGCTTTAGACAGTTTGTCGTTAAATCGAGTGACGTTACATGGAGTTTACAGTATAAGCCTATTTTTTTGCAATTTATACCTAAACGCCAATATAGCGACGTCATAACCCAGGTCATTAGTAGTGCCTCTCTAAATACATGTAAGAAAGAAATAAGGTCCTTCCTACACTAATGACTTTAAAGTGTTCACTTACTTTTATCTACCGGAATAATAAATATAAAACAAAACTTTCTCCATAAAAGTTGGGTGGTAATTGAAGTCCCTTTACGAGTTGACAAGCTGTCTAGAGGCACGCGCTCTCTAGTGAAGAATCTATTGATGAGCTCTGACCATTTGTGACAGAAGATAAATAGGTTATAAATAAGTAAGGTTGGGTTGTTCTACATTTCATAGCGATGACTGTGCTTCATTATGGGAATAATATCAGTGGAGAGTTCGGAGTTTCTATTGGACATGTAGATACATAAGTGTTAGTAATATATTAATAATTGTAGATAGGCTTATAGACAGGCCATTTTTCAATATGCTTTAGTTGGGCTTATTTCTAGACCTACCTAACAAATTATATGGCTTTTTTATAATTGAGCAGTTATAAAAACTCTAATTTTTACCTTAATAATTTTATTTTTATTATAATTTGGTTATTTTGAACATCTTGTGAAATGCTTAAAGATCAGTGTTTTATTCAAATATATTTTAATTGCATATGTGCGTTAGTTTGTAGCGTAAAGGTAATGTTTTTTGTTTATTTTTTAATCCAACTAATATTTTAATCTATATGTTAGCATGTTTGTTAATTGTACGGTAGAATAGATTTGCTATATAGATATTTAGCTTAACGCATAGGCTAGTTAAAAATAACATAGATGCGCGTTGCTCCCAAAGCAATGTTAGAAATTAATAAATGGTAACACTTAAACTTAGTATCTTCCAGAATGGCAATGGCTTCTGTAACACAGTGCATATTTGCTCAGATGCCAGGGCTGCCTTTAAAATGTTACTGTAAATTTATTTACTTCAATAAATATATTTGTTTTGAATGGTCATGAATAAATAAAAAAAAAGTATCTACCTGATATAAGAGTCATCCAGATTTGCGCTCCAAAGTGCGTGGCTACAGCACCAACGTAGAGTGCTTTCCATCCTCTCACGTTGGCTGCGGAGCCAGGTGTGCTGAGCCAGAGCAGTAGCACCAGAACTGCCAGACCTATGTGGAATGGCTGCGAGGTACGGGTGGCGATCCTGTGGAGGAAAAAACAAGATTATTAGAAGAACAAAAGACAGCGAAGAGACACCAATTCCCAGTCGAAGTTCCGAGGATTCCCACAAAGCGTTTTGCTTCGACCTTCATTGTGAGAACTGCGAAGCTTTGGAACTCTCTTCCTGTCTCTCTTTTTCTTGGGAAGTACAATTTGGGAGTCTTCAAATCTAGAGTAAATAGGTTCCTTCTAGGCAAGCGAGGTACATCTAAGTAAGCTACAGTAAAGCTTAACATCAGGCAAGCTGCGGTCAACATGAGCCTAGCTTTACTAGCCTTACTTCCATAACTAGACCACTGATTATATTTACACCTAGGTAGATATATAGATAGGTATTAAAAGATATAAATATGTATTCAACGAAGTTTAAATAAGATATTTCACATAACATTAACGTATAATCTTTTTTTATCAGTTTTCTATAGATTATATTAAATAACGCGTAGTAATTCTATTATTACAATTTATACTTCCTAGATAGGTATCTTAAATTCACGTGATTTCACGTTTGAGAAATCTATTTTGGAATATGTATGTGCAGTTTTGTGTTCACAGTAAATGATTTTCTTTCTTTCTTTAGCTAAGAACATACCCGACTAACAAGGAGGATTTCTAAACGTCTTATTTATAACTACTTGTAGTACTACACAAAGTTTTGCTTTAAAAAAAAATCGTTTCCACAAGTGAAATATCTACTACCTACTAAATATATACAAAAAAGTTTTCTAAACGCAACTATGCTAATATTTATACATCCTTTATAAGGCGTTTTATTATATTTACCAACCAGGGCGGGTCTGCGTTTGCTTAACGCTTTGCTACGTCACAAGTTTGCGTTTCGTTCGTGCAACTACGATTACGTTAAACAGAGCGCTCGTGTAGCGTCGACCGAATGAATAGACTTGTGATAATTTATACGTCACCAGTGATAATTACAGGTGTTACTATCGATAATATCACCACCTGTGACTGAACAATAACAAGTTTTTTTCACTCAAAATAGGTTAGCGCTTGACTACAATTCTGATGGTAAGTGTTTTTGTGGTCTTCAGTGGAGCGCGCTTACCTAGAAAGTCAAAGTCAAAGTCAAATAGAATAGAAAGGATCGAAAAATAGAAAGAACCGGTTTCACTTGATTATCACTAAATAGTGTAATATAAAGTGTAAACTCCATGTAACGTCACTCGATTTAATGACAAACTCTCTAAAGCGTCGAAATCAATTGGCTTTAGTTGGTTTAACTATAAAATGATCCATTCTCTCTATTTAACGACCACTCTCTATAACGCCATAAAATGCACAGTCCCTTCAGTGTCGTTACATAGAGTTTACACTGTAGTTATAATTAATATTGATGCATATTTATGAATATTATATAAATAGGTCTATATTTATAAACGAAGGTCGCGCTGCAAATATTTTCGTGACAAATCCGTGAAAAGCGAATGCATTTGGCCAAAGCAGTGTTTGGCGGTCGGCCACCGAAACATATGACTTCAGATATATTTAGCACTCGCTAGATAGAGACGGTATTGTGTTGTCTCCTGCCAACAAACAAACAAACTCGCCTTCTTTCTTATGTACATTTATTCATTATTATGCTACGCGCCGCTAATTACCCGCGCTAATCCAGAACATAAAGAAGTTAATCCGTGATAAAGAGTAACCCATGTTACGACGACCTCGTTGGCGTAAAAGTTACCATGCCGGTCTGCAAATCAGAAGGTTCCGGGTTCGATTCCCGGCCCGGTCAACATCTTTGTGCTTAACTAAATTTGTTGGCTGTGGGTCTGGGTGTTAAATTTGTATTTATATATAATTTGTATGTATGTATATGTAGTATATCAGTTGTGTTAGCAACTATAATACGAGCTAGAAATGGTTCAGTATGGGGCTAAATGTAAAAATGTGTGTGGGGTGTGTGAATGTAAAAAAAAAATGCGTTAATGCAATGCCTAACCTATCTTCATAGTAAAACTCTTCAAAATCGTGAGCATGAAAAAGTAAGATAGTTTTTGAAGTTATTTGCGTATCCCACCGGAATCACAAATAATTGTTTTCAGGATGAAAAATAGCCTATGTGTTAATCCAAGGTCTGACCTTCACACCAAATTTCATCAAATTCGGTTAACCGTTAGAGCGTGAAGAAGTAACAAACATCAACAAACACACACACACACACGAACTATCGTATTTATTATATTAGTAGGATTGCTGATACTGTATAAGTTTTGGTGTTTCCTAATTACTATGCAAGGTAGAATTAGAATTTCTAATCAGGAGTGTACTATGTACCTAGTTGACGTTTATGTTATATACGTATTTTATATACATATGTAATCATAATAACTACAGATGGATTCAACAGTATTTAGGAAAGTAATGCTTCTAATAGCTATTAGTAGAAAGTATACACGTCTAGTCATTTTTATGATTTTTATTATATCTCACATTTTACAATTCATAGTGGTTCTGATTTGTATCTTAAATTATGCGGGGTGGTGTAATTTTTTTTTGGTGTATATTGTTTCCATACTTTATTATACATTTTAATTATTATACTGAATTATAATGTATAATTTAAGCATTTAATAAAAATGAACGGCTTTGCTGTTGCAGATTAAAGAAAAGATAACCTAATATATTATCAGAGATAAAAAAATAATACAAACAATGTGATGGGAAAAAAAATACAAATTTGATTTTAGATTTTTCTAATTTTAATTGTACTTTATTATATGGATTATTCTGAAATAAATGAACGAAATAGATGAATGAACTCATTCATAGGGATGAATGACTCTATGACCTCAATCATAATTATATTGAAGTTCAGTAGGTATTTATACGGGTTTAATAACCACGTTTGTAGGATGCACCCTTATTTCTGGTCAAAGATTTGCACCACAAATGACATTGTAGATTTTTTTAATTCTGCCTTTTTATCATCAAATATATCTTTGGATGGCAGAAGACGCCGGAGCCGGCCACTACTCAATGTCGTAAACAGTGGTAGATTTCCACACAAAATGAAAAGTGCTGGCTCAAGCGTGGTATTCATTGGTGATACTTTTGCCAAGCTGTGGGATTATATAATCTAAATTAAAAAAAAACACTAATTATCTACCGATATTCTTCGAAAAAACTCCACGTTTTTCACGTCAGAGTTTTCTATTTGGTTCGGTTTCGATAACAATCGATCGATTGGTCGACGTTGGTCGCTATCGGTGCCGACGTGCCTTGAGCCATGTTCGCACTTTCTCACGGGCCTTCAGACATCGGAGCCTCTTTCATTTACATTTGACGTGCTAGAGAATGGAAGGGGTCTCAGTGGATGATAGAAATCGTTCCGACAACACAGACACAGAGTATATAAGACAAACAGACCAAGGAGTTGACATATGGACTCTTTGTAGGTTAGAGCGTTCCATGATAAAACAATGGATCGTGTTTGTTGTTTTTGGAATTACATAAGCGCAAACGAAGGAGCAAGATACTCGTATTTCACGCGGTAACAAGAAATAGCTTTTGTATTTATGTAGTAAGATTGATTTTGTTTTGTTACTTGCTTTTCTTGAATTTTTTAAGTACAAATTATCGTAAAACGTTAAATTTATGTTTCATTTTTTTTTCATTTCAGTTTCATTATTATTGCATGGCTTAATTATTCGTAGATTACAATTTCTATAAAACTAGTAAATATGTATATTTTCTTCATCGTCACTTGAATCGTTTTTCATATACATATTTTATATATTATTTACTATCTCGAATGATATCCGAGACCTTGTCTTGCCAGAAGTACGATTTGTCTGATTTATCAATCTGGAGTAAGGATTTCGTTATGGGAAATGTTTAATGTTATTGTTCATCTGTACGATTTACAGTTACGGTAATTTGAAGTAGCGTACATGATGCAAATACGAAGCAGGAAGGAGATATTCACTAACGTTAAAATCTTTGAGCAGTGACCATAAAATCGTCGATACAGAACCTAGGCCTATTAGTTTTTATCGCTCTGATAAGAATCCGATAACAACGGACGTCACTTATGGCTGGACAAAACAAAATTTGATAAAATACTATGGCGACTTGCTTTTGTTTTTAAGCTATAGAATTAATGAATTATTTTCTAATTTATTGAGTGAGCAACGTTCGTTCTTAGCCTTAAATTGAATATATGACCAGGTTTTTGTTTTATTTTTACGCATTAACTTATTTACAGCAGAATAAATAAATAAATATAAATATTAGGACACTTTCACACACGGCTGGTTAGCTTCAAACTGAACCATTTCTAGCTCGAATTATGGTTGCTAACACAACTGATATACTACATATACATACATACATACATACATAACATCACATAAGCAGCCCACTACATACATATTATATATAAATACATATTTAACACCCAGACCCACAGCCAACAAATTTAGTTAAGCACAAAGATGTTGACCGGGCCGGGAATCAAACCCGGAATCTTCTGATTAGCAGACCGGCATGGTAACCTTTACGCCAACGAGGTCGTCAATCGAATGGGTTTGCGTGTGCAATTAAATATACAATACGTCAATAACTTATTCAAAAATCCTGTTTCGTCATTCGTTTCGTGGTACGGTCGAACCAATAACAAAAGGCGCTGCGTTTGACTCCAAAGTTACTTGTTCTTTCATTCATTTTGTGAAAATGTAATGCGCTTCGAGTAAAAACAATGCGAATGAATTATTCAACGTGTCTGCTTTGAAACATTTATTTTATATTTTATTATTTTACTTTTAAAAAATTCGACATTGCACTTGAAATTGGTAAAGGTTTGGTTCACAATCAGCGTCTTATTTTTTGAGTGCTTTTTACTCCTGACTCGTTTGTCATTTCTAAATTATCGAGAGCAAAACGAAATGATCTGTTAAAGACCACCCACTCAAAATCAACATTCAAACTGTCAACAAAAAAAAAAACTGTCATACTATCACCAATAAATGAATCTGTCATAGAAACAACATAATTTGTCAATGTTTTAATTGACTTCAATTAGTTTCAGAAGTTCGCTACAAATTGACATTATTGGGTCAATTTACTGTTACATACGAGTAAGTTAGGGAAGTGAAAACAAACTGTGAAACTCCACTAGCGACATAAAAATTGGTGAGAATTACAGATAAAAGTAAAATTAATTTGAAAAAACATATTATATTAAATTTTAATGTCATAATTAATTTGTTTGTTACACATTTTTGCATTGAGTTGAGGGTGTCTCGTAATTTTCCTATTTGTAATTTTCCAAGAACGTATGGAATGAATACCTACGTATCAAGTAGTTGATAAGAAATAGAAAGTAGGATATCTGATATTAGTTTACCCACTTGAGCGTAGACTTAAGACTTATGTATCTAAAACCTAGATACTATGCCTGACCATGGCAGAAGTAAATTAAAATAAAATAAATACTAGGACACATTTCACACACGGCCGTTTAGTCCCATACTAAACCATTTCTTGTTTGTATTATGGTTGCTAACACAACTGACTTACTATCTACTTATACACAAATACTTTATATCGATACATATTTAACACCCAAACCGACAGCCAACAAATTTAGTTCATCACAAAGATGTTGGCCGTGCCGGGCCGTTGGGAATCGAACGTAGGATTTTATAGTATTTTTAAACTTAACACCGGATATTCCATCATCTATGTGTATGGTGTATCGTGGTCAACTAGATTTTAATAATTAACTAAGAGTTGTAAAATCAAATACTTTAGGTAAATTACTAGTAGGTATTTTAATCTCATTGTAGAACCTAATAAAGCGACTTCCGCGCATTGCTGTAGAAGATTTAATTGCCGAAGGGACTTCAGTAGTACGGAGCGACGACCGTCTGCCTCCATCTAGCAAAGGGATATCCCCCGGACAGATGTTGTGTCCGGACGCGGTTGAGTACCTCCACGAAAAATTGAATAAAAAAAGCTATTTTGCTTGAACTAAATATAACTAGGCAAATAGTTACAACAGTACCTACTATGTGAAAGTATATTGTGCGGTGATTTTATTGAGTGAATGGTCGTTAGTGTTCGTTTATTGAAGGAACGGCACTAAAAATCTTTATACCGATAGACCGTCACGAAATCACATTCGTCTTGAGTATTTTTTGGCAGATATTTGTTTTAAAAAACAGAATCAAGACAAGTAATAATGTATGTACAGAAAATTAAATTAAAACCTAGACTTTTATTAAAATTGAACCTAACTTACAAATAATATACTAATCCTAAGTCGGGCGCTCGCCTCAAATGCTAGCGGCATTGCCGCTATGGATGGGCAAACGGTAGCGTTGAATAAAATAGAATAAGTAGATGATAAAAAAATATAATAGATGTGGTTATTCAGGAACATCTCAAGATACAATTAATAAGTTTATTTATACAAAACCTGTGTAATAATCCTTTAATAAGCATAATCAGAGTAAACAACTTTAAGTATAAGTTATTTATTAATGATCTTCCATGCTCCATCCGGTTTCCAGATGTTTTTAATATTGATTGATTATAACTTCTAAGTTCTTATTAGAGACTTTAATGTGTAGGCTTAGATATAAATACGGGATCTATTAATTGATCTATGGGTAGATTAATTATTTATATCACTGATCAGTAATCCGTAAAAGAGACGGGCGTGAAAGAAAATCTGACAATGGATTTCCGGAAAGTAACGCCTGAGTCAATAGGTTATAAGTATAATGGTGGTTTTTGATTAAAAATAAATCGAACCCAAAACAACTCTATCAAATAAAATACTAAAAACTTGTTAGTTGTTTATTTAGGCAGCTAAGTAATTAATAAAAGAAATAAAAAAAGAAGCTATAAAAGCAAAGACGTTTACGTTAGAATCATAGAATTAGACACGCTGGTACTTTGGCCTGTCATAAAATAGAATTGGCGAATGCCGTTAATTAACGAAATTCTCCACAAGGTGTGCGAAAATCTCGTGTATATGATAACTAAAAGAATACAATAAATGTAGATATAAGGCATGGAGTGAATGCTACTAGGTATATAGGTACATATAGACTTGCAAACTCGTGCCAAACACTAGGTCATTGCCCTGCTACCTTGACAGTACGTCAGGTTCCAAGTACAATTTACTTCACGAAAATCTTTGCTAAAACAATTATGGAATTTTCTTTACGCGGTAGGTACCTAATAAGTGTTAGAAATTAGTATCTTATTTACATTTTTAATTTGAAATGTGTACTAGAAATTAATGTCTATGACTAGAATTTAAGAGTCCTTCGTTACACTAATAAAAATACAGCTATAAAAATATGCGTTCTTTTCTTATGATTCTTTTTCTTCTTTTCGTTACATCCTAATTAACGTATCTACGACACACGGCTACGGCAAAAATGTAGAAGTGTTATAAAAAATGTAGCCCAAAAAACCATGGTAGTTTAACATTTTGCCCAAAAAACACTAATTTGTGTACATTTTTGTCTATTAATTACTTATTTAATTCTGAATACGATAAGATTAATTAGTGTCAGTTTATGAATTTATTACTTTGACTAGATAAGTAAAACGTTTTAACTAGCTTGCTTGCCAAAATTTGACGTGAAATTCAACTGTAGTCAATACTTTTCAGTTTCATTTCTCTCTCTTATTTAGACGCAAACTTATAACTTGTTTTCAATAAGCTGTGACGTCACAAATCGATCATTTTTATCGAGATATCGTGACAAGCGAAAGTGTCTGTAGATATGATAACAACGATGATTTTCAGCCAGTGGAAATACACGTACAGTTATATATATCACGAATATGTAATATAAAGAAATGATTTCGATTTTGATTTTGCTTTTGTGACGTCAGAACAGAAAACCCAAAGATAAGTATAGAGTATATAGAAAAAGTAATTAAATATATTTTTCAAAGTCTATATAATCATTTGAATGCTAGAGCAGTAAATAAATACCTACTCGTAAGTTTGTTGCAGCTGAAAGTAAATTATTTTCCCCTATTTATTTCAACGCTAGCTCACAAAATTACTTTTGTAATGTCACTAAAAGAATGATTTACGTCTTCGGTAAAACTTCAAGGAATCTTCATTGCAGCTGAATCGAAGATCGAGTCGAGATAGCGTTAATTTGTCAGAAATATTCGCATAAATAATACAATTCGATGTAGGCCATCACAAGCCTACGGCCATGTCGATACAATCGAGTAATGAACATCGAATGAAATATCGATGGTAAACGAATTCGATAAAAATAATCGAAAATAAAATTTGTCATATCTGAAGATCCTTACCAAAGCTGGATTACTATCCATCGTAGCAAATATTGCTTTAAGAGCATTTACACATATAAAAATACTTTAATATAACAAATAAAGAAATAGATTTGCCTATTTTATAAGCTGACTTTAAGTAAGATCGGTCTCTTGAATGAATGAATGATTTATTTGTCTATATAACTAGGTACATAGTTGGTATCATAAAATGTCATAAAAGTTAAAACTATTACATCTAAAATGTATGTAGTAATCCTTTTGTTTTTGCCCGTAGGGCTTACAGACATGAGTTTTATATTTAGTCTGAAGTTAATATTTACAAAAACAGTAAGTCATATTTATTTAATTTTTTTATCGTTAAAGAAGAATTTAATGCTATAGTACGCTTTTTTACACAAAAATGCATGCAACTTAGATTTAGATATATGTACGTTAGTAATACATCGAATGTCTACTATGTAACTTATTATAAATTAATGGCGCTAAACTGTATACACTTTTAGACTCTTATAGGTACAAGTCAATACAAATTTAATAAAAAAAGTGTTTTGCCTTTCAAAGCTGTTATTGCCCGGAATATCTTTCTTTCCCATCTGTAACAATTATAATCTTCATTCTTGAGCGACTCTATATGGCAAGTCGATAAAATGAGTTAAAAATAATCGCAATTAAGCGAGGTCCCGCCGGATTTACGAGTTACAGACTCATTACGTGTTATTTCTTAAACAGTTACATATTCTGTGACGAACGCACGTAGGCATCAGGCTCTTACGTCAGTAAGTAAGAAAATGTTTAATTATAAATAAATTCTGTTATAAATAAATAAATAAATATTAGGACACATTTCGCACACGGCTGGTTAGCCCCACACTGCACCATTTCTAGTTCGTATTATGGTTGCTAACACAACTGATATACTACTTAAACGTATATACATATTATACATAAATACATACATATTTAACACCCAGACCCACAGCCAACAAATTTAGTTAAGCACAAAGATGTTGACCGGGCCGGGAATCGAACCCGGAACCTTCTGATTAGCAGTCCGGCATGGTAACCTTTACGCTAACGAGGTAGTCAGTTATAATAATAATTATTATTCAAACATGCCTGCCTAATGTGTCTTACGAACGTTTTAGTACAGAAATTCTGTTATGCCGAAAATTAAATAAATACTGTTTCATTTAAGAGACGCGATAAAGACCCGAATTCAAAAGTAAATTGAGAGGAGTGGAACGATAACTGAAATTCAAACGAAACATTACAAATGGAGCCATCGGTTCTTTGACACTTGAATTAATTGCAAAAATGCAAAAAGTATGTCGGGGCTTCATTCGAGTCGATGCAGAATATTTGAGTCAACATTTACAAAGATTTCAGTGAGTAGCATACATTTGTTATACATGTATTCGTGTTTAATCTGTAACAATAATAATGTGTGCAGAAATGATAGATTTTAACATAAGTACTTTTAGAACCACTAAATATTGAGTCAGAATTTGACGTATCTTAGTATTTCAGCCTATTGATTGCTGGGCTATCTATGACTGATTTGTTTGTGTTCAGAGATTAGTCACTGATTCATAGAAGGTAATCCCTAATAAATAATGAGTAAAGGTTAGATAAGGCTACATTTCACAAAAACACATGGTTTTTCTATTGTATGAAACAAATAGTAATCAAAAGAGCATGTAGACTAAATATTTTTCCAAAAAACTGATACAGGTTGATTAATGAAGAATAACAGAAACAAATAAAGCATGAATACATTGAACGCAATTTTCATAGGTGAATGAAACAGGGGCGTTATTAACTTTGATTCTTCAAAAACGGCTTAGAAAAAAATAAAAAACTGTTAATTGAAAATTTATTTCAAGCAATGCTTCAAAACAGCTTAGTTCAATGTGGTTTACATAAACGTATACTGAAAATAAAAAAAAAAATAAAAATATTTATTGACCAAAAAACTTATTATAACCTATAGTATATCTAGTGGTTGCTTCACTAGGCGGTTGGCCTGAATCGCAGCAACCTTCTCCAGTTACCCTAAAAACTTATCCTTTAAACAAGACACCACAAATTATTACACTAACTTTACTATATATCTAATATCTTACATTTATTTTACAATTTTAACATATTATATTATCTACTTAAACTAATATTATAAATGCTACAATTTGTGTGTATGTGTATGTGTGTGTGTGTATGTTTGTTACTTCTGCACGCTCAAACCGCTGAACTGCATTTGTTGAAATTTGGTACGGACATAAATTGAACTATATTATTTAACGCATAGGCTTATTTTAACCTCGGGATAACGCGACTGCAACCGCGGTCCGCACTAAATAAAAGTAATAAATAACATGATACATTTTCCTACATTGTCTGTGTCTATAGGTTCTGAAGTATATGTTTACCTTTTTAAACCGAGGATAACAAAAAGTTTGGCACAAAAATCATTGCGCTAGCGACAATTATTAAAGTACTTTCAGTGTTTATTTTTGCAATAGACTTTTATTTTGGCTCAAAGCTCTAAAATAATGTTGGCGCGATATTTGTCCAGATTTTGATAATAAATTGTGCTCTAGCGACGTTTTGAATGTGTTGTTATAATATAGATGACGTCGATCTGTCTGTGATGTGAAGGAAAACAATAACAACACTTGTGTAAACTTTTCTTGATGACGTCTTGTGAAAATCTATACATAAATCATCATTGATGATTAAATTTACGATAATGGTCTAACAGTTTAATACTTCTTTTTCCATCATTAATCACGGTTTTCACAATTAAATAATAAATAAATAAATATTATGACACATTTCACACACGGCTGGTTAACTCCATACTGAACCATTTCTAGTTTGTGTTATGGCAGTTAATACAACTGATATATACTACAAATACATTCATATATATGTTATATAGATACATATTTAACACCCAGACCCACAGCCAGCAAATTTAATCATAATCATAATCATCATTTATTGGTAAAAATGTTTTACAAGTCAATTCATACATACATTTTTATAAAATAATATAACAAAAATAATATAAATATAAATATAATTAAGAACAAAGATGTTATATAGATACATATTTAACACCCAGACCCACAGCCAGCAAATTTAATCATAATCATAATCATAATCATCATTTATTGGTAAAAATGTTTTACAAGTCAATTCATACATACATTTTTATAAAATAATATAACAAAAATAATATAAATATAAATATAATTAAGAACAAAGATGTTGGCCATGCCGGGAATTGAACCCGGAACCATCTGATTGGCAGTCCGGCATGGTAACCGTTACGTCGTCAAGCAAAGCAAATGTAAGCTAAATGTTTGTACGTTCTTGATTTGACATGGGAAGGATAAGATTAATACTTGTACTTTATTAACCATAAATATTATTTTATATAACAATAAATTGAAAACTACACAATAATTAAAAATTAAAAACTTAAATTGCAAATAAAAAATTTAACCTAAGTCTGAGTTCACGAGTAAGGCGGATCTCTTTACTAAGATATTATTAATACATTTCAGAAACAAAATTAATATCCTACTTTACTCTTACTAAAAATCTTACGCAAACAAAAGGATGAATGTATGTTTGAATGTTTTGTTAATCTTTTGCGTTCTCATGGCTGAACTTGAGGGTGATAGGAAGATGAAATTAGCTAAAGAGCTAGCTTAATTCCTGAATTTACACATAGGCTACATTTATGCAGTGCAGAGATGGAACTGGTATGTGGCACAGAAATAATGTATTTATTTCTTTGTTTCATGTGTTTTTTCTTTATAATTATATAAATAAATATTTTATTTCTCTAATCCAAGATTAACAAAAATCGCAGCTAAGTTAAAAAAGTTATTCGCTGAGAGATTGTAAAGTAGTTTTCTCTGCTCTGACTGCAGATTACGTGCTCGGAATGGAAAATTTCTTACTGATAACGCTACTGCACGAGTATTTTCCGCAAAAATTTATCTTAACTCACTCGTTCAATAACACCTAATCTTGAATATAAAACGTTTGAAGAATCTATTTGGAACACAATTCACTCGATTTAACGATTGATGTAAAAAAGCGAGACAGTAAAAATTATTTCTAAAATTAATCACTCACTTATTTGTAGATAGTAAGTAAAATACGTTTTTTGTTATAATCAGTACAGTTTTTTTAGGAAATTTCTAAAAGTCGTCTAACAAAAGTTGTTTTTCTATCGATTAAGGGGACAGATAAGTTTTTTTACTCTTTATAGCTAGGCACTTGACCAGCTGGACGCGTAACCACAAGAGTTAGCGACACTCTGCCCTAAGGTGGAGCATGCCAAGTCTGGAAAAACTGGTTCTCAAGGAGGCTACCGGAACACACTATTGATTTTTCTTTTGGGTGTTTGCAAGCCAGGCGAGTACTAAACAATGTTCTAGCCCCATGCAACATTATATATGAAGTTCAAAATTAAATAGCAAAGTTAAATAGGAAATACGAATATTTATTGACGTCGATGGTCGGTACCTACACCGATGATAAGGTTTTAGCGCGTGCTCAAAGTGTTACGTTAAAATTAAAGATAATCACAATCGCAATCAATTATATTTATAGATGTTATTTATCTATAGTATTGGGCATAAACAAACATACGTAAACAACAAAATACGATTTAGGTTATAGTTAATCATTATGGAGTATTAACTTGATTAACATTGATACTTATTTTTTTGATATATTTACATTTACTTGAATTATACTCGTTGAGTTGATTTAAAAATTTAACAGTTTCTACTTACAGTTACATTGTTTACGAGTGTGTAAGACTATTTCGAATGAGATTCGGTCGAAAAACGTTTGCTTTTTAATCAGACGGCCCTTGGTTCGATCCCGACCCTACAGCAATGACTTGTTTTTCAAGTTATGTGTAGATTTGCACTCTCCTAAGACCTATCATTTACGAAGGATTTTAGGTGATTTTTCAGAATTCACTTATTTGCTCCCATATTGCCTTAAAATTTGATTTTACCACGTAACGCTGTCCTACCCCCTTATGGCTAACTTTTCGTTTATTTTTGGAGATTCAGTCATACGTCTTATCAATGACAATCACTAGATCGATACGATAAGTTTGCCAAAAAATCCAAACATATCAACAAGTTACTGAATTTTATCACATACTAGCTCCGCCCCGCGGTGTTACCCGCGTTAATCCAGGATAAAAAAACAGACTATGTGTTAATCCAAGGTCGAATCTATATTCATAGTAAATCTCATCAAAATCAGCCCAGCCGTTGGAGCGTGAAGAAGTAACATATATTTGGAGGTTATTACGTATCCCACAAGAACCACAATGGTTTTCGGGATAAAAAGAAGCCTATGTGTGTATGTTCATACTAAATAACCCTCCCCTGCGTTTCCGATGCAAAGGTGCCCATAACGCTAGCAGCATTGCCGCGCTGTATTGTAATGATGTAAGAAACATTATTATTTCATCGTTTATAAAAGATTGAATTTTATTATTTAGCCTAGTTACTCGTATATCTTTATAAGAACAATAAATCATTATTTTTATTAACATTTGACATTTACTTGCCTGATACATCGTAACTATGTTAAAACAAAGCCATGATAACACCATGGACGAGACACGTGATAACGGTCGTTATTTTCGTTAACTCCTATCGTCATCACTAGAAAAGGGTTTCGCAACTATTTTATTGACGTACTGAACATATTTATCTTTGTAAGATCTTTGACATTGTAGATATTATTTTATCAGTTGTTATTTCAGAACTCTACGAAATTCTAAGTGAAAAAAATATCCACAATTCTTGTAAAAATATGAGTTTAAAAAAAAAAATAAAGACTAAAAAAAATACTTTTTGACATTCTTTCTTATCGCGTTACCGTAGTACAGAAACGTTGAACAAAGAGTAAAGTAAAAATCAAAAGTGTTTGTACATTATCTATTAGTATTTCAACTTTTATCTACAGACACAATGGAAACTTTTTAAGGGAAGAATTAGATTAAACAAACTATGTAAATCTTTATTCTCTCAATGATTTAAAGAAGCGCTTGGTCGACGCTACTCGTGACCAAAATGCCGGCCTCTACTTTGCACAGCGCATTTGTGTTGCTATACAAAGAGGCAACTCGGCTGGCATTTTAGATACTCTTTCCACTGGCACTGGTTTTTTAGATTAGATATATTTTTAATTTAATAATTTTAGATTAGATTTACATTAAGTAATATTGAATTTGTAGTAACTAAAGTTAATAACAAAATATTGATTCTTGTCCTTTTCTATTAAGTCTATTATTTAGTCTGTGCTTAAATTAATGTATTATTATTCTTTATATATAGAAACACTTAAAAATATTGCTGTATTACAACCGTATAATTATATCGACTAAATATAGATTCCTTTTAACCGTTAAACAAAGTTAATTAAACCGAAAAAGATATTGGGTTAATTAATTCTCATGGCCCTTCAATATAAACATACAAAACAGACACTTTTTAAACAAACAAACATTTCTAGAGTCCCTTTGTGAGTAATTTCACGAATTTCATCTAAAGTATTCAAAACTAAACTTTATTGTCACCTAAATAGATACGAGTTTCCTTTAACGAATAAAGAAACAAAAGTCTGAAACGTCTGAAGATTTCATAACAAGACAGGAATGGTATAAACATAACAATGACTGTGTGTATGACAGCAACTTTTAGCACGTACAGAGGCTTTTTGGGCTAAGAAGATAGCCTGAACAATAGGCCTCCATGACCCCTAGATGGCGTGCTAGCGATCTTGTAATTAAATATGTCGATAAGCTGTTATGTAGCGCCTGTAGCTCGGCTAACTAAGGTGATCTGACGCGATCATCGAGGTTCAGCAACTGCCGAAGCCATGCACGAGACTGCTTTTTAAAAAGTGGTTTTCATCAGAGCGCTACCGTTGGTCGAATGAGACGTTAAAATGTTGGTCGTGACTGATAGTCTTAGTACAAGTCTTACAAGAAGACGTTAAGCCAAGTCAGAGGCCTTAGGTCGGCTTGAAAACTCTCGACACCAGAGCTTGGCCACTTAGCTCATACGAAGAATGACACGTGTTGTTCATAAAACTAATTTATATTGTAAAAAGCTATCTAGACTATACATAAAAAGCGGTAGATAATTTGATTAAAAAACACGATTTGTTTTTTTTGTTGTGCCACGTGAATGTCTAAATTGAAGATTAATGTACCTAGTTGCCTCTCCGCAAACCGGAACGAATGTTGGTATATGTATTAACAAAAATAATTTTATTTGATTTTCCGCCAGTAGCAGGAAGTAATAATAAACTCTGATAATACTCAGTTAAAAGGACACGATCGTGACTTGTTTGTAATTTGCTAATCTCTAGCAAGGAGATACTTTGTTATTGAGCAACTTTTGCGAATCACCTGTGTATACTCGAGGACATAAGCAAATATAGGTGTATATATATATGTTAAATGAATAAAAAAGTAAAATTTTAAAGAATTGAAATAAGACTAGCCAGTATACATAAAATAAATGAACAAATACAGTTTAAACTCTGTATAACGATACTGAAGGCTCTGTGCATTTTAAAACGTAATAGAGTGTGGTCGTTAAATATGTAATGTTAATGTATGCAATACAAACTAGAGCAACTAAGCCAATGATTTTGACGCTTTAGAGAGTTTGTCGTTAAATCGGGTGACGTTACATGGAGTTTACACTATATTACATGGAGTATTCGGACACATTTTACACACGGCTGGTTAGTCCCGTACTAAACCATTTCTAGTTTGTATTATGGTTGCTGTTAGCAACTGATATACCTACTACTTATATACTCGTACATTTACATAAATACTTTATATCGATACATAACACCCAGACCGACAGCCAACAAAATTAGTTCGTCACGAAGACGTTGCCCGTGCCGGGAATCGAATACGGGGCCCTCTGGTCGGCAGTCGGACATGGTAACGGAGTACATGGTCCGGTATGGCATTTTGCAGCTGCGGCCATTTTGGACCGATTTTCATCAAACGTAGCTAAAAACACTCTTGTCGATTTGGTGTCGTAGCATTGGTTAGTTTAAATTGAAATAAGTAGTGAGTAAAAATCTTATCTTATATATAAAATTTCCGTGTCACAGTGTTTGTTACCGAACTCCTCCGAAACGGCTTGACTGATCATTACCAAATTTCATATGCGTATTCAGTAGGTATGAGAATAGGCCAACGTGAAACGTTTTTACCCCTAAGTGATAAGGGTTGTTCACCCTTAAATATATTTTTTTATTTTTTCGACGAATTTTTTTTATTTGAATTTTATATAAAGTGGCATTAAAAATACATACAACCCTAAATTTTTACTTTTTTATCATCAACCCCTTTTTTTTATGGCCATTTTAGTAAATTTCTGTGTCACAGTGTTTGTTTCCGTACACCTCCGAAACGGATTGACTGATCTTTACCAAATTTTATATACGTATTCAGTAGGTCTAAGAATTGGCTACTATCTATTTTTTATACCCCTAATTGATAAGGGTTGATCACCCTTAAATATTTTTTTTCATTTTTCCACGAATTTTTTTATATTATTTTTGTATAAAGTGGCATAAAAAATACATACAACCCAAATTTTTTACTTTTTTATCATAAACCCCTATTTTTTTATGGCCATTTTAGTATTTTATTCATACATTTTTCATCTCGCTTGATAACTGATCAAATATTGTGTCTTTAACTGTACTTCGGGTAAAAATCTATTTTTTTTTTGGAAGAAAATAACTAACAAAATTTAACCTGATATACATATGCTTAGTATTGCCAATCTTAAATACTTAAAATTTGCCGCGCCTTTACTTTACTGGTGAGTGAAATGCCACACTATGCCATAGACTGAAGCCGGTCTCCTGTTTCACTCACAAAATTCTTCATCAAAGACTTCTCTCACTGTTTACACAAATTTCGACCTTCGTTATTGTTTATGCAGTAGTATTGTTTACAAATATCGTTTTGCTATCTCAGTACTCTCTTATTAACTATTAGCTGTTGCCCGCGGCTCCACTTGCGTGTAAGTCGCTTTATTGCGTAACCTCTCCTGCACATGACTGTTGTAAAAAAATGTATTTTTATGATTATACTCTTAGTACAAACAGTTGTTAAACTAAGGCAGGGGCTTGAAAAACTCTCGACACCAAAGCTTGATCACTTAGTTTTTGCGTAGAAGAAGCTATAAAATTTACTTAATGTGTATGTAAACTAGACCCCGAACGTATGAGCAAAAAATTTTCAACAAATATGATGACACTATAAATATTATGTAATTTGTTCTGCTTTGGGCTTCTTTATGCTCAAACGGCTCGAACAAATATGCTTAAAATTTTCGCGCTCGCTTCGCTCGCGCATAGCTCGCTGCGCTCGCATCCAGCTCGCTTCGCTCGCGATTGGTCCTAGGACGTTTTGGGTCATAGCTTACGACACTACAAATATTATGTAATTTGTTCTGCTTTGGACTTCTTTATGCTCAAGTGGCTCGAAAAATATGCTAAAAATTTTCGCGCTCGCTTCGCTCGCGCATAGCTCGCTGCGCTCGCAGTCGGCTCGCTTCGCTCGCGATTGGTCCTAGGACGTTTTGGGTCATAGCTTATGACACTACAAATATTATGTAATTTGTTTGGTAACGGCTCGAACGGAATCGCTAAAAATTTTGAATACCTAAAACTTTGGAAAAATATCATTACTAACCTTAAAAAATTTACAATGAAATTGTATTATACAAGTAACAGACTTCAAAATCATACCTACATTTATAAATTCTAACTGTATCTAAAAAGTGAAAAATAATTTTATGCCTACACATAAGTACAATCGAAGACTTTATTTGATTTACTTTGAAAAATGCTATTTTCAATTTTTATTTATCCTGTATTCTCGGCGTCGGTGCCATCTAAGAAGAACAAAATTAAATTAATGTGCGTCTAGCATTCCAGTATGAGTTCAATATTGAATATAATGCTCATTTAAAAGAGGTAATTGGTGCTAATGGATAAGGTTCACGCTATAGGATTACAAGATTGAAGTTGTTTGTTATTGTTCCTGTCGTAATTAATATGTGATATGTAATTTTAGGTAATAAACTATAAAAACTTGAACATAATATTTTTTGGCGTTTGTTATTTTTATATTCCCTTAACGTTTGTTCATGGCGCTCCATACCCATTTCACGCATATACCATACTTATAATAAGTAAGTAACATTTTAATTATACTAGAATTTGTCTAGAAACTAGAATAAAAATAATTAATAAGGCAAAACAACGTTTGCAGGGTCAGCTAGTATGTATATAAAATTTCCATGTCACAAAGTTAGTTAGCGTACTCCTCCAAAACGGCTTGACCGATTTTTACCAAATTTTATATGCGTATTACTGAATACCTACCTACCTACTGAGGTCTGAGAATCGGCTACTATCTATTTTCCATACCCCTAAGTGATAAGGCTAAACAACGTTTGCCGAGTCAGCTAGTTAATTGGTAAAACTAACTGTACACAGTTTAGAATATATATTTTCTGTTTTCTGGCAACATAGAAAGAAAAATAAAGATTACGGCTGTCATGATTCGAAGATACGTTTAAAGCATGATCGATCTACTAAGGAGATCCATAGATTATATTACTAAACCTCCTTGGAGGAGGTCAAATTCAGAATAAGTCAACCTTATCAGCTGGCCCATTATCTTTTGTTCCAGTGTGATTTAAACTGGACATTGACCTCTACATAATGTACATAATGTTTTATGAATTTGGCCTCTCTCCCCTCAGCCGAGGCCGCGGGAACCGGACGTCCCGAAATAATCTCTTCTACATAATATATATATGTACATATAATAATAATTGGCTACGTATCAATAGAATTTGACGACCTCGTTGGCGTCAAGGTTACCATGCCGGTCTGCTAATCAGAAGGTTCCGGGTTCGATTCCCGGCCCGGTCAACATCTTTGTGCTTAACTAATTTTTTGGCTGTGGGTCTGGGTGTTAAATATGTATGTATTTATATATAATACGTATGTATGTATATGTAGTATATCAGTTGTGTTAACAACCATAATACGAGCTAGAAATGGTTCAGTATGGGGCTAACCAGCCGTGTGTGAATGTGTAAAAAAAAAAGTTATATGAAGTCAACTGTCAGATGTATGAGTGCGAATATGAGATGACTTTCTTTTGTTATAGGATAGTGTTTAGTAGGACAAGTTTTATTTTTAATTCATCGTCCGAAACACAACACAATTATTATTTCTTTACTCTGAATAGGTCAGCGCTTGATCACAATTCACCTATATTACTTTCAGAAGAATTTACGTAATCGTGTTTTGGAGCCCTAATATTTTTAACACAGAATTAAAGATAATTAAACAGAAAAAACATTTACGCGGAATTCGTCAATTAACTATAAATAAATATTACGACTCATTTCACACACGGCTGGTTAGCCCCATACTGAACCATTTCTAGTTCGTATTATGGTTGCTAACACAACTGTTATACTACATATACTTAGATAGATACATATTTAACACCCAGACCGACAGCAAACAAAATTTAGTTTAGCACAAAGATGTTGGCCATGCCGGGAATCGAACCCGGAAGCTTCTGATTGGCAGTCCGGTATAGTAACCATTACGCCAACGAGGTCGTCATATTAACTGTGCTTTTGTACTGTGATATTTCATACCACTTTTGTAGGTGTTGTTCAAAATCGTAAAACATTATTTCAAACAAGTTCCGCTTCACGTGTCTTTCCATGTGCTTAATAAAAGTCGTAAAGCACGCTAATTATTATCAAAACATGTACATAAAGATAATTTTAACCAAAATTGCTCAACATAGGTGTTTTGTACGATATAATTAACAATGCTATTATCACAAAAATCACAAGTATTAAAAAAATCTATCATCTAGTAAGATGTTGAACATTTTTAAATCGTTTTTGCTGATGGCAAGATTGTTTTTTAAGGACTTTTTTAATAAATTTATTGTTTATTTAATAGATTTATATCGTTTTTGTACTAATTATTAATATTTAATCTTATATATAAAATTTCCGTGTCACAGTGTTTGTTACCGTACTCCTCCGAAACGGCTTGACCGATATTTTTCAAATTTTATATGCGTATTCAGTAGGTCTGAGAATCGGCTACTGTATATTTAGATTTTTTTTAAGGCAAAACAACGTTTGGCGGGTCAGCTAGTAATATATATTACCCACCATATAATAATACTGTACTTAATTAGTGTTTGCATGAATTATATTTATATAATGTCTAATAATAATAATTATTATGTTGAGTGATAGAATAGGGTATTTTCATTTTATTTATTTATTTTTATAATATTTATTACATTGTTTATACAATATTATCATATGGTAAATGCTTTATGGTATAAACTTTTTACAATACATTTACGTACACATTTTGAAAGGAAATTAAATTATTTTGTATTTGTATTTGTCATTTTTGTATTGTATTTATTACTCACATAATTATTTGTTCTCTTCTAAGCCAACGCCCTTTAAATTAATGTAATAGATACCGCGTTTTCACTCTAGTTAATAATAAATAGGGACATTTAGATTTATTGGTCAACGTAGCAACCTCGATTGTTTCTAATCAAACATCGTGACCTATTTGTTAAGTAGGCGTTGACTTCGAACAATGTTGCATAAGAGTGCATTTTAGAAGCTTCTTCAGTATCTAATAATATTTTCAGTTGTTATGCTGTAAAAATGCGTGTGGCTAGGAGAAATGTGGATATGATTACACATATAAACTTTCCCATTTATAATATTAGCAGGATATCTTTGATTTAATACGTACCTACGTATATTCGCAATATTTGTTTTCTGTTTTCTGTTTTCTTTTTGCCAATCTTTGGTGCACAAAACCTCAGAAATTACAAAGGTACTCGATATTGTAAAAACTTGACTGGATTATTTCACAATACAGATTTATCTCAGATTTATTTATCTTATATTTTTATTTTGTTTTTATCTTAGGTTTTTGTCATGACAATTGAAAAGACCTATCCTACTTATATTATAAACGATTTTGCATTTAAACGCGAAATATTATATGTTTGTACCTCTTTTACGTAAAAAATACCGATTGGGTTTTAATTATGATAATAATAAAATATTTATTTCGAAATTATATCCATAGATTTTTCCAAATACATTAAAAACCTTCATAAATGAATGTTCACAATAAAAATACTGCTTATACATTAGAAAAAAACATATAATGGCTGATGATATAAAAAAATGGTTGCCTGTAAAGTCGGTTTTACGGGCGAAGATTTTACGTGACAACGTCTGCCACGTGCTGCGCGCGCGGCAGACCGATCATAGTTGAGTGGGAGAGAGACGCAAGGCATTCGGCGGGCCTCTCTCTCGTTCGGTGACTCATCGTAACGTTACCGGGCGTTACACTTTTTCATAAGTGACTCCCAGCCGCAACCTAATTTAAGACGTTGTCACGTCAAAAGCTTAGCTTATACGAAGAAGAAGCAGATTAGATAAATTACGTTTATTTAATGTTACTTAATTGAGTTAGGACTTAAACCTTATTTACTTTCTTAGCCGAGGTTACAACTAACTCCGACTGACCTCGTGATAGTTCTTTCTTTAGTTAAGTCTCAACGAATATATAAAATGAACTTTAACCCGTTACAATAAGGACTATAATATTTTTAGTTTTTGTCTGATTTAAATATTAGTTCTAAATTAGGTATTGCCAGTACCAGGTTGAGAACGGAACTAATTGTTTTTTGCTAGGGATTGTTTTTGTTTTTACAGTCGGTTAAGCAATTTATTGGTTAAAGTTAACTGAACTTGAATAAGAATTAGACCGATTGTGCGAAATGTTTGTGTTTGTTATAAATGGTGGATTAGCCACGATTGACATTTTGATTTGTTTTAGTTCACATAATAATTATGTAGGTGCAGTTAGATAGGTATATTAGTTCTTTATTAAGCAGATATTAGCTACAATGTACAATTCAATATAAAAAAATAACAAGGTAATTATTTACATCGAGCCATAAACGACGGACTTTTCGCTAAAAGCGATATGGCCGCCGTTTGTTCTTCTCCAGGCAACTTGTGGATGGCAAGGGCGTGAAAAAGATGCGACGCACCAAAAAGAATATTAATACTTATAATTATAATGCCGTTATATTGAAGATTTGAGTCTTACATTTATTTATTATTTGTTCACAACAAATATACAGTACACATTATTGTGATTTTCCTACTTTTGAGATACTATATAATATTTTTGACGATCTCGTTGGCGTAATGGTTACCATGCCAGACTGCCAACCAGAGGGTCCCAGGTTCGATTCCTGGCGCGGCCAACATCTTTGTGATGAACTAAATTTGTTAGCTGTTGGTCTGGGCGTTTAATATGTACCGACTAAAGTATTTAATATGTATGTATGTATACGTATGTAGTATATCAGTATCAGTTGTGTTAGCAACCATAATACAAACCACAAATGGTTTAGTATGGGGCTAACCTGCTGTGTGTGAAATGAATCCTTATACTATGAAATATATGTATATGTAAATATGTATAAAAGCAGTATGTGAGACAGTAATGTCGGAAGTCAAATATCAAACAGTAGTTAGTGTGTCGTTCCGGAGCTCTAATGTCGGCAAAGTAAGATGATTCAGGAAATAGGAAATGGACTTATATTTCTATACAAGACGAAGCATTATCTTAAAATTAAAAAATAAAGTGTTCTTTTTAACCTCCTCCTTTTTAGTAGCAGGTTATATATTCGACTGTACTCTAACTACTGACATAAGACAATTGGTATTCGTATTGTTCCTGAACTATCCTAAACTAAAATTTTCTTTTAAAATTTTCAGGGCAAAAGAGAATTTCATGAAAAGTCATGACGTAAAATACCGGCTACAGTAGTTTGATGCGTGCATAATATTATTATAAAACACGTAAGCCGGTACTTGAGAAATATTAAATATATCTTTATTTTACAAACAGTTAGTTACAAGTAAATTGGTGGTAAATTCAGCTTCAGTTGAATAAAAAAAAGTATATAAAAATGGGAAAGCAGGTAATGGAATCGTTTCTTAGTTCTCAATTCTCTCTCTTATCTAAGAAAGATTTCCACACATCACCAACCGATAAGCCAGCTCAAATACAGAACACAACCACTCCAATCCAATCCCACTACAGCAAAGTACTCACACGTAAGCCTTCGAATCCTGAAGCTGGGCCAGCCCACGTTTGAACAGGTCGTACGCCACTTTGGAGAACTGGGTAGATATCGCGAGGAGATCAGGCTGGTACTCAACCTCCTTCTGCTTCTCCGAACAGGAGGGGTCGGTGACGATGTTGTGCTTCTTCTTCATCCGCTCCAAGATTCGGGTGGATTTGGGCGAGGGAGGGGGTGAGGCGGCGGGCGGCGCGGGCGCCTCAACAGTGATATCGCGGGAACACATTTTACACATTATCTTGCGGCGGCGGTCGGGGCACGTATGGCGGTGCGCGCGCGCGATCGCCTATATAAGTCGCACAAATCGCACCCCCCGCGCCCCGCGCGTGATGCAAGCGGCTCTATGACGGCGCAAGCGCAGGCGGCGCTCAAACTTTGCCTACTGATTACTCACATGGCGCTAGGTACAGGTTTTCGTAGCTCCGAAACCGGTTGGGTTTCATTGATCGATTTGTGGGATCCCCAAATTATAATTTTGGCAAGGTTTTGTCGTGGACTGGTTTGTGAAGATTTTTTTCCCGGTTTAATGCGATAATATAGGATAATAGTAAAGTTATTTAAGTATGTAAAGTATTAGGACACATTTCATACGGCTGGTCAGACCTATACTATACCATTTCTAGTTTATATTATCGTTGTTAACACAACTAAAATAACACATAATAAAAAAATCCATTTAAGCAATTACACTGATACATTTTTCGAAGATCAATACTGTAGAAATAATTTCGTATTTATGAAAACAATACTAAATATATTAAATAGATACATATGAAAAATGTATTAATATCTGTCAAAAATAATGAATAAAATAGATATATACTACATATAAATAGTTTATATTTACATATTATATTTAATACCCAAACCAATAGCCAACAAATTTAGTTCAACCCAAAGATGTTGGCCGTGCCGGATATCGACCCCGGGACCCTCTACGCATGGTTATGTAGGCAGGCATGGTTACCATTACGCCAACGAGGTCTTCGTAGTTGTTTTTTGAAAGTTTTTGATTAATAATTGGCCCGTTAGTCTGGTAGGCAAACCTATAAATAAAACAATATGACACGAGGATAATTAATTATATACCTACTTGTTTAGCGCTTAAAACCACAGAGCAATAAAATCGCGCAAAACTAAACATAAATTTGGTATTTCAGAGCTACATAATAAGCAGAAGCTTTCCGCAAACCGCAAATATGTTAGGAATCATCCTTGATGTAGGTACTTCTTACTTCTAATTACCTTGGTAAATAATTAAATATCATAAAATCCCCGGTAAATATCAAAAAATGAAATGATATTATTTTTACATGAATTTGACCAGCAGAGCGCCTGACTTCACGAGCTAGTGACACTGGGGCCGAAGGAGCATGAACTGTCTGGAATAACTGGTTAGAGGCTGGATGGAACAAACAGTTGCTTGGGGGCAGATTTTTCAACTTATCAGGAAAAAGAATAATAACTTATGAGTACATATAGATTTTTTAATTCATTAAATAATAAATAATAAATCTTTCTTTATTCAAAAACAATAAACATACTTAATTCTAACATAATTTATAAATAAATGTAAGTATTTATATATATAACTGTTAAAGTTAGCTTAGGTAGAGGTGTGCCCTGCACTAGGTCAAAGTGATTGGCCTGTATAGCAGTACAACATAAATTGCTAATTTAAATGAATGAATAAATAATTAAAAACGCATCATTACGAGTATGTAGTAATTTAAAGGTTTTTAGTCTTCATATGACTAGGATCTTACCAAACTATTGTATATCTATTATCATAAACAAAATAAAACATATTATAAGTATCAAATAGGTAGACTGTATATCAACTAAATGAATGTACTCTTTGTAAGATTATCATTCAAACCTGCTAGTTAGTCCTTGCATCTAAGTAATTTCAATTCATTTCTGAGTATCTTTTGATATTAAATGGGTCGTTTCTACTGAATTACGTCTCTGCCAGGATGTCGCATACTTTTGCTCAATAATAATTTTATTATGATAGCTTAGAATTTACCATAATTATTAAGTATTAATGGGCAATTTAAACTAAAAGCTAGAATTTGAAACTAAGGAATTTCAAAATTATATCTAGTTACGTACGAGAATCCAATTTGTAATACATACAAATAAAATATGTAATTATTTATGTAGAAACTCCAATTTAGTCTCACGCTAACTTGCTCGTCTAAAATAATACATATTCGTATAGACAGTATGCAACCATTCTCAGAGATTTTTATTTGACTGTTAAGGCTTTTTAGGGTTCCGTACCTAAAAAGTAAAAACGGGACCCTATTACTAACGTATGTTGTAACCCCTCTTAATATTTGTTTTTTTTTTAGTTTTAGTATTTGTTGTTATAGCTGCACGGAAAATACATACATTGTGAAAGTTTCAACTTTCTAGCTATTACGTTTTCTGAAATACAGCCTGGAGACAGACAGACAGACAGCGGAGGCTTGGTAATAGGATCCTGTTTTTACCTTTTAGGTACGGAACCCTAAAAATACCTTCATCAATACATAGCCGCAAACTTCTTCTAAACTATGTTATTAATTTTAAAGCGCTTTCAAACATTAGATAGATAGATTAATCTGGAATTTTTATACTTATAAAACACTCCAGAGAACGTTTCGTAGATTTAAATGAAAACAGAATATCACGACCAAATTGCCCAAAAATATTTTCAAAATTTTTGAAGTTGGGGCGTGTCGTTAGTTTTGAGATAAATGTTTGCGAATCTTTCGATTACTCATTACCATTCAAAGTCTAAGATAAATTTAAGAATAAACAAAGATTTCACTTGCGTCACTTTGGGAATTACCTATCCCTCCTTCCTCCACTCAGGATCAGTGGCTTTGGGTTTTACACTTTCTATTTGGTATTAGCTTTACGTTCGTTGCTTGGAATTACATTGTTAATGAGTTTTTAGAATTAGGCATCTATGTTTTTTTTCTGAGAAAAAAAAACTAAATATAGTAACCCGCGTTAGTCCGGGATTAAAAGTACCCTATGTGTTAATCCAAGGTCTAACCTATCTTCATAGTAAATCTCATCAAAATCAGTCCAGCCTTTGGAGCGTGAAAGAGTAGCATAGATTTTGAAGTTATTTGCGTATCCTAAGGGAACCATAATTGTTTTCGGGATAAAAAGTAGCATATGTGTTAATCCAAGGTCTAACCTATTTCCATAGTAAATCTCATCGAAATCGGTCCAGCCTTTGGAGCGTGAAAGAGTAGCATAGATTTTGAAGTTATTTGCGTATCCTACGGGAATCACAATTGTTTTCGGGATAAAAAGTTATATGTGTTTTTTTTTATAGCTGTGCTTCGCGGTGACACTGGCAGTTTCCAGTTATTTTTTTTTAGTTTACTTACTATATTTAAATGTATATTAATTAATAATCATAACTTGTTATTTTCTGTAGTTACTATTTTGTCACAATAAATAATTTTCTTTTCTTTCTTTATTCTTTAATTTGTTAAACCAGGATGTAAGCTGTTTCTATTTAAAATATCATATCCAACGGTTCAGTCGTTAGAGCGAGTTAAAGAAATTGGGATATTATTTACTCAAACCAATATTTTTTTTTGATTCTTAATTTTATATACGTTGCAATAATTATTTTTTCATATATATATATTTTCAGATTTTCTTCCATCAAATATGTTTTTGATTCAATTATCTTTTCACATTATTGGCAATACAAGTTACAGAGCTTAAGTTTAAAGTAGTATAATATAACCAAAGTTACTTACGCTGAAATACAAATGTAGCTACAGCATTAACCGTCCTCTCCTCCAATTTAGGTCTGTCACGAGATGTCCTATAAATAAATATCAGCTCAGTTCGCTACATTCTAAACTGCACGTAGGCAGTTGGCACGCAATTAGTAAGTTGTTTTTCTAAATAAGAGTGTGTTCATGCCCTTATCTGGCGCATTCCAGCAACCACTTGATTTAGAGGAAAGTTAAATTTGAAAATAAATGAGTAATAACTTAGTTTGGTCGTGTTTTGTTTCTGGCTTACTAACATCAGCTGAAAATCTGTCGTCAAGTGGCACGGTATTGTCTAGCAGCCTCATTGTGAGCCAGTTATTCCAGACTAGGCATGCTCCACCTTCGGCTAGAGTGTCGCTAACTCGTGTGGTTACAAGTCCTGCTAGTCCTGCAAGCACAGAGCACAGCTTAAAAACCGCTTGTTCTAATCCATGACATAACTTTACATTTACAATTTATGTATGTACATAATATGTATTGCCTACCTAACATTTATTTTTGAAAAAAAAGTAATAATTTGAATTTAAAACAAAAATGGTTGAAATTTTAACCTCATATGTAATAATTTAATTTTTCAATTTTGTATGATTTCTTTTAATTTAAATTTGATTTATATGGAATGTAATTTGGTTCTGAAATAAACTATTTAATAATAAGAATAATAATTAAGTACCTAATAAGTATTAGCTAGTAGAAAAAATAACAATGGAATATTTTAATGTACCTAGTCGTAAATGTTTGACGCAGTATAAATTGTTGATCTGTAATGCATTGCAGTTATATGAAGTTGTTTGCTGACGCGAATCTAAACAATCTTGGCCTGATAACGATAAGATGGAATGTTAAACAAGAACCTTTTTTTTTCACAAAATCTCTATACATATAATATAAAATATACCAACTAATTACTAAAAAAAGAAAGCGATTTGGATTTGAGAGCAAAGCAGAGAGCAGTGTGCTCGATACGCGGCAAAAATATGTCTGCAAATCCTACTGCCTACTAATTCGCGAAAACTGGCCGTTGTTTTTCCGATGCTGTGCCTCCTTAACCACACCGCAAGCCCGCCTCAGTTGCGAAACCCCCTTCGGAACGAGGTACCGCAAACTACTAGTGCCACTCTTTCAAGAACTTGCATGGGGAAGTATCAGTCTAAGGAGTGGCCCACCTCAGGGACCCTCTTAGCGTCACCAAGCCACGGCCCCGCGGGTGGGAATATTTTATATCCAGAATTAAAGAATAGGTTTTTACGCAAGTAACATCGCGGGGTTCACCTATGCAGCTATATAAATATTACCTATTCTCTAATCAATAAGCCCACGAGGTTTACCAAAACTCTTAGAACTCCGAACCTTAATGACTTTATATCTCAACAATCGCCTGACCAATTTTATTTATATTCACAAAATCTATTTAGTATATGGAATTTTATCATTCTGCCAAATATAATTAAAATTGCCCAGTATTGCTTTTTTTGGAGTAAAAAATGGACAACGTCCAAAAATCTATCAAGTTTTCTACCTGTATATCAAGTTTCGTCAAAATTGGTTCAAAACTACGGCATCTACGTGAGAACTAACATACACACAATCAGACAGACAAAAGTAGTTTAAAAAACTAAAAAACACGCATAACTGGCCGTTTTAAGTGGGTCAAAATCGCGCCCAAAGAAGTCGGTTACAAACAAATATACAAACAAAAATACAAAAAATGTAATATTTTTATCAAATAAGTGTAAGTGTCAACGGTCCTCAATAAATCTACAAAGTTTCAACGAAATTTGAACGTTTAAAGTGGGTCAAAATCGCGCCCAAAAAAGTCGGTTACAAACATACAGGTGAAGTTAATATAAAGCGTGTAATTGGCCAGTTTACATAGAGGATTTGTTCATTTTGCTCGTTCAGAAAATCACACGTATAATAAACGCTCTAGCGCTAACCGCACAGTCCCGTTGCTATTAATCATAGTTCAAACATAAACGATCACAGACATGAATCCTCATACAGTTTTATTGATGCAGCGTTGACGTCATCGCGAAGGTCGTGACGTCACGTCTACGTATCTCGTAGAAGACACGGCACTACGCGATCTACGCGATCTACGCTTGTCTACGAGAGGCCGAAGCGTCGAAGTTTTGTCTAGTCGTCTACTAGCAGTTATTCTGTGATTTGGGGCACTACTATATGCTGCTGCTGAAAGGAAACCATTGGTGGCGATTCAGCGGCACACACGACTAAACTATATTTAAAGTAGCTCTGTCTCTTTTCATCATAAATGACCAAAAAGAGATGGTACGATCTAAACCATAGACAAAACATCTAAAATCACGTCAAACACGTCAGATTTAGAGCTGATACAATTGAGTGCGCTCTAAAATCGCTTACATTTTTCATATTTGACGTTATTTTAGTTGTTTTGTGTGTGTTTCAGAACGTGCCGTCTCTTTCTGGCCACCTAAGATGAAAAGAGACGGGGCTTCTTTAAATTTTGTTTAGTCGTGTGTGCCGCTGAATCGCCACTATTATCTATATAAAATGGCAATAAAATATAGTTTGTTGTATGGGAGAGGATTTTGTAAAATATAAAATATTTTGTCTATGGTTGTAGAAACTGTATTCCAAGCAAACAAACAGGCAGACGATAGCAACTTGGGACAGTAAATGTAGAGACTTCGCTCGGCTAAAGACTAAGCGGGCCGCCTATTGTTTAATAAATAAATATCAATTTTTTTATTTAATAAACGCAAAAATAAAAATTATACATTAATCAATTGTACTCTTGACGTTACAGACTTTTATAATACCTAAACATAACATTTCATCATCTTACTTTATCACAGTCATGTCAATTCCTTAAATAAAATAATAGACATATAAAAAAAAAAATATTAAAAAAATATACTTTTTTATTTTTTACCTGTATTACAATAAAAATTACTTATAATTTTTTACATTTGCAATGAAAAAAACCTCGAAGAGGTTTGACATCCATTGCAGTGTTCTCACTAATTGACTGTTGTCCATTAGTGAGAACAATAATAACATTAAATACAATATAGTCTCTGAGTATGTATAACAAACAAGACTAAACCATTTTATTAATACAAAACACCAGCTTACCCATTAGCAAATATCTAAATAGATATTCGTAAATTTAATAATAGGATTTTTACACATGAACTTGTTGGCTGTCGGTCTGGGTGTTAAATACGAGTAAATATCGATATAAATTATTTACGTATGTATATAGTAGTATATCAGTTGCGTTAGCAACCATAATACAAACTAGAAATGGTTCAGTATGGGGCTAACGTATATGAAATGTGTCCAAATAAAATCTTGTCAAAGATAGCTTTTCTACCTGTTTTAATCAAAACAAAACGGAGCAATCGCTCCGTTCTAAAAAACTAAAGTTACGATAGTTTAACCGTGATTGATAGTTTAAAAGTCATGGAAAGCAATATATTCGCAGTAGGTAATCTAGTTGAGACAAAAAAAATGTCAGTCATAGCTTTATTCTACCTATTTTGATTGCTCCACAAAACTAAACGTACGATAGTTTAACCGTGGTTGATATTTAAAGTATCGTTGATAGCTCCCCGGCAATATTTTTGCAATAGGTAATTTAGTTTATTTAAAAAAATATATCAATGAAAATGAAATAAAAAGAAAAATAAAATGAAAAAGTCAATGATAGCTTTTCTACCTATTTTGATTGCTCCACAAAACTAAAGTTACGATAAAAAGAAAAAAAAAAAGAAATATCACAGCAATCTACAATTTAAATTAAAGTAAGCTTATCACCCAGGCTGTCACTGCGTGGCAGAGTTCCCAAGATGCTGGCAGCATTACCCCGTTGTATATCTAATAGTTACAATAGTTTAGACGTGGAATATTTTCGCAGCGCTAATCTAGTTGGGTCTGGCTTCCTTGGCCGAGTTCCGAGTAATAGATCGGTCACATGAACATGTTGTTTGTTTAGGCGAGGCAAAAATAATTAAGAGAAACTTTTCCTCGTTTATATTTTTATAACGCGTCGAAAAAAATGACAAATAGCGTTTTGAAGAACTCGACCTAAATTTATGACGACTTGAAAATTGCCAATCGTTTGATTTCGTAATCCTACTAATATTATAAATGCAAAAGTTTGTGAGTATGTTAGTTATTTTCTTCACAGCTTTACCGATTTTGATGAAATTTGGTATGGATATAGCTTAGACTAGGCTTTAACACAAACCTTACATTTTATTAACGACTTTGTTGTCGTTATGGTTACCATGCAGGACTGCCAATCGGAGGGTCACGGGTTTAATTCTCGGCACGGCCAACATCTTTGAGACTACTCATAAATACGTTGGCTGTCGATTTTGGTGTTAAATATGTATCTATATATAGTATATATGGGGTTAACCAGGCGTGTGCATCTGTATGTGTATTTCAGATCACCGCGAAAGTGCACTAAATATTTCAGATTTTCTTCCATCAAACTATCAAATATTTTTTATTGAATTGGGTCATAATAGTCACAGTATTTGTTTTGATAAATTACAACTGCGGGTATTTTCCTGAAGTATCATTCTTTTTACTGCGAAATATTTGCAATAACAGTTATAATAAATAAAACACTTATACTGTTTACTAAATAAACGTAACAAAACGTCGTCACGAGCAAAAAAAAACAAGATAAGATTAAAAGAACAAGAACATGAAGATGTTTACATCGAGTAGTGGCTAGAAATATGACTCATTGATTTAGTGGCCGAGTGAACGAGGCAAGTGAACCGTTTCTGCATGGACTAGTTAAACAGGTTCTACTGTAGATATTTTTCTACGAAGTTTACAAATCAAATCAAATAGTTTATTTAGTACAAATACAGGGGTGAAACGTACTATGAGTAATTAAATACTAAATTATAGCTTAGTCTTAGTGTACGTTTTGCCTTCCACTGCGCCCCGCGCTAAGTATCATATGCTCCTGTTATGCGGGGCAACAGTATTTAGCTATTTGTGACACTTAAATTAAGAAGACATTGTGCTTACCTAACACATCACACAGTTTTATAGATAAATATGAGCTATACTATCAATAACAAACAATAAATTAAACGAAAAACACTCAGAGTAAGGATTTAGGTCTTCGTCTGAGGAAAAACATAACTAATATCCAAAAGCAAAAGCAAAACCAAACTGTCAAACTTTGGTGTTGCCACATATAGGAAAATAAATTTTGGCTATCGCATTAGGTGTTCGTACTAATATAATATATTAGTACTACAAAGTGTAGCGACAAATTGCTCATTATATTACAGTTACATAATTACCCATAAGACATTGCAATTACTTACTGGAGATGAGCAACCCTGTTAATTCATTTGATTTTTTAATGTTCTGTCATTTAAAAAGTCTTCTATTTTTTAATAACTTTTTGTTGTGAGTAAGTTTTTTAAGTTTGTTAGGAAAGTTTTAATATTATCGATACGCTTTATGTCGTCTGGTAATTTTTTAAATATTTTAATAGCCATGGAATGTGGGCCCGAGCTCTGTATTTCTAATCTACACTCTGGTACTTGCAAATTGTATTTATGATAAACAGATAAAAACAGATAAACATTTTATTAATAATATGTCAAATTACAGGTCAGTTCATAATAAAATACAATATAATAATGAACAATGTCAAATATAAATAATAAATAATTATAATTTAACATTATTCCTGATGTCAAATATTAAAATAAATAACATCTAATTTAGTAATATGTCACAATTAAATTACAACCGTAATCTGCGTAGTAAGTATGTCTTAGTACGTGTTTACGCGGTATATCTGCTAGTTTTTGGAACATATACGGATATTTTTTTACAAAGTAGCAAATTTCATAAATATAAATACACGCCACTGTCAGTATTTTAAATTTAACAAAATATTTTTTTATGGAATTGGGATTTTGTGATATCGGGGGCTTTTATTTGGGCAAGTATACGTATGCATTTTTGTGCTACAAACAAGGAAGGAAGGGAAAAGGTTTAAGGAAGATTAAGGAGTACATCCTCCCATACAAATGTGTTTATTTGCGATTTTTAGGTTCATGAGCTGGACTCGCATTTGGAAATTTATTAGAGCCCGAAGCACGCTGACATATAAGACCCTGATTTATTTACAGAAATACAGAACTTTTTGACCTTAAAAACACATGTTAAAGACAAGTCACACTACAAGCATAAGTATATAGTATAGTTAGATAAATTAAACTTATAATAAAAAAGCAAAGTTGCAGAGCCTAGAGCACCGCCGCATTGTTGCCGCTATCGGTTGCATTTCGGCAAGGGTGCGACTGAATTACATGATATAATTTCCCCCGCCCCCTTCCACTTTCGGACGAGCAGGAAAACGCCAAGGCGGCATCGGTTTATGGTAGAGGTGCCTAAGGCACAAAGCGTTTTGCCTCCACCTTTGTTGTCCGAACCGCCAAACTTTGGAATTCCTTGCCGAATTCCCTGTTCCCCAATGACTACAATCTAGCGATTTTCAAGGCGAGAGTGAACCGGTTCCTTCTAGGTAAGCGCGATCCACCGTAGACCTCAATATCACTTACCATCTGGTGAATTGTGGTCAAGCGCTGACCTATTCGGAGTAAAAAAAAAAAAAAAACTTATAAAATCCATTAAATATTTTACACCATACAATGATAAAAAGAATATTAAAAGCTTTGGTGTTACAACATGTTTTTATCTTTTATTTTTATCCCCGATTTATTTAAAATGCTAAAACAATTTAAAGTCGATTTTAATAACGTACAGTAACTTGATAGCGGTGTGCGACGGGCCATTTCCAGTACAGTCGAGTTAACTGGAAGCGACGACGCGAAAATATTACATCAGCAAGGGCTGATGTTAATTTTGAATACACAACATTTACCTCTATCTTTGTCATTTATGATAAAAGAATAATGAGGTGGATATGATAACGGATTAATTCATAATAATCTTTTAAGTTAACTTGTTTTTGACCTACATAATTACCTTGTACCTTATAAAGGCATCGTCACCAATGTCACCATATACAGTTCATTCTTGACGACCTCGTTGGCGTAATGGTGAAAATGTCGGATTGCCAACCAGAGGGTTCCAGGTTTGATTCCCGGCACGGCCAACTTTGTGACAAACTACATTTGTTGGCGTTTTGGGTGAAATATATGTACCGATATAAAGTATTTATGTACAAGTATGTATAATAGTTGTGTTAGTAACCATTATTGAAATTAGAAATGGTTTGTTTAATCAGCCGTGCGTGAAATGTGTCCTAAGATTAATTTATCTATTCTCGGTTTTTCTCGCAAAGGAGCTTATTCCCGAATATTACCGTATAAATTTTATTATTTTTAAAGCAAATCAAATCAAATCAAATAATTTAGTTAACCTTACGGCGTTGCATCGTACTGGGCAAGTCAATTTACAATTATTTATTACTAAAATGTAATTTAAATACACATACATTCAAGTTATGATATTTTTAATTAATTTCTAAGGCAGAGCAAGCCTAGTTTGTAATATCTTGCTCTTAAGGGGTCTAGAAACGAGCTCATTTTGTTGCATAGCATATTAACAGTATTGTAAACCAGAAATAGTCCAGAAAGCACTTTTGCCTACGTGATGTGCGGTTGTTGCACCCGTTGCGAATAATCAAAATAATTCCACATATATGAACCCGACTAATCTGGAACAGCCATTCAAATGTAGCCTCTACCTCTCAGTTAATAAGGCGCTTAAAGTCAGCAATGCAACAGAGTTACGTCGTTTTGTTTCTGAGTTATAGCGTGTGCAAATAGGAGGTTTCCCGTTTCTCCCCTCGGCTCGTTCCTCATTTGATCGTTCCGTCTTGATGGAGTTACGACTAGGAGAGAACAGATGGATCAATATTTTATAATCCAAATTAGGTACAAGGTTGTTAGCTGGGAGGCTGATTGCAAAAGGCAGTGCTGTCGGGAAGGTAAAGATATATTGCGATTTAGCATGACTTCGTTGGTTTGCTAGGAGGTAGTTTGCATGCGCGGCCCCCAGAAACGACCACTAGAAGATGGCGCGCCCTTCCACGAGACCTCCTGCAGGACGAGGAGGCAGTTCTTCCTGCAGCGACGGCGCAGCCATCTGGGACGCCACCACCCCCCACAGCACCACCCCAAACTGCACCCAGGTGCAGAACAAAAATTGTAGTAAACTAACTACCGTTCAATTAACTACAGTTTCAACTTAAACGTTTAATTCCCCGCGGCCAGAGTGCCGCGGAGCCCAGCCCCTGCAAAGAGGGATGCCTCGAGGCAGGCTCCCACCACCGCCCAGCGGTAGGTGGAAGATGTCATACTACTTGCTAGGAGGTTCCGTGGTTGAGTCCCGGAGAAGGCCACTGAGCCATCCTGATCGCCCGCTCTGGTGAGACTCCCAGGGTGCATGCAGTACATTCCTCAGGATTAAGTGCCCTGGACCCCAGCCCCCGCAAAGAGGGAAAACCTTGAGGCGGGATCCCTACTGACTGACTGACTTAGGCTAAACTGTAAAACAATATCGCAAAAATAGACCGTCTAAAGAACAACTTCTTTTGATAGATGAATAAAGGATAGATAGAACAGGTTTAAAAAATCCAAAATAAAGTTTTTTGAACCAGTTTTTTCTGTTTTTTTGCAATATTGTGACGGACCCAATGGAGAGAATGTATAATTGTATGGAATACAAGCTAAACCAACTAAAACCATTTGATTTCGACGCTTTAGAGAGTTTGTCGTTAAATCGAGTGACGTTGCACGTAGTTATTTACATTTAAATTAATATTTAATTTATCTTAAAACTATGTACTGGCATGTTGGTAATATCTTCCTCTTGCTCACTCATGTGGTCGATGATAGAGGACACGAACTTTCAAATATTTTCTTTAATGACCGAGCTATGCGTAGGTAAGTATCTAATCAGCAGGCAACGGTATAGTCGTATTATGTAACTCTATAATACTATCAAACGTATTCGACGCGGTTATTATATTTGAAATATATTTTTATCAGAGTTAGTCATTATGTTCTTATCATAATGCTTGTTTTTCTTTTGTTTTTACATATTTTGCAAAGATAAAATCAATAGTGCGATAGTAATTAGATTATCTTAGAAAATAATGTATGTTACGCAAGATCAATTAATTAGTAATTATATTATGTTCTTCAAAAAGCTAAAGCGTCGCTTTTATCAAATCAACATCAAATAAATTAATCAACTACGTGCAATGCTATGCGATTTGGGCCCTGACGTCATTAGTAATAATAATTTGGGCCCTTTAAGTCAATGCGGACAGTATTTGCATGTGACCTTGCACAAGCCTGTCGTTTTTAAAGTGGCATTTTCATCTGGGCGCTACCGTGAGTCGGATGACACGTTAAATTGTAGGTCCAAGCAGTTGTTAAGCCAAGTCAGATGCCTTCAGGCGGCTTAAAAACTCTCGACACCAGAACTTGGCCAGTAAGTTCATACGAAAAAGAAGTAGAATAGTCTTATTACATTAAAATTTAGATACTTTAGTTCACGTGACACGTTGACTAAACTAACGAAATTTTAAATTGACACGTTGAATTGTAGGTCCCAGCTGAGTCTTTGTACAAGCAGTCGTTATGCAAAGTCAGAGGCCTTCGGGCGGCTTGAAAACTCTCGACACTAGAGTTTGGCCACTTAGCTCATACGAATAAGAAGATTTTATGCAGTGAATAAATAATTTTGCAATCTTATTCAAAAAATGATTTTAATAATTTTGCATCGGTTGTAGAAAACGAAAACAGAATATTTTTTATATTATTTTTATGTTAAACAAACTACATATTATAATTATTTTTATTAAGTTTTCCTTGAACATTTCCGTTTACATGACGGCGAGGGAATCCCGGCGGGTCTTTTATAGTTTAGAAGGATTTCCCAAAAATGTGATAAGTTTATTTTTAACTAACAGGCAAGAAGAAATACCTACCTAGTTATATTAGGTGACGATAAATTTTGTTATGTATTATCTCGAAAACTGATAATGGTTTGCATGAGTTTATTGACACATGACAATCAACATCGATCAGTTAATATCATCAAAATTTATTGCCAATTATGGCTGTCACACACCTTACGATTTAAAAAAAATCTAAGCGATACAGTTTAAACTCCACACAGTTTTCTTAGTAGTGCCGACATAATGCCAGCATACTAGCGAACTAAAACGGAAGAGTAACTCCATACAGATTTTGTATCCATCTACGCACACAATTATACTGCTATCCCAACGAAACACATACATACATAGCTCGCTCGCGATTGGTGCCCTGCAACACCATGTTACGGCACGCGGGCGCGCGGGTCGCTGTTTTGCCCCGCCCACCGCGGTATTTTACGATTACGCGTGGAACCATTTTATCGGCTTAGTTACTATTCTGCAGCATACGGATATAAGGTAAAGTTTTACAATAAATATATGTTAGAGGAATGTTTTATTTTAATTTATTCAATTTGTAGTTCCTTGCTATCGAATGGCAGCACTGTGAACGCAAGAGTTTGTTGTCTGTGCTGATTGAAGGAACGATTGTGAATGTACGAATGAAATTGTTTCCTATTAGTCAGTAGTGCGTTCACTCGAGGTTTGACTTGAATGTTCTTCAGTCTGCCACGAAACAGCGCCTGCGCCATTTGTGCGCACTGACAATATTAAAACCCATAATGGCAGACAACGACGACGACCACGCTGATTCTAATCTAATTGAATCCGCGACATATATTACCTAATGGCTTCCACGGGATAGAATGCGACCTGTAGGCACACCTCCAGACCGATGGATCAAAGACATCTGGTCCATTGAAGGCACGCTTTGGGGCTGTAGGGCACATGATCGCATGTACTTGGTATAATAGAGGAGGTATACCCAGCAGTGGGTAGATATAGGCTGATGATGATATCTTAATCGTTAATTGACACATAACTAACAAATCAAAATACCCGAATACCTTAACATAGCGTAACATAAACAGCTCACTATACGTTCCCACTGCTGGAACTCGGGGCCTTCTCTCAATAGGAGAGATATAATCCACAACGCTGGCCAAGTGCGGGTTGGCGGATACCTCAAACTTTCCTTAATATTTCTACAGCCCAAAGTAACGCAAAAAGTATCATTAATCCATAATGGTTTAAAAGTTCTCGTGATAGGACCCCGTACTGCATAATCGATTATTGAATGATTTATTTACGGCAAGGTGAATTGCATTGTCAGTCTATGTAGGCGCTCGATCCGATTGCAATTGCAAGCAGAAAGAGCCAGCTCAAGAATTTTGGGATTAAAATATACCTAATAGATGACTATTAGGTATATTTTAATTCCAAATATGGATTAAATTTGAAAATTTAGTTAGTGACTTTGACTCTTTGTGACGATTAAATAAAAATTGATGCCTGTATTAAATAAAAAATAAATACAATGTAATATTTTTTTTATTATTTAATACATTAATTATTGCTTACTAAAACTAAACCTAAAAAAGCAAAGGTGCCTAAATGCTAGCATCATTACCGCGATGGATGGTAATACTTAGTTTCTGGCAGCATTTTGGTGGTGGGTTAAAAATATATAAATAATAAGACACATTTCACACACGGCTGGATAGCCCCGTACTGAACCATTTCTAGTTTGTATTATGGTTGCTAACACAACTGATATGCTACATATACATACGTAAATACCTTATTTTGATAAATGTTTAACACACAGCTTGACAGCCAACAAATGTTTGCCGTGCCGGGAATTAAACCCGGGACCCTCTGGTTGGCAATTCGGCATGGTAACCATTACGCCAAGGAGGTCGTCATATGGCGAAGTACATATGTACATACAGTATATATATTCATTTATTCAATTAAACAGCTATAACAGTTTTAACACCAAAGCGCTAACTATTTTAGACTTATAAACTACACTCCTGAATGCACACAATGCAAGTGACGGCACTACAGAAGACATCAATTTCTTGGATTTCGGATAAAGCGTTAAGGTAAGATATAGCACGTCGCGTAGGGGCCGATTTAGCATATTTTGTGCGAGAATGAGGGACACAGAATAACTTGTGCCATCGCCGGCCACACGAGCGAGTGTAATATTCAGGGACGTTCAAAAAGAAAGAGCTCAAAACAGTCGGATTGTCAACCTTACCGCGGAGTACCATACAGTAGTGCATAACCACATTGATATGCAGTTATTAAGTCAAATATTCGATAAAACCAGGGCCTAAGCCTATGTTTAGCAGTGACTTAAATAGTATCCGTAGTAATAAGATCAGAGGCCTTAAAATAAAGCAAGAAAGCGGCCTTTAGAAGGCTTGAAAACCTTTGGAGACCAAAACTTGGCCCCTTGACTAAAAGAAGTAGAAGATTACTAATAAGATTTTATTTACGAAATGATTTAATTAAATAAGTACTTAATTGTTAATTATACTCTAAAAGTATTATTGTAAGTTTTTTAATAAGGAATAGTAAAGTATTTTTAATTTTCAAATATGTATTTTTCCAGCATTCACAAGACATTAAACCAGCACATTCCATCTATGTAATAAGTGCTGCTAAGTTTACGATATGTATTCCAACTCTATTCATATTTTATGCATTAACTGAGTATCGCTAGAAAATTAGATATCTTCGATTGCTTGGTAGAAACCCTACAAGTCCGGTGTTTGATCCACTGGCAAATTTGTCCACTCCCAATAGTAATAGCCACTAGTATTAGTGGATATAAAATAAATAGAATAAAATGCTTTTTAATCGTAGACAAGGCTAGTTGTACACCTCAAGCCTGGTGTCTAAGCCACTGGCAACTGTAGCCATCGCAATAGTTAAAACAATTAATATGCTGAGCAACATGACACTAGCTTACAATATTTTGTATTATTTATTTCGTCAGACAGACTGTAGTAAAAATATAATAATTAAGATTGTAGGTTAAGCTTTCACTTCGCTTAGCTTGATTATGTAATATATATTGTTTTATCTATTGGCACTGTTTTATCTATGGCTACAGTTGCCAGTGGCTTAAATACCAGGCTTGAGGGATACGTCCTGCCTTGCCTAGAAACAAGCATTAACAGGCACGATTAATAAGCATTTTATAATTCTGCTGCTGCTAATTAGTTACGAGTAGGTATTGATGGCTGCGTGTATAAATTTACATGTATTTTTGTCTAATTACTTTGCCTAAATGGGCTAGGAGCTTAACGATTACATCTCAAGATGACTATATAGTGGGTATAACCGAAGTACAAGTTATTATTCTGTGGTATAACGTTTGTTTGCGATTAGCGAAATTACTGGAAATTAAATTATTTATCTACTGAAATTATTTAATTATTAATATTTATTATAGTACTGCACAAAATTGGTTATATAAACCTATTTAGGGTTTTGGGTTTTGTGCGTGACCTTGGCTCGCACTTGCCCAAAAAATTGCAGTCCTTAAATTTTAAGTTAGTTTTTCAGTCTTTGATATTTTCTTACATTACATTTAAAATAGTTCAATTTATATAAATAAACGGTGAATTTGTTGTTAGGTATAATAAATTGACTGAGTGAGCGCAGCATCTAAATAGAAACAAGATTATTTTGTATTTCTTTTGTGTATTATATTGTATATATTGTGTTTAATATGGGTAGCACCAGCCGTGTGAGAAAAATATTTCTCCTTCTTTTTTAAAATATTTTATTATTAAGCTAGTGTCTTTGACCTGTCGTCGCTGTAATCCGATCAGTCTGCCGCCACGCGACACACACGCCTCTATGTATTTGCGGAACACGATGTAGATTGCTATCTCCAAGATACGTCATTATCAGTCCTCTATACTTAGCTATCTGGTTCCCGATTGGCTGCACATTGGAGGCCATGTGAGTGTGAAACACAAAGCCAAGACTGCGTTGAGTGAGTAACGCATTGCCGGCCACGTGACGAGAAAGTAATCAATTTATTACGATTACTACATGATGATGATGATGATGATGGGTAAGATGAATGAGTACATAAAATAAATAAATATATAAATATTAGGACACGTTTCACACACGGCTGGTTAGCTCCACACTGAACCATTTCTAGTTCGTATTATGGTTGCTAGCACAACTGATATACTACATATACATACATACATACATATTATATATAAATACATACATATTTAACACCCAGACCCACAGCCAACAAATTTGTTAAGCACAAAGATGTTGACCGGGCCGGGAATCGAACCCGGAACCTTCTGATTAGCAGTCCGGCATGGTAACCTTTACGCTAACGAGGTCGTCAAACAAAACATTAGAGGAAGTGTGAAAGTAGTCCCAGTGAGGGGAAAAATAAAGAGTGGAAGGTTAGCGTGTTATGGACATGTGATGCGTAGAGAGCAGATGCATGTCACTAGGAGATGTATGGAAATGGTAGTGCAAGGAAGAAGAGCAAGACATGGATGGAGTGTGTGAATGAAGACATGAGAGAGATGATGTCTGATAGAGGAGAGTGCAAGAAGAAGATTTGCTGTGCCGACCCCACCTAAGTGGAATAAGGTACAGAAGAAGGCGATGATGACGATGGATGATTCATTAGCAGGGCTAAGTTTGGGTCATAAAAAATATACAGTGTAAACTCCATGTAACGTCACTAGATTTAACGACAAACTCTCTAAAGCATCGAAATCAATTGGCTTTAGTTGGTTTAGCTTGGATTCAATACAATGATACATTCTCTCCATTTAACGACCACTCTCTATAAGGCCATAATATACACAGTCAATTCAGTGTCGTTATATAGAGTTTACACTGTATCTTAAAATTGATCATCTATACGCATGTCTTTGAGTTTATCCTGATTTTGATGAGATTTACTACGAAGATAGGTTAACCGGTTATAGGGTAACCTTTGATTCATACATAGATTATTTTGTATCCCGGATTAACCTATTTTGTCCCGGATTAACGAGGGTAGCACCGCAGGGCGCAGCTAGCTATCACCATTTTTGAAATCCAACCTTGCTCATTTGGATTGCTACTGAAAGTAAAAGTTGAATAAAATACACATTAACATACATATAGAAAAGAAATAAATGTAGGGTAGATCGTTTTAGCGATAACGCTTTCAATAAAGTAATTACTTTCGTAGTATTTAAGTAGGTTTAATGTTTTTATTGTGCTGAAGGCTAATTCTTTTTGAATTTGTATTATATTTATTTATTTATACTATATTATGTAATTTGTATTGTTCATTTACAAAAAAAGCGGTGTTTACTTTCAATACTGATTATAACTGGCGTTAATAAAGAAAACATTTAAAACTTCTTCTTGCACTTATTTATTTGGTTAATCAAGTCAGAGGACATGTATTTTGAAATATTTCCTTAGATTTCTTGCCTTTTCATACAAAAAAAAAAGTACAAATATTTAATTTATTTAAATTACCAGTTACACTACCTTAGTAAAGAAGCAGTCGATTTATTATATCTAAGTAGTAATCAGACGTATAACATTAAATAGAGCCTCTATAATTTTAGAGCTAATCACCATATTCCTAAAAGTAATTCCTATATAATTATAAAATTCCACGTATCCGGTTCTCAAATCGATTAAAGCGCGTTGAAGTCTTTTCGATACCAAATCGATGAACATTATCTAGTCCAATCCGACAATCTTCTCATTAAACGTGGTGGAATGTGAAACTAAAAGTTAAGAGAACAATTTTGAAACCAATGTTCAAGAGATAACGACAGTGGCGCCACAACGTATCTTGTTATCGAAGTTTGTATATTTCCGAGGTTCGATGTATAGAGAAGAGGCGTCAGACAGGTCATTACGATTGCGGCAAATGATTGCGATTCGAGTTCTAATCGAGTCTGCGAATGGGAGCGAGCTCGGGGCGAGATTGTTGCGCGTGCGCATTGTCAAGGTGTAACGGATTGTTGGGGCAGGTCTGTTGCTACCGGCGCGTAAAAAACAATTGACAAATAACTCACCAAGTCAAATTCTTATATTTAAACTTACAATATCAAATCTAATCTAAAATTAATTAAACTAAAATATATCTAATCTAAAAAACAAGTGCCAGTGGAAAGAGTATCTAAAATGCCAGCCAAGTTGCCTCTTTGTATAGCAACGCTAATCCGCTGTGCAAAGTAGAGGCCGGCATTTTGGTCAAGTGCTTCTTTAAATCATTAAATAAAGATTTAGCTTCCATTTTAGATTAGATTTTATATTATAAGTTAAAATATATTGTGAAAATGAATTTTTTTATACACCTGATCTCTTTTAAGTTTTAAAATGCTATTATACGGAATGATATTAAATTTTGAATAATAACTGCCAATTCTTATTCAAAACGTCTTGTAGATATATTCAGGCTGAATCTATCAAAGTATTTTGTGTCTTCTATTTGGAACTATTTTCTCATGTAAGATTAGAACCATGTTATTGTTACGCGCCAAGATCAGATGCATAATAGTGTACCAAATGATTGTAAAATTGTCATGTTTTAAGAGATACATATTTAAAAATTAATGCCTTTATTAGCATCACAAATATTGGAAGAACAAGAAAAGTGCACCCTGTGCTTAGTTAGTAACGCATAGCTAAGACTACTTAAAATTTATTACTCATTATAATAAAATAAATACCAGATACCATTTATTTCTACAATTTTTGTCAGGTCATAGGAATTAAAAGCAAAATCGTAGAAGCGCAGTCGTTAAGTCAGAGGCCTTCGGGTGGATTGAAAACTCTCGACACCAGAGTTTGGCTACTTAACTTATACGAAGAAGAAGAAAAAAGTATAATACGAGTAGATATTAATAATTAAAATGTCCATTTAATACAATTTTAATTAAGCATATCAATTTAGATAGATAGACAATTCTTTATTGAACACATTAATTAAATTAAAAAAAAGAAAAAGAAAAGCTTACAAATTAGTGTGCCACTTTTGGCGGCCTTATCACTTAAAGCGATCAATTTCAGTATCATTTTCATTTATTTATTCGATAATAAAGATTCAGTCAAATGTGTTTTACAAAATTATTTTATTGAGTAAAATGGAGTATTGTCAAAAAAGTGTTTTATCTTCCTCTTGAAATCCTCTTAGCATGCAAGTTAGCAGTACTCAGGCAGTACTACGAAGTACAAGTTATTATTCTGTGGCAGTACTGAGGTAGCTTGTTCAAACCGTATGTACCACCAGTTGTCACCGTGCGACAATGGACTCGCGCGCCCAGCGATGGCGTACGTGCGCCGGCGCACGTTGGCGTGCGAATCCCGCGCCGGCAAACTCAGTGCTCGCCCAGCCTTGTACACATCATTACACATGTATACTATCCTACTTATATTATAAACGCGAAACTTTATATGGATATCTGGACGTATGGATGTTTGTTCGTCTTTCACAATAAAACTATCGAATAGATTATAATGAAAGTTGACAATAGTATATAGCCTATTAAATCAGATGACACATGAACACATAGGCTATAATTTTGAGGCTGTATAAAAATTGTTTTAAAATGCAAAATAAATACATTTTCGGAGGGAATTCGGCAAGGAAAGTTTCAGCTTCAAAATTGCCAAGTTTGCCAGTTAGGACAACAAAGATGGAGGCAAAGCGCTTAGTTCGTGACATCTCAACTGTAAACCGATACTGTCTTAGCGTTAAAATAAATAAAACTTAAAAGTAAAATATTATAAATGCGAAAAAGTGTATGAATGTCTAGCTGTTTGTTCTTCTTTCACACAAAAACTACAGCGAAAGTTTACAATAATATATTTTATAAGTTTACAATAATATAGATTATATTATTAGGTATAGTAATATATTATTCATAGGCTATAATTTTTAAGAATAGTGCGTGAATTGTCCAAAATATAAGTAAATAAAACTTGATGAATGATGGCTGATGATGATGATGATATTAAATTTTTACCTAAAATGTGATCTGATGGCATTTTACGTAACTGTCAATGAACGACATGTCTTCAACAAGACTTTTCTAAGCCTTATCTTAATATATATAAATCTCGTGTCACAATGTTTGTCCTCAATGGACTCCTAAACCACTTAACCGATTATAATAAAATTCGCACACCATGTGCAGTTCGATCCAACTTGAGAGATAGGATAGTTTATCTCAAATTATAGTCGCAATTTTAATTTATTGCTAATTATTGTCTGTTATTATTTGACAGTCACAATTATCTGTTAACTCCAAATGATTCTAACAGATGTCGATACCTTTCGACTGGGTTGAGTAAGTAATCAATAGATGGCGCTGCTATGGTAAATCTACGAACGTGTCATATAAGCTACACTATCTATTTTTCATACCCCTAAGTGAGGCAAAGCAACGTTTGCTGGGTCAGCTAGTTTTAAATAACTTTTTATATTTATACGAGGAAGAAGACCAAGGCAAAACGTTTGACAGGTCAGTTAGTGACATACATATACTAGAGTTAAGAGGCTGTGACTCGATGACATTCCCGGCAGATATCATTGCGGTGCCGTTATCTAGACTATGTCTGACCTAATGCGAACTTTGCCTGATTTACACTGTAACAACTCTGTTCTTAATTAATGATAACAATGTAAGGCTTTTGTAACGAGTTTAAGGCGAAGATAAGGACAAAATATTTATTTAATCGTATACGGAAAAAGTTTATAGGACCATAGCATATAATAACAATAATAATATGTTTTTTATTTTATTTTTTCCTTTTCTACTATTTTTAATAATTTATTTTTATTACAGATAGAAGATAAGATAATAAGATTAAAACCTAATAATAAAAAAACACTCATAAAATTAATTTAATAGGCCACTCCGGATAGAACCTGACGGAAAGGTACCCATAACGCTCGTGGCATTGCCGCGTTGTATGGCTATGGATAACCTTTGCGCTAGGTACGATCCGGAGCGGTATTCGCCTGATTTTTCTTTTAATCTACGCCCAAATCTTTCTTTTCTTAATTAAATACTAGGACACCTTTCATACATGGCTGGTTAGCCCTATACTAAATCATTTCTAGGTCGTATTATGGTTGCTAACACAACTGGTATACTACATATACTTAATTATATACAAACTTTATATAGATACATATTTAACACCCAGACCGGCAGCCAACAAATCTGGTTTAGCACAAAGATGTTGGCCGTGCCGGGAATTGAACCCGGGACCTTCTGATTGGCAGTCCGGCATGGTAACCATTGCGGCAACGAGGTTGTCGACTATTTTATTACACGCTTTCTATTAGCTTCACCTGTATGTTTGTTTGTAACCGACTTCTTTGGGCGCGATTTTGACCCACTTTAAACGGCCAGATTTCGTTCAAACTTTGTAGATTTATTGAGAACCGATGACAATACACTAATTTGATAAAATTATTCCATTTTTTGTATTTTTGTTTGTATGTTTGTTTGTAACCGACTTCTTTGGGCGCGATTTTGGCCCAATTTAAACAGCCAGATTTCGTTCAAACTTTGTAGATTTATTGAGGACCGATGACAATACACTAATTTGATAAATTACTGGACACACCATAAAACTTTATGATTACGGTAGTTGTATGTGATTGCTTATCAATGCCAGTGTGGAGCGGTTTGGTCGTGAGTGTTATCGACCTCCGCCGAGTCAGGGGCATGGCCATCGTTACGGATTCTTACGTCACATCAGCTGTTGATAGCCCTCGTTATTGGATTCATATCTCACAATGCAATACTATTGATAGCGCTGAGTTATATCCAATATGTCAGTCAATTTTCACATAACTATCATTCAGGATTCTAAATAAGGCAAATTTGTAAAATGAGTAGAAAGGATTGAAAAAATTGGCCAAGTGTGAGTTGTTTTTTTTATTTAAATCTTTATTCAGCATTTTGTGAATGTATAGAGAGACAAATATCGTTATATAGATCGAGTAAAAAAGTACCTAAAAATTACGTTTGTTGTATGAAAGCCCCTTTGAAATATATGTATTTTTTTAATTGTATAACTTAATTTGATTGTTAATATAAATGTATTGTGTGGAAATTTCAAGTATCTAATAAGTGTCGTTATTGATATATAGAAAAAAAAAGACTAACACATTTTAAATTTTAGTCTCTAAGTATATAGAAGATTTAGAGATTTGAAAATTTCAAGGTAACATATTATGAGACGAGGCCATAATAATAAGAACTCCTTGGCAAATTTTAAACAACCTTTTTCATTATTGACCTGTCAGACTTCATCAATCATAACGTCCGATTGACGTCAAAGGCGAATGAATATCTACGATGTTTCCTGAGGCGTCATGAAGTTTTGATGATTTTATTTTTGATATATTAACCCAATTTACTAACATATGGTCAGGAAAATAGAATCAGTATTTCGGGAAAAGCACAAACATCGAATAAAAGCTGACGTCATTATCTTAGGATGCTCGCTCCCCGGCATCGTGACCGCTCACAACCTGAAGAAGCGTTTCGGCAACTCCATAGATATCATGGTGCTGGACCTCGGCACGGCCAAGTACGCTTCCAAACTCAACGTGGCCTTCCAGGAGACTGATGATGACGAGGAGGACCTCTTCAGCAACGTCGATCTGAGCCACGTCTCCGAGTACAACAAGACCGCCCGGCAAGTCATCGACAATGTCGCTCGCTACTACCTCGTCAAATATGCCAAAGAGTTCCGCATCCCGCTCCCACTCGCCATAGTAGCGCCCCAACAAATCAAATCCCAACTCAACAAGGTCTTCCAACATGGAAACGGCAAGACCGTAGACTGTGCTACGGGCTACCATCACTTCGAGTATTTAAACTTTATGGAAAAGTTCGAGCTGAACCAGTATCACTCTCTACTCGATCAAAGCATGAAAATGCTGTTCCAAACCAACATCAGTGAGACAGACAGCGAGAGAAAGGCATTGTTGTATTACGATCAAACCACAATGGAGAAGCACATCTGTGATGCTCTGTATTTCAATACGACTCGTGAGATCATGCGGACGACCGTGCGGCTGGTGTGCGGCGTGCCTGCGTCTTCCGTGTCCGTGCTGTTCTACCTACACCAGTGTTACCGCACTAGCAGCGCCAGGAATCATCTCGACGGTAACAACACCAGGATCCGGGAGAAGCTGCTGGGTTACTGCGGACAGAGACTGGCCCACATTCTGCAACAGAGTGTGGCTGATATAACTCAGGCCGTCAAAAACGTGACACAAATCAGAACCTGCCCCGAGGACCATGTTATCGTTGAAACAAGAAAAGGAGACGCCACTTACGTCTGCAACCTACTAGCGATGGCATTGAAACCGCACGAGCTGCACAAAATCCATGTCGAAGACGTACTGTTGTCCAAGTGTGGGGAAAAGATCACAACCGATATGGTTCCAGGCTTGGCTAAGAAATTCGTGATTCAGTACGAGGAAAACTTTTGGAGCAGACAAGGTTATAGCGGAGATATATTAAGTATCCGAGGTCCGATCCTGTGGGCCATAGAACGTCCTAGATTGTCTAACACAGGAGGTACGGATCGCTTCGCGGCCCTGATTGGTTACTTGATGGTGAGAGACGATGACCTTGACGATTCTCGAGAAGCTGTTATAGAACAGCTGGTAAAGCTTTTTGGGGAAGATGCTGCGTACCCTGTTACTTACAAAGAGTCGTGGATAGCTGATGTGTTCGTACCTCGTTGTGGAGATTACGTTGCTTTGAGAAGATTAACGTCGCAGGAAAGTACTAGATATCTGGAGTGGGCCTCATTGGATATTTTTGCGGAAGGTGACGTGGCGGCAGCATTGGAAGCAGGTCACACGGCTTACGTCCACCTGCTGAGCTGTCTCCGGCCGCAGGCACTGACATATGAAGACGTGAGCGGCACAGAGTGGCCCGTGTTCTTAGACGACAACCCTGTGCCAAGATGGATGTCACGCATCAACTTTATATCCGGCGTGCGGTGGACAGCCCTACTGTCTGTCTCTTTGGTAGCAATAACCTGGTTCAAATCTTACATGAGAAAATAGTTCCAAATAGAAAACACAAAATACAAATACATTCGATACCAAAAATAAATGAAGTCGTTTGCTTTCTTATTATCAAATGTACTTTTTGACTACATTTATGCATGCATTTTTAACTTCTCGGTCCAACATGGCCGCTGCTACAAAATGGTGGATACCACATGTTCTTTATGGGTTATAAAACTCAATATGGGTTTTAAAGGAAAGGGCTTGAATAGTAGACTACGTAATATATCATATATTCTATACCATAATACATTTTAAATCCAAGATTCGAAAATGTCGGAGGTTTTCCAAATTTTCAGTGTTTATTTGTTATTGATATTTGAGAGCATCCCATCTTCGACAATCTTCTCGGAATATGTTTCTTTAAAGAGGGAAAAAGATATATATTCTAGTCATTCCCCACTGAGCCCTAATATAGGTCGATGATATCTATGCGCGGTGTGGAGCGGCCTTCAGCCAGGTCACAGCCGCATGGTGCCCGGAGCAGTCAGGGTCGAGTAATGGGGTCATTATTCCTATTTAGTTACTATGACCTACGAGTACTAAAAATGAGACAATGTTTTGTGGCAAGGGCGCTGAAACGTAGCGTAATGTTGGATACGATCACTGGTGATATTCGTCATTCATATTTGTACTAGTTCTCTGAACAAGATTTTTTACACGTTTTCTATTAGCTTCACCTGTATGTTTGTAATCGACTTCTTTGACCCACTTTAAACGGCTAGATTTCGTTCAAACTTTGCAGATTTATTGAGGACCGATGACAATACACTAATTTGATAAAATTACGGTTTTCTATAAATAGCGTGTTTTTTAGTTTTTTTAACTATTATTATTACTTCAATAATAGTTTTTTAACAATTGTTTTTATGTTAGTTCTACCGTAGAGGCCGTTATTTTGAACCAATCTTGATGAAACCATCCCTCCAATTAGACGACTAAAAAGTATTATTGAGTAACCTACTACCTGTATACCAAATTATATCAATATTGGTTTAAAATTACGGCCCCTACAGGAGAACCGATATGCAAGCAAACATACATACATACAGACAATTATGTAATTGTTATGTAATAATTAGACATTTTGTGTGTACAAGTTGCGCCTTTATTATTTTTTAGAGCAATGTGCGTTTTAGAATTTTTATTCAAATTTCAAAATTCAAAATGTCTTTATTAACAACACAAATATACAAAAAAAAATGTGCACCCTGTTCTTCATTATTATGGCATGGCTAAGACCACTTAGATTAAATTACTTAATTCTATACTTAGAGTAAGTTATTTACATTTAAATTATTATTAATTTCTCCTAAAGTTACTGACATGAGAATAATGACATTTAATAGTATCTACCATAGCACATATTCTTAATTTTATTTTAAATCAATATGTGTTCGAGTTGTGATTTGTAAGTAAAAAGTAGCATAGGTAAATATATAAACATTAAAGAAACACGCTGGTCCACAATAGCGCTCGATAGGGACAAATGGAAAGAGGGTAGGGAGGCCTTTGCCCAGCAGTGGGATCGAACAGGCTTTTAATAATAATAATAATAATAAAGAAACACGCACATCAAAAACAGAAAAATATTAGAAGTATGTGATATTGAAAGTCGAAACGAAAAGTGCCTGACCCGAAATCTTAGCAAAACTGCCGTAACAATTGACAGGCGTTAGTTTATGACCGTAATAGTGAAAGTAAGTAACACAAATTACTACCTAGAACTAAACCAAGCAAAAAAAAGCGAGTGTGGCTCGGTGGGAAAACGTCTGCTTCTCAATCAGACGGCCCCTGATTCGATCCGAGCCCTACACCAATGACTTGTTTTTTATTTGCATTCGCTTTACGAAGAAACCGACATGTTTGAGGACCACAATATCCGAAGACGTGTGTCATCCGTCAACCCGCACTTAGCCAGCGAGGTGGATTTTGGCCTATATCTCTCTCCACATAAGTGAGGCACCGAGTCCCAGCAGTGGGAACGTATAGTGGGCTGCTTATGCTAATAAATCAAGCATTAGGCAAGGATTTAGATTTCTAAATATGTGACATATCATAGTCAGAAATCTTAAAAATCGTTATAAATATATAAATAAATAAATATATATATTAAGACACATTTCACCGCTGGTTAACCCAATACTGAACCATTTCTAATGTTATCGTTGGGTAGTAAAAGCTCTATTGCCTGGCAACAATCGTTACTGTTAATGATAAAATCCACTGCTATGAGTAAATACTAATAAAGTTAGGTACCCATAACGGGTGGGTCCCAGACAAGACTAGGTAGACTAGGTAGTCTTGTCTGAAGGTTAAGACGACCCAATTCTTACTTTTCACACTTTTTCTCGCATCATTGTCTCATCAACCTTGGCTTGGTGTCGGAAGCATTTCCTCTAAAAAACAAAATGGCGAAGTAGGAACTAAGTGGATTCCTATTTATTACGGCTGACCGCTCACCGAGTGTTAAGTAAAACAGAACCAATTTCCTATTTGAAGAACTTTGTTATTGTTTCAGTTTGTCTTCCTTGTGGTTTCAGGTTGACCATGTAGTTTTAGAGGTATAATTCGTAGTCAATAATAAATAAAACGTTTGAAAGTTCGAGTCCGCTAGCTCACGCTCATTTGAATCTAGCCTAGAATATGATATGTGCTAGTTCTAATGCTAAGCGCAGAAGCTCTTCATATACATGACCTCCTTACGGCATAAATAGAACCTGTTTGAATATACACCATACTTACTTGTACTTAGGTATATTTATATTTACTTATTTGGCGTATTTATGTTTATTACTTACAAAAAAAATATTTATTGTTTTTGCATTTATCTAATAACATGCTTGCTAAATAAAAATATAGAGCATAAAACTTCCTCATCACAGGTAAATTACACATGTATGAACTTGAACAACTTTACACACTCTTAAAGAAATAGTTATGTTCCACATCTATACACTGTACAGGGTTATACAACAACAGTGGATCTACATAATTGGTCAAGCGCGAGTCGGGTTCGCGCATAAAAAGTTTCGTACCATTATCTATAAAAAAAAAATTATAGGCATCCCCTTGATATATTAATTTTATTTAAGTTGAATTTCATTTTTAAGGATGAATTTTAATTAATTTTAACGTGTCATGGTTTATACGAGTATTTTATTTTATTTGTTTTTTTTCACTCGGTGAAAAAATATTGTAAAATCTATGGATGAAATCCTAAATAAATAGAATTAAAAAGTCAATAATATAATTAAATTAAATATTTTGTGTATATTTCAAGCGTCTACCAGTTGCCGTAATTAAGTTTAAGAAAAATAATGCAAATAAATCACGTTTGTTGTATGGACCATTTTTTTTCTAATATTATTTGTTGCTTTCACATTTGTTTTATTTTTTTAGGTTTATAACTGTAGCACTACCATACAGGGCAACATTTTTGTCCTAGTGCAGAGCACTGAACTCGACTATTGTCTAAATTTAAGCATAATAAGGATATTAATTACTTAAGTAGGATTATAAACTATATTATTATTTTGAATAAAAGATTTTGTATTTAAACTTGAATGTTCTAAGAATAATCTAAGCGTCTACATTGACCCCTTTCAGCTAAGTTCTCGTTTCAATATAGCTCTGTATATTGTATCGTGTTGATTGTCTGTGAGTCAGTGGGTCACTATCAGTGGTCATGCAATCTATGCCTCTGCAGAATTACAACTAGCAATAGTACGCAATAAATCAGCTTTCCACAGGTGGCGTGAAATGACTGCTATTGTATAACGTTTTGAAGGTCCTTGCTAAGGAAAGTATCCTTGTACTCATGCGAGGAAAATAATATAAAGTATACGTAGATAGAAAACTAAATATTTAGTGCACTCCGCTGTGAAATATTTATTTTTTTCATTTATCTACAATGGAGTTTCTCAAAGTAACGCATGAGACAATTGGTTAAAGTAAATATATAAAAATAAGTAAAGAATAGTAAAGTATTTTTACTTTTAACATGTCCGGTGTCAAATCTGACACCGTATTCGGGTTCCTGACCCTCGAAAACCTATTAAATGGGCAAGATATATTTATCGATAATTGTAAAATTAGTAGTAATTATCAACTTCATTGGCCGTGTGGGTGCATGAGCGTCATGCATGCCCCATAAATTCATATAAAAACAACAACTACCAATATTGAAATTACAAGCTCTAACGATTCTAGATAATTTCATTATCTAAAAATAAGATACATAAGATACTAGGTTTTCTTTAAATTCTTTATTCTCATCATATTTTAATTTTATAACGACTATTTTTCAAAAAATAAAAATGTCCAGCGAATGTTACGTAATCGTGTTTTAGCGCTCTCGCGATTCTTAACACCGAGTTAGGTATATAAATATCACTAGCGCAGCATTTCATAGGATTTTCTATTTGCTTCCATTGCGCACAATACACTCGTACATTCATAATTATCATACAATAGAAGTCCAAAAAAATTTTTTTTTTTTTTTAAAAAGAACAACAAAAGTAAAGCGTATATTACATTAGTAATCTAAAAAAACCAGAGCCTCGTCTGGTTTTGTCCTACGAGTAGGGGGCCTCCATCACAACCCTCGAAAACATCCGTCAAAGTGAGTCAAGTAACAACGGTTGCACGCTGAGTTCTTAGTAATTCACACCAATAGTGGAACAGTGATTGGTTGTATGCAATTAATAAAAATACTGACCCGGCAAACGTTGTTTTGCCTCACTTAGGAGTATGAAAAATAGATAATAGCCGATTCTCAGACCTACTGAACACGCATATAAAATTAAGTAAAAATCGGTCAAGCTACGTTCAACATCTTCGTGAATAACTAAATTTGTTGGCTGTGGGTCTGGGTGTTAAATATGTATAAATTAAAAATATATAGGTATGTACATACGTATATGTAACATATCAGTTGTGTTAGCTACCATAACACAAACTAGAAATGGTTCAGTATGGGGTTAACCAGCCGTGTGTGAAATGTGTCATAATATTTATTTATTTATTATATTGTAAATAATTGATATTATTCTGAGTATCATCACCTGTATTGCTGCTTGGTGTTTTAAAATGTTTTTAACATTTATGTTAATAATAGCTAGGGTATCACGTTCGATCGCATTGTCATTTAAGTTAATATTAGTTTTATTACTAAAGATATTTTGAAATTGAATTGAAACACCTGTATTTTTGTATTACAAAGGCGAACCCGACAAATGCAAGTAGTGTGTGCAAAAAAGAAATATAAGACGTGTATGTTCCACCCATTGAATACCGAATCAATGATCCCACCAGGGTCGGTGACCGATGACTACATATTAGTAAGTGTATATACATAATATCTGCTTTACTTATGTTGTGTCTTATTGTACACTATCTTTTTTTTGTAAAAAAAGTTCATCTTTATGTTCAGTGGTTTTAAGGGTTCCGTACCTAAAAGGTAAAAACGGGACCCTATTACTAAGCCTCCGCTGTCTGTCTGTCTCCAGGCTGTATCTCGGAAACCGTAAAAGCTAGAAAGCTGAAACTTCACAAGATATGTATTTCCCGTGTTTCCGCTATAACAATAAATACTAAAAATAGAAAAAGTAAAATATTAAGGTCCTCATACAATAAACGTGTTTTTTTGCTATATATCAATAACGGTAGTTGCTAGACACTTAAATTTTTCACAAAATACATAAATGTATATTCGCTATCAAATTGAATTATAAAGTTGAAATCTATATAATTTTATATATAAAACTTCCATGTCACAATGTTAGTTACCGTACTCCTCCGAAACTACTTGACCGATTTTTACATGCGCAAATTTTATATGCGTATTCAGTAGGTCTGAGAATCGGCTACTAACTATTTTTAAGGCAAAACAAGCCTTGCCTGGTCAGCTAGTATGTTAATAAATTGTACCACACGTTACTAGTGACGTTACGGTCCAAGTCGCATACCATTTGAACAGCGTACAGTTGGAAGTTGGAGCAGGTTTCCAAGATTTCTCAACAAACAGTGCCCAATATCATTAGCTAGTTTCGAATAACAATAATGTTATGATTGCTGGCCATTGTATGCGCGTGCGCAGACACTGCCCGCTTTCCCTGAAAACCTCGAGTTTGATCGTGACTTAAGATAACACAGAACACTACTTTGCTAAACAATTTAAGTTTTACGACTCAATTTTTTAAACCGTCAAATCAAATCGAATCAAATTCATTTATTTGGACGGTTGGTATTTTTACAATTCGTAGCAAAATGGTTCTATGTACCTATAGTTTTTTACATATACAGCTAGGCATTTGACTAGCAGGGCGCGTAACCACACGAGTTGGAGATACTCTAGTTTAAAGAAGAGCATGCCTAGTCTGGAATAACTGTGCTTTCAAGGAGGCTTGCGAAACACGCCATAAGGTGCTTGGTGACTGGGTTTTTAACTCGAGGGTGGCCCCTGGCCAGGCCAGCGCTAGAAAATGCTTTACCACCATGGCCACAAGCCGAGTGGAGTATGCTTAGTTAAAATTTACTGGTCCACAAGAACGCGGCTAGAATGACATAACCCTGCACTAAGTGATTTTTTTTTCTTTTTTTTATAATATATGGGTTTACGTTTGACCGCAGCTTGCTTGATGTTAAGCTTGACTGTGGTCTAAGATGTATCACGCTTGCCCAGAAAGAACCTATTTACTCTAGATTTGAAGACCCCCAAATTGTACTTCTCGGGAAAAAGAGACTCAAGAAGAGAGTTCCAAAGCTTCGCAGTTCTCACAATGAAGTTCGAAGCAAAATGCTTTGTGCGAATCTTCGGAACTTCGACAGTAAATCGGTGTCTCTTCGCTGTACCCCTGCTTCATTTAGGATCAGTGAATAAATAACTAGTTGCATTTAATTTAATTTTAATATAACTAACATACAATTTTCCAATTAATTTCTTTTGTAAGACTTGCCAAATGCGACGAGATGTTGTAAGGCCAATAAATTATTTATCTTTATCTTATCTTAATTGCCACGTAGAGTGTAGTTCAGTGGCCGATTTAGAGGATACGAGTATAACCATGTGAGTGTCCATGCCGACTCCACATTATCTGATAGCTGCACTTGAATATTAATTGATACTTCACTGGTACCTACTGATACAACATACTCATTAAACATTATTCGATTATTTGTCTATACCAATGTTATAAAGAGGAACAGTTTGCTTTTTTGTTTTATTTTTGACGCGAATAAGCTCTAAAACTACTAGACCGATTTGAAAAATTCTTTCACCGTTGGGAAGCTACATTATATACATTTTAAATGTATGAAAATTGTGACGGGAGAAAAATTATGACTACTATTTTGAATTTGATTTGTATATTATTTGACTTAATTTGATTGTATTTATTTGAATTGTATGGATGGATTATTCTGAAATAAATGAATGAATTAATTAAATTATTCCTGAGAAACATAGGCTATACCTATGTATTTCGTTTTACTTTGCAACTTAGATTATTTTATAAAAATAATCTAAGTTGCCTGTAAGAAGCTCTTACAGAATAGCAGATCGGGACGATCGGGACGATCTGCTATTCTGTATTTGAATGGTATGGTAATGGAAAATGGTACTTGTATTTGAATGGTATTTTGCAGATTTTCATGCGAAGCCACCGCTCTCAGATATTATCTACCCTACTGAAAATAAGCGTTAAATGAATAACGTCATGACGAATTTACAATGGGTTTGATAATTTACCGACAAGCTGAAATCCTATTTTACCGTTAAGATTCTGTTACACATAATTAAATTAGATTAGTAACATACAATATGTTATTTACACGAATTTGATTCTTATTTTGTAGAAGATAAATTCTATTTTATCTTCAACTATAGAATCAGGAAATCTCGAATAGTATGTGTCTGTTGTTACTATAATATTAGTATTTTTACTATTCTTAATACTTTCAGTGCACGCATAATAGACCAGCGTCTAGAAAATAAAGTTATTTACTGAAATGTAAGTAATTATTTATCTATACACGTTGCTTTATAACACTTATCATGGAAAAACGTTTATATAAATGCCAACTGATTTATTTAAAAAAAAACTCAATATTAGGGCAATTCAAAAATGCGTTGAATTTGGGTTTAAATTCTTTCATTGAAATAATTAATTTAATAAAAAATACATTAATTTAAAAAAAATAATTAATTTAATAAAAAATACATAAAATAAGTAGATATCAGTATATAATGGGGTAATGAAGGTTTTTTTTGGGCACGCTGTCACTGAAAATTTATTCACCAATAATATATTTCTGAATTCAATTTAAGTTTTGAGTTAGTAATCTTATAAATAATTATGAACCTATTTGATTCAATTTTCTGTACATTAATTAAATTAAACAAAAAACATTAAATTGCAAAGAACTAATCAATTGACTAGATATTCATTATAAATAACCATATATTAAATTGTAACAATACTATAGTTGAATCCCTAACTATAATTAAATCAGCTTAAGCTGTGTAGGTTAAACCTGTGAGGAAGACCATATCACGAGAAAAACAATGAGTGTGAGTGTGGACGGACAGATAGGAAGGGGGCAGCGTAAGAAAGTATGGATGGATTGTGTGAATGACGATATGACCAGGAGGGGTGTGAATACAGAGATGACGAATGACAGGGTTGTATGGAAGAAGCGTACATAGTACTGTACCGACCCCGCATAAAGTGGGATAAGGTGAAGAAGAAGAAGAAGAAGGGGCTGTGTAAGGTTTAAGTGCTGGGATAACCAAAATGTGGCATTTTTTTGCTCCTTTTGGCTAGGTATTTGACCAGATGAGCGCGTAACCACATGAGTTAGCGGCACTTTGGCCTAAGATGGAGCATACCTAGGCTGGAATAACTGTCTCTCAAGGAGGCTGTCGGTACCCACTGTTAGGTGCTTGGTGACAGATTTTTGAACTTGAAGAAAGTAGCTAGCCAGACGAGCGTTAGAAAATACCTAACCGCCATGCGATGGTATCCACAATTTGACGCTTCCTATGTTCGGATGTACGTTAACCCATTATAAGGCAGAAGGATTCAGAGGAATATAATAATCATAAAGAGGAACATATTAGGACTCCTCTGATAACTCACATAGAAAGATAGGTTTTTTGTTGGTTGTAAATATATCGCGTTTATATTAAAAAAGGTAAACGTCATTGTTGTTATAGCGGTGTGAAACTCACTTCACTCGCTGAGTCAACAAAATATTTCCACTGAACCGACCCAAGTACCTACTAATGCAATTTATTCGATGTTATAAAAACCACTGCAATAAATCAAATTGTTTTCAATAGTTATAAAACACGCTATGTATTCCATGTGTGTAATACTTTATTGTAACTCTGCGCACGCGCCGCGAGGTCGACCGTCCAGGGTTCTCAGACCACAATGTTATCATTAAATACATAGAAATTAAAAAATAATAATATCCAAAGACTAAAGAGAAAAAAACATTAACAAAATCCATAAAAAGTTTCATCCGCCAATTTGTACTAACTAACTAATTTGTACTGGCTAACGTGGCAGATTACAACCATGGCCTAATGGGCCTTTACCACAGATTTATCTTTCTACGGCATTTAATTTATAACATTGGCAAATTATATAATAATGTAACTATGTATAAATTATCTATGCTTATACTAGTTGTGCCCCGCGGTGTTACACGCGTTAATGTGGGATAAAAAATAGTCATAGATATGTGTTAATCCGGGTCTAAACTATGGGTATGGAGGTTCATACCGAACTTAATCGATTTTAGTTCAAACGTTTGAGCGTGAAGAAGTAACAAACTTGCACAAATACATACATACCCGCATTTCTAATATGTATTCTTAGACGTGAATGCTTCATACTTAATCTAAAATAGGGCAACGCGGCATGTGGTAAATGGCGTGGTGAAAATCTTACGCATTACTTCCTAGATTTTTATGTTTCTCAATAGTGGTGTTCTTAATAATTATTTATTCCTACTTTACGTATCAATAGATAACTTTTCTGGATTACCTTCATCCTTGTCACAGAATAGCAAATAGCATAATCCTGCGTTTACGTTTCGATTTCCACATTGAAAAAACTTTTTTTATATTCGCGGTCTTCTATGTAAACGTCTCAATAGATTTATTCTACCAAATTAAATAAGCCTGTTTTTGTTTTACCAATAAGAAGAATCGGCATGCAACCGTAACGAGTCAAGTGCCATTGTTTTGCCCATCAAACATGTCGGCAAAACGTTTCGTTCGCCTCTCGCCGCGCCAGTCGCAGCGCGTCCACAGCTGAGATTGACAACTGACGTGCGGTGCGCTTTATTTGTATACGAAATGTCAGCTAATTTATTTAATGAAAAATATCCAAATGACTCGAAGCTGAACGGTTTTAGTGCGCTCTCTGATAAAAGTTTGGCTCCCATGAATGGGAGATATCGCTCGAAAAGTTTGTCAAGTGATAAGTTGAATAAAAGCAATGAAGACCGCGCTGCGATCTTGGAGGATGTTGAAGCTCACCACATCACGGCTAAGTCAGAAACTCCAGGGTGTCTGATCAAGAACGGTATTATAGATCAAGCTCCACAGATCACAATCATCGGGTGAGTCAAAACTATCCAAGATATTGCTGAAATCCTTGTCTTTCAGACTCGCGTGTGTGACCTTTTGACAGTTTTTAGACGCAGTTTTTTAACTTGAATGTAATAATTTTTGAAATACTCCTCTGCCTTGATAGACCCGGTTTTATTAGCTGAACATAATTTGTATTTAATAAGTTTCTTAAGTTTATTTTGGCACTTGTAATAGCAATGAAAGTAAACATCAATCGACGTCACAAATATTCTGCGAACACCCATATAGGTAAATAAAAGTATCAATTGTTACAACCAACACAAAGTCTATATTGACATCGCCAATAGACTGAAAATATGGAGATTCCAAAATATTAAGTCAATAATATCATCTCACATAAAACTCGTAATTTTTTTCTTCTTTTTAAATTTAAAGGTAGGTAGTTAATCATAAATTTATTTCTGTAAATGGTGTGTTTTGCTGATATCTCAAATCTTTCAGTATTCTTATCATATTTAAAATATCAAATTTGAACTGCAAAGTATTCTTTCTTTCTACATAGTATGTAAATTTTTCTAAAAAGGATGGTGCCATGTAACATCAGCATAATAAAATGTTTGCCTAATCTAGTGTGACTTACTTTCAAAGTGCTAATAGTTACCTCTATCTCAAGTTTTACAACAAATTCTAATTAGCTTAATGATGTGACTACTAGTGTGACACTAATGAACAAAAGGGGTAAATACCCATAATTGTGTGACATAAAAACCCACTCTAATTGATTTTGGTCCATATCATTGTTAAGAAATATGACTAAATCTAACATATCTGCTCTGTTGTAATAGGTACCAAGCATTGATATTGCTCATTAAGATACCCCACTTTTGGATAAATAAATTATTATAAATTTTGGACACATTTCACATACACGGATGGTTAGTACTATACTAAACCATTTATTGTATGTATTATGGTTGCTAACACAACTGATAAACATACATAAATACTTTATATCGATACATATTATTCATATACATACCATTAGATATTCAATTATATTTATGAAATAGAGATAAAACTGATGTAATAAATCAGATTGTCTGATATCTTATATTCAATTAATTGGATCTTCAGATCTGATAATCTGATATTCAATTGTTTAAAATATGCTTTTTGTTAACACCTTGTATGTTGAAACACCGGCTCCCGGTATAAACACATTTTTGCTGCAACTGTTGACATACCGGGAGCTGGTGTGGGTAAAACTAAAACTAGGAACTTGACTTTTTTTCAACAGATGTTATTCAACATAGGAGCAGTTAATAAATATTTTCTAATTTATTCATTTGACACCCAGACCGACAGTTAACACATTTAGTTCATCACACGGATATTGACTGTCCTAGAAATGGAACCCACAACTGTCTGGTTAGCAGATATGTTTGCATGCATGATATGTCAACTGATACATTACATGTATTACTTGTTCTCATAGTTTACAAAGAAGAAATTCATTAGCTAGATTTTTAAATTTTTTTTATTACACGGCTGGTTAACCCCATACTGAACCATTTCTAGTTCGTGTTATGGTAGCTACACAACTAGTATACTACATATACATTCATACATATTTTATATAGATACATATTTAACACCCAGACCCACAGCCAACAAATTTAGTTAAGCACAAGGATGTTGGCCGTGCCGGGCATTGAACCTGGAACCTTCTGATTGGCAGTCCGGCATGGTAACCTTTACACCAACGAGGTTGTTGATTATTGATACGATTTGGATAAGTAGTGGGACTAGTGGCTTATAATTTTTTGAGTGGTTTATTTATTGAAACATGATTAAATTTGAAACTTCATGTCAAGTATCTCACTGAATTAAAATTTAAAATATTACTAAATTAACAAGTTTTACTAGTCTTTTAAATCTATAATAATAAATAAGCTATTATAATACTGCATCTCATTCAAAAATAAATAAATATGTAGATAAATGTGTTTTATATCTATTACAGCATATATAGACATGACAAATCTATAAATGGTAATCTTTGTTGGCAAATAAATATGTCTACATATAACATTTTAACCATGAGAAATTATAATTATTGGCACAAGTGAAAGAAACTACTGTAGTTATGTTAACTAACTTCATATTTTTCATGTTGAAAAATACAGAGACTTGTACAATAGGACAGCAATTTGTTATACTAGTACTAACTAACCAAGCGGAGAGAATAGAATAGTTTTATCATTATATTTACAAACGAAGTACAAATAATTTGGGTTCAAAAATCATTACCCGTTCAAAAATCATTAGGTATTAGTTTAGTGTAACTTAGATATGTTTACTTTTAAATGATAACATTTTGTATTATCATGCCTTTATAATATGATGACCTCGTTGGCGTAATGGTTAACATGCCTGACTGCCAACCAGAAGGTTCTGGTTTTGAGTCCCAGCACGGCCAACATCTTTGTGATGAACTAAATTTGTTGGCTGTCGGTCTGGGTGTTAAATATGTATCAATATAATTTAAAGTATTAATGTATGTATATGTGGTATATCAGTTAAGTTAGTAGTACATACTAGAAATAGTTTAGTATTAGGCTAAACAACCATGTGTTAAATGTGTCCTAGTAAATAATAATATTTAAATGTTCTATGTAATTATGGCAGTAAAGTAAATTCTGTTGTATGGTTTCTATGATGTTTGTATAATGTCTATGATTTTTATTGCTGTTTGGTACAGGAAACACTATCCATATCAAATGTTTGTACTTAGTATCTGTCTGATAAGGTGGTGAAGGAAATAAACAGTGTAAAAAAACTCCATAAACTCCATTTGAAGCGTTAGTAGATCAGTCAGGCAAGAATCCGCCTCACGTTCCGAAGGTCTTGGATTCGATTCCCGCCACTAAACTCACTCAAGCTTTCGGTGAAGGAAAACATAGCATTGTAATAGGGTATTTTCCAATGCTCCAATTGCAATTCATATGTAGTTTTGTAAGTGCATGGGAACTTGAAAATATTTATGTACGGCACAGCCAACATCTTTGTGATGAACTAAAATTGTTGAATGTTGGTCTGGGTGTTAAATATGTATCGATATAAAGTATTTATGTATGTATACATATGTTGTATAGCAGTTGTGTTAGCAACCATAATACAAACTAGAAATGGTTTAGTACGGGGCTAACCAGCCGTGTGTGAAAATGTATTTATTGTTATGTATTTCTATGTGTTTTCTTTGTCGGAAATAAATATGTTATATTCTATTCCATTGAAATTTATGCAGTTCCAGATTAATATCTATTACTTCTCAAAAATTGCATAGATTTCCTTCAAAATCTTTGCTATTACAGTAACTACTTTCTCTTCATAGTTAATTAAATTATGTTCATATATATATATTGGTATTGGAATACATACATAATAACTTACACAATATATAAGAAGCCAGAAGGTAAACCTATCTAATATGATACAGTTAAGGCTGGTCGAGCACGGTAGACGTAAATATCTATTTTTTTACCTATGCCAAGATAAAAGATTTTTACGACAAACGCGGATTTTTTTTAATCTATTGGAGCCCATCTTCGTAATTATTCATACACATGAAGCAAAGAGTGAGAATTAGTAATCACCGTAAGATCTGGAAAAGAATGCTTTCTTCTTCTTCTTCTTCGTATGAGCTAAGTGGCCAAGCTCTGGTGTCGAGAGTTTTCGGCCGGCCGGCCGGTCGGCCTCTGACTTGACTTACCGACTGCTTGTACAAAGACTAACAGCTGGGACCTACAATTTAACGTGTCATCTGCCCCACGGTAGCGCCCAGATGCAAAATATGTGACTTGAGAAACGACAGTCTTGTGCATGGTCACCCATCCAAACACCGTCCGCATCGTCTGTTGCTTGTGTTGTTTCTATGACACTTATTTTAAAACTAGCATACCGTCCCGGCTTCGCACGGTCTCTAAAATAATCTATGTTTCAAAGAGAAACAAACTATAGCCTATGTTACTCGGTGATAGTATAGTTTCCCAAAAGTAAAAAAAAATCAAATCTAAGTATGTCCAGTCGTTCCGGAGCTTATTCACGTCTAACAAACAAACAATCAAACTTTTCCTCTTTTTAATATTGGTATAGACATGTACCAAACTAATCTCAGTCCTTTAATGAAAACTGCATCAAAATCGACCCGGTAGTTTTGGACATACTTGCCAACATTGGTTTGCAAAAAACAAACATCCTTTCACCCCTCTCGCATATACCGATCTCCATTACGTCACGTACCTATGAAAAAAGACAGAAAATATTTAACCCTTAAATGGACGATTTTTGTTTCACGTTAACTATAAAAAATATATATTTGTGTAATAGACATGTATTAACTGTCTAGGAAAAATTAGTAAAAAAATCTAGACATTAATTTACCAGACTTTTTTTGCAATAATGTGAGTGTCGTATATAAACTACATTGCGCAAAATTAAAAAAAAATCAAATTAAGGTCAATTTTATGTGTGATATTTAGTATGTTGTTCAAAAACAACATTGTCCATTTAAGGGTTAAAAAAATGATATTCCCGCACCCGCTCTTCTCGATGCACCTTAAGGCGCTGAGTTTACACTATTATTGAGTGTGTTATTAGTGAGTTATCAGCGGACACATCGTTATCTGCAACTACCTACATTCGTAAGGGAGCGGCTCGGCGCGGATTGGCCGCCCAGATAACTTTATTAGATTTAAATTAGTGTTTTCTGTGATGTACTGCACGCAACACTTCCTCCTCGAAACCTAGTGAGACATTTATTATTGTGACTAATGGACGAATATACGAAAACACCTTTGTTGCTGTAAGTGTGGAATTTACTTTGTTATGATAGTTATATGGATTGGGGTGGTAATCGACTGCTCGAAAGTTTGAAGTTCAGTTGAATCTACGCTGAGATTTTTTGTGATAGAATAAAATGCTGTTAGAAGAATAATCTCGGGTTTTATTGAAACTCAGGTTTGAATCTGCGCTGAGATTTTAGTGATAGAATATTGAATAGAAGAAAAATCTTTGGCTTTATTTACCATCGATTGCACGTAAGATGTATTGATGATTTGATTTTGTCTACGCAATAGAATAAAAATTTGATTGAAATTGTTATAAAAAAATTATAAATTTTTTTACAAAGAATAAATTTCATATACATAAAATTATTTCTGTGTCTCGTTGACATTCATGTTAAAACAGTTACAATGAAGTGATTTTGCCTTGTACACATTCGCACGCCGACTGTTCTATGTCAATATTATAAAGAGGAAAAGTTTGATTGTTTGTTTGTTTGACACGAATAGGTTTCGAAACTACTGGACTGATTTGAAAAGTTCTTTTACCGTTGGGAAGCTACATTATCGCCGAGTAAAATAGGCTCTATTTTGTTTCTCTTTACAACTTGGATTATTTTATAGCCCGTGCGAATCCGGGACAGGCTGCTAGTCGTCAAATATAGAGGTAGATAACACTCATGATACACCAGCACAGCATGATACAGCACTATAACGTACCTATATTTATGCATATAAATGAAAGGAATTTATTTGGGGGATAACTAATTACTACAAATTCAATATTACTTAATTTAAATCTAATTTAAAATCTTAAATTAAAAGTATATCTAATCTAAAAAAGCAGTGCAAATAAATATTTTTGATTTTGACAAAAAATAATGAAAAATAACTGCTGAATTTCTACCACAAAATGGGATCGTAAAAATCTTCTCAAAAAGACCTCGCGAAAACTATAATTTCATTGATGTCGGATGTCTTATTACATGAGACAACTATGTGGAAATCTTTACACAGCCTTGCATTGATAGCAGACGTGTGTTTGCACCTGATTACACAGAAGGTCCATAACAATACACTGAGTCGATGTGCTTTTAGATTTGACGTCTTAATTAATATATTGCTATTATTATAATTATTAATTAGATTAATTAGCGCCTGTAGCTCGTCTAGCTAAGGTGATCTGACGCGATCATCGAAGCTAAGCAACGGTCGATGCGGAAGGTGTTTGGATGGGTGACCATGCACAAGACTGTCGCTTTTTATGTGGCATTTTCAACAAGGCGCTACCGTGGGTCGGATGACACGTTAAATTGTAGGTCCCGGCTGTTAGTCGTAGTACAAGCAGTCGTTAAGTCAAGTCAGAGAGTTTTCAGGCCTTAGGGCGGCTTGAAAACTCTCTACACCAGAGCTTGGCCACTAAGCTCATACGAAGAAGAAGAATTATATTGATTCATTATTTAATCATTGTGACGCATGTCTTCATTGTCATATTTGCGACTAAATTGGTAATTATTCACGCGTTGTAAGATTCGCTCGTCGCGTAATGTTTCGAGTATAATTTAAGTTATTCGGAGTTTTAAAATGTTTCCTTAGTTACATCATTTTCGGTTATGTTTGCTTATATTGTTACAGCAAAGTGTCACATAAATTACCTTAAATAACCGGCCAAGTGCGACTTGGACTCGCGCACGGCGGGTTCCGTAAAAAACACTTTTGTTGTATGAGAAACCCGGTTGAATATTTATTTTATTTTTAGTATTTGTTGTTTTAGGGACACCAAAAAATATATCGTCTGTGAATATTACAACTCTAGCCATATTGGTTTTTTAATTATACAGCCTAGTGACCAAAAGACAGACGGGCAGCGAAATCTTAATAATACCCTTTGTGTACGGAACTCTAAAAAGTACTTATATTATTCAGTACACGTGTTGTCAAAACTTGTGAGATTATTTGGGTGGCATTAAATACATATTTTTACCAAAATATTTGACAGCTCATTGGTGGCGTTTCAGCGGCACACGACTAAACTAAATTTAAAGAAGCTCCGTCTCTTTTCATCTTAGGTGGCCAGAAAGAGACACACGTTCCACACCATAGTCAAACCAACTAAAATCACGTCAAATGTAGAAAACTTAGGCGACTTTAGAGGGAACTCACTTGTATCACCTCTAAAACTGCCTGCACTTTCCATATTTGACGTGATTTTAGTTGTTCTGGTTCAGAACGCCCCGTCTCTTTCTGGCCACCTAAGATGAAAAGAGACGGCGTTTAGTCGTGTGTGCCGCTGAATAGTTTAGTGGTGTGTCGCTGAATCGCCAGCATTGTCCAAATCTCGACTCAAATATGTGTTATTTTTAAATAAAGCCTTTTACAGCACGTTACCTTATACATACGTTCCCAAAATAAACCAAGGCGCGATGGAAAAATGTGGAATTGATACAAAAAATTGGTCGGATCGGTATTTAAAAGTGTCAAAAATATATTACCTAACATACCCTTCTTGAATGTCCCACGAGAGACACGCGTGTGTCCTTTTTAAGGTCGACAAGTAGGCTGAAAAACCCTGCCTGTAAAGCTGCGTACACATTTCGGGATTTTCCGGACGCAATTGATTAACAAGCTGAATTACCAATTAAAAGCTGGGGAAATTGGATTTCCATGTACCGTGTCACAACATGGCACGGCAGGACTTTACATATATGTATACTTTTTATTGTTTTCATTCAAAACATACAATTTAAAATCATGTCAAATATTTAAATCTAACTAATTTAAATACATTGGTTGAACCCGAGTAAAAATGCTAGCCTACGCGTTGTTAAAAATGCCACCCCGAAAAGCTCCCTGTCCAAACGTATCCATTATAGCGGCCGCATATGTATACTTATATATATTTTTTAATCTATGGAATAAGGAATATATTACTAATAACGCATATCTTTTGAGTTTGTATTATAATCTAGGCTACTCGATTTTCTCCTTCTTATTCGTATGAGCTAAGTGGCCAAACTCTGATGTCGAGAGTTTTCAAGCTGCTAGAAGGTATCTGACTTGTCTAAGCTACTGCCTGTACTAAGACTATTCTAGATGTTATTTTAGATTTCTACTGAAAAATTGAGATATATTTTTGGATGCTTAGAATTGTATCTAACCTTCTTGGTGAATACCTAAATACGCTTTGTACAGGAATAACGTTATGAGCACATAACATATCAAGTTTATGAAAAAAAAATCAATATCGTAAATGACCAAAAAACCTGAAATTTCCTGACGAAAATAAATATAGAATCGATCGAATGTCTTATTACATAAGACAGCTATGTGACGAAAATAAATACAAGAAAACGTGCCGTTGTACCCCTAGCTTTATCGTGAAGTACTTGTTATTTTAACCCGATTATGTATTAATATTACCTACCGCGGGCTTACCTGACTTGATAACGATATCATGCGAGATAACATCGCCTGGCGGCCGGCGTCGCACTTCGTGCGTACGGGATGTGTCCCCTTCAACGTTCCAAGTTTTTTTGTATTTACTTACTACGTCCTTTTCCGCCCTTCTAAGCTGAATATCCGAGTAAAAATTGAATTAAAATTGAATTAGCATAAGCAGCCCACTATACGTTCCCACTGCTAGGACTCGGGGTCTTCTCTCACGAGGAGAGAGATATAGGCCATAATCCACCACGCTGGCCAAGTGCGGGTTGGCGGATGACAAACGTCCTCGGATATTGTGGTCCTCAAACATGTCGGTTTCCTCACGATGTTCTCCTTCACCGTAAAGCGAGTGCAAATCCACACATAAGTAACTTGAAAACAAGTCATTGGTGTGGGGCCAGGATCGAACCAGGGGCCGTCTGATTGAAAAGCAGACGTTTGTACCACCGTACCACACTCGCTTATTTCCACAAAAATTTCACTAAATTGAATTATCACATAGTTATTACTAGTAATAAATTGTCGGATGTCTAGCGAACGGCAGGAATTGGAATTGAAGAAGACTTTTACCCAGAGATACGTAGGAACTGGTGATTCCTTTTCGTTGGAAGTAAAGAAGTTTTCTTCTTCTTCGTATGTGCTAAATAGTCAAGCTCTGGTGTCGAGAGTTTTCAAGACACTCAAGGGTCTCTGGCTTAGAGTAAGTCTTAAACGCCTGTTTAAAACTTACATTTTTTTTAGCAGTCTCCAAAAATTATGATTGAGGTGTCATTCGATTCGAAATGGCATCTAGATAGTTTTCGAAAAACAATGAAGTTCCGCAAAAAAAAAATTAGGCATGAATAAATATTATTTAAACTTATTAAATATGAAAATTAAAATATTTTTTTTTTTGCAAAAATGTAGATGCCATTCCGAATCGAATGACACCTCAATCATAATTTTCGGAGACTGCTGAAAAAAGTTGACCAAAAAGGCACTTGTTGACTAGACTACGTCAGATAACTTAATTAATCTGACAGGTACTAAATAATAATAAAAGTTATTTATTGGTAACACCAAAAGTTAAACTGGTTTATTTTTAAATGGTTGCCCTACATTTTATAATGCGGAAAACAATTAGTTAACATTGATGTTCCTTTTATCTTGTTTTTTTTTATCAATATCACACTACTGTGTTCTATTAGTTACTATGAAATCGGTAAATAATTGTAAATCCTCCAAACACAAGGTAATAGATGTAATCTCTTTATCTATACTTGTATCGTTATTGTTATGTGTGGTAGATACCAGACACAGACTTCATTCCTCTAGATATCGCAATTAATATTTTTTACTGGTATTTATTGTGCCTTAAAGCACGTGTAAGATATCTGGATATCAATCTTTACGAACTGGACGGATTAAGCTGGATTAAACACTGCCAATAGCTAACATTCTATCAACTAATAAGGACCGAAAAGGTTTATATCAAACTTCTTTGTTGTAGATGGTGAGTGTGGTAAAAGCGTAAACTTTTTTTTTTTTTTTCAAGTGAATTAGTAAAATGGGTAGTTTAATGAAAACTAAATGAGCATGTTCGTTGGTTTGTTTAATAATTGCGAAAGTTTGTGTGTGTGTGTGTGTATGTTTGTTACTTCTTCACACACAAACGACGTGAACCGATTTTGTTGAAATTTGGTATGAAGTTATGTTAGATCTTGGATTAACACATAGGTTACTTTTAATCTCAAAAACAATTGTGGTTCCCGTGGGATACGCAAATAACTTCAAAATCTTTTTTACTCCTTCACGCTCCAACGGCTGGACTGATTTTGATAAGACTTACTATGAAGATAGGTAGTCCTTGGATTAATACATTGGCAAATTTTTATCCTTTCTTTTTGTCCTGGATTAACGCGGCTAACACCACGGATGCTACTAGTAAAGAAATAAATTTAAAAAAAAAGAACCCAGGTACTTTTTCCCTATATGCTACGTATTACGCTTCCTAAACGGCCTTGTCTATGTTTTAGATCTGTGATAATATTTTGCTGTATAATATTGTAGAAAAACAGATAAATCAATACTTTATCTACGTGTGCCGAGTATCTAGTGTTGAATTGTTTACATTATTAATTTTAATTTAAGTTCAACATGAGTTCAAGTGTTGCTAATTAATTGGGGACTTTAATTTATAATGTTACGCTAATACGTGTAACATGGACGCAAGAGGATAGATAAAATTATAGTAAATGCGCACCCACTCGAATTATCGATAAATAAATGATAACTTTATCCGAAGACCGAGGAAAGCATAAAAAATTAGGAATGTGATTTTTGACTTAGTCCAGCAAACCTTTGTATAACTCTCGACGCCTGAGCTTAGCCACTCAACTTATTAAAAAAAGGTACGCAGTGGATTACGAGTAGACAGAAGAAACATTTTTTTTTATTCGATAAAGACTATCGAATAAAAAAGGTCGAACAATATCGATATCGAACAATATCAATATCGAACAATAAGGTGGCTAAAGACGAGCCACCTTATTGAATAGTTGGTTAACCAGCATTATGCTGAGTTGAGGCTGTGTTGTGGCAAATTAAAGTTTATTATGTGTTCTATTTTAATATTATATTTGTCTTGTGTACATTAATTAGACACAATAAATAATTTTCTTTATTTCATTCTCCTGAATATAAATCCTATACCACCTTCTATCTTATTTCTTACTTACTTACTTATCTGTAGCTCGGCTAACTGTGGTGATCTGACGCGATCATTGAGGTTAAGCAACGGTCGATGCTGGGACAGTCTTTGGATAACCGTGCACAAAAACAGTCTTTTTTAAAAGTGCCATTTTCATCTGGTCGCTCCCGTACGTCCGATGACACGTTAAATTGTAGGTTCCGGCTATAGTCTTAGTACAAGCAGACGTCAAGACAAATCAGGGGCCTTCGGGCGGCTTAAAAAACTCTCAACAAGGCTTAGCCACTTAGCTCATACGAAGAAGAAGATTTACTTATCTACAACTTGTGACATATTGTCGCGAAAGCAATTATTGCAGCACGTGACTTGCACACATGTCTATAAGATAAAGCTTAGTTTATCTTGTTAGAATATGACTCGAGTCAAAAGTAAGCATTTAAAAGTTGATGTCCGTAAAACATGATTTATGTATTGAAGGAGTCAACATCAACTTTTTTGGTTTGATTTTCAACAAACATGTTATGTAAGTTAAGAACACACACGATATACACACATTTCAAATAAAAATAACTAAAATCGGTTCAATCGCTTGGGAACTATGATGACGCACATACTTAAGGCAGTATAGGGGCAAAATAATATCCAGTGTAAATGATAGTTTTTTTAAATATTCATTAGCTTTACTTTTGCTAAGAATCGTCAAGAGTTTCTAAGATACGATTATGTAAAATTTGCTCGCTAGCGATATTTTTTAAAAGAAGTAGTAGTAAAATTTAAAAATGTTTTTCTACTGAGAGTAATAAAGAAATTTAATCAATTGCTGTTGGACTCATTCTAACTTTTATTAAAATTTAAGTGTGATTGTTTATGCACAAAATTAGAAAAAAAAAACGATTCTCACTTTTTTCTGTAAGTAGTAGGTAATGATATTTTCTAGAATAGTTAGAGCATAAAATTTCAATTTAGTTAACTTTTGATTTTATTAGAATTTATTTCGTGAAAAATCTGCCGAGTGGTTAGCGCTTACATGGCGGGACAAAATATGTCACATGTTTATTTTATTATATTTTCATTATTATTTTTTTCAATGTGTTTGTTATGTTTTATTTGTTTTATATATTTTTTCTCTGAATTTATTCTTTATTTTTCTTTGTATATAATTGTAAATAGTTTACTTAATCTTAATGTAGTATTTAAGCCTAGTCATAATAATAGTTCTTAGCATTGTAATTTATTTTATTAATAATTTTATGTAATTATTTTTCTAATTGTCCAAGTGATACGTTTGGTTTAGCTGTAAGTGTCATTTATATAAATATACAGAATTTGAATTTTGAATACATCCATAAAAAAACAGCAAGCAGTTTTGTAGCATGCTAATTTGTGTGGTAGTTTTTTGCGAGTTAACAAGCGCATTACCTGAGGCAAGCGAGGTAAGTGAACACAACAAATCGTCTGTTATTCGCGAGTGTAATAGGATAATTTGTTTGGTACCGCAACCGTAATGTGGCGGAAATATGATGTTTACTCTAGATATGCGCTCGATTCGATGTGGTGTGGTTTTCTCACGACGTAAACCGGTCGGTTATTGGTAGAAAATGCCCTTTAAAGTTTCGACAAGAAATAATTTATATAAATACTAGCTGACCCGACAAACGTTGTTTTGCCTTAATAATGATTTCTAAATATACAGTAGCCGATTCTCAGACCTACTGAATACGCATATAAAATTTTGAAAAAATCGGTCAAGCCATTTCGGAGGAGTACGGTAACAAACACTGTGACACGGAAATTTTATATAAAAGATTACGACACTTTGTAAACACGTCTGGTTAGCCTCTTACTAAACCATTTCTAATTTGTATTGTGGTTGCTAACTCAACTGATATACACGCATAAAAACTTTATATCGATACATATTTTTCACCCACACCAACAGCGAAAAAATACTAGTTAGTCACAAAGATGTTGGCTGTGCCGGGAATCGAGCCCGAGACCGTCTATTTGATAGTCCGGCATGGTAACCATTACTATATACCATTATTAATAAGTTAAAGATGTTAGAGTTGTCACAGACATTTTGTTCAAAAAGAGACCAGTGGTCGCCATAACATTTCTTTAACTTATGCTAGCCACTGTTAGATTCTGACCAGTGTCGTAATTTACAGTCCAGGGTTGCTGGTTAGTGTAGGTTTTTGTTATAAGTTAAATTGTAATATTTTTTTTTTACATTAAATGGGCTTGCGCTTGATCACAATTCACCTGATGGCAAGCGACATTATGATCTAAGGTGGAACGCGCTTACCCAGAAAAAACCGGTTCACTCTTGCTTTGAAAACCGCCAGATTGTAGCTCTCAGGGAACAGGGAGCTTGGCAAAGAGTTCCACACCTTCGCAGTTCGCACTATGAAGGTGGAGGCAAACCGCTTAGTACGCGCCTTTGGAACCTCCACGGTAATATGTATTACTTTGCAACACATTCCTCAGGGTCAATGCCCAGGAGTCCAGCCTCTGCAAAGTATACTATGTAAACATGTTAAAAAAACACCACTATTGAAGATTATTTTACCTGCACCTATTTCATCATATATGTAATAGGTTACAGACAGAGCTAACCAGCGGGCCTAATAATTTGTGGGCCACTGAGTGAGCCCACGATTATGGTGGTCCGTTGGTTGGACTGTTATATTATAGTAATCTCTGTTTTGTGTTGTCCATTCAAAAAAAAAAAAAAGGTGAATCATTTACCGATCATAACAAAAAAGGACTCAGTAACTTGCGTAAGCAACTTGTTCAGCCTAACAATGTCTCTGACAACGAATGTCGGAGGAAGTATAGACGGAACGACAAAAAAAAAAAAAAAAAAGGTTACAGACAATTCAATAGTTTATACTGACCTTCTTATCGTCATGTATGTGGTCAGTTTTCCTCATTCCCACCTTGTTCCGGTCAGGGGTACTTGACCTAGTTGGTCCTGTCCGGAAAACTCGATACGTGCCCCCAGCTTTGTCATTACGATTCCAAAGTTTTTCCTCTTCCATTTTCCGTTATTTAGATTCTGACCAGTCCATTCCGTTGGCGGTCCCATTTTCATTGAATTATAGTTTTTCTGAACTGTTTATTGTCCGTGTAAAAACATAAAAACTTAAACATTGTAAACTGTTCACGTAAGGCATCTTAATATTATCGACGGGAAAATATAAAAACTTAATTTTGTCTTCGTGCCGACTTGCCAAAAAGAAGTCTGTATAATATTGTAAGATTTGACATAGTTTAATTATTATTAAACTATGTCAAATCTTCGCCGGAAGGCACTGAAGAAGACACTGAATAAGGAATATGGTGCACTTTAATATCTGTCTGTGTACTCTTGCCTTAATAAATTGATTTGAATTTAAAGAAACAGAGAATAAAATTCACACAAAAATATTTTAGATTTCTTTCTGATTAACATGTTATAGACATCATAAACATCTATCCTTTGTCCACAGGTTCAAAGATGGCAAGGCGTCGTACGGTGCGAGCGAGACAGAGAGCCCGGCGCGAGGGAGACGGGTGATATTTTGCGTGCACGGCAACCCGTCGACGGGGTGCTGCGCCGTCATAGAAACGAATGCCGACGGGGAGGAGATTGAGAGGCGGAATGGCAGCATTAGTGAGGCTGAACGTGAGTATCTAGACTTTCAGACTTCCTAGTAACAGACTAATATATTATATGTAACTAGCTGACCCGACAAACGTTGTTTTGCCTCACTTAGGGGTATAAAAAATAGATAGTGTAGCTTATATGACACGTTCGTAGATTTACCATAGCAGCGCCATCTATTGATTACTTACTCAACCCAGTCGAAAGGTATCGACATCTGTTAGAATCATTTGGAGTTAACAGATAATTGTGACTGTCAAATAATAACAGACAATAATTAGCAATAAATTCAAATTGCCACTATAATTTGAGATTTAAACTATCCTATCTCTCAAGTTGGATCGAACTGCACATGGTGTGCGAATTTTATTATAATCGGTTAAGTGGTTTAGGAGTCCATTGAGGACAAACATGGTGATACGAGATTTATATATATTAAGATAAGATATACGCTCAACCTCTTGTTGAAATCGTACTACGTGTATCGAATGATACAGTAGCGCCATCTATTCGTATTTTCATGAAACGACTCCACACGGGTCACCAATCTACTATCGTTATATCACTATGCTAGTGATATTAATTGTATTTGTAATAGGATACCTTATGATGAATAAAAATATTCTATTCTATGCGACTGCAGCGGAATTTGGCGGCAGCTAGGCTGCCCGTTCGATTTGCAGCGCCATTTAGGTTTCATCGGTAATAATGGCAAACTTCCGCGCCACGCTTTATTGTATGAGAATCAGTAATCTTCTCTAGTATTCTGATTACTTGCTGGTAAGCAACGTCAGAGGGCTAATAAAAAGCGAGCCGGACAAGTTTACGAAGGATTTCGTACCTTTATCCATAGTAACCTACGCTTGTTCTTTGGGATACTTTATATGTCTGTATGTACCATCCACTTCCACGTTTATTATTCTGTTTTTTTATTTATTATTTTAACTGCCCAATTTTTCATTCTTCTATCTGTATTATGTGTGTTGGTTCGCCGTATTTTGAATCAATCTTGATGAAAATTGGTACACACATACTTGCTACTCAGTAGATTTTTTAGTCCTTGGCGATTTTTGATCGGGTTGCTACAAAATAAATTCCAAATGTTTACAATGGTACGTGAAAAATAATAATAATAAAAAGTTATTATAATAACGCTCGGATAAGTTGTCGCACGTGATAGGGCCGAAGGTATATATATATATCTGTGTGCCGCAGGATATTAGGAATGCATTGAATGACAACTGGCTTGTTCAGAAAACTTTTTGTTCCATGGACGATTTTTTAATATCGTAAAAAAAATCATGTTTGTCGTGACATGCAATTGTTTAATATTATTATTATTTTATTATGTATTAATATTGACATCATTATATACTGAAATGTATTACAAATTAATTGTATTACATTTTTGTAACATTTTTTAATTTTTGACGTATAATTGAATAATTAATTGTCATCAAATGGTTTATCTTGTTTATTAAAATCATAATAAAGCGTTAAAAAAAGATTAATTATTATTTTTTGTGCCCAGGGCTAACGTTTTTCTTTGGCTTAGGGAAGATACGCACCGGAATACGAGAAACACAAGAAACTATGACAAAAAATCGATTTAAGAGCGAGGACAGAGTAGTGAGTGAGGCTTGTAGGAAAAACAACTGTCCGCTCCATCAGTCAATCGGAACCAATTAACGATGTTTTGTATTCAGACTATCAGTATTCTAGGACAGTAGCGGCTGCTCGGCGAACTCAGGTGATCTCACTCGATCATCGAAGTTAGCAACGGTCGATGCGGACTTTGGACGTTTGACTACTTATTTATAATTTACTAGCTGCGCCCTGCAGTGTTACCCGCATATATCCGGGATAAAAATAGGTTGATCCAGAATAATAAGTCATATGTGATTATAATACAAGGTCTAACCTATCTATAGCAAATTTCATCAAAATCGGTTCATCCGTTTGAGCGTGAAGAAGTAAGAAACATACTCACTTACACACAAACTTTTGCAGTTATAATATTAATATGATTATTCTGATTGGTACCAAAATAAGTATATATATTCTTAGAGTTGTTCTTAAGACCGTATCTAAGCTGTTTTTACAATATTTTTTACCGTTTATAATGACCCGGCTTCGCACGGGCTATAAAATAATCTAAATTGCAAAGAGAAATAAAATCCTATGTTACTCAGGGATAATGTAACTTCCCAACGGTGAAATATTTTTTCAAATTGATCCAGTAGTTTTGGAGCCTATTTGCGTCAAACAAACTTAAAAAAAAAGCTAACTTTTCCTCGTTATTGGTTACCAATATATAACGGAAAAGTTAGCTTTTTTTTAGTTAAAAATAACGATATAACGATAATAAAAAAAAATACAAGATTTTGCCTTTGTTACCACCTTCAATGATTTTATGACCCGAGGTACTCGACATTACGTTCATTTGATAAGCAGTCCATGTGACCACAGCTCAGTTTGCTATGTGATAATACTTTGCCCCCTCGCTTGATAACATGGTATATGATGGTGGGAAAATGACGAAGCAACCATATTTTATCAATTTCTTTGGTTTGTGTGGTGGTGTGCTGAAATTTGATAATACTTAATTATTATTTTGTATTTCTCTGCCTTTCTGTTCATTTAAGTGTAGAGATTTGGTGTTAGGTAAAACAACTTTTTCCTTTTGAAATAAAGATTATAGATAATTTTAATTAGTTGTCCAATTTTATGTTTGGTGAGAATTGTAAAATGGGTATGTATTAAAGGATTTTTGTGCTAAACAAACATGTATTATGTTATTAGTTAATTCATTTCCATACAATTCAATCGGAATAATACGTTAATAAAATTAATGTATTATTCCTGAGAAGTACCACCTGGGGTTCTTCAAATCTAGAGTTAATAGGTATTTTCTAGGTAAGCGTGTAACATCGTAGGCCATAGTATTGTTTAACACCAGGCAAGCTGTGGTCAAACGCAAACCTATAGGTTATATAAAAAAAATTAAAAAATCAACTCAAATCATAATAATAGCAAGTCATATTTTTTTCCCTTTCTTCTTTAGTAAATGAATTCTTAACTAAATCACTTAACATCAGCATGTTGCAGTTAAGCTAAGCCATAACATAAAAAAGTATTTTAACCCCTGACGAAAAAAGACGTTTTAGGCGAGTGTTATTAGTTATGTTTGATAAAAATCGTTCCAAAATGGCCGCTGCTACAAAATGGCGGATCACTTATTTTATTGTAACTTCGCCAATGTCATCAAATAAAAGGGTTGACAAGTAAAAAACATACGCTATGATGAATTTCAATTCCATTATGGGCACCTACTCAAAATGTCATGTCGGGGTTTAATAAGTTTTCATTTACACATGTTTAATCACAAATGAAATACTTTTTTCTGTCTAAATATAATGGTTCCCGAGCCGCTACTCACTTCCTTTCTTTTTTTACGTCTTTTTCGAAAAATACATTTACTCATCTCCCGCCTCAAGTCTAGACGAGGCGGGCGGGGTATGTCGGGCTCGAGGGCCAGAGGGCCGTCACTACCGACTACAACCTCACGGTGTCCCATCTCATGACGGGGGCAGAGTTGCAGGACCGCTTCACGCAATGCCGCTGCTTTTAACCTCCCAGCACAGCCTGGTGACAGACGAGCGGCCGAGTCTTAACAGAATGTACATATTTAATTATTTACCGACGCACCCAGGCATTGGAGATAACCTTCACGCGAAATTTGCTCGCTGCTTCGTAGAAAAAAAAACACGATTGGCCACACTCGCCGTATGGCGTTCACCGAAAATAAAATAAAGCCAATGTTATCGACGTTGTATTACGCGTTGGAGTTTTCATATGTTTTGTTATGTCATCATTTTTATTCCAATAGCTAACTAGATGTAAACGTAAAAAATGGGATTAAAGTGGGATTGAATATCATATTATCATGTAATCATTTATCATCCTCAACTTTCCTCAACATACTTTGAAAAATCCTATAAAATCCGGCGTAAATTATAAGCCCATGATTTTTCAGTTTTATTACTTTTAATTCAGTCTTAAAAATCGTTAGAGTTCTAAAACACGATTACGTAAAATTCGCGCGATAGTTTTACTTTTTGCAAAATAATAGTTTGAAAATCTAAACGTGTTGTGCTTCGGATTGTCAACAAATTTTACTTTTTTTAAGATGTTAATGATATGATCTAAAATTGTTACAGCTAATAATTTCAATTTCAATATTAATTGTGGATTTTACATGAATTTATTTCGTGAAATCCTCCCTGCCGGGCGTCTGGTGTTTCGCTCCAATTTGTATGCGACTGACTCGGTACTATAGCGCCTTTAGGTGCAACTTAGTTGGTAATATTGTAAGTAAAATAAATCCTTTTTTTCTTTTCCAGGGCATTGTCACAGATCAAGGAATGAGGAAATAGACAAGCGAGCGCGAAGAAAACTCATCATTGCCAGTATATTGTGTGTTATATTTATGATTGGAGAAATTGTTGGTGAGTACTACCTTTGTAATAATCTTCTTCGTCTTCAATCTCTTCTCACTAGGTGGGGTCGGCACAGCAAGTTTTCCTCTTCCACACGATTCTGTCAGCTGTCATATCTACATTCACTCCCTTTTCTTTCATATCCTCATTTACACAATTCAGCCACGTCTTCCTAGGTCGACCTCTACTTCCGCTACCTCGTACAACCATATCCATACTTCTCCTAGTCACAATTTCCTCTCTACGCATAACATGCCCATACCAAGATTATCTCCCGCTCTTCACTTTCCCTGTCACTAGAGCTATTTTCAAACTTCCTCTAATATACTCATTTCTTACCTTGTCCATTCTTACCATGTCCATTCTCGTTAATCCACACATCCATCTTAACATTTTCATCTCTGCCGCAAGCAATCCTCTTTCATGCACCATTTTTGTTGCCCAAAATTTAATAATATATTATGTAATAATATGAGTCATTAATTATATAACATTACATATTTACTCGATGAGTCACTTGGAATCCATAACGTAGTGTTAAAACAATAACAGATATGTACATACATATTCAATATGCAAATTATTAATGAATACAAAATTAATGACGAATTTTTAAGTAATATGCAAAAAAATTCAGTACTTGCCAAAGTAAGATTTGGAGCTTAATATTACATCTATTTACTTAATTGACAAAAATAGAACATACTGAGACTTCAAGACCGTGCTGCCATCTATTTATTCCAAAGAAAACTACAGCAAATTCAATCTACCGTGGTTTTGTTGCCCTAGATATGAACATGTTTTTGGGTCTATTTAGGCACACAATTAATGAAATTTTCATTAAAAATAACTGGAGATTTGATTTTTATTTAACAAAACAATAATTGCTCAATAACTTACTAACATAACTTTCATGAAAATATTCGTATTCTGGGCGCTTGAAAACGTAGAAATCTGTGGTGATATTCAGGACAACAAAAACAAGTTTCAAAATCTTAGCTATTTATATTGACAATTTGAAAAGCACGTCTATAAATATGCCAAAATTATAATTCAAAATTTACATAATAAATATAAATCATAATAAAAAAAAATTTGGCTACATCACATACACTGTTGATTAGCCACAAACTAAACTATTGCTGTTTTGTATTGTGGTTGTGGTAAAAAGCTAGTGTGGCTCGGTGAAAATAACGTCTGTTTTTCCATCAGACGGTCCCTGGTTCAATCCCAGCCCTAAACAATGATTTGTTTTTCAATTTCTGTTTGGATTTGCACTCGCTTTACGTTGAAGGAAAACATCGCGAAAAAACCGGCATATTTGATGACCACAATATCCGAAGACGTGTGTCACCCGTTAACCCGCACTTGGCCAGCGTGGTGAATTGTGGCCTACACCTCTCTCCTAGTGAGGGAAGGCCCCAAGTACCAGCAGTGGGAATGTATAGTGGCTTATGCCAATGTGGTAATGCTATGCTTATTGTATATAATGTTATCTTCCAGGTGGTTATATATCAAATAGTTTGGCGATAGCGACGGACGCGGCGCATCTGTTGACAGACTTCGCCAGCTTCATGATATCGTTGTTCTCGCTATGGGTCGCGAGCAGGCCCGCTACTAGAAGGTAAGCGACAGTTTTGATTACTTTAGCTATGTTTATTTGTTTTATAGATAGATATTACGAGAAAACATATAACGATAACCTAGGAGTGTCATTGTCTTAATACAAGCAGTCGCTAAGACCAGTCAGAGGCATTCGGTCGACTTGAAAACTTTCGACACTAGAGTTTGGCCTCTTAGCTCACACGAATAAGAAGAATGAGATTTATTTGTCGTATCTCTTGTGACAAAAGTTTTCTAGTCGACCAAATGCCTCTGACTTGGCTCTTAGATCGTCAATAGATGGCGCTGTTCTAATTATTAGAAAACTTGTTTCGCTTACTTTTACTAAGAAGAAAAAGACTTAGTAACAAGCAAGCCACAACAAGTTTGCTTATAATTAGAACAGCGCCATCTATCTATTGACGATCTTAGAACTTAGTATTCAAGTGCTACGATTTTGTTTATGTCATTCTCATTCCTGAGAGCACAATACGAGTTGGTTGAAAACGGCCACTTTCGGACTTGATAAACTGCATCATAATAAAATTTTTCAAGAAGTAATGTATCAGAAATCCTTAAAAAATATATCGAAGAATCAGGAAAATAATTTATTATAGTAATTTTTATTTGAAATACAACATAATATCTAGCCAGAGTTTCCGTAATTTCCAAATTCGTATTTATTCCAAAGTTTCTTAAACTTTGGGAGAGGAATCTGGTCTCGTAACACAGTCTAATGACTAGCACGAGACCAGAAGCTTCGTTATTATTATTGTGTGTCTGTACCTCACGTCAATAAATATTTTTGTATTTGTATTAAAAACTCGGAAAATATCAAAAACAAAGTCCAAAATCAATAAAAATTAATAAAACTCGTTTTTCTCCTTAGAATGCCGTTCGGATGGTACCGGGCGGAGGTGATAGGCGCGCTGACGTCAGTGCTCCTGATCTGGGTGGTGACCGGGATATTGGTGTACATGGCCATCCAGCGGGTCATATACAAGGAGTTCGAGATCGACGCCACTGTCATGTTGATCACGTCCGCGGTGGGCGTCGCTGTCAATCTTGTGTAAGTTTTTTTATCAACGCGTTGACCTCAGAGCAGCTGAGGTTCCGGTTTCGATTCCCAGCCCTGCCAACATCTTTGTGCTGAACTAAATTTGTTGGCTGTCGGTCTGGGTGTTAATAATTATGTATCTATATTAAATATGTTTGTATGTATATGTAGTATACCAGTTGTGTTAGCAACCAAAATATGAACTAGAAATGGTTCGATACAAGATGCTCCACATTATGATACAAAAATATTCTGTCCAAAAATATATCTATAGGTATATTTACACGAAACAAACGGTCACACTTACTTAAAAACGTTGGATATACGTCCAACGGGTTTCAACGCATTACGAGCGTCATCATTGGGGACGAGCTGCACACGGACTGTCAGTCTGTACGCGGATCTCGTCGGTGACAGTCCGTGTGATGCTCGTCCCCGATGATGACGCTCGTAATGCGTTGGAACCCGTTGGACGTATATCCAACGTTTTTAAGTAAGTGTGACCGTTTGTTTCGTGTAAATATATAATATGCCTTACGATAACAGTTTACAAAGTACCAATATATCTATATCTTTTATGGTGCTTTTGCTCTTTGTTTTTGTACCATCATCATCATCGTGTATAATGTGTTCCGCAGCATGGGGCTGACGCTGCACCAGCACGGCCACAGCCACGGCGGCGGCGGCCACGGACACAGCCATGGCAGCGCCAACCCGCCCCTCAATAACAAGGTACACCATGACCAGCCCACTATACCTTCCCAATGCTGGGATTCGGGGCCTTTTCTCATAATGACTTTATACAGTACTAAAATTATGTATGACAAGGCTCAGCTTTTAAAGCTTAGAAATATTGTGTTTATTGTTATGACGATTCCAATTTGAAGATTAGTATTATAAGTGAAATGTAATGTCTTTGTGACTTATTGGCAAATATAATGAATGTCATATTATGACATTCATTCGTTCATTTATTCATTCCCGTCCCGGCTTCGCACGGGCTCTAAAATAATCTGAGTAGCAAAGAGAAACAAAATATAGCCTATGTTACTCGGGGATAATGTAGCTTCCCAACGGTGAAAAAATTTTTCAAATCGGTCCAAAAGTTTCTAATCGCGTCAAACAAACAATCATGTTTGACGCGAATAGACTCCGAAACTACTGGACCGATGTGAAAAATTCTTTCACCGTTAGGAAGCTACATTATCTCCGAGTAACATAGGCTTTATTTTGTTTCTCTTTACGACTTGGATTATTTTATAGCCCGTGCGAAGCCGGGACTGGCTGCAATATTATTATTATTTGCATAATGCAAAGTATACTGCAGGATTATTTCAAAGAGTTTTTCACTATTTCAGAAGGAGCAAACCGACTCGATTTCCTCAGAGACGGGCACGACTGGACACTCGCACCAAGCGGAGAACATCAACGTACGAGCCGCCTTCATACACGTGCTCGGAGACTTCCTGCAGAGCTTCGGTGTGTTAGTCGCTGCCATCGTCATCTACTTCCAGGTGCGTGCTGATAGATGGCGCTAGTTGTTCGACCGCTGACGTTTTTGCTAACAAAGGGACGTCTACTTTTTTTCGCTTTTTACAGCTAGACATTTGACTAATAGGGCGTGTAACCATACGAACTAACCACGCTATGGCCTTAGGTGGAGCATGCCTTAGTCTGGAATAACTGACTGTCAAGAAGTTTGTTAGGTGCTTAGCGACTTAGTTTTTAACTTGAGGGTAGTTGCTAGCTAGACGAGTATTAGAAAATGGCCTAACACCAAGCTATGGTTTCCTCGGGATATTTTCTTTTCCGTAATCACGAGCACGTTGTCTAGGATAGTTCGCACTACCTTTGGGACATAGGCGGCCGCACCCGACTGAGCTGGCATTGCTTCCAGTTGATTTATTAGTACACTAGCTGCATACAACATAATATAGCTGAACCTAAACTTACCTTAAACTAGAGGAAGCCAACAAATATAAGTAGATGACGCTCCTATTAACTTCAAACTGATAGATTAACGTAAAAAATGTATTTCGTTAGTGTTTATAACTATCATTATAGAATAGAATAGAATAGAATAAAACTTTATTGCACAACAAAATAAAAATTAAATATATAAAATTAAAAACTTAAAAGTAGAGTACAATGGCGACCTTATCACCTATGGTGATTTCTACCAGGCAACCGGGAATGGAAAAATAAAACATACAAAGGAAGGCGTCATCATTATGTGTTAGGGGAAGACTCACTGCAACACAGCGACCGCTAAAGATAAGATAAATTTATTTGTAAAATTAAAAATAGTGTACGTACAAAGTTTTTACGTCTACATGATACCTTGAGATTAACTGGTACGCTGTAGGGAGCACTACGCCATGCTATAGGACTGCCAGGAGCCTGTATCACAGGGCCGTAGGGATTGCCGCTAAAGCAGCAGGCAGAGCTCCAATTATATATTTGACCCTTTTTTTGTGAAATAAACATTTTTTATTTTGTACGTTGCATATTTCAGCCGAGTTGGAACCTCGTGGACCCGATCTGCACGTTCCTGTTCTCTGTGCTGGTGCTCATCACCACCTTCAACATCATCAAGGATACTCTCCTCGTCCTCATGGAGGGCTCGCCCAGGGGGCTGGACTTCCAGGTAAGGAATTGTGAATAGAGGATGTGGGTTTGAATCTCAATCGGGGTTATTATTTTTGCTTGATTATTTTTGCTAGGTAACTTTTGCTCGATTATTTCAGTCGTTTATGATTTATGAATGATTTTTTTTTATACTTTTGCCTTTATTACTACTTTATCACTTTTCCTCGATGATATAATGCCTGGATATTGTGATACATTGCTTGATTATGTTTTTTAAATTATCCACTTGTATGTTGATACACCGGCTCCCGGTATAAACACATTTTCGCCGCAACTGTTGACATACCGGGAGCCGGTGTGGGTAAAACTAAAACTTGGAACTTGGACTTTTTTTAACACATAATACAAAATGGGCTAATGTCATTCAACATACGAGCGATTATTATTTAAAAAATTTTTCTACTCTTATACACATAATTCATCCATAGAAGACAAAATTAAATATTTAGTGTACTTCCGCTGTGATCCGAAATCCAAATTAAGACAAGTAAAGGAAAAATCAACTAAAATCAATTAACCAAGCTTAATTAACTAAGATCAATTAAGATTAGCGTTACCTATCACAATTCGGAAATTCTTAACTCTACACGTGTTTCGCCTAACCACAAGGCAAGTCGAGAGATCATTAGCTTGGTTAATTGATCTTAGTTGATTTTTCCTTTACTTGTCTTAATTTGGATTTCGGATCACAGCGGAAGTACAATAAATATTTAATTTTGTCTTCTATTTACAATGGATTTCCGCAAAGTAACGCCTGAGTCAATAAGTTAATTCATCCATATACTTGTAAAGTTCCATCGTAATCCGAGGAGACTTGTCTTCCGTGGACAAAAGCTGGGTGCAGACCAGACAGTACGTTTTCGAGAGAACTCCCCTGGTGAATGCGGGAATTCCTCGGGGTAGTCGCGTCCCTCAGTAATAAGGAACAAGACTAAAGAGACTTGTGACATTGCAGGAGGTAGCCAACACGTTTCTGTCGCTGGCGGGCGTGGTGCGCATACACAACCTGCGCATGTGGGCGCTCTCTCTGGACAAGACCGCGCTCTCCGCACATTTAGCTATACGTGAGTACTGAGCCTGTATAGTGCAGGAGGCAGCCAACACGTTCCTCCTCATTAGTCTCTCCTCGTAGTCATTGTCCCGATAGTTGTAATAGCCTCATAGCGAAGAGCTTCAACCAAAATCCTGCGAGTCTCTCGCTAGATGGATCAGGGGTCGGATACAGAAAGCAGTCATACTCGACACGGCGCGCAATGTCCGGAGGTTCCTGTCTATTTAGTCCCTACCGCTGGTAGCGCTTCGCTGCCCGTGCCACGGGCTAGCGAGGCTCAACAGTAAAGAAGGGACCATGAGACAATGGGAAAAAATAGAAAAGTGTCTGAAAGTGGAACTGACCCTGGAGTAACCCATAGGATCTCCAAAAGTATGACAGATAGGGGGGTAGTGCTCAAGTAAATGTTGTTAGGTATCTTAAGTTAATTGGTGATCTGCAAAAAAAAATATGGATCCCGAAGAAAAAAAAAATTCTCCATACAATCTCCATACATTTGGTACCCAGGAGCCGAGCAAGTGCAAGGCTCAACAGTAAAGAAGGGACCATTAGACGTTGGGAAAAAAATAAAAGTGCCTGAAAGTGGAACTGGCCCTGGAGCACCCCAGGGATCTCCGAAAGGATAACAGATAGGAGGGTGGTGCTTGAATAAAGCTTTTAGGTTTTTTATAATATTTTGTATTTTATTTTTTATATAATTTATTGTAAAAAACTTAAAAATTAAGGTAAATTAATGAAAACGAATATTAATTTGAATCTCTGTTTCAATTTGTACTAACAGAACACATAATCATCATTCTCTTCAACCTTTTATCGTCTTCTCCTAATCATAATGTTTGCTGTTTAAATATTATAACGTTCTATCGTAAACGTTTCAGGTAGCGGAGTTTCCCCGCAAAAGGTCCTAGAAGAAGCCACCCGGCTGGTGCACGACAAGTATAACTTCTTCGAGATGACGCTGCAGATCGAGGAGTTCAGCGATGGCATGGAGGCTTGCTCGCAGTGTAAGATGCCGCAGACGTAAACCAGTAGACTAGTAGACCAGTAGACCAGTAGAACAGAAGACCAAGAGTATGGTATGAGTCAATGAAGAAAACATTTGAAATCCTTTTCACTCATGCGATACTTTGCAAAAGTCTATTGGAGATAAAAGAAAATCTGGAACTGAATTGAAATAAGCGAATATAATGTTATAATATAATTTTATTTAATTCAGGTTTTCAGGTTAATTCTAAATCACATTTTATGATTCAATAAAATTTTACAAAACAAAAGCACAACTAAACTGTAGGTTCCAGCTGTTAGTCTCAGTACAAGCAGTCGCTAAGCCAAGTCAGAGGCTTTCTTGAAATATCTCGACACTAGATCTTAGCCACTTAGCTACGAAGAAAAAGAAGTAATAAAAGTCACATATAGAAATTGGAAATAAAAAAAGCAATTCATAATAAAGCTAAGAAAATATCAATATAGGGAACCATTTGATAGTTAATGTCGTCTCGCTGTATAAGTCTGAGGAAAAGGAAGAGAACTTCTAAATGTTTTCTTTATTAACCTGAGTTGTAGTTAGTACATATATTATGTAGTACACTTATGGTGTAGAGGAATGTTTATGGATTAATTTCGGTTGATAAATTTGATACGATCTCAAATTATTCTATGGTAACCTTTTAAATAAAGCAAAGTCGTGTTAGTTTTACCACGGGTAACTCTAGAATGACTTATTGAAATTGATTGACAACCTCGTTGGCGTAATGGTTACCATTCCGGACTGCCAACCAGAAGGTTCCGGGTTCGATTCCCGGCACGGTCAACATCTTTGTGCTGAACTAAATTTGTTGGCTGTCGGTCTGGGTGTTAAATATGTATCTATATAAAATATGTATGTATGTTTATGTAGTATATCAGTTGTGTTAGCTACCATAACACGAGCTAGAGATGGTTCAGTATGGGGTTAACCAGCCGTGTGTAAACTTAAAAAAAAAAATGATTCAGCTTTGATTTAATCTTATAATAATTATAAAAAAAGCAATAAAAAAGCAACAGGTCCAGCCTTCCTAAATATATTTAGACACATTAGCTAAACATTTAACCAGCATAGTATGTAACTTGGGATAACAAACTCTGGTCTGAGATGGAGAATGCCTAATTTGGAAATACTGGTTCTTAAGAAGGCTGCCGGAACATATCGCTTGGTGTTTGGCGACAGACTTTTCAACTTGAAGGTGGTAGCTAGCGAGGCAAGTTGTGAAAATGCCCACAATGCATAAAAAAATTTCACTAGTCCCCAGGTCAGCTAATGAGCATTAAATGAGCTGTCAAATTGTGATTAGTCCATAAATATACCTATATACGTCGTATCATGTACATAATTACTATAAACTAATGTAAAACTTTTAAATCGATGTTTTAGTACGTCTGTAAAAAATAAATTTGATCTTTGTAAAATTTTCTGGAAATTTCACAAAAAAAAAGTACAGAGTTTCCGGGAATTTTGTTCCTATAAAAGTATTTTTTTATTAGTTGGAACAGTTGTTTTTTTCGCAAGTTTTCCGATGTTTTGTCTTTCATTTTGTTCTTCGTATGAGCTAAGTGGCCAAGCCATGTGGAGAGTTTTCAAGCCGACCGAAGACCGAAGATGTTTTTCTAATACAAGTTTATTTATGCCTTTATTTAAAATTTTTGGAACCAAAACTCCTTTAAAAGGTTTTATTTTAGTCGATTATGAAACAAAGTATGAAAATTGGGATTTATTCACAAATAATGATAACAGAAATAGTTTAATATCAGTATTTGTTAGCAACAACCACCTTTTTGTTTCTAATTTATTTGTGAATTTAAATATGCGAATTTATTTATAATTTTTAAAATAAACTAGTTTAATTATTATTTATGTATTTTAGTTGAATTCTCTGTATATTTTGAAACAAAAAATAGAATAGGCTCTAGTTGGTTTTAAATGTATAACTTAGCTATGATTCCTTTTAATAAATAAGTAACGTTGAGTTTTCAGCGTTTTGCTAATCGAAAGACCAAAGTAAATTTTAAAACGATGTACGTAGAATAATTTAATGTAAAAGTCTGCCGATCGCTTTTCTGTAATGATTATTAAAATTATTTATTATTATGACAATCATATCAAATTGTCAGTACAAAATCATTCCTTAAGAGAAAAATTAAGTGCATAAGCTTTTAACATCGTAGTAGGTTGACAACTATAAAGCAACAACTAAACGAATATGAAAGATTATACGGACGCAAAAAAGGCTCGCATCAGTACATTCCAACAACTTTTGGGAATTCGCATACAAAAATTTAGAATTCACCAAAAAAATTAGATTTATGTAGATAGCATTTTTTTCTTAAATTTACATAGAATAAAAGTTGTTTGTGTATATAGTCTGGCCAACGAAACATGACCCTGGAAAAGAGCGGCAAATTTAAAAAATCTGAGTATAGCAACCCCAAAACTAATATGAAATACTTGGAATAAACTAATTTGATACATTGAAATTATTTATTTTATTTCATCTGAATAAAAATGCTTTGAGTACTTTAGGAAGTAATACTTTAGAAATTATACAACCAATCTGAATAAAAAAAGCAGTATTCTATAATGTTTTATTCACTGTCATAATTAAAATGTGAATATAAGACTTAAATTTGAAAAGATTCACCGGTGTCACTAGAATCACAGCTTTATTTATTTATATTTATTTTATTTATTAGTTTCCTACTATAATGAAACTTTCCAAATAATTTTCGGTGATCCTGTCCCGATCTTATTTTCATATTAATTTTCAATGTATATTACAAATTATCAGTCATATTATTCTTCCACTTCTCTGGAGTTATGGTTCCAAATGTATATTTAATCACTTTTTCTGATTCAACACCGCAAGACAGGCAAGGCAATATTTTCACTTGACACTTTGCGTTTACCCAAACTTCATATCAGCTCAATGGCAGAATCCAGATTAAGAAAAACCTGTTAAACCTGTTAAAGAAAATATGTGTTAAAATTACAATGTAACATTTTATGGTATGATAAATAACCAAAATGCATTATTAGGAAGGTGGGAAGGTTTTGACTAATGATACAAGAATGTGAATCGAAATAGATAATTACTTTATGCAAAAAGATATATAATAAATACGAATTATAACAAAGTATCAACTTAGTAGCGTCATACTAACCTAAGAAATCAAACACCACATGTAAACAATCTTGTTTTCGTTGAAATTACGCCGAATTTCAATTCTTTTTCTTGTTGTTTTTTATGATACTTTGAGATCACGCGGAACAACAACTCCCGTACTCCACTTTTGGTGATATTTTTCAAATTTCGCTGAGTAATTAGTGTTTAACAAAATCATAACAACACGCCATCTTGTTTTGGATATTGACGTTCACATTATTATAGCATTGCCATATAAAAAGTTTGCAAATAATTCGAGTCTCATGTTTCGTTTGCCAGACTATACGTACCGAAGCCGTCCTAAAAAGCCTTGCGTGAGTAAATAGTAACTTTATTATATGCATACTCATAGCTTTCTCTTGTATAATATAAGCGTGATTATACTGTAGATTTTAAGAAAAAAACAATCGAAAATATCACCAGCGGGATTTGAACTCACGCGTCCGGCAAACCAGGCCGAACGCTATCCAAGCCACTAAGCTAGCCACTAATCGTAAAAAGCGCTCTGTTTGTGAATTTATTTTATTGCTTTTTCTTAAAATCTACAGGATAACTTAAGTGCGGATATAGAATTTTAATAATTTTAACCCAAAATCGTAGTGGTTATATTGGTTCATGTGGGTACGTATAGGTAACGATCTAAAACCGATGGTGGCTCCAAAGTATGTGTGCCTTGGCGGTGCGGGAGAAGACGATACCCCAAGCCGCGTCACCCACTTCCTCAGTTTGCCCGGGGCTGTGCACAACTGGAATGTCAAACTTAAGTAGACCGTATATTGAGTGGTTATTGGAATGTAAAACTTGAGTAGACCATATATAGAATGGTTATTGGAATGTCAAACTTGAGTAGACCATATATAGAATGGTTATTGGAATGTCAAACTTGAGTAGACCATATATAGAGTGGTTATTGGAATGTAAAACTTGAGTAGACCATATATAGAATGGTTATTGGAATGTCAAACTTGAGTTGACCATGTATAGAGTGGTTGTTGGAATGTCAAACTTATGTAGACCATATATAGAGTGGTTATTGGAATGTCAAACTTAAGTAGATCACATATAGATTGGTTATTGGAATGTAAAACTTAAGTAGACCCTATATAGAGTGGTTTATTGGAATATAAAACTTAATGAGACCACATATAAAGTTGTTATTGGAATGTCAAACTAGAGTAGACAATACAATAGAGTGGTTATTGGAATGTAAAACTTAAGTAGACCATATATAGAGTGGTTATTGTAATGTCAAACTAGAGTAGACCATATATAGAGTGGTTATTGGAATGTCAAACTTAAGTAGACCATATATAGAGTGGTTATTGGAATGTAAAACTTAATGAGACCACATATAGAGTTGTTATTGGAATGTCAAACTTAAGTAGATCATATATAGAGTTGTTATTGGAATGTCAAACTTAAGTAGACCATACATTGAGTGGTTATTGGAATGTCAAACTTAAGTAGACCATATATAGAGTGGTTATTGGAATGTCAAACTTGAGTAGACCATATATAGAGTTGTTATTGTAATGTCAAACTTATGTAGACCATATATAGAGTGGTTATTGGAATGTCAAACTTAAGTAGATCACATATAGATTGGTTATTGGAATGTAAAACTTAAGTAGACCCTATATAGAGTGGTTTATTGGAATATAAAACTTAATGAGACCACATATAAAGTTGTTATTGGAATGTCAAACTAGAGTAGACAATACAATAGAGTGGTTATTGGAATGTAAAACTTAAGTAGACCATATATAGAGTGGTTATTGTAATGTCAAACTAGAGTAGACCATATATAGAGTGGTTATTGGAATGTCAAACTTAAGTAGACCATATATAGAGTGGTTATTGGAATGTAAAACTTAATGAGACCACATATAGAGTTGTTATTGGAATGTCAAACTTAAGTAGATCATATATAGAGTTGTTATTGGAATGTCAAACTTAAGTAGACCATACATTGAGTGGTTATTGGAATGTCAAACTTAAGTAGACCATATATAGAGTGGTTATTGGAATGTCAAACTTGAGTAGACCATATATAGAGTTGTTATTGTAATGTCAAACTTATGTAGACCATATTTTATATAGAGTGGTTATTGTAATGTCAAACTTAAGTAGACCACATATAGACAGGTTATTGGAATGTAAAACTTGAGTAGACCATATATAGAGTGGTTGTTGGAATGTCAAACTTAAGTAGACCATAAAGAGAGTGGCTATTGGAATGCTTTAGGTTTTTTCAATGTATTATTGAAAATCTTTACTTATGAGGCTTACTAGAAGCGCATTTCCCTTAATACGAGTACATTAAATGTATCATATATAATCTAACCATTCTTAAAAAAAAAGTGTATTGCATTTTCTTTTTTGTGCCGTTAATTTTGTATACTAAGTAAGTTTGCAAATTAAAAAATAATTTGCTATCTACAATTAAACTAATAAGTGAAATTAATTAATATACTTTCAGCCGAATAATATTAAATTTATATAATACACACTTGGTATAATCAGAGTGTATAAAATATTATATGATAAAATCAACTATTTTTCTATATACTCAGGGATCAAACAAATGATATTCCTATTTTTAGATATTAAAATACATATAGTCCTATTTTTAGTGTAATTTATATGTAAAAATAAGTAAAAAGTGTCCTTTTAAATTAGTCTTCCAATTAAGTGAGTTACGCCGTAAATTAGAAATAAATGTATTTTATTGAAAATAAATGTTTGAAATGTAAGTTTTTCTTTTATTTGTACTCACATCCATTAATTGTGATAAAATTACCTTTGACGTAAACTCAACACAAACTTTTTTCGTGATATTTCGTTAGGAAAATGATAAAATATTCTCATTCAAAATATTTGATATTTATTTGCTTTCAACATTCTCCATTCATATTGTAATAATTTCATGCTCTTTTTTTGCAATTTTTTATATAAACTTTTTCTTTCCTTTTCCTTTTTTTTGAAAACTTTGTGACTAAAATTATGGTCTGAAAACCTAATTAAGTTCTATACCTACGATTGGGAGAAGACATCGGCTTCCGTCATACAGTTCTGAACTAGTTCGGAAGCCTTTGGATTTCTTTATATATATGTAACAATTACTTTGTCAAATAAATAAATTTTGTATTTGTATTCCTTTCTTTATGTAAGCAATGTCTCATATTAGCGCTGTTCATTAACCTCTGCGGTCGCGAGATGTAGTAGGAACAAAGGACAGAGCTATAATGTGTCCGTGCGGTAGAGCAGGACAGACTTTTATTCATTATCGTTTTATTCCCTAGGTTTGTTTTTGGGGATCCTGGTCTACGATATAAATATAGACAAAATAATATCTAAATAATCATTATATCCGTTTATTTCTGTTCTCATCACCAGTTCAAAAGAAAAAGTGTGGCTCGGTGGTAAAACGTCTGCCTTTAAATTAGACGGTTCTGCTTCGATCCCAGCCCTACGCCAATAACTTGTTTTTCAAGTTACGTGTAGATTTGAATTCGCTTTACGGTGAAGGAAAACATCGTGAGGAAACCGACACGATTGAGGACTACAATATCCGAAGACGTTGTCATCCGTCAACCCGCACTTGGCCAACGTGTTAGATTATGGCCTATATCTCTCTCCTAGTGATAGAAGGCCCCGAGTGGGAACGTATAGGCTGCTTATGCATCACCAGTTAATAGTTTACTCATCATAGAGCAATCTTCTTCTTCTTTGTAAGAGCTAAGCGGCCAAGCTCTGGTGTCAAGTTTTCAAGCCCTCTGACTTGGCTTAACGATGCTAGTACTGAGACTGACAACCGGGACCTACAATTTAACGTGTCACCCGAACCACGATAGTGCCCAGATGAAAATGCCGCTTATTAAAAGACAATCTTATTCATGGTCACCCATCCAAACACTGTCTGTATCAACAGTTGCTTAACCTCAATGATCCCGTCGGATCACCTTAGTTGGCCGAGCGAGAGATAGATAGATAGATACATTCTTTATATCCCACTAATTACATTAAATTATACATAGAAGAAACTTATAACTAGTGCCAAAAATGACGGCCTTATCGCTAAAAGCGATCTCTTCCAGGCAACCAGAGGAAGGACAGTGATATAAAAAAACGAGAGACCCGGGGAGTACAAAAAAGTATAAAAAAATATACTATATAGTATATACCTACTAATGTACAACTACATAAAATATACTAGAGGCGCTAGAGCAATTATTAGAAGAATAAAAATATTTGTCGCGGATTCAATTAGATTAGAATCAGCGTGGTCGTCGTCGTTGTCTGCCATAGAAAACAACTTCATTCGTACATTCACTCAATCGTTCACTGATTGAAGAATCAGCACAGATAACAAACTCTTGCGTTCATAGTGCTGTCATTCGATAGGATGGAACTAATAATCGAATAAATTAAAATAAAACATTCCTCTAACATATTATATCATCATCATCATTTATTCATCATCAGTTCTGAACAGTATAGTGGTTGTACAACCAGCCGTCAGGCAAGCAGCGCGTGCGCGCCACCTGAGCGTAGTATGCTGCCGACAGCCGAGGAGAGCGGACGCGCGACGGGCTCCTGTACTCTACTTGGTATAGACCGAAACGTTCGCTGGAAAGAGAGGGAAGAGGTTCAAGGCAATTTTGTAGTTGTCATCATTAAATTAAACAACATCTGTATTTTTTTTTTTTTTTTTTTTATACACGGCTGGTTAGCCCCATACTGAACCATTTCTAGTTCGTATTATGGTTGCTAACACAACTGATATACTACATATGACACTCAGACCCACAGCCAACAAATTTAGTTAAGCACAAAAATGTTGACCGGGCCGGGAATCGAACCCGGAACCTTCTGATTAGCAGTCCGGCATGGTAACCTTTACGCCAACGAGGTCGTCAAATGTTGGTACCATTTAAAATGTAAGAAAATGTACCTAACCAAAACTGTAACAGTCCCATTAATAAATTCAGCTTAACGTAAGACTTTTAATCCAAGACTTAAGTTTGGATAAGAGAAAACAAGTATTAATAAACATGGATTAAAGAGAGAATACACTAAACCGAATCTAATATCTGATTAAGTTTAAGTTTATATTAGGTTGAATTTTTGCAATATATAGATTGTTTTTACACAGTGGGAATGACATTGTCACTACGTGACAGAATCCCGTATAATAAACTAGCTGACCCGGCGAACGTTGTTTTGCCTCACTAAGTGGTACAGCGCCATCTATTGATTACTTACTCAACCCAGTCGAAAGGTATCTGTTGTGATAATTGTGACTGTCAAATAATAACAGACAATAATTAGCAATAAATTAAAATTGCGACTATAATTTGAGATTTATACTATCCTATCTCTCAAGTTGGATCGAACTGCACATGGTGTACGAATTTTATTATAATCGGTTAAGTGGTTTAAGAGTCCATTGAGGACAAACATTGTGACACGAGATTTATATATATTAAGATAAAGAGAGAATAAAAGGATACTTACGAATACCCTCTCATCCACTCAAAATTATCAATGAGACTCCAGTACGCATAGCCTAGCACCTTACAGCCGTCGTCCAAGGCTCCCAGCAGGGAAGTCAGATAGGAGGAAATGTACTGAACCCGCTTGGGGTCGTGCAGACCCGCCTCCAGGGAGACACCATTCTCCGTTATCAGCATCAGTGGATTGGAGTAGGTGGTTCGGATCCAGTTGAGCGCTTTGCGGAAACCCCAGGGCACTATCTGGAGAGGGAAAGTTGAAATATCAAGTTAAAAGCATAAACAGACCGTCTTCTTTTGTTTATGGCTTTCTGCGGTCGGTTAAGGCCACAACTGTGCCAACGGCTCGTAGAGTGATTAAGGCCAAAGCTAATTGGGTTGCTCAGTAATAAGCAGACCTATTTCACACTACTGGTTTCGAAGCCTTCTCTCGAAAGGAGCATGTAATTTTATTATCAACATTGATTTATACTTTCTAACATTGACAAGTTAATTGAGACGTGTAGACAGATCATAAGGTAAAAACTTAACAATTAGCTGCGCAGACGCAGATTGGAAAAAGAGTAATTAAAAAAATTAGAATACTTCTGAAATTTTGTTTTGACGGATTTAAAAGATAATATAGTATGTATTAGTATTTCGTCTAGCCCTTTCATTAGATTACTCATATTAGGGTAGTTACAAAAAAAAGTTGTCCGCCACTTTTGGCGGCGATCATCTTTGATCCATTTTCCTTAAACACAGCTAAGAAGACCGCCTAATATTAATTTCAAACAAAAAAAAAACAAAATTAAAATTAAACATTCTTTTTGAGCGCTACGAAGCCACAGACAGACACACACAAACAAACACAGACTAGTCAAACTTATCAACACCCTGCCGTTTTGGGTTCGGGGTTTAACTCACTCTCAGCCAAGTGGAGTTGCTCTTGGGCCACTCGTTCTTCTGTGTGAGTGTGACGCCGACATCGTCCTCAAAGGAAGGCTGCACCGAAACCCTCCTCCTCCCCTGGGACACCATGCGCGTCGTGTAGTGGTTCACGCCCAGGAAGTCTGCAGACCCTGGAATGTGATGTTCAAGAATAAGAATATATTTATTGGATAACTGTGTACAAAGACGAGATCTTAAAATAGTGATTAGGTTACAACAGTCTTGTTCGTAAAGAACATACAATATTAACTAAACTAACAACTACATATCTATTAACTAAAACTTAATATACATTTTTATTAACTATATATAACTATACATTGTATTAATTTATGCTACTCCGAAATATCCATTCATAATATTATAATATTCTTTGTTTATTAACAATTTTCTTAAACAAGGCTTAAATTTATCTCACACTTCACATCGGCATTCGTAGTTGCTGTTTGCTGAATTCTGCCAAAATATTAGCGATTTCGCGAACATGTAAATCCGAGTATGGCCATTTTTACAAACGAACACACAATCATTATAATATTTGTCAAATGAGCGAATAAGATACTCAACAGACAGACACATTATCAAATATACCGTTCAAATCTAACTCCAAGCTATTTAAGGTATACGGTTCCGTAATCAAAGGAGATCCTATCACTAAGAATTCGCTGTCCGTCTGTCTGTCCATCCGTGCGTTTGTCACAAGGTTGTCTCTCATTAACTGTAATAGCAAGATTTTTACAAAAAACGCAACCATCATATTATTATCGACTGCAGTTGCTGCTATAAAAAATAAAACATTTAAGACGACTCCTAACAAAAACAAACCAGTACCTTTGATAAGTTCCACCTCTTCTGGCGTGAAGGTTGGTAGCCGAGAGCGGGGGAACCCTTGTCTCCGGGAGACGTCGTCCACACGGCGCCGCATCACGGCTGGGTAGTCACCGGTACTGGAGAAGATAGGGTTGGCGAACCAACCGAACTGGAACCATATTTTAAAATCTATTAATGAAGGTGATTCTGGTCTACAAACAACTAAACTAAATTTAAAGTAGTCCTGTCTCTTTTCATGAAAAGTGACTGGAATTAGTGATTAGAATGAGACGGAATAAATAATAAACCATAGACTAAACAACTAAAATCAAGCGCATATAATAAAAAATGTTGGTAGTTTTAAGGAGGCTGCCGAAACACAATAAGTTGAATTAGGAAATACCCTACTACCATGTTATAGTATCCTCGCGATGTTTTCCTTCGTCTAAAGGTTAAGCTCATTGACGGCGATCGAACCCATGTCTTTCGCGATGTGAAGCAGTTGCATGCCGAAATGAGCTGTCGTCATGCTGCAAAAATAGCATTTATAATCCTTTGGTGTCTTGGCCACGATACTTACGTAGAACTGTCGGGCTGTCTCTGCGGCAAGAGTGTCTGATGGTGAAGTGGTGTTTGGTTCCAACCACGCTATGTCCAACGTGATGCCGACAAAACCTGGAAGGGAATAGTAATAAGTGAGTCAACACACAATAACTGAGCTGGGACCGGTTTTGTGGCTCGTCAATGTTTTCTTTTATTTTCCTTGTGTTTTTTCTTTGTTGTTCGTGTCACAAAATAAATGATTCTTTCTTTCTCTCTTTCAATAACTTCTTAAAGGTAGTAGAGATGACAGCTCACTCGAGCGTGCAGACGCCTTACATGCCGAGTTCGTGAATCCTCATTAATGAGCTCGAGCTTTTGGTAAAGGAAAACATTGCGAGGAAACCAAAGCATGGTGGTAGGAGCTTGCGTAGCTAATAAATCATCGTGAAAAAGGCGTGGACAAATTACAAATCTGTCACCAAGTACTTAACAATGTGTTCCGGTGGTCTTCATGTTAACCAGTAATAAGGCACCACACACTGCCTTCAGCCAGAATGTTTGGTATGGTTACGTGCCCAACTGGTCAGATATCAAAAACAAGTTAAAAATATAACAGATGAAACTCTTTTCTTGGTTTCACATGTTAAAATACTTACTCAAATTTATAAAATACTCGTAAAACCTATGTTATTCTTTACGACGTAGTAAGGTAACAAACACAAATAAGACTTGCAGTCAAATTGAGTATCCTCTTCTCTTGTCTGTTAAAATACCCATGGTACCACACCATTATGTTAGACGTGAGAAGAGAGACCTATTCCTAGCAATGGGAGAAAACTGACTGTGGATGATGATGAAAACACGCACCTCTCTGTTTCCTCCGGAATTCTTTCTGGTACATGTTATACGTCATGGCATGAGCTCGCAGCACATTGTGCGCACACAGGTAGTCCTCGAAGCCGCTGGAGCGAGCACCGGGGGCGTCGTCACCGCCGTACCCGTCGTGACAGAACGAGAGCGGCTCGTTGAAGGTCAGCCACATGTTCACGTCATCGCCGAAGTATTGGAACAGGACCTGGATAAAGATGATGAGATAAAGATAATTCCTTTTGGATTTCGTACCTAAAAGGTAACAGCACTCTATTACTAAGCCTCCGCTGTCTGTCGGTCTCCAGGCTGGATCTCAGAAACCGTAATAGCTAGAGAGCTAAAAATATTAAACGTGTTTTTTCGTATTTCTTACTATAACGGTAGCTGGTAGACGCTTAAAAATTTCACAGAATATATAAATCACAAGACCACGCTTATCCCCTAAGACTCTTCCAAGAACGGGCAGAGGTACAGTATCTTTAGCCATCTTCTTTTAAGACACTCAGGATCCCACGCACCAAAGCCTGTAAGTGTCGGATGGCCGAAGATTCCACCGACAAAGTTTCCTCTTAGAAGGATCGCAAAAAGGTTTGAAAAATCCACCTTCGAAACTGCTCATTGCTAGTAATCTCACGTTTGTGTTCGGTCGTTTCCTTTTGAATTAGTTAGCTAAGAACACAGCCCAGTTTGTATCCTGACTAATCCAGGATAAAAATAAAAACTGACACCACATCGACCCAAAATGTGGGATCCAGAATTATAACGTAGTAATCTCGCTCTATGTGTGGATTTGTACTCGCTTTACGGTGAAGGAAAACATCGTGAGGAAACCGGCATGTTTGAGCACCACAATATCCGAAGACGTGTGTCATCCGCCAACTCGCATTTGGCCAGCGTGGTGGATTATTGTCTATATCTTTCTTCTCGTGAGAGAAGGTCCCGAGTCCCAGCAGTGGGAACGTATAGTGGGCTGCTTATGCTAATCTCACCCTAGCATAATCAACAAAGTAGTCGGCCATGATGGGATTGGTCCAGCCGCCGAGGTCCTGCAGTGACTGCGGCAGGTCCCAGTGGTACATGGTGACGAGGGGCTGGACTCCGTGACTTGACAGCTCCTGGAGCAGGCTGCGGTAGTACGCGATACCAGCCTCGTTTATATTGCTGGAACAGGTGAAAGAATACTATTACGCAAACGTAGACCCAAGAAAAGACCTCTTCAAATTGTTGACATGTACTTAAACGAAAATAAAAAAAAATCGTTACAAATTATTAAAAGATAAGTACCTACTAGAGACAAATATTAACTGGTTGTCCAGTGATTTGAGTGAGTTATCACCGTAACACTTATTGAACTTGTACATATTAAACTCTAACTCACCACTGAAAATCGCGTTCAATTAGAACTAAGTAGGCTGGTATTTAACCAGCTTTTTTTTGGAGGAAAAGTTTTTAGGCATGCCGGCCAATCCTCGGGGGAGGATCCTTTGGTGCCAAGTCTGACATATGTCTCTATATATGTCAGACTTAGCACCAAAGTGGCGACCACTTGAAGCGAGAACACTTAAAGACGACCGATTAAAGCATCCATGGTGTTCCCTGGCTGTGCTTTAAAGGCTTTAAAGCTGGTACATCACTTCAACCTCCCCGGCAGGTATTTGACCAGCCTAGCTGTGAGCGAAAAAAAAGATTTCCCAAAATCAGGTTATTCTAACTTGGAGAATCCGTCAGGGAGTATCCTGGTCCAGGATACAGAGAAGCGGTAGAAGCCGACGCCCAGCGCTGCCAGGAGCTTGACATCCTCCTTGAACTGGTGGTAGGAGTCGTCTGTGACGTCAGCGTTCTGGTGGTCGAACACACGCTCAGGGTGCGTGTGGGTGTACCGGTCCCAGATGCTTTCGCCTTTGCCTGGAACAGTTTTATAAAGGCATCCTAAAGCTCTTGAAGGGATATTAGATGAGTCGTCCTGCCGCCTCATGTCCTAAAGGGCGTGGGTTCAATACCCGCCAATTAGCTCGATCTCCTATAGTTATATGATAGCTTTTGGTGTAGAAAAATATTGTGTGGATACCTTAGCATACTAGTAGGGCATTTTCAAGTGCTCGCCTGGCTAGCAACCACCCTCAAGTTTAAAAATCTGGCGCCAGTTATTCCAGCCCAAGCATACGCATGCTCAAAACAGGGTTTCTGCAGCACTGCCAAACAGGGCAACAAGTCCCTGAGACAAACTTTTGTCCTAGTGCAAAGCACTGAGCTCAACCAAGCTTAATCTTAAAACTAATTTAAAGCCTTATTAATATATTTTTGACAACCAGAGAGTAAACTATTTGAATCAGTCACATTAAAATAGTTTAAGTATTTATGTGTTTTTTTTTATTAATTTAATGACAAAATAAAAAAAAATTAAGTCTTAGGCTACTTCAAAGCCGCTCGCCCATATGTACCCATTACTGGCTGGCAGCATTTCCTCGCTGAATCCGAATAATATCGTTATTCGAATTTTAAGTATAATAATATTTATTACTTAGCTAGGATTAAGTATACATATTTTTATTTTAAAGATTTATTAATTTGAATTTTTAATGTCACTAATGTATGTGCTAAAAAGAAATGACTCTTAAACATTTAATTTTAAGTGTCCAACTCTAGACTAATTTATACAAAGTATTTTTTAAATTCGATAAAGTATAAAGTGGTATGTACCTGAGACATTCCATGCTCCTTCAATCTGGTAAGCGGCTGTGGCTACTCCGAATATGAAGTCAGGTGGAAAACATAACTTGTCTTTGCTCAAAACAGATGCACTAAAAAAAATAGAAAACCTTAAGCAGATATTTTGCACGAACATACAATTCTGTTTTTCTTATTTACTAAGTATTATGCAAGTTAAGATATTATGAAGCCGAGATATTTTTTTTTTTATAATTCTAGATATAGTTTTCAAGCAGTAAAAATCGGTCTAGCCGCTTCGGAGGAGTACGGTAACTAACATTGTGACAAAAAAGAAGAAGAGGCTTAAGTATGCCGCCCTGGAGCCGCTTTATCACTTTGTGCCTATTGCCGTGGAGACCCTGGGCTGTTGGGGTAAGGATGCTAGGGCTTTGCTCAAAGAACTTAAATCTAAATAAATAACCCGAAAATATTATATAATAAATAAATTGGGCAAAGGCTTAACAAACCGACCGGTGACTCCCGCTCCGGATCTTTCCTGGTGCAAAGGATAGCGATTGCCATTCAGCGCGGGAACGCTGCAAGTCTGATGGGCACCTTTGCACCGGGAACTATTAGGGGCGGGTTATTTATTTAGATTTAAGTTTTTTGTAATAAATTTAAATTAATTTTGACTAATTGTAATTTGACATTGTGACATGGAAATTTTATAAATTAGAAGAAGAAGAATATAGGCATTGCAGATTATATGGCGAATAGCGAAATTAGCATCAGCCAAAATAATTTAAATAATAAAACAAATAAGCAGTCTCATCACCAAAAAAAAAATAAAAAATATGGTAAGCCGGCACACCAACTGCAATACCAGGCTGTACTCGGACTTACCGATACCACACCACAAAAACACACACACACACATCACACTTGCATCACTACACAGTAAGTTTACACATTGAAGAGACCTAACTCCCACAAACACAGGGTATCCTACTGTCCCCCCCGTGGGGCCCCGCATTGTCGAGGCGGGGGGGCTCAGTAACCGTGGCCTGGTCACCCACGGTGAAGCGAAGAGGGTCCCTGAGGCGGGCCACTCCCTAGACTTGTAATCCCTGTACGCAAGTTCTAGATGGAGTGGCACCAGTAGGTTGCGGAACCTCGTTTCGGGGGGGTTTCGCAACTGAGGCGGGCTGCGGTGTGGTTTGGGAGGCACCGCAGCTGAAGGTGTGGGGCCGCGGCAGGAGAGAAGTGTCGGTATTACGGTGCGCCGCTCTTCCTACCTGCCGCGGCCTCGACGGGGTCGCCACCGTTGATGGCGGACGCGGTGGGGCCGCAGGGAGAAGGGAGTGGTAACCGGAGACTACCACTTTCCCTATTCTCTGCGGCCGTAGTGGCATGTGACGGGGCCACAGACCTGACCCGTCACGGGGGACCTAGGACGTCGGACTGGGGTTGTCCGGCGTCCATTGCACTCACGAGGTGGTTGCGGTGCACTACGTGCACTGCAAGGGGAGTCATCCCCTGAGGAGGAGTCTCTCTCAGGCTAGCCGAGGTGGGCGGGGTGGTGGGTTAATGCGAGAAGCGGAACCTCACCCCGCCCTTTCCGGTGAGGAGGCCATCGTGAGGTTTTAGTCGGTAGTGATGCCTTTCTGGCATCGAGCCCGACATACCCCACCCACCTCCCCGGGTGTGGTGGGCATGCGTAAATGCATTTCCTCACGTTAAAAAAAAAAAAAAAAAAAAAGGGTATCCTACTGTGGGAGCTAGGGCACCCAAGTGCTAAAACCGCATTCCATATTTTCTTATATAATAATTTCTAGTTTGTATCTATTGTATTGTTGTCTAGTTGTAATTATGTTAATTAGCGTTAAGCACAATTGAATGCATTAATAAATATATTTATTACACAGCTCTACAAAAAATCTATTTGTTTTGTTGCCCTGTATATTATCGCAAATTCTTACGTTTTTAAGTGGCCAGATTACGAATATATTCGTAAAAGTACTAAATTTGCTCGTTTCTACAAATTGAATTTTGAACTTTTTGAAATTTTGAACTATTTATTGTCAAAATTTTAATTTTCAGTCATTTGTTGAAAAAAACACGAGCAGATCTTACAAAAACATTGATATTTTCACGAATTGCGTGTATAAATAGACCCAAAATCATTATCATATCAAAGGCAACAAAACCACTGTAGACTAGTGTTATTACTATTATTAGGTAAAGTATATTATTACGTAAAGGTACTAATTAATATGTATTAGTTTTATTATAAGCTCACTCACCCGGTTAATCCCGCCAAGATAGCAACAAGCAAGAGGACGTGCATCGTCGACGCGGTCGCAATCCTGTTTGACAACAATCTGGCACAGGTGCGTATTCAGTACGGGTTGTAGAGGGCTAGAGGTGGGCTAGGGGCAACAAGGGATAAAAAACATTATCATGCATAATATAGCTAAAGTAATAATGTATAACGTATACGTGGTTGCAGAAAACCAAAAAAAAAATGGTTGCCTGTAAAGTCGGTTTTACGGGCGAAGATTTTACGTTACAACGTCTGCCGCGTGCTGCGCGCGCGGCAGACCGATCATAGTTGAGTGGGAGAGAGACGCAAGGCATTCGGCGGGCCTCTCTCTCGTTCGGTGACTCATTGTAACGTTACCGGGCGTTACACTTTTTCATAAGTGACTCCCAGCCGCAACCTAATTTAAGACGTTGTCACGTCAAAAAATTTGCTTATACGTTTTCTGTAAACATTGCTATTGAACTGTGGACATTACGTGTAACTGTTTATAAAAAAATCTACTTAGTGTGATATAATAATAATACTTCTTTATTGCAGACACATGATCCATACAAATACATAAGTAAAGAAAGTAAAAATTAAATAGAATTTCAGGTGGCAATAGCCAACTATTGTCGATACGTTGCAGACCGCAGGAGCCTATCTGCCAGACTCTTTATAATGCTGTTTTTACAGTTTTGCTCAGACCAATTGCACTGAAATATAGGATATAGGAGGATATAGGGACAATAGGAGAATATATATAGAAAAATAGGAGAATATAGGAACATAAACAAATTAATTTGTAAATTTTTAGTATACTAGCTGCGCCCCGTGGTGTTACCCGCGCTAATACGGGATAAAAAAGGAGCCTATAAAATAATCCAAAGTCTAACCTATCTTCAAAGTAAATCACATCAAAATCAGTCCAGCCGTTGGAGCGTGAAGGAGTAATAGATTTTGAAGATATTTGCGTATTCCACGGAAACCACAATTGTTTTCAGAATAAAAAGTAATTGTTAATCCAAGGTCTAACCTACACACAAACTTTCGAATGCATGATATTAGTAGGACTAGTTATTCCAGACTAGGCATGCTCCACCGTAGGTCAGAGTGTTGCTAAATTGTGTGGTTACACGTTCTGCTAGTAAACTTTCAAGCTGTAAAGAGAAAAAGACGCGATAATATGTAGTTCGAAATGATCGTTATAAATTATTCAATATTATTTTAATATTTTGATTTTTTTACTATCATTATTTCTGGATTTAGAGATTATACCTCTCCTCATTATACCACGTGATTTGAAATTTTAATAATTATCATTTTGATTCTGTACTTTTATGCATTTAAGTTTCGCCTCTTAGTTCGTCCCTGTTGTTCGGGTAGCACTGATGCCCTTTGTCATTGCCCTATCATAAATAATAAACAATATACTCAGTATGCCAAAACCAATAAACAAAGTAAATAGTTAACATCTGAACACACGATGCATTAATTACCATTCGAATACCTACTTTTATATTTTTTAATATATAAATACTAGGACTCATTTCACACACGGCTAGTTAGCCCCATACTGAACCATTTCTAGTTCGTATTATGGTTGCTAACACAACTGACATACTACATATACATACATATATATTTTATATACATCTTCTTCTTATATATACAATTTCCGTGTCACAGTGTTTGTTACCGTACTCCTCCGAAACGGCTTGACCGATTTTTTCCAAATTTTATATGCGTATTCATTCAGTAGGTCTGAGAATCGGCTACTGTATATTTAGAAATCATTATTAAGGCACAACAACGTTTGCCGGGTCAGCTAGTAGATATATATTTAACACCCAGATCCACATCCAACAAATTTAATTCAGCACAAAGACGTTGACCGTGCCGGAAATCGAACCCGGAACCTTCAGATTGGCAGCCCGGCATGGTAACTTTTACGCCTACGTACATAATAGTTATAGTTTTATATTATGTGCTTAGTTTTTGTAAGCTTTATTGGTAAACGTTTTAGAAATAAATACTTAAATGATTGATTGATAAATAAAAACTGAACAAACACGAAAAACAACTAAAACATTTATTTCTTTATATTTTGATTAAATAAAGAAACAATTTTATAGTTCGTTTGTTCTTACTGAAACTCATTATTTATTTATTTATTATTATCACAAACAGAATACATATTATAATTACAAAATTTTACCTTTAATTTTTTTTTATTAGGTCATGCGAGTGGAGAACAAGAACGTTCCAATGTTATCTGTATTGGCTAGAGTAATAAGCGAAACAACAAAGCTCATACTGTAGCTATTTGAGATAAAATTATCAGCTTCCATTTAGTGGGGACAACGACTCGTCCGGTTATATGCATATTCTATAGTACACTTAGATTAACTAGGTACTTATGTACCGACCGAAACTGCTGATAAAATTAGCTATAAATAAGAATAAACTATACGTTTCTATACCTAACTTACGTCAAGAGCGCACAGAAATTAGTATTCATTATTACCAGCGATTAAAATTGGAAAATATAAGAATGGTTTCAATTCATTGTTTAACCATTAGCAAAGAAAATACTATGCGGTTCCAGAAACAGAAGCGATAATAGCGCCTCTAGCGTACATACTTGTAAATAGAGTTAGTAGTTCCGCTACTCGACACTAGATGTCGCGCGTCGCGAACCCTGTGTTTACGACGCGTCGACGCTTTCTAGAAAAGCCTCAACTATACGAGAAGGGACTTGTACGATGACGCACGTTCTCACACAAGAACGTTCTCGCCGCTAGTGGAAGGTGGCGCTGTTTACAACTTGCTATAAATACGCAGAAGGCTCGCCAAGCCAGACAGTACGTTTTGAGATAGCACAGTGAAACTTTCGAGTGTAAAAGCGAATAAACAACCAAGTTTTGTGAAAATGTCGATCTTGCCTTATTTCCCCGACATCGAAGAGCCTTTTCGGATGATGGAGCGGGAGTTTTTAAGACCTGACTTTTCCCCGTTCCACTGGATGCGACGCGGCGTTTTCGGCCCCGCTTTCTTCCAGAACTCATTTCCATGGGACCAGATCACGAAGCCACTGGAGCAACTGTCGCAGCAAATGAGCCAACTCGCCGTCAAGGATGCTGGAACTGTGAACGACGACGAAAAATTCCAAATCAACGTGGACGTTCAGCACTTTTCTCCCGAAGAGGTCAGCGTCAAAGTCGTCGACGGACATGTGATAGTGGAAGGAAAGCATGAAGAGAAGCAAGATGACCACGGCTTCGTGTCGAGGCGTTTTGTCAGAAGGTACGCTTTGCCTCAAGGCTGTTTACCTGACACGGTGCAGTCACAGCTATCTTCTGATGGGGTGCTGTCCGTTTCGGCTCCAAAGGTGCTTCCGTTACCTTCGATTGGCGAGAGGATAGTCCCGATAGCTCACACGGGACCTATTAAGAAGCAGTTGTCTTCGCCGTGCCCGCAGATCGAGACTGAAGGTGCTGTTGAGAAGAAATAAGCAAATCTTTTTTTCAAAAATATGATCTCATTACACGACAACTTTTAATTACATCGATTGTTGGGGAATTAAAATTATTTGTTGTTTCATAAATACTATGTCGTGTAATATTTTGCAAAACTGTATTTTTGTATATTTTCAAGACTGATTTATAACTTTATTTCATTATTTGTACCTGTTTAAAAATTCAATCTTAACTGTAATGTGCCATGAGCTATGAATTTTGTTGTTCGGTTCCTCATTTAAGTACGCTTAGGTACATTATATTGTATATGAAATAAAAGCTATTAAAATGAATTTAGTTAGTTTTATTTACTAAACCTAACGCATTGGCCAGGAACAACAATAGTTAGAATAAGTGGTTCAAATTTTACTTCTATTATCAGATAAATTCATATTCTCAGTAAAATACACCCCCATGGAGTAAATACAATGTAAACTCCATGTAACGTCACTCGATTTAACGACAAACTCTCTAAAGCGTCGATATCAAATGGCATTAATTGGTCTTGCTTGTATTACATACAAACATATACCTATAATTAAAAATTATAAGTATATGTTACAGTGTAAACTCTATATAACGACACTGAAGGAACTGTGCATTTAATGACGTTATAGAGAGTGGTAGTTAAATGGAGAGAGAATTATATGTAATACAAGCTAGACCAACTAATGAATGCCATTTGATATCGACGCTTTAGAGAGTTTGTTGTTAAATCGAGTGACGTTACATGGAGTTTACATTGTATGTACACTACGGGGGTGTTTTTTTACTGTGTTTATTATAATATGTATTACTGTTATGTGAAACTTCCAGAAATCCCAGATAATTTGACCAAGTAATTTCTTTGATTAATGACAAAAAATACAACCTATTATTTAGTGGCTTAACCGTCTGTTTTGTTTTGCTACCTGCAGTATTATTATACCTGAGTAAAAAATCGTTTCAAATGCTATGCGACCTGGCGCGTGTCGTCTCTACTAGAGACCCATCCAATATACCTAGAGGCTCTCTAGGTATATTTTGGAACAATTTGCAAAAAAATGCATTGCAACGTTTTTTTTTTATATTCACTTTATTACTATCATTACAACTTAATACAAAACGTGTTATTTGAATGATGATAATTTCATTGTATATTTTTGCAAATTGTACGTCACTCGTGACGTCACGATACAAGTCGCATAGCATTTGAATAGCGTGGTACATTATTTATGAATTTCGAGTGTCCATTATCGTAGGAATAGTTATTTTTTCACTTTCTAGAAAAATCACGTGTATTTACGTAGATTGTCGAAAAAATTAAACTTAAGTATTTAATCATTGTGTATAAATATATATTAAATTAATACGAGATTTTTTCAGCAAAATAAAATCACACATAGAGATGTAGACATAATTATTTCTATCAAAATTCTTATTATTATTACAATTGTAAGATTTCTTTTCAACGAAATAACTGTATCTAGGTTTTTGGTTTAACAACAATATTTGTTTTAAATAGTGTAATATCAACAAAAATAAATCGTTTTACATATTGATTTTATGTATTGATTCGAAAAACAAAATAATAATATCAAAATGTTTTAACATCTCATAAACGCACTTAAAAATATTTATCACTTATTCAATACATTTAAATTTACATTTTTATCTTATCTTTAAACTTATTCATAAACTTTGGGCACTTTATTAAGTCTTTGTTGATACAATTTTAGAAGTAGATTATATTATATAGGTATCTTTAATATTTAATAGGTACAGATTTTTCTGTATAACATGTCTTGTGCATTATAGAAATATTTTTGAACCTTTAAGTATAAGTCGCCAAACACATAATATATAATAAGCCATAATAATATATTCCAAATGAACCCATTTCTTTGTAACTCAATTACAATAATAAACAGTTCCAGTTAATATGAGGCCGAAATTTGCATGAAAAAGAAAGGGCTACAATTTGAACAAAGTATAATTAATTGACTACTTATATTTGTTTATCACTTATATATCACAACACTGTATATATCTTAGTTTGTATGGTTATCAATTTTGATAAGAAATATTTTGGAAATGGCAGTTTCTTTGGCATACAATTAAATAAGTATTTTGGACAAGCTTTCATAGGTAAAATATTTAATTATTTCAGCAAACTCTAGACCCTAATGACAAACTTAATAATATAACAAAACATAATAAAAGCTCGTAAAATCACTACCTTTGTTTATTAATTTCTTTTGGAACACTAATCACTATCCATAGATTCTTGCTCTGAATACTCATCTTCTTCACTGTCATCATTATCATCATCAATTGTTGGGAATGTTCTTTCAGAAATGTCATCTATTATTTTGTCTGTGGCTTTCAAATTGTTTTCTTCTGCCTCAGCCGATTTGCAAGCAACCTTCCATTCTTCTTGAGTTAATGAATATATTTTTTCTTTAGCTATTTTTATGACGGTCTCGTTAGGAATACTTACATTTTTCCCCACATAGTTGGTCACTGAAGCTAGCACAGTTTTGATGGGGTTTAAATCGGGGTGATGCGGCGGCAGTCGGAGAACAGTGTGGCCGTGCTCACGAAGGAATGCGTCAGTCTTATATTCACCATGTTTGTCCTTATTCATTAAAATTAATTGGTACAGTTGGGGTTTGTACATATCGGTAGAGTAAGGCACGTTTCTAGACGTTAAAAAGTCCATCATTTCCCGTTTCCTAGAATTCGAGTGCGGCATCGGATACGCTAGTCTGTTGTGGAAATTTGAGCCACCATCGACGACCACAATACTACCTGGCTTTAAGTTCGGTAACAAATGGAACTTTAACCACTTTTCGTACTGCTCGAAGTTTTCCCTTTTACTTTCAACTTCCTCTTTCATATCTTTTTTGTTTCCGTCATACATGAACAGCGTGTGTCTCAAGGCATCGCTCGGCTCGCCGGCTAGTAGTATCATTAGTTTAGATTTCGCGGGCTGTTTGAGTAGAGTGGAGCTGCCGTCGGGTTTCGGTTTCGTTGCGACCCGACTGCTCTCTATCGCCGTCTCGCCGGTGTAAACAATGTGCCGGCCTTGTTGTCTATAACCTTCAATTTTGCTCAAATATTGAATCCTCGCGTAACGAAAATCGTGTTTCTCCAATAAAATACTATTGTTGTCAGCCTTTTCGAACCATTTGAAGCCTAATTTAGTGACGTGTCGTCTGAGCGTGCACAATGATCCTTGGTAATCGAGGTCACCTTTGAGAATGAGGTAAAGATCTTTCATGATAGGAAACTCCTCGTCTTTTGTGTAGAATCCGTGAATGATTCTTCGAATGGCTTGCGCGTCGTAGTCATTTGCGACGATGTTTCTCTTGCACCGCCGCCGGTTCGGTTTCGGTTCAGTTTTCACGGTAACCCCTAGCTTCTCGTTGACGACTCGCCGCAACGCATACATAGAAATGCCGGTCGCGTGTGTGACGAGCTGCGCGGCCGTGACCGTAGAATTAGGGTCTCTTTCGATCTCCGATTCAAAATACCTGTAGATTTTCTGCAAAACTTCTTTGGTTTGGTTTTTGAGTGGCTTCCCTCGGCCCAGCTTCGACGCCGGTGCCATGTTAGTAAACAATAACTTAGAGTTGAATGAATTTTGTTTTTCAAAGGCAAGTTAGCACACAAGCGTTGTTGATAATGAAAGGCGAATGACTGACTGGTGTAAAGAGCTACGGCGGCGCGATAAAACGAGACAATGTTATAAGAAGCTGTTCATGTTAGACAGAGAAAAGAAGATAGTTGTCAGTACAGCTTCTGTTTAACTCGTGCATGTGGCCAGTACCTACGTATCGCGTGTTGTTATTTTTAGGAAGTTTGGCTTATATGCAGTTAGTAAAGAATCATGAATGACCACAGGTCATAGATATACATATTTTAATTAAGGGTTGTGTGTTTGTTATAAGTACATACTAAATTTAATTATATTATAACTAATACTAATGTATTTATTTTATTCTTAATTATTTAAAATTTTATATAATTAAGACATTATTAAGTTCGTTTATTATTAATTTCTTGATAAAAATTAAATAAAAAAACAATGATTTCAAAGCGGTGTTTTACGATGTAAGTCGAAAACATATATTTACTCGTAGTTTTCTTATTGAATGATTTCTGTAATAAAAACAACATCTGTTAAATTTAATTGTAGTATATACTATTTAGAGTATATTTGTTAGGATTTATAGTTATGTAATAAATAAATATGACCGTAATTTGAATTTAATTAAGTAAATTTAACCGTATCTATAAATGTAATCTTCGTTTAAGTCTAATGACTTGTAGTATTATTTTACTGTTAGATATAACTCAACTTATGAAATTGAGTTCCAAACCTTAGTTAGGATTTAGTTATAACACACTTTTTCCTTAACTTTTAACCAGATACAAAGTTTAATTTAGAACGTTATACAGAATGCAGTAAAAAATAAATAAAGAGTAAACAGTAGGTACCTATATATATAGTTCAAACCTATTCCTTAAATTTAAACTGATATTTAATTATAATATATTATATTATCTCTAATTATAACTGATTGAATTATGTTTAATTTGTTGTGTTCAAATAAATTTATCCACGTTAAATACGAACACCAAAATTTACAACTGGTTTCAAATTTCCCCCCGCCCCCTTCTACTATCGGACGAGCAGGGAAACGCCAAGGTGGCATCGGTTTACAGTTGAGGTGCCTAAGGCACTAAGCATTTTGACTCCACCTCTGTTGTCCGAACAGCCAAAACTTTGGAACTCCTTGCTGAATTCCCTGTTCCCCGATGAAGTACCGAGCGGTCTTCAAGGCGTAAATGAACCGGTTCCTTCTAGGTAAGCGCGCTGACTTTATCAAATTAAAAAAAAAATACAGTTGGTACAGTTGTTACATAATAATTCTTTGTATTAGTTATACTACTCCTAAAATACCTGAAACGTTTTTCAAATGCTATGAAACTTGGGCAGAGTGTATAAGTGTGGCTCGGTAGTAAACACACTTTCAATTAGACGGCCTCTGGTTCGATTCCGGTCCTACACCAATGCATTGTTTTTCAAGTTATGTGTGGATTTGCACTCGCTTTACGGTGAAGGAAAACATCGTGAGGAAACCGTCATGTTTGAGGACTGCAATATCCGAAGACGTGTGTCATCCGCCAACCCGCACTTAGCCAGCGTAGTGGATTAAGGCTTATAACTTTCTCCTAATGAGAGAAGGCCCCAGTCCTAGCATTGGCACAGAATAAGGCATTGGGAACGTATAGTGGGCTGCTTATGCTATATTTAATAAAATATAAAGAAAGAAAGAAAGAAACGAGTGACAGGGAGGAGATCCCTTAATTTCAAACTCCGTTTAAGGTTTTAATTGTTTTTTTATAGGTTTTATGCATAGTATAGGTATGTATGTATATATTCATGAAAGTACTCGCTTGTGTTCTCATGATTTTAGCATAATATCTTATGAGTACTCGAATGTTATCCGTTTGATTATAATAAAATTTAAATTAGTAACCATTTTTGAAATAACAAATCTGAGCATAAGCGTCTTACATTAGTCCACTGAAATGTTTTACATTTTTTAGGCCTTACCTTGCGTTTTTTAGAGTACGGAGGATTATGCGAATAAAAGTTGTTCCTCAAAAAAACGATCTACAAAAATGGTCAAATATCATTTTTCGAAAAATGATAAAATAACGTTACATCAAAAAATATTTTTCTGGAATTTCTGAATATTTTCGCTCATAACAGTCATTACTTTTTTATTTATAAGCGAAAATCTTTTTATTTAGTTCTACGACAATAAGTTACTAGACCAAAGATGTAGAGAATTTAATTTGCAACAAAAAAATCCAATTTTTGTTATCAAAATAGTTTAAGAGATATATTATGGTAAAGACCATTTCAACCCCTATTTTCAAGTTGGCGGCCGTGGGACAAGGGTGGCGACCCCACAAACTTTGTTTTTAGCTTTACACTGACACCCCTACACATAAAAAAAATACGATTGCGTCCTCTTAAAAACGCAACCCCAAATGTAATTTTTCAATGGACTAGAAAGTTACATGAAGTGTGTGCATAAAAAGACCAGTAAATAGTGCAAAATCATTATCATATTATTATCTAAGTCCCTGCAGACCGGTGTTATGTACAATGTTTATTGACATAAGTGTCAAGAAGTGAATAGCTAATAATGCCATCTAACTTTGAGTAGATGTTTCTGGAAAGTTCTTAATGAAACGATGTTACAGTGCTTCCACTTAGTTCCACTACTCGCCACTAGATGTCTAAGTGTAGCTGTGTCATTTGGCAATGATTATAATCATAACTAACGCCATCTAGTATCGAGTAGCGAAACTAGTTTATATAACACGGAGTAGGCGGCTGTTAAATAATAATACCACGATTGGAGCTATTCATTTCATTATTACCATTGGGTTGTGATATTATACATTATATTTTATGACCAGCTTCTTCTTTTTCGTTTAAGCTTAGTGGCCAAGCTCTGGTGTCGAGAGTTTTTCAAGTCGCCTGAAGGCCCCTTGACTTGGCTTAACAGTTTAGTCGTTGAGTTAAAGCAGCTATAATTATATTTTCTTTATTGCTTTGTTGTTGAATTTTAGAAAGAAAGAAAGAAACATTTATTTTGTGACACAAATACAATAAAAAAACCACAATAAACAATAAAAAAAAACATTTAAGTAGATTCTATTTTTTTTTTACATTTTTTTTTACGTATCATCGTATCCACGGTAGCGCCCACATAAAATTGCCACTTTTGAAACGACTGTCTCCCAGACTTTGGAACCCAGACAAAGACTGTCCACATCGAAAGATCGCGACAGATCACCTCAGTTAGTCGAACTACATGCGCTTCATTACTGAGTAAAAGTTATAGTACACTTAAATCTACTAACATATTATGATATTGTATATGCCATATTGATATTATATTATTTGACTTGTAGCTTTGGTGTTATCAATAAATGATTTGTATTTGTATAACACTCCAATAAAGTGTCTTTAAACATTCACAAGATATGTATTTCCCGTGCCGCTATAACAACAAATACTATAAATAAAAATTGAGGGGGGTCTATATATCTACAATAAACGTGTTATTGCTATCTTTTTACAATTACAACATTAAAATTATCACAGACAATATAAATGTATATTAGCTATCAAATTAAATAGTAAAGTTTAGATAAAATATTAACCCCTAAACCAACGACTTGTTTTTCGAGTTATGTGTGGATTAGCACTCGCCTTACGGTGAAGGAAAACATCGTGAGGAAACCGACAAGTTTGAGGACCACAATATCCGAAGTCGTGTGTCATCCGCCATCCCGCACTTGGCCAGCGTGGTGGATTATGGCCTATATTTCTCTCTTTGTGAGAAAAGGCGTCAAGTCTCAGCAGTGGGAACGTATAGTAGTGGGCTGTTTATGTATGTGTTATGTGATGATAAATAAGTTTGTTGAAATAAATTAGGTACTATGCGTGCCAACTAAGAATAGGATCGCGCTTGCTTCAACTTCACACGATAACTGTCAAAATAGTACTGCCAGCAAAGAAAGCGTAAAAAAGAAATTTAATTATTATTTTTTTGGTTCAAAGATATAAATTTAATTATTGTATATTTATTCTTAATTTTATTACTGGATAATTTTGGATTAATTAATTCTACAAGTAAGTAGTACCCAAGGCAAATTAACAACACAAAAAAAACACGTGACGAGACATTGGTTTTGGATAGTTTTGACTAAGTGCTGTAAGCAGTATAATAAACTCTTTTTATTTGATACAAAAAGAAGTGACCACAATGTAAAAAAATAAATATATTTTTATATATATATGTTTTTACTTTCAAATACTACTCATTTATAATTAATTTGCCGTAAAATATATAAGAAATAGTAAAACAGCGTACATTAAACATATGAACTGAATATAATTTGTTTACAATTTTTGTTGCACACCACTTTTGTTATGACGTTAGCGCGTATTATTGAGCAAGATGGCGGTTTTGACAGTCCTATTCTTAGTTGGCACGCATAATAGGTAGTTAAAGTTAGAAGGAAACAATTACACACTAAATAATTCATTAATCATCTGTGCAACTTGCAAAAACTGAGTCATAGATAAATGCTGTTTGTTCAACAAACATTACTAATAGCTAGTCAATTTTGTTATTTCTTAGTCATTTTTTATTGATATCTAGCTGCGCCCCGCGGCTCTACCCGCGTTAACTCGAAAAAAAGGAGGTTAAACCGGAATAAAAAGTATCAAAGTTCTAACCTTCATAGTATATCTATCTCACCGAGTGTGAAGAAGTATCAAACATACATACACCACACAAGCACACAAAAAATACAATAAGTTTTATTTGACAGAAATACAACGTTACAGTTTACGCTTACAATAATATAGAACAATATACTTGATTAATAAAGTGTAAATGTAGAGGCCCTGCCTGCTGCTTTAGCGTGAGCTGTGTTGCAGCAGTCAGTCTTCCCTATTCTAATGATAACTAGCGTACAAAAACGAAACTATTACATTATTATAATAAAGCTGACAAGTAATGTAAGTTTTAAGTCTTTTAAATTAAATGTAGGTATGTATGTGTATGTTTATGTTATGTTTATGTATGTATATGTGTGTGTGTGTGCGTGTGTGTGTGTGTGTGTGTGTGTGTGTGTGCGTGTGTGTGTGTGTGTGTGTGTTAATGTATACGTATATGTGTCTAATGGGGCTAAGAACCGCCAAATGCTAAATTTGTATACAAAACTTTCGCATTTATAATATTAGACGGGTACGGAATCCCTGTCGCGCGATTCCGACACCCACTTGACCAATTTATTTTTTGTTATAGCTTATAGGTTTGCGTCTGACTACAGCTGCTCGCCTGATGGAGAAGCTATGCTGTGACATGATTAACTGGAATATACCTATTTACTCCGCTTTTGAAGACCCCCAGGTACCTAATACTTCTCCGGAAAAAAAATTACTAATCGGCCAAATGTGAGTTGGGCTGGCGTATGAAGGGTTCCATACCATTTTTATATGGGAGCCCCCCTTCAATATTATGTTTTAAAATTTATTTTATAATTTATTTCTTAATTCAATATTCTTTTAATGTATAGAGGACCTACCAGATATTGTTATAAGGATCGAGTATAATACTTAAAATTAAATTATGGGGGGGCTCCCCCATAATTTAATTTGATAGAGGGAGGTTCAGCGGCAAACCAACCTACCCCTAGTATTAATTATTTCATTTTTGTCTTTAGTCTAGTAATGGTGTTCATTTTTGTCTTTAGTCCAGTAATGGTGTTCATTTTTGTCTTTAGTCCAGCCTTGAACAATAAAAATGCTTATGAATTTGAATTTTGAATAGCAGCTACATTTATATATTTTGTGAAAATTTTACGTGTCTAGTCTCTTCTAATTTAAGGTTCCGTACCTCACAGGTAAAATTGGAACCCTTTTACTAAGCCTCCTCTGTCTGTCTGTCTCCAGGCTGTATCTCAGAAATCTTGATATCTAGGAAGCTGACCTTGCCGCTATAATAATAATTACTAAAAAAATATAAATATTAAGGGGAGTCCCCATACAATAAACGTGTTATTTGGTATTTTTGGCTATTTATCAATAACTATAAATAGTTATTTTGGTTTTTTTGGCTATTTATCAATAACTATAAATAGTTATTGATAAATAGCCAAAAATACCAAATAACACGTTTATTGTATGGGGACTCCCCTTAATATTTATATTTTTTTAGTAATTATTATTATAGCGGCAAGGTCAGCTTCCTAGATATCAAGATTTCTGAGATACAGCCTGGAGACAGACAGACAGAGGAGGCTTAGTAAAAGGGTTCCAATTTTACCTGTGAGGTACGGAACCTTAAATTAGAAGATGGAAAAGAAAGGAGAGTTTCTTTAAATAGTTCTTTGCCAGATTTCTGTTCCCCGATAATTACAATTTATCAATTTTCAAAGCAAGTATAAAGTTTATTCTATGTAATCGAATTCCATAATAGATATACACATTAAGCTAGCTATAGGGTGAATATCTGGTCAAGAGCTAATTTATTTAGTGTAAGGATAATTAAATAAACATAATAATAGTTTTTGTTCTTTTAGGCAGAAATATTGTATCGTAGAAATGTCGGTCGGGAACGGAACAATGTAGTTACGTATTTATAACAAATAATTTTTGTTTATCGAATTATGGTATGCCATGGGGTAGTGTGTTGAACCTTAAAGTTAAGGTTTGCACGATTTAACCGTGGTTTTACCTGTAGTTAAAATCAGTGGGCTTAACATTGTGTACTTCGTAGCTTTGTATAAAGTTAATAGGGATAGAAACCTAAACAATTTCTTTAATCTTGTACAAAAAGATGCTGGAAGAAGATGGACCAATATCATCTAATAAAACAAATATCAGGAATAAATTATTAATCTAGAAAAATACACACATTTAAATGTTCTCGATACATCTCAAATTATTGCAAAACGTAAACAACTGATAATAATATATCATTCTGGGTATTTACGCAAATTAAAGATACAAAAATAATTTTTAATTAATTATTATCTTTACTGTTTGGTAAAATACAAAGCAAAGTATAAACAAACTCTTATCTAGAACTGTTGCTCGTGATCATTAAACTAAACGCTGTCAACGCGTCTCGGGCGGAAACTATCTACAATATATCTGGCAAGCGACCGTTAAGTGACTGCCAATCGAAATCAGCCACAACACTCATGCAAACAAAGACGACGAATAATAATGACCAATCCAAGAAGCTCGGGCTCATTCCGAGAACCGCAGGGATACTTGTGTTTGTGCAGCTCAGAATGTGCCGATAAGGGGCGATAACTCTCGACCCCGAGCACGGGTATATAACGAAGTTCAACTCAGATCGACGCAGTTTTAAACTTCTACTCCGCTAACATGTTCGCGATCGTGCTCGTGAGTGTGCTCGCCGCGTGCGCCGCCGCGCCGCCCTACCACAGCCATCCACCCTTCTATCCCAACGGGGCGTTCGACCTGGCCCCGAGGCCGCACCACTACGATCCCTTCGCTGGTGATGTCTTCGACACGAGGCAGTTCTGGTCGGAAATGGCCAACGAGCTCCGCGAACTTGACAATATTCTCGCCGACTTCAGCAAGAACTTCCCCTCGGTGAAGTCGACGCAGGGCGTGGAGGGCCACACGTACGTCTTCAACATACCCTTGAACGGGTTTGACGAGAAGGACATCATAGTGAAGGCTCGCGAGGGTCTGCTGATGGTGCAGGCCGTGCACAGGCTGGAGGGCGGCGTGATCGGACAGAGGACCTACATGGACATTAAGACTCTGCCGGCGACTGTCAACGTTACTGGCTCGTGGACTTTCCAGAACAACATGCTGAAAATCGTGTTCCCGTTGAAAGGTGAGGAAGAGGCGGAGACGGTCGATGTAGCGGCATCCGAAATGCCTGTGACAGAGGGCTACAGCCGCGAGGATATGGAGCCCGGACACCATGGAGAGGAGGGAGACGCGGACGTGGGAGCCGGGCGAGGAGACTCGGACAAAGAGGGCGAACTCTTCACCAATGAGATCCCGAGGAACTCCGTGGAGGCTACCACGTATGCTGTCGATTTGAAAGATGAGGTGGAATTCGTTCCAGTCCGTTACCGATAAATGTTAATATAAGATTGTTTGTTATAATGTGTCCTTTAAAAAATTACATATTTTCATTTTAATGTGACTCCTTTTTATTAATAAATTTTACTGTGGAGAATGTGTTTTTTGTGTTATCATACTCGTAGCAACTTAGAAATTTAGAAATCTATACCTGGCTTGTTAATCAATTAGGCTCCGTAACTACTGGACCGATTTGAAAAAATATTTCATTGTTGGAAACTACTTTAACTTCCCTAGATTTGAACTAAATAAAAAAAATATACGACTTTTTGCATCCACTGCGATAAATATGTAGAGTTGGTTCGTTTAGTATGTTTTTAGGGAATGGAAACCCACTTCCAGAATAATCCATACAAAAAACATATACCTAATTTATAAACTTATACCAATATTATAAAGAAGAAAGGTATATCTCATGTTGTTCTCGGCAAACGTTATAATCGTCTCAACTAGTGGCACCTTGGGCTCCCGAATGATCTCTTCGCACAGGATCTTCTCCATTTGGAGTTCAAATGCTTGAATTTGGCTATTTTACAATCTCATGACATTAACTCTTTGTAGTGCGTTATAAGCGTGTTGGTTATTACCGGGCTATCGGAGAGACTCCTCTGATTCATACTTTTTATTGACTATAATTACAACCGCTGTTTTCAGTTTCAATCACTGTTTATTTTATATAGTATTGGACGAGTTAATACGTTTAGGCCATACAAAGAATGAATTAAAAAATAAAACAAATATTAAGTGGTCTCTATTTTATTGCTCTCAAAAAACAAAACATATCAAAATGTATTTATTTACAGGCAACAAAACAGACACAATATAGAATAGGTATAATAACAAGAGTTTTAAAATTTAAATAGACCCCAAACTAAGCCGCAGCCTGTCATTCGGTGGTCCGTTTAATGGATTATCTATATAGATTACATCTACAAACATAATTATAGGAATAAAGCTAAATTTACACCAGTAAGAAAATGAATACTTAATAGCATAAACAAAAGACATTATTACCACAACTAGAACAAAGAAGTAATCGATTACATCTACAAGCTTAATTATAAGGATAAAGTTAATTTACACCAGTAAAGAAAAGGATAATAGCACAAACATAAGACATTATTACCAAAATTAGAACAAAGGAGGAATAGAACAAGGACATGAAGCTGGTACGAGGCTAGTACCAAAAGCAGTAAAGTAATTACATCGAATTTGTAGAATTTAGTTCCTAATATAAAAACCTCAAATTACACTTGGACTCGTGCTATTTAATTTAATTTAAGTAAATAAATACTTAAGGCATTCTATTTAAAATACTGATTTTCGTATACACGCCATGTCCTTGGTTTTTAAAGAGCCGCGTCTTAGGAATACTAAGACAATCTATCTTTATCTCATCTCTCCAGCCCTTAATCTTCGAGCCTGACATCTACATCTGGGTCCTCCATGTCAGCTTCGAACTTCGGCAGACGATGCACATTAGTCTCGAGGATGTCGCAGCGATTCTCTCCCTGCACGTCTCTGTACGGAAACAGAACGTTGACCTGCTCATCCTTGTACCTCCAGAAAGCGCTGTTGGAGTCTACAGCGAGAGGCACCGGAGTCATCAATATAAACTTGCAGCGAGAGTCACTGGAATGTAGAGCTACCAGTCTCTGACTAGCTCCCACTTCCAAACTGTCTTCCCGGCAACCCGTCACGTTAACTGTCAGTTTGTAGTGAGTCTCGCCGTAACTCCGTTGAATCGGACGCTCTATGGGTTTGCCACAGAAGTTATTCAGTTTTCGATCGGCACCCAGCAGCAGGGTCTTTAGTTCGTTGACCTCGGCTTGCGCTGGGGTGAGGCCAGCGGGACCAGCCGGGTACAGCCCTGCAAATAGATCACTGGCTGGGTTCCTCTCTCTGTTGTTTTCGGATCGAGAGTCCCATGGCCGCATTGGCGTTGGCGCGTTGTACGCGTTGGCCGCGACCAAAGCAAATAAACTGGATAGCACTATGAATTGCCTCATTGTGTATGCTCGAAGAAGGGCCGAGACTGAAATGTGGCAGTCATATTATAATCTTGCCCCTTTATAGGACAGAGCTTGTATGTGTGCATTTATTTGCACTGACCACAAACATGTGCAATAGATAAGGGCATTTATGCATGTAGTTGATTAACATTACAGAAGGGACACTTCGAAGTATTGCGTATTAACTTTATTATCCATGTTGCAGAAAATAACTTTAAAATTAGTAGATACGATTAAAACAAATCATGCAAGTACAGCCTAAAATAAATAACACAGGGAATGTCTTATGAACTCATTGCTTTTGTCTTTTATTGGGGCGATGGCAAGATCTTGATTTTTTTGTAGTTTTGTTATACTTAGATCAATAAAGGTTTAAGTTAGATACAGAAAAATAAATTATTGACCGTCAAATACCCTTAAAATAATAGTTCCCGGTGCAAAGGTGCCCATCAGACTTGCAGCGTTCCCGCGCTGAATGGCAATCGCTATCCTTTGCACCAGGAAAGATCCCGAGCGGGAGTCACCGGTCGTCTTGTTAAGCCTTTGCCCAATTTCTTTGAGCAAAGCCCTAGCATCCTTGCCCCAACAGCCCAGGGTCTCCACGGCAATAGGCACAAAGTGATAAAGCGGCTCCAGGGCGGCATACTTAAGCCTCTTCTTCACACAGGCATCCTCTGCAGCAGCCGACGGGGAGTGGACAGTACGACTCAAGTGACTGGGAATATTTAAATCGATAAGTATTTAACACCCAGATCGACAGCCAACAACATAATATTGTAACTTTGAAAATACACAAACCTAAAGACCTTTCTGTGTCACATTTTTCTAGTCTATACCAATATACATATACGAGGAAAGATCAAAACGTTCGCAGAATGCAGAGGATGGAAACTGCCGCTTATTACTGATAAGGGAGTCTTTATGAGTGGATATGCCAAGTTTGAACGGAATTGGGTCAATAACCTGTCAGCTGCCATCGATCAACCTAGTGAATCCGGAAAAAAACTTGGAACATGGAAAACATCGAAATTCGTGCCTTTCGACTCTGCAATTTCGGCCTATTTTGAGGACAAAAAAATACATTTTTTTCTACGGTGTAAATAAGTTAATAGCGAGATCTGAAAGGTGTATTCGATTTAGGGGGGAATATATTGAAAAAGAAAAATAACTCGGTAATTTATTTCATCCCCTTTCCAAAGAGGTAAAGTTTTTATTTTGTTTGTTTGACGCAAATAGGCTCCAAAACTAGTAGACTGATTAAAAAAATTCTTTCACCGTTGGGAAGCTACATTATTCCCGAGTAACATAGGCTATATTTTGTTTCTCTTTGCAACTTAGATTATTTTTAGCCCGTGCAAAGCCGGGACGATCTGCTAGTCTTTTATATTAGTCATTTACATGGCTGCAATCTATATGTTTCTGTTTTAATTAGATCTGCTGCACATGTTATTAGTAATGTAACAATGTTCCGTATTCAGGACAACATTGATTCAAGTAAATGTATTTATGGAATCCGTCTGCAGATAAATGATTTAATCTTAATATATATAAATCTCGAGTCACAATGTTTGTCCTCAATGGACTCCTAAACCACTAAACCGATTATAATAAAATTCGCACACCATGCTCAGTTCGATCCAACTTGAGAGATAGGATAGTTTAAATCTCAAATTACCTATAGTCGCAATTTTAATTTATTGCTAATTATTTTCTGTTATTATTTGACAGTCACAATTATCTGTTAACTCCAAATGATTCTAACAGATGTCGATACCTTTCGACTGGGTTGAGTAAGTAATCTATAGATGGCGCTGTACTCCTAAGTGAGGCAAAACAACGTTTGCCGGGTCAGCTAGTATTTAATAGAATCCCACAACACAGGATTGGCCTCGTCTGGGATTCAGAGATCAACTAAGTGTACATTAACACATATTTTATACTCTTAAGCCTAGTACTTATTTAGTCATAGTTTGTGTTGATATAGAAAAATTTACAACTTTTTGGTAAATAAAGTTGTTTATGTTTATAATAATTGGCCAAATGCGAGTTGGGCTTGCGCGTGACGGATTTTTTACCGTTCTCTTAAATAAAGGGCAAAAACACGTTTGTTATATGGGAGCCCCCTTAATGATAACTTTCATTTCAATCCTACTAATACAATAAATGTATGTGCGTATGTTTGTTACATCTTCACGCTCTAACGGCTGAACCGATTTTGATTAAAATTAGCGTTAAGATAGGTTAGACCTTATTTTAACATTTGCTACTTTTTATCTCGAAAACAAATGTGGTTTCCGTGGGATACGCATATAACTTGAAAATCTATGTTACTCCTTCACACTTCCAACGGCTGGACCGATTTTAATGAGATTTCTCGAGATGATGAAAATTCCTCCCCTGAAAATTTACTTACAAATTGGGCCGTTCCTGCGTCAAAGATTGAACTCACAATCTCACTCCCATATCTTACATTTATATTGTCAGGTTTTTTAAATTACACCCTTAAGGGCTTTAATAATTTATATTAGCTTAATCTGACAATTTGGAGTATGTCTGCCATGCAAATAATTTTTTAGTCCTCATTGGTGGCGATTCAGCGGCACACACGACTAAATTAAATTTAAAGAAGCCCCGTCTCTTTTCATCTTAGGTGGCTAGAAAGAGACGGCACGTTTGCACCATAGTCAAACCAACTAAAATCACGTCAAATGTAGAAAATATAGGCGACTTTAGACCGCACTCACTTGTATCACCTCTAAAACTGCCTGCACATTCCATATTTGACGTTATTTTCCCGAGTTTTTGAACGTGCCGTCTCTTTCTGGCCACCTAAGATGAAGAGAGACGGGGCTTCTTTAAATTTAGTTTAGTTGTGTGTGCTTCTGAATCGCCACCATTAACAGAGAAACCCACCAACGGGGGAAGCTTTTATTTGGTGGAGGGTACTCAAATGAGTTCAAGGTATCAAGTGCTCAAAATCAAAAAATGTATGCGAGTAAGTATAATATTTGTTTATTAAAATGGCAACGTGATGCCACGCGGGCGCGCCGGTAGCTGTTTTGCTCCGCCCACCGCGGTATTTTACGCGTGGACGGTGGAACCATTTTAGCGGCCATGTTACTATTCTATTTATTCTAGTTCGCTGAGCATATGTTCTGTGGGAGCAGGAAACATGCATTTTAAAAGCTCGGGTCCCGTTGGTACCCTTTCGGAACAGAACTCTAAAAAGGTATTTCTCAAAAGTAGGAAGACTGTAAGTGTATGGTGGAAGATTATCCTTTTTATATTGTTATAACAAAAGGAATCTCTTCTTGTTTCTTTCCTGTCGTGAAAAGGTACACTGGTATCCTGACTAAACATCGTCCTAGAATTACGCCACTCAAAAACTGGCATGTAATAAGGGGCAGAAGTAATTGGGGCATACGTCCTTTTGACTGCTATAGCATAAGGATAGCATAAGCAGCCCATTATACGTTCTCACTGCTGAGAGTCGGGGCCTTCCCACACGAGGAGAGAGATATAGGCCATAATCCACCACGCTGGCCAAGTGCGGGTTGGCGGATGACACACGTCTTCGGATATTGTGATCCTCAAACATGCCGGTTTCCTCACGATGTTTTCCTTCACCATAAAGCGAGTGCAAATCCACACATAACTTGAAAAACAAGTAATTGGTGTAGGGCTGGGATCGAACCAGGGGCCAAAGTCGGCATGCCAATGCGAATGCCGGGTATGTATTCGAATTCTAAACACTCATATTATTGCACCTCGTCATTAAGTTCTTTCTTTGTGTACTTTCTTGGAATTGGTTGCCTGGAAGAGATCGCTATTAGCGACAAGGTCGCCAGTTAAGGCACTAGTTTTTGTGTACTTTTTGTTTTCTGTAATTTGTTCTCTTTTTTGTGAATGTTTTGATAAAGTGTTTATCTACATATCTATCTATGAAATAGCAAACTGACGTACCGAGGATGACATAAATGATTAAATTTTTTAATTTCTGGTTTTCGATGATCACATCATAGATTAGAACTAGGTAAATATTTTCGTGTTCAGTTAATGACCCTTTATCTCAGTTACTGAACGAGTAACCCCCTTATTGGAAACCTAGATTCGTCCCTGGTACGCCAGATGCAAACAATACACGCATACGTTTTTCATACGGCACAAAAAAGAGGAAGCTATTATTTGTGATTTAGGGCTTTATTTTCTGCGAAATTTAAGCTCAAATGTTCACAAGAGCCTGCTTGCTATCCTGCGGTGCTTATATTCAAGAGGAGATACAAAAACCACTTTCTTATGAAGAGTCAACATCACTGCCATTTCAAAAATATATACTGAACTGGATATATTAATACAAGGATAATTAAAGATAACTTACTTAATTATCTGGATGGGTACATTGTATACTTAAGAGATACCTAGAGTTACATATACCATAAAAGAAAAGAATCCAGCTTTTATTGATTGGATGTAAGATTGATACAAATGTGAAACAAATTCAGAATAATTTATTAGACTGGAAGATTTAAGAAAAATATGTAAACCACAAGAAGAAGCTTTTAAGATGGGAGAATCTTATGTAATTATACTTTAGGATATAGTAATTATAGTCAACCTTATAAATTTAACAAAAAACCAAAAAGCTGTTTCTACCATCCTCTACCAAACCGTCGTCACAGTCCTCCCTGTCGGATCGGTATGATGGAAGGATCGCGCGGTATGCACAACCCTCCTCCGAACACCGGGTCGAAATTGTATGGGAACGTGATGATAAGCTGATCCTCTTGTACAGTGAAGTACGCTCTTCGCGGCTCAACATACGCTGGTATAACTCTGACATCCGCTACAGATCCCATTAAGTTCTCCGCCTCTAACCAGTAAAACGCGACCCCTCACCTTAATTTCGAACGCTTCTCCGCCAGGGTTGGGATATATCAGCTTGTAATTTTTAGGTTAGTGGTCTTCTTTGACAGCGGGGCTTCCGTCTGTCGGCAGAAGTACTGGGCAGCCCTGTGAGCGGCTATCATGGCGTTTGCGACCTTATCGAAGTAATCCTCGATGGGTTTCGCGTCAGGCCAATGGCACGGGGGCGGCACGATTCACACACAGCGGCATGGCAAAGTAATGGAACGACCAGTGACCTATACATAATTGGTTACTTTATAGAATTTCCGCTATCGGACGAGCAGGGAGACGGCTAGGAGGCACCGCTATACACTTGAAGTTCCAGAAATCCGCACGAAGCGTTTCGCTTCCACAAATATTGTGCGGACCATTAAACTGTGGAACTCATTGCCGGAATCCCTGTTCCCTCTGAACTATAACCTCACTGTATTCAAGGCGAGAATGAATTGGTTTCTTCGAGGCAAGCGCGCTCCACCCTAGATCGCAACATCACTTAACATCAGACGAGTTTCGATCAAGCGCTTGCCTATCTATCACAAAAAAATCGTAAATAACTTTTTCTCGCTCAATTAAAGCAATTTAATAGAGTTCAGCAATGATTTTATACAAAACTAATATATTGTAAAACCTTCGCATGTCTTCATGTATACGAGAGTCTGCATCGTAAAAGAGATAAAACGGGGTAAGTGTCAACAAAATCTAGACATCTCTTACGGGAGGTGTAATAAAATCTGTTATCGTAGTCTGAGGATAGATTAAGTTAAAGTACTTACGGTTAGTAAGAATTTTCTCTGAAAGTACTGAACATTTTGTAAAGCGCAAAATTATTCAAATTGAAGTTCAAATTTGTTTTATTTTATACAGAAATACAGATCAATAAAAAATATAAATACAATACAATATTTTAACACTGTCAAATAAATTATGCTTAATACAGGATCTTTATATATACGACATATATTTGTCGCAACCGTAGGTGCGTTTTGCATCAAACATGGTTCTTCGACGTGGGTATAGCGGGCGAGGAGAATGAAATATCGCTCGCACAATTAAATCAGGCTTTTATTGGAGTCTACAGTACTTATTCCAATTTGAATTTAAGTCTCGATATAATTAATCGGCGGACAAGGCGTTAAAAGGTCCCTCTCAACCCATAGCTAACTAAATAATATTGCGAACTAAAAACTAAGCACCGTCATATTTTTATATGCTTTTATATTATGCTTTAGGCGAGTACCGAGCAAGCTTAAACTTATTCATGGGGGTAGGGCATTTTCTAGGGCTCGCCTGGCTAGGAACCAAAAATGTGTCGCTAAGCACCTAACAGGGATCTACTAGGCGTTTCGCTTCCACATTCATATTACGTACGGCCAAACTGTGGATCTCCTTGCCGGAATCCCTGTTCCCACTCAACTACGACGAGCAAAGAAACACCTAGTAGTAGTGGAGGTTCCAAATGCATTGAGCGAGATGCCCCCACTTTCATAGTGCGAACCGCGAAGGTGTGGAATTATTTACCAAGCTATTTTCCGAAAACTACAATCTAGAGTTTTTCAAAGTAAGAGTGAACCGTTTTTTTCTGGGTAAGCGCGCTACGTTAGATTATAATGTCCTTTACGTGTATGATGATTTACCAATTACCCTATATGATATCTTAATGTGATCAATAAAATATATAAAAATCGTTAAAATAAATGTTTTACCGTTCAATTATAATCTGAAATATTCTTTTATTCCGCGACTTAGGAAAATACGTGCAATAAACCAGTTTTAATAAATATACAGCTAGATATATGACCAGCAGGGCGCGAAACCACACGACTTAGTGACTCTCGGGCCTAAAATGGAGCATCCCTAGTCTGAAATAACTGGCTCTCAAGGGGCTGCCGGAATACACTGTTAGGTGTTTGGCAACAGATTTTTCAACTTGAGGGTGGTTGCTAGAAATACCACCATACTGTGGTTTCCTTACTATGTTTTCCTTCACTGAAAACTCGAGTTTATTGGCGGGGATCAAACCCACGATCTTCGGTACATGAGGCGGCCGCACGCTGACAGAGCTTTCATCGCTTTAGTTACCTTTACTTACCTTCCTAATCTCAAAAATCTTCTAATATATAAAATTCCATGTCACAATGTTAGTTACCTCCGAAACGGCTTGACCGACATTTACCAAATTGTATATGCGTATTCAATAGGTCTGAGAATCGGCTACTATCTCTTTTTCATACCCCTAAGTGTTAAGCGTTGTTCACCCTTAATTTTTTACTTAAAGCAAATAACGTTTGCCGGGACAGCTAGTATAAACTTATATATGTTATGTTATTTAGGTTTTAATATAATTTTTTATTCTTGTTTTATATCCTATCTCAAAGTAAGATTTTTTTGCAGCCAGTTAAATTGTTTATAAAAGCGTAAATTTTTATTAATCTCATATCCAAAATATTTGATATTTATTTGCTTTCAACATTCTCCATTTATATTGTAATCATTTCATACTTTTTTTTTGTAATTGTTTATATAAACTTTTTCTTTTCCTTTTTTTTGAAAATTTTGTGTCATAAATTGTACTGAAAACCTAATTAAGTTCTATACTTTAAGTTCTATACCTACGATTGGGAGAAGACATCGGCTTCCGTCATACAGTTCTGAACTAGTTCGGAAGCCTTTGGATTTCTTTATATATTTGTAACATTTACTTTGTCAAATAAATAAATTTTGTATTTGTATTTTTGTATTTGTATTTGTATATATATATATATATATATATATTCCTTTCATTTCTGAATCTTTGTAAGATACATTAAAATCAAAATGTCGATTCAAATTAAAGTACGAAAATTACTTAAAATAACTTAAAAAGTTTAACTGAAGCCGTAGCTTATCTGAAGCCAAGAAGGAAGTTAGAGTTAAGTAACGCCTAAGTAGTAAGACTGTAGTTTAATTTCAAGTTCTCCCAAGTTTAAGTTTTCAAAATATTCACTCATTAATTATGATGGAAGAATATTTAAACCTTTCATATTCAAACGTGGACTTTTTAATTCTTTGTTTATGAAGCATATATTTTTTTTATTAAAATAAGGTGTGAAAGCTAGCCAATTGCTAAACTAATGGTAGGCAATGCGCTGGCTCATTCTCAAAGCAGTAATACTTCTAATCTCGGATTATAAAACTAGATGCGTCACCGTACTTTGCTTGACAGCCTTTTTTTTGTTGACGTGTTTTCCCTAATCTTCATCAAGATATCTAGCCACAATAGGGAGCAACCAGGTTATGTGGGATTTGTACCCACTAAAACCGCTCTGGTGACCTGCCTATGTGCTTAACGGAGAATTCCGGTATCTTCCGGGAAACACCCCGGAGACCTCCTTGCACTGCGCTGTGGCTCTTCCCGGATAGCTGTCCAAGTCACCATCGACAGCGACGGACACTAGCAACCATCGTCCACCCCTGACTCGATGAAGCGGGTGTCGGAGACCCATCTCCAAACATCCTCGAGTCTGGTGTCTCTTTAGTAGCCTCTTACGACAGGCAGATCCACTGCTTATTATTTCACCCAGGCTGCAGGGTTATTGCTTGATAGCTGATCACTAAAACATGCTCTACCATCATACGAGTAAATCTCGTTGCCGCAACACAAAAACTTTTTCTAGGAACCGGAAACAGTAATGCGCAAACACTTCCACCAATCCAAAGACCGTCTGCATCGACCGTTGCTTAGCTTCGATGACCGCGTCAGATCACTTTAGCTAGCCGAGCTACAGTCGCTACCCCGTCCAGTACGTAACATTATAATCTAAGGTGCACCGCGCTTACCCGGATCATTCTTGCTTTGAAAACCACCAGATTATAGTTTTCGGGGAACAGGGTGCTTGGCAAAGAATTCAACACCTTCGGTTCGCATCTGTAATTCGCATCTTTCTAGAGTAATCATCGGCAAGGTATTAGACCGTTGTTCGTGTCTGCTCAATCTCCAGTCTCATCAAATAGGTATATCTGTTGCATACAAATCAGCTTGATATATCAAAATACCTATAGGGCCTACTACGAATGTGCCTAGTAGATTAGATTATTTGGTAGGGAAAAATTTGTATAGCTCTTATTTGTGGCGGCCCTCATTTTAAATGATACTATGATGAGAATGAGTATAATGTTATCGTAGATGTGACATATGACAAAATCGCGTGGAAGAAGAAAACTTGCTGTGCAGACCACACATAGTGGGAAAAGGTTGAAGAAGAGAAAGCTAATATTACTCCCGACTAACAAACCTTTCAAACGAAAATTAAAACTTAGATCAAAATTGTTCATTAAGGGGCTACGACATTATTTGTAACCATTAAACAAAGGCAAAATGTTGCTATATAACCCGTTGCCCGATCGAAGTGAGGGCGCCAATAGTTCGAGGGACTAAATAAGTCTTTAACTCGAGGTAAACCCTGTGCTTTTCATTACGAATACACACACACATACATACACACACACACACACACACACACACAATGTTTACTCGTAATACTTTTTTTCTGTGGCCGGACAACTATTCAGCCATTATTAATTAATCATCATTGCAAAAATGGTGTATATTTTGCGCAAATCTAAGTTATTTTAAAGAAATTGTAGAAACTAAATTATAACTAAGTTATTTTAAAAATATTTATTCTCTAATCAATATTTAGCGTTATCTTATTTCAATTTCAGTCAGTTGCAAAGCGATCCTCCCTAGGGATGCAATGTATTACTTTCATCCCGCTCCTCAGGCAAATTCAGACCTACTTTCAGAGTATGAGTAATGAAAAATAGCGTTAGCACTTCCTGTCACGTTCAACGCCCTTATAATTCACCTATCGCTTTTAGGAATTCAATCAAAGGTTCTGAAGACAATCTACATAATCGTTTTTGAAGAGTCGCGTCCCCCGAAGCTCCGTCGGTTTAAAACTGGATTAAATTCGAGCAAACTTCGTCGAAAGTGTGAAATTATTTCACCGTCTTCACTCGTTTGGTGGAAACAAAGGTATTGTATAGAGTTGAGAATGTTTATAATTTTGTTGTTGTTCTTTTTGATATTGTTGTAGTTTTTTGCAATTTTTTTTTCTATTCTGCGGCAGATGTCCACCTAATTGCTACTTAAACTTACGGGTGCGTTGAGCAATGTCGGTTACTTTCGTTCTAAAAGATGTAGAAAATGATTGGAAAGACCATTTAATTTCTAATTATTCTATACCTATCTTGTAAATTAAAAGTGTTAAAATGTTAATGTGTTTTAATATAATAAATCGTAATGTAAAGGCCAGCTAAAACATTTAGACCTCCTCGATTAATCCCATCAAAATCTTAATATGTCAAACGAAAACATACGTAATTAAAAAGGCATATGGTGTGAAAACACAGTTTTACACACATAGCTGAAGCTAGATGCACCCCGATTTTATCTAACCGAATAGTGGTCAAAAATTGGCGTACCATTGTTGTATGGGAACCCCCCTTAGTATAGTTATTATAACTATTACTTTAGTAGTATATTATGCAAATTTTGTAAATTCGCGATACAAGTCGCATAGCATTTGAGCAGCATTGTAAGCTGATTTATTATTTATAGTCTGTATTTATAGGAGGAAGGAAAGTGGATTTACTAAGTCACGTAGTCCCATGAATGTACCAAGCGGTTCACTGTAACTGATTGACAGTGTAAAATGTATCCAGTACATAAATTGTAACGGTGGTATTACACAACACTATTCACATTTTTCTATAAAATATATAAAAAATATTATTAAATAATATATTATCAGAACATTCCATATAAACATTCCATTAACACGAACATGCGAGTACAAGCAATCACATCTACATATATAAGTGACCTTTCAAATATTCGGTGTTAGGCATATTTGTCAAAGGGCGAAGAAGTAAAATTTACGTTTTCAAATATACGGACCGTACATCGTAACTGTTCGCCAAATATTCCGAATATGCGGATACGTATCTATATCGATGTTATGTGTTAGCATTATAGTGAATGTTGTGAATTATCGTATACATTGTTATCGTGTATCTTCTGTTCATCATAAGCTCATCTATATCCACTGCTGGACATAGGACTCTCTCAAGGCATGCCACGTGACCGTATTCTGAGTATATCGTCTCCATCCACTGCTCACTTTTCCCGTATATCATCGCTCAACCTCGTTGCAGGTCGTCCTACACTATGTGTGCTGGTACGCGGTCTCCACTCCAGAACTCGTCTACCCCAGCGGTTATCGGTTCTGCGGCAGATGTGACCAACCCATTGCCACTTCAACTTACTGATGCGTTGAGCTATGTCGGTTACTTTCGTTCCAAACGATGTAAAAAATAAATGGAAATACTATTTATTTTTTATTATTCTCTACCTATCTTGTGAAAGTAGAAGTGTTAAAATATTAATAATAATCGTGAAGGTCATTACTAAAATTTTCGTAAGGTATATTTTAATAATGTTTGTATAACCGGCTATCACTTTTACGTTTATTTTGTCGGTATTAGCTCGACATGTTTTAGCACAATCATCATCATCATCATCATCATCAGCCTGTCTGCGTCCACTGCTGGACATAGGCCTCTCCCAAGGCACGCCACGCGACCCTATCCTGAGCGAATCGTCTCCATCCATTGCCCGCTTTTTTGCGTACATCATCGCTCCACCTCGTTGCAGGACGTCCTACACTACGTGTGCCGGTACGCGGTCTCCACTCCAGAACTCGTCTACCCCAGCGGTTATCGGTTCTGCGGCAGATGTGACCAGCCCATTGCCACTTCAACTTACTGATGCGTTGAGCTATGTCGGTTACTTTCGTTCTCTGGCGAATAACTTCGTTGCGGATACGATCCCTCAGAGAAATACCGAGCATAGCTCGTTCCATAGCTCGTTGAGTGACTTTGAACTTTCGGATCAACCCTGCCGTGAGTGTCCACGTTTCGGCACCGTATGTCATCACAGGTAGGACGCACTGATTAAAGACTTTCGTCTTGAGGCTTTGCGGGATGGAAGACGAGAAGACTCGACGAAGCTTCCTAAATGCTGCCCAGCCTAGCTGAATTCTTCTTGCAGCTTCACCCTCAAAATTGTTCCTACCTAGTTGGAGCGTTTGCCCTAGGTAAATATATTTTGGAACAATTTCCAAAGGGAAGCCGCTTACGGCAATCGACACCGGAGCAACGTACTCGTTGCACATGACCTTGGTTTTATCCAAGTTCATCCGGAGACCGATGCGTCGGGAAGATTCAGCCAGGCCATCCAGCATATATTGCAGCTCCTCCAGCGATTCTGCCATTATGACGATATCGTCTGCAAATCGCAGGTGAGAAATGTACTCGCCGCTAATATTGATGCCGCGCCCGCTCCAGTCCAGAGTCTTGAACATATCCTCCAGTGCGTTTGTGAACAATTTCGGAGATATTACATCTCCTTGTCTCACTCCTCGACGCAGGTGAATATGCTCCGTCCTCTGGTTTTGGATTTCGACGGTCATCGTAGCGCCGTCATACAGACATTTCAGCACCTGGATGTATCGCCAGTCAACTTGGCATCGCTGTAAGGACTCCAGAACAGCCCAGGTTTCAACACAGTCAAAAGCCTTCTCATAGTCCACAAACGCTAAGCACAGGGGCAGATTATACTCTTCGGTCTTCTGTATAATCTGCCGGACTGTGTGTATGTGGTCTATGGTGCTATAACCGCTTCGAAACCCGGCCTGTTCCGGAGGCTGAAACTCGTCGAGTCTTCGCGCTAGACGATTCGTGATGACCCTTGAGAATAGCTTGTAGACATGGCTCAGAAGTGAGATGGGTCTATAGTTCTTCAAAAGAGTTTTGTCACCCTTTTTGAAGAAAAGAACCACCATGCTTCTGTGCCATGCCTTTGGAGTTCTCCCAGAGAAGAGGACATTATTGAACAATTCTTGGAGCTCCTTGAGCACTGCTCTTCCGCCCGCTTTCAGGAGCTCTGTTGTTATACCATCTTCACCTGGGGCTTTTCCATTTCTTGCCAGGGTCAGTTGGGTTTGGCGGCCTCGGACGGTAGCCCGGGGATTCTTCGCACCCCCTGCCCTGCCGTTACCATGCCCGCCGCCATGGGCAGGAATAGCAGGGCGACCGGGAACAAGGGGCCGTTGTGTTGTTGTGCTTGCCATGGGAGGAAATTGCCATAGTCACCACGCTGGGCATGCGGGTTGGCGACCGCAGGGCGTAGCTCCTTGTATCGGTGACGCTGCTGCCCGTCACCGGCTATTATTTCACTACGCCTTGTATTCGGATGGTTATACCGCCATCAATCGGTTTTCTCGCTGGTCAGAGGATGCGAGTAGTTTTCCCTTTACCGGTTCTTACGGTATCCCTGGGAAGAGACGGGAGCGGACCTATTCTAAGGCCGGGACCGCACGGCGACTTATTTAGCACAATCAGTAGCCGGTTATAAAAATATTAATTGTGATGGTGATATACATTGGTGAGCTCAAACATTTTGACATCCTCGAGGATTAATCCCATCAAAATCTTAATATGTCAAATGAAACCAAAGTTAAAAAGTCACATGGTGTGAAAACCCTGTTTCACACTCATAGCTGATGCTATATTTAGAATATTCAGACGAAAACATTATTTACAATTATTTATTTACAAGAATTTATTTATCAAGAAAAATAATATAGAAAATATAAATTCACCTAAGAAATTCAAATAAATTTAAATAACTGACTAATACCATTATTTTTAATTTTACATAAACTATACATATTCCAAATTTCATTGCTGGGAGTTCAAAAACAAAGAAGTTTCGTACAAACTGTTTTACCCCCTTTCACCCCCTTAGGGGTGGAATTTCCAAAAATCCGTTCTTAGTACGCGTCTACATACTAAAACAAATACACCCTTCAAATTTCACAACCCTAGGACCAGCCGTTTGGGCTCTGCGTTGTCTATAGATGAGACAAAGAGTCTTTAGTATACTCGTAGAAACATAAACAACTGACTCACTCCTCCACTGTATTGAAGACAAATACTTCTGGACGCTGCATTAAGGCCGTCGTTTATTATGAAACTCCGCCGGGAGACGGCAGGAAATATTTTTTATTAACTGTAAGTAAGTATATTTCTTTTTATCAAATTATTTAACTTCTCCTGGTTGCCACAGAAAAAAGCTCATGGGAACTATAATTTAGTCAGAAAGCTAAAGCGGGGATTGACTTCGCCCGCTCTTTTGAGCTTTACCCTAAAAATTACATTTATAAAAATGTAATTAAACTACGAGCAAGCCCCCGAATCCCCTTATAGTCGGCTCCTACGACGAGTAGAGGCTACCGCGATCGTATTCTTAAAGTGACACTGGAATCGGCTTCTTCACCTCTTATAACCTATTAAACAACACCCAATTTGCCTTTGACACTGTTTCGACTTTTGACATGTCCGGTGTCAAAACTAACACCGGAACCTGGTTCTTTATCCTTGACTACCTATGAAATGGCCACGATATCATTTTCGAAATAAAAAAAAAAGTATCAACTTCGACTGTAGTGGGTGGACGGGGATGAAAATTCCCCGTGCACCCACTGGTGGGTGTATTGGTGGGTGGACGGGTCATGCCTCATTCTTACTACTACCTTCTTCTTCTTGTTTTTAAAATAAACGTTTAAAACGTCAAACGTCGCTCTCATACAACAAACGTAATTTTTAAGCTCTTTTACTCTACCTTTAATAACGAAATTTTGGACCTTTAATAATGACATTTTGGTAAACCCTCACACATTCGATATTTAATCAAGTATTAAGTTCAAAAGTAAATAATAAAATAAATACCTCTCATAGAACTCATAGAACATAGAAATGGCCTTCATGCGCGAGCCCAACTCACACTTGGCCAATTATATCTTTATTCAATGATTTAAAGACGCGCTTGGTCGACGCTACTCGTGACCAAAATGCCGGCCTCTACTTTGCACAGCGGGTTAGCGTTGCTATACAAAGAGGCAACGGCTGGCATTTTAGGTACTCTTCCCACTGGCACTGGTTTTTTAGATTAGATAAATAGATAGATAGATAAACACTTTATTAAAACACTCACAAAAAAAAATGGAACAAATTACAGAAAACACATAAAATACATAAAAGCTATGTGCCTTAATTGGCGACTTTATCGCTAATAGCGATCTCTTCCAGGCAACCAATTGCAAGAAAGAACACAAAGAAAGAACATAATGACGAGGTGTAATAACAAAAGTGTATAGATTAGATATACTTTTAATTTATTTAATTTTAGATTAGATTTAACATTATATATACTTGTCTTTATTCAATCGATTTATAACATTGTAGCATTTCACATACACAAAAATGACGTCAAAAAATCGCAGGCGACGTATTAAGCCCCTGTATTAGACAGCTTACCAGCCACGTGGACCATCAGTCGCGCGTAAAGTTATATTTGTCCCAGCTGTCACACGCAGAGACGAGAGGGCTGCGCGGACAACTTTAAGGAAATTGGACTTTGATGAGACCTTAACAAACTTCCAAAAAAACAAGTCTGTCTGTGGCACCGCTGTGAATTTAGTTTTTCTTTTGTTTAAAAGGTTTTTTTTTTATTTACTTACGGTTACTCGGTAGCGTTCTGGAAATCAGAACAAGATGGCGCCTGTAGCTCGGCTAGCAACTAGTAAGGTGGTCTGACGTGATCATCGAGGCTAAGCAACGGTCGATGCGGTCAGTCTTTGGATGGGTGACCATGCACAAGACTGTCGTTTTAAAAGTGGTATTTTCATCTGGAAAGTACCTTGGGTTAGATGACACGTTAAATTGTAGGTCCCGGCAGTTAGTCTCAGTACAAGCAGTCGTTAAGCCACGTCAAAGGTCTTTGGGCGGCTTGGAACTGGACATGTCTGTTTGTGGCATAGTAGCTCATATAAAAAAAATATTACAAATAAAATAAATATTAAGGAGGGGTTCTATTCCAAACTTCATTTCCCCCCATATTTTGCACAAGCCAAATTGTATTTATTTTGAGATATCTATTCGATACTAAATATGACGAAGTCATATACAAAAGCGATTGCAATCAATATTCCGGAGGCAATCGGCTTGTAAGCCGGTCGGACAGCTGTGAAACCAGCCTTACCAACCCAAGGACCTTCTGACTACTCGACTCAGAGCTCAACATATTTTCATCTCACACGAACTTTTTTCTACGAGTAGCACTTCATTTATTATTAACTTAAGCGTTTAATAGCACTTAAAATAAGTCCTCAAGGATAATAAATGAAGAAAACCGCAACGTGGCAACCCTAGCTCAAATACGCAGTTTACGAGGCAGGTTATGAGCAGGCGGCGGTAAAGGTGTTGCGGCGAAATGACGTATATTTACTGAGTTATGTGCGCGACAACCCTGACATAGCCGTTACTAGGCAATGGTTTGTGTCAAATGATTCAAATCTGCTAAGTTCACGGCTACTTTCCCGAGGCAAATAGCTACTTTTGCTGTCAAATATCTTATTTAAGACAATTTTGTCAATAAATATATTATGTAAACTTACATTAGTGTTAGATCCAACATACATTTGCACACCCTAACCGGTATAGTATAGAGTACATTAAATTTTGATACTTATGTAACATCTCTCGACCTATACGAGTATATACTCGTACTTTCTCTTCGATTCTCCTTGGCAATCCAGAGGGGTAATGCCGCTAGCATTTTGGGGACTTTTCGTGCAGGGTGGGGAGCTCAGAGTCTGATTTAGTTGTTTTTAGTGTTCGTGCAGTTTTTTATTCATTAATAAGTGAAGTGGGTACAAGTGAACATTGTGTTTCAGTAGTCAATTTAATTTAGTTTAAATACGTGAGTTGTCCTTAATATATATAAAATATATGTGTATATTTGCGGGATCCCCTAGAATCGACGTAATTTTTAAGCTATGTTTCTCTCGATCTTTATCAATATAAACGACATCTACATACAATCGATGTAATATTTAAACAATTTTTCTCTCGATCTTTATAACGACATCTATTCAATATTAACAAACGATTGATTTGTAAATTATTTATCTACGAGTATACTAATATTATAAAGAGGAAAAGTTTGATTTTGTTTTTGTTTGTTTGACGCGAACAGGCTCCAAAACTACAGGACCGATTTGAAAAATTATTTCACCTTTGGGAAGCTACATTATCCCCGAGTAACATAGGCTTTATTTGGTTTCTCTTTACGACTTGAATTATTTATTTTATAGCCCGTGTGAAGCCGGGACTGGCTGCTAGTAACCAATAATGAAATGTTTAGAAAGAAGAAAGAAAGAAAGAAAGAAAGAATCATTTATTTTGTGACACAAACAGCAAAGAAAAAATAATACACAAGAAACATAAAAGAAAACATTTTCGAGCCACAAAACCGGCCCCAGCTCAGCGTGTGCTGACTGCAAGCAATCAGCGCTGGTCTTCCGCTGGAGCCGATTATGGTTAAGATCACATAGGTAGTGCACTGATTACAAATACAAATACAAATAATACAAATACAATTTTTTATTTCAGCAAACAACATATTTACAACAAGGAGTAATAATGTATATATAACTACAAGTAGGTAAACATACAAAAAGGTTCTGTTTAATGCCGTAAGGAGGCCATGTAATGAAGAGTCGCTGCGCTTAGCACTGGGTACCAGAAGGTCCTGTTATGCAGAGCGACAGTTGATCCAAACCGCTTCTCTCCATGCCTTCAAGCAACAATAGTAGTTTTACCTTATTTTTTTCTTGTTATGTTTGACATTTCTTTTCAACTATTATAATTAAGTAATACATAAATATTATGCAAAGTATAAATAAATAGGTAATGACTACAAAACACGGAATGTATGTAAACAAATAAAAGGTTAAATTGCATGACTGACAGCTAGTTAGTGTTACTACATTAAAAATACATATAAATAAATAGGGTTTGGGGATTCACAGAAACTACTGCATTGTAAATATTCATGTTTTATTTCCGACGGTTCCAATAAGCACAGTAGTATAAGAAGTCACAGATTGATATAAAGTAGATACTAACAGATTTGATTATTTAGTTTTAATATTCTCGGCCAGTTTGAGTAAGATGCTTCGAAGGAGATTTGCCAACATCGGGTAGTTCTGCCCCAACAGAGGTGAACGGAGCTGTGGAACGCACATCTGGAAAATGGTAAAAAAACAATTGTTTAATTACATGATTCGACGACCTCGTTGGCGTAATGGTTACCATGCCGGACTGTCAATCAGAAGGTTCCGGGTTCGATTACCGGCACGGCCAACATCTTTGTGCTGAACTAAATTTGTTGGCTGTCGTTTGGGTGTTAAATATGTATCTATATAAAAAATGTATACGTATGTATATGTAGTATATCAGTTGTGTTAGCAACCATAATACGAACTAGAAATGGTTCAGTATGGGGTTAACCAGCCGTGTGTGATGTGTATAAAAAAAATATATAAAATGGACGTAGAGATTTTTTATAATTTTTGAGAGGTTGTGATTTAATGTCATCTATTTATAAATAAAAGCTCCAAAATACTGGTAAATAATTCTACAATGATTCATGAAAATGTATGGCATTTTCATCTGGGCGCTACCGTGGGTCGGGTGACACCTCAAATTGTAGGTCCCGGCTGTTAGTCTTAGTACAAGCAGTCGTTAAGCCAAGTCAGAGGCCTTCGGGCGACTTGAAAACTCTCAATACAAGAGATTGACCGTTTAAATAATACGAAGAAGAAGAAGAAGAACAAAATGTATATAGAATTTAATTATATTGATATTATGCCGACAAATCGTGTCTTCAAATAAACAAAAGAATATCGAATTCTCGCAACACATGCGTCATATGTTATGAAGTCTATATTGAGTCCGACAATTAAATTACATGACAATGCAACTGACAGAAATTTCATTTTCATAATTCAATTTAATTTTAACATTTACCAACATGGATAATACTAATGACGTTAGAATATAGAATTTAATTAAATTGATATTATGCCGACTAAATGTGTCTAGAAATAAACAACAGAATACTAAATTCTCGTGCTCGTAACACATGCGTCAGATTTCATAAAGTACATATTGAAGCTGACAATTAAATTATTACATGACAATGCAACTGATAAATTTTCAATTTCATAATTTAATTTAATTTTACAAATGTATTTACCAATATGGACAATAATAGGTAATGACGCATAATAACATTCAAACATATATGTATTTAAGAAGAAATTATCACTATTATTACTGAAAATTGTTTTTACACACTAAGAGAATGTCATACCTATAAGTACGAGTATTTACCTGATTTTTTTAATGTAAGTAAGTTTTTTAAATTAATATAATATAAGCCATCATAACGTATATATAACGTAAATAAGTTGTTGTAAGAAACCAGCCAGCATTCACAATGTTAGTTGTTGTGCTCCTCCGAATCGGCTTGACCGATAATTACCAAATTTTATATGTGTATTCAGTAGGTCTGAGAATTGCCTACTATCTATTTTTCATAGCCCTATGTGAAATGGGTTGTTCACCCCATATTTTTTTACACGCTTTCTATTAGTTTCACCTATACGTTTGTTTGTAACCGACTTCTTTGGGCGCGATTTTTGACCCACTTTAAACGGCCAGATTTCGTTCAAATTTTGTAGATTTATTGAGGACCGATGACAATACACTAATTTGATATATTTACGGTTTTCTATAAAAAGCGTGTTTTTTAGTTTTTTAAACTATTAAATTATTATAATGTGATATTAAAAATACATACGACCCTTAATTCTTACTATTTTACCACCAACCACTATTTTTTATGGACATTTAAGTAATTTAATCATTTTTCATCCCACTCAATAGCTGATCAAATATAGTATTTTTGAAAACTGTACTTAAGACAAAGCAACGTTTGCCGGATCAGCTAGTTCTATGCTATAGTTTCGTCGCGTTCCTTATGCTATGATTATACTGCTGTACTTGCCACCAAAGAGAGCTAAGAGAGGCTATAAGGGCGAGTACTCACAACAGCAAGCAGTACGACGAGCAGTGGACACACGAGGTTGATGAAGAGCGTAAGGATGGTCCGCACCAGCCACCACAGCCCGATCACAACCAGCACGCTCGCGAACATCACCTGGCGGGGACAACACGCAACACCTGAGCATATTTCAGATTACTTCCAATTTAGATGGTATCGCGTGTTTCTAATCGCGTATATCCAATAGTATATAAGCTATTAACTAATACAATAAGATCATCATACTCTGCTGGACATAGGCCTCTCCCAAGGCACGCCACGTGACCCTATCCTGAGCATATCGTCTCCATCCACTGCCCGCTTTTCCCGTATATCGTCACTCCACCTGATTGCAGGACGTCCTACACTACGTGTGCTGGTACGCGGTCTCCACTCCAGAACTCGTTCAATAAGATATACATAGTAATATATACAGGTATTTGGAGTCAACATCACGACGCAGTATATGATTTCTCATGATCACCCTCGATATCTGAGATATAAGGTAATCAAAGTTGTTGTTTCAAGAAATCGCATTCACGTGGTTTACAGTTCGGAGTTACACTATATACTATATACTTATACTCCTTACAAATAGGCATTTAACCAACAGGACGCGTGATCACACGAGTTTGCGATATCCTGGCCTAAGAGGGAGCATGCCTGGTCTGGAATTAACTGGCTCTCACGGAAGCTGCACACAGTTAGATGCTTGGTGACAGATTTTCATAATTTGAGGGTAGTTGCGAGCCAGGCGCGCATTAGAAAATGATTTACCACCAAGCTTTGGTTTCCGCACGATATTTTCCTTCACCAAAAGCTCGAGCTCATTAGCGAGAATCAAACCCAAAACCTACGGGATGTGAGGCTGCATGTCTGACTGAGCAGACATCGCTAAATCTCATCAAATCAATCTCAAGTCAAATCAAATTTAAATAGAAGACAAAATTAAATACTTTTAGTGTATTTCCGCTGTTATCTGAAACCCAAATTAAGATAAGCAAAAAAATATTATTAAATAATAAATTAATTATAATAAATAATAAAAAAAATAAAATTTTAATTTTTCCTTTGCTTATCTTTATATGGGGAAAAAGGGAAAAACTATTTAATTTTCCGTTGCTTATCTTAATTTGGGTTTCAGATCACAGCGGAAATACACTAAATATTTAATTTAGTCTTCTATTTACAATCCATTTCCGCAAAGTAACGCCTGATTCAATAGGTCAAATCAAATCTTATCTTATGAACAGCTTATATCTTTAAATGAGCAATAAAATTCTTGTATACTCGTATATATAATTGGAATTTCGGAATCGGCTCCAACGATTTTCATGAAATTTAGTATATAGGGGGTTTCGGGGGCGATAAATCAATCGACGGAAACATGTATAGAAAATGTCATATTAAAAAAAAAACAAGTACTCTAACTTTATTTGATAACATATACCTGAGCCTCTTCATGTGATTTGAGCCAGTTCCGCATCATGTTCATCACAGTGCCGCTCTCCGCGTACTCCCGGCAGCTGGGCTGCGAGACGCTGAACTGCAGTTCAAACAAATACAAGTAATATCAGGGATCAGAATACTAGAGAGGATTGCTGATTCCCATACAATAAAGCGTGGCGCGGTACTTTGCCATAATTATTCATTACCGATGAAACCTAGATGGCGCTGCAAATCGTGTGCAGCCAAGCTGCCAACAAATTCAGCAACGCGCTGCAAGCACATAGTGATACACGGTAATACATAGATTGCGTGACCCGGGTGAAGTCGCTTCAAGAATACAAGAATAGATGGCGCTATTATAATTGATCTGTATCATTCGACACACGCAGTACTACAACTACTTTTCAAAAAGAAGTTAAGCGTCTATTATATATATTAGTCTATGGTGACATGAAAAGAAAGCGAGTGTGCCTTGGTGGGAAGAACGCCTGTATTTTAATCAGACTATCTTGGATCGATCCCGGCCCTACACCAATGACTTGTTTTTCAAGTTATGTGTGGATTTGCAAAACAATGTGGGAAACCGACATGTTTGAGTAACACAGTATCCGAAGACGTGTGTCATTCGCCAGCCCGCGCTTGGCTAGCGTGATGGATTATGGCGTTTATCTCTTTCCTTAGGAGAATTCAATGTTATAGTTAATATAAAATTAATTATTCTGTAAATGTTCAGAGGGTCTACCAAAAGATATAACAAAGATCGAGTAAAAAACATGTTTAAAATTTACGATCATTGTATCCCCTTAAATGTTTATTTTATTTTTATCCGATGAAATAAATAAAATTAAACATATAAGTGGCCAAGCTCTCGTTATGAGAGTTTATCAAGCCACCCTAAGACTTCTGACTTGGCTTAACGACTGCTTGTACTAAGACTAACAGTCGAAACCTACAATTTAACGTGTCATCCGAAACGCGACGAGAGGCACAAGATAGGGCCAAGTGGCGTGCTTTGGGAGAGGCCTATGTCCAGCAGTGGACGAGCATAGGCTGATGATGATGATCTGAAACGCGGTAGTGGCCAGATGAAAATTCTACTTGAAAAACGACAGTTGTTCATTGTCACCCATCCAAACACTGTCCGTATCGACGGTTGCTTAACTTCGATGATGGCATCAGATCACCTTAGCTAGCCGAGCTACAGGCGCTACTTACTGCTTAGTTAATATAAGGTGTGTACATACGGAATGTCCTATAAAGGCGCGCCTCCATTGTTCCTGACTAACGAACATATTGTTAGCAATGTCGTCTACTACTTCGATAGAATACAACAGCGACTTGTAAATTTTGGTAGTTTTCACGCGTTCTGCGAACAAATAACGGGAGTGTTTAAGGCGAGGTTTCACAAGATCCAGCCGCGCCATACTATTTGAGCGACGCAGCTGAACCGCGGTAGTATCTTAATATATATAAATCTCGTGTCACAATGTTTGTCCTCAATGGACTCCTAAACCACTTAACCGATTATAATAAAATTCGCACACCATGTGCAGTTCGATCCAACTTGAGAGATAGGATAGTTTAAATCTCAAACTATAGTCGCAATTTTAATTTATTGCTAATTATTGTCTGTTATTATTTGACAGTCACAATTATCTGACTAACTCCAAATGATTCTAACAGATGTCGATACCTTTCGACTGGGTTGAGTAAGTAATCAATAGATGGCGCTGCTATAGTAAATCTACGAACGTGTCATATAAGCTACACTATCTATTTTTCATACCCCTAAGTGAGGCAAAACAACGTTGGCAGGTCAGCTAGTATCTTATAAAATTCGTTGTGTGTAGAAAAATAGATTTACTACTACTATATAATTATTATAAATTGATTGTTGCGATACTTTATAATGTTTATGCATGTTGCGTTTATCTTCAGAAGTGAACCAATTAGCTGGAAAACCACATCTACTTTTGCTATTGATAACCCTTAGTCAATTGAGTTGAGTGTTTCCTCACGATGTTTTCCTTCATCGTAAAACGAGTGCAAATCCACACATAACTTGAACCACAAGTCATTGGTGTAAGGCTGGGATCGAAGCAAAGACCGTCTGATTGCAAAGCGGACGTTTTTTTTTTTACCATCGAGCCACACTCGCATTTTTAAGGTATTTTATCATTTATTAATATGGTATGAGGAAATTTTTACCTATATATTATTATGTATACCTATGATTGATTGTTGCAAATATCTGCAAATATCTCATACATTAACATTTGGGTTGGTTGATTATTAATAATTATCTTCAGGCTCATACTAATGTTGAGTGATAGAATAAAGGCTATTTTTATTATTTTTTAACTAATATTCAAGATAAATACCTATAATTATTTCTTAAGTAAATATATAATATTATGTTCCTTTTGAATGTTCTTTAATTTTTAGCACAATGAATTATACTTATTTTTTCTTTAAATATTTAGACATTCGAAGTTACATAAATTCCCACCAAGCTGAAAACCGGTAAGATTGTTTAAAATATCATTAAAAACTAAATTTGAAAATTTTAAAAAATCTTTCTTTTGTAAAGAAAAAAAATATAACTAAATATGTGTATTTTGTTGATTTCATCTACCAACTACGCCTTAATTAATATATTTTATCTCATTTTTTCCCTATTCCCGGGGCTTCCCTTTCTCAATTTCAGGAGCTTATTTTTATGGGCAAAAATTCAATTTGATTCGAAGTAGAGTTTATAATTAAATTGGTTTTTGATGAACAGCCAAAATAAACATAAGATCGCGATTCTGATAGGTTTCTCAAGTTATTATTTGGGTTTATTTGTCGGACAATACTTGGCAAGTGAAAAATTCTCGTAATATAAATACCAATAGCTATTTTTTTTAGCAACAAAAAAACTAAACCTAACCTGACCTAAACCGGATTCAGGCATTTCAAATATATTAAGGAATTTATTATAATACAAATATCGTTCATTGATAATATCAAACTTACAAATCATTAAATTCTAGTTTTCTAATAGTTATAATAACCAATGTTAATTTCAAAAATAATTTATCATTATTATTATTATTATTTTCAGCCTTTTATGTCCCACTGCTGGGCAAAGGCCTCTCTTCCCTCCTTCCAGACAGCCCGGTCTTCAGTGGCTGTGGTGGCCCAGTTTGTGTCATGTTCGTCTAGGTCATGACGCCAACTTTGTCTGGGTCGACCTCGAGGTAATAAATAATTTAATTCAAATATAATTTAAGTTGATACGTAAACATAAGCAACCCACTATACATTCCTACTGTTGGGACTCGGGGCCTTCCTCTCACGACGAGGGAGATATAGGCCATAATTCGCCACTCTTGTGGTCCTCCTTGATTTCCTCAAGATGTTTTCTTTCACCGTAAAACAAGTGCAAATCCACACATGATACAAAAAAAAATCATTGGTGTAAGGCAAGGATCCAACCAAGCCACACTCAATGAATGAATGAATGTCATTTATTTTCCAATAAGTCAAAAAGATATTACATTTCACTTAGAATACGCAACTTCGGATAGTAATCGTCATATGATATCATTATATCTAGTACAAGTACATACAATCAAGTGAGATGACGCGCACTTAAAATTTATTTATTTATTGATTATTTCTTAATACATGTCAAAATTATTCATGTCAAAAACATTTAAAGTTAGGAAAACCCGCCCATGACCGTACCTGGTGCAAAGGTGCCCATAACACTGGCTGCGTTTCCACGCTGAATAGCAATGGCTATCCTCTGCACCAAGTACGATCGAGAACGGGGATCCCCCGTCCTATCGACTAGTCTTCGCCATAACTATCGATTATTTAAATTAATTACTCATGTTTCTTGTAAAATAATATAGAATATATTGAATTTTGTTGAACATACCATTTATTCAGCGGAAGGGAATTAGTCCATTGTTCTCGGTTCCACATTGGTTAAAAAATAATCTATTAGGTCATGATGTAAAACTGTTGTCAAAGCTACTCACCAGCCTTTCGATCATGGGGTAACATGTCTTTACATGCTTGTCACCCATTTTATTTATTATTTCCTTAAGCGCATTGCAAATTGTTGTTGACCTAATTAATTTTTCTGCATGTTTTTTTGAAAGACGGAAGTTGTTAGGCAGTTTGACGGCTATTTTTTTCAGCCTAGCAACATAGTAAATAACATTGTGTAAAAAGTTTTGTTTGTGAAGTTTCAAAATAAGGTTTTATGTAGATTTTGAAAGTATTAGGATAATGACAGTAATTATTGAAATAATTATAATATATATATAAGTATAAGGTTCTTGGTGCAGAGGTTGGCCATAGCTATTCAGCGCGGTAATGCAGCGAGCGTGATGGGCAACTTTGCACCGGGGGCGAGCAGGGGCGGGTAATTTGATTAGTATTAGTATTAGTTTTTAACATGTGACATGTATTAAATGTAAGAATATAATCTGACCTTTATAGTATAAGGTATACCTATACATAAATAGTATAAGGATAATGACTGTTATTGATATTACTGTTATTATTCATTTATAATAGCCTACTAGTAATTCATGATAATAATATGTTATTCCATATTGCTTACGTAGGAAGATACGTATAGTTCTGCCAGCTAATAGACTAGCTAAAGTACAGAAACAGGGATGTTATACAAAAATATTAATGTACAACAAGTTTGCCAGAAAACATGACAAATCTTAATAGGCATATGCTTAAATAGAAAATAAAAGCTTTGTCAAAGTAATCGCTTTTAATGTAAGGAAATATTTCAAAATGGAACTTGTAGAATTATACAACAGTTACTGTGTTGTCTTGTGCACTTGACCAGCGTGGTGGATTATGGCCTATATCTCTCTCCTCTCGAGAGAAAGCCCCGAGCCCCAGCAGTGGGAACGTATAGTGGGCTGTTCATGCTATTATGCTTCATCATCATCATTATCAGCCCTTAGTCGCCCACTGCTGAGCATAGGCCTCTCTTCTTGTACGCCAGTCATCTCGGTTTTGCGCTGCTCTCATCCATGTCCTGCCTGTGGTGTTGCGGATGTCGTCGACCCAGCGTGTTAATGGTATTATGCTTATGCCAGCGTAATTACAGACTAAAGGGGGGTTGAAAGGGGATGCTAAGTACTTTTAGGCACTTTAACTTGGAGTTTCGGGTCTATCCCTTTTAAAGCTAGCCTGGGGCCTTAGTATTGTTAAGTATTTTAAAGTCACGTAAATAGTTTCAGCGAATGTTTTCTTCGCTAATTCTACACTTTAGAAGTTTTCTCGAGTTTTAAGTAAGTAATAATGTGTGTGGAACACAACTTTGCAGACGAGGTCTAAAAGGTTGCCTTTGTGCGCCAGAGCTTTGTTCCAAAGGCTTTGAAGATCCACCTAGTAATTCAAAGTAAAGGTATTTCAAAAATTATAAATATCCTTTTGAGATAGAAGGTTATTAGCAGCGCAACACGGTGGAGTTGAAATCTGTTTCGTTTTATCTTTGGTCGTGTTTTGGAGCTCTTTTTCGTGTAAACGTATGAGGATAATTGAAAATGCGCTCTTTATATACGTTTTATATGTGGCACGTCTATGTATATTCTTCGTACGCTTTTAAAACAATTTCCATGTTCACAGATAATTTATTTGCTTCGGCCTCTTAAACTTAGTAAAAAAGACGTTAGAGGGAAAATAGATATACCATGTTTAAGTATAGTATATACCACTAGTAGTGTCTTCCAACGATAAAAGAACAAAAACATAATTTCACGAGTACCATAGAACGTTACATGACTAAAGCGCCAGTGCCACCGTGGAATATTTATCCGATTTTAATAATAAATTTCGTGAATAAATAAAAATAAAATAATATAAGAATAAAAAACAAAGTTAGTTAAAACTACAGTTAGCTTCTACCAAATTTGTTCTGGTCAATGATACAATATCCCGCGTGATGGCCGATGTAAACAATGTCTTATAGCGCTGATCGCCTCTGCGGTCGCGGGACGGTGAGCTAGTAAAGGACAGAGCTATAATGTGCCCGTGCTGTAGAGCAGGACAGACTAATGAGTTAAACGAGCTATCAGTATTTTGATTTTTGCCTATTCGTCATAATTTCTATAATGTCTAATTTAGTAATTTATAGATCACTGACATGTTTTGTATTTTTTTTGGACAATTAAGCTTACCTATAAAGTACTTCAAACACTTAGATAAATTGATTTTATTTATTTAAACACAAAAAGTGCGCAGCACACTACACTGAGAGTGTAATAATGAAAAAATAAATAAATATTTGGACAAATTTCAGACATGGCTACCCCTATACTAAACCATTTCTTGTTTGTATTATGGTTGCTAACCCAACTGATATACTACATAAACATATATAAATACTATATATCGATACAAATTTATCACCCAGACCAACAACCATCCAATTCAGTTCATCACAAAGATGTTGGCCGTACCGTATCAAATCCGGAAACTTCTGGTTGGCAGTCCGGTAACCATTAGGCCAACCCGTCAAATCACTTACATGTTTCGGAGATGAGGTAACGATAAAGGTCATCAAGTGGTATATTATCATTGGTTCTGGTACTCTAAAAACTTCCTAAAATCGTAAAACAAGCATCAGCTATGTAGTGGCTAAAGAGCGGGTCTCTGGGTGGAGAGGACGGTAAAAAGGCAAATAAAAGTCTACTCGAAAGGCATTTCATTTTACGATATTGTGCTAAGATAATAAGATACCCTTTAAGAAAATTGTTGGTGACAATAACAGACTTTTACTTTGCAAACTTTGTCTTTTAGACTTTTGTTTGTTGGGTAACGAAAAATCCTAGAATAAGGATGGCAGACCGAAAATATACTGAAGTCATATATAAGATACTGTAGATAAATGTATATGATATGTATATATACGAGTACAAAGGTAAATGTAGATATGTGATGGAAAAGTAGAAAGCATTAGAACTAATGAAAGGTCGACAAAGATGATCCGCTCAAATAAAGGCAGCAGTAATTGGTTACATCACCGGACACTAGGCACTAAATATTTAGCTTAGATCTGCAATGCTTGTCTTTTTACGAGTAATTCAAATCATGGTTTTTTTTTGTACTACCTCAATATAATGCCTCTGTTATATTTATATCAATTTTTGAATATGATTTAGTTTCGAGAAAGTTTTTTTATTAAATAGTGCAAATATAGTGTGGGAAACTCAAACGCGACGCCATTGGTCGAAGCGAATTTTACGTCACATATTTGGGTTTTACCGATTGTTCTATACTCTTTGGTTGCACACATGAAAAAGAAGGTGCCATTATTGTAATAGTTACGAGTAACATTTAATAAACACTTGTTCACCACAACCCACTTGTTTGTTTTCTAAACATTGATGAGAAGAGGGCTAAGACCTCACACAAAGCGCGTCAATATGGCAGGCGTTTCAATAGCCCATTTGGACCAAGTGATTTTAATTTTAACATACTTTAAATAAATTTTGAGCGTTGTGTTTTTAATCTAATATAAAATTAATAATACTGGGGGCGATTCAGCGGCACACACGACTAAACTAAATTTAAAGAAGCCCCGTCTCTTTTCATCTTAGGTGGCCCGAAAGAGACGGCATGTTCTGAACCACAGGCAAAACAACTAAAATCACGTCAAATATGGAATGTGCAGACAGTTTTAGAGGTGATACAAGTGAGTGCGGTCTAAAGTCGCCTATATTTTCTACGTTTGACGTGATTTTAGTTGGTTTGACTATGGTGCACAGCGTGCCGTCTCTTTCTGGCCACCTAAGATGAAAAGAGACGGGGCTTTTTTAAATTTGGTTTAGTCGTGTGTGTCGCTGAATCATCACCACTATGCAATAAATTTTAAAAAATAATGCATATTACCTATAGCTGGCTCGTGTGCATTTGGCCGGCCGTTTAACACGTTTAGGGTGTACTTTTAAATAGCAGGTTTAAAATAATTTACGTGTATAATAAAATGGCAACACAGGCGCTCCGACCGACATATCTCTTCGTACGTTTATTATTATTTCTATTAAAACAACGTCAATAAATATGTTCATTACAGACTAAAAGGAAAGGACCATTTCCTAGGCAGAGTTTAAGCCGTTCCTATGTTATAATTCAGAAAAGTTCGCTCGTTTGGCCGGTGGCACAACTTTTAACAAAAGATTTAAACAGCGATTAATTTCGGACCTAATTTTTTTTTTTTTACACATTCACACACGGCTGGTTAGCCCCATACTGAACCATTTCTAGCTCGTATTATGGTTGCTAACACAACTGATATACTACAAATACATACATACATATTTAACACCCAGACCCACAGCCAACAAATTTAGTTAAGCACAAAGATGTTGACCGGGCCGGGAATCGAACCCGGAACCTTCTTATTAGCAGACCGGCATGGTAACCTTTACGCTAACGAGGTCGTTAAATTTGAACTAACGCGTACGAGGCTTTTAATATGAGTCTTGCTCTAATTTTGTTAACACCTTTTTGGTTCAAATATTTATATTACTCGTACTTGATAATAGGTGGAGTCGGATGCTTTGATTGGGCCGATATCCTACTAATATTATAAATGTGAAAGTTTGTGTGCAAGTGTGTATGTTTGTTACTTCTGGACGCTGAAACGGCTCAACCGATTTTGATAAAATTTGGTGTGAAAATAGGATTACAACACAGGCTACTTTTTATCCCGAAAACAATCGTGATTCCCGTGGGATACGCCAATAACTTCAAATATTAATCTATGTTACTCGTTCAAGCTCCAACGGCTGGACCGATATTGTTTTTTTTAATTAAAAAAAATTATATTATGAAGATAGGATTTTCATATTTGACGATCTCGTTGGCGTAATGGTTACCATGCCGGACTGCCAATCAGAAGGTTCCGGGTTCGATTCCCGGCCCGGCCAACATCTTTGTGCTGAACTAAATTTGTTGGCTGTGGGTCTGGGTGTTAAATATGTATTTATATATAATATAATATGTATGTATGTATGTATGTATATGTAGTATATCAGTTGTGTTAGCAACCATAATACGAGCTAGAAATGGTTCAGTATGGGGCTAACCAGCCGTGTGTGAATGTGTCCTAATATAAAAAAAAATAATATATATATATAAAATAACTAAATTGTATGTTTTTTTATATTTTCACGTTTTGATACTCAAATGACACACTCTTATCTTTGGACTAGAATCTATATTGGAGTCATACTAAAGATCTCGATAACCCGAAAAATGTTAGGCAGATTGTAAACAGATATATACTAAATAGTTTTTTTTTTTTCAAAATCTTGAAGTCAATCTTTCAATAAATCCAGACTAGGCATGCTCCACATAAGGCCAGAGTGTCGCTAGCTCGTAGAGATGAGAAAAGAGTGTGAGTAGAGTCGACGGCTGATAGAGGAGTATGGAAGAGAAAAACTTGCTGTGCCGACCCCACCTAGTGGGATAAGGCAAGGAAGAAGGAGATGATCTTCCTCACATCACATAATATGACCATAGCTACATTTTGAAACATATACCTACCTATAGGCATAAACAAAGTATATTAAAGTTGAATATACTTTGTCTATGCTATAAGTCTGTTATATTGTCTATGCTATATTAAAATATATGACGTGTAACTTATGCTATAAATAAATAACTATGAACTAAGCTATGAATTAGTGTCGACCACAACCTAAACGTACTTAAACCTAAATTTAGCATTTCAAGGAAACTATATCCAGACCCTTTTCCATAAAAAATCCATAGCGGCTGTCCCTCCACCCACTGTCTGGCAACTAGCTAGAAATAATTCACACATCATAAAACCAAAACCTATTTTTTTTTTGCTCTGAATCCGACGTTACGGGTGTGGCTAGGAAATTTGGAAATGTTTTATTTAATTGGTAGACAGAACAAATGACCTCGGCCAACGTTTAAGTTTGGCGATCCAGCGAGGTAATGCCGCCAGCATTTTCTGCACCTTACCCGCGGACACTGAATTAGGTTTAATTTATTATTTGTAAGGTTTTTAAATATTGTGTAGTTTTTTCATGTAATATTTTCGTATAAATAATAAATAAATCTATTTAATGATAAAAAATTATTTATAACTAGCTGCGCACTGTGGAGTTACCCGCGTTAATTCTGGACAAAAAGTAGCCTTAAATAAGATTTTTTTTACAGCGCTCGTATGTTGAATGACATTAGCCCTTTTTGTATTATCTGTTAAAAAAATTCAAGTTCCAAGTTTTAGTTTTACCCACACCGGCTCCCGGTATGTCAACAGTTGCGGCGAAAATGTGTTTATACCGGGAGCCGGTGTTTCAACATACAAGTGATTAAACATATTTTTTTAATTTATTGACATCTTGCACACCGCATTTACCTTGTAGGCTACAAGGGACACTTCTGAAGGGACCTTTGGCTACGCCAATTTTTTATTTATTTATTTCATAGTATCTATCTGACGATATGACCAGGTATTCTCTAGGATCGAGATATCGACACCAGAATCCGGTCACTTATGTTTTGACGACCTCGTTAGCGTAATGGTTACCATACCGGACTGCCAATCAGAAGGTTCCGGGTTCGATTGCCGGCCCAGCCAACATCTTTGTGCTGAACTAAATTTGTTCGCTGTCGTTCTGGGTGTTAAATATGTATGTTTATGTATGTAGTACATCAGTTGTGTCAGCAACCATAATACAAACTAGAAATGGTTTAGTATGGGGCTAACCAACCGTGTGTGAAATGTATCAGAAAAAAAATAAGTACATATTTTTGAAGTACGAGTAACATCATTCTGCCTCGCTGGTGCAGTGCATCTTTGATGTTCGCGGAGGCACATGTAGATGACTTTCATGCGGTTATCCGCAAGAAGGTCGTCTCATTGCGACAGCGTGTGCGAGCCAGCAGCAACACCATCCTGAACATGATTCATGAGCGTCTAGATTGCCCAATACATTTTAAATGGATGAGAGTTGTGACGGGAGAAAAATTATGACTGCTATTGAATTTGATTATTTAATTTAATTTGATTGTATTTAATTTAGTTTGATTGTATTTAATTGTATTTTATTGATATTTGTTTGAATTGTATGGATGGATTATTCTGAAATAAATAAATTAATAATAATAATCAAAACTCGTGTTAAATGGCTCAACATAGAGGTCTCACGGCCGCGTCCGGTTTGAAAGGAAGTGGCTATTTGACCGCACCCCCGGGACGGACGGACGGATGGACGGACGGTGCTCTACACATATTCACAGTGTTTACATTCTTAATCTGGCGGAGATATCTCAGAAATAACGCTAATCTTAATTTTTTTGCGGTCTAAAAAACAGGCGCAAAAATTACTATGTATAAAATATATAAATATACTAGCTAACCAAAATGAAAAATAGATAGTAGTAATAGATAGCCGATTCTCAGACCTACTGAATACGCTTATAAAATTTGGTAAAAATCGGTCAAGCTGTTTCGGAGGAGTACGGTAAGTAACACTGTGACATGGACATTTTATATGTTAGAAGATTAATGAAATCTAATTGGTATCAAAATAATTATAAATATTCTTAGAGTGGTCCTTGAGACGGCCATTAGACGGTTATTTTATCGATATTTTTTACGTTTACGATTTATAACGAAAAAACTGTAAAATCAAGACTAAGCCCTTATCTTAACATTAAAATAATAGAATACATTTCGCGTATCAGTCTATGGTAAAGGGCGAAATTGGAGTTTAACAACCCACAACAGTGGGAGCAAATGTCCAATAATAAATTATAGGTAAGTGGACAAGTACAAGAGAAATTTACGGCGATTGGTACACAGTAGAGACGGCTACAGACCACGATAAGGGTCTCGCGCCAGGGTATCGATTGCAGGGTTTTGCCGACAATGCAAAGTAGAAACTGAGCGAATTATTCAAAGATCGGTAAGATATAGGACAATATAGGATATAGGACGACCTCGTTGGCGTAAAGGTTACCATGCTGGTCTGCTAATCAGAAGGTTCCGGGTTCGATTCCCGGCCCGGTCAACATCTTTGTGTTTATCTAAATTTGTTGGCTGTGGTCTGGGTGTTAAATATGTATTTATATATAATATGTATGTATGTATGTATATGTAGTATATCAGCTGTTTTAGCAACCATAATACGTGCTCAAAATGGTTCAGTATGGGGCTAAGCAGCCGTGTGTGAATGTGTCCAAATATTAAAAAAAAAATGTGTAATAAATGAATAATGATAATAAATATCAGTATACATTTACCACACGTCTGGTTAAACCCGTATTAAACCACTCCTAATTTGAATTTTTAAATTTATGTCGATATATATAAATAATATAATTGTTTTACAATATACAATGTGTTTGTCTACCCGTGTTGGAGCCTGAAATGGTAAAATATATGATTCGTTTTATCGACAAATTGAACTCTAATATTTTTTTCTCTAACGCAACCATTTTGTATTTTGCAGCGCACTATACGTTTCCACTGCCGGGACCCGGGGCCTTTTCTCATGAGGAGAAAGATATAGGCCATAATCCACCAGGCTGCCCCAATACGGGTTGGCGAAAGACGCACGTCTTCGGATGTTGCAGTCGTCAAACCTGTTCACGATGTTTTTCTTTACCGTAAATCAAGTGCAAATCCACACATAATTTGAAAACCAAGTCATTGGTGTAAGGCCGGGATCAAACCAGAGACCGTCTGATTGAAAATCTGACGTTTATACCACCGAGCCACACTCGCTTTTGAACCCGCTAACTCTTATGTTTTGTACCGCACCAGAATCCCAATAAGCCCTATATAATGAGTCTCTCGGGAGCCGCAGGGAGCCATGTAGAAAATAATACCTACTTATTTGTCGCTGCCATTTTACTGATATTCTGTGTACATTCAATATAAACGTTTTTAGTCTGTGACAGGTTTGGTTTCGGCTTAGTTGAGGGCGCGTATTAGATTTCTTAGAATAAGTTTGTGTCAAAACTATCCTACAAATATTATAAATGCGAAAGTTTGTATGTAAGTTTTTTTTTTTATATTTAAAGGTTTGCGTTTGACCACAGCTTGCCTGGTGTTAAACAATACTATGGCCTACGATGTTACACGCTTACCTAGAAAATACCTATAAACTCTAGATTTGAAGACCCCCAGGTGGTACTTCTCAGGAAACAGAGACTCAGGAAGAGAATTCCAAAGTTTTGCAGTCCTCAAAAGAAAGGAAGAAGCGAATCGGCTTGTGCGAAACTTAGGGATTTCGACTATATACCTATGTCTCTTCGCTGTGTGTGTATGTTTGTTACTTCTTCACGCTCAAACGGCTGAACCGAATTTGGTTTGAAGATAGTTAGTGGATACTAATATCAAATAATCAGGCTGCGCAATATCGAAGCCAAGTATCTTATTGAAGATTTTCCCCATCGTCAAAAAAACAAACTACCACTTTACTTAGGCCAGAACTAAACTTTACCGCCAGCAATTATTCGAATAACTATTCTGCTTAATTTACATTTCACATGCTCGCAAAGTTTAGCTCGTGTTTGAAACCAACCTGTAGTTGAACTAGCCAATTCAATTAATACATCTGTCTTCTCTTTCATACAACATCTCTCTCGCTTCATTGCGGCTGGCTTCAAAGGCAGTAGATTGCTTCACAGAGCTAGTAATGCGGAGCATGCATAGTAAACCATAAACTGATGCTAGCTATAAGATAGTGATTAAGATTGACATAGTAATTTGTGATTTGACTTGCCCTATTGACATTGTAATTTATAATTTGACATTGTAAATTGTAATTTAACATTGTAGTTTATAATTTGAGATTGTAAATTGTAATTTAACAACGTATTTTATGATTTGACATTGTAATTTGTTATTCCTATTATGACGCGATGTCATAAATTAAATAAATATCTATTATATCTATTCTATTCATGTGTATATAAATTAATAAAATTTAAAGTTGAACTTGCCCAGTACGGTGCGATGCCGTAAGGTTAATAAATGATTTAATTTGATTAGATTTAAACCAACAAACACTAACTGTATTAAGATATATCTTATATTAGCTGGGTCCCGCGGTGTTGTTCGTGGATTATCAGACAATCAGTTGAGGCTGTGAAATCAGTCTAACCGTTAGAGCGTAAAAGAGTAACTTTGAAATTATTTGCGTATCCCATAGGAACCGCGCATATTTTCGGGATCAAAAGTAATCTGTGTGTTAAATTAGGTTTAACCTATCTTCATATCATATGTCATTAGAATTGGTCTAGCCGTTTAGGCGTGAAGGAATAGAATAGATTTTGAAATTAATTGCGTATACCTACGGAACCACTTCTTTATTATCTCAAGTTGTGTGGGATTATCTCATAATCCACGGGTTAAGTTTTTTATTTCCAGTGATATATTCATCTTAACACTTACTCTCTAATATCTCCCCCATTAAGGAAGTTTTTTCAATATGTTTTCAATTAGCAAATAGATTAAAAAACACATATATTGGATGGGGAAAAGTGTGAATATTTACCTTAATATTCACACTTTTTTTAGTATTTGTTGGTATAGCGGCAGGGGAAATACATATCTTGCGAAAGTTTCAGCTTTCTAGCTATTACGGTTTCTGAGATACAGCCTGGAGACAGACAGACAGCGGAGGCTTAGTAAAAGAGCCCCGTTTTTACCTTTTATGTACAGAACCCTAAAAAAGGCTTTAGATACTGAATAGAAAAAAATTTTTAGTATTTGTTGTTATAGCGGCACGGGAAATACATATTTTGTGAAAGTTTCAGCTTTCTAGCTATTTCGGTTTCTGAGATACAGCCTGGAGACAGACTGACAGGCAGTGGAAACTTAATAATAGGGTCCCGTTTTTACCTTTTAGATACGGAAACTTAAAAAGGCTTTAGACACTAAATAGACAAAAATGTGTTGAACAGCTGTTTCCGCAGTAAGATGTGTCAAAAAAGATGACACATTTTACTGACTGTGTAATTTTTTGGTAGCAACCTTGTCCTTACCTCAAGCATACCTTATTATGCATGCTCCACTCTTTTCTCAAGTCCACTTCAGCAGCAGTCAAAGGTCTCAGTAAACGCGATCTTGATATAATCTTAACAGGTTTTTTAAACACGGCTCCCAGGGAATCGGGAGATGCCATCTTCAGAACCGATCTCTGATGGAGCAATTTGCATAGTAATCACTACGTAAATGAAGGTTTGGGTGTTTGTTAAGCGAAACGCCAGTTGGGGAAATGGCTTAATGGATATAGGTCAGACGCGTGAAGTGTTAGATTAAAAGTTATGTAAAAAAAATAATAGATATTTCCGTGTAGAAAACGGTCACAATCTATTTTTTAAACATTACAATATTTAAAAAATAGATTGTTACACAACTCAATGCGCTATGGGAGCAAAAAGGCATATTTTGAAAAATATTAATTATGAAAATTATGATTTTCCGTTTTATAATCTTTACTTCAGTATTAAGAATCGTTTTATTTTTATATAAGTCGTTTAAAATTTGAAAATACTGTATTGTGCTTCTGCGAGTAATAAATATATTACGACAAATCAAATTTTTTGTAGATTTAACAGTTTATTGTATGAGTTTTATTAAAATAATAAATGTCAAGAACAATAAATGTTAAGACAGCCCGTTGTAGATTTTCATATTACCTAGAATAGTTAGAGTTAATTATTTCGATATCGATAATTATTAATTTTATATAGATTTATTTCGTGATAAATCCACTGCTGTAGGTCAGGCGCTTCTTCCAAATTTGTATGGCACAGTTAAACTCGGTACCATAGCTCCGTGAAGCGATAAACATACAGTAGAGCGTACGGCCGCCTTGCGTCGCCAAAGACCGAGATTTTGATGAAATAATCCATCGAGAGGAAAACATAGCATTGTGGTTAAGCATTTTCTAGTGTTTGCCTGACTAGCAACCACTCTTAAGTTGTAAATCTTCACCAAGCACCAAACGGTGTGGATATTAGTATTTTTATATCAGTTTCAGATAAAGAACAGGTCTAATACTAGTGCTATCAGAATTACTAAGTAATAAAAATATATTGTTCTTTGTAAACTATTATCGTAAGGCATATTATATATTGCACAAACAAACGGTCACACTTACTCGAGGCTCGTCCCCGATGATGACGCTCGTAATGTGTCAAAACCCGTTGGACGTATTTCTAACGTTCTTTAAGTAAGTGTGATCGTTTGTTCGAGGAATAATAAAAATATTTTTTTTGGCGGTAACCACTGCTGGGTATAGGCCTACTTTCTTCTCTTTTATGCCAGGATAATTATACGATCTTAGGATCTATGGTTCTAGAGCCTATGCTGAGAATGTACCTCAGTTTGTTTTAAGTTTATCCCAATCGCTTAATCAAAAACAAACACAAACTTTCACTCTTATAGCATGAGTGTGATAGGAGCTTGTTACACGCTATTTTATTTGAGCCTTTTATTAAAATTTGAATCGAGTTGTTGTAGCAATAAACAAGGTTATGGCGTTTTTATGGATAATGCTTGGTTTCTTATCGGTGTTGCTTGTGAACGTAAGTTCTTTGAAGGATTTTATTTTATTTGTGTTTGGTTTCGTAAAATATAATATTATGTTTTTAGTTATTAATATTTTATTTAAGATTAATTAAAAAATAAAAGTTTTTTATACGGTGCAACTAGATTTTTGATCGGCAGTCAAACCAACTAGTGACAATCTCACCTAAGATAGACCATTCTTAGTCTGAAATAACAAGCCCTCAGGTGGTTGCCGGATCACTTTGAACTTTGGTAGATGCTTGGCGACGGATTTTTTTCACTTAAAGGTGAATAATCACCGAGCCAGGCGAGCAGTAGAAAATGTTTGAACTTCGAATATTCTTTTCTGTCCCCACGATGTAACAAATAAAAGCATTTTCATCATGAAAAATAACATAGCGTAGTTATCGTAAGCGGCAGCTTTCTTTAGAGCTAGCTATCCCAAACTAGGCAGGCTGTACCTTAGGCCATAGTGTTGCTGACTCTCTGGTTAAACCCCCAGCTGGTCACCTAGCTGTCTGGAGTAAAAAAAAATCTTTTCCCCATTTCATAGTTCATAGTTCATTTATTCATAATAAAAATATTACATGTCAGAATTATTATATAATACGAGTAATACACTCTAACTACTAAAATATTGCATCTTATTTTTAATAATAATAATTAATAAATAATATAGTGAAAAGTAACACAATAAAAAAAATGGTTGCCTGTAAAGTCGGTTTTACGGGCGAAGATTTTACGTGACAACGTCTGCCGCGCGCGCAGCACGCGACCGATCATAGTTAAGTGGGAGAGAGACGCAAGGCATTCGGCGGGCCTCTCTCTCGTTCGGTGACTCATCGTAACGTTACCGGGCGTTACACTTTTTCATAAGTGACTCCCAGCCGCAACCTAATTTAAGACGTTGTCACGTCAAAATGTCAATTTGTAGGATATACAATTAAGGTCAATAAATTATTTAATACTAGGTATAAATTCGTCAAATGAATAAAACGCTCGATTAAGGAGCCACCGTTTCAATTTCATATTCTCAGGGTGATGAAGGTAAATTCCGTAAAGCGAGCGTCGTGCTACTCCCACCCCTGGTCATGAGGTACCAGGAACTGTACGACGACTCCTTGGAAACGCCTGTACCTGGCCGCAGAGAGAACACCGAGGAAGAAACCGTTCTGAACAGCATCGATGTGCCAACTTTTATACAAGTACAGGAGAATTCAGTCATCTAATTTCTTGTAAAAGATAAAAGATAAACAGATAAACAATTTTATTGGTAACATATTTCATTTACAAGCCAAAAATATATATTAAATGTCATAATTAAATAAAATGTACACAGTGTAAGCAAAAAAAAAATACATTTATAATGTCAATATAATTACATACCTATCTAATAATGCATCTATTTTTCTGGTACAGTAGCGAAAGCTTTTTATTTGGCTACTAAAAAATTCGTCAATTGAGTAAAAAGTACTCTGAACGAGCCAGCTTTTCAACTTACTCTTAAAGATAAGGATACATTTATTGTGGTTTAAAAAAAAAGGGTGTACATAGGGTTTGTTATCTACATACCTAATATTTTCATTACAAGCATGTTGTAGGATACTACGCCCTGCTATATGAACCTGCATTAAGGCAATAGGAAATCCCAATCTAATGAAGAAACATCAAACCGAAATGAATTAAAAATCTGTTATAAAAACAATAACTCATATTATAAAATAGGCAGCTTATAAATAATAAGTTTTATCAATAGTGTAAATAGGTTTAAAACCACGAGAGAATTCAGTTCTTCCGTTTTTCCTCATTCTTTAATTACCGCACTGACCTCAGGGACCGTTTGGACGCTTAATGATATTTTTGCTCAGTAATAGCCTATTAACAGAAACTTAAGACATCTAAAGAACTTCGCTACATTAATTGCTTATTTTTATGCTTTTTTTATTGTCGTTTTCAGAATAATTAGAATTCTAAAGCTTCGATTAGTTCATTTTTCTTTTCAGTCGTAAATGTTGGTCACGAAAGTATTTTGTCTATCACACTAATATGTATTTTAAACTATCTGCGCCCCCAGTGCTACCCGCGTTTATCCGGACAAAAGAAGTTAATCCGGTATAAAAACACGAAATACTTAAAAAATACTTGGATTAAACCTAGATATAACCCATCTACATAGTAATTCTCTTTAAAATCGATCCAGCTGTTGGATTTTGAAGGAGTAAATACAAGTCAAAATTGATTTCAAGATAAAAAGTAGCCAATGTGTTATTCCAAGGTCCGACGTTGAAAAAATTTGGTGTAGCTACACCAAATTTTTTTTCAACGTTTTCAGTTCAGCCTTTTGAGCGTGAAGAAATAACAAACATACTCACAAATTTTCGCATTTATAATATTATTGGGATTAAACGAAATTGGCACAGTACTTGTAAATTGGAGTATTCTTAAAATTTTACTTGTTTACTCAATTCATATATTTATTTACACAGGAATATATAATAAAAGTCACTTAAAATGAAAATCTTATAATATATATTATATGAATTTATAACACACTCATTTATAACATCTCCAAAAAATACTAGAAACAATAGACGGCTGTTAGTCTTAGTCTTAGCAGTCGTCAAGCCAAGTCAGAGGCCTTCTGGCGGCTTGAAAACTCTTGACACCAGAGCTTGGTCACTTAGCTCATATGAAAAAAAAATGTACAACACACTTATAACATCTCCAAAAAGACTAGAATCAGCTATCACGTCCAACCAGTGCGAGCTGCGAGCATGACTTTCAGGCAAATTCCCTTCAAATTCCTGAGACATGTTTAGGCAAACGACCCCTTTGCATAATGTAAGGGTCGCATACATCAACCCTTTTTGCACGGATAGCAATCCGCATATCATAATTGGAGCGTGAAACATGGTTTTCGAGGCTCGACCGAACTCAGCGACGTCTTTAGATTAGGTAAACCAAGGTTAGACTCGCCAGACCTGATTTGACCAGCATGATAAAAGATACGGGTCTAGGATAAATGAGATTGATAGATAGATAGATAAACACTTTATTAAAACACATACTAAAAATAATTACAGAAACAAAAAAAGGTATTTAAAAACTAGAGCCTTAATTGCCGACCTTATCGCTAAAAGCGATTGATTGATTTGATTTGATTTAAAAAGTTATTTATTTACATACGTTAAATATTATACTATGTAAATACATAATATTAAAATATAAAACATAAACTTACTAAAAAACTTTATCTTTCTACTCTACATAGCTGAAAAACGGGGCCTTCTCTCACGAGGAGAGAGTTTTAGGCCATAATCCACCATGCTGGCCAGGTGCGGGTTGGCGGGTGACACACGTCTTCGGATATTGTGGTCCTCAAATATGTCGGTTTTCTCACGATGTTTTCCTTCACCGTAAAGCGAGTGCAACTCCACACATAACTTGAAAAACAAGTAATTGGTGTAGGGCCGGAATCGAACCAGGGGACGTCTGATTGAAAAGCAGACGTTATTACCACCGAGCCACACTCGCTTTCGACAATTGGGAGCTATGTGTATGAAAATAGACTTGTTTTAAATAATGAACTTATATGAAAATAGATGATTTTTATTTGTATTTTTTATATAATTTCCTATATCCCGACACTTAAGAAAGGTCTCCCTTGATTTTTTTATATTTAAATCTCAACCTATTCACTCTCGATTTGAAGATCTCAGGATGGTACTTCTCAGGAAACAGAGCCTCAGGCAGAGAATCCCAAAGCTTCGCAGTCCTCACTATGAATGTTGAGGCGAAGCGCTTAGGCGAATCTTCGGACTTTTTTTTACAGTGTAGCGGTGTCTCTTTCCCGTGGCCCTGATTGTTCTATAGTGGAACAAAGATGGGAGTATTAATAGTCCCAATTGTTTTTTTTATGAGTAAAAGTATCCAACACTCTCCGTGCAATAGTGGGTGAACTGGTCATGTCCTTATTTACCTTCAGCCATATTATAAAGATTGAAATAAAATATTGCAAATAGTTCTTTAAACTGTTTATTAAGATCAACATACTCGTAGTACTCGTCTATTTGAAGACATCTTTGCAACTTACATAATATTATTTTAATCGTATTTTAAAATATCACTTAAAACTTGCTTTAATAAAGAAAATATTTAAAAGTTTCCTCTTGCTCTTACTTAAGGCTGGATGACACTGAGCTAGCGTACGAGAGTTTTTAATCGCATATTCTAAAGCAGATTGTAAAGAAGCTCAATAAATCTTAAGCCTCTATGATAATGGGCTAGTTTATACTGTGAAATTAAATGAAATAATTTTATTTGCGTAGACAAAGGTAATATATAAACATGAGAAATATTAAGAAGTGTCCCTTGTAGGCTACCGCATATGCGGTGTGCAAAATGTCAATTAATTTATAGATTTATAATTAAATTTCTTAATATGATTTAAAGCTAGGCAATAATATTTAAAAGTAGTGTCAAAAGGTTATTACCGATTAAGTATACAATATCGAAAAATGACAATAATAATAATAATAAGATGTCAAGATTAGTCGACTAATCCAGTGTGATCCAGGCTTTAGGAAGGAAATAAGAGAAAATTATCTTTTGAATGTTTTCATTACTAAAGCTGGGTATACACTTTTTTATTGCAACCTAAAATTACTTGAAGCAATTAGTCGAATTTATGTATTAGATTTATTTACAGAGTTTTAAAATTTTAAACGAAATTTATAAAGTTTTAAAATTTTAAACGAAATTTTGGAAAATGCGGCTACGCCGAAGTAATAATAATTTCTTGTAAATTTAACACGTAATTAAAACAACTGTACAGATTATTCATAGAATTTTTATACATACAAACATAGTTACTAAAGAATTTCTTGACTAATGCAAAACAAAAAAAAAGAAATTTTAGTTCTACTGATTTGGGAAATTTCCAGTAAAAAAACGATTCTCTGGTTTTTGCCAAAGTAAAAATTTTTGTATGGAACACACGATTTTTTTTTGATAAATTTCCAAAAGTTATAAAGAAAATAATCTTTCTAGATAATTATATTTAAGCTACCCTTAAGAGATTTGCATTAGTTACTAGCGTTCATTTTATGGAAATAAGTTCATTATACTTTAACGAACAAAAATAAATAATTAAATAGTTACTATTTACATATTTGGAAAACATTAAAATCTAAAATTAAAATATAATCTACGTCAACTACTTTATACTTATTTACAGGTTCATTTATTTACACTTAATTTAAGTAAGTTCACTAAAATGTCTTTCTTGGAAAAGTGAATTTCTTATATTTACATTTTATAAGAATTGAAAAAAAAAGATTCCAATACATAGCTTTTTTATATACATATACAAACATAAATATTTAAACCGTAACCGTAACCTTGGTTGTTGTATCAAGTAACGTACATATTTTTTTTATTCACCAGTAAAAATATAGAACATAAAATCAGCAAAATGCGTAATTCCACTATAACAAAAACTAGCTAAGCGCAAGTTAAATTCGCGCACAAAAGGTCCAGTACCATTATGGTAAAAAAACAGCAAAATATAACATGTGATTTACCAATTGTTTTTTTCTAATTTAGTATTGGTTTTTATAGCGGTATCAGAAATACGTCATCTGTAACTTTTAACTGTCGATCTATCATGGAAAATCAATAAAAAAACAAACAGCCTGATAACAGATAGTTAAGTTTTAATAAGAACCTTAAAAATATAAAATAATAAATTCAACTATATCATTCAACATATATCATAAATGCATTGAACAAAACTTAAACTTAACAATATCTCAAAAGACAACAGGCCGTTCGTTATTCATCCCTTTTAAAAAAAAGTTAAAACTATGCTCCGAAACTTGATACTCGAATGAACTTCATTGAACGAAGACTTTAACTTCGAACCAACTTCAAAAACAACTTTAAAAATGCAATCCCTTGCAAAGTTGATGTTAATGCGATGGCGACTTGAAAAATTCCCTCAAGAAAGTTAAGTTACCGCAAATTCTCCACTGTACGATTAACTAACTTTACTTTTCTACTTGGTAGCATGGTTTAAAATATTCAAGTTAAAACGGAAATTTTCGGAACGAAGGTTTAATTATTGTTTTTAAAGGAACCAGATTTTAACATAGTAACTTTACTAAAATAACATGTAAGGCAAGGAATTGCTAATAAAAGCAGCAAAAAAGACCACAAAACATTTAATAACAAAATTCCAACGCGTAATTCAAAACAACTTACTACACAGTCTAGTACAAAGTTTAAATTTACTGGCATTAACTAAATACACAATAAAATTCAAACTCATCAAAAAAATATGAGAATAAAATACTGCTAAGAACGAAATCGCATAACAAGTCGTTCATAAATAAAATTTTAACATTTTTCATAACCAACCATCAAAATTACTGTTAAAAAAATTCACCCAACGCACATTCTCGCCCGCAACCACTCCAGTTGATATGCATTTTGAAACTATTAACGTTATACTAAGAATCACAGTAAGGACTAGCATTTATACGTCTATTAAAACTTTAATAAGTACAGTCTTACAGCACAATACTTACAGTGTAAATAGGAAAGAAGCACTAGTTTAGATTTTCGTACAACTCCAAAAAAATGCCCCGTTAGCACTCAGAAATGTTTGTGAAACAGTAATACTGGCAGTAAGAAAGTAGATTATTTCACAGTTATTTTAAAATAATATACATTTTATCATGGTAATGTCATCAAAATTATAAACTATTTATTTACAGACAATACATTGACAAAACAGTCACAATATAGAATGGGTAAAATAACAAGTTCTAATAAAATAAAAATGACGAGGTGCTTTTACGTGATTCGTATAAATGATTACCTATGATATATGAGATAATATATCATATCAGATGACTGTTTAGAAAAAATAAATGCAATACTAACAACAATTTCGAAATGCTAGCGAGAGCAAAATTCTGACACATCATCGGCATCCCGATCCACTATTAACGAGTCTTTTACTCATACATATACAATAGCATTTGTCTCCTTATTTATAAAGCTTACTTACACAGTAACTTCTTCCGTGAACCGACTTTTATCATCCAGGTTGATCACTATAGCGTGAGTCCGGGCGTGTCCCGATCTCACTCCTCGCACCGTCTCCGTACTACCGCTAGATTTCACTTCACTTTTATCACTTTTAATACCATTCTTAATTGTTTCTGGCGGTCGAATGTCACTACAGTTCGCTTCTCCAGAGATTTTGAACACACCATTTTGTTTGTCGTCTGTTTCTTCTTTCTTTTTGGGCGAGTCTGTTGTGACGTCAGTGTGGCTTTGCTCTGCCTCGACGCTTTTGGATGCGCTGAAAGGTTTGTGTTTGTAAGCGGGTGGTGCTTCGAAGGGGAGGTCGCGACCACTGCTGCTGGATTCTTCAGCCGGCGTGACGGTGCACATTAGCCTGTCGGCGACTGCGCTGAAGACAGTGTTGAGTTTGAGAGGCGCGGAGTCAGGGGCGGCAGGTTTCCGGTCGAGGACTGTAGCTGCGTCCTGCATGGCGCAAATTCGACGAGTGATGGTGGTACCGGCGCCGCATCGCTCGCGCAGCTTGTCCAGCTGGTTGCAGATCTTGCGGAACTCCTCCTAGAGAATAAATAAGTAATTTTACGTGTTAGATCGCGTATTCAGGTTTATGTGGTCAAATTCTAGCTTGGAAATATCTTGTTGTTGCTATTATTGGACCATCTTTTGAACGAATTTTGACTAGAGAATTTGGTATTATATTAATTATCAGCCTGTTTTCACACTTCTTATAGTGTATTTTCCAGCAAGCCTCCACCAGTTATTTCCAGCAAAAAATAGTAACTATTAATTATGCACGTATGTAGAATATATGGAAGCGTGGTATGAGCATGTGATGCGGATAGAGGAGATGCATGTTATTAGTATATGTATGGAAATGGAAGTGCAAGGAAGAAGGTCAAGAAGATGACCGAAGAAGATATGGAAAGAGAGTGTGAATGAAGACATAACAGAAAAAGGAGTGAGTGTAGAGATGACGGTTGATAAAAGAGAGTGGAAAAGGAAAATTTGCTGTTCTGACCCCATCTAGTAGGATAAGGCAAGGAAGAAGAAGAAGGTAATATATTTAAATCTAGGTACCTCCAACTCTCTCTCGGTCATGTTGTCACAGAACCGAGCACTCCTATTAGTGGTCATGGTGTATGTAGACTCGGCAGGTCGTGAGCGGAACTTTCCTGTTTTATCGCGCTCTTCCTTCCCATGGCCGCGGTACACCATATAAGCCTGGAACCAATTATGATATGTTAGAATTGTTACCATTAAGATTGATTGTGTTTAGAACAGAGCTTGTACTATGATTAAAGTGAGTAGAGTAAGAGTAAAATGAGTAGAGTATGTATGAGGGTCTGAAATGTCATTTTCAAGGCTAGGTTGGTCCGGTATCAGAAAGTACAATACAAATAATATAATATTTAAAGGTTAGGATTGACCAGGAATTAATTTGTAAAAAAGAGATATTGTCACCTAAGTACCATGTAGTAGATAATGTGGCTCTTGAAATGAATGCAGAAAAAGCATTAGTCTTTGTCTTAATTTTTACACACTTTCAAACTTAGTCCGCTAAGTCCACTGTGGCGCTAAATCCAGTTTGGGCGCTATTCCAAATGCGACCATTAAGTGCAGAGACACTGGCTTATTGGCGCTTGAGTGGCGTTACACATTGGCAGCTTTGCGGAAACTTATGTGAACTCTATTTCACACCTAAAGAGGAGAGTTTTTAGAGTTCCACACCTAAAAGGTAAAAACGGGACACCTTTTACTAAGCCTTCGATGTCTGTCTGTTTATCACCAGGCAATTTTGTGCATGTTCACTTATCCCAACACCGCCCGCATGGACCGTTGCTTAACTTCGATGATCGCGTCAGATCGCCTTAGCTAGCCGAGCTACAGGCACTACGCAGTACGCCAGTAAGTCTCAAAGTGAATTTGCTAATTATGGTTAGTATCAAAATAACGAGCTGGCTTACGAAGATTAGCCTCAGAATAGCTAGCTTACCAAATATTTAGATAGGCTTAGGTATTGCTAATCTAGACGGAGCAAACACTAGAAGTTAATTGGCAGTTAGTAATCCCAGCTGTAAACTAAAATAAGGGTTAGAATGTAACTTTACTCAAAGTTGCGTCACATCAGTGGCTAGAAAATATAGGAGAAACAATGATAAGGTTCCACTAGATGTCGCATAGTTCTACCTCAATTCCGAAAAAAGTAAATGATTTATCACTAAATCTGCCCGCGCAGTGTGATAAGGGTAAAAATGTGACTTTACTCAAAATTGTGACTTGACTCAAAAACTGAAACTGAACTGACTTTACTCAAAAACATCAGTGGGTAGAAAATATAGGAGAAACAATGATAATATCCCATTAGATGGTGCAAAGTTTTACCTCTATTCCGAAAAAAGTAAATGATTTATAACTAAATCTTTCCGCGCAATGTGATAAGGATAAGAATGTAACTTTACTAAAAGTTGCGTCACATCAGTGGGTAGAAAATATAGGAGAAAGAAAGGTCTCACTAGATGGCGCATAGTTCTACCTCTATTCCGAAACTAATAAATGATTTATCACTAAATCTGCCCGTGCAGTGTGATAAGGGTAAGAATGTAACTTTACTCAAAGAACAATAAAAGAAAACATAATTTACCTTGCTCCCGAAGATGAAGCAGAGCAGTAGGGTAACCGTCAGTTGCGTGTGACAGAAGAATATTATATACAGCAAGTCCGGGTTAGCCGGCGATTGGAGAAATAACCTGAAAAATACAATATAATTAAAATAATTATAAGTTAAGTGCATTGTTTGTAAAAATGGCAAAAAAAAACAGTTTGACGTAAGGGGGGCTCCTTAAATATTGTTTTTGACGTGACAACGTCTTAAATTAGGTTGCGGCTGGGAGTCACTTATGAAAAAGTGTAACGCCCGGTAACGTTACGATGAGTCACCGAACGAGAGAGAGGCCCGCCGAATGCCTTGCGTCTCTCTCCCACTCAACTATGATCGGTCTGCCGCGCGCGCAGCACGCGGCAGACGTTGTCACGTAAAATCTTCGCCCGTAAAACCGACTTTACAGACAACCATTTTTTTATTATATTTTTAGATATTATACTGTTTTAGCGACGTTTGACGACTTCGTTAATAATGTAATGCCAACCAAAGCGTCCCGAGTTTGACTCCTGGCACGGCCAACATCTTTGTGACGAAATTTTGATGTTAGAATAGTTTTTCTGTCGGTCTCGGTGTTAATTATATTGTATTGATATAAAATATTTTGTTTATGTAGTACATATATCACTTATGTTACCAACCATAATACAAACTAGAAATGGTTCAGTATGGGGTTAACCAGCAATGTGAAATGTGTCCTAATATTTATTTATTACTAATATAGCGGCAACAGAAAAAAAAAACACTTGTGAAAATGACATGGAATTTTTTGGTCCCATACCAAGTTTTGTTTTGGTTTTAATTACTGTACGAATATCATAAGGCGATTAGCTAAAATCCAGGTGTATATTTTATATGGTTTATGTTTGAATACATTTATAATATATTATTTATATCTTTAATAATATTATTGCAGATAGATAGATAGTTACGTCGGTCGACTCAACAAATAACACTTGTCAGCGCCCCATATTCCCATAAGTGCTCCGGACGCCCAATGCTGACTCAATAAACATAGAGATAAGAACACCGCTGCACGGTGGCCTGTTAATTAAGGTTCTAGAATTAAGTTAGTCTTAGACATACTCTTGTAGATTAAACATCTTAAAATTCATAATTTTGTATTTTTAAAACATCCTTCGGCTCCTGCACAACTTAACTGGCGCAGCCGGTAGGATTTCCGCGTCGCGAAAACCTTAAAATCAGTGCCGCGCGACGTACGTTTTCACGCGTTTTACGGAAATCCACGAACCAAATAAATTTGTTGAGTGCACTCGAACTGTGGGTGCAAGTGCTGCGTTTCGAAGGACAACGTCTAAGACTCAACGAGGGACATGGACAGTCTGTGAGTAGACCCAAATCGCTATTCCTAGTCTTATTCCATTCCTATTCACTATTTTAGCTATATGTGTCTAGAAATCAGATAGCTATTTCCAAAAATCGAAGTGCGTTCTGTGATTTCTTTTAAACGAGTTTAGTGTATTACAAAATATTAAAAGATAAGTTTTAAGCGTGTTAAATATATACCTAAATAAATATAGATAAAATAAGATAAATTAATTAAGTAATCGGTAATATTAAGAAATAAATATGGAAGGCATAGTGCCAGTACCCCGCGATTTTGCTAACGTCATCCCCAAATTTGACGGTGACGAAAAACTACTTAGTTTATTTATTAGAAAGAGCGAGTATTTAATAAACTGCTGTAGAATAGAAGGAAATGCGCAACAAGACTTGTACGTTTTCCATCTTATAACATCGAGATTGTCAGGTAGAGCAGCCGCTCTTATTAGCGAACGGCAAGATTTAGACACTTGGCCTGAGTTGAGAAAGGCATTTGAACAACATTTCGGCGATCCTCGTTCAGAAGACTGTATCGCAATTGAATTAGAGACATTAAAAATTAATAATGGCGAGTCATATCTGGACTTCTGCAATAGAATTCAACACGTAAAAAGCACATTGATTGCCAAAGTAAATTTGATCAAAGACGTAAATTTACGTCGTAGCAAAATTACAATATATGACAACATGTCAATGAATGTGTTTTTATACAACCTGCCAGAGGAGTTGCTTCGCATTGTGCGCCTTAAGGGCTCTAGTTCATTGGAGGGTGCCTTAAGCATAGTGCTCGAAGAGGTAAACTTCATGTACCAATATAATTCAAAAAATAAAATGCTTAGATCGCAAAATCAACCCAAGGCTCAAACCACATACCAGAATCCATTCATAGATAAATTTGGTATGAAACCTTTCTTCACTTCAAACCAACAACCTCAGCAAAACTTTAAATTTGGAATCCCCCAAAACAGCCCCGGTACTTCAAATCAACCCCAACCTCAAGGGAATTTTAAATTTGGTATACCACCCGCGAAACAAATAAACTTACCCGTTACACAACCCCAAGCAGGATATAGGCCGCAATTAGGTTATCGACCACCATTTAACCAAGGGCAACAGCAATTTGGTTATAAGCCTACGTTTAACCAAAGTTCACCCCAATTTGGCTATCGCCCTCAGCTTAACCAAAATCCACCTCAGTTTGGCTATCGACCCCAATTCAACCAAGGCCAACAACAGTTTGGCTATCGCCCGCCCTTTGCTCAGGCCCAGCAATTCGGCTACCGTCCCCCACAAAGATTAGCTCCCCAGCTATCTACTGATGTCAGCATGCGTACCGCTCCCGCGATGAAACCCCAAGGGTTTAAAATGAATGAACTATACAACCTGAACGAACCTGAAAATGATGACCTTACTTATATGTATGAAAACCCTGAAATGAACAATTACGATGACTATAACGACTTTGACCCTACTAACAACGCTGACATTCATGAAGCTAACGTCGGACATGATGACCAAGACCCAGTTATCCACAGCATTGAAAATTTTCACATCAGTGCCTCCAAAAACCTCCTGAAATAATACAGCTAAATTTTAACACACTGAAATTGCCACACGTAATAATACCTGAAATAAATTCCAAATTCATGATAGACACGGGAAGCTCAAGGTCATTCATCTCGCCCGAGAAGGCTAACGAATATTTTAACGATTTCAAACACTACGAACCGTTTGAAGTTATAAGCACCCACGCATCCAGCCGACATGATGAAGTAATAGTGATCCCGTTATTCCCAACATTTAATAGTACTGAAACGCATAAGTTCTACATATACGATGTGGATGGTTGTTATGACGGCCTTATTGGCAGCGATCTACTAAAACAGTTGAACGCCAAAATTGACATGGAAAACCAAATTCTTTACACCCAATGGTCAGCCATTCCAATTATATACAACCCCAATAATGAGATAAAGATTGCCCCACGCTGTGAACAAAGAGTAAAATTACCGACTGACCTTCAAAACGGCGAGGCTATATTAAACTACAAATTATTTTGCGAAGGTGTTAGAATGCCAACTGCCTTAGTTACATGCAAGGACGGTTACGCGACAACGATTATACAAAATACCTTGGACACTGAAATGACCCTGACAGTGACGCGACCTTTTATAGCGACTAAATATAAAGGCGAAAAATGCGATTTATACAACTTGCATGACCGAAATAATATTGAGATTGACCAGATTTTAAAAGAAAATCTTAATAACCTGCGTTTAGACCACACGAACCCTGAAGAAAAAGACGCTATAAAAAAACTTTGCCATGAGTACAGAGACATCTTTTACACGGACAAACTACCCCTAACTTTCACTAACGATGTTAAGCATCACATCCGCACACGAAACGAAGACCCGATATTTATCAGACCCTATAGACAACCTCAAGTAGTAAATGACGAAATCAATAAACAAGTTAATAAAATGCTGGAAAATAACATTGTACAAGAATCACACTCTCCCTGGAGTGCCCCTGTGCACCTAGTGCCAAAGAAATTAGACGCTAGTAACGAAAGAAAATACCGACTTGTGATTGATTACCGCAAATTGAATGAAATTACCATAGATGACAAATACCCACTACCAAACATTACAGAACTCTTTGACAAACTAGGACGCAGTAGCTATTTCACAACCCTTGACCTAGCCAGCGGCTATCATCAGATAGAAGTTGCTGAAGAAGACAGACAGAAAACTGCCTTCAGTACAAACACAGGACATTACGAATTTTCACGTATGCCGTTTGGGCTGAAGACAGCACCCGCTACTTTCCAAAGAACAATTGATAATGTGCTTCGCGGCTTGCAGGGGATACACTGCCTGGTTTACCTGGACGATATAATTATTTATTCGCCCAGCTTGCAAGAACACCTAGCCAAATTACGAGCCGTTTTTGACAGACTACGACAAACCAATTTAAAAATCCAACTAGATAAGTCCGAATTTCTTAGAAAGGAGGTCTTATACTTAGGTCACACGATAACCAGCGAAGGTTTGAAACCCAACAGCGACAAAATCAAGGCCATACTTGAATACCCTTTACCCCGCAGTACGACTGAAATTAAAAGCTTCTTAGGCCTCATCGGATACTACCGAAAATTCATTAAGGACTTTGCAAAAATAACTCAACCAATGACAGCACGGTTGAAACAAAAGCGCTCAATGCCTATCGACGACGCTAAATATAAAGCGGCCTTCGAAAAATGCAAAGAGCTTTTAATAAATGCCCCTATATTGCAGTATCCCGACCCTGACAAACCCTATATTCTAACCACAGACGCTTCAGAATTCGCTCTTGGAGCAGTCCTCTCACAAGGCCCCATTGGAAATGATAAACCGGTTGCATACGCCAGCCGAACGCTAAACGATGCGGAAACGCGTTACAGCGTTACGGAAAAGGAACTGCTCGCGATAGTCTGGGCGGTTAAACATTTTCGCCCTTACCTCTATGGGAAGAAATTTACCATAGTAACTGACCATAAGCCGCTAGCCTGGCTAAACTCTCTGAAAGATACCAACAGTAGGTTAACACGCTGGAGATTAAGACTATCCGAATATGACTTTGACATAATATACAAAAAGGGTTCCCTAAATGCCAACGCGGACGCGTTATCGCGTATCCGAATTAACGCATTAGAGGAGGATAACGATAAAATGTCCACACAAGTAAACGTTGACCAAGATGAAATTAGGATCAGAGAAATAAGAAAAATAACACAAGAAATAAAAGAATTAGATGAATTACAAAAGCGTACTCTAGCACGACCGGATAACATAATAGACCTAGTTTCTAATGATGAGGAGGAAATAGTAATCTCAGATTCAGAAAACTCAGTTAAGCCCCGTTCACCCTACTCAATACCATGCCCTTCAAGTTCAACTTTAACAGCATCAGAAAAATCATCTAGTACAGAAACTGCTCATTCAGGACAAGACACCGAATCGAAAGGTATCCCGATTCTTCAGGAAGCCATAGACACAAAACCCAACCAAATTTTAGTTCACCCTTGGTCCATTGACAAATTAGTCGTTAAAAATATATCCCGGGACAAACAGAAAATTCTTGAAGTACATTTACCCTTGAACCGAACTGACCTTGTTAAGCAATTTCTTAAGGAGTATATAAGAAATAATACCAAATACTTCATTAACTTTGAAGAAGACGAGCATAGACGACAATTCGCACAAATGGTTATATATCTATTTAAAAGAGAATCAGTACAATTTTTCGAGTGTACCAAAAGGGTAGTATATGTGGAAGACGAATTAGAACAAAGGGAAATTGTTTCTAAATATCACACCGGCAAAACATGCCACCGCGGCATTAAAGAAACCCTACTTCACATAAAACGCACATACTTTTGGCGAAACATGGAACAAACCATTTCCAGCTTTATAAATTCATGCGAAACATGCAAACGTATGAAATACGATCGCAAACCGATCAAACCAAAATTAGAGCTAACACACACACAATCGAAACCACTAGAAGAAATTTTCATTGACCTCTTTACTATTGAAGGACGCTATTATTTGACAGTCATTGACGCATTTTCCAAACTTGGCCAAGCTCTTGAAATCCCAAATAGATCGACACCCGAAGTCGTGAGAGCCCTGATTAAATATTTCTCCCTATATGGCGTCCCCCGCAAAATAAGCTCAGATGCAGGTTCCGAATTTAATAATGCCCTCTTAAAGGAACTTTTAGCCCTTTACAAAGTAGACATTCACATAGCGACTCCTAACAACCCTAACTCTATGGGTCTCATAGAAAGATTTCATTCTTCCCTTATTGAAATCTACAGATTGGCTAAGTACGAACATAAACACACCGATGCCGCCACCGTAATGACATACTCGATCATGGCATATAATCACTCTATACACTCTACCACAGGTTTTACTCCATTCGAAGTTTTGCTAGGGCACACAGATTCCAGAAATGTATTTAATTTAGATTTCGAAAAACAGTACATGCAGCAACTAATCAAAGAACATGCAAAAAGAACAAAGTCTCTATACGACCACTTGGCAAAGCAAGCCATTGAACAAAAACAGAAGATAATAGACAAAAGAGGCGGAGAAACAGAAGTTAACGTAAAACCCGGTGATGTAGTATTTACTAAGGAAGTTAATAAAAGGAGTAGCAAGGACAAACCACGTTTCCAAAAAGCCGTAGTTACTGATGAGATTAGTAGAAATGTAGTTCCAATTCAAGTTAAAAATCGTAACACTAAAGTTCCATTAAAGAATGTGAAACGCCCTTCACAGGCACCTCCACATCCTCCTGGCAGTAGCCATGGTGACGCAACTGCAGGCCCTTCAACTTCAAGTACTTGACGGAAACCCTGGAATCCTGTTTATGAAAACTGGTACTGCTGTACTTAGTAGCGACAAATGGACAATCGCGAGAGTATTGGACATAGAACCCCTTGAAAAGGATTTAGAAGTTAACGTTAAGCGACTCTCTGATTTAGATAAGTTAATTAAGTTTAATAATTTTAATAAGAATTTTACAGATAAGTTTATAGATGTTAGAAGCCAAGTAGAGTATGTTAAAAACATAACCTTGAATAAATTTACCCAAATCTTCCCAAATATTCGGGTCAAACGAGGTCTCATCGACCCACTAGGTTCACTTATAAAAATGATAACCGGAAATTTGGATAATGACGATGCCATTAAATATGATAAATTAATAAACGATATAAAAACTAAACAAAATCAAAATAATAAAAAACTGACCTTGATTACCGAAATGGTGCAACTTTTGACCAACTCTACAGTTATATTAGATAAAAACCTCGATCAAATTAATAATAAAATAGTAATGATTGCAAAAGATCTCGAAGAGTTAGAATATTTAGGGATACAGTTCATAAACACGTATAATTTACTAATTCATAATTTTCAAGTTATCTACACATATTTGGACGAGATAGAGACTAGTTTATCGTTCAGTAGACTAGGAGTTTTACATCAATCTATAATAGAGCCAAACAAATTGTTACAACTGCTCGAAAGCATTAATAGTATAGAAAAAATAGTTTTTACGCCTAGCTTAGAAAACTTAGTTAAGATAGAGCAGGTTATAACGCTAAAAGCTTATTTGAAGAAACATCAACTCACTTACCTTTTGGAAATACCGCTGATAGAAAAGGACACATACATCTATTATAAATTGATCCCTATACCTGTACTATCCTGTAACTCCACCGTCGTCATAATACCCAAGTACCCTTACCTATTAGCGAAAGGGTTGAAGACCAGACTGTTCACTCATCCATGCCAAGAAGTCGACGAGTCCAGCTTCCTCTGCAGTGATGATGGCATGCTCCAGTACAGTCACGACCCATGCATCACTGACCTGATGACGTACGCCGAAAACGTAACCTCATGCATCCAGATTCCCGTAACTGTCGAGAAGACCAGAATCCAGCTTTTACAGCCAAATAGATGGATCCTGTATAGCAGAGACGAAGAGTTGCTTACAAGAACATGTGATGGTGAACTCTTCCACCATAAGATTAAAGGCACCTATATAATGACCTTAGACGATCCCTGCGAAGTGAAAATTCAAGACATCATACTGAAAAAGCGGCAAATGAATTTAGAAAATATAACATATCCTCAACTACCAATTCTGAATTTGCCTACACTCTCCTCGCCTGGCGAAAGGAAACCACCTGTAAATCTGGAAGGCGTGGACCTGGAAGACCTGAAATTGCTGTCGTTGGCGTTAAAGAAAACCGATACCGAAATCAGTGAAAGTGAAAAGCGTTTTATTGAAGTGCATAGAATAAGTGTTTGGACTCTTGGACTGTATTTTCTGATAATTGCAGTGCTCTGTTATCTGACCTATAAATATCATCCAGAATTATTGTCAAAAATGTGTTCTCGAGGTTCTCCCAAAAAGGAAAACCTCGAACTTGAGGAGGGAGGAGTTACGTCGGTCGACTCAACAAATAACACTTGTCAGCGCCCCATATTCCCATAAGTGCTCCGGACGCCCAATGCTGACTCAATAAACATAGAGATAAGAACACCGCTGCACGGTGGCCTGTTAATTAAGGTTCTAGAATTAAGTTAGTCTTAGACATACTCTTGTAGATTAAACATCTTAAAATTCATAATTTTGTATTTTTAAAACATCCTTCGGCTCCTGCACAACTTAACTAGATTAACTCTTTAGTAGGTACAAATTGTACAAGGTACAACAAATAAAAAGTAACAACACAAAAAGATTTACAACGTGCCACAAACGGCGGCCTTATCGCTAACAGCGATCTCTTCCAGGCAACCTTGATGATGGTAGGAGGATGGATGGAAAGGAGTTGAAAGGACGAGAAAAAAAGAGGGGTTGCACAATAAAGAATAGTAATACTTATAATTATGATGGAAGACTTAAATAAACAAGTAAATAACATTAGTCAGCCTAGTTAGAACATGTATTATACAAGTCTGGATATCTTATCGATGAAATTAGCATTGCTGATTCAGCGATCTACTTCTGTAAGTGGTTAGTCCGAGAGACAATGGTTTGATTAAGTGTTTGTTTGTAGCTGTACAAGTGTGTTATGTTCAAAAGCGTGTGTGGCTCGGTGGGAAAACGTCTGCTTTTGAAAACAATAAGATGGCCCCGGGTTCGATCCCAGTCAAACAAGTAATTGTAGTGGCACTACATCAATGATTTCAAGTAAAGCGTGGATTTTCGCTCGCTTTACGGTGAAGGAAACCGACATGTTTAAAAACCACCCGATAGTTTTATTTTTTGAAAAATAATAGTTTTTGAAATTATCTAGTAAAGATATTAAAGATTAATAGATAACCTAGCGATTTTCAAGGTGAGAGTGAACCGGTTCCTTCTAGGTAAGCGCGCTCCACCGTAGACCTCAATGTCACTTACCATCAGGTGAATTGTGGTCAAGCGCTGACCTATTTACAGTTAAAAAAAAAATATATTCAAAAACGAATCTAGTCAGTCATCTCCTAATCTAGAAATGTATGTAAATCGAAACATTACATTCTCAAAGCGTTCCTTAGAGATAAATTCCAATTAAGATAATAGACTGTATTATCTTCTGACCCTCAGAGGGAATTCCTCCAGAGCATTAATTATTTATACAACTTATTTATTATTATCGTTTGTTTCTCTAAAGAAGATTGAGTCTGGGATGTGGGTGTGAGCTTGGTGGAAAAAATAGAAGAAAATAACGGTGCCACTTCGATTGTTTTTTTTTTTTCAATTGTTCTTTGGCAATTTTGGTCATTTTTGGGGTTTTGGCCTCCTTGGTGTAAAGGTCGGACTATTTTGGTCATATTTGTGACCATGCCGGACTGCTAACCAGAGGTTCCAGGATGAACTAAATTTGTTGGCTGTCGGACTGGGTGTTAGTATGTATCGATATAAAGTATTTATGTATGTATAATTATGTAGTATACCGGATAGGGAATAGGCGAAAGTCATGTCGTATAGTGAGGTCAAGGATTTGGCCGAAGATAGAACTACCTGGAAAAAACTCCACGGACAAGAGCCCAGCTCTTAAATATTGAATGAATGTAGTATACCAGTTGTGTTAGAAATCAAACTCGAAATGGTTTAGTATGCGGCTAACCAGCCGTGTGTGAAAATGTATCATAATATTTATTTATTTAATAAAAACAAATTCAAACGAGCGTACCTCAGTAGGAAAAACGTCTACATTTCAATCAGACGGCCCATGATTTGATTCCAGCCCAACACCAATGTATAGTTTTTCAAGTTATTTGTTGACTTGCACTCGTTTCACGGTGAAGGATAACATCGTGAGGGAACCGACATGTTTGAGGACTGCAATATCCGAAGATGTGTGTCCAAATACAAATAGAAATCATTTATCGGTAACACCAAAGACAAATCAACTAATATAAGAATTTTGTAAGTCAAACAATACAATATTATCACAAAAGTATAAAATATGATGCAATGTCAATTTTCGAATGTTAATACTAAATAATATAATACTAGTCCTACATTAAAATTTGAACAGCGTGGGGTATATCTCGCTCTTCGTGGGAAGAGGACCCGAGTCATAGCAATGGGAACGTAACGTAGTGGTCTGCTCATGCTTATGCTATAATGCTGGCCATACACCATATTCCTTTCGTCCATTCGTCATGACGCTACCGATTGGATCAGTTAGAACGGGAGTGGATCGGCAATATGATGCTGATCCACTTACACACACGGTCGGTTCTAACTGATCCAATCGGTAGCGTAATGCCGAATGGACGATGGGAAGTATGATGTATGGCCAGCACTAAAGAGAATAATGATAACTCACATAGATATATTAAGGAAGACGGAGAGTAGGAACTCGTTGTAGATGGCCATGGAGATGAAGCGGCTCTCGTTGAACTCAGAGGGCGCCTTGCGGACCATGATGCACAGCCGGATACCCCACACCAGGAATATCACTTCCACTGGAATTATACACAAACGCTGATGATATCTTGGCCGATTTTGTTTCAACTCTTTTACCACAGTCAAGCTTAACATCAGGCTAGCTGCGGTCAAACGTAAGCCTATTCATCAATAAAAAAAAACTCTTTTACCAATTCAATTAATTTATTTTTTTCACATAGGAATATTTATAACAATAGTTATAAGACACTTGTAGAAAGTCAAAATCTAAATTACATTATACATAAAAATATGTATAAAAATATTTACATAAGTAAATATATAGATCACATTATTGCCATAATAAGATAAAATAGATCACATTATTGTCATATGTCACAAAAATTAATTACATTACAAATTTCCAATTCAATAAATTAAAAAAACAGTCAAAAATTACCAATAAAATAAACCTAGCATTAGTTGTAGGTACAAATTTCCACCATGTCCTCACGCCATGCTTTTGCATCTTTGAGTCAGTGTAAAGTTAAAAACAAATTTGTGGGGTCGCAATCCTTGAAAATTGGGGTTGAAATGATTTTTGCGATATATCTCTTAAACTATTTATTTGTCAAAAAAAAAATGTTGTCAATTTTTGTTGAAAAATAAATTCTCTACAACTTTGGTCTAGTAACTTTTTGTCGTAGAACTATAAATAAATAATTCAATCTGAAAATGGTTTAAGAAACTTAATTTTAGTTTCTGTTTTGAGATAGTTTTCATTTCTAATTTATTAGCAAATAAATAAATGAATGAATGAAAAAATAACATCTTTGTGCTTAACAAAATTTGTTGGCTGTGGGTCTGGGTGTTAAATATGTATGTATGTAAATGTAGTATATCAGTTGTGCTAGCCACCATAATACGAACAAGAAATGATTCAGTATGGGGCTCACCAGCCGTGTGTGAAATGTGTCCTATTTTTTTTTTATAAATAAACTAGCTGACCCGGCAAACGTTGTTTTGCCTCCCTTAGGGGTATGAAAAATAGATAGTGCAGCTTATATGACACGTTCGTAGATTTACCATAGCAGCGCCATCTCTTCTTCCTTGCCTTATCCCACTAGGTGGGGTCGGCACAGCAAATTTTCCTCTTCCACTCTCCTCTATCAGCCGTCATCTCTACACTCACTCCTTTCACTCTCATGTCCTCATTCACACACTCCATCCACGTTTTCTTTGGTCGGCCTCTTGCCCTTCTTCCTTGCACTTCCATTTACATACATCTCCTACTAACATGCATCTCCTCTCTACGCATCACATGCCCATACCACGCTAACCTCCCACTCTTCAGTTTCTCACTCACTGGTGCTACTTTCAAACTTCCTCTAATATACTCATTCCTTATTTTGTCCATTTTTGTCACTCCACACATCCATCTCAACATTCGCATCTCAGCCGCATGCACTCCTCTTACATGCCCTACTCTTGTTCCCCAACACTCAGATCCATACAATACGACAGGTCTAATGATCGTCTTGTAAATTTTCCCCTTAAGTTTAAGGGGCATATTTCGATCGCACGTCGTTCCTGAGACCTGTCGCCATTTCATCCACCCAGCGTTTATTCGGTTCGCTACGTCACGGCCAATATCGCCGTCGTTTTGGAGAATAGAGCCGAGATACTTGAAGTCAGAGCAGACTGGCAGGGATACACCATCTAAGGCAATTGGTGTGAAATCTGAAGATCCGCCAAAATCACAAAACATGTGTTCTGTTTTCGTTCGACTGATCTTCAGACCCACATTCTCCAATCTTCCCTGCCATTGCTCCAATCTCCTCTGTACCTCATGCCCTTCCTCTCCAACGAGTACAATGTCGTCGGCAAACAGCATACACCAAGGCGCCTGCTCCTGTATGTCCGATGTTAAGGCATCCATTATCAAGATGAACAGGTAGGGGCTTAACGCAGACCCTTGGTGCAAGCCTACAGCCACATTGAACTCGTTGGTTTCGCCAGCTGCGGAGCGTACATAAGTACTGGCTCGACCGTACATTGCCCGAACAAGCCGCTGGTATTTCCCTGGCACTCCTTTCACATTCATACTCCACCACAGAACCTCGCGGGGCACCCTATCGTACGCTTTCTCTAGGTCAACGAACACCATGTGCAAGTTTTTGTGTGCACTGCGGTACTTTTCGCATAATTGGCGAAGTGCAAAAATGGCATCCGTTGTACTGCGTCCCGGCATAAACCCAAACTGGTTCTGTGATACCTCACTTACCTCTCTCAATCGTCTCGCTATGACTTTCTCCCACGCTTTCATACTATGTGACATGAGCTTTATTCCCCTGTAATTGTTGCATACCTGTACATCACCCTTGTTTTTGAAAACAGGTACGAGTGAGCTTTTGCACCACTCGTCAGGTATGACCTCTTCTTGCAACAATTTATTGAAGAATAAAGTCAGCCACGTCCATCCATCCGCTTTCAAAAACTTCCACACCTCTATTGAAATCCCATCTGGTCCAGTAGATTTTCCATTCTTCATACTGTACCGCCTTTCTTACTTCTTCCATACTTACTTCCCTTACTACACCAGTGTTAGTTGGCACACTTTGTAAGTCACCACTCCAGTCATTCTCTTCATTCATCAATCTTTCAAAGTATCCCTTCCATCTCTCTTTTATTTCTCCATTCTTAGTTAAGACTCTCCCAGAACTATCTTTCACGCATTTGATGTGGCTAACATCTCTTCCATCCTTCTCTCTTGCCTTTGCTATTTTGTACAGCTTTTTTTTTTATTTTGTCCCTCAGGGCTTTCCAGTGTGTTGTACAAAACATAGCAGCGCCATCTATTGATTACTTACTCAACCCAGTCGAAAGGTATCGACATCTGTTAGAATCATTTGTAGTTAACAGATAATTGTGACTGTCAAATAATAACAGACAATAATTAGCAATAAATTAAAATTGCGACTATAATTTGAGATTCAAACTATCCTATCTCTCAAGTTGGATCGAACTGCACATGGTGTGCGAATTTTATTATAATCGGTTAAGTGGTTTAGGAGTCCATTGAGGACAAACATTGTGACACGAGATTTATATATATATATTAAGATTAAGATAAGATAATTAGCAGTGTGTAACTCACGCGTGGTAAAGGAGTGGTCCCACCAGTCGGTGTTGCACAGGTATGCCTTGAGGTCGTCCTTGGTGCGGCCCACGATGACAGCAGGGGGCGCCACCAGCGTGCGGATGGCGAGCAGCACGCACGCGACCCCCACGATGATGCCGATGCGCCGGAGCAGGTACATGTCCGAGATCTTCACCGCCTTGGCCGAGCGCACTTGGAAGATCACGGATATCCTGGTAAAGACGAGGGAGGAATCAATTTACAATTCATAGAAATCATAGAACGTTATTAATTTTATCGCGTTATACTAGGCACGTTAAATTTACAATTCATAGAAATCATATATAAGAACTTTATTAACCTTATTGCGTTATACTAGGTTCGTTAAATTTATAATTCATAGAAATCATATAGAACTTTTTCAACCCTATTGCGTTATACTAGGCACGTTAAATTTACAATTCATAGAAATCATATAGAACTTTATTAACCCTATTGCGTTATACTAGGCACGTTAAATTTACAATTCATAGAAATCATATAGAACTTTATTAACCTTATTGCGTTATACTAGGCACGTTCAATTTACAATTCATAGAAATCATAATATAGAACTTTATTAACCTTATTGCATTATACTAGGCACGTTAAATTTACAATTCATAGAAATCATATAGGACTTTAGTAACCTTATTGCGTTATACTAGGTTCGTTAAATTTACAATTCATAGAAATCATATAGAACTTTATTAACCTTGTTGCGTTATACTAGGCACGTCAAGTTATCAAAATATAATATATTCATCAATAATTAATTAATTAGCCTAAGGATGTGTCCTAATAATATAGCAAAAAAATTAATTCAAACATAATTTATGTCACTTTATAATCCGTCATGCAAGTAAGTTAATTCATGCGTTCAATTAAGTTTCGGCCACCTCTTTGAGATCGAGGGGCTTTAAACTAGGCATACTCCCTCTGCCTTGGGCCATAGTGTCGCAGACTCCAGATTTTATGGAACATGCTGGTCAAATATAGTCTAGAAATTGAACAATTAAAACTTATTTGAAATAAAAGATCTATTTCGAAAATATATATCGTGTTATGTAATGCAAAAATACATATTAGTAAATTCCTATAGCAAACGCAATATCTAAAAAAAATTAACAGTAAATAAATAACTTTTTCATAATCAGTCAAGAAATAACAGAATTCTGACGTACTCAAACGAAAAACCAAACTTTCATTAAATTGTGGATCTCCTCATTCTTTGAAGCCTTTAATAAAATCTACCAAGGTTTAATTTTAGAACACCTACCTGTTATATTCTAAAGCTAACCCGATAGTATCAGAAATCGTGCCCATCCATACTCGGGTAACCTTTCCGGTTAGATTAATGCTTTAATTAATTCTGATAGCAGCTTCAAACCCTTTATCGGGCGAGATCTACCGTACAGTGAAACCGCTTTATAATAAAGGGAAGTTAGTGAAAAGGTAACGGTTGGTGACCTCTGCCAATTGATAATATATCCTAATAATAAAATAAATGCGAAATTTTCTGAGTAAGAGATTAATAGTATGTAGGTTTGTTACTTTTTCACGCTGAAACGGTTGGGCTGAATTTGACGGAATTTGACGTGGCTTAGCTCCTGGCTGTTAGTCTTAGTACAGGTCGTTAAGCCAAATCAGAGGCCTTCGAGCGGCTTGAAAACTCTCGACACCAGAGTTTGGCCACTTAGCTCAAACAAAGAAGAAGAATACCAAAGTGTTGTTATTTCACGTATCCTCACATAGCAGTACTTGATAGTAAAGTACACGAAAGCCAAGTCAGAGGCCTAAAGGTGGCTTGAAAACTCTCGAAACCATAGCTTGGCCATTTAGGTCATACGAATAAGAAAAGAAAGAAAATATGAAGCCCTCACCTCCAAGTCTTGAGCATGAGAGCCCCGTACGTGAGACAGAATAAGAAGATATGAAGCCCTCACCTCCAGGTCTTGAGCATGAGAGCCCCGTTCGTGAGATAGAAGAAAAAGATATGAAGCCCTTACCTCCAAATTTTGAGCATGAGAGCCCCGTACGTGAGATAGAAGAAGAAGATATGAAGCCCTGACCTCCAAGTCTTGAGCATGAGAGCCCCGTTCGTGAGATAGAAGAAGAAGATATGAAGCCCTCACTTCCAAGTCTTGAGCATGAGAGCCCTGTTCGTGAGATAGAAGAAGAAGATATGAAGCCCTTACCTCCAAATTTTGAGCATGAGAGCCCCGTTCGTGAGATAGAAGAAGAAGATATGAAGCCCTGACCTCCAAGTCTTGAGCATGAGAACCCCGTTCGTGAGATAGAAGAAGAAGATATGAAGCCCTCACCTCCAAGTCTTGAGCATGAGAGCCCCGTTCGTGAGATAGAAGAAGAAGATATGAAGCCCTTACCTCCAAATTTTGAGCATGAGAGCCCCGTTCGTGAGATAGAAGAAGAAGATATGAAGCCCTGACCTCCAAGTCTTGAGCATGAGAGCCCCGTTCGTGAGATAGAAGAAGAAGATATGAAGCCCTCACCTCCAAGTCTTGAGCATGAGAGCCCCGTTCGTGAGATAGAAGAAGAAGAAGATATGAAGCCCTCACCTCCAAGTCTTGAGCATGAGAGCCCCGTACGTGAGACAGAAGAAGATATGAAGCCCTCACCTCCAAGTCTTGAGCATGAGAGCCCCGTTCGTGAGATAGAAGAAGAAGATATGAAGCCCTCACCTCCAAGTCTTGAGCATGAGAGCCCCGTTCGTGAGATAGAAGAAGAAGATATGAAGCCCTCACCTCCAAGTCTTGAGCATGAGAGCCCCGTTCGTGAGATAGAAGAAGAAGATATGAAGCCCTCACCTCCAAGTCTTGAGCATGAGAGCCCCGTTCGTGAGATAGAAGAAGAAGATATGAAGCCCTCACCTCCAAGTCTTGAGCATGAGAGCCCCGTACGTGAGACAGAAGCCCACCTCCCGGAGCCAGACGCGCGCCGAGCACGTGAACACGGTGGGGCGGCCGTACATGACGAGCGTGGTGCAGTAGATGAGCAGCGCACCCACCACGATCACTCGGAGTAGCGCCGGGCTGGCGGCGCGGACCACCTGGACACAAGCAGACATAAATACAAATAAAATAAAACACGATTTTATCCTTTGAATAATAAACATTTGTACGATGTCCCTCTTTACGTCGGCACAGCAAATCTTCTTCTTCAACTCTCTTCTATCAGACGTCATCTCCATACTCAATCCTTTCTCTCTCATGTCCTCATTCACACACCCCATCCATGTGTTTTTCAGTTGGCCTCTTGCTCTTCTTCCTTGCACTACCATTTCCATACATCTCCTAGTGACATGCATCTCCTCTCTACGCATCACATGTCCATACCATTTGCGCACGATCGTCTATGATCCGTAGAAAACGTTGCGTACGTCTCTACACAATAATTTGGAATAAGTAGGATACGTTATGAATATTAAAGGATATTTATTCTATTCATCTGGGCACTACCGTGGGTCTGATGAGACGTTAAATTGTCAAGCAGTCTTTAAGCTAAGTCAGAGGCCGAGGGTGGCTTGAAAACTCTCTAGACCAGAGCTTGGCCATTTAGCTTTTTTTACTCTTGATAGATATGCGTTTGACAGCTTGCCTGGTGTTAAGCTGCGCTGTAGTCTACGGTGTGGCACGCTTACCTAGACGATACCTACGTATTAACTCTACTTTTAAAGACCTCCAGAGATACTTCTCAGGAAACAGAGAGTTCCAAAGCTTCGCAGTCTTCACAAAATAAAAGTTGACACAAAGCGATATTATATACGAAAGTTTGAAATTAAAAAGAAGAGGAATATTAAAGTGTTGCTATTTCACTTACCCTGACATGGCCGTACTTTATAGTAAAGTACACGAAAGCTAAGTCACAGGTCTTTGGGTGGCTTGAAAACCCTCGAAACCAGAGCTTGACCACTTAGCTCATACGAAAAAGAAGAATATCAAAGTGTCAATGACATAAGAAGACTAAATCAACACATGACATAAGAAGACTAAAAAGAAGGATACCACTTGAATCAGTGTAGTGTTGTTTTAAATCTTAAGAGATAACAGAATCCAAGGTGTTTAGTGCTGAACATAGATACCTAAAAATGCTTGCTGAAAATGTGCTTACTGTAGGAAATTATAGTTTTATTAAGGGAAAGCCTCGCGCCTTCTCTTTAAAAAAAAGTGTTACTGTTTCACTTACCCTGACATGGCCGTACTTGATAGTAAAGTACACGATGAAGGGCAGCAGCGATATGATAAGGCAGGCGAGCGCGAAGATGCTGGTCCGGAGCACCCAGTTGAGTGCAGCCACGCAGGGAGAGCCGTCGGTGCACTGTTCGCAGCCTTCAGCGCACGGCACGCATTGGAAGGCTTTGAAGTCCGAGTACAGGCTTTGCTGGGTTTGCTGTGAATAAATAAATAAATAAATAAACATTAGGACACATTCACACACGGCTGGTTAGCCCCATACTGAACCATTTTTAGCTCGTATTATGGTTGCTAACACAACTGATATACTACATATACATACATACATATTTTTATATAGATACATATTTAACACCCAGACCCACAGCCAACAAATTTAGTTAAGCACAAAGATGTTGACCGGGCCGGTAATCGAACCCGGAACCTTCTGATTAGCAGACCGGATAGATTAACACTTTATAGATAGATACATTAACATAGATAGATAGATAGATAGATAGATTAACACTTTATTAAAAAATGATTGCCTGTAAAGTCGGTTTTACGGGCGAAGATTTTACGTGACAACGTCTGCCGCGTGCTGCGCGCGCGGCAGACCGATCATAGTTGAGTGGGAGAGAGACGCAAGGCATTCGGCGGGCCTCTCTCTCGTTCGGTGACTCATCGTAACGTTACCGGGCGTTACACTTTTTCATAAGTGACTCCCAGCCGCAACCTAATTTAAGCGTGACGTTGTCACGTCAAAACATATACTAAAAATAATTACAGAAATTAAAAAAAGGTATTTAAAAACTAGTGCCTTAATTGGCAACCTTATCGCTAAAAGCGATCTCTTTCAGGCAACCAATTCCTAGAACGTACACATAGAAAGAGAGACGAGGTGTTATAATGTAGCGAAATATTTGAATTGGAAAAAAAATATATATTAGGTCCTTACATATGAAATTGGCGTATATATATTTTGTTTAACTTCTTATATCTTTACATTGATTTTATTACTTGTTTGTGCTTTTGTCCTGTGAAATTTAATTGAATCATAAAATGTATAATACAATGTAATTTAGAATTAATATGGGTCCTTGAAACCTGAATTAAATAAATTTATTATTACTAATTTTTTTTTTTTTTTTTTTTTTTATCTCTTTCTGCGATCAGTTCTTATATTGCTATAAGCAGATGTGGTCAGTGTAGTTGTCGTCGTACAGTGTGCACCCCAACGGGTACATCTCCTTATGCATTTTATTTTTATAAAATACTAATTGTTCGATTCTCATAAAGGTATTATTGTGTAATGAGGGTAGAACTACAAAACCTGCAGTCCGCGCGTCGCGGCCTGAGGCAGTCACTCTGGAATCGCATGGGAGTCAACCCGCGCTCGTATCATCATCGCGCCGTAGTACAGAGTTACTCTCTTATATATCCTAAATCGTGTCGCGCGTCGCTTCACCGACGAGGATATTTTTACTGTGCCGTGTACAGTCAATACTGTTCTGCATTTCAACAAGGAGCTTGACGATCGTTACCCACCGAGCCGCCGCCAGACGCGAGGAGTTGTCCCGGGGAGTGGCGTCGTGGATGAAATGTACGTGGTCCTATCTAAGTTTCGCAATTTCCTTGTGAGAATCAGAACTTGCATACAGTCCACTCATTTTGTATCGAACACTAATTCTAGAAGCTAAGTCTTAATGTAAGTGTGGTGCCTACCTCCTGCAGTAGGATACCCTGTGTTTGCAGGAGCTAAACATTGTGAACTGTTCACGTAAGGCATATTAATATTTTCGCGTAGAAAACGGTTACACTTACTTATTATTAAAAATTGGAATGAATCCAACAGTTTCGGTGCTTTCCGAGCACCATCTTCAGGGGCGAGTGTTTAGTTCTCGTCGGCGGCGGTCCGTGTAACACTCGCCCCTGAAGATGGTGCTCGGAAAGCACCGAAACTGTTGGACTCATTCCAACTTTTAATAATAAGTAAGTGTGACCGTTTTCTACGTGGAAATAGAAAAAAAATTGTTAGTGTGTAGATGGTATAGTTTTGACGACCTCGTTAGCGTAATGGTTACCATGCCGGACTGCTATTCAGAAGGTCCCGGGTTCGATTCCCGGCAGGGCCAATATCTTCTGAACAAAATTTGTTGGCTGTCGGTCTGGGTTTTAAATATATATCTATATAAAATATATATGTATGTGTCGCGTGAGAGCCAGACATGTTGAGGACTACAGGATGCCGGTGTGAAGAAATACGACAAGTGATGCTTGTACAAACATTTATTACACAATTACAAATTATAAGTCCGAGACGTGCGCACACGGCGAGCGCTTGTAGTCGACTCTCCCTGCGGCGGCCGAGTGCAGGCTTTATATAGTGGTTGGAGCGCCGTGATTCATCTGCACGTGCGCTGACGGGTGACTCGACGGCTCGTTGTCACTCGCAATAGGCGACTGACGCCGACACGGCCATACTGACATAAGCTCGTCCTCGAGCGCTATTAACTTCCTAGAACAACAGAAACGCTCGTTCATCCTGACATATAAGGAATCGACATGAAGGATCCTTCGGTTTTATAACCCGACTGAATTTGTACTAGACATTCATTTAAGCTAGCCTGGATTAACATCCTTTTAGCAACAACATTGGACCGGAATAATCTATTTCAACGCACCCACAACTTTTTTTTTTTTCTTTTTATTATTTTTTTTTTTATTCTAGACCGGACAAATCATAAGTCTTAAATCATGACAGACTTTTTTTTTCTCTCTCTTTATCAGTGGCAATGGACCGGAAAATCCCTTCAAAGCCATCATGAAACTTGTTTTTTTTTTTTCTCATGCTAGACTGGATAAGTCATAATAAGTCATAGTCAAGTCGTGAGAGACTATTGTTTTTCTCTCCTGTTTTTTAACGCTAGACCGGATTGTTATCCCTTTAGCCATAGTGATACTATAAATCATAAGTCGTGAGAGACTATTGTTTTTCTCTCCTGTTTTTTAATGCTAGACCGGATTCTTATCCCTTTAGCCATAGTGATACTATAAGTCATACGTCGTGAGAGACTATTGTTTTTCTCTCCTGTTTTTTAATGCTAGACCGGATTCTTATCCCTTTAGCCATAGTGATACTATAAGTCATACGTCGTGAGAGACTATTGTTTTTCTCTCCTGTTTTTTTAATGCTAGACCAGATTCTTATCCCTTTAGCCATAGTGATACTATAAGTCATACGTCGTGAGAGACTATTGTTTTTCTCTCCTGTTTTTTAATGCTAGACCGGATTCTTATCCCTTTAGCCATAGTGATACTATAAGTCATACGTCGTGAGAGACTATTGTTTTTCTCTCCTGTTTTTTTTAGTGCTAGACCGGATTATCATCCCTTTAGCTATCGTGATACTATTTTTTTTATCACAGTAAGTCATAAGTCGTGAGAGACTATTGTTTTTCTCTCCTGTTTTTTAATGCTAGACCGGATTACTATCCCTTTAGCTATCGTGATACTATTTTTTTTTATCACAGTAAGTCATAAGTCGTGAGAGACTATTGTTTTTCTCTCCTGTTTTTTAATGCTAGACCGGATTACTATCCCTTTAGCTATCGTGATACTATTTTTTTTATCACAGTAAGTCATAAGTCGTGAGAGACTATTGTTTTTCTCTCCTGTTTTTTAATGCTAGACCGGATTACTATCCCTTTAGCTATCGTGATACTATTTTTTTTATCACAGTAAGTCATAAGTCGTGAGAGACTATTGTTTTTCTCTCCTGTTTTTTAATGCTAGACCGGATTACTATCCCTTTAGCTATCGTGATACAATTTTTTTTAACACAGTAAGTCATAAGTCGTGAGAGACTATTGTTTTTCTCTCCTGTTTTTTAATGCTAGACCGGATTACTATCCCTTTAGCTATCGTGATACTATTTTTTTTATCACAGTAAGTCATAACAGTTTTCAGTTTCATGAACATCAGTATCTGTCGTCAAGTTATCATTTTCATTTAGTAAAAGTCATATAGAACATCAAATTTAAGGATCTGTACTCTTTTTCAGCCCCAAAACTAGTAGTTTCTGTTACCTCCGCTTATTAGAAGGGCGTGATCATGAAACTGTTCACGATGTAATTACAAACTGATACTGTTTATTAATCTTCATTCAAAACTAGAATCAAACTAAAAACGATAATTAAATGTTACTCATCTGTAAAACACCATGCGAAGCTCGGGAGCACACGTTGCACTACACAGATATCTATGCGTCGCTCGCCACACGCTGTTGCTTGCGCCCACGGTGCGCTGGAACCGCTGTCACCCGGGTGCTTGCCGCTGCTGCTGCTGCACCGTACAGCAAGGTGGTCTGGTTTCTGTCATCCACAGCACATCGAAGAACTTGATGCTGGCTGCTGGTTCTGCAACGTAACATCAGCTTACGAGAGACGCTTTCTTTAAATAGGGAACAATCTGCTCCGCAATCAAACCAAATTGAAAACTGCTCACCAAATTGCATAATTAGTCCGGCGACAGGTTTCATACCGCATAAGTCCACTCGCTTTACGACGCTGGGTGCGGTGGTGATAGGCTGTGTACTGCTATTCCCATCTGGCAGTGTGTTGGAGTACCGCGATGCCACGTGACCATGCTTCAAGTCACAGGGACCCGCGCAGCAACTACCGTGATGGGGTGCTGTGAGCTTCGATTAACTTGCTGGGTCTTATGCGGTCGGCATCAGTCGTTTTCAGTGGTCCGCTTGCCAGTGCTTCGTCCGGACTCAGTGCAATAGTGCTCGTGCTCTCACAGTGATCATCTCAGTGCCAGTCTGGGCCCCCCTCCGACGCAGGTACTCAGGGTTGCATCCTCCCCAAGTAGGTGCTCGGGTTAAGTCATGTGTGTCTTCCTTATGTGGGTGTTTTTAGGGTTGTGACCACTTCTGATGTCGCGTGAGAGCCAGACATGTTGAGGACTACAGGATGCCGGTGTGAAGAAATACGACAAGTGATGCTTGTACAAACATTTATTACACAATTACAAATTATAAGTCCGAGACGTGCGCACACGGCGAGCGCTTGTAGTCGACTCTCCCTGCGGCGGCCGAGTGCAGGCTTTATATAGTGGTTGGAGCGCCGTGATTCATCTGCACGTGCGCTGACGGGTGACTCGACGGCTCGTTGTCACTCGCAATAGGCGACTGACGCCGACATATGTATATGTAGTATATCAGTTGTGTTAGCAAAATACGAACTAGAAATGGTTCAGTATGGGTTAGCAAGCCGTGTGTGAAATGTGTCCTAATATTTATTTATATCTTATCTTATATCTTTAAATGAGCAATTCTTGTATAAATCCTTGTAATAATTGGAATCTCGGAATCGGCTCCAACGATTTTCATGAAATTTTGAAGATAGGGGGTTTCGGGTGCGATAAATCGATCTAGCTAGGATTTTTTTTTTTTATAACTTATAGGTTTGCGTTTGACCACAGCTGGCCTGGTGTTAAACAGTACTATGGTCTACGATGTTACACGCTTACCTAGAAAATACCTATTAACTCTAGATTTGCACCCCAGGTGGTACTTCTCAGGAAACAGAGACTCAGGAAAAGAATTCCAATTAACCAGCCGTGTGTGAAATGTGTTCTAAAAAAAAAACTGAAACTGATAGTTACCGAGACATGCCTACGATGTTACACGCTTACCTAGAAAATACCTATTAACTCTAGATTTGCACCCCAGGTGGTACTTCTCAGGAAACAGAGACTCAGGAAAAGAATTCCAATTAACCAGCCGTGTGTGAAATGTGTTCTAAAAAAAAACTGAAACTGATAGTTACCGAGACATGCCTACGATGTTACACGCTTACCTAGAAAATACCTATTAACTCTAGATTTGAAGACCCCCAGGTGGGTACTTCTCAGGAAACAGGGACTCAGGCAAAGAATTCCAATTAACCAGCCGTGTGTGAAATGTGTTCTAAAAAAATGGTTGCCTGTAAAGTCGGTTTTACGGGCGAAGATTTTACGTGACAACGTCTGCCGCGTGCTGCGCGCGCGGCAGACCGATCATAGTTGAGTTGGAGAGAGACGCAAGGCATTCGGCGGGCCTCTCTCTCGTTCGGTGGCTCATCGTAACGTTACCGGGCGTTACACTTTTTCATAAGTGACTCCCAGCCGCAACCTAGTTTAAGACGTTGTCACGTCAAAAAAAAAACTGAAACTGATAGTTACCGAGACATGTTTCTCGAACTCCTCCTCGAGGTCGCTGCCGTTGTAGTAGCGGCGCTCGGCCGTGGTGTTGGGGAAGTAGAAGCCGCGCCGGCACACGCAGCGGTACGAGCCGCGCCGGAACCCCAGCCCCGGGACCGGCACGCACTGACACACAAATTATATTCACTTATCAATCAAACATTTACATTGAATACGCAAACAAATAATAAGTCAAGTTTAATCATTAAAAAAAGTTATTTTTTAAACATTGTATACTGTTCACGTAAGGCATCTTATTATTTGTTTGACTCTTTTTTTTTTTTTCGCGTAGAAAACGGTCACACTTACTTATTTTAAAAGTTGGAATGAGTCTAACAGTTTCGGTGCTTTCCGAGCACCATCTTCAGGGGCGAGTATTACACGGACCGTCGCCGGCGAGCTCCGCGCGTGCACTCATTCCAACTTTTAAAATAAGTAAGTGTGACCGTTTTCTACGCGAAAATATTAAGATGCCTTACGTGAACAGTTTACAATGTTTGTTTGACTCATTCCAACTTTTAATAATAAGTAAGTGTGACCGTTTTCTACGCGAAAATATTAAGATGCCTTACGTGAACAGTTTACAATGTTTGTTTGACTCATTCCAACTTTTAATAATAAGTAAGTGTGACCGTTTTCTACGCGGAAATAAGTTATTTTTTGGTTGCCAGTAGCGTTAGAAACAATAATCCTGATATTTATTATTTTCATTGGCCTTAATAAAAAAAATAACCGGTTTCTTAAAAAATACCGGTACTTGACGCCCTACTTCACTACATTGGATTAAAATTTAATTTATTTATTACAAACACAAATTCTTTATTGCAGACATTCATCCATCTTATAATATCTTCTTAAACGAACTAAATGTTTCTTATTAACAATGCGTACTAAAAAATTAGTGAATATTTTAAACACAAATTTACCGCCGAGGGTATCATTGTAACGGTTTATGTGCGAGAATTTAAATTATTTAATTAAAAAAAATTATTTGTATAAACCAACATCTTTGTGCTTATGTAAATTTGTTGGCTGTAGGTCTGGGTGTTAAATATGTATCTATATAAAATATGTGTGTATGTATATGTAGTATATCAGTTGTGTTAGCTACCATAACACGAACTAGAAATGGTTCAGTATGGGGTTAACCAGCCGTGTGTGAAATGTTTAAAAAAACATTTGACATGTATATTAATCTTATAACAATTAAGATTTGTAATCGTATTCATACAAATAATTAAATACAGTAGAAACTCGATTAACCAAACTAATTGTTGTTATTAGGCATTCGGATAAATGTGGTGATGCCAGTTCCTTTCGACATGTTCATGCTTGCAAAAATACGAGTTTGGACAATTGGTCTGTAGTCGAATTTCTACTGTAAAAGTAATAATGAATCGATACGTATATAACAGCCATCAATACATATTTACCACCCAGACCGACAGCCAACAAATTTAGTTCATCACAAAGGTGTTGGGCGTGCCGGGAATCGAACACGGGACTTTGTGGTTGGCAGTACGGCATCGGTACCGTTATGCAAAGTCGTCAAAGAATAAGACGGACAAATATTTTCACAGCAAAAAGCTCGCAGGAATGTGATTTTACACAATGAAATATAGTTTTTCCTTTAATATTACTCTCACAGAAATTGCATACTGCTAATAATAAAATTTCACGAAAACTAAAGCTTTCTTTTCTATTAAAATGAAAGCGCAACGATTGATAATCTCAAAGAAAGGTCAGCTAATAGGAAACTCAAGCAAAGGTCGAGTTGGAAACAGATTAAATAATTGGCCAAGAGTTAGTCTGGCTCACGCATTACGGGTTCCGTGCAATTGTTTGAAAAATGGCAAAAAGCACGTTAGTTATATGGAAACTTTCCTTAATTATTTATTATACATAATTTAAAAATAAAGTTGTGAAACTGTTATTATATTATTATACCCTTATTCATATTGAGCAAAACGATTTGGAGAATATATAACACAAAATCCATACAATAACACGTTTATTATATGGATACCCCCTTAGTATTATTTTTATTATTTGTGGCTGTAGCGGCAATAGAAACTCAATTCAATTCATTTTATTTTTTCACATAGGAATGTATAAACACATATATAAGACACTAAACTTGTAAAAAGTCAATATCTAAATTACATTAGAAAGAATATGTGTAAGAATATTTACAAAAGTAAATATTTATAGATCACATGATCTATGAAAATTATAAAAACATGATCTATGAAAATTATAGCTTTCTATCTATCATGCTTTTATAAGATACCTACTTACAGACCGACAGACATCATAGACGACCTCGTTGGCGTAAAGGTTAACCATGCCGGTCCGCTGATCAGAAGGTTCCGGGTTCGATTCCCGGCCCGGTCAACATCTTTGTGCTTAACCAAATTTGTTGGCTGTGGGTCTGGGTGTTAAATATGTATTTATATATTGTATGTATGTATATGTAGTATATCAGTTGTGTTAGCAACCATAATACGAGCTAGAAATGGTTCAGTATGGGGCTAACCAGCCGTGTGTGAATGTGTTCTAATATTTATTTATTTATTTATTTATAGGCTTTATAGGGTCCCATTTTTACCCCTTAGGTACACCCGTACCTAAGTGGGATAAAGCAAAGAAAAAGAAGAAGAGGTACGGAACCCTTAGATATAAAATATTCATCGAGTGCCGTCAAGAATTCTAATCTAGAATCTAAACTTAGCTCGGCACAAGGCTGCTTTTGTTTCCAAGACAGCGTTGTTTATGAATCTGAAAATATTGTTTCGCTAACTTTCCTTAAGCGATATTACTAAACTTATTCAAGACTCGGCTAACTTTGAAAAAGAAAAACATTTATTGGGACACTACAACAAACAAGTACAAAGTTTAATCAACTGCTTTGTTTAAAAGTTGTTTTGGTAAGTGAGAAACATCTGTTTTTGATATCAAGGTTTCGTATTTTTTTACGATCATCAACTAAGCATCGGCCGATGCGGGCGGTGTTTGGATGGGTAACCATGCACGAGACTTTCGTTTTCCAAATAGTATTTTCATCTGGGCGCTACCGTGGGTTGGGCGACACGTTAAATTGTAGGTCCCGGCTTTTAGTCTTAGTACAAGCAGTCGTTAAGCCAAGTCAGACCTCCGAGCGGCTTGAAAACACTCAACACCAGAGCTTGGCCACTTAGCTCTTATAAAGGAGAAGAAGCGACTCTCTGACTGAATATGAAGCGTGCCTTAATTGAAATTACTGGCTCTCAAGAGGGCTGCCAAAATACACCATTAGGTTAGGCTATAAATTGTCAACTTTAAGAATTTAGTAGTGAAATGCTCTTTATAACTCGATTCAATAAAAAAACATTAGAAATTTCGTATCCTCTGGCTCATACTCATTAGGTCATGTAAGTGAGACGACATTAACTTATAAATGTTTACTTTACTGACGTAAAATATATTATTAAAATAAATAAAATAAAAATTATGACACATTTTCACACCTGGCTGCTTATACCCATACTAAACCATTCTAGTTTGTATTATGGTAGCTAACACAACTGATATACTATATATACATACATAAATACTTTATACCGAGACATATTTTTATATTTACACCCAGACTGACAGCCAACAAATTTAGTTCATCACTTGATGATGGGAATTGAATTCAGAGCCATTTACGCCAATAAAGTCGTCAAAATAAGCCCAAAAATAATCCAAATCACTCGCTACCACGTTTATTTTAACTAAACATTTTTAGTTTTACAAATAAATACCAACACTTTCAAAATTTCATTTATTTTAGCTCGAAATACGAGCAAAAATCTCCACGCTTACATTTCATTTTTTGTCACCCTAGTTAAGTAAATTGCGGCTGGATAAAAGCTCAGAAAAAGCTCGAGAAAAACTTCCAAAGCCCGGAGACATATGTAAGAGTATAACATAATATAGCCTCCAGATATGTATGTTAAGCCCTCCCTCAAATATATCAGAAGAACGGCTTACTCGAGTGGAGCAGCTACATATGTAGTTAATTTTATTTTTTAAATTTTAAGGATATTTATTTTAAAATTACAGTCAAAAATAATAAAAATATAATAAAAGCTAATTTGCACTAATTATTTTGCATTGGCCTTTGTAGGGCCTGTAGCTTGGCTTACTAAGGTGATCTGACGTGATCATCAAGGTTAAGAGCAACGGTCGATGTGGACATTCTTTGCAAGGCAGACCATGCACCATATTGTCGTTTTAAAAGTGGAATTTTCATCTGGGTGCTACCGTGAGTCGAATGAAAATGAAATGAAAAATTTGGCGAACAATTATTATGTCTAAAGATGGTATATTTTATAACGTAACTGAGGATAGTAAACATAGACTGCCAAACAGAAGAACCCGAGATCGATTCCCGGCAAGGCCAACATCTTTGTGATGGACTAAATTTGTTGGCTGTCGGTCTGGGTGTTTAATATATGTATATCGATGTAAAGTATAAATGTAAGTATATGTAGTATATCAGTTGTGTTAGCAACCATAATACTAACTAGAAATGGTTTAGTTTAACCGCTAATCAGCCGTGTGTGAAATTTGTCCTGATATTTATTTATTACTAATTGACAAATATGGTGAAAACCAAAGGCTTATACCGAATATTCGTTTGTGTGCACAACTGAATTTGCCTGTATTTACATGTTTACATATTGTTTATATTTTTGTTAAACACAGCAAACGCTGAATAGCAAATACAAATAGCAGTTTGAAGTGTCAACATTGCATATTAAAGGGAGAGCAAAATAAATGATAAATTGAATCGCTAATTTGACTTAAATAAATAGTAAACATGTTTTTATACTAATACAAAATTTCTATCCTTGCAGTAATAATAATAACAAAATAATTTGGAATCCATACGCTTTCAAACTAGTTCCATAAACTGTATATTGGAAGCCAATATACAGTTATATACAGCTGGGACCTTTAATTTAACGTGTCATCTAACCTACGATAGCGCCCAGATAAAAATGACTTTTATTAAAAGACAGTCTTGCACAAGTCCCTCCCATACAAACTTCGACTGTTGCTTAACCCCAATGATCGCGTCAGATCACCTTGGTTAGCCGAGCCACGGGCGCTTATGCTCGGCGTATATTTATATGTATGGCACGGCTGAATACGGTACAACATCGCCTTAACAGTTAATTTACTACCCCGCCAGAAACAATGCGTATTTTTTGTTTTCTTCCGAACTTTGTTTGTTAAAGTTTGAGACTTTGTTTGCAAGTTACTTGCGTTAATTGGTGCGCTGATTAGTAGCTTGATTGCTGCCATGATGGAAGCCTGAAGGAATTCACAGAGGCATAACTCCCAGCCAAGGTTTGTTTGGAGCGAAGTTGCGAAGAAACAATAGGTAGGGAGGAATTAAAACTTGAGGGACGAGAATTGTTTAGCTTACTGGATGGGCCACGTGATTGTGATCTACTCTGTTTCCTGCTAGTTAATGGGAAACAAAGTTGTTTGTGCAAATAACAAAAAAAGTTGCGAAAATATTGAAAATATTTGTGCTAGAATTGTTCTTTCTGATAAAAATACTTATTAGTATTAAATTATGAAACTAGCATCCCGTCCCTGCTTCGCACGGACTGTAAAATAATTTTTAATCAAAGTTACAAGGAGAAACAAAAATAAGCCTATGTTAATCGGCGATAATGTAGCTTTAACACACTACTAGCTGTTGCCCGCGGCTCCGCCCGCGTATAGGTAGTTTTTTTGCGAATCAAATTTTTCCTGAATTTTATTTGCTACAAACCTCACGGAGTCCGAGACTTTTTCAACGAATGCTGTACCGTGGAAATCGGTTCGTGCGTTCTGGAGTATTAGCGTCAGGGAGGAAAGCCCGACTTATAGTTATATAATAGATGTTTCCTTTCTTATCTATGCCATTAAATGCTCTGACAAAATATATAATCATTTTCATTTAAGTTATTTTTTTGGGTTAATTTAAGACAATTTACAAGGTGATGAAGAATTTTCTAGATCAAACTTGGCTAGCAAATAACCTGAAGTAATCTAGTAAATTCGGTGAATAGCATACTAAAAAGTAGTCTAAAGTTACGTCAAGGTCTGCTCATAATCTCAAAGTTCCAAAAACCAAGTAAACTGTAAACCCTCATCAAAATGGTCGTTACAATCAGTTATTAAAATTCCGAAGTGGTGACGGCCATTCTTATCCCACCCGCCACTACCAGATGGAATGAAAGCAAAAACTGAACTGTAACTTTGTCCCATCAAAGCAAAAGGTCCCCTTATCTTAACGTTGTCCAAAACTGTCTAGGACAGGACAATAAAACCAAAAATTAATCTACATTATGATGATTACGACCTTTATTACTGTTAGGATTGCGTTTGATATCACAAAAGTTTTATATAAGTGATGTCGGGTAAGGTATATAATAAACCTATACAGGCTTACATGTCACTAATGCTAAATCTTTTAAAGTCTTCGTGACCTTTATTTAAAATTATAACAAAAAATGGCTTAGCGAAAAGGCGTTCTATAATACAAAGGAATTCATTAAAATAGTTACGAGTATATAAAATTTAATTTATCAATGAATATTTTTATGTTAGTAATGAAATAAGTATGACTTTTCAATATGAAAAAAAAAAACTGATTCATAAAAGGTAACTTAGAGTGGTTCTTTAGACGGCCTTTGCTATCTTTTTAATATGTTTTCTCGTTTACGTTTTATAACGAAAAAAGCTGCAAATTCAAAATTTTACCCTTATCTTCTTACCTTAAAAAATTATTCGTTAGTACCCTGTATAATAAGTAACAGAAAAAGTTGCAAACAGAAGTTCGTGATGCTCCTTATTTATGCTAATCGAAAGAGAGTATTCCTAATCGTTTTATTCGCGCGCCAGATTCTTGGAGCGAAAAAAATTGAAACTTATGTAATAATGATAATTCTTAGATTTTGTTCTTTCATTTTGTGTCTGGTATGTTCGGTAAAGTTTTGATGAAGATTAATAGATTGTTTAAGAAATTTGCAGACTTGTAAAGTGTCGTTTATGATCCTATAGTTTTGGCTGGCTGAAAAGCTTTTTTACATGAACAAGTTTTAGTTCTCATTCAAAACTCTTAGTGGTACTAAAATAAATATAATTCTTAGAGTAAAGTTGTTCTTTAGATGGTATTTTAGGCTGATATTTCAATATTTTAACGGTTACGAAAAAACAGCTTAATGACCGCCTAACAAATCGTGAGAATATTTTTACTTATTTTGATACCACTAAGACTTAAAATATAAAGGTGAACAACTCTTATCACTATATATAAGGGTATGGAAAATAAAAAGTTGCCGATTCTCAGAACTATTGAATACGTATATAATATTTGGTAAAAATTGGTCAAGCCGTTTTGGAGGAGTATGGTAGGTAACTAACATTGTGACATGGAAATTTTATATATAAGATTTAAAAAAAATATACACGTTCTCATTATCTTATCAAAATACTCTTATATCTTCAAGGATATAGTACAGAATGGCAAAACCACTCAAGCGATACGGCTTTCTGAAGGCAGTCCCATGACATGTCCCATTTTGCCCTCGCGTAGCCCAGTCGAGCCACGACGGAAAAGTATTCAGTTTGGTCCAAGCATAGCCAGACTAGTTTACTCATATCACGAATTATGTCCTCTTTTTCGTATGAGCAAAAAGCTATCGTATATATTTCCTGTGCTATAACAACAAATAATAAAAAAATAATTAGGAGGATTTTTGTTATGTACCAATAACAGTAGTAATTAGACACTTAAAATAGTCACAAAATTTATATTATTTTACAAATTTAATTATAAAATATTAGGGAGAAGGGGTTCTCCCAAACAACCAACGTAATTTAAGCATTTTTATTACGATATTTGGTTGACCCACTATACATTCACAAACTATTTAAAGATGTACTGACCTCAAAAAATAATTAAGTAATTTATAATAAATATAATTTAATATTGTCATTTTAATTATATATTGTGACATGTTTTTATTGAATAAAATTTATATATGTATATCAACCTCAAAAATAAATAATAAAACTAAGGGTAGTAATAAAAGCTCCGACAAAAAAAGAAAAATTGTCCTTACTCAAAATATTAAATCTACTGCCAAAAATACTAACTTTCCAACTACTTTTGTCCGAATAAAGATGATGAAACGACCGAATGAGATATAAATATCTAAAAAGGCTTCCACGGTACGGACCCTTCATGCGAGCCCAACTTGCCTTGGCCAATTTTGTATATATATTTTTTTATACTCAGCCTTAGCGGCTGTTCCGAAGATTTATTTCGCAAGCGTGATTCCGCACTATTGCTGCCCATTCAATATCGGGGCATGTGTACTGTTGCGATTTGTTTTGTTATCAGAAATAGACTTTGTTACAAATGGCGGGTGATCCCTTTCCGGTCAATGGCTGTATTTATTTTTATGTAGAAGAAAATGTTTTGTTTGAGCGTTTCTGTGTTTCTCTTGGTAACTTTTTTGTTGGAATAAAAATTTTGTTGGGAGACTTATATGTAAGTAAAAAATATGTTAAATAACGTTAGGGCATTACAGACGACCTCGTTGGCTGCCAATATGAGGCTCCCTGGTTCGATTCCCGGCACGGCCAACATCTTTGTGATGAACTAAGTTTGTTGGCTGTCGGTCTCGTAGCGCCATCTAATTCGTATTTTCTTGGAACGAATCCACTCGGGTCACGCAATCTACTATCGTTACATCATTATGCGACTGCAGAGCGTTGCGGAATTCAGCGGTAGCTAGGCTGCACGCTTGATTTGCAGCGCCATCTAGATTTCATCGATAATTATGACAAACTTCCGCGCCACGCTTTTTTAGAATGGGAATCAGCAATCATCTCTAGTATTCTGATCCCTGGTACTACCCAATATGGCTTAAAGCTAGCTCAATAAGACGATTCCCCATAAAACTGTGCCTTATACGTAAATTTATACGTTTCTCAGATAAAATAACAAGTATTAGCCATAAAGTCAGCCATAAAAATGCGTCTAGTAAGTCGTAAACGTTTTAAAATTAGGAGTTAAACCGGAACTTTATGGGAATTTCAGACATTTTATTTTATGAAGGATAGGCACAAAACCTGAGCAGTCAATATAGTTTTGAATCTATATTAGCTAAGTCGGATGTGCAACCGCCTCAATTCACGAAGATCATGGGTTTGATTCCAGATCCATTCGATCCAAGCAAACTAAATGATCCAATAAGCGTATTGGTTGCCTGGAGACGCTTTTAGCGATAAGGTCGTCAGTTAAGGCACTTGCTTTTAAGTTTTTTCAATAATAAGAAATTGAATATGTTATATTTACTTTGTCAATAGTTAAATAAAAGAAAATAACTTTGTTCAACCTTTGTTATAAAAAAGATAAATAACCATTTATCGGATATTTGCACAGATTGGACAGATTAAGGCGTTGCATTCTTGTACACAACCGCTCCTATCTGTACAAAGTTTCTGCTGAACCACAGAATAATAACTTGTACTTGGTAGCTGAACACAATCCATTGTAATCGTAATTTTAGGAAAAGATTAGAAGAGGGAAAGTTTTATTTGTACACAATTTCTTATTGTTATCTTAAGTGTTTTCTGTAATTAATTTTTGGTGAGTGTTATATAAGCTTACACTTGTATAAGTGTAAATAAAAAAATACGGTCTCGTTGGCGTAATGGTTACTATGCCGGACTGCCCAGGGCTTCAATAGCCGGCACGGCTAAACGTTTGAGACGAACTAAATTTGTTGGTTTTTTGTCTAGGTATTAAAAATATATCGATATAAAGTATTGATGTATGTAGTATATTAATTGTGTCAGCAATCATAATACAATCTAGAAATGGTTTAGTATGGGGCTAACCAGCCGTAAGTGAAATGTGTCCTTATATTTATTCTTTACTAGCTGACCCGGCAACGTTTGCCGGGTTTTGCCTCATGGTATCACAGCGCCATCTATTGATTACTTACTCAACCCAGTCGAAAGGTATCGAAAAATAATAACAGACAATAATTAGCAATAAATTAAAATTGCGACTATAATTTGGGATTAAAACTATTCTATCTCTCAAGTTGGATCGAACTGCACATGGTGTGCGAATTTTATTATAATCGGTTAAGTGGTTTAGGAGTCCATTGAGGACAAACATTGTGACACGAGATTTTTTTTAATTAAGATTTATTAAGTTTGATCTAGCCTTTTTTTTGGAACCACAACAGAGTTTATTGACAGATAACTAATTACTACAAATTCAATATTACTTTATGTAAATCTTATCTACAATTAATTAAATTAAAAGTATATCTAATCTAAAAAAACTAGTGCCAGTGGGAAGAGTACCTAAAATGCCAGCCGAGTTGCTTCTTTGTGTAGCAACGCTAATCCGCTGTGCAAAGTAGAGGTATTTTAATCACGAGTAGCATCGACCAAGCGCTTCTTTAAATAATTGAATAAAGATATTTATACTTGTCACAATATATAGTTAAAATGTCAAAATCAAATTAGATTTATCACAAATTAACAAGATTTATAATAAAACATCTTCATGACATTTTATATAATTTACATTCAGTGACACAAAATAGAATTTTAATTTTAATTTTATTCTTATTTTATTATGTAGTGTTATTATTAATATTTATTATTGTGATTAAGTTCTTCAAAATTATATAATTTTAACAAAATGTTATTTGTAAGTGACGTGCCGTGTATGACAAAAGTAGTCATAAGGTTAATAAAAGATTTGATTTTGATTTTTTTTATTTTAAAGATTAATAAAATGTTATTTGTAAGTGACGTGCCAAAAGTAGTCATAAGGTTAATAAATGATTTGATTTTGATTTTTTTATTTTAAAGATTGCCTAGCTTACCTCTGTAGTGTTCTTCTTGCACTTGTCTGTTCCCGCGAAGATGTTAAGTTGCTTGGAGCCAGGCTTCAGAGGGCACTGGTCGATGTCCACTCGCCGGAGGTCGATGTCTATACCACTCGTGCCTCTGGAAAGTTAACATACAGGTTAACAAAAAAAAAAAAAAAGGTTAAAGCAACAGACAAGATTTTTTATTGTACACGGTCTTCGATGAAAAATGTACTAAATTTAAAGTGTCTCTTAAAAACGGCAAGGAAAATAAGACCACAATTAAAAGTGTGTTCTTATTTGAGTTTGAGGAATTTAGGCGTTATTATTATAGTAATACAGTTGAATTTTCTAATAAAAATAGGGGGGGTCGCCATACAATAAACGAGATTATTCCATATTTTTTTGCTGTATATCAAAAACGGTAGTTGCTTAACACTTCGAATTTTCCCATAATATATAAATGTATTTTAACTATCAAATTAAATTCTACAATTTTACTACATATTTAACACCCAGACCCACAGGCAACAAATTTAGTTAAGCTAACAAATGTTGGCCGTGCCGGGAATCGAACTTGGAACTGATTGGCAGTCCGACATGGTAGTCATTCAACGAGGCCGTCATATTATTATACAGTGTAAACTCTATATAACGACACTGAAAGGACTGTGCATTTTATGGCGCTATAGAGAGTGGTCGTTAAATGGAGAGAATGTCTCATTGCTTGGAATACAAGGTAAACCAACTAAAGTCAATTGATTTCGACGCTTTAGAGATTTTGTCGTTAAATCGAGTGATTATACATGGAGTTTGCACTGTATATTATATTTATATTTGAATAGAATATGAATAGTAATAAAATTGGTATGTTTTAACCAAGTTGTTAAATTACTGCTTTTGAGAGATAGTCCTTCACAACTTTAAATAAACGACGCCCGTTTAAAATTCGTGAAGCATCGAATATTATCCTATCCCTTAGACGAAGGACGAAGACTAGCGAGGGATTAAATAAACAGAGGGCGGTTCCACTTTTCGGAAATAGAATATACATAACTACTGTAAGGAACATAGAAATACAATATACATTGCGCATAGCGAGATTAAAAAGCGAGTGTGGCTCGGTGGTAATAGCGTTTGCTTTTCAATCAGACGGTACCTGGTTCGATCCCCGGCCCTACACCAATGACTTGTTTTACGAGGTGTGGATTTGCACTCGCTTTACGGTGAAGGAAAACATCGTGAGGAAACCGGCATGTTCGAGGACCACGATATCCGAAGACGTGTGTCATCCGCCAACCCGCACTTGGCCAGCGTGGTGGATTATGGCCTATATCTTTCCCCTCGTGAGAGAAGGCCCCGAGTCCCAGCAGTGGGAACGTATAGTGGGCTGTTTATGCTTATGCTTAAGGAGCTTAGAAATACAACATATATTAGAGGAAGTTTGTGTCAGAGAAAGTGAAGAGTGGACGGTTAGCGTGGTATGGACATGTAATGCGTAGAGAGGAGATTCATGTGACTAGGAGATGTATGGATATGATTGTAAGAAGTCGCGGAAAAAGAGGTCGACCAAAGAAGACGTGGATGAATTGTGTGAAGGAGGATATGAATGAGAAGAGAGTGAATGTGGAGATGACGGCTGATAGAGTGGCGTGGAAGCGAAAAACAGGCTGTGCCGACCCCACCTAGTAAGAAATGGAAAAGGGAAGAAGAGAAATACGACATATATTGTATTAAGAAGCGTAGAAATACAATGTATATTGTATCTCTGGAAGTAATATTGTATTTCTATGCTCCTTACAGCTAGGCATATGACGAACGTCTCATCCTGAGATCTAGATGAGCGTGCTTCAATGTAAGCCGCAGCGTTGCTTAACATCAGGCAAGTTGTGGTCAAACACAAACCTATTTCAAATAAAAAAAGAGCACGGCGCGCAATTAATTGTGTTATTTCTTAGTATGAGCTAAGTGGCCAAGCTCTGGTGTCGAGAGTTTTCAAGCCGCCCGAAAGCCTCTGAATTGGCTAAACGACTGCTTATACTTGACTTACAGTCGGGACCTACAATTTACGTGTCATCCGACCCACGGACATGTGGTTTAAGGTGAAGCATGCCTAAGCTAAAATAAAGTGCTCTTAAGAAGGCTTCCGGCTTGGCGACAGCTTTTACAACCTGAGGTTACTACCCAGGTGAGGTTGCTAGCAAAGCTTGAGCTCATTAGCGGATATCGGACCCATGACCTTTGAGACGTGACGCGTCCGCACGCCCGACTAAACTGCCATCGCTTTAAAATAGATCGTAAAATAATTTTCGGTTGCATTGATAGTTTGGTGGTCTTAAATTGGTATTAATTGTTGTTTGTTAAATCGGTACCGGAATGTCTGTTTAACGAAATTCAATTTATTATCGGATACTCGGTTCGCCGCGAACTGTTGTGCATTGTTTGGAATTGTATTCGAGAATCATCAAAACGTTTACTTTAAATCAAATAAATTATTGTGGTTGTATTGTACAGACGCATAAACAATGGGATGTTTTTTTTTTTTTTTTTTTTTTTTTTTTGACACATTCACACACGGCTGGTTAGCCCCATACTGAACCATTTCTAGCTCGTATTATGGTTGCTAACACAACTGATATACTACATATACATACATATATATTATATATAAATACATATTTAACACCCAGACCCACAGCCAACAAATTTAGTTAAGCACAAAGATGTTGACCAGGCCGGGAATCGAACCCGGAACCTTCTGATTAGCAGACCGGCATGGTAACCTTTACGCCAACGAGGTCGACAAAGTATTATTGATATCGGCAAATTACATGCACAATATGTGTAAAAAATAATAATAATAATAATAAAATATGTGTACATACAAAAGTGATGTCTATAACAACATAATAATATTGTAAGTACATATTTTCAAATTTATCAATTTCCATTTCATATAATTTCCATCTTCGTCATGAGACTTTAAAACTTATTTCGAAACAGAATCTCGGTAATATATAATTTAATTTATCTATTTTGAAAGTTAACTAATTACTACAAATTCAATATTACTTAATGTAAATCTAATCTAAAATTAATTAAATCAAATGTATAATGAAATTTAAAAAACAAACATTAGAACTAAACAGCAATAATATATTATAAATACACCTTGTTAGGTCAATATTTTTAATAATATCTTTCCGTCATACTCGTATCTGCTCAGACCAAGAGACTCAAGTACGCAGAGCACGTTTATATTAAATTTTAATTATTACATAAGCTGGTGCCTGTAGCTCGGCTCGCTAAGGTGATCTGACGCGATCATCGAAGCTAAGCAACGGTCGATGCTGATGGTGTTTGGATGAGTGACCATGCACAAGACTGTCGTTTCTCAAGTAGCATTTTCATTTGGGTGCTACCGCGGGTCGGATGACACGTTAAATTGTAGGTCCCGGCTGCTAGTCTTAGTACAAGCAGTCGTTAAGCCTAGTCAGAGACCTTAATTCTAGACACCAGAGCTTGTACATTCCCTTTCCATTCCTGGTTGCCTGGTTGAGATCATCATAGGTGATAAGGCCGCCTTTGTACTCTATGTGTAAGTATTTTATTTCCTTAATTTAAGTGTTTTCTTATGTGGATGTACAATAAAGTAATAATTAGTAATATTCTATTCTATTCTATTCTATTCTATTCTATTCTATTCTATTCTATTCTATTCTATTCTATTCTATTCTATTCTATTCTATTCTATTCTATTCTATTCTATTCTATTCTATTCTATTCTATTCTATTCTTCTCTTACGATGAAGAAGAAGAATTGAAGTAAACTTTTGTCAAAATTCTATAGCACTCAAACCATTCAGAAGTTGGTATCGAGTCATATCAAGTAATGCACCCTGGCGGTCAAATAATACGTTCCGCAAGACGCGTTATCGCCAGCCCCATCTCTTTACTGGTGGACGGCCAGTTTGACTCCCAATAGTAATGATAATATCCCACTAGAAAACTCATAGCTTTACCTTCCTCCGAAACAAGTAAGTGATTCATCACTAACTCTTTCCGCGCAGTGCTACGTTTTTTATAATTGTGTGTTTACAAACAGGGACTCCTTGCCGGAATCCCTGTTCCCATTGAATTACAACCCTACTGTATTCAGGGGAAGAGTGAACCGGTTTCTTCTAGGCAAGCGCGCTTCGTCTTAGACTGCAATGTCACTTAACATCAGGTGAGTGGTGGTCAAGCGCATGCTAGTTTCGTTTTTTTACGCTTAATAAAGCGTAAAAAGACCCAAGTATAGCAGCTAGGATATTACGTACACTGGCATTGTAATTTTATTTGTCATTTATTAATAAAGATGTTTTGAAATTCAATTAAATTGTGAATTAATTTTTGTGTTAAAAAATTAAAACAAGATATTATTGTATCTATTTAAGATTGGTCAAACAAGGACGCTTTATTTTTGTATATATCTGTAAATAACTTTCTTTTTACACAGTTAATCTGCGCATTTTGACTAGGAGAACGCGTAACTACACGAGTAAGCGACACCGATAGCCTAAGATGGTGTTCCATTCAAGCATGTTTGCTTGTTCTGGAATGCCAGTTATTTACAGTAGTAAACTGTGTAAAAAGAAAGTTTTTTACAGATATATACAAAAACAAAGCGTCCTTGTTTGATCAATCTTAAATAGATACAATAATACCTTGTTTTAATTTTTTAACACAAAAATTAATTCACAATTTAATTGAATTTTAAAACATCTTTATTAATAAATGACAAATAAAATTACAATGCCAGTGTACCTAATATCCTAGCTGCTATAGCTAGTTCTTTTCAAGGAGGCTGCTGGAACACTAAGTTAGGTGGCTAACTTGGCGACAGATTTTAGATAGGCATATACGGGAAAATACTTTACCACCATGCTAAACTATACATGTATCAGGAATGTATGACCAACATGCAAAAATAGGTTTCATCTACTATTTGTAAGGTTTTTTATTAATTATTTTGTTTATTTTCATGTAATTTTTAATTTTAATGTAGTCGAAAAATTTAAAAAACACGAGCACCTGAACTTTTAGGTACGTCCTGCTCTACCACATGGAGACGTTATAGCTCCGTCCTATGCTAGCACCCCGTTCTCGACCACAACAGTGAACTGTGCTATTATAAGACATTGCTTACATCGGCCATCAACTGGGACATTATCTTTGGCTACTCCCCACTATCACGCGATAGCCCGCGCAATACGGAAAGGAATGGCCGACAGTTTCGTAAGGACTAAAGCCTAGACCAAACCAACGCGTTCAATCAGGCTTAGATTTATACCTTTAAAACAGTTATACTTTGTATACTTACTGTTATCGTAAGGCATCTATACTATAAGAATCTTTGTCCTGACTCATTCATCTATAGGCAACGCCCAAGAACCCAAACTGCTGGTCCTAGGGGTATGAAATTTGGAGGATGTATTTGTTTTAGTTTTTTTACTTTTTACTATATATTTATTACTTAAACGTGTACTAAGAATAGATTTTTGGAAATTCTACCCTTAAGGGGTTACACGAAAAACGACCCACACGCGGGCGGAGCCGCGGGTAACCTCTAGTATTATTTAAAAGCACGACTAAACGGTCTTAGTTACTTAAAAAACGTTGGATATACTCCCAACGGGCTTCGACGCATTTCGCAATTCACATAATAAGTCTAGTCCAATCATCAAATTTCAAACAATATTACTATTAAAATTCTCTTACAAATAATGACTTTAGTGTATTATAGACAAGAATATTAAATTAAGTTAACATTTATGTCACATAGGTATTACTTATTTTACAAGTTCAATGTGGCTGTAGGCTTACACCAGGGATCTGCTTTAAGCCCCTACCTGTTCGTCCTGATAATGGATGCTCTAACATCAAATATACAGGAGCAGGCGCCTTGGTGTATGCTGTTTGCCGACGACATTGTACTTGTTGGCGAGGAAGGGCAAGAGGTACAGAGGAGATTGGAGCAATGGCAGGGAAGATTGGAGAACGTGGGTCTGAAGATCAGCCGAACGAAAACAGAACACATGTTTTGTGACTTTGGCGGATCTTCGGACTTCACGCCAATTACCTTAGATGGCGTATCCCTGCCAGTCTGCACCGACTTCAAGTATCTCGGTTCAATCCTCCAAAACGACGGCGATATTGACCGTGATGTAGCGAGCCGAATAAACGCTGGATGGATGAAATGGCGACAGGTCTCAGGAACAACATGCGATCGAAAAATGCCCCTTAAGCTTAAGGGGAAAATCTACAAGACGATCATTAGACCTGTCGTACTGTATGGATCAGAGTGTTGGGCAACCAAGGTAGGATATGAAAGAGGAGTGCATGCGGCAGAGATGCGAATGTTGAGATGGATGTGTGGAGTGACAAGAATGGACAAAATAAGGAATGAGTACATCAGAGGAAGTGTGAAAGTAGCCCCAGTGAGGGAGAAAATAAGGAGTAGAAGGTTAGCGTGGTATGGACATGTGATGCGTAGAGAGGAGAAGCATGTCACTAGAAGATGTATGGAAATGGTAGTGCAAGGAAGAAGAGCAAGAGGCCGCCCGAAAAAGACATGGATGGAGTGTGTGAATGAAGACATGAGAGAGAAAGGATTGAGTGTGGAGATGACGTCTGATAGAGGAGAGTGGAAGAAGAAGATTTGCTGTGCCGACCCCACCTAAATGGGATAAGGTGAAGTAGAAGAAGAAGAAGAAGAAGGTATTACTTATTTGTAAAAATAGCATAATATATGTTTATTGTAATGTAGGTTTTTAATGTTTAATTACTGTGTAGTTTTTTATTATAATACATTATATATTATGACTTTTCTAAATGCATAATATGATGCTTCAAAATCCAACCCTAGTTCAGCTTGCGTCTATGATGACTTGATGACGTTTACTGCGAATCAACAGAGATTAGCGATGCGCGACTGCGAATAATCTGACCAGTCGAATTATCTACAACTACTAATTTACACATTCGACTTGAATAATAGTAATATAGTAATGTTAATAATCGAATGATGACTACTAATTAGTTACTAATGGCGTTTTGACTCGATTGTTAGCGAATCTGGTCAATGTCACTTGTTAGTTTCAAATGAATGAAATATGAATGAATCGTTGGAGTGGAGTCGGCTCAAGTAGTAACTAATGTAGTATTCATTCAGTCCGGTTAATTTTGAGTGGGTATCATGTTAGTTACTAATTTTCGGAGATTATTCGATTGAGTCGAATGATTTATAAAGTCGAATAATTCGACTGGAATCATTCACAGTCGCGCTTCGCTAACAGAGATCGACCAATCACAGGACGTATAAATGTGACACTTCATTACAAACTTGTACACAACTGAATGCTACCGCGGCCACGGATTGAATGGCGCCTGTTTTGTAAGAACTTGTGGGTCGAATACCCTCTTTCTTGGCGTAATGGGGTCTGTTATTTATTAAGCGCACCGATGGCTATTGTCAAAGTTTTTTTCTCTTAATGGTGGGATTATAAAAACAGATACATTTTTACTGCTAACTAGCTACACACCGCGTTAATACTGGATAATAAGTAACCTATGTGTTAATCCGAAGTCTAACCTATTTTCAAACCAAAGTTCAACAAAATCGGTTCAGACTTTTGAACGCCAACACACAACTTTCGCATGTACAATAGTAGGATTCAATATTGTGAATTGAAAATAGTAATAAATATGCTAAATAAACAAAGATTTAGTAAAAAAATCAAGCGCCTGTAGCTCGGCTAGCTGGGATGATCTGACGCGATCATCGAAGCTAAGCAACGGTCTCTGCGGACAGTAGGTATTTGGATGGGAGACCTAGCACAAGACTATCGTTTTTCAAGTGGTATTTTTATCTGGCCGCTACCGTGGGTCGGATGACACGTTAAATTGTAGGATCCTGTTGTAAGCTTTATTACAAACAGTCGTTAAGCCAGAGGCCTTCGGGCGGCTTAAAAACTCGACACCAGAGCTTGGCCACTTAGCTCATACGAAGAAGAAGAAGCAGAAGTAAAAAAATATAAAATTTATGGTATCAAAAATCAAATCAAAAATCAAAATCAAAAACTGTGGAGCCAATGGCTTCTCCAAAGCTTATTCTACGTTAACAGTAAACTTATGCTAAAGTACTATACTATATGAAATAATTTACGCTGTTTATACTAAAATAGACTGAAGCCACAATACTAATACCTACTAATATATTACCAGTAAACATTGTGTGTGCGCGCGCGTGTGTATGTGCGTGTGTGTATGTGTGTGAGTGAGTGTGTGTATGTATGTATGTATGTCAGTGTGAGTTACTTTACTTAAAGATGGTCCAAATAACTCTTGTAGCATTTTTTCCAAACCTAAATAATTAAATTTCTTCAACCAGGTAAGTAAAACCTTTTTCAATTCGTTATTACTATACTTCTTAATTTTGAATTCTTTTGTATTAAAGGTACTAATACGAAGGTACTAACTTGAAGAAGTAGCTGCCGTTGTTGTATCCGAAGAAGGGCACGGTGTATGTGAGCATCCAGATGTTCCCGCCGCCGCAGTCGTAGTACGGCTTCGACCACTTGCCGTCCTCGTACGTCACCGAGAGGATCTCGTCCGGCTCGCGCTGCGTGTGCGCAGACTCGTTGAACGTGTACGTGTTGAATCCTGACCGACAAATAACATATATTATTAACAAATTAACACTTTGTAAACTGCCTTTGAAAGGCAGTTTACAAAAGTGTGGCGAGGGGGGGGGCGTGTAAGTAATAAGTATTATACTTATAAGTACTTAAGTACTGAAAAATCAGCCAAGTGCGAGTTGGGTTATTGTATGGAGACCCACTCTAATATATATATATATATATTATTTTTAGTTTTTGTTGTTATTGAGGCACGGTAAATACATGTTTGTGAAATTTCAGCTTTCCAGCTATCACGGCTTCTGAGATACAGCCTGGAGACAGACAGACAGCGGAGACTTAATAATAGAGTTCTAGTTTTACCTTTTAGGTACGGAACCCTAAATATTTTAATTTAAATATAATGAACATTTTCTGTTCTACGATATCAAACCAATGTAGATATTTTATGAAACCAACTCTATCCATTAGTAAGTGTAAGGTTTAAGGCAAGAAAGTCTAGCACTTTAAACTTTAACCCTAAATTTGATTCACAGGAATATTGTTAAAGCATTCCGCCTAATTTGCTTTAAGTCGAAATAAAATACTTTGAATAGTATTTCTGCGAACAGTAGACCTTGCGAATAAAAATTCTTGGAACACAGTTTATAATTGACGAACCTTTTATGGCATCATATCTCAACAATAACTGGACCATTTTTATTAAAAAATACAAACAATGAAAAGTAAAAAAAATAAAACTAGCTCCGCCCCGCGGTATTCCCACGTTAATCCGGGACGAAATTAATTTAATCCGTAATAAAAATTAGCCTATTGATCCAACGTTTAACCTATCTTCATAGTAAATCTCATCAAAATCGGCTCGGCCGTTAGAGCGTAAAGTAGTAGTAGGAAAGTAAGTTTTTAAAAGGCGCTGTTAGCCTATAAAACCTAGTATACTAAAGTTTATATTGATCAGACTTATTACACTGTATGTAATATATTTATGTATATATTATTTAATTTAATTTTAATTTAATTTGACGACCTCGTTGGCGTAAAGGTTACCATGCTGGTCTGCTAATCAGAAGGTTCCGGGTTCGATTCCCGGCCCGGTCAACATCTTTGCGCTTAACTAAATTTGTTGGCTGTGGGTCTGGGTGTTAAATATGTATTTATATATAATATGTATGTATGTATATGTAGTATATCAGCTGTGTTAGCAACCATAATACGAGCTAGAAATGGTTCAGTATGGGGCTAACCAGCCGTGTGTGAATGTGTAAAAAAAAAACTAATTTATGTAAACAAAGAACTTTAAAAAATCATCAATCAGTACTAGTTTACCAAATTACGTCAATATCGGTTGAAAATCATAAGTATTATCATCTACGCAAGAACAAACATACATTCAGACGTACGAAAGCAAAATTGACTAGGTAATGCGCCAGACTTCGGTCCGCTTCGCTCGCACGCTCAGTAAAACAATCTACGATCGTTTTGTAAAGATTTCTCCAAGTTTCTTCTAAGAATTGATATAAAATGAAGGCGGGCCCCATTCAAACAGAATTTCGGCAATTAACTCCCTCGAAATTAACTCAAATATCATAATCAAAGTTTACGTTTGAGAACTTGATGAAATTGAGCGAAATTCGAGGAAAAATTACGCGTGTCGTCTACGGTTGTAAAAATTAATTTCCAGAGAGAATAAATTGGTTTCAGGAAAAGATACAAGTAAGGGCAGTATCTTGGTTTCGCAATTTGTTCGCTATAAATCGTCAGCGGTAAAAAATATCGAAATAATAGCTTAAAGGTTTTATACTATACATAATATCCTATGTACTAACATTATAAATAACAATTTTAATTTTATATAAGTAAGTAAATCATTACATGTCAAAATTATTCTTATATTTATACTTATTTTAGTACCAATCAGATTTATGAATCAGACATAAAACTGGTTCAAAAAGTCTAAAATAACATTCTTGAGACAGTTTTTTTTTCATATTATCAATTCAGACTTATCAAAGTCTGAATAGTACCAAAATACTTGTAAGTATAAATATTTTTAGAGTGGTTCTTTAGGCAGCCTTAAGGCTATTATTTTATTGGTATTTTGTACCGTTTACGATTTACACCCTCATCACATCGCCTTGAGAGCTAATTAATGGGCCACGTCTAATTTTTATAAGGTTCCGGTATTTTTTATAATATTTTTGTCCTTTATTAAATTCTTCACATTATGTTTTTTATTCTATATGAGATATAGTCAGTCTCCTTAGAGATTCGCTATTAATTGTAATGCGTTCTCCCTTTCTTGCTAAGCTCGATGGAACCTGAAGCTTTTTTTTTGTTGCTGTCGATCGTCGATATATAACACTAAAATTCAATATCTCCACAGTCTTTCGTAACATATCCTTTAAGAACATATTAATCTTGTAAATTAAAATACTTCGTGCTTATAAACAAGGCTTTTGTATAAGGCTGTGTATTTAAGAGAAAGTTCACGGCCCGTACTTCAGCAACTAAAATAAAGGTAGCAACAACAAACTGCTCATAATTTTCGAAAGTAAAGTAATAGAACTCCGTTCGGTGTTTATAAATCTCAAGTTAAGTAATAAAACTCTGTTCTCGGTTTGTAAAACCACATAACAAACTCGGCGCAAGTAATAAGCTATCGCGAACAGCTTCAAACTTCCGCTGCTGCCTTTGGCTTCAGACACTCCTTGTAGGCGGAGAGGCGTCGGATTGTTTTACAAATTTACGCTTATCAAAGCGAGGTTCTCAGATTGCGTGTGTGAAACTTTGAGTATCTGGTATATTTAACATGAGGAACCTTATCTATTTTTTTTTGTATAATATGATAATAAATATGAAAATGTTTTCATTGTTATCTTATTATTTATTCCTGCTATTAAAAATGTTTTCATTGTTTTATCTTCCGATATGATTAGTAAGATTTGTTGAGTTGGATTAAAATTAACACAGTATTTATTATAAAACCGAAGTAAGTCAATGCCAAAATTAATTAAGTATCAAAATAAAAAAAAAGCAAAATTTACCTTACACAAAAATAAAACCATTTTCTAAGAAACTAAAACAAATTCTCCAAAACAACAGACAATCGAGTAGAACTAGCAGAGAGAAAATAAGTAAGTTTCCAAACACAACAAACCCAATCTATTTCCTTCCCTTACAAAACAATTTAGACTAACAATAGGCCCAACTATAAGCATAAACACTTCTTTATTCATTGCTTACAATACCGTATTACCGATAAAATAACACGATAAAACAATACCATCATCTCCCGAACTACAAAAACAACTCTCAACGAAATTGTTTCCAAGTCTTGGTTAAAGTTGTTCACAATTAGCGCGGCTATGCGTCAAAAGTTAACAAAGGGCTGCACTAAGGTTTATTATCAGATTTTATCGAAAAACTTCGCCCTCTGCGGCAAGAAAAGATTTAGTGTTGCCGCCAAATGCTTTGAGGATTTTCTCTGTGGTCAGGTTTTTGCTTCGCTGAATGAAATATTGCAACACTTTGAGCCCTTGAAATGTTTAAGGAAAGCTTAGCACTGGAGACTGGAGAAGTCTTTTGATGTTAAAGGCTGAGTTATTTAAGTACTTAATAATTCAGTAGAGTGCTGTTTTGAGCAAAACAGTTAAGTTGAAGAATACCAGATAGAAAGAAGGTTCCAGTACATAACAGTTTAATTATTAACATAAATTTCCGTTATATATTTTTTTACACTATACATCTGATCTGACATTTGACCGAAAGGTCGAGTATTCACACAAGTCAGGGACACTCTGGTCATTTTGCTTAATCTGGAATTACTTGTTCTACATTAGGTACCGTTAGATGCTTGGTAAAACATTTAAGAACTTTGATAATATTACAATAATTTATTTTCAATTCAATAGATTTTCAACAACAGGCTTAGCCCGAAACTAACTTGTTTTATAAATAACTTTTAAACTTACGGAACGAAGACAGTTGCATTTAAAGTGAGAGAATGTTAGTGTGTTGCGAAAACCAATGTTGAAATCAATTTCTAAAAATCACCCAATTTGATGAGATTTTTAGTGATGAGTTTAAAAATTGACTGGATTAAAACTCATAGCGTCAACTCGTCAGGGGGCGTTGATGCATACCTTCTTTGTACAAACCAATGTCATGACTATTCTTTACATATGATGGAATAAGTAACAGACACACAAGCAGAGCTACTAACTTTTTTTTCTTTTATTAGGAAGGATGATTAGCGGATGAGGGAAAAAAATGTTACTCAAATAACTCACCTCTCCGAAACTGGTTATGATTTTTTATCACCTTCTCAGCATTCTTCCTCGCAATATAAAACCACTCGGACGTGTTGCTCAGATACTTGTACTCCACTGCCAGGTCTTTCGCAAGTATCGGTCCCTCGGGCAGTCTGTACGCGAACGGACAGAACAGCGAATAGTCTTTATACTGGTCCTTGTCATAGCAGTTCCCCGCTCCGAATATATCATCATCGAACTCGACCATCGAGAACACACTAGCATGTAGTAAGTATTCGTTATGCATCACGGAAGGTCCTGCGTACTTCCACAGTCTAGTCAACATGTTAGCTCTATTCACAGCTACGTCTGCTTCAATTCTAAATCTTTCTTGAGCGTATCTATCTACAACACCTACGCCTAAGTTTAAATGGGTACCGGCAGTGCAATTCTCGCCCAGCAAATGCTGGGTTTCGATCAGTCGGAGGAATCTTGTTACTACATCTTCTACTGGATGCGTGGTTGTAACGTTAGAGACTGTATCGTTGGTCTCGTCTTTGAGGTCATCTCCAGTGGGCCTGGTTTCGTTGTCGTAGCTACGCTCTACGTTGATGAAGTGGTCTAGTAAGGACACGTCGGTGGTGGTTTCTTTGTGGGTGGAGTTGCCGAAGTATTTTTGGAAGTCGGCGTCTTTTCCGTCTTCGTCGTCCGGAGCGCCGTACGCGCGTAACGCGGACACCACGGGGTCTTCGCCGGACTTGTCGATGGTCTCTGTAACAAACAGAGTTACATCTTACATTATTTTGTATATTTAAATATACGTTTAAGTTGTGTATATAACATCTACCAGGCTCTTCAAAATATCTATATAAACATTTATACATATACGAGTATATTTGGTTTCTTCAAGGCAAACGCGTAACGACCTCGACTGATATATCACTCAACATTTAATTTTAATAAGATAAACTTAATGATACACTTATTACTAATAAGATAAGACTTTAAAAGATATCGCTCGATTGCAACTCCTCAGGTGAGTTGCGGTCAAGCGCAAGTCTATCATTAACAACAAATATGGTAGTAGTTTATAATAATAATAATAATATCCTTATCGACATAGTAGAATAAATCTAGCTCTAGCAAAGAGGCTTCAAGCATACATTTTAGCTGTTTGGCGATTTTAGATTAACCTGTAACTTATAAAAATATTCGGTTCTCGAGCTTTTGAAATTTGTTATTATTTTAACTGTGTTTTGATTTAATTTAATTGAAATTCTAAGTTAATGATATCTAAATAATATAAATGTATATACTTAATTTAGTTTTTATATAATATATAATTATTTCATTTTTTATATGAAATGTTATGAATTATTAATTAACAACTATTAAATTTGTAAAAAAAAAAATGATCCACACCTAGCCTACATATATATATATAGCCTACATATAAAGTAACAAAATAGCACGAGGTTTTAAAATTTAACTCAAGCTTCACATAAAATAAGAAGCGACGGTATCGAACCCGGTCTCCTTTTGGCCGGGTTAGTGCGGTTTCCACGCAATTAACCATTTTGCCGGCAACCCGAGCTCACACGAACCTTTTAGTCGAGTGATGAGAGAGAGAGATAGTGGTACCAATTCTAGCATAGACACGACTAAAGCAATTTTAAAGTAGCTCTGTTATTTTTCATCATGACTATAAAGAGACGGCACGATGTGGACCATAGACAAATCAAATAATGTCACGTCAAATATTGCAAATGGTAGAAAATTTGGCATACGCACGACTAAATCAAATTTAAAGTAGCCCTGTCTTTTTTCATCATTAGTGACTAGAAAGAGACGGCATGATATGGACCATAAACAAAACAACTAAAGTCACGTCATATATTGAAAATGGTGGCAATTCTGGCATACACATGACCAAACCAAGTTTAAAGTAGCCCTTGTTTTTCTTTTTTCTACCTTTTTTCATCATCAGTGACTAGAAAGGACGGCACAATAAGAGCAATACACAAAACAACTAAAATCACGTCTAATATAGAAAATGTGGACTTTTTTAGAACGCACCCAAATACTCGTAAATCAGCTCTTAAACTACCTCCATTTGGTACAATTTTCAGTTTTAAACACAAATTTTTAGTACTATCAAGGTGTATATTTTTAGTATTTGAATTGTCCTTTTTGAATATATACAGTTTTGAACAGTCTTTACTATAGGGTACATTTATCTGTTTGTGTATGTTTTTGTATATCCTTTTGGTGCAAATAAATGATTTAATTATTATCATTTATTTTTCCATATTTGACGTGACTTTAGCTGTTTTGTCTCTGGTTGAGATCATGCTGTTTCTTTCTAATTTCTAACGATGGAAAGAGATGGGGTTGCTTCAAATTTAATTTAGTCGTGTCTACGCCAGAATCACCGCCATTTTAAAGTAACTCCCAGGGTTGGCTTTACGTAAAATTCCCTATTTGTTGAAGAAATTGCGGATATCGCTTTTGGATTCATTCTTTTGTAAAACCCTGACGGGTGGTTTTAGGGTTTTTGGTGAAATATTTCTTTTGAGTATTTACTTTGTTATGTAAGCATTCTGATTAGATCGGTAGCAATGCCTTGGTGTTTATTTAAGGCAAATTAAGGAAGATTAATCTTTTAATAGTATCGTAAATCTTGCGAGTAATTGAATTGTTTTATAACGATAAGACTTCAAATACTTTAAAATTTTGCACACGTTAACAGCTTAAAAACCAAGTCACTCAAGACGGCATTAAACATATTACACATTATCTTAATATATATAAATCTCGTGTCACAATGTTTGCCCTCAATGGACTCCTACACCACTTAACCGATTATAATAAAATTCGTTCACCATGCGCAATTCGATCCAACTTGAGAAATAGGATAGTTTAAATCTCAAATTATAGTCGCAATTTTAATTTATTGCTAATTATTGTCTGTTATTATTTGACAGTCACAATTAACTCAACAGATGTCGATACCTTTCGACTGGGTTGAGTAAGTAATCAATAGATGGCGCTGTACCCCTAAGTTAGGCAAAACAACGTTTGCCGGGTCAGCAAGTAGTATATACAATTTCCTTATTAACTCCCAATGTAAATGATTTGCCAAAGGGGAAAAGATGAGGCCAATAAATTATTTATCTTAGTCTTTGTCTTTGTCTTCTCTCACGAGGCTAGAGATATAGGCCATAATCCACCTCGCTGCCCGGGTGTGGGTTGGCAGATTACACACATTTTTGGATATTATGGTTCTGAAATATGTCGATTTCTATAGTATGATTGTTAAGTTTTGAACAATTTGTTAAAATAGATCTTATAGTTTCATATTTAAAAAAAACACTCAAAAAGTTGTGGTAAGCTTACATTATGCTTAGAATTAAAAAAAAACTTTATCGTACCTACATCACCAAAAAAAAAATATGGTTGCCTGTAAAGTCGGTTTTACGGGCGAAGATTTTACGTGACAACGTCTGCCGCGTGCTGCGCGCGCGGCAGACCGATCATAGTTGAGTGGGAGAGAGACGCAAGGCATTCGGCGGGCCTCTCTCTCGTTCGGTGACTCATCGTAACGTTACCGGGCGTTACACTTTTTCATAAGTGACTCCCAGCCGCAACCTTATTTAAGACGTTGTCACGTCAAAAAAAACTGCAAATAAAAAAAAACTCATTTTTTATACAATCCTTATGACTTGTAGTGCACTTTCACTTTAAAATACAGTAAACATACCTTTGTTATCAAATATAACCACATTTAGTACCTAAGCATATTCCGTCGAATTTACGACTATGTACATAGATGCCAACAAAAACTATTCTTTCTACTTATCTTTCTAGGTGGAAAGTGGGCAAGCAGAAAACAAGATATAAACTACAAGATTAAGGCTAACCGATCGCACTCAACTGAGAAGATTTCTAGCACCGATATTGTATCCCAAAGTAAAATAGTTGGGGAACAAAGTACGGACAGAAGCTTACATAGTTTTTTTTTTTTTATATTAGTACACATTCACACACGGCTGGTTAGCCCCATACTGAACCATGTCTAAGCTCGTATTATGGTTGCTAACACAACTGATATACTACATATACATACATACGAGTATTATATATAAATACATATTTAATACCAGACCCACAGCCAACAAATTTAGTTAAGCACAAAGATGTTGACCGGGCCGGGAATCGAACCCGGAACCTTCTGATTAGCAGACCGGCATGGTAACCTTTACGCCAACGAGGTCGTCAGTTATATCATAGACAAAATATACTAAAGTAACAAAATAAACTTTAGTATATTTTGTCTATGGTTATATCGTTTTGCCAAAGGTTCGCACGAACTACGGCAAAACAATGATAACGTTTGCAGGCGCGCAGAGTTATAATAAACTACCCTCAGACCTAAAAAATGTAAGCCCGTTCACCGCATTCAAAAGTCGACTTTACCAGCACGTAATAACGGATACCTCACTTTTATGAATGCGTTGGACGGGCAAACTGTTTATTTACATGTACATTTAAATTGCTTTGTAATTTTATAGTGGCGACGAATGTTATAAATAATATTAATTCAAATATGTTCTCATGTAAGTAATAATATCTTTTGTGAGAATAAATATCTTTAAACCTTAAACCTTATATCATTGCTTGGTGGTAGGGCATTTTCTAGTACTAACCTAACTATCCTGACGGATCTTTCCCTTATTTGTTAGAGTTACGGTACTTTTAAAAAAATGTGATGGATAAATATATGGGAGTAATGATAAAAATAAATTTAAACATAACTTAAAAATTAAATTTACAAAACATAGTAAAAAATGGTTGCCCGTAAAGTCGGTTTTACGGGCGAAGATTTTACGTGACAACGTCTGCCGCGTGCTGCGCGCGCGGCAGACCGATCATAGTTGAGTGGGAGAGAGACGCAAGGCATTCGGCGGGCCTCTCTCTCGTTCGGTGACTCATCGTAACGTTACCGGGCGTTACACTTTTTCATAAGTGACTCCCAGCCGCAACCTAATTTAAGACGTTGTCACGTCAAAAACGAAAATAAAATAATATTTAAGGGACTCCCATACAACAAACATATTTTCAAGCATTTTACTGGATCTTTATAACAACATTTTGTATACTTACATTAACAGAACACTTAATGACGTATACATTTTTAATAACTTATAAAATTTAGTTAAAATAATAAAATCAAATCCCGATACAATGATCGCGATGTTTTGCCTATTTTTTTTATTATTATGGTACGGAACACTTCACGCGCGAGCCTAACTCGCACTTGACCTATTATTTTAATTTCTTCGTATTAGATACATAAGTGTCTGACTGAGCGCAGAAGCGTACAATATAACTGAAGATGGGTCTGAAAACCTTTAAATTTTGATTAACTTCACCCCAAACTTTGAACGGTTCAACTTTTAGGCGTTGAATAAATAAATCGTTCAAACGATGTGGCTACTAACGCAAAGTAATAACCATCATAGTTTCGTGGCATTATTGTAAATTAGGACACATTTCACACACGACTGGTTAAATTAATCATTAAATCTTAATATACTATATAAATCTCGTGTCACAATGTTTGTCCTCAATGGACTCCTAAACCACTTAACCGATTATAATAGAATTCGCACACCATGCGCAGTTCGATCCAACTTGAGAGATAGGATAGTTTAAATCTCAAATTATAGTTACAATTTTAATTTATTGCTAATTATTGTCTGTTATTATTTGACAGTCACAATTATCTGTTAACTCCAAATGATTCTAACAGATGTCGATACCTTTCGACTGGGTTGAGTAAGTAATCAATAGATGGCGCTGCTATGGTAAATCTACGAACGTGTCATATTAGCTACACTATTTATTTTTCATACCTCTAAGTGAGGCAAAACAACGTTTGCCGGGTCAGCTAGTATATTTATAAAGCACGCTGTTTAACGAAAGCCATATAAACAAGAATAAAGCAATATTAGATCCATCATACTTTACGAGTATTTAGCTCATAGTATCCATTTGAAAGCAAGTCGCTGGATAATTAATAATTTAAGGAAGATAATTGCTCCATGTTCAATTCTCATTTTCTCACTTTTGACCGGCACAATGTTAATTTTACGCGGAAATTACGAAGTGGCAAAATTGTCACCAATATTATTATTATACTTTGTATTTCAATTTTTCTGGTTTTTCATCATTATCAAATAGCCGATTCTATCCCACTGCTGGGTATAGGTCTCTCTCCTGTCATGCCATCTGCCTCGGTCCTGTGCCGATCTAGTCCAGGTTGGACCTGCTACGACGACTAAAACCCCTATTCCCTAGCCTCGGCCACGTTTTTTACGTGTGGAAATGCATTTACGCATGTCCCGCCACAAGCCTTATGTCGGGCTCGAGGGCCAGAAGGGCCGTCACTACCGACTACAACCTCACGGTGTCCCATCTCACGACGGGGGCAGGGATGCAGGACTGCTTCGCGCATTGCCGCTGCTCTCCCCGCCCAGAACTTGCTCCGTCTGGTTTTCATAATATCTAGGAATTATTTAAATTATTTATTTTTGCCTAAAAACCATCATTTAATCTAATTATAGACATAAAAATAGTCGGTCTATCTTAAATTGTATTTTGACCTGATTTTATTTAATGTTATTTTTAAAGCATTTTTTTTTCATATTGACAAGTCAGATTTGTATCAAAATTATCTAAAAATATTTTTTGGGTTCTTTAGATGAGCACAAATATATTGCTCAAACAACGTTGACCGTATTTTATGCATAACGCTAAAGCAGTATGTTCAAGATTTTGCACATATCTGCGCCTTGACTTCGGTAATCGTATCAGATCGCCTTAGCAAGCCGAGCTACGAGCGGTAACCTTGTACTGGCTAGAAGCGTGGGGAAAGTAAAGCAAGCAGTGAACATTATTGGCAATAACCCGATTGATTCGTTTGTTACGCCGCAAGGTCAGGTCTAGGGTTGCCTACTACATAGTCAACAAGTATAAATAAAAAATTTAGAAAACTCCGACGAAATTTTGAGGGGGCCATCTTGGATTGGAAATTTATCATTATAAATGATCAAACGAACTTACCTAAGTGAAGTTCGATCAGAATTATGCGAATAGCTTTATTTGTGGCGATATATATACAAACTGGTGAACCCTTATAGCTGAGAAGCCAGAGCATAATAAGTGTATTAAACTAGTTGAGACCTTTCAGTTAATACGAAATCCCACCAGTAAAGGAATGTAGTGGGCTGATTATGTCTATGCTATACAAATTAAAACTAAGCGTCTACCTGGTAGTAGAATTTCGTGAAACGAAATAAATTCAAATAAATCAACAATTCACAACTTTGAAATTACAAACGCTTACGATTCTAGATAATATCTTTTCCTACTAAAAATAAGGTTTATTTCAATTTCGTTATTATTTTAAGTATCAAAATAATGTTAATTGTTAATGCGGGTTTAAAAAACACTATAGGATTTTTCGCATAAACAGCCCACTATACGTTCCCACTGCTGGCCTTCTCTCACTATAAAAGAGATACTACAGGTCATAAGCTACCACGCTGGCCAAGTGCGGGTTGGCGGATGAATTTTCAACAGTGAACTATAAATACTACAAAAATTGTGTGATAATAAAACTACAAAAATTGTAGCCCTATCATTTACGCAGAATTTTATAGGATATTTCAAAATATGCTATTTTGCTCCCAAAGCGTCTTAAGTACGAGTAATTTGGCAACCCTAGCTAAAGCCCACAATGTCGCTGATGTCGTTATCGTATTCCTGTTATATGACAATCCACTTTTAGCCACATTTGCTTTCCTTTTGTTTATTTAGGCCATATTTCGGACAAGTATCTCTTTACTTCTGGCGTCCTCTGTAGACGTCCTAAAATCTACATAAGATTTTTGTTATACAGGAAAATAAAATATTGTACTACTGACTGATTTTTATACTTTTTTTTTATCCTTGATAGGTTAGCGTTTGACTACAGCTAGCCTGATGTTAAGCTGCACTTCAGGTGTGGCACGCTTACCTAGAAGATACCTATTAACTCTACTTTTGAAGGCCCCCGGATAATACCTCTCAGGAAACAGAGACTCAGGTAGTGAGTGCCAAAGCCTCGCAGTCCTAACAATAAAAGTCGACGCAAAGCGTTTTGTACGAAAGTTCGGAACTTCAACTCTGTATCGGTGTCTCTTCACTGTCTCTCTGCTCGTTCTGTAGTAGAACGGAGATGGTGGAATCAAATTATACTGAAATACAGTCATGTAAAGTAGCTTATAAAGCGAGTATACTCGATGAAAAAAGATCTGCTTTTCAATCTGTCGATTTGTCCTCTACCAATGACTTATTTTTCAACTTTGCATTTTCTCCAATCAGGATTACTGGTAGTTTGGGGCTTTAAAATACTTTTGTTCAACTTATTTTAGGTTCTGTTAGATTTTGTATTACACATGGATACATAGGCTTTTGATCCTGAAAACATGGCTGATTCCCGTGGAATGCGTAATTAACTTCAAAATCTATGTTACTACATACTCCAACAGCTGGACTGATTTTGATGAAATTTACAATAAAAATAGGCCAATGCGGGTAAAACCGCTGGGCGCAGCACTATTATTATAATATTCCATATGAATTATTATTACATCAGGTTTTAAATTGACCGATCCTAATAAATACATTAAATGCGCAAGCAATTTTTTATTTGTTTATTTTACATCGTATCTAGAATAAAACAATATACAGAATAAAAAAATCACCTTAGAAATTAAAATAAATTTAAATACCTAAGGTGAATGATTCTAGCAGGTTTGTATCATAAAAAAAATAGTTAAGCTTAATTTTCAATTACTATATTATTAATTAAATTGTTCAACACAAACTATATCCTTGAATAAGTGTTAAGAGAGGGAGGCCTTTGATTACTAGAGGACTAGATTCGCCAACCCGCACTTGGCCAGCGTGGTGTATTATGGCCTATATCTCTCTCCTCGTGAGAAAAGGCCCCGAGTCCCAGCAGTGAGAACGTATATTGACTGCTTATGCTAAGAAAAAACTAGTGGAACAAACAAAAAAAAAACATTATTACAAAGATACGTTGTCGTATATCTACGCTAGGAAAAGAATAAGATCGCCTGCAATCATCCAATATAAAGCGTATCGCGAGTCGAAATACCGTAAAGCGGATTTGATGGTTGCTTGTAAAACTGGCAATATAGCGTCTAAAGCTGATCCTGTTTACGAGACGACAAATCGCGCCTTTCATTACTCGCAGCGCTAGAATTGATGGCTTACGCGTTTACCCGGACCAATCCCGCGCGGCGTCTCACGATACTGATCTATTCAATAAACTACCTTGTCGTATAAAAATTTAGCTTCCGACTCGATGTTTGAAGCTAAACTAAAACAATTTTTTGTAATAATTGGCCAAGTGCGGGTTTTGTAAAACAAATATTACTACAAATTAGGGATTGTTGATAAAGAAAAAAAAATAGCGTTGTATGTATTTTTTAATGCCACATTATAAAAGAAAACAAATAAATAATAAAAGGGTGAGAAACCCTTATCACTAAGGGTTATAAAAATAGATAGTAGCCGATTCTCATACCTACTGAATACGCATATAAAATTTTGTAAAAATCGGTCAAGCCGTTTCGAAGAAGTACGGTAACTAACATTGTGACAAGGAAATTTTATATATTGTGAGGACAGCGAAGTTTTGAAACTCTCTACTTGAGTCCTGAGTTTCCTGAGAGGTATGATCCGGGGGTCTTCAAAAGTAAATTAATAGGTGTCTTCTAGGTAAGCGTGCCACACCGTAGACTGCAGTGCAGCTTAACATCAGGCTAGCTGTAGTCAAACGCTAACCTATCAAACATACAGAAAAAAACTTCAAAATCTTTGTAACTTTTTGAAGCTTCAACAGCTGGACCAACTTTGATGAGTTTTACTAAAAATATACCTTATATGTGTTAACACAGCTTACTTTTTGATGACGACCTCGTTGGCGTAAAGGTTACCATGCCGGTTTGCTAATCAGAAGGTTCCGGGTTCGATTCCCGGCCCGGTCAACATCTTTGTGCTTAACTAAATTTGTTGGCTGTGGGTCTGGGTGTTAAATATGTATTTGTATATAATATGTATGTATGTATATGTAGTATATCAGTTGTGTTAGCAACCATAATACGAGCTAGAAATGGTTCAGTATGGGGCTAACCAGCCGTGTGTGAATGTGTCCTAATATTATTATTATTATTTTTATCCCGGTAACTTCTTTTAGTCCCGGATTAACGCGAGCCGCAGCTAGTCTACAAATAAATGTCCCATCTACAAATATAATTTAATATTCTTTTCCCTCCCCTCTAGCCGCAATTTCGCACCACCGCCGCCACAGTTCCCTCTAGCCACATTTAAAATTGAAATGAAATATGAGAATGCCTCTTCGCTTTCGCCGTTTTGCTGAATTTGTTAAAACGCTGTAAATCAGAGAGCCAGCTTATTGCGTTGTAATGCAATTACTGGTTGTATCCGGTTATATCCAGTTATGTCCAGTTTGAACCGGTTATAACGGAAACTCGTTTGGAAGGGAGCGTGGGGTGGCCGGCACAGTTTTGAATATTGTAACCGCGGATTGCGTGGGAAAAGTGCTTAAGGGAGGGCCAGTTTGTAATTTGAATGCCCTTTATATAAAGTTCAAAATTGCTTGACAATAAAAGTTAGCGCATATAATATGACGTTTTTAAAAGCTTCCTGTAATTCTATCAATTGATATTTTTAATTATGTAATCTTATTAAAGTAGAGTAGTATTCATTCATTAATTATTTTAAAAATTGCTATGTTTTTTTTCATAGTAAATTTGATTAATGATATTTGAAAATTAGTAATTTAAATACAATAAATAATCGTTTAATATACTATTAAGGTAAAATTGTAGGTTCCGGCTGTTAGTCTTAGTACAAGCAGTCGTTAAGCCAACTCAGAGGCTTTTCTGCAGCTTGTAAACTTCGACACAAGCGCTTGGCCACTTAGCTCTAACGAAGAAAGCTACTTTGTAATAAGCGTTTTGCTTCGACCTTCATCGTGAGAACTGCGAAGCTTTGGAACTCTCATCCTGAGTCTCTTTTTCCCGAGAAGTACAATTTGGAGGTCTTCAAATCTTGAGTAAATAGGTTCCTTCTAGGCAAGCGTGATACATCTTAGACCACAGTTAAGCTTAACATCAGGCAAGCTGTAGTTAGACGTAAGCTTATTCTTCATAAAAAAAGAATAATAATACATTTAAAAAAAACTGTTTTTTTATATATATTTTGCGTCTGTAGATATTTAAACCCAATTCTGTCGGTCTCCTTTGGGCCGTATGTATAATTTAATCCTAGACTTAGTAAAAAGGTAAATAAATAATGAATCCACATTCATGATCAAAAATGTTCGGTTAGGTGATTACATTAATGTTTGAAACACTCAAATGGATTTGGCTATTGGAGGATCGGCCATTACTTTCAATATATCCAGCTTAATGGGCTACAGGATTATTTTCTAGGTTTTTACGGCTTTTTTATTGAATTACAGGCATATATTTGATAAATGTTTGGATGAAAATCTGTTTCAATTTTTCGTAATACATATCGATATAAAGTTGTTATGTATGTACATATATTATGTAGTATATCAGTCGTTTTAGAAAAAAAAAAGTTTATTTAATTTAATCTTACTAGTATTTTTAAGTATTAAGTAATAAATGTAGCCTTGCCTTAACGTATGTTATTTATGGCTAATAAAGTTATGTATTCTGTATATTTTTTTTCTTAATTTAAAGATCACTACGGAATAATAGAATTAAAGGGTTTGGCCAATTATCGTATTCCATTGTATTAGCTCTGAATATTCGGCATAAATAACTTTCATAAGACAATGCTTTCTCCTGAAAGCCTCAAAAAGTATTGTTATTAAGTCTATTGTCGAAACAAGAGTTATCGTTATCTCGACAGTCTCGTCTCGACACACAAACTTTATATCGTACAAAAAGGCAATACATTTTCGGATACATTTGTTACTTCACATAATACCCTCGGAGACTATATAATACTAACAGACGAATAGAAGAAAATACATCGATGAAACGTATCTTGGATAATACACAGACAAATCATGACCAAAAAAAATCACCTTGTATTATCGACTAGCACACTAGTATTATATACTCTCGGCTTCTCACGGGTTATAAATAGTCTAAGTTGCAAAGAGAAACAAAATATAGCCTATGTTACTCAGGGATAATGTAGCTTCCCAACGGTGAAAGAATTTTTCTAATCAGTCAAAGGTGTTTCGGAGCCTATTTTCGTCAAACAAAGAAACAAAAAATCTAACTTTTCCTCTTTATAATATTGGTATAGATACCAGATAAAGAGAATAGGAACTTGTTTATTTGAGTCAATGTGATCATTAAGATATTTGTTACTCTTTCAAAATAAAAATGGCCGCAATTCATAAATGTCATGTTAAAGATAAAATCAAACAAAACATATTTTTTTTTAAGTTTGACCAAATTAATTAGTTTGATTCAATCAAATAATTTAGTACAAAAATTTTAAATCAAATAATAATATTTAATGTAACGTAAAATTTTATAATACAACAATAAAACTAGTAGTAATAATAAAAAAAAAATAAACATGTAACGTATATATGCATATGAGGTACATATAATTATATTACATTTTTAATATTGAAATGTACAGCTATCTAAGCTAGGCTTGAAATCTGTATATAGTAATACTGTAACATCGTATACAATATGAAAACCAGAATTTCTCTCAGTATTTTCAACCTAGTTTCGTACAAGCTCTGCCTTTATTTAATTTACCTCATCTCCTCTCTATATATAAAAATAAGAATACGTAATTCGGTAGCAATATTGCGTAATAAATAATGTCAGTGCGTTGTTATAAAACTCCATAAATTGGGTTGAAGGAGCGACGTGTTGCTCGATTTATCACACTTCGTATAGAAAATAAAATACCGGCCGCTTGCTGAAGTAAGAGATTCACGAGTGGAGTGCAGGGCCGTAGCCAGGGTTGGGGGATTTGTTGAATAAAGACAGTTTGTTTGTGTGTGTGTGAGTGTGTGTTTGTTACTTCTTTGCACTCAAAATTTGTGAATTTGTCTTGCATGCATGACGGTAAGAACAGAGAGCCAACTTATTTTAATAACATCAAATATGAATCTATTTTTCAAGTAATAAATGATTTGATTAGATTTGATTCAAACGGCTAAATCAATGTTGATGAAATTCGGTGTAAAGATAGGTTAGACTTTGGCTTAACACATAGACTACTTTATATCCCGAACACTATAATTGGGGTTCCCGTAAATAACTTCAAAATCTATGTTACTTCTTCACGCTACAATGGTTGGACCGATTTTGATGAAATTTGCTGTGAATATAGGTTAGACCTCGTGTTAACACATAGACTAACTTTATCCCAGATTAACTTTTTTCTGTCCTGGATTAACGTGGGTGACACCGCAGGGCGTAGTAATTGTCAAAGTGAAGCGTCTCTTATTAACCTCCGATGCAAAACAATAGGGTGCTTAGACGTTTAAGTGTGTGTGAAGCTTTTGATGAAGTATATTTTGTTTGAAAGGTGTGTTAGTCACGAACGTCTTCAGCTTTGTTTGATGAAAATCGGTCCAAGATGGCTGCCGCTACAAAATGGCGAATGACTTATTTTATCAAATATGAAACCAGTTTCAGATAATTTTATTCAATATAGGCACAAAAGTACACTTATGAATGTCAATTTACAATATTACAATGTCAATTTTACAAGTGAAATGAAAAGTCTTGACTAGTAAAATACATGCATTAAGATACTACTAGTCTTTAGTGAAACTTGTCAAACATTTCTTGATTCAGTTAACTGTTAGAAATTGGCGGATGGTAAATCAGCAACATTGGTCGCAAAAAAAATTAAATATATGACAATGTAAATATTATAGTATGAAAATGTTAATATAATAGTATGAAAATGTTTATATCATAGTATGAGAATATAAATATTATAGTATGAAAATGTTAATATCATAGTATGAGAATATAAATATTATAGTATGAAAATTACTGGATTCATTAAATAAATGAGTTGTTTTTCTAGACGTACTCTTATCTAAATTACGCAATATACATATACTGTAAGTCTATTGCGTTAGTTATACATTATATGTATTGATATAAAGTATTTATTTATGTTTATTTTTTTATTTTATTAATTGAAGAATAGGCTTACGTTTGACCGCAGCTAGCCTGACGTTAAGCTTGACTGTGGTCTAAGATGTATCACGCTTGCCTAGAAGGAACCTATTTACTCTAAATTTGAAGACCCCCAAATTGTACTTCTCGGGAAAAAGAGACTCAGGAAGAGAGTTAGTTATGTTTATTATTATGTTAAATATCAGTTGTGTTAGCAATCATAATAAGTAGGTACAAACAAGTAATGGTTTAGTATAGGGCTAACCAGCCGTGTGTGAAATGTGTCTTAGTATTTATGTATACCAGTTTAAATCAGGTTGTCACACAAAGTTTAATGTAAATAATATTTATTTGACTAAGAGGAAAGCTTCTATAATAGGCAATTTATAAAGGATTTGGGCTGAATGGCCGTCCCCAATATCAAGCAATTTGATATCTTCCCACTGAAAAGAAGCAAAATAACTTTCTTTATTATCAAGCCAATTTTGCTAAAGGCAATTCTATACAAGTTACTTATGTTATGTGAATAGATTTTCTCGACATTGTACGGAGGCCCTTCCAATTTGAGGGAATGAAATATGTTAAGTATTGCTTTTACATAAGATGCTAGTTGTCCTGACAGACGTAGTCATATCTTAACCATTATTATTTAATTCAAATAGGTAAAAAAGTGTCTTAATTAATTATTATAATGCTTTATAATACACAATATTCTTAGTTGACGACCTCGTTGGCGTAAAGGTTACCATGCCGGACTGTTAATCAAAAGGTTCCGGGTTCGATTCCCGAGTTCCCGAACATCTTTGTGCTTAACTAAATTTGTTGGCTGTGGGTCTGGGTGTTAAATATGTATTTATACATAATATATGTGTATGTTATATGTAGTATATCAGTTGTGTTAGCAACCATAATACGAGCTAGAAATGGTTCAGTATGGGGCTAACCGGCCGTGTGTGAATGTATCCTAATATTTATTTATTTATTTTTATTTAAAAAAAAAATACTTTTTCTGTTTTAAAAAAGAACCTTTTCATGACAATAAGAAAAAAAAATATTCTGCTTCTTCTTATGAGCTGTCCAAGCTCTGGTGTCGAAGAGTTTTCAAGCCGCCCGAATGCCTCTGACTTGACTTAACGACTGCTAGTACTAAGACTAACAGCCGGGACCTATAACTGAACGTGTCATCAGACCCACAGTAGCGCCCGGACGGAAATGGCACTTTTGAAAAACCATCTTGTGCATGGTCACCATTCAAAAATTACCCGCATCAACCGTCGCTTAGCTTCGGTGATCGCGTCAGATCGCCTTAGCGAGCCGAGCTACAGGCGTTAAACTTAAAATAAAACGTGATCAGGTAATATAGGGATTTATTTTTATATGAATCCCGATATACGAGTGTAAATGTAAATGAAACATTTAGAAAAAAACTTATATGGTGGCGGCCATCTTGTTTTGGAAATTTGTCAAAACATATGTATTTTACTAATCCAGACCTTTCATTTGATACCCATATTGAAAAAGTTGTAAACAAATATGTCATACGCCATTTTAGTAGCCGCCATTTTAGATCTATTTTCATTCAACATACTTTCATCTAACTTTTCAATTATCAGTTTCAATGATTCCTCAAAGTCACTCTTTAAGTTTATTATTTACGAACTAAGTCAGGAATTCCAAAAGTATTTCTATTCCATTTTATCGGCGGTACCTTTGTCAGTTTTAACTTTTCGTCAACACTAAAGTAGCCAAAAAGTCAGTTAAATTATTCACTTGTAGCCACTTAGGGAGGTGAGAATAATCAATACAACTTTAAGAGTAAACAGCAAAGTTGGTTTTAGAATCGAGATTTCTGGTAAACAAACCGAACTTTTGTTAGTTTGACACACGGGAATAATAATTAATGATCGTTGATTAACAGCTAGCAACACTTCTACTTAAGGTACACTAAGTAGGTCGACTGAAAGACTGTATCCATGGTCATGAAATAAATTAAAAAAAAAGTATGAAAAAGTAAGCTATGGGAGCAAAATGGCATATTTTGAAAAATCCTTTCAAAAAAATAATTCACATGTTAATTATTTTGGAATTCAGTTTAATCACTATCACATTATACTTTACAATTTACTTCTATGCTTAGTGTTAAAATTGTCATATTTATTCTTATTCTTATTCTATGATGGGGCGATCAGACCTGCACTGACAACCTGCAAGAGGCGTATTGTGCATTTCCCCCTACCAGCCTACACAAGCCATCCAAGCTCCTTAAAATAGCGGAGCACGGTCTTGGGTCGCTGGCATACCTGTTCCACTGTCATTGCGTCAGATATTGTGGTACTCTTTTAAAACAGGAGGTGTCCCAGTATATCGTAGTGTTTTGTTGAGATTCCCTTGCTAGTCCTGTTTTCTCTCTTGTTTGGTTTGTGGATTCACAGTGCACATGCCCTACAGTCTCGTCTTATTTATTATTATTATCTATTTATTACCGGTTTGAGTTTATCCTAAATTGAGGTAATTTTAGGAATTTAATGTCTAAATCACAAACATAATACATACTACAATATCAATTTAGGATAAACTCAAACCAGTTTCAATAAAATGTTTATGCGACCAATAGGTATGAAGGATAAGTATCCTTTACAATGAAAAAATATTTTTTCGAAATCTGTTCATATAATATAACAGAATTTAAAAAAAAAACTTCTTTTCTAAGTCGGTACGCTCTTGATAGAGCGGTCGTGGTCGTCAAGAAGTAGTGGTGGATGGGACGGATAGTACACGCCTCACGATGCCTCGCCATTTTTCTCTGTTAGAGGTCATCCTGGCGCACTCGTTTAAAGGGGTACCCACGATTGTCTTTATTTGATCAGTCCATCGAGTGGGTGACCTCCCGCGCGGTCTAGTACCCTCTACTTTGCCCTGTACGACTAGGCGCTCTATGGACAGATATCACGCCTCGAAACATGACCAAAGGAAGAAAGAATGCGAGTCTGTATTGTTGTAAAGAGACGCTGCTTTTTGCCAAGTTCATGGAGTATGGAGATATTTGCAGAAAAAGGACCAGAACAAACACAAAAATAACTTTGCACATTTGAGAACTTCGCCCATTTCAAATCGGCTTTCCAAAAAACACTCCAAACCGCGTTATGAAACCTAAAATCTGACCTTAATTTTATTCATCCAAAAGTCACACAATTATTCAAGCGGATTATGTACTTCATCTCCTACGACCCTCATAATGAAAAGGGGTTGTGTTTTTAAAGCCAAGCCAATCTTCATAATAATGTTTAATTTTTTTACTCAAATGGCGTGAGAGATATTTTTTAATAGAAATCATAGAAATCATAGAACTTTATTAACCTTATAACATTGCGTTATACCTACTAGGCACGTCAAATTTACATATTACATATATTCATCAACAATCAATTAATGAATTAGTCAATATCTTAATATTATAATTAGTCATAATAATATAATTATTCGTACAATGTCATAATAATAAAATAAAAAATAACAACACATTTACATATAATTCATGTCACTTTACAGTCCGTCATACTTAAATAGAGATTCTGAAAGAGGCAACCTCATATATTCATTTAAAGCATAAAAAGAGTTTTCCACAAAGATTTTTCAATTTTCTTTTAAATGTGTGAAAAAGTAGGTCTGTCATACTTTGAGGCAGTTTGTTAAACATACATATTTTGTTGTAGATCCCTTGCTTTTGGACTTTAAGTAACCTATTGAAAGAAAGAAAGAAAGAAAGAACACATTTATTTCAGACACAGAAGACACATACATATACATTATTTAAATTACATAAAACGAACATGAAAAAAAGACAGCATAGTATGTGTCCCTGGTTTTTATTGTTTGGTTTTATTAATCCTCTTGGTTTTCTTACAGAATAACGTCTCTCATTTTTAACAATTCCTTTTCGTTGTAGATTTCGAGTATGCACGTGTATATATATATATACAGAGAAACAACAGTCAATACACAGTTTAAAGCCGCTTCTTTTTCTTCGTATGAGCTAAGCGGCCAAGCTCTGGTGTCGAGAGTTTACAAGCCGTCCGAAGGCCTCTGACTTGGCTTAACGACTGCATGTACTAAGACTAACAGCCAGGGCATACTATTTAACGTGTCACCCGATCCACGGAAGCGCCCAGATGAAAATGCCACTTAAAAAACGACAATCTTGTGCATGGTCACCCATCCGTGATGATTGCGTCAGATTACCTTAGCTAGCCGGCCTTTAAGGCTACGTTATCAATATTTAAAATCTAATAATATGGCCGGCTAGTCTTTGGATAAGTTTTAAGTAATTGACTAGCGTCTGTAGCTCGGCAGGCTAAGGTAATCTAACGTGATCAACGAGGTTACGTACGGTCGATGCGGACAGGCTTTGAATGGACCATGCCCAAGACTGGGTTGGATGACACATTTAATTGTAGGTCCCAGCTGTCTTTGTAAAAGCAGTTGTTAACCCAAGTATAATTATTATTTCACGTTTCAGAAACGCCTTGTATCTATAAAATAAAACCTTTTCAAAACCAATGATACCAACAAAATTCGGTTATTGCTTATGATTAAAATATGATATTTACTTTCAGAAGCATTTTGTAAGGAGCCAAGTCCGATCTAGAAAAATAAAAGGTTCTATCAAGATGTCAATCTTATACATAACTGAAATCCGATCCATTTATCCGAACATACGAAAATATTCCATTATCAAAGCCATGGAACTTCCACATTTCTAACATTTACTTAGATTATGTACAATAAATTTATGATTCATCAAAATTTGATACAGCTAAAGATTGGTACTACCTTAAGAAAAAGTGGTAGTTGAAATCATCAAAATATACAACTTTTGTTTTCATAGAAAATGGTCATGGAATGACATGGGTATTTTAATTATAAAATAAGAAAAATAGGCATTTGGAATACAAAATAATAAATAAATTAATCATAAAATTAGCCACCGCTATTCAGAGTGGAGAGAGTCTTTCTAACATTTAATGTTTTTGACTTTTATAATTTTCATATAAATCGTTTTAAATATGAATTCCTTGCCGAATTTAATGTTCCCCAATAACTAAAATCGAGCGATGCTTTGTGTTTGTATTTGTAGACCTCAATGTCACTTATCATTAGGTGAATTGTGGTCAAGCGCTGACCTATATGGAGTAAAAAAATATGAAAATAAATCTATGCATCCGCAAGTATTGAACATTACAATTTTCTTATATTAGTTACATATAAGTTTCAATTAATGATATAGACAATTAATGATATAAGACTTAATTTTATTTAATTTCATTATTTTTGACATGTAATTGATATTTAACTAATTTGTATCTATGACTTTCTATTTAGTAAAAATATTATTTATGACAACACGATTCATTAATTGTTTTCAAGATCGAATTATCGATGGATGGATGTTTACGACAAAATAAATTTACTTGATAACTTTTATCTCTTTTTGACAAAAATAAAACGGACTTAACGAAAAAATAATATAATTAATTATTCCAAGAAATTATCTTTTATTTCGCTTTTTTATATACATTCTTGCATTGTTTTCTCTCCAAGGAGTTGTAAACATTTAGTAGCTCTGTGATTCCACATGAGAGGATCAAGATTCAAATGTAGAACATGGCTGCTGTCTGCAGCAAGCGATCGCCACTTCAGATATAAACCCAATTTACTTTCTACATTACTTGGGCCGTACATTGTTATATCCGATGTTTGTCTCTGTGGATTGCGTTATAGAGACTTGTAGACGTTTTGCAAATCTCTTTTAGTCAATATTCATTCATATATTTCATTCGTAATAAAAAAAAAAACAAAAAAACAATACTCAAAAGTCTGTAAGTCATGGCTTTGATAATGGAATATCTTCGTCAGATAAATGGATCGATTTCAGTTATGTATAAAATTGACATCTTCATAGAACCTTTTATTTTAAGTAAGTGTCAAATCGTAAGCTTAAATTATAAAAAATTAAATTAAATGCAAACGTTAAATAATAATTTCTTATACATAAAATTTCCGTGGTACAGTGTTTGTTACCGTACTCCTCCGAAACGGCTTGACTGATCTTTACCAAATTTTATATGCGTATTCAGTAGGTCTGAGAATCGGCTACTATCTATTTTTTATACTCCCAAGTGAGGCAAAACAACGTTTGCCGGGTCAGCTAGTTAGTGTATAAAATAAGGTGAAGCAGTGTTGAGTAAGTTTCCGAATTGAGATAAGCAACGTTAATATTAGAATTATATATTTCAGGTTGTTCTGGTGTGTGAGGAGTCCATCCTACGAGTGTATTTTGTTTCAGCTGAGTCAGGCGTGAGAATCTTTAGCCGAGGGGAGTGAAACTTCGTTGTGTAGGAAGGTAGATTCTGGTAGATTAGGCATACTGGTGTGAGTTGTAGTGGAGGTGTGGTGGTCAGTCGAAGGAACACACCTATTTTTTTTACATTTAAATTTTTCCTTTGTTTATCATAAATCGGTTTCAGATCACAGTAGAAGTACACTAAATATTTAATTCTGTCTTCTATCTCCAATAAATGTATTCAACTTTGACGTTGTATAAGGCGGGTAACAACGCAGGGTGTGACTAGTATGCTTATAAACCAAGACCACTTAAAGTTTTCCCATTACGAGATTGTGCAAATATTTATGGTAGTCCTTTAATCTGACTTGCAACATGCTTAGGCGCAAAATGGGGAGACATTTTGTTTTATAGCAACTTTTATGGCCAATAGTGACTTTTATCTTTGTGATTTTAACCCTGAGGCAAAAACTAAGGGGCGGTAATAAGTTTGACGTGTCTTTGTGTGTATGAATGTCCCTCCTGAACAGATTAATAAACCAATAACGATTTAGTTTTTTAAGGGTTCCTTACTTAAAAACGAGTGTGGCTCGGTGGTAATAAAGTCTGCTTTTCCAACAGACGGGCCCTGGTTCGATCTCTGCCTCACACTACGCTTTACAGTGAAGGCAAACATCATGAAGAAACTGACATGTTTGAGGACCACAATATCCGAAGACGTGTGTCGTCCGCCAACCCGCACTAGGTTAGCGTGGTGGATTATGGACTATATCTCTCTCCCTTAGTGAGAGAAGGCCCCGAGTCCCAGCAGTGGGAACGTATAGTGGACTGCTTATGCTACCTAAAAGGTAAAAACGGGATCCTATTACTAAGCCTCCGTTGTCTGTCTGTCTGTCTGCAGACTGCGTCTCAGAAACCGTGATAGCTAGAAAGTTGAAACTTTCACAAGATATGTATTTCTCGTGCCGCTATAACAACATATTGTAAAAATAAAAAAATATTAAGGGTCCAATATAATATAAGATACAATAAAAGTTTTTTATTGAATAGCCTTTATAAGTCTATCTCATTGGTTCTGACAAACGTTTAAGTCAATGAAATCATTTGTTCGAGTTTCGAAAATTAGTGCTAAGGGTTCTGATTTTTAAGAATCAATACCAAACTTTTATGAGAATCATATTAGAGTTTTTATTGTATATTAATAGAAAGATTAAGTAATAATTCACAATCCAGTCAACCACAACTCCAATATGAAGATCGTTTGATCACAAGATATTCTAATTATTCTCAGTAGAATCCTATTTCCAGAGACGTAAACAACCTATACTGAAAACAAATAAACAAAGATCCGAAACAATCTAATTGTTTCCAAAGAGACGGGTCCAATTTCAGAGTCAAGCACAATATAAACACGCCTGCAGGGCTAGCACGCGAGGGACATTTTCTCCCCGGGAGAAGAAACAGTTTTAAAAATTTCCTCGAAATTTAATTTAAAGCTGCGTTTAAAGCCGGGGCGGGATGCCTGATACGTTTTATAAAATTGTAAAAAAAAAAATGCGACACAACAATATATCTCCATCTTTTAATATAACTGAAAACTCAAAGAGAATCCTAGCATTAATTTTTTTCCCAACTCCAAATCGATTGACAGACGATAGTTTGTCCCCTGTCATATCTCATTGGAAGAATATTTATCAATGTTTTACGGGGAAACAGCGGAAAATAACAGGATAAAATGTCCAACAAAGGTCAGGTGGAAATATTTTTTGAAAAAAAATGTTCTTATTACCCTCATGCTTCTGAGTTTGCTCCAACGGCACAAGCCATCACCCTTCTCAATGCTCTGGTTGCTTAGAATACGATATAGATGTATTCTGTTGTAAATAAAAGTTATTTGTGAGTGAATGTGTAGTTTATTTAAGCAAATTATGTTAGTAGTCTAAATGATGTATAATTATATAAACGTACGTATAATTTGTATAATATTCTAAAGTGTTGTATGCATTGGTGTTAACTGTAAGTACAACATGTAATAAAGTATAATAAACTAGCTGACCTGGCAAACGTTGTTTTGCCTCACTTAGGGGTATGAAAAATAGATAGTGTAGCTTATATGACACGTTCGTAGATTTACCTATTGATTCTTATCTATTGATTACTTACTCAACCCAGTCGAAAGGTATCGAAATCTGTTAGAATCATTTGGAGTTAACAGATAATTGTGACTGTCAAATAATAACAGACAATAATTAGCAACAAATTAAAATTGCGACTATAACTTGAGATTTAAACTATCCTATCTCTCAAGTTGGATTGAACTGCACATGGTGTGCCAATTTTATTATAATCGGTTAAGTGGTTTAGGAGTCCATTGAGGACAAACATTGTGACACGAGATTTATATATATTAAGATAAATAAATAAATGCTGTAACGGTAGAATAGATTATTTCCTAGATAGGTAGAAACTAAAAGTGGAAAGACTATAAGTCCTCGTCCAGTGTTAGCGGTGCTGGAGAGGTTGTAATGTCACAAATAGGTTCGGTGTAGTGACCAGAGGCCGCCCACGGCACGCCCTCTCCTGGCTACTACTCGTTCCTAATTAAAATACCTACTTAGTTACTGATATAATGACAGTATGGGTACACTACTTACAATATGGACTCACACATACGCATATATTTTGACGACCTCGTTGGCGTAATGGTTACCATGCCGGACTGCCATCCAGAAGGTTCCGGGTTCGATTCCCGGCACGACCAACATCTTTGTGCTGAACAAACTTTGTTGACTGTCGGTCTGAGTGTTCAATATGTATATATATAAAATATGTTTGTATGAATATGTAATATATCAGTTGTATTAGCAACCATAATACGAACTAGAAATGGTTCAGTATGGGGTTAACCAGCCGTGTGTGAAATGTGTCCTAGTATTTATATACACTATTATTATTACTACTGACACCTGTTTTACAGAGATGTAAAAGTAAAAGTAAATAATTAGCCAAGTGCGAGTTGTCTCGCGCATGAAGGGTTCCGTACCATTGTTGTATGGGAGCCCCCCTTTAAATTTTTTTTTAAAACGCTGCACAAAGGCTCACAAAATTCAGCCTAATTTAAATACAATCAATTGGCATAGAAATTGTCAATTTGACAACCAAAGTTGTGACATGGTTGTCATGGTTACATTAAAATAGTTTAAGTATTTATGTATTAATTAGGCTGCGAGGTTTTCTAATCCACCCTCGTATGTTTGTTGTATGGGAGCCCCCCTCAAATGTGTATTTTATAAAAAAAATATAATTTAATTTGATATTTTATATACATTTGTATATTTTGAAAAAATGTTGCATATATAATTATCATATTACACTGTATACCAATAATGGTAGCTGCTAGACACTTAAAATTTTTACAATATATAAAAATATTTAAATATTAGTACAAGATGACATTATATTAGGTTTTTTTAAATCATGTGTTACTATTTCGCGCCAACATGTATTTTATTGGTTTGTTAATACAAGGATACCTGTTATTTTATTTCGTTTATATCTTCTAATCTTCTTATAATATATAAAATTTCCATGTCACAATGTTAGTTACCGTACCTACTCCTATGAAAAGACTTGACCGATTTTTACCAAATTTTATATGCGTAGTATTCAGTATGTTTGAGAATCGGCTATTATCTATATTTTATACCCCTAAGTGCTAAGGGTTGTTCACCCTTGAAAATATTTTGTTAATTTATGACGAAATTTTTTGTATTTATTTTTTTATAATGTGGTATTTAAAAATACATGCAACCCTAAATGTTTACTTTTTATTACAATCCCCTATTTTATTATGGCCATTTTAGTAATTTAATCACTTTTCATCTCGCTCGATTACTGATCAAATATATTGTTTTTAACTATACTTAACTTACTCTTCTATTCCTCTCCATTCCCGGTTTGCCTGGTAGAGATCACCATAGGTGATAAGGCCGCCTTTGTGCTCCGTTTAATTATTGTATTTACTTAATATAAGCTGTTTATATATGTGGTTGTACAATAAAGTTCTATTCTATTCTATTCTTAAGGCAAAACAACGTTTGCAAGGTCAGCTTGTTTTATATAAGTGCGTATGAAAAAAATTACACCTCTTGGCATTATAGGTATATATACTGGTATATAATTAATTAATTATCTACATGACAATAAATTATACATAACAATAATAGACCAGCCCACAATAATAATCAGCAGGCACTTGAACTTGACGTGTTGTTGGAAAACGATAACAGATGGCGCCACAAGTAAAATTAAAACTCGCAAACGGTTTGATTTCTATAAGTATGAGTCGTTTTTGGTCGAGTTAGTATGACTAAATACTACTCTCACTATCCGTTTAGCTTACTCGCTAATATAATAAAGATTGTGTTGGAATAAGTAACTAAATGCTAGTTACTATATTAATATATTTCTATATGTCGTAACCAGCTACTTCTTTAAATAATTTGAAATTACCGAAGCTGTATTAAATTGTTGTGGATGGGTTATTAAACTTTATTATACATCATTATTTTAATTTTTAATTTATACATTCATTGTTTTTGTACTTCGGCTAATCTGACACTTGGTTTTTTTAAATGGTCCGGTTTTCTAAAACTGTATTTATTATTATTATTCTCGTCATATATTTCTAGTAAACAGTTATAGGTAAATATAAAGTGATACGCAGTCATTATTTTATTAGGGTTCCGTACATAAAAGGTAAAAACGGGACCCTATTACTAAGTCTCCGCTGTCTGTCTGTATCCAGGCTGTATCTCAGATACCGTAATAGCTAGAAAGCTCAAACTTTCACAAAATATGTTTTCCCGTGCCGCTACAACAACAAATACTAAAAATAAAATAATAATAATAAAAAGGGTTCCGATACTATAAACCTATATATCAATAATAATTAATAACGGTAGGTGCTAGTCACTTAAAATTTTCACAAAATACAAAAAAAATATTGACTATCAAATTAAATTATAAAATTAAAAAAAAAAATAAAGGGCGGCGCCCATACAACAATGGTACCTACTTCCGTATCATTGTTGTGCGAGCCTAACTCGCGCTTGGCCAATTGAAGTGCTCTCTTACTGAAGTACGTTGCTTTAGTCCCAGCATAGTCCGTTATTTTTTTTCACACACGGTTGGTTAGCCCCATACTGAGCCATTTCTAGCTCGTATTATGGTTGCTAACACAACTGATATACAACATATACATACATATTATATATAAATACATATTTAAAACCCAGACCCACAGCCAGAAAAAAATTTAGTTAAGCACAAAGATGTTGGCCGTGCCGGGAATCGAACCCGGAACCTTCTGATTAGCAGTCCGGCATGGTAGCCTTTACGCCAACGAGGTCACATCAACGGAGACGCCAAAAAATTCGAGTTATAGAGTTTTCAACTTATGGCGGATTTTGATTCGACATAAAGAGTTTGAGGTACTAATTTAAGTCGAAAACAAATGACTTGCTTAGCTAAATTTCTAAGGAAATCAAAATTGAACACCTGAAAGCAAGCAAGCAAATACGAGTTTACGTGAGTCATAAATTTATTATCGTATACTCCTAAAATGTTTTCTAAGAAACAATAGTGTACTCACATTGTCGGCAAGTTCTTAAAGTCAGTAACTTATTTTTGTTCGAGAGGTAATAAATTCCAAATGATCAATTTGTGAAGGTTAATAAAACCTTAGTATGTCCGAGATGCAGATGTCTAACTTAATTTTTCGAGTTGTAGAGTGATGTATCGAAATGGCTTGGAGGGACTCAGTGATTATTTCGACTAACAGAGGGTCAAGATTTCAAGTAATAGAGTTTTTGGTGTTTGAAGGGAAGGCAACAAATTGACTTATCGAGGTTCGACTTAACTAGGTTCTACTGTATGTATTATATTATTAGGTATCTTAATATAAATAATAATAATAATAAATATTAGGACACATTCACACACGGCTGGTTAGCCCCATACTGAACCATTTCTAGCTCGTATTATGGATGCTAACACAACTGATATACTACATATACATACATACTACATATACATACATATACCTATTTAACACCCAGACCCACAGCCAACAAATTTAGACACAAAGATGTTGACCGGGCCGGGAATCGAACCCGGAACCTTCTGATTAGCAGACCGGCATGGTAACCTTTACGCCAACGAGGTCGTCAATAATTATAATTATTAAATTGAAAAAATAAAGTATTTGCTATCAAATCCTTAGGTATCTTTAAATAAACATTTGTTAGGTTAATTTGTAGTGAAAGTCAACACGCGAGTGGTGGTGGTTGAGGGATGCAGTTGCCGGTTCCCAGGCTTTGCGGCTAATGACCAAAGTTTGCGGAAGCAATTTGCGCAGGAAGAGTTACGGGCCTGATTTATAGGAGGGATTTAGACTGGTTCTACTGTGTTTTGTGGGCTTTTTAGTGGGTCCAAATAATCCTACTAATATTATAAATACGAAAGTTTGTGTGTGTGCATGTTCGTTACTTCTTTACGCTCAAACGGGTAAACCGATTTTGATTGTTTGAGATTGTTAATACTAATCATATATCAAGTTAAATTGTGTTAGTTATTTCCTTAAAAAAAAATATTGATTTTTATTTGATCAGTTACCAAGCCAGATGAAAAATGATTAAATGACTAAAATGGCCATAAAAAATAGGGGTTGATGATAAAACAGTAAAATTTAGGGTTGTATGTAATTTTTATTGCCACATTACAATGCCAAAAAATAAAATCAAAATTTTTTGTGGAAAAATTTAAAAATATATATTTAAGGATGAACAACCCTTATCACTTAGGGGTATAAATAATAATTAGTAGCCGATTCTCAGACCTATTGAATACGCATATAAAATTTGGTAAAGATCGGTCAAGCCGTTTCGGAGGAGTACGATAACACACACTATGACACGGAAATTTTATGTATAAGATAAGAATAAGATATTTTATATAGCTACATATTTAACACCCAGACCCATAGCCAACAAATTAAGTTAAGCACAAAGATATTGGCTGAGCCGGTAATCGAACCCGGAACCTTCTGATTAGCAGTTCGGCATGGTAACCATTGCGCTAACGAGGTCGCCAAACTACTTTAATTAATCTTTTATTAAAAAGCGTATCCTACTAATCTTACTAATATTAAGTTTGAACGCGAACAGTTTGCACAAATTAAGTCAAAACACAAAGGTGTGTGTGTATGTTTGTTACTTCTTCACGCTCAAATGAATGAACCGTTTTGCATGAAATTTGATATGAAAATAGCTCTGACCCTGAATTAACACGTAGGCTACTTTTTATCCGTATTTACTTTTTCTATCCCCGATTAATGCGCGTAACACCGCGGGCACAACTAGTAATTTATAAGCGAACATTTGTATAAATATGGGCCTGTTTTTTTTTCACGCGACAACTGTCAAAAAAGTACTACTAGCAAAGAAAGCGTAAAAAAGAAGTTTAATAATATTATTTTTGGTTCATAGATATAAATTTAATTATTGTTTAATTATTCTTGATTTTATTACTGGATAATTTTGTATTAATTAATTCTACAGGTAAGAAGTACCCAAGACAAATTAACAACACCTAAAAAAATCGCGTGACGGGACATTGTTTTTGGATAGTTTCGACTTAAGTGCTGTAATCAGTATAATAAACTATTTTTATTTGGTACAAAAAGAATTGACAGCAATGAAAAAGAAATTATATTTTTATAAATATGCTTTTACTTTCAATTCCTACTCATTTATAATTAATTTGCCGTAAAATGTATAAGATATAGCAAAACAGCGTACATTAAACATTTAAACTGAATATAATTTGTTCATAAAAATGTTTGCACACCATACACTTTGGTAATGAAGTTTGCACGTATGATTGAGCAAGATGGCGGTTTTGACAGTCCTATTCTTAGTTGGCACGCATAGTATTCGTATTTTTCACATCGTAGGGTACAAGAATGATTTCATTAGTTAGTCTGATAGTCTGTAAATTAGAAACAATTGAATACGTCTCCAAGACCTTTCAATGCATCATACGGAACCCTGCCCATTTCCAGTTACACATCAAAAAAAACCAACTCATCTGAGGTTAAGGTTTGGTGTGCGAAAAAAGGAATTATGTTAAAGTGCGGCCTCCATTGTTGTGGAAACTGTTACGCGCCAGTAAATAAGCTTAGCGAACAATGACGTCATTGTTAGGGTCTCAGAAAATGTAGTTACTTGTCTACGGTGTGAGAAGAGAACCTACTTATGCGCTTTTAGGGTACCATACCCAAAGAGTACTAACGGAACCCTGTTACTAAGTCTTTGCTATTCGTCTGTCGGGCAGTTGAAATTTTCTTCGCTCTTGGCCGGTTACTGAAGTGTAGCGGTAAGTCCTAGCGATTGTGGTGGTCATAAATTGCAAAACATGCTTTAATTATAAAAAATATATATATAGAGTTGTCGAATATTTACGTGAGGAAAACTAAACTATCATAATAAAATATAATATCATTACAAAAACAATTACACAATTTCCACGAAAAACAATTACAATAGTAAGAATAACCATCACTTTTTTAATTGATTTGACAATCACAAAGAAAAACAAAAGCTACAAAAGGAATAAAGAAAGTTGAGTATTAGTATACAGGGAAGTTCCGATAGGTACACATATAGGTTGATAAATAGTTATCAGCTGATAATTAATTGCAGCAAAATCTTTTATGGATGAGTCAATTCAGGCTAATCAATTCTTTAATTATAATTATACGAGTTTAAACGAATATACTTGCATACTCGAGACTCGTTCAGCCTTTTTAATTTAGACTATCTATCTACAATTATACCTATCGGTAACTTCCCGGTATACAAAAACTCAACTTTCTTTATTCCCCTTGTAGCTTTTGTTTATCTTTGTGATTTCTCTCACAATTTAATTCCCGCTTCTCCATTCCACTACAAAACGAGCGGGGGTACAGCGAAGAGACATCGATTCACTGTCGAAGTTCCGAGGATTCACACAAAGCGTTTTGCTTCGACCTTCATTGTGAGAACTGCGAAGCTTTGGAACTCTCTTCCTGAGTCTCTTTTTCCCGAGAAGTACAATTTGGGGGTCTTCAAATCCAGAGTAAATAGGTTCCTTCTAGGCAAGCGTGATACATCTTAGACCACAGTCAAGCTTAACATCAGGCAAGCTGCGGTCAAACGTAAGCCTATTCATCATTAAAAAAAAAAACTATACTAGATTTTTTTAATATGAACTAACCCTGTTTAAACCTCCACAAATCCGAGTGGATTGTTCCGACAAGAGAGTAAAACTGAGATGCATTATTTATGTGCTCTTTCTACGACTGAAACTAAACGTGAATTATTGAATAACTTTGCGAATATACGGAAGTGTTAGATGTAAAGAAAAAACTTAGTAAATAACTAAACCAAAACGTACATGTGTAAAGTTATATACAGCTAGGCATTTGACCATAAGTTTTTCTTTTCAAAAGTCATTGAACTTAAAGTCGTTTGTCTAAAGGTACTAAAGTTACACTTTAATGATAAAAATATTTTTATAAAGTACTCACAAAATGTATTTGTATAAAAAAGTTATTGATAATATATTTTTAATAATAATGTATTTTAATAAAAAAAAAAAAAATCTAAGCATAGCGACTGTAGCTCGGCCAGTTAAATTGATCTAACGCGATCATCGAAGTTAATAAATGATCGATGCGGACGGTGTTTGGATGGGTGACCGCATTACACCACATCTGGGCGATACCGTGGGTCGGATGATACGTTAAATTGTAGGACCCGGCAGTTAGTCTTACTACAAGCAGTTGTACTAAGTCAGAGGCCTTCGGGCGGCTTGAAAACTCTCGACACCAGAGCTTGGCCATTTACCTCATACGAAGAAGAAGAATAATAGTAGGGGAAAGGTGTACGAGACGATCCCTCGAGGGAAGATGATCCTTTTAGATTGCAACGAAACTAGTAGCGTCATCTAGTTGTTTTTATTGGTAAAATGTAGACCCCGATGTCCCCCCGCCTCAGTCAAACGTAATGGCGTCATGAGTGACAGTCAAAGTTTTTGTAGAAGAAAACAAAAATTGAGTGACGTCGATCTAAGGTAAGGTTCACTTTAAGTTCATATCTAATGTGTTCTAGGTACTTAATTGTTGAGGCTGTTGTATTAGTTAGCTTTGGATACTGCTCTATTTTGTTTTTTTAGCAGCATGGTAACAGTTGAGACCGCATAGGTTATGTTATCGAACATTGAATAAAAAAGTTTATGTTGGGGCAAGATGATCCCTGGACGGATCATCTTGTACACCGGTAGCATAATCATCCTAATATTACGGGGATATTTTTTAACCTGTTGTAGGTATGTTATTAAAGTTTAAAAATACCTTTTTTGTTTTAGACCATGCCTCGTAATTATATAAGGAAAACAAACCGCGGGTTGTGGTCGGAAGAGTCGATGCTCAAAGCGCTGGATGCTGTTCAAAACGGCATGCCATTTAGAACAGCAAGTAAGCAGTTTGGAGTGCCAATAATGTCATTGAAGAGGCGGACAAAAGGCAAAAACAAAGTGGCTGTCGGTGCAATAAAATATTTAGGTGGAAAAAAAAACAGTTTTTAAGGCAGGACAGGAAATTGAGCATAGCACCCTCACCCTAATTCAAATAAAAAACAATAACACTAACAGAAACACGAAAAGAATATTTGGTGAAAATGTTATTTCATTTCGGTCAAGCATTAAAGAAAGTGTCCGAATTTTCTGGAACGAATTCTTTTTGCGGAATAATACAAATGGGCCTTAATTCTTCCGGCCTCTTTGTCTCGTCTAATTCCTGATCCATCAATCAGACCTATTGCCGAGTGATTCCAATTTTAAAGAGGTCGTTTTGGCTATTACTTATACAGACTCTCAAAGTTTTTAGCATAAGATGAGAAAATAAGAATAAATAGGTAAGTAACAGATCTTAAGGCAAAGAGATAATGGCAAAATCTTTTTTACAGTTTATTCGTAATAAATCGTGAGCAAAAAAAAATATCGAAAAAAGGTCTTAAAGACATAAATAACCACTCTCAGAATATTTATGTACCAATCAAACTCATCAATTTGAAAAAAAAAACTGATTCGAAAAACTCAATTTCAAATTTTCGAACCAGTTTTATATCTAAAGCGTAATCTTGATTAGTACCAAGATAAATATAAAAGATCAAATATAAACGAAATTAAATAAAATTTATATTATGTAAAAAATAAATATAAAAGTCTAAAGTTGGCCTTAAAGCTATTTTCGATATTTATTACCGTTCATAATGTAGGTATGGTGAAAAGATAAATCCAAAAATTTGTCCTTATCAATCACCTTCAGCAAAATACTATGTTTATTAAACTGTTTTTTTTATAAAAAAGAAAAAAAACTGCTCTTATAACCAGCTACATAATATAGCATTGATCCTGGAAGGGAAATTTTCCACTTTGGCAGTCATATTGTTCTCTGCTTCTCACAAAAGGCCCAAATCTGAAGCGATCCAAATAAGCGAAGCGACCAGAATTCCTCCTACCGAAAATATTCGCAATACCTAACAAGATGTTCTTGGAACGTTCTAGCAAAAGTATAGTCTTCTATACTACTAGCACACCGTCCCGGCTTCGCGCGGGCTCTTAAATAATCTAAGTTGCAAAGAGAAACAAAATATAGCTTATGTTACTCGGGGATAATGTAGCTTCGCAACGGTGAAAGAATTTTACAAATCAGTGTAGTTATTTCGGAGCCTATTCACGTCAAACAAAAAAAAAAACAAGTTTACTCTTCATACTATTGGTATAGATGATGTTTTTAAGGAAACACACAAAGCAGGTAGTTACAAGGAGCAAACATCTTTAATCCCTTTTTTAATCACCGACGTTCATTTTATTATTTGTAATATTTTTTTTTATTATTTGTAAGACTTGGTTTAACGATTGTTTGTACCAAAACAAACAGCGGAGATCTACAATTTCGTGTCATCCGACCCACGGATGAAAATGCCACTTTCAAAACGACAATATTGTGCATGGTCACCCATCCAAAGACAGCCCGCATCGACCTATTCTCAGCTTCGATGATCGCGTCAGATCAACTTAGCTAGCCGAGTAAGAGTCGCTACGAAAAAAAACTTAAGTCGTTCTCGAAAAACTCTGTCATAACTCAGCGAGCAAAAATAGTCAAAGCCCAAGAATTTTCCTTATGAAAAGGCCTTTAATCTCAGCAAGATGAGATCGCGAGCATTTTGGTAAACAACCGCTAAACTCAGCCTAATAGACTTACTGAGTATGCCTCTTTTTATTCATGCCATTTTTCTGGATTGAGCTACAAAAATTACTAAGTAAACAACAAATGCATAACTCATATGAATATATATAAATATGTATTTATATAAGTATTGTATGTATGTATATGTAGTATATCAGTTGTGTTAGCAACCATAATACGAGCTAGAAATGGTTCAGTATGGGGCTAACCAGCCGTGTGTGAATGTGTCCTAATATATTTAATATTTATTCATACTGTAACTAAACAACAATCGTTATTAAATAGCTAGTTCTTACAAACACTGGGTTTTTATTTAGCTATTTTTTTTTAGCTATTCAACGAGGCAACTAGCCCCACACTGAACCATTTCTAGCTCGTATTATGGTTGCTAACACAACTGATAAACTACATATACATACATACATATCCTACTAATATTATAAAGGCGAAAGTTTGTATGTATGGATGTATGGATGTGTGGATGTATGGATGTATGGATGTATGGATGTATGTTTGTTACTCTTTCACGTAAAAACTACTGAATGGATTTGAATGAAACTTTACCGCAATATAGCTTATACATCAGAATAACACATAGGCTATAGCTTATACATCAGAATAACACATAGGCTACAATTTTTGAGGTTTTTATGTGAGGTCGTAAAAAAAAACTCATTTTTTGCCCTTACATTGCAAACGCTGACTGAATCCTACAAGATAGATCAAAACAATTTACTACAGTATTGTACTTCTTAAAAAGGTCTACAAAAAAGTCCGTGATGGTATATGTTTATCTCTTAGGAATAACCCACAATCACCATTTTTTATCCTTTACTTTGTACGAGAAATAATGGCTTATTTACGAAGCGATTTTAAGCAATACAGTATAAATCCTTATCCAATTAAGTATCTTAAATACATTGTGCATTTAATAAAGATCAATATGGCTTTTTGCAGCATGTAAATTAAATAAATATTTTCGAAGATATCACAGATTTAAAATGCGGCGCCAGGCGAACGGGGCGTGCGGTGGGGAAGAAGCGGCTAATAGCTGAGTGCGCGACCCGAACGCGGGCAGACGCATGAGGGCAGACGTCGTTGACGGTTGTGTCCGTTTTGCGAATTTTCAAGGCACTAGCGATTTGATAAAAACGTATGGTCGCCTACTTTAAGTAATATAGGCCTAAGGTTAGTTATTGCCAGGTTTCTTTTTGGTTAGGAGTAACACGTACAAAAAGATACTTCATTTTTACGAATTACTTCATTGATAATTCAATTATTATATAGATAGGTTACTTACAGTTAATTATAACAAATTATATTAGCAATAAATTAAAATTGCGACTATAATTTGAGATTTAAACTATCCTATCTCTCAAGTTGGATCGAACTGCACATGGTGTGCGAATTTTATTATAATCGGTTAAGTGGTTTAGGAGTCCATTGAGGACAAACATTGTGACACGAGATTATATAAATTAAGATAAGATTATTAATACTATATGTATGTTTTTTATTATTCTTTATTGTACACTACGTCCTTCTTTAGTCGTTTATAAATTCCTTTCCATCCAAAGGTTGCCTGGAAGAGATCGCTTTAAGCGATACGGCCGCCAATTGTGGTACACTAATTTTAAGTTAATTGTCTTTTACTGTGCCTTTTTTATTTATATGTCCAATAAAGAATTATAAAATTTCCATGACACAATGTTAGTTACCGTACTCCTCCGAAACGGCTTGACCGATTTTTACCAAATTTCATATGCGTATTCAGTAGGTCTGAGAATCTTCTACTATATATTTTTAAGGCAAAACAACGTTTGCCGGGTCAGCTAGTTATATATAAATACATACATATTTAACACCCAGACCCACAGCCAACAAATTTAGGTAAGCACAAAGATGTTGACCGGGCCGGGAATCGAACCCGGAACCTTCTGATTAGTAGTCCAGCAGGTAACCTTTACGCTAACGAGGTCGACAGCCTAGATGGTGAGCTTACCTTTATTTAAATTGTAGAGTGTTTTGATTTTTCTTGTTCCTTTCTTTTTATCTTTCAGTTCGACATGGTATTTTAATCTTTGTTCAGTAAGTAAGTAGTTTTTATAAAATACTAGCAGCCAGTCCCGGTTTCGCTCGGGTTATAAAATAATCCAAATTGTAACGAGAAACAAAATAAAGCCTTCTCGGGGCCTCAAAAAAACCCTTTTCGGGGCGTAATAAGGAACTTTCACCCCTATACCTTAGGGGTGAAAGTACCTTATTACGCCCTATACCTTAGGGGTGAGAGTACCTTATAACAATATACTATTCTTTATTTTTTTATTATTTTTTTATTTTATTTTTATCTATAGCGAGTGTGGATTGTTGGAGAAATTTTAGACTATTATTTGATTTTAGAATAGTGTGACGACATAATCCTTTTTTAAAAATTATTTGTCTTGATATTTGTTTGATAGTTTACGAAAAAAAGCCATAGAATTAAGCAGCTAGACTTTCAAAACACACAGAAGAAAAATAGTTAATTTTTCTTAAAATACAGAAGAAAAATTAACTGATCGAAAAACCTTAGCAGCAAAATATAAAAAGTTTAAAAATAAAATGACTTCATCCAAAAAACATCCGTCATCGTAAAAAAATCAACAATTTCAGGAAAGACTTGTCGAAAAATGTGCTGAAATAAGCATTATCGCACGCACAATTTGAATACAGCATTTTTTATTAACGAAAAATACATTACAGTCCTAAGCAAATGAGGGCGAAAAAATGAAATTAAGCCGGCTAACTGCGAGACGGTCTCTCGGAGGGTTCCGTACCATTATCTCTTATTAACCGACTTCAAAAAGGAGGAGGTTATATATTCGACGTGTATGTATTTTTTTTTTTTTATGTATGTTCACCGATTTCTCAGCCATTTGTGGATCGATTCTCAAAATTCTTTTTTTAATTGAAAGAGTATGGTTCTGAATTGGTCCCATTGTCACCAAAACTGGTTCTGATGATGGACTCCTAGGGAAATCGAAGAAAAACCTAAAAAGTTAGGTTATTTTTACGCATGAAGAGAGATTCACGCTCGTTTGGCTGTACTGATATTCATGAAATTTGAGAAGAAAATAGGTAAGACTATGTGTTAACACATACGCTACTTTTTATCCCGAAAATAAATACTATCCCCGTGGGATGCACCAAATAACATATAAATCTTTTTAACTCCTTGACGCTCGAACGGTTGTTCTGACATTGATGAAATTTGGAATGAAGATAGGTTAGACTATGTGTTTACACATAGGCTACTTTTTATCCCGAAAATAATTATTGTTCTCGTGGGATGCACCAAATAACAACTGATTTCGCTAAAATTTGATATAGGGGGTAGACTAGACCTTGTATAACACGAAGGTTACTTTTTATCTTAAAAGTCATTGCTATTCCCGTGGGAAGCCCAAATAACTCGATAACCTATTTTACTTCTTCGCGCTCATACGGCAATACAGATTTCGCTCATAAAATTAGCAGCCTGGCTAACAAAAGTAATCTGACGTGAACATCGAGGCTAAGCAACGACCCATGCGGCCAGTCTTTGGATGGGTAACCATGCACAAGACCTCCATAAAAAAATGTGATATTTTCATCTGGGCGTTACTGTGCTTCGGATAACACGTTAATTTGTTGGGCCTGGACCACTAGTCTTAGTACAAGCAGGGGTCAAACTAAATCAGGGGCTTGAAAAACTCTCGACGCCAGAGCTTGGCCACTTGGGTCATACTTAGTGGAAGAAGGAACTGTAAAATTTGATATATTAAAAGACAAGACCCTCGAACGGATAAGGAAAATATTTACGCGCTCGCTTTGCTAGGAGTTATCCCGCTTCGTTCGAATTTCCCCCAGGATGTTCTGGGCTTATGACACTCCAAATATTATATAATTTGTGCTGATTTGGACTTCAAACGGTTCGAACAAATACGGTGAAAATTTTCGAGCTCGCTTCACTCGCGCATAGCTCGTTTTACTCGCGTCCACCTCTTTTCGCTCGCACTTGGTTCTAGTAAGTTTTGACACAACAAACATTGTGTAATTTGTGCTGCTTTGGACTTCTTTATGTTCAAACGGTTCGAACAAATACGGTGAAAATTTTCGCGCTCGCTTCGCTCGAACATAGCTCGCTTCGCTCGCAATTGGTTCTAGTACGTTTTGACACAACAAACATTATGTAATTTGTACTGCTTTGGACGTCTTTATGCTCAAACGGTTGGAACAAATACGGTGAAATTTTCGCGCTCGCTTCGCTCGCGCATAGCTCGCTTCGCTCGCCCTTGGTTCTAGTACGTTTTGACACAACATACATTATGTAATTTGTGCTGCTTTGAACTTTTTTATGCTCAAACGGTTGGAACAAATACGGTGAAAATTTTCGCGCTCGCTTCGCTCGCGTATAGCTCGCTTCGCTCGCATCCAGCTCGATTTGCTCCCAATTGGTTGCCTGCCTGACACACGCCAAATTTTTTCATCATGAAGTTTATTTGGCTCTCCATAGCTAAAACTTAAACAAAATATCATTACCAACCACTAAAAATGTAAAAATAAAATTGTTTTAAAAAACAAACAACCGACTTCAAAAACACAACTAAAAAGGGAAAAATAATTTTAAGCCTAAATCAAATCAAGACTATATAAATAGAATAGGAGAGTTTATTTCATGTACTTATAAAAAACTATTTGCAATTTTTAGTAATCCTGTATTCATGAAGTCGGTGCCATCTAATAAGGACAAATTAATGTTTGTTAAAAAAAACTATTTTCAATTGTCTTTCTTTGCTGGCACCGACTCCAGGAATACAGGAGTAGTAAAAATTGTAAATAGTTTTTTATAAGTACATGAAATAAACTCTCCTATTCTATTTATATAGTCTTGATTTGATTTAGGCTTAAAATTATTTTTCCCTTTTTAGTTGTGTTTTTGAAGTCGGTTGTTTGTTTTTTAAAACAATTTTATTTTATATTCTACGAAGAGATTACTTAGAAAATGTTGTCGAAAAGTACATTAACCTGAACATCCGCATGTTCAGAGTATCCTGGAAAAAACAAAGGCAATGAAGGATCGAACAATCTTTGTAAGTAAATTCGTTTAATCATCAAATCAAAATGGCTACTGCGTGGCTTAAATTAAATAAATAAAATAAATAAATATTTGGACACATTTCACACACGGCTGGTTAACCTCATACTGAACCATTTCTAGTTCGTGTTATGATAGCTAACACAGCTAAAATACTACATATACATACATATTTTTATATATATACATATTTAACACACAGACCCACAGCCAACAAATTTAGTTAATCACAAATTTCGTCAATTGTATGGAAACTACCCTGATATATTTACTTTATTTTAGTTTTAGAAATTGATTAACTTTTTAATATTTTGACCTGTATTATTTTTCTATAATTTAAGTTCACATTGTGCTTGAAACTCATGAATAAAAAATAAAATTGATGTTTTATTTGTCCATATGTAGATATGTAAAATTAATATTTTTTTATAATTCTTATTTGGACAATTTCTTTTCATATTTGTCGTTATAGCGGCAACAAAAAACACCAGTACTGAAAATTTTACGGTTCATGAAAAAGTCTTGGGAAAGATATATTGTGGAGTCTTAATAAAAGGGTTCCTTTTGCTACTTTTGGGTAAGGATCCTTAAAAAAATGTTCCACCAGTCGGCAGAGCTTCAGTATTTTCTGATACCGACTTTTATACAGAGTTCTGCAATTCGCTTTTGCGTTGGAAGAAATTCTATTTATTCGGAAAGGACCGAATGAAAATATGAATAATTTTTATTACGAAAATGACAAGAGTATAAGGGAAAAAGTTGTTATTTAAACATATGTAATAAATATAGAGTATTGGTTCGTGTTTTCATATTGGTTTTGTTTTTGTTTTTCTTAAATAAATACTAGGACACATTTCACACTCAGTTGGTTAACCCTTTACTGACCCTTTCTAGTTCGTATTATGGTTGCTAACACAACTGATATACTACATATACATACGAGTACATACATATTTTGTATAGATACTTTTTTAACACCCAGATCGACTGCCAACAAATTTTGTTCAGCACAAAGATATTGGCCGTGCCGGGAATCGAACCTGGAACCTTCTGATTTGTATTCTGGCATGGTAACCATTTCGCCAACGAGGTCACGTCAAACTTATACAACATCGTCGTTGTTTGTGGAGGAGGTTAAATATAAGGAAGCCGTAAACTAAGAGACACGGATAGATCTAAATTTTATTCAGAACCCTTGTTTTATTTAAGCCATATATTGCGTCTATGGGGAGTTCTAATGGGCATCCGTACTAAACTTGGAAGGAATAGCAAGGGAACGCAATTTTAGAGGGAGATTGGAGTCAGCAAAAATAATGCTAAATTTGCGTTCTTATTCTTCGTATAAGCTAAGTGGCCCAGCTCTGGTTTTTAAGCCATCCGAAGGCCTCTAACATGGCTTAACGACTGCTTGTACTAAGACTAACAGCCGAGACCTACAATTTAACGTGTCATCCGACCCACGGTAGCGCTCAAATGAAAATGCCACTTGAAAAACGACAGTCTTGTGCGTCCTAACACCGCCCGCATCGACTGGCGTTGTTTAGCTTTGATGATTGTGTCAGATTAATTTGTGTTTAAAAGTTATGTCAGTAGACTAAAAAAACGATCACTCAATATTTAAGAGCTTGGAGATCTTGCCAGTGAAGTTTTTTAAATCTTTGGCAAAATACTATACCTTCGTATACGAAATGACTTTCGCCTTCTCCTTAATTTGGTCTAAAAATGATATTCTAGATCTTCCTCGACCGATCGACCTCGTTGCCACCATGCCGGACCGCTAATCAGAAGGTTACGGGTTCAATTCTCAGCACGGCCAACATCTTAGTGCTTAACTAAATTTGTTGGCCTGGGTGTTAAATGCATATCTATATAAAATGTGTTTGTATCTATACCTCTTTACCAATATTATAAAGAGGAAAAGTTTGATTTTTTGTTTCTCTGACGCAAATAGGCTCCGAAACTACAGGATCGATTAGAAAAATTCTTTCATCATTGGGAAGTTAAATTATCCCTGAATGATATAGGCAATATTTTGTTTGTCTTTGCAAATCATTTAATAGCCCGTGTCGGGACGATCTGCTAGTATGTAGTTATATCAGTTGTGCTAACAACCATAATACAAACTAGAAATGGTTGAGCATGGGGTTAACCAGCCGTGTGTGAAATGTGTGTTAATTTTTATTATTTTATTAACCGACTTCAAAAAGGAGGAGGTTATATATTCGACGTGTATGTATTTTTTTTTTTTTTTATGTATGTTCACCGATTTCTCAGCCATTTGTGGATCGATTCTCAAAATTCTTTTTTTAATTGAAAGAGTATGGTTCTGAATTGGTCCCATTGTCACCAAAATAGGATCTGATGATGGATTCCTAGGGAAATCGAAGGAAAACCTAAAAAGTTAGGTTATGTTTACGCCCGAAGAGAGATTCACGCTCGTTTGGCTGTACTGATATTCATGAAATTTAAGATGACAATAGGTAAGACTATGTGTTAACACATATGCTACTTTTTATCCCGAATATAATTACTGTTCCCGTGGGATGCACCAAATAACACATAAATCTTTATAACTTCTTCACGCCCGAACGGCTGTACTGATATTGATGAAATTTGAGATGAAGATAGGTTAGACTATGTGTTAACACATTGGCTACTTTTTATCCCGAAAATAATTACTGTTCCCGTGGGATGCACCAAATAACACATAAATCTTTATAACTTCTTCACGCCCGAACGGCTGTACTGATATTGATGAAATTTGAGATGAAGATAGGTTAGACTATGTGTTAACACATTGGCTACTTTTTATCCCGAAAATAATTACTGTTCCCGTGGGATTCACCAAATAACACATAAATCTTTATAACTTCTTCACGCCCGAACGGCTGTACTGATATTGATGAAATTTGAGATGAAGATAGGTTAGACTATGTGTTAACACATTGGCTACTTTTTATCCCGAAAATAATTACTGTTCCCGTGGGATGCACCAAATAACACATGACACACTGATTTCGCTTATATTTGATATGGGGGTAGACTAGACCTTGTATAACACGAAGGTTACTTTTTATCTTAAAAGTCATTGCTATTCCCTTGGGATGCCCAAATAACTCGATAACCTATTTTACTTCTTTGCGCTCATACGGCAATACATATTTCACTCATGTAAAATTTGATATATTAATAGACTAGACACTCGAACGGATAAGGAAAATATTTACGGGCTCGCTTCGCTAGGAGTTATCCCGCTTCGTTCGACTTTCCCCCAGGATGTTTTGGGCTTATGACACTCCAAATATTATATAATTTGTGCTGCTTTGGACTTCTTTATGCTCAAATGGTTTGAACAAATACGGTGAAAATTTTCGCGCACGCTTCGCTCGCATCCAGCTCGCTTCGCTTGCCCTTGGTCCTAGTACGTTATGACACAACAAACATTATGTAATTTGTGCTGCTTTGGACTTCTTTATGCTCAAACGGTTCGAACAAATACGGTGAAAATTTTCGCGCTCGCTTCGCTCGCGCATAGCTCGCTTCGCTCGCATCCGGCTCGCTTCGCTCGCAATTGGTTCTATTACGTTTTGACACAACAAACATTATGTAATTTGTGCTGCTTTGGACTTCTTTATGCTCAAACGGTTCAAACAAATACGGTGAAAATTTTCGCGCTCGCTTCGCTCGCGCATAGCTCGCTTCGCTCGCATCCAGCTCGCTTCGCTCGCATCCAGCTCGCTTCGCTCGCAATTGGTTCTATTACGTTTTGACACAACAAACTTTATGTAATTTGTGCTGCTTTGGACTTCTTTATACTCAAACGGTTCGAACAAATACGGTGAAAATTTTCGCGCTCGCTTCGCTCGCGCATAGCTCGCTTCGCTCGCAATTGGTTCTATTACGTTTTAACACAACAAACATTATGTAATTTGTGCTGCTTTGGACTTCTTTATACTCAAACGGTTCGAACAAATACGGTGAAAATTTTCGCGCTCGCTTCACTCGCGCATAGCTCGCTTCGCTCGCATCCGGCTCGCTTCGCTCGCAATTGGTTCTAGTACGTTTTGACACAACAAACATTATGTAATTTGTGCTGCTTTGGACTTCTTTATACTCAAACGGTTCGAACAAATACGGTGAAAATTTTCGCGCTCGCTTCGCTCGCATCCGACTCGCTTCGCTCGCAATTGGTTCTATTACGTTTTGACACAACAAACATTATGTAATTTGTGCTGCTTTGGACTTCTATATACTCAAACGGTTCGAACAAATACGGTGAAAAATTTCGTGCTCGCTTCGCTAGCATACAGCTCAATTTGCTCGCAATTTGTTGCCTGCCTGGCATACGCCAGAGGTTTTTTGATCGTGAAGTTTATTTGGCTCTCTATAGCAAAAACTTAAAAAATATCATGTCTAACCACCAAAAATGTAAAAATAAAATTGTTTTAAAAAACAAACAACCGACTTCAAAACACAACTAAAAAGGGAAAAATAATTTTAAGCCTACATCAAATCAAGAATATATAAGTAGAATCGAAGAGTTTATTTCATGTACTTATAAAAAACTATTTTAAATATTTATTAATCCTGTATTCTTGGAGTCGGTGCCAGCAAAGAAAGACAATTGAAAATAGTTTTTTTTTTACAAACATTAATTTGTTCTTCTTAGATGGCACCGACTTCAAGAAAACAGGATCAATAAATATTTAAAATAGTTTTTTATAAGTACATGAAATAAACTCTTCGATTCTACTTATATATTCTTGATTTAATGTAGGCTTAAAATTATTTTTCCCTTTTTAGTTGTGTTTTGAAGTCGGTTGTTTGTTTTTTAAAACAATTTTATTTATTTTACTATCTTATTCCTCTTCTGGCTTCTATCTCTCCTTGTATAATATTTTTAATGAAATTGACATGTTTGTCGTACGTATCCTACTATCTTCACTCTACGTGTCGTGAACTTAAGAAAACTACACAAAAGAAACACAGTTATTTGTTCAACAATTGAGTGAAGTAGTGTGCGTGGCGCGTGTTGAAAACGTGATTTTCTCGCGAACTCTTGTGGGGTAAAAAAGATTCGGGATAACATTTCCTGCTTCTCGCAACTAACATTATTTTGCGATTACCGTGGCAACATTTAGCAATTTAGAACTGGAGACGTTTTTATTACAGTGAGACATCAAGGGACCTGCAATGTCGTTTCACTTAAAGAGGTATTCCACTTACCCAGTGTCTCAGATATAAAGGTATAAATAAATATCTGCCTCATTTACAGAGAGTTCCATTAATCAAAATTTTTACTTACGTACTTGGAATTACATGTGGAATTTGTGGGTAGAATAAGAATGATTAAACAAACAATGTTATCTCAGTTACAGAGGTTTATGCATATAAAATTTACTCGCTGTCTCAGTTATGGAGGTAACTATGATGATAAATCAAAAGAAAAAATCCTAGATATACTTAGAGGTTTATCTCGTCCCACTATCAGAGGTAATTCAGTGCCAAAGTGTTGGGACCTCAGCATGAGTTCCAGTTATGGAGGTTTCTCACTTATCCAGGTCCCACTTAACCAAGTTTCACTGTATTAACTGGCTGCGTCCCGTGATGTTACCCACGTTAATCCGGGACAAAAGAAGTTAATCCGGGAGTCTCTCTTTTCTGAGAGGTATCCATCCGGGGGTCTTCAAAAGTAGAATAAAACGGTATTTTCTAGGTAAGGTCACATCGTAGACTAGAGGGCAGCTTTACATCAGGCAAGCTGTAGTAAAACGCAATCCTATCAATGGTAAAAACAAAACCTTTCGAACATTCAATATGTTTATGGACAATATATAATATAATAAATAATAAATATTTTTGCGTAGAAAACGGTCACACTTACGTGACCCTTAAGTGTGACCGTTTTCTACGCAAAAATATTAAGATGCCTTACGTGAACAGTTTAAAATGTTTAATAATAAATATGTTAAGTACTAGCGTTGGTTGCTCTCCAGCAATCAGCATTATGCTGAGGGTATTTTTTAGAAGGAAGTTCCTTATCGCACGTTATGAAAGGGGGCTAGACGGAAAAAAATCACACGAAAAGTTCTCACGACACTTTCTGCGCACGGTATGGCAACGTCGTATCTCCAAAACTTGCTCGGAAGTCAAATACGGCTTGCAATGAAAGTATTCACTAATTGACAACAGCGCCATTCGTTTCAGGTGGAGTTGCGATTAAGCCTACCGATTAAATTTATATTACATTATATTAATTGTTACTACTAAAAAAATATTTATAACCTAAAAAAAAATGGTTGCCTGTAAAGTCGGTTTTACGGGCGAAGATTTTACGTGACAACGTCTGCCGCGTGCTGCGCGCGCGGCAGACCGATCATAGTTGAGTGGGAGAGAGACGCAAGGCATTCGGCGGGCCTCTCTCTCGTTCGGTGACTCATCGTAACGTTACCGGGCGTTACACTTTTTCATAAGTGACTCCCAGCCGCAACCTAATTTAAGACGATGTCACGTCAAAAAAAAATTATAACAATTCCTTCACTAATTAATCGAAAGGAACTTCGTTCCATCCGGGTATTCCTTGACACCTCTCAAGTTTTTTTAAGCTTAATGGGATTGCGCTTGACAAATCAATGTTCAAAGTTAACTTTTATGTGACAAATAAATAATTTTCTTTCTTTCTTTCTTTACTTTCTTAATGTTTCGAATCTATTTATGTATATATGTAGTCATTTATTACGTCACTTTAAGTAAACCTTTAAATCGAAACACGTTCTATTCATCCGGGTGTTCCTTGACACCTCTCAAGTTTTTTTAAGCTTAATGGGATTGCGCTTGACAAATCAATGTTCAAAGTTAACTTTTATGTGACAAATAAATAATTTTTTTTCTTTCTTTCTTTACTTTCTTAATGTTTCGAATCTATTTATGTATATATGTAGTCATTTATTACGTCACTTTAAGTAAACCTTTAAATCGAAACACGTTCTAGATTGTTCTGAGAAGGAAATACAGTCGTTTACGCATTCAGCGCTGAAAGCTCATTAATTCCCAGCTTAGGTTGTGGCAATTACATAAATTCAGGGCGCGGTAGCTTTCAAACCACGTGTAACAGTAATAATGGGTCAAGTGCGAGTCAGGCTTGCGTATAAAGGGTTACGTACATATCTTTAAAAATGACAAATAATGTAGTTTGTTGTATGTTGATGTGGTTTGTTAGCCCCTGGTAATATTTTATTCTGTTTTTTTTATTCAAAATGAAATCATTTATTGCTTTTCTTGTTATAGCGGCAACCTCAACACATTATATTGAAAACTTAATAACAACCTGGTTGATATTTTTTGCGTAACATGCAATATTGCGATAGGTCAAGAAGAACATGACAAATGGACAAGGGGAGGGGGAATTAGCTCGTGTAATTTCCACGCACACTCACTGAAATGCAACCGGTAGAATACCGTCAGACTTACAACCTTGCGGCGGTGCTCCAAACTTTGGAGTTTCATTTCACGGGGCGTCATCATCCTTCAATCGCCTCTAACGCCTAAAGCTGGTATTTAAAAGAGCCGCGGTATTTAGCTAAAGGGACATGGTAAAACGAGTTTGGCTCGATAGGAAAATCATCTGCTTTTCAATTAGACGGCCCGCGGTTCGATCCCAACCCTACACAAATGACTTGCTTTTCAAGTTATGTGTGGATTTGCACTCGCTTTACGGTGAAGAAAAACATTGTGAGGAAACCGACATATTTGAAGACCACAATATCCGAAGACGTGTGTTATCTACCGCGTTTTGCCTGCGTGGTGGATTATGGCCTATATCTTTCTATTCGTGAGAGAAGGCCCCGAGTCTCATCAGTAGGAATATAATAGTGAGCTGCTTATTCTTGTGCTGGCTTTATTGCTTCGCACGGTCGAGTAGGTTGGGTAAGTTGCTGGAGCCAGCGGCTGGGGTGAGCCGCTAATCTGTTAATGGAATGGTTCACATGCTTCATGCATGTTTGATCAAATTATGTGTTGCTCGTAGGATAGTGTTATTTGTAAGCTATTAGTAAGGTCGCGAACTAGTAGCCAATGTACAGCAAATAGGGTGTAGAGGTGTTATTATTAATTAACGCAAAATCTTTTGAAAGGCGAATGAGTAGATTAATGAAAATCCAAGATGGCTACCGTACTAGAAAAGTTATTTGTTTTTTTTTGTTAATAATTTTTGGAATAATTTTAAACAGTGTTAGAAAAAAGGCATATAGCCAGCTGTGGGAAGATATAGGCTGATGATGCTGATGGTGATGATTATGATTAATTTTAACAAATTCCGGTCAAATCTTGTGAGCTAGATAAGACCTACTCCCCGTTGTCCATTTTCAATTTTCTTCTTCTTCTTATGAGCTAATTGGGCAAGCTCTGGTGTCGAGAGTTTATAAGCCACCCGAAGGTCTCCAGCTTGGCTATGTCTCAGTGTGTTTTCAAGAATTGCTAAAATAACCACCGTATCACTGTATTAAAACTTTCGTAAGGCATATTTGAATTATGTTTGTATAACCGGCTATCACTTACGTTTATTTTGTCGGTATTCAGGCCGTGCAAGCCCACCCGTCACCGCGGACGTACGTTGTCTGTGTTCCTGCCCTTGAGAATGGCACACTGTGCTAAAACATGTCGAGCTAATACCGACACAATAAACGTTAGTGATAGCCGGTTACACAAACATTAACCACCGTATCAGTAAGGTTTCCGATGGAATCTCTTTCTTTCGGTAAGTACATATCAGTTTTAGTTTTAAAGTACTCAATTATTTTTATTTAGACAATGATATACAAATCTTTTAACATTTGGCCAACATTTGCCATGGCAGAACCAACAATCTCGCCTAACATTGGTAAGTTAAAAACCGTCACAAAGAACCTTACGACTGTTGGAATTTAAGCGTTATTAATATAGTAATACAGTTGAATTTTCTAACGCTCACTGCGTGCGGTCGTAAAGCTCATGACATTTTTTACACGCTTTATATTAGCTTCACCTGTATGTTTGTATGTTTGTTTGTAACTGACTTCTTTTTAATTATTCGTTGCTATGAAATGTAAAAAATAAGAATATTTAAAAAAAATAACATTATTCCTGTATATATTTTGCTGTCAAACCAAACCAAAGCTAACCATTTTACATTGCATTAGCTTGCCGACGGAAATAAGGCGTGACCTAAAAAGAATAATTTGCTTCCCAAATGATATTCAACAACTGTTTTGAATAACAAACAAATTAAGATTCCGTTGTTTTCTAGTCTTTAATATTTCGGTTCATTTGGTAAAATGAAAGCAACATATGAAAACAAAAATAAAACCACTGAATAACTTGTATTAATTTTAGTTTTTATTTAAAAGTTACCCAAATTTTTTGCCTTTTTAATCGACTTCAAAAAAAGGATAAAAAAAATAAATAAAAATATTCAGCGCGGTAATGCAGCGAGCAATACGAGCGCCTTTGCGCTAGGGGCGAGCAGGGACGGGTTATTTGATTTATATATTTTTAATATTTTGACATGTTATTTTACATAATTTAAATAACATACTTATTTCGACTACACTACAATTAAAAAATATCTACATAAAAAAACACACAATAATTAAACGAAAAAAATCATATCATGTGTAAACTCATAGTTATTATATATCTTTATTTTTGATTTTTTTTTGCCTCCAAAATAACCCCAAAATGTATAATCCGATTTTGAAAAAAAAAAAACGTTTTAACTGAAAGCTCCATAAGCCATTTTAGTACAGTTACAGGCTGTAACTAGTAAACAACCGCTGACCCTGCTCCATTCCCCTTAAGTCAGTTTAGAACAGCTAACATAGGCTGCAAAAAATATGCAACATGCACCATTTCCTTTCAGTCACGTATAAGCTTCAGCAAAGTAGCTTAAAGCTCTACAAAATTTTCTACTTATTTTTCAGTTGGCCGTTATAAATGAGGCTGGCTATTAAAATTAACGAGATGGCGTTACGCGCGGGATTAAAAACCTTAAATCTTGGCCAGTCGAGGCTAATTTGTCAAATAAATTTTAGCAAATAGCTTTCTTGGAATTGATCGAGGGTACTTCGTCAGGCTGTTAGATTTTAGTCGTGATTCTTTTGGTATTATACTAGATAGCTTTTGTTTTAGTTTAAAAAATATTCATACAATTAATAAATAAAATAAAAAATAATAACCCGTGCCATATTTTTTTTTATAGTAGGACATATAGTAGGAGTTATAATACATACTTAACTATTTCTAATTTCTATTATGGTTGCTAACACAACTGATAACAGCCAACCAATTTAGCCCATAGCGCTAGCAGCATTGCCACGCTGTATTGCAAAGGCCAAATCGGCGCAAGAGTTACTTATCTTTTCCAGCAGAAGATCAATTAATTAATTAATTTCTAGATTAAAATAATATATACTTAATATAATTTAGAAGCTATCAAAGATCAAACCAACATAGTACAAACACATACTGGTCAAAAACAATCTCCATTTCACTCAGTCGGACAATAAATACGAATGTGTGTGAGTGTGTGTGTATGTTTTTTACTTCTAAACGCTTAAACTGCTATATCGTTATTGATTGAATTTGGTATGAAAATAGGTTAGACCTTGGACTAAAACATAGGCTACCTTTTATCCTGAAATCATTTCTGGTTTCCGTGGGAAGCGTAAATAACTTCAAAACTATCATAGTCCTTCAAGTTCTAATAAAAACCGATAAAAAATAATAAAAAAACGATATTGATGAAATTTGGTATGGTATTAACTTAGACCCTGGATTAACACATAGGCGATTTTTATCCCGGATTAACGTGGGTAACGCAACCTTCCTATCTTCAAGGCGAGAGTGCGGTTTCTTCTAGGCAAGCGCACTTCATCTTAGACTGCAATAACACTTAACATGAGGTGAGCTGTGAGCAAGGCATATTATGCATAAAAAATGCCACGGCAAGGCACAATAAAAAGGTAATGTAAAGATAAGAGACGGCGAGAGAATTTTATGTATGATCATTAAATTTCCTACCCACCATAACTAGTTCTTATAACATACATCGTTATAAGAACTAACCCTAAACTGAGAATAATTTCTGTAACAAACCTACGCAATTACAAATGAAAATAAACTCTATCTTCTAGGTATAAGAGTCAAATTAGCTAACGCTCTGTTAAGATAAGCTTTAAATTGTTTCTCGCAGAGAAGGTACGTGACAGCAAAAAGCGACTAACGACCGTACTTTTACACAAATCGTTAAGATTGATGTAATGCTGGATGTAATTCAGCCTCTACTCTACAAATTAGGGGCATCAATTAAATAATAGTAGTTTAAAAAAAACTAAAAAACACGCTTATCTGGCCGTTTTAAGTGGGTCAAAATCACGCCCAAAGAAGTCGGTTACACACAAACATACAAACAAAAGTATAAAAAAATGTAATAATTTTATCAAATTAGTGTAATGTCATCGGTCCTCAATAAAACTATAAAGTTTCAACGAAATCTGGCCGTTTAAAGTGTGTCAAAATCGCGCCCAAAGAAGTCGGTTACAAACAAACATAGAAACAAACATACAGGTGAAGCTAATAATTATAAAGCGTGTAAAAAAACGTATAGGTACTATAAGTTGTTCTCCGAATAATAGAATACTAATAATAATAAAGAAAAATAATAATGAAGAATAATAATAGAATTCTTTCTATGTGTACGTTCTAGGAATTGGTTGCCTGGAAGAGATCGCTTTTAGCGATAAGGTCGCCAATTAAGGCACTAGTTTTTAAATACCTTTTTTTTTCTTTCTGTAATTATTTTTAGTATGTGTTTTAATAAAGTGTTAATCTATCTATCTATCTAATAGACGTTGCGAAAAAAGACACGGAACTTCGTTTGTTTTCTTGCCAAACTATACTACTAATACAGTTTTTTTTATTAGGGTTTTTAATCACTTGAGCAAAAATCATTAGAATCGACCAGTAAACGTTGTTTTGCCTTAATAAAAAAAAAAAAATCTAAATATACAGTAACCGATTCTCAGACCTACTGAATACGCATATAAAATTTGGAAAAAATCGGTCAAGCCGTTTCGGAGGAGTACGGTAACAAACACTGTGACACGGAAATTTTATATATAAGATAATAATAGCTGATGGAAAATTAATAATAGGTACCTACACAATAATTAGACCGATTTTGTTGCCAAATTATCAATTCTAATTATGATAGTTTGCTATGAGAATGAAGATTATGTAATTGTTTTGCGACATAAATTCATCAAGTAAGTAATAAGAGTGCTTCTCAATTTTTTTTTTAATTTTGCGTTTAAAATCACTATATGGCTGTTCTGAAACGCTTCTAGGCTATTTATTGAACGTACAAATTTTAACAATTATAGCCTTTGTATTTTGAACCTAAGCTAGCCTGTTTGCAGGTTTTCTTAAATGTATATATTGTCTGCAAGAATATTTTTAATTAATCGTCCAGGACTCTTATCCGTCATAAACTACTGATTGGAATAAAAACTTTGGTTTTTTGAACAAGATTTTCTTCTAAATCATTGGTCTGTTTGAATTCACTCACTCACACATACAGAAACACTCACTCACTCACGCACACACACACAATCGCTTGGTCACAAATTCTCTTACCCACAGAATAAATGCGTGCTTATTTTATGTTATTTAAGTATTATTTTTTATCCTAACTCAAAGTAATATTTTGCAGTCATATAAAATGATTTAGTCATATATAATGATGAAAGATCTTATGAAAGGAAACCTTCCTCTGAACCTTAAGAAAAAACTCATGGACACATGTATCCTCCCCATTCTCACATACGGTGCACAGGCTTGGTCTTTAACAAATGATCAGAAGTCCGCTCTCGGGGTCTGCCAGCGTGCTATGGAGCGCAGCATATTAGGAGTCAAACTAACAGACCGCATAAGAAACACCGCACTGCGCTCCAAAACACGCATCATAGACGTTGGCCAAAAGGCAGCCGAACTGAAGTGGAATTGGGCTGGGCACATCAGCCGGATGTCGGAGGGTCTGTGGGCTAAACGCACCACCCAGTTGGTGCCACAGAGCGTCCGACGTCGCGGCAGGCCCAGACGGAGATGGCGGGACGAACTGGATAAACACTGCAAAAACTGGCAAGAAATAGCAATAGATCGTGATAAATGGAGGGAGGGTAGAGAGGCCTTTGCTCTTCAATGGGACGAAACAGGCTCATAATAATAATAATAATAAAATGATTTATAATTGCATACAAATACATTAATTTCATGTCCAAAATACTTTGATATTTATGTGCATTTACCAGGATCTTTATATTGTTTTAATTTCGTACTTATACTTATTATGTTTTATTTATTTTTTAATTCTTTTCATTTTTGTAAACTTTTTGAGATATCTAACTCTCTGTTATTGGGAGAAGACATCGGCTTCCGTCATACAGTTATAAACTAGTTCGGAAGCCTTTGGATTTCTTTATATATTATGTATTTGTAACAATTACTGTGTCAAATAAATAAATGTTGTATTTGTATTTTGTATATTAATATTGGTGTGAATCCGTCGTGCCAAGGCTTCAGGCATTACATAGGCTTAGATTAAAACCCTCTCTGACCCATGTCCTACTTCAAACCCCGATATAGCAGTTAATTCGCACTCGGCTTACAAACAAAATGGCGGAATTTTTATTTATTACTTGAAAGGTGAGGTCGTATCAGGATGGAGCAATAAAGGGACCCTTATAACTCTGTTATTCCCTTTCTGTCAAAACCTAATGCTGACCGTCTATTGTTTCGGGGTTTAGGGATGGGAGTAGTCTAGATGACCCTTTTTTTTATACTTAGCTTTTTAAATTAGCCTCCTTTTTTACTCGTAATGGGCATGCGCTTGATCACAATTCACCTGATGGTAAGCGATATTGCGATCTAGGGTGGAGCACGCTTAAGCTTAAATCAATACGGATATTAAATGCAAGGGCTTGATTATTAAGATGGCCGCAATTATAAAATGCTATTTTGATTAATGTTTTTTTTTGTGCTATAAAACTGGTTGTAATTTTATACGAATATACAACAAATAATTCAACGTTTAAGTAAAAAAATATTACCTCAGCAAAAGATCAGTGTTGATTGCGTGCAACTAGCATTATGCTGAATTGAGGCTGGTTCTTACACATTTAATCTTATTAGATTAAGCTTTATATACTCGTATATTTATATCTATATTTATTGTATATTTAGATCATTGTGTTTTGAGTGTTATTTTGTGGGAATAAACACATTTACTTTCTTTTTTTACAGTTACGTAGCCATCATACTGAAATTAAAAAGAAATCGAATATCCGGATAATTCACTCTTTTCTCATCTCTAGCTCAAGCACACGATTCCATAGGCCCACTTTGAGCAAATGCTATATCAATTTGAGTCTTAAACCGTAAGACATAAAGCTTCTAATTTATTGTAGCCCGTAACATCTGCCGGGAACCCATTCGTTTCATATCGTGAAATGCTTAAAGTGTCATGAGAGCAGAAAGAAAATTGAGTGCTCAGCTATGTCGTATAGTTCTGCGGCCGACTCGAGAGAACCGCGGTTTTACTCGAGTTTTATTAAATTCTACTTCCTTTTACGAAAACATTTTGTTCTCGTAATCGTCTTTTGTTTATGTTTACGTATTTTTGTTTGGTAGAGTTTGTGATGCCATGAACTAATTTATTTTTTAATAAATAGCTTAAAAGTCGTCTAAGAACCACTATAAGAACGTTTTAAACTTTTTTCTGTTCCAATCAGATTTATCAATATGAAAAAAAAAACTGGTTTAAAAAACTTCATTTTAATTTTCTTTAACTAGTTTTATATCTAAAATCTATGTTATTTATAAATAACTAGCAGCCAGTCCCAGATTCGCACGGGTTATAAAATAATCCAAGTTGTGAAGAGAAACAAAATAAATATACCTAACCTAAGTTACTCAAGGTTAACTTAGCTTCGCAACGGTGAAATAATTTTTCAAATCAGCCCAGTAGTTTCGCAGCCTATTCACGTCAAACAAACAATCAAACTTTTCCACTTTATAATGTTCGTATAGACGCAAATACACATTTTTTTATTTGACGCAGTAATTGATACAAATACATATTAGAATATCTAAAACACAATTTATTATAACTAAAACCTATTGTTCGATACAAAACGAGTGGACTGTATGCAAGTTCTGATTCTCACAAGGAAATTGCGAAACTTAGATAGCACCACGTACCTTACATCCACGACGCCACTCCCCGGGACAACTCCTCGCGTCTGGCGGCAGCTTGGTGGGTAACGATCGTCAAGCTCCTTGTTGAAATACAGAACAGTATTGACTGTACACGGCGCAGAAAATATCCTCGTCGGTGAAGCTATGCGCGACACAATTTAGGATATATTAAAGAGTAGCTCTGTACTACGGCGCGGCGATGAGAAGCGCGAGTTGTCTCCCATACGATTCCAGAGTCACTGCCTCAGGCCGCGACGCGCGGACTGCAGGTTTTGTAGTTCTACCCGCATCTCACAATAATGCCTTTATGAGAATCGAACACCTATTAAGAAATTGCTATATTCTGCTCGTTTTTACCCATAGGATTTACAGACTAAACTTTTCGCGTAGAAAACGGTCACACTTACTTATTATTAAAAGTTGGAATGAGTCCAACAGTTTCGGTGCTTTCCGAGTACCATCTTTGTTCTAAATAATAAGTAAGTGTGACCGTTTTCTTCGCGAAAATATTAAGATGCCTTACGTGAACAGTTTACAATGTTTTTCAGACTAAATTTGTTTGAAAAAGATATAAAATATCTATCGAATTCTCGAAGTATCATCGTAACAAGCGGATGTAGCCTTACTATATTGTGTAGAAAACGGTCACACTTACTTATTATTAAAAGTTGGGATGAGTCCAACAGTTTTGGTGCTTTCCGAGCACCATCTTCATTCATTAATAATAAAAGTGTGACCGTTTCCTACGCAAAAATATTAAGATGCCTTACGTGAATAGTTTACAATGTTTTTCAGACTAACATTGTTTGAAGAAGATATATAAAAATATCGAATTCTCGAAGTATCATCGTAACAAGCGGATGTAGCCTTACAATATTGAGTTCAATAGAATAATGTCAGTTGTCCGGTCTGTCGGACCAAGTAGCTATAATTGGGTTGACCGCAGCCGATACTCAATTGGGGACATTTCGTAACGTGATTATAGTACCGGGAGAACAGCTGGGGGTTAAATGGAAGGGTTGAATTATGCTAACTTTAACCTTACACGTTAGATATCTAAATTTCTTTAGTTAGTGATTTTAAACTCCTAACGCTAGGCATTTGAAGCAACAGTAGGGCGCGTAACTACACAAAAAGCAGTGCTGTTTGTGTTGGGCTATTGAAGTACTGTTTGTTTATGTGTGTGACTTTGTATTTTTATTTTATTTTATTTTGAATTTGTAATCTCTGTATGTAACTTCTATTATTTGTTTGTGTTTTTGTTTTGTGAAATTTATTTGTATCAAAAAAAATCCAATGTTATTTAGAATTAATATGGGTGCTTGAAACCTGAAATAAATAAACTTATTATAATGATACTCTAGCCTGAGAGCTGTAGAGCATGCCTAGTTGGAATAACTAGCTCTCAAACGGGCTCTCAAAACACTCTGTTAGGTGCTTGGTGACAGATTTTTCAATTTTAAGGCAGGCGAATATTTAAAAATGTCCTACTACTGTATAAAAATATTGTCTGATACCTATAATTTCAAGTTTAAGCATACAAAAGCCTTTAATATTACGCTTCATGAGATAACAGGCGGACAAAAAAACAGACGGACTTCTACCATATGTAGGAATCTGGTGCCTCTCCAACAAGTGAAGGTTGGGAATCAGCTGTGCATAATCAGCTGTGCAAACGAAAAGTGAACGGAAGAGCGGACAATGAAGTCTTAGTAATAGACCGTTAGAATTATTTTACTACGGAACCGTAAAATCAGGCGAATTGGAGACTTACTGGTACCATCAAAACTAACTCCCTGTTATACTTAGGTACTTATAATGTGTTATTATTATTTTACGCTGTAACCCAATCCCTATGATTCCACAAAGCAATACTGCCGACTAAACTGGCCTTAGTTAAGTTTAACGAACACCTCGTTAGTGGTTACAGCTATGCTATTACAGTTACGGTCAAGTAACAAACCTAACCGCCAACGTAAGCTGAAGAGATTTTAAACGCTCTGTTTTTGTTTTTGTTAAAAATTTTACGTTATTCTTAAACCAAAATGCGGGTAAAATAAAATTCAAAATCAGGGGTCTCGTTAATTATTATACTAGTTGCGTCCCGCGGTGTCCCCACAATCAAGAAAGGCATACGTAAAAAAAATTGTGAAGTGTTTGTTTGTGAAGTTTCGTTAGATAGGATTAAAATTGCGTTTTCTCTAACCAAAAATAGCAATAAAGAAAGAGAGATAAAAGTTTATTAAAGTCAATCTGTGTAAAAAGAAATGGACTTCTTTTTAAAGAAAAAAACTATCGAGCGAATTTAACTTTATCGTTGTTAAGATGAACTCTAACGATTCTTAACACAAAATTAAAGCCGCCAGTTTACACATTAAAGTCAAATAAAAAAAAACATTGAACTTTTTACAAAAAAAAAACTTGGTCGTTATTTAGACCTCTAACAATACTTAGCTATAAATATAATAAAACTGAAATAGCCGTAGCCCTATCATATATACAGAATTTAATAGGATTTTAAAATATGCCATTTTGATCCCATAGCGCCTTAAGGATTCGCTTAAAGATCACATAAGATAAAATAGATCAGATTTTACCTGATAATATATATAAAAAGCTATAATTTTGTTATATATTCTGTTCGATACAAAACGAGTGGACTGTATGTAAGTTCTGATTCTCACAAGGAAATTGCGAAACTTAGATAGGACCACGTACCTTTCATCCACGACGCCACTCCCCGGGACAACTCCTCGCGTCTGGCGGCAGCTCGGTGGGTAACGATCGTCAAGCTCCTTGTTGAAATTCAGAACAGTATTGACTGTACACGGCACAGAAAAACATCCTCGTCGGTGAAGCGACGCGTGACACGATTTAGGATATATTAAAGAATAACTCTGTACTACGGCGCGGCGATGAGAAGCGCGGGTTGTCTCCCATACGATTCCAGAGTCACTACCTCAGGCCGCGACGCGCGGACTGCAGGTTTTGTAGTTCTACCCTCATTTCACAATAATACCTTTATGAGAATCGAACATATTCACTAATTTTATTGTTAGCTAAAGTTTTAAGTATCTTTACTGTTCACATTAATACATGTTAATTTATCTTTCAGAATGATCATTCCGTAAAATTATGAAGAAAGAAGTAGATAGAAGTTATGTTAGTTTACAAGGTAGTTTATAAGACTAGCAACACTCTAATGTTACTTAATTACAGGGTACATGTTACTGTATTAATTCAATTTGTTTACCGTACATGTTATGCTGAAATAAATCAATAAATAAAAAAAATACTTGGCAGTAAATACAGCCATAGAAATAAAGTAGGTAAATAAATAAATTCAATACTCCGTTCCCAGCGAGCTGCAGGATCTCTGCGAATACATTTAACATGAGACGCGTAAATAATAAGGGCACATGAAGATTCACTCATAAAAAAGCCGCCCTTTACGACTACCGATATTATGTGTACCTATATTGAAATGTCAGGTTTGGTTTATGTTTCGGTTTTATCATGGAAGTTTTTACGCGAGAAAAAAAACATCGTTTCGTAAATACAACGCCGAAGCTCACGAACAAAGACTTCACCATCATGTGAATGTCGATGCTATCCAGCTCCTTGACAATACACATGACAAAAGAAGATTAATAATTGGCTATGTACGAGTTGGGCTCGCGCATGAGGGTTCCGTACTATTAATGTATGGCAGCCCCTCTTATGTATTAATTTTATTTAAATTTTATAATTTAATTGAATAGCTAGTATGCATTTATATATTATTTGAATATTTTATGTGTCTAGCAGCTACCGTTATTATATAGCAAAATAATACGAAAAAAAACACGTTAATTGTATGTGGACCCCCCTTAATATATATTTTTATTTTATTAAAGAATATTAAAAAGAACGAAACCATTCAGTCAGTGTAATCAGAAGGCTCGGTGTTCGATTCCCGGCATGGCCAACATCTTTGTGCTAAACTCAATTTGTTGGTTATCGGTTTGGGTGTTAAATGTGTATATTGTATATAAAGCATATATGTATGTATATGTAGTATATCAGTTGTATTAGCAACCATAATACCAACTAGAAATGGTTTTGTATGGGGCTAACCAGCCGTGTGTGAAATGTGTTAGATATAAATAAAATAAATACATAAAATAAATTATGTGTAGGTGTAGTTTTGTAACTCCTTTACGCACAACTAAAATTTGTTATTTAATTGGAAATAGTAGAATCAAATTAATTTTGTCATGTGCCAATTTCAGGTTTGGTATCTGCCAACCCGCACTTGGTCAGCGTGGTGGATTGCGGCCTATATCTCTCTACTAGTGAGAGAAGGCCCCGAGTCCCAGTAGTGGGAACGTATAGTGGGCTGCTTATGCTATGTGCTAATAATGTGACTTTTTACTTTTGTAAATACTCATCTTATATCATTTAGATTTTGGCTTTTCACATTTGTCTTATAACTTTGGTTATAATATATTCCTATGTTAATAAATGAATTAAGTAGCTACACTGATTTTAATACAATTTTATATTTAGATAAGTTAAATTCGGGATTAACACATTGAATTGCTTTATATCCCAGTTTAACTCGGGTAACGCTGCGGGATATAATAGATGTTTCAACAAACGCCCGTCCGTTTTTCAATCCCTTATAAATGAATCCCTTAATTTTTTGTAAAACAAAATCCCAGAGATCACATTTTCAGATTGGAGATTTCAGATAACCGATGGGAAAAAAAAAAGACAAAAGGGAAATGTGAATATCTGAGATTAATATAATGAACATATGAAATTGATACTGAATCTGGATTTCCGTTCGCATTGAGAGCTAAAAATGAGCAGCAAAATAATCTTATTTAATTTAGATAGGAGTAATACTCGTAGCTTTGAATATAAAAATTGTATAAGTTGATCCGGGATTTTGTATTTTAATACGATATCATATTGTCAATTAGTAATTAAATACCTATATTATTTTTTACACATGAATTGTATCTACAAATTCCATATTCATATCATATAATTAATTACTAGCTTACCGGCAAACGTTGTTTTGCACTAAGAAGTTACACACACTATAAATAATCAGTAAATTACTAAAAAGGCCATAAAAATAGGGGTTGGTGACAAAAAAAATTAGGGTTGTATGTATTTTTAAATGCCACATTATAAAAAACATATACTATGAGTGAACATCCCTTATCACTTAGGGGTATGAAAAAAAGATAACATCCGATTCTCAGACCTACTGAATACGCATATAAAAATTTAGTAAAAATCGATCTAGCCGTTTCGGAGGAATACGGCAACTAACATTGTGACATGTTTTTTTATATATTAGAAGATAAAATATAATTATAAAAGGCTTAGTAATAAATTTTAAATCCAAAATGGCCGCCATCTCAAAATTATGTTAGAGGTTCTAAATTGTAAACTTTTCTTTGTAATACACAGAATGTCCTTGGTTCCACACCTTGTGAGCCACTAGACGAATTTTTTTATCCTCAAGGCGTTGTTCAATAAACTAACACGTCTTGAACGCGCCACTAGCCTCCATTGGTGCCGTGAAAGCCTTTTCTTCTGTAAAATAGCAAGTCACGTTATTTTCAGGGATCTTCGTAAACTACATTCAGCATAAAAATGTTTTTTTTTTGCGTCTACTATGCTTTGCTCCAATAAAGCAAGGATATAGTTGAAATCAGCAAAATACACAACATTTGTGGTTAAGGAAAATTGAAAACGTGCAATTTATAAAGTAAGAAAAACATATTAATGTAAACATTGTAAACTGTTCACGTCTCATTCCAACTTTGAATAATAAGTAAGTGTGACCGTTTTCTACGCGGAAATATATTAATGTAAGATGAAGTTGTTTACTAAAAACTTAATCATATTATTTCCTTAGCCATAGGTATATAAAAATGGTAAATTAATATTCAGAAGTGTCCCCTACCTATTCAGAAGTGTAGGCTACCGCATATGCGGCGTGCAAATTTTCATGATAATCAAATATATTTTATGTTTAGACCAACCAACGACCATAAAATACATTTATTGATTGTTACGTTTAGAGTGTTCAAAAAGTTTTGTTGTGTTTTTAAACATCATATCACATCAAGTTCTCTATAGAAATATTCATTGATATTTATATATACTTTTCAAACAACTAATGGATTAACAGAAAACTTCGAAAAACTTTTCTCCTTCCAAGCTCAATAATGATCAATTCTAAATAAAGGACTTTCAAGTCACAAACCAACCTTGCCTTAAGGCGACCGCACATCCAACTAAGCTGTCATTACTTCAAACAAACAAATTGAATTGAAACCAAAAAAAGAAATAACTTACGAAAATACAAAAACAAATCATTTATTGATAACACCAAAGTTACAAGTCAAATAATATGATATCATTATCAAAAGTATATTATATGAATCAAATGTCAATTTTCAATTCAAGATAATCATATTAAAAAAGTTTTATCTAATAGCCAAACCTTGAGTCTAGTCTTAAAGCTGGCGGTGGAAGGTGCATCCCGGACAGTCGCGGGTACGCGGTTGTAGATCGCGGGCCCCAACACGTAAACGGACCTCTCCAATTTCACAATATGTAGGATTATGACACATTTCACTTACGGCTAGATAGCCCCATACTAAAGTATGTCTAGTTTGTATTATGGTTGCTTACACAACTGATATACTATGTTAACATACATAAATACTTTATATCGATACTTATAAACCACCAACCATGTTTTCTTGTCTACATCACAATGAGGGGATTGAAGCTCCGTCTGTTTGTTTTTGACCAACCGGCCTTTGACTGCTACCAACCTAAACAAACATACGAGTGGGCTTCGACCAGTCTTTCAGCGTTGGGCCTAGAAAAATACGTATAAGTATATATTGTTAACCTACTTGGTATGTGTTTTCCAACGTTATCTGTCCATCTAAGTGGAACGGAGCTCAGAGAGAAAAACCCTAGAAAATATATAATATACTATATAATACGATATAATATGTATATAGTAATATTTATTTTTAGGTATTTTATACATTGTTAATGGAAATAAACATTAGGTTAGTTATACAATGTTAGTTATCGTACTCCTCCGAAACCGCTTAACCGATTTTTACCAAATTTTATATGCGTATTCAGTAGGTCTGAGAATCGGATACTATCTATTTTTCATACTCCTAAGTGAGGCAAAACAACGTTTGCCGGGTCAGCTAGTATTATATATGTAAAAAGTTAGTAGGAAATTTGATATTACGTACTTATTTTATATTTACAATTGTTCTAAATATATTTCGAAATCTAATCAATTAAAATTACATAAATGTTTAAAATGGGTTACCGCCCAATTTAAAAAAAACATTTATGTAATTTAAAATTAAAAAAATAAAAATAAAATGAATTGTAATGTAGATGTGTAATTTAATAAATGTTTTTTTTATTTGAATATTTAGGGTATTGAAACAATTTGTCTGGATTAATGTACATATGTAGGATTAGGTATATCCACAGCAAGCAAGCAGGTTAAGGTTAAATAAAAAAATACATTTCGACATACTTTAAATTCAATTTAATTTACTAATATAATAATTTTATGTAATATCTTATATATAAAATTTCCGTGACACAGTGTTTGTTACCGTACTCCTCCGAAACGGCTTGACTGATTTTTTCCAAATTTTATATGCGTATTCAGAAGGTCTGAGAATCGGCTACTGTATATTTAGATTTTATTTTTTTAGTAAGGTAAAAAAACGTTTGCCGGGTCAGCTAGTTTTGATATAAGACTTGATCCTGAAATAAATTAATTTGACTTAGAATTTGAAAAAAAAATTTGGAGTACTAAATTATAGCTCAGCTTTTTTTCATCATTACGATTCACCTGATGGTAAGCGGTACTGTTCTTTCAGGTGCGCTAGCCCAGAAGAACAGCTTCACTCGTGCCTTCAAAACCGCTAGATTATCATTTTCAGTTTCAGGCTTTGTTTTGAATAACGATATAGTATGACCGTAGTAAAATTTAACGCGACCATTTTCATAGCATAATGTTTGGCCTAAAATCAACACTTCATTATCGGCAGCTTATCAGAATAATTTACAAATTGCGAGCTGTACAGTTTTGTCATTTGCATTATCGGAAAGTTACATGAATAAATTATAACAGTTTGTTCCATATGTTATCAAATATGTATCTATATAAAATATATATGTATGTATATGTAGTATATCAGTTGTGTTAGCTACCATAACACGAACTTAAAATGGTTCAGTATGGAGTTAATCAGCCGTGTGTGAAATGAGTCCTAATATTTATTTTAAAAAAAATATTTTTAATATTTAATATACCTTTGGATATTTTAGACTAGTTGCGCCGTGCGGTTACCCGTGTTAATCCGGAATAAAAGTAGCCTAGTGTTTATCCAAGTTCTAACCTATCCTCATAGTGAATTTCATCAAAATCGGTCCATCCGCTTGAGCGTGAAGGAGTAACATGGATTTTGAAGTTATTTGCGTATCCCCGGGGAACCACAATTGGTTCCGGGATAAGAAGTAGCATAAATGTTAATCCAAGGTCTAGCCTATCTTCACAGTAAATGTTATCAAAATCGGCTCAGCCGTTTGAGCTCGAAGACGTAAACACACATACAGCACAAACTTTCGCATTTGTTATATTAGTAGGAATAGGTTACTATTGTAGCGCCTGTAGCTCGGCTAGCTAAGGTGATCTGACGCGATCATCTAAGCTAAGCAACTATCGATGCGGATGGTGTTTGGATGGGTGACCATGCACAAGATTGACGTTTTTAAAGTGGCATTTTTATCTGAACGCTACCGTGGGTAGGATGACATGTTAAATTGTAGGACCCTGATGTAAGTCTTAGTACAAGCAGTCGTCAAGCCAAGTCACAGGCCTTCGAGCTGCTTAAAAACTCTCGACACCAGAACATTGCCCCTTAGCTCATACGAAGAAGAAGATAAGGGATCACTGTATTAAAACCTTCGTAAGGCATATTTGAATAATGTTTGTATAACCGGGCTAATACCGACAAAATAAACGTAAGTGATAGCCGGTTATACAAACATTATTAAGATAAGGGATCTTCAACTGCCTTTTTTACACGCTTTATATTAGCTTCACCTGTATGTTTGTATGTTTGTAACCGACTTCTTTGGGCGCGATTTTGACCCACTTTAAACGGTCAGATAAGCGTGTTTATTAGTTTTTTAAACTACTATTATTTAAAATGCCTGTCCGCATCAACTGTTGCTTAACATCGATGATCGCGTCTGATCAAGTTAGCTAGCCGAGCTAAAAGCGTTACGTCTGTAATTAAGACTATTAAATAATAAATTTGAAAGCATTTTAAATACGGAAAGGGTGACGAATGCGAAACCTTTTTAAGGGCGGGCTAAGTACACACAGAAAAACAACTTTTGTTCCTCAACTTTTGGGAATTGGCGGAAAAATAACCGGTTACAAAAAGATTGATTTCTCAAGAAATGGAGCAGTGATTATTTTTTCGCTAATTCCCTTAAGTCACGGAACAAAAGTTGTTTTCCTGGATGTACTTAAAGCTTTTGAAAGCTTTGCCGTAGTTACCAGACGCCTTCCGAATGCTTTTACTCTGCGGTGCTTTGTATAGGTAAGATGGGGGGGTTAAGTCAGGGGTAGTTTTAAGTTATTTAATTTATGAATGTATTTTGCATCTTTCCTAATCGCCATAACCTTTTAAAACTGGTAAATTTTACTAAAAGTCTATTAACAATTATATAAGTACGACCTAGATGGCGTAATAGTTACTACGGTTACTATTCTGGACTGCCAACCAGAGGATTTTGGGTTCAATTTCCGGCACGGCCAACTTCTTTGCGATGATCTAAAACTGTCGACTGTCGGTCTGGGTGTTCAATATGTATCGATTATGAAGTGTTTATGTATGTACATATAATTATAGTATATCAAAATTGTTAGCAACCATTTGATAATTGTAATACGAACTAGAAATGGTTTAGTTTGGGGCTAACCAGCCGTGTGTGAAATGTGTAAGAAAAGAGAAAGAAAAAAACTAAATTTTATAAAATATGAAAACTTTGACACCATATATTATTTAATATTTATAAGTTCTTAAGCAAACTTTTACTGAAACATTGTGAGATTTCATAGATTTTTTTTTCTAATAATATGGACTAATTAAACCTAAATTCATTAGGTTTAGCAACATTAGTTATGATTTTTTTTTCTTTCTCACCTTCTATCTTTACACGATTTTGTATAAGTCCTTTATAATTGTGTCATGTACTTATACAATAAACAGATTAGTTCATATTCTTTGGGTGAGGCCATCGCTGCTGAATCACAGTTTGATAACTAGCTTAGCACTAATTATAAAAAAAAATATGTTTATTATTTATTTTATGACAAAAAAAAATTAAATTATTACTAAAAATCGCATAAATGGGTTTGTTACTTTTAGATACATAAAGCAACATTCTTTTTTAATTTCAATTTCTTTATGACTTTTTTCATTTAAATTCTACTATTTTCAAGAAATAAAAGTATTGAGTGAATTTCACGTGATTATGTTTTGGAACTCCAATTCTAAACATTGAATTACGAAAATAAAAATTAAAAAATACCATAGCACTATTAACGCATTATTTATCGGATTTTTCAAAATATGCTATTTGGCTTCCATAACGCCTGAAGTCTTTGAATAAGATTGAGAAAATGGCGTCGTAAGTTGTTGACGCGTAACCGAAGTCCCATCAATCTCAACTCTCAAAGTTCTTTATTATAAAGAGGGTAACTAAATTACAAGCGAGTGTGGCTCGGTGGCTAAAACGTCTGCTTTTCCATCAGACGGCCCCTGGTTCAATCCCAGCCCTACATCAATGATTTGTTTTTCAAGTTATATGTGGATTTGCACTCGCTTTACGGTGAAGGAAAACATCGTGAGAAAACCGACATGTTTGAGGACCACAATATCCGAATACGTGTGTCATCCGCATACTCGCGCTTGGCCACAGTGGTGGTTTATGGCATATCTCTCTACTCGGGAGGGAAGGTCCCGAGTCTCAGCAGTGGGAACGGCTGCTTGTGCTTAACCAAATTACCAAAAAGGATTAAAATTTCATACTATAAAACATGAAGGAAAACCGATATTTTATATTTTGAAACCCTTATTATGATATTTTGTTCCATCAATTTGATTATAACGAACTTAATTAGAGAGTAATTATAGAGAAAACTGCTCATAAAATTATTCGAAAGCGGAGCTAGTAATTAAATGTGATGAAATCTATTCAAATATTTGAGAACTTTATTTACAACAAATAAATACTCTGGTGACTAAAATAAATACACATTTTTTATCATTCTCTTTTTTGTTTTCTAAACTAAACTTGTAGAAATTATACTTAAAGTGATATGGAAGCAAAATAACATACATTTTGAAAATTCCTATAAAATACTGCATATATGGTAGACTTACATTCTTTCTTGACTTATCTTTAATACTCAGTATTAGGAATCGATATAGTACCAAAACGCGATTACGTGAAATTCGCTCGATAGTTTTATATATTTAGCAAATTTGATAGTTCTATGATTTTTAGTGAATATAATGATAACACCAAACTAGTAAAACCAACAAGAAATAGCAAATACGTGGGATAATAATAAGTGAAATAATTCCCATCATTTCTTGGTGATCCATCACGGGGGATTTACTCCATCATCGATCAAGACAGAGATTGATTGAACGAGTTATGGGATCTCTATTGAATGACATTTCGGTTAATACTTCATTCATGCCGTTCATTCTAGTTCATTCGTTCTTTTATTTCTACCAGTTTCCGTACATTTTCTTTTATCTTGAATTTTCTATATCCTAAGGCGTCGTTCATAAAGTTCGTTTTTTTATGCTCTAAAGTAAAGATAGAAGTTTTAATTAGTTCCGATAGAGAAAAATTGAAAGCTGAAGAGTAATTAAAAATGCTAATTTTTCATAGTGTTTGAAGAATGTTATTATTTTATATTATGAGCGTGGAATTTGGTATATTGTGAGTGTTTTATTATTTAAAGACATATCTGCTTTTTATTGAAAATATTTTTGCGTGATTTATTTAAATAGTACAAATACAGATAATTTATTGATAAATATAGATTTACAAGTCATTCTACAGTCATTACTATATGTCAATTATTATAAAATATGTCATTGATAAATTCCTTAACACTACTATAGTGTGCTTTATTAATTTAAAATAATTTCAACTTACTTCTAAATATGTTGGGGGAAGCTGTATTTCTGATATACTCAGGCAAATGGTTAAACAGTCTGGGTCCAGCAACATACACCGACTGCCCAGACCTGGCCAGGGAGTGGGCTGGGGTCACCTGCCTTTGCCGATGTCTCGTACCAAAACTATGTAAGGCTCCTGCCATGGAATTCGAGATTTTTTGTACAAAAACGCTAATACATCCTATATGGGTCAGACATCCAAAGACTGTCCCGACCGACCGCTGTTTAACTTCGGTAATCGTATCAGATCACATTAGTTAGCTAAGCTACTTCTACTAGTCTAGCACTTACCGTTATTGATATATAGCAAAAATACGAAAAAAAACACGTTTATAGTATGGGGACCTCCCTTCATATTTATTAATGTTTATTTTTAGTATTTATTGTTATAGTGGCACGAGAAATAAATATCTTGTGAAAGTGTCAGCTTTCTAGCTATTACGGTTTGTGAGATACAGCCTGGAGACAGACAGACTGCGGAGGCTTAGTAAGAGGGTCCCGTTTAGGTACGGAACCCTAAAAAATAATTTGGAAAAGAATATTAAAGGGTAATTTTTGTGAAAGTTTTTTAACAGAATTTACAACTAATCCCCTGCAGTATGTCTACAGGTTTAGGCTTCGTAGAACCCGAGCCAAGTTTTGGGATCTGTTCCCAAACAAATGCAATTGAACTTGGGATATTCAAGGAATTCCTTTTTACATTTGGGACACAATTTTGTTTCTCAGGATAAAGGTATCTTTCTGCAATAACGCTGGTACGTGACGTTGAAATTAAATTTTTAGGCGTAAAGGAAATACCTTGGAAATATTGAGACGAAATGAGTGGCAGGTTTTATGAGATTGGTACGTACTTGACGATGTTGAGAATCTGTTCGAGGAAATCTTTTTGGGGTTTGAAGGTTTTCTGGCCAATTATATTTAACTGTCAGTAATAAATTGATTCACTTTGTTCCGATTAGAATTTAATACCAAAAACTTGTATCTTCTTCTTGTAATCTTCTATTATATAAAATTGCCATGTCACAATGTTAGCTACCGTACTCTTCCATAACGGCTTGACCGATTTTTACTAAATATTATATGCGTAATCAGTACAAAGGCTTTTGTAAGTAGGTTCGAAAATCGGCTACTATCTATTTTTCATACCCTTAAGTGATAAGGGTTGTTCACTCTTAAAGGTTTTTAGTTCTTAGCCTTTATTTAAGTATTTAGATAGTTGATAAGAATTTAGTTCATCACAAAGATATTGGCCGTGCCGGGTATCGAACGTGGGACCCTTTGATCGCCAGTCCGGCATGGTAACCATTACGCCAACGAGGTCGTCAAAATAACAAGATGACCCTTCGTTCACAAGTTAACCTAACTCACGCGATCAGTTGAGGAGTTTGCGTCTCTGGAGTTTGTATTTATCATCTAAAGACGATATCGATACTATTCGGGTGACGTATTAAGGAACAAGTAGAGATTGTAGGCGTAAATAATTTAAATAAGGATAAAAAAAAGTAGGGCGAATTATTATATTATTTCCAATAATTGAAATCGGTTCAAAAAGATCAGGTTAAAGCATAAATGTTTTTTTTTTATGTAAAAGTTATTGTAAATGAAACCATGTAAAATTTTATATGGTTTCTAGAAACCTAAAATATATGAATTTATTTAATTTGTTTATGAAAATCATAAAAAATAAATTTTATGTTTATTCTATGTTGGTTACTAAAATACAGGTCTAAAAAATAATTCCGACAGATATCGAAAGATTAGAGCTCAAATCTCAATGTCCAGTTATGTTATCTTATATCATTATTACTTTATTCATGTCCTTAGCAATATCACTATTCATAATAAGTATTTATAGTAGCCAGGTATCTTATTGAAGATTTCCCCCTTCAGAACAAAAAAAAAGGATTCCCTGACTAAGTATGTACCTCGACTTTAGCCAGAGTGCTACTGACTGTGGGCCTACAATTATACATAGTAAAAAAACACCTTTAAATTTTCCCCCTCCCCCTGTAATCTCTGAGTACGTCCGATCCCTCTCCGATCGAGACGGGTTGTGCTAATTTATTGAATACTGTTCGTTGGAGATGCCACAGAGTGTATCTAGTCTTAGTTACATTTAGAAATCTATGTATATCTGAGTTTGTACGAATAGCAAGTTTTAGTTTTTAGCGAAAATCTTGTCATCGGCTGACCCGTTTTGTCAATAAATAAATAAATAAAATAAATATTAGGACACATTCACACACGGCTGGTTAGCCCCATACTGAACCATTTCTAGCTCGTATTATGGTGGCTAACACAACTGATATACTCCATATACATACATACATACATATTATATATAAATACATATTTAACACCCAGACCCACAGCCAACAAATTTAGTTAAGCACAAAGATGTTGACCGGGCCGGGAATCGAACCCGGAACCTTCTGATTAGCAGTCATGGCATGGTAACCTTTACGCCAACGAGGTCGTCAATATTGGGATGGATCAAGGGTCGGATACAGAAAGCAGTCATACTCGACACGGCGCGCATTGTCCGGAGGTTCCTGTCACCGAAGCTCTTACCGCCTGTAGCTTAGGTCTTGCATCGCTGTCAGTGGTACGATTGCTTTAAGGGTTTTAATATATATATTTTTTTGGGTAATATTTTTACTGTAAAAAACTTTATCAGTATTAGAATCAGAAAGATTATCAGTATGTGATAAAGTTAATATTAAAAAAAAAACTATAAACCAGCGTGCAGCGTCTATGTAAAGGTTTAATAAGTAGATACCTAGTCTAGACTATGTAAAACGAGCAAATTTAATTAGCATCAGACGACGGCAGCAGTGATTTCCACTGAAATGATCCTTTGAAAATATGTTACAGGACAAATATTCAATGAATTTGCAAAAAATAATTTTCGTAACCAAAAAACGTAAATGTGTTAATGATTTTTCAGAATGGCCTTTGAGTTTTGATAAACTGTTAAATATAATTATGTATGTCTACTTTTTATACTCGTACATTACGCATAGATGAAACAAAAAAATAGACAAACCAATGTTGTTATTCATACTAACTAGCCCAATTTCCTTTCAGTCTTCAGTGGTAAGTTTGATAGGTACACGGTTTAGTACTTAGGTATAGTACAAGGTTTAGTACAAGGTTTAGGTTTAGTACAAGGTTTAAATGTTACGGTGACAACACACCGATGAAGACTGAATACTTATAAGTATAAACAAAAAAGGAAGAATCGTGGGTCACTATCTTGTTTTTTTATTTTGCGGATTTTTTAATACTTTTGAAAAGAATTCCTTAATCAAATTTTGTAATTGTTTCGCAGTAATAAAGCAAAGTGTATGAAATTTGAAATGTTTCATGTCTCAGCTCAGTTAGCCGGCATGTCTACACTGACCGTTTATTATGTAGGTTAATTAAACACATATAACATACACGCACATTCACTAATTACCACGGTTTTAGAAATAGTAGTATTAAACCCTCTTTTACATTATAACAGTAGGTAAGGCTAATGTTTTGTTTTGTTGTAACTAAAATAGCAATTAGTCTAAATTGAGATTGTTTTTGTAATGTTCTGGTTAATAAATTATTTGTTATTTATGTAATTATTTGTTACTAGTTGCGCCCCCCGGTAATACCTGCGATAATCCGGGACCAAAAAAGTTAATCCGGGATTGAAAGTCTATGTGTTAATCCAAGGTCTAACCTATCTTCATAGTAAATCTCATCAATATCGGTCAATCTGCTTGAGAGTGACGGAGTAACATAGATTTTGAAGTATTTGTGTATCTCACAGGACCACAATTGTTTTCGGGATAAAAAATAGCCTATATGTCAACTGTCACTTGTCAGTGGAAATCTGCCTTTAGAAAATGATAACAAGGTACATTTTCCCATAAAGCACATTTCAACTGCCGCTAAAATTGACATTTTATCCCGCTATAATCCCCTGTTTCTAACAAGAAAAACGATGACAAATACTCTTCGATTAACATATGGTAGAGGATAAAACGATCGTCTGATTTGGAAGTGGGGAAAAAAATAAACTTAAGTAATAATTTTTGTTTTCCATTTTTATAAAAAGGTGATAAATATTATTTGTGTTGCAAAGATTTTAAAGAAATAAATAAGTACTACACTACATGTACATACATATGTACATTATTTAATGTTGGCCGAATCTGGAATTGAACCCGGGACCCTCTGGTTGGCAGATCAGCATGGAAACCATTACGCCAACGAGGTCGTCGAGGTGTAAACCAAAAAAATATAAAAATGTACAAAAAATATAATTACAAACTCAGCATTAAAATTAAATATTAAAGTATAAGTAACAAAAACGAACAGATTATTGTCTTTCCCAGTAGAGAAATTGTCCACCCACCCGCGCTTGCCCCACTGTAGCAAACGTTGGCCATTCTAAAAACCTACTAAAGAATAAAAGCGTTTGTATGTAAATGTAAGACTACACGATAAAAGAGTAGTCTCGTTCGTATTTTCCAATGTAGGCAGATCGCATGCATGAATGCAAGGCTTTATTCAAAAGACGTAGGTTACTTATACAGGATAGCCGTGATTTGTTTTTGTTTTTCAATTTTATAACTTCCGCTAAATGCTAAACTACTACTTATAAAATAGTTTTTGATAAATTTGCATTGAAGATTTTGTATTAGTGTTTGGTATTGTTTTTTCTTAATTTTTAATTAAAGTACAAAAAACTCATTCAATTTAATGACGATTTAGATTTTGAATCACTTGATTTTGCTAGGTTGTACTTGTTTTTCATACCGAGGCAAAATATATATAGCAGTACATTCACTCCTAATAACAAAATCAAAAGTATTTTTTTTAAATAGTATGCGAATAGTTAAAAATAACTAAGTGAATTTTTAGTTATACAAAAATTACACAATAATTAAATTTTCATTTAAAATTTGAATGTAAACTGGAAATTGTAGAACTGTTAGCAAATCCTGTTTCTTCTACAGATTATGCAGAGAACAGATAAGCAGACTAACCCTTGTTAAGGCTAGCGGGTGTCAGATAGCGGTGACTGGGATAAACGTGATTTCCTATTTACAATATTCGGTGTAAATACTGCAAAAGCTTTTAAAGCCGTTTTTAGCACGTAAACTGACAATAGAAATGGAAAATCTCTAAAAATAACTATAATCATATAAATGTTATTATCACGTAAAATAATGTATTAATGGCTAGTTTTACCTGCGATAATCCGGGAAAAAAATAGCTTGTGTTAATCAGTCTAACCTATCTTCATAGTAAATCCCATCAAAATCGACCCGCTCCAAATCTACATTGCTTACATCCTGAGGGGTGTGTTAAGTGTTATTTAAAATATAGATTGTTACATCACATTTAATAATACAAGAAATATTTGATAGTGACTTTAACGTTTAGGCAAACAGTTTTCTTTCAATATTTTTTTTCAAACTCTCAAAAGAAAATTATTCATATTACTTATGTTTGTATGTGTGTGTGTGAGTGTGAGTGTGTACAGCTAAAAACACTCGCGACAAACTTTTGTTACTTAAGTCAATAAGGAATATTTATTATTACAAACAAAGAGTAAAAAAAAATCGTATACCCAGCCCACCAGGACGGTACGACTTTTAACGTCCTGTATCATTTTTACGCTGGGACGTTATAAGTCGTAACTCCTGTATAATAATAATGTAAAATTAAAATTCGTAGTTACGTTCTAGATTGCCACTATAGTGGACGTTCGAATAATGTTGCCATTTTCAAACCGGAAAACGCTATCTCAATGCGAAAGCTTCCAGAAGTAGTCCGATAATTACCGGAGAAATCCCCTGAGAATGGCTTGCCGTGGCTTATAAGGCACACGTATATGTCACCTACAGATTTATGGCCCTTTTAGAGGTATTCGAATTTTAGTTGTTACTTGTAGAGGATGTTAGAAGTATAAATTGGCTTTGCTCTCTAGCAAAGATTACTGCTATCTTCGGTTACAAACCCTAAAATTTAATAATATATTATGACGTTTGACGACCTCGTTGGCGTAAAGGTTACCGTGCCGGACTGCCAATCAGAAGGTTCCGGGTTCGATTCCCGGCATGGCCAACATCTTTGTGCTGAACTAAATTTGTTGGCTGTCGGTCTGGGTGTCTAAATAAAATATATATGCACTTATATGTAGTATATCAGTTGTGTTAGCAACCATAATACGAACTAGAAATGGTTCAGTATGGGGTTAACCAGCCGTGTGTGACATGTATCTTAATATTTATTTATTGTAAGCCCTATTAACGGCTTTAAACGATTTTTATGAAATATGGCACGGAAATAGGTTAGACATTGGATTAATACATAGGCTACTTGGTATCCCGAAAACATAAGTGGCTCCCGTGGGATACGCAAATAACTTTAAAATCTATTTAACTCCTTCACGCTCAAACGATTGAACCGAATTTGATCAAATATCGTATGTAGATAACTTAGACCCTACATTAGTACATAGGCTACTAATACGGGTAAGACCGCGGTACACAGCTAGTAAATAAATAAATAGCGTTATTTACTTTTCATTTATTAAGAATGTAATATGCGAAAAACTAAAATTTACAATTATGTATTTATTATTAAAATTCAATTTTTTTTAATCTCTCTCGTATATCGTTGAAAAAACAATCATAAGAATATTAATACCAATTTCAAAATAAAAAACGAATGTTAATAAACAATCTGGTTTAACAATATGTCAAATATAAGCTCACTAGCTGACCCGGCAAACGTTGTTTTGCCTCACTTAGGGGCATGGAAAATAGATATTGGTGGCGATTCAGTGGCACACACGACTAAATTTAAAGAAGCCCCGTCTCTTTTCATCTTAGGTGGCCAGAAAGAGACGGCACGTTCCGCACCATAGTCAAACCAACTAAAATCACGTCAAATATGGAATGTGCAGGCAGTTTTAAGGTGATACAAGTGAGTGCGGACTAGCAGCGCCATCTATTGATTACTTACTCAACCCAGTCGAAAGGTATCGACATCTGTTAGTATCATTTGGAGTTAACAGATAATTGTGACTATCAAATAATAACAGACAATAATTAGCAAGAAATTAAAATTGCGACTATAATTTGAGATTTAAACTATCCTATCTCCCAAGTTGGATCGAACTGCACAATACATGGTGTGCGAATTTTATTATAATCGGTTAAGTGGTTTAGGAGTCCATTGAGGACAAACATTGTGACACGACATTTATATATATTAAGATATAACATAAGAGTCTTTTCAAAAAGGACCTGTCTCGTCGTTAAATAATGATATAAAATGTCTCCTTTCAAAAATATTTGAAGTTAAACAAAATATCTACCAACATTCACAAGAAATAAGAAAGCGGACAAATCCCCAAGCACTAAGCGTCTGTCACACGAGAAAATATAAACAGAATCGAAGAAAAAACTTAGTTCCCCTCCGGGAATGCTTAAGTTCAGTTCGAAATTAGTAAAGTTAGACATAGCCTAGTCAAGTTGAATCTAACTTGTCTATTGTGCGGAACCTGCGGCAAAACTTCTCAATAGCTCGCTTTTTAATATCGACGGTTAAAAGGCAAACTGCGTTAAGCGACAATTTTTGAACTTTACAGGAGAGCCATTCAAAGTTTTTTATTTCGGAAAAAAAATCATAATCAAGAAATTTTTAGGTGGATTAAAGAATGATGAAAAACGTATTTTTTATTTAGTCAAACGCTACTACTGCAAAAGTTTCGTGGTCTAACAAGCATTATTTTGAAAAATAAGTGTCGCTTAATCCCAAATGCATTATTTAGGGATAAGGATAACTGACTGAACCGCCACAGGATTTAAAATAAGTTCGAAGCAAAAAATGTTTAAGTGCAGGTGACCTCATATTTAGATCGAAGTAAAATGCTTTAAGCTCAACATAATTACAAAAATAGAACGAGTCAAATTGGCAAGAGTGTATCAAAGAGTTAAAAACAATAAAGGAAAAGTGACTCACGCGACAATGGACATACTAGCCAGATTGACTTAAGTTCGCTAAAATGCAATAATGTTTGTAAGCTTGTCAGATAAACCTCATTCTTAATGACAATCGATAAGAAAAATAAACCTGTAATGGAATTGAATAAATGACTGATCGCATTAAAACAGCGTTTATGAGTGTTATAATTTTAACAGAACGTTTTAATTAATCACTTTATACAAAAAAAATATATATTTTAATCTTAATGTCTAAATCATCAATTAACCTGGTATGATATTTTAGTTTTAAATTTTAGTTACATATTCAGCATACAATGGTGTCAAAAAAGTTATAAATCTTGATCTACCTCATCTTCTATGTCGGTATCAATTAGTTTATCTTTTCCGATTCGGTGAGGCAGATTGGTGTATTCCAACTGGAATATTTTTTGAATTACACCATTATCACACAGTTTTTTCAATTCGTTGTATTTATCTATGCTGCCAATAACTACCACGTTATTGGCAGCATAGATTTATATTTTCCATTTATTGGTTTCGGTCTAACTATAGGGATTGTCTCGGCTCTTGCATCTTCTTTCATACTGTTTTTAATTGTCACTATGCCCGGAGATTTTTAAATATCGCTACCCGTATTTGCTAATCTTTCCTGTGAGGTTTCCTTTCAAAAACTTGTCTGACATCTCTTCATAATTTTTGAAATCAAAGTGATTCAGCGTCTCCACTTGGTATGGATGGATCTTTTCTGGCCAGCTGAAAATCTGTAGCCCATTGCGAGGGTGCCCATATAATCCCCCGTGGGGCCCCGCATTGTCAAGGCGGGGGCGGTCAGTAACCGTGGTCTGGTCACCCACGGGGAAGCGAAGAAGGTCCCTGAGGCGGGCACTCCCTAGACTTGTACTCACTCACTCCTCCATGCTAGTTCTAGATGGAGTGGCACCAGTAGGTTGCGGAACTTCGTTCCGGAGGGGGTTTTGCAACTGAGGCGGGCTTGTGGTGTGGATATGGAGGCACTGCAGCCGAAGGTGTGGGGCCACGGCAGGAGAGAAGTGTCGGTATTACGATGCGCCGCTCTTCCTACCTGCCGCTACCTCTATGGGGTCGCCACCGGTTGATGGCGGGCGCGGTGGATCTGCAGGAAGAAGGAAGTGGCACCACTATCTGCCACTCTCCCTATTCTCTGCGGCCGTAGTGGCAGGTGACGGGGCCACAGACCTGACCCGTTGCGGGGGACCTAAGACGTCGGACCCGAGTTGTCCAGCGTCCATTGCACTCACGGTCCCCGAGGTGGTTGCGGTGCACAAGTGGTGCACTGCTAAGGCAGTCATCCCTTCAGGAGGAGTGTCGCAGGCTAGCCGAGGTGGGCGGGATAGTGGGTTGATGCAAAGAGCGGAACCTCACCCCGCTTTCCGGTGAGGAGGCCATCGTGAGGCTTTAGTGGGCAGTGATGCCCTTCTGGCATCGAGCCCGACATACCCCACCCACCTCCCCAGGTGTGGTGGGCATGTGTAAAAGCATATCCTCACGTTAAAAAAAATAAATTGCTCATATAATGTTGTTTCGTATTGAATTTCTGATCGTAGCATGCATGCTATCTACCGTCATTTCAATATGCCCTGGGAACAAATAGTTCATCTGTATCGGTCTCTAAATGCACTGATTGCAAGAGTGCATTATGAAGAGCTGCAAGCACAATTTTGATTTTGTTTTAACCCGGACACGAATCTGTGTATAAAATCGGGGATTTAATCGTATCACGTGAATCTACATCAGCAATATACTTTTGTAAAATCGTGGTTACTTCATCGCCACCTCTTTTTCCTCCAGCTTCCCCCCATGTAAAACTAAATCCGTTTCTTGTTATGCTTGCATAAAAACATAAATTATAAACAGCATATTTTCTTGAGTAGAATAGCAGCATACTGTTTCCGTGTGGTGTGTTTAATACTTACTTCGAAGCAAACTTGTACACACAACCGTCCCCATCGATGTTATTATTATTATTTTTATTATTTATTTATTTACATTGTTTCTAGTAATATTTAACATATAAATTCACCTTAAAAATTAAAATAAATTTAAACAAGGCGAATGATTCTCGCAGGTTTGTAACATGAAGAAAAATAAATTAAATAATAGTTTAGCTTAAATGAAATGAAATGAGCGCGCATATCGTCACCTGAGGCGCGGGCGCGATATGCCAAACCAGTTTGGTTATCGCTCGCCCCCACCCGCCGCGACACCCCGCGCGCTCGCCTGCTGCACCTGACATACAGGATGCTCCAAGTTATACCAAATCTCGTCATTTAAATAGTACCGCTTTAATAATGATTTAAGATTACGCGGTGTTACTCGATTTTTTAAATCAGAAGGTAAATTATTTATAAGATTCGGAATGATATATTCGGATACTCTCTTGCCATATACATTTCTGAATCGAGGTACACTAAGCATATTGTTTGCGATACTTCTAGAAACAATAGAACCACTTTTAGGCGTTTGTATTTCGTCACGAAAGTATTGTTCAAGCAACAAAGTGTACTGAACATTCTTGTGTACAGGTATAACTCCGCAATATTTGTACAGACCAGCCTCATTATCTTTGAACTTATCCTTAATTTTCTTAGGTACAATAAGTTTGAGTAACCGTAATTGCAAATTTTTAATGGAATCTATATATGTTTTGTAAGTCCGTCCATAACTACTCAATCCGTAAGAAATTATACTTTCAGCCAGTGCTTTATACATCGCAAGTAATACATCGTAAGGAATCCTAGTTTTAATAATGCAAAATTTAGCAATGATAGCACGCATTTTAACGCACACCTTCTCTGTGTGCTTTAACCAGTTAAACCGATTGTCGATTACTAAACCTAAATACGTAGTTTCAGCTACTTTTTCTATTTTACTACATGCAGTAGTACATCCTAAATAACTGTTATGCAGGCAATCATGACTATGAGCTATTATTTTAATTTCATTGACATAAGGGTTCGGAACATGGCTGGAATGGACATGAATAAATTTAGTCTTATCTGCATTCAGTACTAAACCGGAATCATGCGACCACTTACAAAGGGCGGTGAAGTCTTTTTGTATGTTTTTTACAGCAATCCTTACATCTCTATTTGCTGCTACTATACATGTATCATCTGCAAATTGGAAGACCTTGCAGTGTTTAATAACATTATTCAAACTATTAACATAAGTAAGGTAGTGCAAAGGTCCCAAAACAGAACCCTGCGCAGTTCCTTCCGTTACGTTAACTTGAGTGCTGTATGAGCCTCCTACTTTCACTTGGTAGCTGCGATCATAAAGGTAGTTTTTACACCATTCCAGTAGCTTGCCACGGATACCACTACTTTCGAGTCGCTGTGCCAATGTTCCATGCCTTAAAGTATCGAATGCTTTGCTATAATCTATAAATAGAAGAAGTACGTGATTTTTATCATTTAAAAACCTATTGATATCATCAGTAAATCGAGACAATAATAATAACTAAATAATAATGTATTACTGCTGACTGAAGCGCCCGTGCAGATGGCGTTTCTCGCTACACGCTGGAGGTTAGTACATGTGCGCGAGAAAATTTCTTTGAATGAACCGACACTATTTACGCTGCCAAAGTAGATTTCGAGAAGATTATCCTCCAAGGCTCCGTTTTTCGACATGTTGAAAAATGTTTTAAGTTCTAAAATGTATTTAATGTTTTGTTTGAAACGACCAATATTGAAAAATATTTCGACTACATAACAGGCTCATATAACTCTTGACATCGATATCACATCACGGCAAACCAGCTTAAGTCCCAAATAGCCCTAAAGCATATACTCAGAATGAAACAGTTTAAGCGACACGATGCTTTCATTTGAATGAAAAGAAAAATGTTTCAAGCGACATCACTGTTTATTTTAATTCGAGGTCAATTATCTTACCCGACTTCATGTTTTCAAACAGTGTGCTTAAGTGCCAATGTATATGAAATTAAGAACAATTTAAAACAGCTGAAATACATTTGTGTCGAAAATGATCAAATTCCATGTCGCTTTAAACCATGCAAGCCAAAAATAGGCCAATTTTTGCAATGGTCTCAAGCGACAAAAAAGTGCTCAGAATTGAACAAAACTGGGTTCAGATGACGCAGAAAAAATCGCTGATTCCAAATATGTATATAACTCAAAACTCAAATATTTGTCGCTTAACGCAGTTTGCCTTTTAACCGTCGATATAAAGCTTACCATTTACCATGTTACCATGCCGAATTGCCAATCAAAGGGTCCCGGGTGCGATTCCTGGCACGGCCAACACCTTTAAGATGAATTAAATTTGTTGGCTGTCGGTCTGAGTGTTAAATATGTATCAATATGATGTATGTTTATGTAGTATATCAGTTGTGTTAGCTACTATAATACCTCTATCTTAATCTTATTTACATATCTAATCTTATCTTTAATAATACAAGTAAATCTGCGAGTCGCAGCTAGTATCTAATAAATCTCCACTGATAAATTTGATACCTATCAATGTGATGCTCTGACGGAAATGTGAATGAAGGCTGTGCAATCTTGTTCATTCGTAATTTGTGAGAGTGTTTCGGTTGGTTTGTTTATTTTCTAGCACAGATTAAGGGCTTAAACGTTTTCATTCATATAGTTTAGTGTTCTAGCATTTTTTTTTTATGATAATTATTATCTTCTTTGTCTTCCCTGCTCCCATTATTTGGGGTCGGGTCTTCTCACTTTCTTTGTGTTTTTTTTCTATTCTTTAGTTATTTGATTATTATAGTATGTTCGTTTTTTTATAACTTTATTTTAATACATACAGTGTATACATTGATTTTTTCACATTCTATTGCTTGATGAAACCAAGAGTTTCTAATTAGCCTAATGTTAATTAATATTCATACTTGATACTTGACTTTGACTTTAAATTGTCAAGCAATGTCAAAGGCCTTCAGGCGGCTATAAAAGTCTTGACACTGGAGCTTGGCCACTCAGCTCTTACGAAGAAGAAAATATATTATTTTGTTGGCTGTACTCTTTACTCCTACTAATACATATTATAATAAATACGAAAGTTTATGTGCGTGTGTATGTTTGTTACTCTTTCACGCTCAAACGGTTTATCCAAATTTCACGTAATTTTGGTGTGAAGATAGTTTGGACCCCGGATTAACACATAGGCTATTTTCATCCCGGATCAACGCGAGCAAGACCACGGGACGTAGCTAGAAATACATATTGATCAAGTCTAGAACTAGAAGTCAACTACACCAGCTGTGGTAAAGCCCGCTCTGTTATTAGAAAACTTTTATCATACAAAATAAGTTTAGACTTCAAAGTTTTATACGTATATGTATGAAGAACATTGATATTCATATGTTCGAGAAAATGACTTAAAAAGACATCAATATGTTGTGTGAAAGAAGATACAGAAGAGAAGAACAGAGAACTTTACGGAATTTTTTATTTTTATACCGACCTTACCCTGAAATAATTTGGTACTCGTAATAAAAAAAAAAATACATTTACGTTAAACATTAAAAAAGAACATTTCTAATGATTTGTGTTGTTAAAGAACCAACTACTACGATTTCTTTTTCAAAACATTAAATAAGACATTCTATTAATTATTTTCGGTCATGAAACTTATCATGTACTCAATATTTAAAAAAAAAACTCACATTCAGTTTTTTCCTCAACCAACACTAAGCGTTTTTTACCAAAATTGAATCGAAATTGAGACTTCACGGAAAAATCTTTTTTATACGCTATATTATTAAAGTAGAAAGTTATTAACGTTGTAAATAATGGAAACGGGGACATAAAAACTTTGATACAGGACTACTCGTAACGTAAGAGTTCGAGAACGAAAGTTTTTTTTTCATATTTCGACACATTTGATACACAGCTGGTAAGCCATACTAAACCATTTCTAGTTAGTATTAAGGTTGCTAACACAGCTGTTATACAACATACTACTACGAGTTATATTGTAAATGCGAAAGTATGTGTGTGTGTGTGTATGTTTTTTTAATGATTCACACTCTAACGGTAAAATTGATTTAGGAGAAATTTGGTGTGAAGATAGGTTAGACTTTGGATTAACACACAGGCAACTTTTTTATCCCGAAAACAATTGTGGTTCTTATGGGTTACGCAAATATCTTAAAAAACTATATTACTCCTTTACGCATCAATGGCTGGACCGATTTTGATGAGATTACTATTAAGATAAGTTAGACTTTAGATTGACACATTGGGATTTAATCCCGAAAAATATTGTAGTTCCAGTGGGATACGCAGATAACTTCAAAATTTACTCCTTCACGCTCCTACGGCTGGACCGAATTTGATAAGATTTACTATGAAGATAGGTTAGACCTTGGATTAACACAAAGGCTACTTTTTATCGCGGAATAACCTCTTTTATCATGAATTAACGTGGAAAATATCACGGGGCGTAGCTTGCAATACATAAATTGTATTTATTTTTTCATTGGTTTTGTGGCCCGTCAATGTTTTCTATTATGTTTCTTGTATATATATATTTTTTTGTTGTTCGTGCCACAAAATAAATGACTATTTCTTTCTTTTTTTCTTTCTAAATACATTTTACATCGATACATACCAGTAGTCCTGTATAAAATATTCCGCAGGTGTTCGATACGGCCGTGGAAGGCGGCAGGCTGTTTGATTATATTGATACCGTCTCCTCGAGACGATCAGGTATATTTCATAGTATACTTGTCTTAGAATACCTAGTTTACAAATATTGGTGGCGATTCTGCCGTACACACGACTTAACTAAATTTAAAGAAGCCCCGTCTCTTTTCATTTTAGGTGGCCAGAAAGAGACGGTACGTTCTGCACCACAGACAAAACAACTAAAATCACGTCAACACTTTCAATGTTAAGCATCTGCACATTTCATATTTGACGTGATTTTAGTTGTTTTGATATGGTGCAGAACGTGCCGTCTCTTTCTGCCCACATAAGATGAAAAGAGACGGGGCTTCTTTAAATTTAATTTAGTCGTGTGTACGGCAGAATTGCCACCATTTACAAGTTTTTTTTTGTTGTACAAGGCCAACGTATAAGTTTGGCGATGCAGCGAGGTAATGCCGCCAGCATTTTAGGCACCTAACCCGCGGACACTGACTTAGGTTTGACCTACTAATTGTAAGGTTTTTTTTTATTTTAAATTATATTTAATTTTAGTGTAGTGGATATAAATAATTGAACATAAAATTATTATATTAGTAAATTAAATAAAAAATTGAACGCGTGTTACTCAAAAAAAAGTTTTAGTTTCAACATAGAAGAACCACACAAACATAACTCTGTCGGAAATCATTTGTCGGATTATTCCGATTCTGAAGGCCGTTACTTTCTTCTACAAATAAGGCTCCCGTTTCTCGGAAACAACGCTTAATCTTAGATGAAAACGATGTATAGATGCTGGCGTAAAATTTCCTGAATTATTCTACGAGTGTGTTTATTTACTTTAGGTTTGAAACATTTCTCTTAGGTATATATTATTAGAGTATTTTGGTTATAAATGGGTTATTACGTTTAAGGCGTTACGTACTAGGTAATTTTAACATTTTATTTGGTTTTAGTAACATCTTAATTTAATAACTCTTTGTTACCTGAATAAACAATTTATTATTATTATTAATTTAGTACTTGTATCTATCAAATGGATAATCTCTATGTTTGACTTTTTAGATACCAAATGAATATTATAATAACCATTAACTTTTTTATCTTAATTATTATTTTTATTTATCTAATAAATATTATTCTATCGCATGATTGTTAAAAAAAATGTCACTAATCACTTAACAGAGTATACCAGGAGCCTCTTTAAGGCCAGTAGGTGTAAAGAGTATTAAAAAAAATGGATAAAAATACTATTTTTGCACAAATTGTTATTGTAATATTAATTTAGTGTATAAAATGTTAATTGTCAAACATAGACGAATAATTAGATAGATACGAATACTTAAGCAGATGAAAATAGTAAAAAAAATAAGTAGCAACTTGTAGACAAATACGAGTACAGTTCCTTCTTAGCCAACAGTTTAAAAGTGGAAGCCTCTTGCATACAATTCTAGAAAACTCTAGATACATTAAACTTTCAGAGTTCTCGCTTAACTTCTGTAGTTTGTTCTATTTACTAACTTGGAGTAGTAAACGAGTTTAAATTTAATTTGTGAATGTTTCACTTTTGTCTAATTATTTCTAGCACAAATAGTATCAGCAACTTAGACCTGATGCTAGGAACGTTTGATGCGGATGGGTTACCATGAAATAAAAGAATACATAGCTAAGCAAAGAAAAAAAAATTGCTGTATGTAGCATTATAATGATTTCGTTTTGTCTATGTTTGAAGAAAATTGATTGAAGATTATTTTACAACTCCCTCAATACGGGTATCGAATGAAAGGGCTTAATTAGTAGCAATACATACATTGTGACATAATTATCAAACCAAGATGGCAGCTACCAAAAAATTCTGAATAGTAGATTTCTAATGATTAAATTGAAACTTGTTAGCAATAGGGTTGAATAATGCAATACATTCTATGATCCGCCTGCTATGGCAAATATTTTTTAAAACATCTCAGCGGCCCATAGTAGGCTCGAAAGTTTATATACTACTACGAAGATAATCTTGGAAGAGATTGCTTATTGTGGCAACTAACTAAAAAAGGCTTGATGTCCTTTTTTTAATCTCATGTTTGTGTCCAATAAAGAATTTTCTATCTATCTATCTACGCAGAAGATACAAACAAAATCAAATTATCTTGAAGTATTTTCAAGGCCCTACAAAAACAAGCAAGCCTATTTATAAGCCTCACTTTATTTTAATCAAGTGCTGAAATTTTAATTGAAATCGTTTAAATTGATAAAGGTTGCTTCCCTGAAGTGAAATAACACTTTTTTTGGATGGGCAATTTTAAATGGTGCTTATCTCTTCCCTTTAATTGAAATTTAGTGTTGTATCCCTTTTTAACGTGAAATTATTTTTAAATTAATTTATTTTGGAGTAGCTTTTTTTCAAACTTGTTAAATTGGATTTTTCTTCTTTGTTTGCGCCAAGGAGTCAAGATCTTGAAGTCAATTTGTATTTTGAATTCCCCGAAAACACATGGATTTAATTAAAGGTATATTTTTAGGTATATGCAGTAATGTTACGAGTATATTAGAATTAAACGTTAAACCACGCTTAACCACATTGAATTTAATTAACTAACTTGTCACGGTGTTAAGATGTGCTAATTGAACTAGAGTTAAGTTGAAATTAATATTTCGAATGATTAAAAACTCTATCTGATAATTGTTTAAACTTTGCGATACGATATTTTTATGATAAGATTGCTTTAAAATAGAGCGGTAAAACTTATGCTTTAAGTATTCTTCATAGGCTTTAAATAAATAAGAATAAAGTATTGGCAAAATTATATATTGCTACTGTCAAGTATCGAGTAAGTTTCAGTCGAATTAACCACAGTACTTAACTAATAATAACATAATGAATTGTGTTTTCAGTGGTTTATATTTTAGTTTTGGCAGTAGTTGAACCAAATCCAAAGCACGTAAGTTTTATCTTTAAAGCGTTTTTTTGCAATAGATTTTTAGTTTTATGACTTTTCACACACTTTTTTGTAGTTATAGCACGTAAGTCAATAGATTTTTTAAAGAACTTTTATCCCAATTTCCGTGATTTTCATCATTCAATTGGCACTTCTGTTGTATAATTTTTGACCTACTTTTCATTCTTTGATTCAGTTTTCGTAAGAATATGGCTTTTGATCGCTGGATCGTTTTTAACTCAGAAAAAAGGCATATTTTCTAAAACTTATATATACGACCCTATAATTCAAGAAATTAATATGCACTTATAATATATAATTAATATGTACGAGTACATAACGTGATGTTAATTTTCGCAACACGTAAAATATGACATCATCCTATTTATTATCATTTTAATTTTCTGCTAGACAGGCTTTTCGTATAAGACCTAGCAAATTAATGACATTATTAATATGTATATTTAGTCGCAGTTGTGTCTCATATATAATGAACATAGAGTTTTTATACATATATATTTTGTATTTAATGAAGTTTTAGTACTAAAGTTTATAAATTGAAGATGTTTGAACGTTTTTCTCAGTGATAAGATTTTTACATCATAAGTGAAGAATATCTTTTCTTTTTAAAAATTCTTAAAGAAATTTTACGCACATTTTTAGTCATGTAAAAATGTGATTTGTAGGTTTTACATTCATATATTTACTATGTTTTTAGAAATAATTAATGTTTGCATATATTTTCATCTTTGAATCTAACTTACCCAGTATTAAATATTTGTTTTATCATACTATTTCTTACAAAGACATGTTTTTCAATATTATACCGTGAAAGTTCTACTAATGTATTTTCCTAGATCACCATTTTCACTAAAAATAAATGATGAAGAATGTAAAGAATCATACTAAAAGAGTTTTTTATCATCTGGCGAGTAATTTTTCTTCCTAATTTTTTATTTAAACTAAGGGTAAAAAAACTTAGGTAAATAATAAATAAAAAAAACAATATAATCGGGGTGGGTTATTTATTTAGAATTAAGTCATGTATAATAAATTTAATTTTGACAATAAATAAATATTTATTCGAAATTAATTTACGACTGTTTTCTTGCTAACACTAATGTTTTACAACAGTAATTATTATTGTTAGAACTGATTTATTTGAGGATCAGCTGTTGTCGAACTAGGTTTTCACCTTGTGTTACACGATACAGTAGCACGTACAGACTTGCAGGTATATTAAATAGTTATTTTATTTGTTTTATCTTCTCATATATAAAATTTCCATGTCAAAATGTTAGTAACCGTACTCCTCCGAAACGTCTTGACCGATTTTCATCAAATTTTATATGCGTTATTAGGTCTGAGAATCGGCTACTATCTATTTTCCACACCCCTAAATGATAACGGTTATTCACCCTCATAATTTTTTTTGGCGAATTTTTTTCATTAATTTTTTTATAATGTGGCATTACAAAATACATACAACCCAATATTTTTACTTTTTCATTACCAACCCTAATTTTTATGGTCATTTTTTGTAAAAAGCCAAACACCGGGTCAGCAAATCGTAGTTAGACTAGAATTTTTATCACCTGAGTCCTAAAAAGTTGGTTTTTATTTTTTATGGTCATTTTAGTAAAAAGCTAAAACATTAGGTCATCAAATTGTAGTTTGACTAGAATTTTCATCATCTGAGTCCTAAAAAGTTGGTTTTTATTTTTTATGGTCATTTTAGTAAAAAGCCAAAACACTGAGTCAGCAAATCGTAGTTAGACTAGAATTTTCATCATCTGAGTCCTAAAAAGTTGGTTTTCATTTTTTATGGTCATTTTAGTAAAATACCAAAACACTGAGTCAGCAAATCGTAGTAAGACTAAAATTTCTATCATCTGAGTCCTAAAAAGTTGTTTTTTTTATGGTCATTTTAGTAAAAAGCCAAAACACTGAGTCAGCAAATCGTAGTTCGACTAGAATTTTCATCATCTGAGTCCTAAAAAGTTGGTTTTTATTTTTTATGGTAATTTTAGTAAAAAGCCAAAACACAGAGTCAGCAAATCGTAGTTAGACTAGAATTTTTATCATCTGAGTCCTAAAAAGTTGGTTTTTATTAATGGTAATTTTAGTAAAAAGCTAAAACATTGGGTCATCAAATCGTAGTTCGACTAGAATTTTCATCATCCGAGTCATAAAAAGTTAGTTTTTAATTTTTTATGGTCATTTAAGTAAAAAGCCAAACACCGGGTCAGCAAATCGTAGTTTGCCTAGAATTTTCATCATCTGAGTCATAAAAAGTTGATTTTTATTTTTTATGGTCATTTTAGTAAAAAGCCAAAACTCAGTGTCAGCAAATCGTAGTTCGACTAGAATTTTTTTCATCTGAGTCCTAAAAAGTTGGTTTTTATTTTTTATGGTCATTTAAGTAAAAAGCCAAAAACTGAGTCAGCAAATCGTAGTTCGACTAGAATTTATATCATCCGAGTCCTAAAAAGTTGGTTCTCCACATACCAAGCTCGCCGCTCCGTTCCGCCTCAATCTGCGCGAGCAGGTTCCGTGCCCGCGCGTGCAGTCGCGCGCCGAGCACGCGCGAGCGGCCGTGTCGCACGGCTCGCCCGTGTCGGACCCTCACGTCCCGGTAAGAACAGTGCACTAGCGACGCGAAGTACATGAGGAGGATCGCGCGCATCTTCACGGCGGCATCGCGCGCGTCCGACCGCCGCCACGTCGCGGCTACGACTGACGCGAGATACAGATGTTTGCTGCAAGTTTCAGTTAATATATATTTTTTTTAATTCTTAAATATTTTTATTCAAGTTAACAAATAACTATTACATAAATCATCAATTAAAATACTATATACAAACTTCATCATCATCATCATTTTCAGCCCTCTATCGCCCACTGCTGAGCATAGGCCTCCCTTCTTGTACGCCATTCGTCTCGGTCTTGTGCCACCCTCATCCATGTCCTGCCCACGATGTTTCGTATGTCGTCGACCCAACGTGCGAGTGGTCGGCCGACACTTATACTCCTGCCTAACATATACAAACTTAAACACTTCAGTTTAAATTAGAGTAAGCTCACCATGCTGCGGGGCAGAGTTCCCAAGATGCTGGCAGCATTACCCCGTTGAACAGCCAAACTTAGTCTTTGTAAGAAATAGCTGCCAGCTCTTGGATCTCCAGAAGCGAGGACCAACCGCTTCCCGATGTCTTTACAAAAAGTTTTAGTGTCGGACGACCACGGGCCTAAAGTCTCCAAGGACAGCGCAACAAACTCAACGTTTGCACTAATCCGTGAATACTTACGAGGTTTGACAATTTGAGCCTGCTGAGCAGCGGCCCCCGCGCTTCTTTTCAATTCTTAAATTGTTAGCAACTTATGTCGGTAACCGACTTTGCCACTCTTATGAGACTTACATCATAGTAAATAAAACCAAAAAATCAGCTTAATACATCCAGATAAACAGCTGTTAGTATCCTGGCTTCATTCGAACTCGGTGAAGCCGACTGTTACAGATACCAATATTATTATAATACTGATTGGCAAATAATTGTCGTCAATTAATTAAGAAAAATTAAATGAATCAAATTATTGTAACAATTTTTTGTTTTTTATAAATAACTAGTTGCACCCCTTGGTGATAACTACATTTTTCAGTAATTTTTTTTATATGCACTTTTTGTTTTTTTTTTTAAAGATAACTAGGTTGCGCGCTGTGTTAATCTGAGATAAAAATTATATGAGAAATATATATTATATAGGTATTAGTCTATAGTACGATAGTATTAGTTTATGTTTTAATCCAAGGTCTAAGCTAGCTCTTAATTTCATCGTAATCGGTCAAGGCGTTTGAGCGTGAAGGAGTAACATAGATTTTTCGCAACCAGTAGTAATTTCGGTATAAAAAGTAACTTTTCTATTAATTCAAGGCCAAACCTGTCTCCATATCAAATTTCATCAAAATTTATTAGGGCGTTAAAAGCATTGATAAATTTTGTGCTTGAAGGAGTAAAATAGATTTTGAAGTTATTTGCACATCCCACAGGAAACCAGTACAGTTATGTGCTAATCCGAGGTCTAACCTATTGCCAAACAAAATATTGACAAAATCAATTTAGCTGTTTGAGCGTAAAAAAGTAACAAACACACACACAACTTTCTCATTTATATACATATCTAACAATTTCAGTTCATCACAAACATGTTGGCCGTGCAGTGAATCGAACCATGATCCTCTGGTTAGCACTCCGAAATGGTAACCACTACACCAAAGTGTTCGTCAATTCAATATTAGGTATGATGATGATATTATAGCCTTAAATAAAGCATTAGTGAATATTTTATAAAATAAATTATAAAAACTTCATACAACAAATTTTCATACGAGATTGTATCAGATAATGGTGTAGACAGGTATGAAACAAGAATATACATGTATAAAGAAAATAATTTATGTAAGCTTTTACATCATAATAGAGCACATTACTGTAACAAAGTAGAAACTATAAAACTTCCCGCTCTGGTTATAAATTCAATCTTTTTAAATTGCCTTCTTTAAAGAAGTAACATCTCATGTCACAGGTAATAAGAAGCTCGCTAGTGTATTATATAAATAGGAAAGTTTGTTGGTTTGTTTCTTATTCAAATTTTATTTTATTTATTTTCTCATCAAATTCTTAGTGAGTACTTTTTCTTCTAGACTAAGTTCTAAGTTCTAACAGTACTTCTTTAATAGTATTTTTACAAAACATTTAAAGGGGATTGGATAAGTATACACATAAACACCAACATTGTCAGCCTGTAGTTATCCTATGCTAAACATAGGCCTCTCTTTTTGTACTTCTAATATTTTTTTTGAAATAAGTTGATATAAATAGACTTTTGGTGATTACATTCATATTTATTATTTATGATATACATATTTAAATATGACCATATTCCAGAAACCCAATAGCCCCCTATTGGGTATATTCACTTCTAAACACTAGTTGCAACTGGCGATACAACGCTATCTATAAAAAATGTGGCCAAATTTGACCAAAAGGATATAGTCTCTCTGTGGCGACACAACGTGAAATGTTGTTATAGAAATACGATCTTAACTAAGTATACAAAACAGATCATTTTACGTTGAATGGGGTTGAAAAAATAATTTTGTAGTATATGGTAATAATACGCTATTCTTCCAAAGCAGCGACATGTTTCAGAACAATCAGTGTGCCATTCAAGGGCAGTACTAAGACTGTTATAAAAAAATCTAGGCAAAAAGGGCTATAATAAAAAATTCTAGGCCTGAAATGCCAAGTCAACCCGGCGGGCAAAGCTAGTAACAAAATACTAAAGGTAAAATACTTGAAGCGTCTCACGTAGTGTTAATATTTCCAGCGAATATTCTCGTAGCGGTTGCTACGAGTGCTACGCTTTCGTAGACGCGCTACGCGTGTCTGCTGAGAAATTGGCGCTACGAACATCTACGAAATTTGATGTACATAGTTTCACACCTTGTTGAATTGTTATGTAAGATGGGGAATTTCTTTACCATTTATTTCTTTATCTATAAATATTAGGATACGTTTTAGACATGGCTGGTTAGCCCCATACTGAACCATTTCTAGTTTGTATTATGGTTATTAACACAACTGATATACTAAGTACATACTCGTATAATGTATAATACATACATTAATACTTTACATCGATACATATGTCTCAAATATGTCTTTATGGCATATGTTTTTTAAGCCTATATTTAAATAATTATTATTCTTGAGTAGACATATATAATAAATACGTACTTCTACAATGTTTGTCCATAATTAAAATCTGTATAGAAGAAATGAATCGAAAGGTAAATTCTTTGCCAAGTTTCCTGTTCCCCGAAAACTATATTCTGGCGGTTTTCAAAGTAAGAGTGAACTGGTTTTTTCTGGGTAAGCGCGCTCCACCTTAGACCATAAAATTATTATATACTTGTATGTGAATTATGATCTAAACGAAACCCATTTTTGTAAAAAAAAGGAGAAACTTTATTCGCAGCTTACCAGCGGGATCTAATATGTAGGCCTCTGAATGAACCCTTAATTATTATGGTTCATTGGTTTATTCATCAAAAAACTCTGTTTTGTGTTATCCATTGATAAGAAAAGGGTGAATCTTTTACCGATCATAATAACAAAAAAGTCTAGTCTAATAATGTCTCTGACAACTAATGCCGGAATGGTGGAACGACAAAAAAATTTAATTAAGAATGTCAGTTTCTTTTTTAAAGCAATCGAAAATATCAGAAACACAGAACTTTAAAGGTCATAAATAACAAACGTTAAAGGCAAGTCACACTACTAACATTAGGTTCTTAAATGAAAAAAGGGGTAATTACATAAATTTAACTTATAAACTATGTACGAGTATATTAAATATTTTCCACAATAGCAATTGTTTTTCCATATCTATTGTATTAAATTTAATATGTCTTGACCAGCGGTATTTGAACCTGCGTCATCCGACAAACTAGGCTGAACTCTTTAAGCCACTGAACTATAGTCGACCCACCAAGCGGGAAATACCAAGGCGGTAAAAAGCTTAAACTTAAACCATACCTAGTTAACCTTAAGCAGTATTAACACAATTATGTTTTAAACAGAAATCTATTCTTAAATCTACTCTGGCAAGTCTCGAGTCACGCGAGCGTCTAATTTTTCAAAATTAATTAAACTTTCATTAACAAGTTAAGGCGAAGACAAGGGCTAAATTTTAATTTTACAGTGTTTTCCGTACTTAAACGGTAAGAACGGGACCCTATTATATCAAAACAAAAAAAATGCATACGTATACTTGTCCAAATAAAAGCCCCCGATATCACAAAATCCCAATTCCATAACCATTTTTTTTTAAATTTTAAATACTGACAGTGGCATGTATTTATATTTATGAAATTTGCTACTTTGTAAAAAAATATCCGTATCTGTTCCATAAACTAGCAGATAACCGCGCAAACACGTACTAAGACATAAATACAATTTGTAAGTACCAAGGTTTAGATTAGAAATGCAGAGCTCGGGCCCACATTCTATCGCTTTTAAAATATTTAACAAATTACCTGACAACCTAAAGCGTATCGATAATATTAAAACTTTCCTGACAAACTTAAAAAACTTACTTATAACAAAAAGTTATTATAAAGTAGAAGACTATTTAAATGACAGAACATTAAAAAATCAAATGAATTAACAGGGTTGCTCATCTCCAGTAAATAATTGCAATGCCTTATGGGTAATTATGTAACTGTAAAGTGACATAATATTGCAATAAATTGTTTGACTTTGACTATTACTAAGCCTCCGCTGTCTGTCTGTCTAGGCTGTATCTCAGAAACCGTAATAGTTAGAAATCTGAAACTTTCACAAGATATGTATTACTTTTGTCGCCATAACAAATACTAAAGATAAATAATATTAAGGGGGGGGGTTCCATACAATAAACATGTTTTTTTTTTTACTATTTTTCTTGCTATATATCAATAACAGTAGCTGCTAGACACTTACAATTTTCACAAAATATATAAACGTATATTATCTATCAAATTAAATTATAAAAATTTGCTTCACTTGCTCGCTTTATACTAACTGCAGGGTTAAGTTAACTTGGCAACTTACTAGTTAAGTTAATTTTAAGTTACGGATCTTAGTCGAGTATTGTTGAGAGATAATTTCCGTTTGTAGTTTGGTGAAATTTTGTTTGTGGTAGATCCAATTTAGCTCGTGCTCTTCAAAACAATTTAAATTTAGCTTGTGCTCTTTAAAACAATTTAAATTGGCTGAAAATTAGATTTGGTATCAGTTCGCAACGCAATATGCGCCAATTCATCAGGGCTTATTAAAGTTATGACTTTATTTAATTTAGATAGATCAAAAATAGATCTAATCAGCTTGGAAGCGATATGAGTCATTTAAGCTACACGTATTATACGCAACCCAAAAAAAAAACAAGTTAACGACTGCCTTGTCTTGAATGTAAAAACATTTCTAAATACAGAAGAAAAGTTTAATACAGAGAAGTAGCATAAGCAGCACACTATATGTTCTTCTCTCATGAGGAGAAAGATATAGGCCATAATCCACCACGCTGGCCAAGTGCGGGTTGGCGGATGACACACGTCTTCGGATATTGTCCTCAAACATGCCGGTTTCCTCACGATTTTTTTCACAGGAAAGCAAGTGCAAATCCACACATAACTTGAAAAACGAGTCATTTTTGCAGGGCTGGGATCGAACCAGGGGCCGTCAGATTGAAAAGCAGACGTTATTACCGCCGATCTCACGCTTTTTTTATAATACAGAAAAGTAAATTAAATAAATTATGATGATATTGCATGGTGGTAGAGTATTTTCTAGTACTCGCCTGGCTACCAACAACCATCAAGTTGAAAAATATGTCAGCAACCACCTAACAGTGTGTTCCTGCAGCCTCTTTAAGAGCCAGTTTTTCCAGACTAGGCATACTCTACCTTAAGCCAGAGTGTCGCTAGCTTATGTGGTTATACGCTGGCTGGTCAAATGTCTAGTAGTCTGTAGTCAACAAGTGCCTTTTTGGTCAACTTTTTTCAGTCTCCGAAAATTATGATTGAGGTGTCATTCGATTCAAATTTTAATTTTTATATTTAATAAGTTTAAATAATATTTATTAATTCCTTCGGCCTTGAATGAATAAATATTATTTAAACTTATTAAATATGAAAATTAAAATTTGAAAAAATTCAGGTGCCTACAGGACAGATCAATAAACAATAATCCGTGGTCAAAAACTTTTTTTTTTTTTGCGGAACTTCATTGTTTTTCGAAAACTATCTAGATGCCATTCCGAATCGAATGACACCTCAATCATAATTTTCGGAGACTGCTGAAAAAAGTTGACCAAAAAGGCACTTGTTGACTAGACTATAGTAGGAGAATAAAACATGCTTGTAAAGAGTAAAAAAAGCTTTAAATTGTTCTAAAATTAAAATCTACACGAGCCAAAACTGAATTAAAAATAGACAAAAGCCAAAAACAAAAGTTTACTGATAAATCTGAAAACACTGTGAGTGGCACTAAAGATAATTATTTATTCATATTGATAGACGTTTGGCTTTCCAGTCGGTTATTTTAAAATAAATAAATAATTAACGCGCGCATTAGTAAGTTTGAATTACGAATTGTTTTTGGGGTTTGAATAATTTCTTATACCTTAAGATAGCTTTTGTTTTGTTTACTACGTCTTTTGTTACATATTGCTATACTTACTTATGTAAAAATTACAGCGCATATTGTGAAATTTAAACAGAATATGCTATGAGTATACCGATCCTACTTTTAAATAGTATTGATATGTTTAAGTTAGTAATGTCTGACATATGTATGTATATGAATAGTTTAACTTACCATGGAAGAAGACATTGGCTTCTAATGTACAGTTCTTTGAACTAGTTTGTATTTATTTACTGTGTTAAATACAGAAATTGATCCTAAAACATACGTATATATATAATTATACGTAATTTATTGGCAAAACTAGAAGTAATGACAAAATAAATACTTAAATATTAAGTTATGTTTACAAAGCATAGTAAAAAAAAATTTGTGTACTAAAAAAAGTAACAAAACAAAAATTTAAAAGCAAAATTTAAGAATTTTTGTATTTGTGCTTGTATTTAGTGGAAAAGGTGATTTGATTTGATACCATGATATTGATTTTTGACATGCTTCCGGTGTAGTGAATTGGAAAGCATCGTAAGAAATCCTGCCAGATTAGTTTGGTTGGTAGGTTCTAGTAGGTACTCGCTTGGCTAGCAACCACCTTTAACTTGAAAATCTGTCACCTAATCTTATGTGCCGGCAGCCTTCTCAAAAGCCAATAATTCTAAATTAAGCATGCTTTCACTTTGTCCAGAAGTCACTGACTCAAAGTCTAAATGTCTAGGGTTGAGAAATGTCAATATTTTTCTTGTACAGTTGAATAACCTTCAAGTTTGTTTTGTTATGTTGTTCGTCAGCTGTCACATCTCTAGTTAGCAGTTGCCAGACCAAATGCTAAAAATCCAATTTTCACTTCAAACCCTTTCTCTAGTACCAAATGGAAGCGGACAATGCATTTTCCAGAACTATTGAACTCAGCAACAGCAAAACTAGAAAGTTTATTTAAAATTCAACCCTCAACTTCATAGCATAGGGATCAAAGTTGAACGACCACGAGCAAATGAAAAGACTTTCTTTGTAAAAGTTTTCAATATGGCTCTTTTGCGTGGTTTTGAAGAGGGCAGTCGTTTTCATTATTATTATTACTTATCAGAAATACGATTTAAAACCATTTTAAGTAGCTGGTCAGTCACTTAGCCCTCTGTAAAATTATATTTCCTTCTAAAAACTTTGCCTTAGAGCATCAACATAGCAAGAATAAACTAAACATTTTGAGATGTATTATAAAAAATGTTGAACTTTAAAACTAAACCTGTTTTGTCAATGGCAATATACAATTACAGCATAATGGTTTTAACCCATAAAATATACTCGTACTTACTTCAAAAGTTCAAGCCAAATATTATAAAGTAGATAAAATACATATTGGAACGAAATTCCTTAAAGCGCTTTGTGAAAGGGGGCTAGGCGGAAAAATTCTTACGAAAAGTTGTCACGACACTTTTTGCTATAGTTATAAGCTATTGTTTATTGCTATTGTAAGATAAATAAATTATTGTAAGCTGTGCGGCGTGTGCATGAGTTTCTCTGTCTGTCTCTCTCTCTCTCTCTCTCTCTCTCTCTCTCTCTCTCTCTCTATTATAGAAAGCAAGCCAGATATTTTAATTTCTATTTCGCATTGAACAGCGTGGTTTCGTGACGATTATATTTGCTGAATGTATACAGGTTTTTTGTAAATAATAAATAATAATAATAATGGATCCTGTCAGTGAAAGAATTTTGATCCAGTTCCGGGTGTTCCTTGACACTTCTCAAGTATTTGTATAAGGAATAAAATAAAATAAAAATTACTCTTCCACAAATGATCTTCGTTTTAAGTACAATAACTATTTGACAGCGCTAAAAAATTTCCAATTTACGACTAAATTTAAACTCGTGTACCAAATAGAACAGAAATACAATAAAGGTAACTACATATTTAGTATTGGGATTCGTCGAAGGAGTTGTGAGTTGGGGGAATAGAGGTTTCCTCGAACTCCCTTTACGAATTTCTCAATTCCCAGGACTACGATAGCACACTAAAAAATATAAAAAAAAACTAGCAGATCGTCCCAGCTTCGCACGGGCTATGAAATAACCTGAGTTTCAAAAAGAAACAAAATATAGCCTATGCTACTCAGGGATAATATAGCTTCCCAAAGGTGAAATATTTTTTCAAATGAGTCAGTAGTTTCAGAGCTTATTTGCGTCAAACAAACAAAGTTTTCCTGTTATTATTATGTATGTTGTATAATATGTATAATTGATAATGTATAAAAAATATTAACTTACAATGGTGTATGTAATATTTTCTAAACTCCATGATTTTCATGTTTGGTTTTTAGATACGTTTGAAGTTTACCGTATGCCCAATCGGATTACCGAGTACCCGGCTTATCGTACAGCCTAATGGTTTGCAAAAACTTGTCGAATCTCCTTTTAGATTGACCACTTTTTCGGCACTGTAGTATATCTTCATCTTATCTTCTCTTATATATAAAATTTCCATGTCACAATGTTTGTTACCGTAATCCTCCAAAACGGCTTGACCGACTTTTTCAAAATTTTATATTCGTAGTCGTTTAGTAGTTCTGAGAATCGGCTACTATCTATTTTCCATACCTCTAAGTGATAAGAGTTGTTCACACTTAATTATTTTTTCAATTTTTTTGTAATATTTATGTTTTTATTTTTTTTAAATGTAAATTTTAATATATTTTTTTTAAATACAAAGACTTCTAAATTTTTACTTTTTTATCATCCACCCCTTTTTTATGGCCATTTTAGTCATTTACTCATTTTTCATCCCGCTCGATAACTAATAAATTATAGTGTTTTTAACTGTACTAAGGCAAAATAACGTTTGCCGGCTCAAATAGTTTCTTTATAAATTACGAGTAAGTTAGGATTAAGTATGTACATAGTTTATGAATAAAGAAAGATTTATTTATTTTATTTAAGGGTTACTCAAGATTCTTTGGTCAATGTATGAAAAGCCAAATTAAATAATACTATTTGTTACGAACTTATTTTATTTCTTTGTTGTCTAAGATAGGCTTTATGCCAAGTCAGAGGTTTGGTAGAGGTTATGCGATCGAGATCTTCATAAATAATAAGAATAATTTGCCAAAACCGAGTCAGGCTCGCGCATTATGGGTTCCGTACCATTATATTAAAAAAATTACAAAAAAAAACACGTTAGTTGTGTTGGACCCGCTAAATATTTATTACAATTATATTTTAAAGTAACGATATAATAAAAATACAGATGTATTTATTTTCTGTGAATATTTAGAGGGTCTACCAAAATATGTCCTAAAACAAGTTCATTAAAAAGTTCTTAATTTTTTGTCGTATGGAAACCCCCGTAAATATGTATTTTATATTTATTTTTTTATATTAAGGAAGGTAATGTACATAAGTCGTTTTTTTCATACATTAAACTGTTATTGATATGTAACAAAACAAAACTAAAATAAACATGTTTGTTGTATGGGGACCATTTATTTTTTGTATTTTTTGTTATAGCGGCAACGGAAATACGGTTGAAAGTTTCAGCTTTCTAGCTATCATGGTTTATGAGATACAGCCTAGTGACAGGCAGACAGACCGCAGAGGCTTAGTAACAGGGTCCCATTTTATATATTTAGGTACGAATCCCTAAAAGTAACTTATATTTTTTTTGTAAATATACGAATGGTTATAAGAACTTACACGAATTCGTATTTTGCTATAAATGTTTTATTCAGAATGATTTTGATGTTAAAAAACATTTTACTGTTTTTCTTTGTACAAAAATGTAAAGAAAATTGTTTTGCTGCATTACTGAGTCTTCTGTCTGTGTAGATAGTGAATACTGACCTTTTCTTAGTATTTGTTTTCAATTCTTTTGTTGTAAATATTCTGTTGTTCTACGACGTTAATATATATTGAAATATTTTCTCTTGTGTTTAACCTTTGGCGCATAAATGACGGGGTGTTATAAGTTTGCCTTGTCTGTGTGTTTGTATTTCTGTCTGTGGTTTCTTAGCTCCCGAATGTATAGACCGATACAAATATAATATGTCGCTGACCAACCGACTGCATGTACTAAGACTAACAGCCGGGACCTACGATGTAACGAGTCATACGTCCCACGGCGAGAATTACACTTTTAATAATCTTGTCTTTATTACATGGTCACCGATCCAAAGACTATCCATATCGACCGTTGCTTAACGTCAATGATTGCGTAAGATCACCTTAGTTAGTCGAGCTACGAGCGCTCCATGATGATGAAGACGTGAGGTGGAGAGAAAGTCTATAAAACCAATGTGTCAAGATATTGTGCTTGAATGGTCTGAGCATAAGACTTGGGCCTTCTCTCCCGAGGAGAAAAATATAGGCCATAACCCACCACGCAGGCCAAGTGCGGTCTGGTGGATGACACATGTCTTCAGATATTATGGCCCTCAAACAAATCGGTTATCTCACGATGTATTCCTTCACCGTAAAGCGTGTGCAAATCTACACATAACTTGAAAAAACACGTCATTGATGTAGGGCCGGGATTGAACCAGGGGCCGAGTGTTTGAAAAGCAGACGTTTTTCCCACCGAGCCACACTCGCTACACTTGAAAGGTTTACTGTTTGGAAAACTATTACCAAAAAGAACAGCATCCTGTTAACGAAGCTTTTACCTGATAATACTCGTACATCCAATGATCCCAGGTAATATCGTATAACATACTTTCCAAACTTTGGATAAGTTTGGGCAGGGAGGAACTTAGGACGGGGGGAAGGGGTCTACATTCAACATTGTTCAGGTCAGGTTTGTATCACTAATGCAGGCGTGAAAAGCACGAAGAACAACATTTTTTAATATGATATTATAAGTATTTACATACTTATAGGATTCCTCTTCCAGTAGTGGTAGTTAATTGAAACACCCAGGGCTCATATTCAACTCAATAATCATTTATTGCTTTACTTTTGCAAAATACACTGGCTTACTTTAACTTTAGTACAATTTCGTCCACTCACTAGCGTAGTTGTCGATCGACTGACCCTTTCTTAGCATCCCCACTCTGATCTCTGTTCGGACGGTGGTACCGTCAACTATATATATACAAAATACTACTAACTCCAAATAGTAGAAAACAATGATCAGGGTGTGGATATCTTAGGATAACACATAGGTACCTTACATTCGACCATCCTGACAACGTGTATGCCCTCATACACGATCAGGTGATAACCTTACATTCGGCAATATAATGTACATATTTTTCCATACTTTATTCATATAATCTACGAACTTTGAGATAGTACTGCATAACACTATAGGTAAACCTAGGTAACAAAGTGAACAATCATATAATGTAACAGACACATATATAAACCACGTATAGCTGACAACTAAGTCTATTGCTAACAATATAAACATGTTATACATTGATTTACAGTGATTACTTGCAATTTGTATAATAATAATGGTAAATTCGAAACTATAAATACATGAGAAACACAGTGTTAGGTATTACAAACAAGATCAATCAATCAACCTTAGCACATCTAATCAATTTATCAATAACCAAATTTTATCTATAACAATACCACTCTTGACCAATTAAAACCATCAAGGTCACCATAATAATTGGCTAAAACTAGAGTTAAGCCCTCGTCTAATACAGGCCTGTCCCCTGTCTAAAACAGGTTATATCCTCCGTCTAAGAACAGAGTTAAGCCTTCGTCTAAAACGAAGTCTGTTTCCTGTCTAAAACAGGTTATATCCTCCGTCTAAGAACAGAGTTAAGCCTTCGTCTAAAACGAAGTTTGTGTCCTGTCTAAAACAGGTTAAATCCTCCGTCTAAGAACAGAGTTAAGCCTTCGTCTAAAACGAAGTTTGTTTCCTGTCTAAAACAGGTTATATCCTCCGTCTAAGAACAGAGTTAAGCCTTCGTCTAAAACGAAGTTTGTGTCCTGTCTAAAACAGGTTATATCCTCCGTCTAAGAACAGAGTTAAGCCTTCGTCTAAAACGAAGTTTGTGTCCTGTCTAAAACAGGTTATATCACTAATTCCATGAATGAGGCAGTCAACAGCGCCCTTACCAGAAATATCGCATAAATTTAATAACGCTAACTTTTCATAATAATATGTTTCTATAGGTTCATTAAATTTACTCCTTCGTCCTAACATATCTTCCAAGCATTGGCCATAGTTTTGCTCAAAAGGAAATGCACTTCTCAATTTATCTTGTCACTCTGGCCATGTGAATAAAATGGTATCTAAGCTTTCGAACCAAGTCTTGGCCAATCCTTGGAGTTTCTGAAGTGAAAAATGAATAGTCGTCCTGTCGTCCCAACCATATACAGCGGCACACTCATTAACTTTTTTCAACCACGTATCCACACGTTGATTTTTAACCGACGGGTCAAAGTTCGGTAGTATGTTTTTGTTACTATGTTGAGTGTTCTGCGGCAATGGTTGGGGCTCAGGGCTCCGTTTGACCGATTGGATTATCTTAATGACGTCATTAGCCGAAAAAGAGGGACTACGTGACCTGGAGTGTGATCTTCGACGTCGATGGTCGCTCCTTCCATGTCGCTCAGCGTCCAGGGATGACCGCAGGGCCGCACGCAGCCTCTATGATGAAGGTCATCGTAGAAACTCGCGCTGTTCCTCCACTGATGGCTTTCGAACTCGTGCCCGCTGATCCATCGACGCCCGCCGCGATGGCAAAACCAGCCTCCCAGATGAGATCCGGCGCGAGCTACCTTCACGTCGTCTTAGGGCTTCTCTTTCGAGACGCAGTTCTTGTTAAAGTCTCTCAATGCGCTCCTGGCTCGACCTAAGGCGGCTGCGGCTACGCGTGCGTGACCCTCCGAGGTCCATCACATCTCTGCTACGCCCCCGGCTACGGCGAGGCGTCTCTCGTCGATGTCTTTCGTTGTCGCTGTCCATATCCTGGAACTCGGAAACAAAAAATAGTATTAGTACTTTTATTCTTTATTTAGGGTATTTTAACAACTAAAGAAAGGATTCTAACATTTGACACAAAATTTAACTTCTACCACCGATGCGTTTGATGGTACTTTTGGGCGTAAAAGAACGAGCTATTTAGTATAGTATAGTGTTCGACGTTTCATAATTCAACGCCGTAATAGAATGCTAATAAACTGAACACTTAACATCAGCATTAATATTGTTCACACATAAAAAAAAACTTACGAGGAAAAGTAAAGCGTGCATCAAGAGCCCACCTGGACCACACAGCGGCTAAGTTCATGTTATCTAATACTTTATTGATATAACACGATATTCATAATACTACTCATCAATCTTGTACGATATTGAAGCGAAACTTTTCGACCACGTGGCCAATTTAATTTTATTTTTTTATCTATTCTCAAATTTGCATGCATTCAGCGTCACAGTCGTAATAAACTATTTTAAATTAATTTTATTTTGTTTTTTTAAAGTAATAAGCAAGTGTTTACTTACGTTCAATCCCACTTCTGAGATATAGGAATTCCTCTTCCAGTAGTGGTAGTTAATTGAAACACCCAGGGCTCATATTCAACTCAATAATCATTTATTGCTTTACTTTTGCAAAATACACTGGCTTACTTTAACTTTAGTACATACTTTTACAAATTGACAAGCCTTTTTAAATCACCAATTGGAGATTAGTATTGCGGATACCTGAGTGTAGTCAAGTTGACACGTTTTTTTCTTTGTAGGTAGTTGAAAGTAATTTAACAAAAAATTAAGTCATATAAAACTTGCTTATAAATGTGTCTTAAACTTCAACTTTTTTATACTAAATCCTAAATCTACTCTACTAAATCTTGAGTTTCGCATGCAAATAAAATTCATAAAATTAATAATTTTTTTTTTAATTATTTTTAATGCACACTAATAAATTAGGACATATTATTTATATTGAACAACATTAAAATAAGCCTACCTTAATATAAAGGTTAAAAGGTTGAGAAGATAGATAGATAACATTTTATTAAAACACTCAAAAAAAATAAAGTACAGAACACACTTAAATAACTTACATGTTAGTGCCTTCACTGGGAATTTTGTCGCTTAAAACGATAAGATTGCCAGTTAAGGCATCTCATCTCTTCCAGGCAACCGATTCCAAGAAAGTACTCAATAAAGAACTAAAAAACAAGGTGTAACAATATAAGTTAATTTGAACAAATAAGTTATGGCTTTTAAGTCATAAGCTGCCCACTAAATAAGAAACCTAGATTCAGCCCTGACTTCGAGTGACTCTAGCAAACTTAGGGAGAACAGATAATATAATTAATTAGAAGTCTCATTAGTTTATTCGGTGTTTTCGGATGAATCAGCCTACTTATTGGGCAGACGTGTCTATAAATAATTATTATCTGTTTGAAACTAAAAGTATCTGACGCATCAGTAAGTTGACGAGGCAATGGGCTGTTCACAATTTTTTTTACGTTTAATTGGTTTGCGTCTAATGATACATTTTCTCCATTTAACTACCACTCTCTATAACGCCATATAATGCACATTCCCTCGAGTGTCGTTATATAGAGTTTACACTGTATTACTAAGCTTGCAGAAATTAAAACTTAATTTAATAAGTCACACACAGCGCAATGTAATTAATTTATAGAACTTAATATTTAAAGTAGATAAAGAAGCAAAGTATTTGCTTAAAATTTAATTTTGAACTCTATTAAGCATAGAAAGCCTCTAAAGTTAATCAAATAAAAACGTCTGCGATTCTAAAGCAATTAGTGTTTTGACTGACGAAAGAAACAAAGGTGTATTATAAGTTGGAAAATAATCTGATATATGTATTTAGTGTACTTCCAATGTGTTTTTTTTATTATAAATATTGGATACTTTTCACACACGGCTGGTTAGCCCTATACTTAGCCATTTACAGTTTGTATTATGGTTGCTAACACAACTAATTAATATACACAAATATCTACATATTTTACACCCAGACCGACAACCAACAAGTATAGTTCATCACAAAGATATTGGCCGTGCCAGGAATCGAACCCAAGACACTGAATGGATATCGGGCCGGCATAAAAGAGACGAATCTATAACAGAACTACTATTTTTTAGCCACTAAATATATTTAATTTTCTACTTGTTAATCAAGTCCATTAATAACTTCTTAAATAATACTCGATTAAACTAAAATCAAAGACTAAATTATGCTTTTGAAAAAAGAATCTGCAAAGAAATGTTGCAATTACGAAAATAAATTGTTTGAATATTTAGGAGTTGAAACCATATTTTACTGAGTCTATAAGATTTGATTGATGAAGCTCTTTGTGAACTAAGTTGGTAAAAGTATTTCTAAGATGGATTATAAGATAAAAATGGGGTTCACATACAAGTAAACCTTTTTTAGGACTATAAAACTATAACGAGGTATACATACTCGTACATACCTATAGAATACAGAATACAGAAATACAAAACTTTATTAACCATAAATAACAAACATTAAAGGCAAGTCGCGCTACAATAATTACTTAAATACTTAAAATAATAATAAAATTAAATGAACTTATAAATTTCATTAAATAAAAATTCTACGCTATTAAATACTACTTGTTTTTCATATCTATTAAATTAAAAATACCTATTACTGTATTTTACACATGAATAACGATTCTGCAAGCTCTACATTCATATATTCACTTATATTTTAAAAGGGATTACATTCACAAAAACTCTTCATTTTCTGTTTCAAAATACTACTATTACTATTAAGATTTGTTATTTTCTCTGGCAACTTGTTGTACATTTATATTTTTGTAAAACATCCCTGTTTCTGTAGTTTAGCTAGTCTTCTCGCTGGTAGAACTTTACCTTTCTCCCTGTAAACAATATGGAATACTTTTTTATTTTGTAACATAATATTTTCATGATTTTCTAGCAGGCTATCATAATATATGTACTCGTACAATGAAATTACTGTCATTATCCTATCTTTTTCAAAACATTTCCGAGCTTTCCATTTTCATCAAATACAAAAATTTACGAATTTATTCCAAATCGTGACTACCAAATTTGTTTGTTTTAAGAAGAAAGCAGTGTCTTCTTATACACTCATAAAGCTTCGCCACGGCATGCGTCGCCACGCCAGAAATCGGTTTTACGTGCGGCTATAGACGATTAATAATAATAATAATTATTTATTATTTGTCCAGTAAACACGTACAATATTATGAAAATGAAAAGACAACCTTATTCAATATTTATAAATGTACATTCCCAGTTTAATTTGAACCCATTATGCCTAGAGAAAACTCTGTGTTCTAGATAGATAGATAAATTCTTTATTTCCCACTAATTACATTAAATTATACATAGAAGAAACTTATAGCTAGTGCCGAAAATGGCGGCCTTATCGCTAAAAGCGATCTCTTCCAGGCAACCAGAGGAAGGACAGTGATATAAAAAAACGAGAGAGGGGAGTACAAAAAGTATAAAAAATATACTACATACTATATATTACATATACCTAATAATATACAACTACATTAAATATACTACATTTAAATATTATAACATACTAGCTGACCCAGCAAACGTTGTTTTGTCTTAATAATAATTATTTCTAAATATACAGTAGCCGATTCTCAGACCTACTGAATACGCATATAAAATTTGGAAAAAATCGGTCAAGCCGTTTCGGAGAAGTACGGTAACAAACACTGTGACACGGAAATTTTATATATAAGATAACAATAAGTTATATGTTGTATATGATTACATAAAAAAAAACTATTTTCGTCATACTTTTAGCCCAAGAGCCCATACGTTTCTGACCTTCGTCATTTAATAAAAGCTGAAAATTGTTCTATGTGTGTCCCTAGTAGAGGTAAGAATAATCCCCAAACATGAAGCTGAGGCAGCAGTGGCTTTGGCAGATAACTGGTAACAAAGGTGTATAAAATTCCATCTCAAATTCGTTATAGTATAAAACCTGATTTTTTCACATTTGATTCATAATAATATCAAAAGTCGCGTTGCTCATTGCCAGACGGTTATTATGGTGGCAACCCTCTGCCAGACACCCTTAAACTATTATAATTTATGAGTATACTTACGTTATATTATATAACCTAAATTTTATATATAATCTTTTGGGGGCCTATTAATCTATGTTTACATAAAAGCCGGACAGTTTCGATAGTTCTATCATGTTGCCAGACGCATTCAAAGTGAGCAGTTGTTCGGGGAGAGCAAGGAGCGTATACAGTAACTAGTGCGAGTTAGACGGAGCGCTTGGTCTAATGCAGCCCTTCACTGTGCATCCACTGTAATCAAGTTGTTTTTATTATTAATTTCTTAATCAAAAAATTTAATTTTTTTTTACAGTTTGAATAACATTTTTTTTTTTTTTTAATATTAGGACATTTCACACACGGCTGGTTAGCCCCATACTGAACCATTTCTAGCTCGTATTATAGTTGCTAACACAACTGATATACTACATATACATACATACATATTATATATAAATACATATTTAACACCCAGACCCACAGCCAACAAATTTAGTTAAGCACAAAGATATTGACCGGGCCGGGAATCGAACCCGGAACCTTCTGATTAGCAGACCGGCATGGTAACTTTTACGCCAACGAGGTCGTCAAAATAATATAAATGAAAAATAATATAAATAAAATTATTAGAGTTTCGATATGATTGAAGTTGTATTAGAACAATTTTAAAGGGTATTGTTTTAAATATTTGTTATTCAAACTGTAAAAAAAAAAAATAATGAAATTTTTTGATTAAGAAATTAATAATAAAAACAACTTGATTACAGTGGATGCACAGTGAAGGGCTGCATTAGACCAAGCGCTCCGTCTAACTCGCACTAGTTACTGTATACGCTCCTTGCTCCCCGAACAACTGCTCACTTTGAATGCGTCTGGCAACATGATAGAACTATCGAAACTGTCCGGCTTTTATGTAAACATAGATTAATAGGCCCCCAAAAGATTATATATAAAATTTAGGTTTTATAATATAACGTAAGTATACTCATAAATTATAATAGTTTAAGGGTGTCTGGCAGAGGGTTGCCACCATAATAACCGTCTGGCAATGAGCAACGCGACTTTTGATATTATTATGAATCAAATGTGAAAAAATCAGGTTTTATACTATAACGAATTTGAGATGGAATTTTATACACCTTTGTTACCAGTTATCTGCCAAAGCCACTGCTGCCTCAGCTTCATGTTTGGGGATTATTCTTACCTCTACTAGGGACACACATAGAACAATTTTCAGCTTTTATTAAATGACGAAGGTCAGAAACGTATGGGCTCTCGCTCTATTTAGATTATCCGGATTTTACGATTATCCAAATACCTAACAACAACAATTAGTCTGACTAATCGAGTTTCTTTTGCAGTATCAATACTCAATATATACTCTTCAATCATTACGCTTTAATTCTAGCAATCTAGAAAGATGGCTCAAACAAAAACAAGGCTAGGGCCGAGCTACTAACAACAGTTTCCACTGAAGTTTTCTTGGGAACCTTCTATCCCGGGGCAGGGTCTATTGATTTATCGGACAACTTGAAACATTGCGTCGCAGTAGTTTTGCCAGATGTGATTTTATTCAACATTGAACTCGTTTGTTAAAACTTTTGTTTTAGAATTCGTTTTGTTATAAGAAGTTTTTTTATTAAGTGAATCAGTCAGTTAAAGCGAGTGTAGCTCCGTGTGAATATGCCTGTTTTTAATTTGACGGCCTCTGGTTCGATCCCGGCCCTACATCATTGACTTGTTTTTCAAGTTATGTGTGGATTTACACTCGCTTTACGGTAAAGGGAAACCTCGTGAGGAAACTGGCATGCTTGTGAACCACACACTTGCCTTGCGTGATAGATTATGTCCCTCGCCTCGTGTAAGAAGGTTCCGAATCCCATCAGTGGGAACGTATAGTGGGCTTCATATCATCACGTACTTAATGAAACAGTACTTTAACCTCTGTTATCATAGCTCCCAAATGATTAAACCGATTTAGTATTTTTTTGAAAGGTGTGTTAGGCGATAATGTTCTTAGCCATATTTGAAAAATTAAAATAATTCAAACGGCCACCCGCGCAAAATGGCGGGATACATATTTTATATCACTTTATTTTTTAAACTGTATATTTAACTCTCTTTAACTCTATAAATTTATATATTTCTTTAACCGACTTCAAAATAGGAGGAGGTTATGTATTCGACTGTATGTATGTATTTTTTACACATTATATCTTGGCATTTGCCCAGCAGGGTGTGAAACGTCACGGGTTGGCAACACTCTGGCTAATGGTGGAGCATGCTTTGTCTGGAAATATATGAACCCTTAATTATGTGGTGATATTGTTGTTGCCAAATTCGACCAAAACATTTCCTTCCTGTCTATTTAAAGCAATTCAATTAATAATTGCTAAATCAATCAAGCCCTTACGACCGGAAAGACAGATTTAGATTGATTGGGTACTTGAGTGCTCTGTGGGGGGCTACCACGACCACAGCTCTGAATAATTATTTTGCTATCCGAACTTATTCTTTACTTATTACGCTATGCTGAAACAGCTTGTATAGCTTTTATATTCTAAATAAAATAAGATAATAATAACTTCTATATTCTCCAAAATATTGTGATGGCGGCCATTTCGAATTTGTTTTTTTTTTTCATTTATCCTATTAGTCAAACTCTTTCATTTAAGACATATGAAATATATGAACAATATATGAACATATATAACAAGATATAAAAATATATGTTATCAGTCATTTTATGGCAGTGGCCAAAACATTTTTAAACAAAAAAAAAAATAATGTCACAGATAAACAGATTTTAGACAAAAAAGAAAAATTTTCTATTAATTCAGTTCAAGAGGTTTGATGCCACAGGAACACACATATAAACACACTTATAATAACACAACACAACTTATAATAAATACCCCGTAGATTTTGCGTCGGTGGTTTAAAACCATGGTAGGCTCCGTTTGGTTACCTCCTTCCTGTTTCATATTACCGACGGGAAAAGTTGTATCAACATTGAATTGCTTTTAATTTATTGTTAAATACTTAATTTAATTAATATTTTCTTTTTCTTCCTCTACGTATAAGCTAAGTCACCAAGCTCTGGTGTCGAGAGTTTTCGAGCCGCCTACACCGGGCTGTTAGTTTCAGTAGAAGCAGTCGTTAAGCCAAGTCAGAGGCCTTCGGGTGGCTTGAAAAGTCTGGACACCAGAGCTTGTTCACTTAGCTCATACGAAGCAGAAGAGCCGGAAGGTCTCTAACTTGTTCTTCTTAATCTATGTATAGTGGAGTGAAATTAACTTATAAATTAACTAATTAATTGACTTTTTGCACACCGCATATGCGGTAGCCTACAAGGGACATTTAATATTATTTTCCATGTTTTTATATTACCTGTGGCTACGCGAATAAAAATATTTCATTTCATTTCATTTCATTGGCTCGAAGACTGCTTGTACTAAAGCTACTAGGACCTACAATTTAAGATGTCATCCGAACCAGTTTTTTTGGAAATATGTAAAAACAATTGATTTTTATTGTCGTATTATATGTATTGAAGACCTCGTTGGCGTAATGATTACTATGCCAGACTGCAATCCAGGGTCTCGGGTTCGATTCTCGGCACGGCTAACATCTTTGTGATGAATTACATTTGTTGGCTGTCGGTCTGGGTGTTAAATATGTATCGATATAAACTCTTTATGTATGTATGTATATGTAGTATATCAGTTGTGTTAGCAACCACAATACAAACTAGACATGTTTAAGGTATGGGCTAACCATTCGTATGTGAAATGGGTCCTTATATTTTATTTATAAATTCGTATAAGAATTTATTTGACTTAATTTCAATTTAATTGAACAAAAAACTTTTTGTAAAGACATTGGGAAGCGGTTGGTCCTCGCTTCTGGAGATCCAAGAGCTGGCAGCTATTTTTTTACAAAGACTAAGTTTAGCTGTTCAACGGGGCAATGCTGCCAGCATCTTGGGAACTCTGCCCCGCAGCGACAGCCTGGATGGTGAGCTTACTCTAATTTAAATTGTAGTGTTTAAGTTTGTATATAGTATTTTAATTGATGGTTTCTGTAATAGTTATTTGTAAACAAATATCTTGAATATGCATTTAATTGAACTGTAGTTTGTCAATAGTTAGAAATAAAAGAAAATAACTTCGTTCAACCTTTGTTAGAAATAAGATAAAATAACTATTTATCGGATATTGGCACGGATTGGACAGATTGAGGCGTTGTGATATTTTTGTTGTATTCTTGTACACAACCGCTCCTATCTGTACAAAGTTTCTGCTGAACACGATCCATTGTTATCGTAATTTTAGGATAAGATTAGAAGGGGGAAAGTTTTATTTGTGCACAATTTCTTATTGTTAGCGTGTTAGAAACGACGAAGTGTTTTAAGTCTTTAGTATCTCTCTCGTTCTCGCTCTCTCACTCTCGCTCTTTCTCTCTCTCACACTTATCTCTCTCTCACTTTCTCTTTCTTTCTCACTTTGACTCATTCTCTCTCACTCTTTTTCTCTCTCTCTCTCTCTTTCTCTTCCTTTCTCTCTCTTGCTTTCTCTCTCTCTCGCTCTCACTTTCACTCTTTCCCTCTTGTTTTTTTTCTCTCTCTCTCTAGCTGAGTGTGTATTTAATAATAATGTAAAATTTATTTGTTTTTCGTGGATAATCTATATTTTTAGATGAATCACATCCTGTTTTGTTTTAAGAAGAAAGCAGTGTCTCCCTTATAAATATTATGAGGTATCAGATTTGACTCGTACGTATTTACCATTTGGTCGATACGATGAAGCCACTCGTACGTCAATGTTACTATATAATTATAACGTACGTCAATGTTTTAGATTGTAGGCATTAATAAATGGTTTCATCAGCTTTACAGAAGGGTGAGTGAACCAATATGGACTCCTTCACTACCTTCTTACCAAGGCAGCAGCAATAGGCAGGTAGACGCCGTACTAGCTACTGGACCACTTTGCAGAATGTTTTAAATAAATTTAATTCACTGTTGGATCGAAGCACATATTATTGACGCGCACTCAAAACAACCATGAATGCGAAAACACGCGTCACCGCGATTCAGAAATGTAAGTCCAAAGTAGTAGCGCCATCTACCCGTACAGTTTGGAACTAAATTAACACGGGTGTTTATACATAGTGAATATCGTCAGTATGGTCTACATACGAGTGTAATCTAATACCGTGGAGTTCAACAAACTCCAACTCTCGTGCTCTGCTTGTCTTACAATAATATTACTTTCAACTCAAACAATATGGGTTTCCGATACCAATACTGGTTTTCCAATAGTCAAGGAGCTAATGCTGTGAAGACTTACGAGTACATAACTTTTTTTATTGACCGAGGAGCGAGCGAAGAGAGCGAAGTATCTGCATTTATTGGCCAGTTTTGCATGTACTGAAGATTGCTGATTCAATTCAATTCAATTTATTTTTTCACATAGGAATGTATAACAACAGTTATAAGACACTTGTAAAAAGTCGACATCTAAATTATATTTGAAAGAATATGTATAAGAATATTTACAAAAGTAAATATATAGATCACATTATCAAAATTGTCATATGTCAAAAAAAAATATTTCGTTACAAATTTCCAATTCAATAAATTAAATAAACATGTCAAAATATTACCAATAAAATAAACTTAACATTATTACTCCCATACAATAAAGGATGGCGCGGAAGCTTACCATGATTACTGATGAAACCTAGATGGCGCTACAAATCGTGCAGCCTAGCTGCCGCAAACTTCCGCAACGCGCTGCAGTCGTATAACGATAGTAGATTTCGTGACCCAAGAGAAGTAGTTTCAAGAAAATACGAATAGATGGCCCTACGTGTAAATTAGTACGAAACGTAGCTACGAACTAAATTTGTTGGATATTGCTCTTGGTGTTAAATATGTATCGATATAAAGTTTTTATGTATGTGAATGTAATATATCAGTTGTGTTTGCAACCACAATACAAACAAGAAATGGTTAAGTATGGGGCTAACCAGTCGTGTATGAAATATGTACTAATATATTTATTTTTTTATTGTTAGTTTTTGTTATTAATATAAATAATATAATGAGTTTTGTTAATGGTTTAGTTTTCAGCTTTTAATTTTATAATATATTTTAAATTGTATGTTTTGTCTGCATAATAAAATATTTATTTCGACTTAATATACAAAACTTTTAGAATTAATGATAATTAGTTAATGTATAAAGTTTGTATACATTGAATGTTGGTGCAATAAATTTTTTTGTAAATGTATAAAAAAAAAAAAATATAGTCGTTAAATATAGAAAATCAAATATCTGTCTCCCAAACTAAATATTTTTGCAATCGTCGAGAAAAGCGAACGGACCATTTGCAATTTTCTATCGCGGTGTTTCGCTGAAAGTTGGCCGCCAACGTTGGCCATATCCTTGAGCCAACTTATTGGCAAACACATGTGCATATTGCAGCCCACTATACGTTCCCACTGCTGGGACTCGTTGCCTTCTCTCACAAGGTCTTCGGATATTGTGGTCCTCAAACATGTTGGTTCCCTCACAATGTTTTCCTTCACCGTAAAGCGAGTGCAAATCTGCACATGACTTGAAAAACAAGTCATTGGTGTAGGGCCGGGATCGAAACAAGGGCAGTCTGATTGAAAAGCAGACGTTATTACCGCCGATTCACACTCGCTTTTAATATTAATAGGATTAGTGCTAATTTTAATAACCACAACAATTGCGGCAAAATAAATAATTAATCTTGTTTAGTAACTCCGCTCATTTCTTATTTCAGACACGATTTATATGATTAATGTTCTTTTTCACTCGACAACAATCACCTTAATTTAGGAGAACCTGAGATTAAGCTCCAACAAGTTTAAATTAAAAAAATTAAAACCCCCGTTTTTTTGTTGAGATTATTCATAATGTAGGTATTCCACAAGTCAGGCCCTTTCATTTGATACACATATTACACTACCGAACGAGCAGGGAGATTGCTAGGAGGCACCGTTATACAGTGGAAATGCTGAAAATTTGTACTAAGCGATTTGCTTCCACGTTTATAGTAGGTACGGACGACCAAACTATGGAACTCCTTGCCGGAATCCCTGTTCCCACTCAACTACAACCTTACTGTCTTCAAGGCGAGAGTGAACCGGTTTCTTCTAGGCAAGCGCGCTTCATCTTAGACTGCAATGTCACTTAACGTCAGGTGAGTTGTGGTCAAGCGCAAGCCTATTATACTCGTACGTAAAAAAAGGTTCTGAAATAATAATAAAATTCGTTATTTTGTAGCGGCGGCCATGTTTAAATGATTTTTATCAAACTTAGCTAAGAATATTGTCGAGAAACAAACATAATAAATATTTTATGTTACTTACATATAACGCATAAGCATAGCATAAGCAGCCCACTATATGTTCCCACTGCAGGGATTCGAGGCCTTCTCTCACTAGGAGAGAGATATAGGCCACAATCCACCACGCTGGCCAAGTGCGGGTTGGCGGATGACACACGTCTTCGGATATTGTGGTCGTAACGCAAAAGAAAATTTATAAATAACTGAAGTTAATAAACTAGATACCTTAGTTGAATAACATTCCTGCCCACAGTGGGAGTAGCTCGTGGGCTAAAAAAAACAAATCAAATCAAATCAAAAACGTTTATTTGGGCTAAGGTTACATAATGAGTAAAAGTAATAAGAATCCAAAGGCTCCCAAAGTAGTTTTAAAATCTGTGTTATGGGAGCCAATGAAAAAATTAAAAACAGGTTAAATAAAATTCACCTCAAACTTACAAAACACCATCGTTTTTGCGTCGGGAGCTAAAACAAGTCTAACCACGATTCGGAATCAGCTCCAGAAAATTCCCTGAACATTTTCTCTCCGAAGTTCATAAGAACCAGAGACCTTCAAATTGGTAGATACGAAATAATGAATTAGAAAGAAGGCAAGAGTGAACTGGTTATTTCTGGGCAAGCACCTTCATAAACCATCTTTCTTCCATCTCAAACCTACAATATCGCTTACTATCAGGTGAATTGTGACTAAGCGTAATCCCATGAAATGTAAAAAACAAAAGTTTTACCTATCCAGACTAAGACAATTAAAAGCTCTTTTAGTTATTATCCATGATCTAAATTAAGGGTTTTCCAAGATAAAATTATTTATATGTACATGTATTACTTAATTATGTTTAGTTTTATTAGTAGAAATAAAACGTTTTGTAGTCTGAGAGATTAGACGCTCAGTACGTGACTTAAGTGTGATCTTACCCATGCTGTCTTGGCGTTTCCCTGTTCGGCCAGTATTGGAAAGGGGCAAGTAAAATTGGGTTAAATAGATTTTTTTTTAACACAAATAATATTTTTTACACTAAATGGGCTTGCGCTTCATCACAATTCTCCTGATGGTTAGCTACATTGGTATAGTGTAAATCACTTAATTAGAAAAAACCGGTTTACTCTTTTATAGTAAAGTATTTATATAGTATGTCAGATTTGTTAGCCACCATAATACAAACTAGAAATGGTTTAGTATAGAGCTAACCACCCGTGTGAGAAATGTGTCCAAATTTTTATTTAATTATTAGTTTTGTTTTAACTCTTGCCATGAAAATAGCTAGGTCAAAGTTTTCGGGGAACAGTGTGTTTAGCAAAGTTGCGGAGGAAACGCTCAAACTTACTGCTCAAACAATAAATTTTAATAAGAGCTATTCTACACTTAAGTCGAAAGAACTTGCTAGTTCCACGGTTCGTGAATTCCTGGCGCATGTTGTAATAAGTACGCTACATGAATAAATGATACGTCTAGTCAGCCTACAGGATAGAAAATATACGAGAAAACTGGATCCGTACTCTGATCTCCAATTACTTGAGTTATAACCACGTATTATTTTGTTAAAATATATTATTTATGTATTTGAATTCCCATATACACTTATGTTATTACACCTCGTCATAATGTTCTTTCTTTGTGTTCTTTCTTGAAATCGGTTGCCTGGAAGAGATCGCTATTAGTGATAAGGTCGCCAGTTAAGGCACTAGCTATTATGTACTTTATGTGTTTTCTGTAATTTGTTCCATTTTTTTTTTGTGAGTGTTTTAATAAAGTGTTAATCTATCTATCTATATTGAAGAAAAATTCAGCGCAAAAGGCTATTTTCTTCAGTTAGCAGACCTTTCTACTGTTGGGACTCAAGGTCTTCTCTAATAATCATAATCCACCGTTGCAATAAAATATGTCTTCAGTTATTTTAGTCCTCAAACATGTCGGTTTCCTCACAATGTTTTCATTCATCGTAAAGCGAGTGCAAATCCACACATAACTTGAAGAACAAGTCATTGGTGTAGATATGATGTAGAAGGATGTAGAAGCTGGGATTGAACTAGTGGCCGTCAGATTGAAAAGCAAACGTTATCCCATCGAGCCATTCTCACTTTTCAAACTGTCTGTGTGCCATGTACAAAAAAATGGGGGCAAACTAAGAACAGTCGAAATTCCAATGACTTCACCAAAATACTCAGTTCTTCTGATTATTTGATTGTGCAAACTGAAAATATAGTGAAATTCTATTCCTGAGTTTATATTGCCGACTAGCATCATGTCCCGGCTTCGCTTGGTCTATAAAATAATCTAAGTTGCAAAGAGAAACAAACCTATGTTACTATAGCCTATGTTACTCCGGGATAATATAGCTTACCAACAGTGAAAAAAAATAGGTTCGGAGCCTATTCGCGTCAAACAATAATATTTTTCCTCGTTATAATAATGGTATAGATGTACCACCAGTTGGTGTCCAAATCAAGAGTACATTGTTACCTCCAATAAAACTGGGATTTTAACTCTAAACCTTTGGTATATGGATTTAAAATTTAATAGATATGAAAATCAAGTGCTATTGTGTAGTATTTAATGGGGTATTAAATAAATTTGTAAGTTTATTTAATTTAATCTTACTAGTATTTTTAAGTAAAGTAATTATTGCAGTGTGATTTGCTTTAAACGTATTTTATTTATGGCTAATAAAGTTAATAACTTATTGACTCTTTGTTACTTTGCGGAAATCCATTGTAAATAGAAGACAAAATTAAATATTTAGTGTACTTCCGCTGTGATCCGAAACCCAAATTAAGACAAGTAAAGGAAAAATTAACTAAAATAAATTAACTGATATTAATTAAGATTAACGTTACCTATCACAATCCAGAAGTTCTTAACTCAACGCGTGTTTCGCTTTTCCACAAGGCATCATCAGGAGATGTGGACTCTTCGAACGACGAATCGAAAGTTCTATATTTATGTACAGCTCAAAGTGGCTAGTAGATGCCAGTGGTACACGCCCTGAAGTTGTATGATATTTATTACAAGATCACTCTCAACATCTGAACAAGTGTTGATTAGGTAATCAAAATAATATGGAAGGTAAACTCTGATATCAACACTTGATATTCAAAGACGCAGTTGGATCTATTATTTATTTGCTCACATAATATCTTCGTTTATTTCTGTAATAACAATGATTGTGGTACTTATGACTGTAGTCAGTAAATGAAATACAGTAGAACCTCTAAAAGTCGAATATCAAGGGAGACGTAAAAAAATTTGAGTTACAGAGTTTTCAACTTATGGAGGATTTCGACCTTTTTTTTGCTTTAGATAATTTGGTTGTTCTGTTGTACTAATTGATGTGTATTGCAGTAGAACACCAACTTCTTCTGACAGTATTTAAGTCGAAAACAAATGACTTGCTTAGCTAAATTTCAAAGGAAATGTGTTTGAAGGGAAGGGAACAAAACATTTTTTCGGCATTTGGAGGTTTTTGACTTATCGAGGTTCGACTTAACGAGGTTGTACTGTATTTGAACCTCCATGTCCTATTACTTGACATAAACAAAATGAGTGTATGCGTGATAGAACTTCAGTTCTTTGAACAATAATAGACGCCTCGCCCCTGATGATAGTGCTCGGAAAGTACCGAAACTGTTGGACTCATCCCAACTTTTATTAATAAAGTAAGTGTGACCGTTTTCTGTAGCTGTCTGTCACAAAGATGACATTTTATTAAAACCCAGTATAAAATTCAAGATTAAAATAATTGGCCAAGTGTGAGTTAGGCTCGCGCATGAAGAGTTCCGTACCATTGTTGTATGAGAGCCATTTTAAAATATCTATTTTATTAAATTTTATCATTTAATTTGATATAGCTATCAAATTAAATATACCTACATTTTTTTATTTTGTGAAAATTTTAATTATCTAATAGCTATCGTTTTTGATATATAGCAAAAAAAAACAAAAAAAAACACGTTTATTGTATGGGGACCCCGCCTTAATATTTCTTTGTTTATTTATTTTTAGTGTTTGTTGGCACGAGAAATACATATCTTGTGAAAATTTTAGCTTTCTAGCTATTACGGTTTCTGTGATACAGCCTGGAGACAGACAGACAGACAGCGGAGTCTTAATAATAGGGTCCCGTTTTTACCTTTTAGGTACGGAACTTTAGCAAAAATTTTTGTCGTACCATTGTCTCCATCGGTTGATCCAACTCATGGAAAATGTTGGAGATAAACACATAAATTAATTAGCCCATGAACATAGTAGATACGCCATTAGCTAGCACAGAGCGTATAACATAAGTGGGTACGGAAGAAACAACACATTTTCCCCACGCTCGTGTCCCTTTCTGCAAATTAGGTTGCTTATTAGTTAAGTGATATTGCCGGTGTCGCCTTTAGATTTATCAGAGTGGAAAAATGGGTTTTCCTGAGAACCTAAATGGGTTTTGGGAAAATATGGGTTTGTCCTGAAATATCTTATTATTTGTTGTATTTGGCTTTTTCTTGCTAAGAATAAGATTAAGACAGGTCTTAGAGGTTTTCTTAAACGTAATAAGTTTTATATGAAAAATGTTTACTAGCGGGGCAAGCACGGGTAGTGGACAATTTTTCCACCGGAGAGGAAATAATCTGTTTTTTATACTTTTACTTGAATATGTTATTTTAATCCTGCGTTTGATGTTATTTTGATTTATAATATGTAACTACATGTAAATCAAACAAAAAATCCTAAAGAGTTGCGGAACAACATAGATGAGACAGGCGAGGGAGAGAGAGAGAGTTGGAAAAAAAACGGGGGAGGCCTATGCCCAAGCGGCAAGCTTTACATGAAAAGGTATAAATAAAAATATGTAATTTTGATAAAATGTAATGTAATGTAAACAAAATAAAGGATTTTTTACTTTTACTTACATCAAAATGTAAATTTCTTCAAAATCTTTGGAACACAAATAATGATTCTCATTTTGTTATAAAACCTATACTTCTGACGATAGTTTATCCCCTGCCATATGTCAATCAAAGAGTATTTATCATGGTTTTATTTAGAAAAAGCGGGGAATAGCGGGATGAAATGTCCACGATTATCGTCAAGAGGAAATACTTTTTTCGGGAAAGTGTTTCTTGTTTCTATATAATTAAGGTAGATTTCCACTAAGAGGTGGAAGAAAAAGTGGAAAGACTTTGACCCCTCGTCCTGTGCCAACCCCGCTGGATATCAGTTAGCATAGATAAACTTACTTAGATAAAAAAATAAGCAACCTCCAATTTGTTTTACCTTTTATTTACCCTGTTTAGTTCAGAAGTTCCTATAGTCTAATATTGCATTTTCACGCAATTTACAATACACAAAGGTTTGCAAAATTTCAGCATAATCGGCTACCGGAAAAAATATAAGTACATAATAAGTTGCAAAATTTAATGATAACCGCTGTTAATGATTAACGATATGACAGTTTAATGATAACCGATGTTTTCAACCTCTTACCAAACACGATCAAAAGTGCCCCTAGCGTAGGCAGTTATAAAATAAGACTAAAAAACTGGCTTTTCGAGCAAACTTTCTACAGCTTCGACGATTTTCTAAAAATGAATGTCGACGGCTGTACGAAACGTATAGAACTATAAGTACGTACTGTTATTGCGTTTATAATGACTAAAGAACTTTACTTTTAAGTAAATTAATTTTGATGTTATATAAAATGTTTATTAAGTATTATTGACATGTAAATTTAAATTTTACGAATAATAAACTTTGACTTTAACAATCGGAACAAGCGAAACCAAATAGAAACTTGTAAAAAGTATTTGTTGTATGTGGATTAAATTAGAATATGTTTCTTATCTCACGAAACCAGACTTACTGCACGAATCGAGTAAATTTTCGCTCTCCGGTAAAACGGAGTCATTTCCGCTTATTTCTGGATAAATTTGCATTTAATTGAAGGTTTTGTGACGGTTTGAATTTTAATCAGGTTTATTAATAAAGCTATTGGGGAAAACCTCAACCTCTTTTCTCTCGTTTGTTTACAAACTAGTATAACAATTCGTTACCGGTAGGTTATAATGTAATGACGACCTCGTTGGCGTAATGGTTACATGCCGGACTGCCAATCAGAAGGTTCCGGGTTCGATTCCCGGCACGGCCAACATCTTTGTGCCAAACTAAATTTGTTGGCTGTCGGTCAGGGTGTTAAATGTGTATTGATATAAAGTATTTATGTATGTATGTGTAGTATATCAGTTGGGTTAGCAACCGTAATACTAACTGTAAATGTTTTTTTTTGGGGCTTACTTAAAAAAAGACGTGAAGATTTAATATTATTAATAAAAGTATAAAAAAAAAATATAAAGAAAAAATATTGTGTTTTAAAAAAATCTGTGCTTGTGTTATTAATAACATTAGGACACAAACACAGTTTTTTTAAACACAATATTTTTTCTTGAAACACAGTTTTTTAATAATATGAAGATTATTAAAAAACTGTGTTTTAAGAAAAACAACTGTTATTAAAAAAATCCGTATTTGTGTCCTAATATTATTTATAACTATGTTTTAAGAAAAATAACTGTGTTTGTCTGATATTAGATATTAAAATTTGTGTTTAAAGAAAAAAAACTGTATTTAAATAAATCTATGTTTTTGTCCTAATTTAAAGTGTGTTTTATAGAAAAAACTGTTTAAAAACCGGCTTTTTTATATTGCGTGTTATGTCACCAGTTAGATCGCGGCATAATCTGAATCCTGAAGGAGATTATAAAAGCCTCTTGTTTTCGGTAATCGGTGAAGAGAGCCCTCCACTCGGCGCGTCAGCGTATTGCCCCGGGAGTGGGGGTGTCGACAACTCTTAACTTATATCCGTGCTTAATCGATACTTAGATAACGTACATAGCTAGAAAGATTTTTGCTTATTTTTAAGGTGATGGACTAAGCCTTTATCTTGAACTTGCAGTTTTTTTTCGCTATAAATCATAAACGATAAAATATATTGAAAAAATAGTTTTTTTTTTAATATTAGGACACATTTCACATACGGCTGGTTAGCCCCACACTGAACCATTTCTAGTTCGTATTATGGTTGCTTACACAACTGATATACTACATATACATACATACATAATATTATATATAAATACATACATATTTAACACCCAGACCCACAGCCAACAAATTTAGTTAAGCACAAAGATGTTGACCGGGCCGGGAATCGAACCCGGTACCTTCTGTTTAGCAGTCCGGCATGGTAACCTTTACGCTAACGAGGTCGTCAATTATATTTAAAGACCCTAAGAAAAAACTCTCCTTAAACTAAGGAATAACTCTAAGAATATTTATACAATATATTTTCCTACCAATCCGTCTTATGTACTTAAAGGATGAATCTTTATATTATAAATGTAAAAGTTTGTGTGTATAGTTACGCTCAATCGGCTGAACCAATTTCGATGAAATTTCGTATAAAGACAGGTTAGACCTTGGATTAACACAAAAGTTTCTTTTTATCCCGAAATCAATTGAAGATCCCGTGGGATACGCAAATAAATTTATAATCTATGTAACTCCTTCACACTCCAACGGCTGGACTGATTTTGATGAGATTTACCATGAAGATAGGTTAGACCGGATCAACTTATTGTTGTCCTGGATTAACGCGGGTTGGCGAAGCTCTGGTGTCGAGAGTTTTCAAGCCACCCGAAGGCCTCTGACTTGGCTTGACGACTACTTGTACTAGCACTAACAGCCGGGACCTACAATTTAATGTGTCATTCGACCCACAGTAGCGCCCAGATAAAAATGTTTCTGCAAAAACGACAGTCTTGTACATGGTCACCCATCCAAACACCGACCGCATCGACCGTTGGTCAGCTTCGATGACTTATTTTTTTTCCAGTGTTATCACTGATTGTGATAGTATGTCTAGTGGTTGATAATCTGGTCTCCCCGCGAGTGGAGAAGGTTCGTGCTCAAGTCGCAGCCTCGATGCCCGAGGTCACGAGCGAGGGAATACATCGATAACCCTATACAGACTTACTGCTTACTAACGCTTTTCTACACTAGCTAAAGGTGGAGCATGCATAGCTTAGAATTACTGGCTCTCAAAGAATCAAATCATATCAAATAAAAATCAAATCAAATGTTTTTATTTGCAAAGTGTAGGTTGAAAGGTATGGGTACTAAAATTTAATGTACTCTATACTATACCCGTTAGGGTATCTATCTAACACTAATGTAAGTATATTATCTATATGTATTTATATATAGTATGTATGTATATGTAGTATATCAGTTGTGTTAGCAACCATATTACGAGCTAGAAATGGTTCAGTATGGGGCTAACCAGCCGTCTGTGAATGTGTCCTAATATTTATTATATTATTTATTATCTATATTTCTCTACAAAATAAAAGTAAGTGATAGCCGGTTACACAAATATTATACATTATAAAGAGGCTGCCGAATCATATTCCTGAAAATAACAAATATGATTTATTTACTGAATTTAATTGATAGGTACGGTACATAGTCCAAATACATTAATTATATATTATTACTACTCACAAACATAGCTATAGAAGCAATAAAGCTGTTGAAATATGTTTTTTTACGTCGATTCGAAAATTCTAACTTTAAATAAGTACAATTTTCTTTCATTAGACATCAATATAATATGCAAAAAGATAGTAAAAATTTAGTGACTCTTCATATTTTTTTTCCCAAAACTTATGTGGGGCGATTAAAAAAGAGTAACAGAAATCTATCTTTGGAATGTTTGTCTGTATGTAACGTTATAATTTTAAAACTACTCAACTAGACTACATATGATAAGAGCGTAGTCAAAATTGGTTAAGGGAAAAAGAAGTTATAGTCAGTTGAGAATTGATTTCAAGCACTAACCAATCTGCAATCTGCAATCTTGAGCTGAATGCGGTGTACGAAACGTGATACCGTGGATAGTAGTTAATTAACTAAAAATGTTCCAAAAAAATTGGTTCGCAACCTCTACCTTTCGGAGAGTTTCTAATGTAAGAGGTAGAACCACATTAATCAACCTGAAATACAAGTCTAGGTTATATCTGTCTCATAACTTACAGAGTAAAGTGTCACGTTCTAATCCCGGTACTACAGACACCTCCGCTCCTAGAGGATAAATGTATCTCTCTAAACACCTTGCTATTACAGCAGTGGTACTAATGTGTGAGACACGTGTGCTGGCTTAGATATAAACACATTTGATACAGGGTGCTTTTTAATTACTATCTTATTATTATCCCCGCGATGCTAGCCACGTTAATCTGGGATAAAATGTAGCCGATGCATTAATCCGAAGTCAAAGCTATATTTTTACGAAATTTCATAAAAATCGTTTAAGTCGTTTGAACGCAAAGAAGTAACAAACATACACACAAGATTACGCATTTGCATTGACGACCTTATTGGTGCAAAAGTTAACCATCCCGGACTGCCAATCAGAAGGTTCCGGGTTCGATTCCCGATATGGCCAACATCTTTGTGATTAACCAAATTTGTTGGCTGTGGGTCTGGGTGTTAAATATTATATGTATCTATATAATCAGTTGTGTTAGCTACTACAACACGTTAACCAGCCGTGTGTAAAATGTGTCCTTGTATTTATTTACTTATTTATTTATATCTATAATATAAGTAGGATTATTTTTAGCTAATGCCATCCCACTCCCGGATAAAGGCTTTTATCTTTGTTTCACTCATCTCGGTTTTGAGCTTTTTGGGCCCAGTTTCAACAAAAGGAGTCTAGTTTGTCTCGCCATCTGGGCCTGCTTAGATGTCGGACTTTCTCGAGGTGTCCAGATGTATTTTATTAGATAGCATTAATTATTACTAGTATAGCATTCGTGTTTTGGAGCGCAGTATGAAGTTCAAATTTAGTTTAGTCGTGTGTACGCCAGAATCGCCACCAGAGTCACCGTAACTTGTGGTTATGCGCCCTACTGAGCTAATGCCATGCGTGGTTTATTTATCATTTTTATATAAAACCTACTATTTTTTGTCCTTTATAGGTAAGCGTTGGACTACAGCTAGCCTGATGTTAAGCTGCACTGCAGTCTACTGTGTGGTACGCTTACCTAGAAGATACCTATTAACTCTACTTTTGAAGGCCCCCGGATGATACCTCTCAGGAAACAGAGACTCAAGTAGTGAGTTCCAAAGCTTCGCAGTCCTAACAAAAAAGGTCGACGCAAAGCGTTTTGTATGAAAGTTTGGGACTTCAACTCTGTATCGGTGTCTTTTCACTGACTCTATGCTCGTTCTGTAGTAGAACGGAGATGGTGGAATCAAATTATGAAGTTCCATAGCACACTCCCCGATACGTACGTACAAACGTACGCCAACTAACAAGTGTTAAAGAACCCTACAAAAATACTACTTTTGTGTCAACCCTGATCCTGAGTTACCCTGAACATGGTATCAGGGTTCCCACACAGTGGATTTTCAGGGTATTATAAATGGTCTGCCACCTGCAAGCAGCTTAGCTAGCTGTCAAGGAAATGCGGAGGCTCTGGAGTTAGCGGAAATTATTTAACTTGGTAAAACTAGTTTTTTTTTTCATTGTGCGGACTAAGTGGCTGTACTACTGTGTAGTTTGATTTCAAGTTGCCCATGGACTACTGATTGTCTTTATTCCTCGTATGAGCTTAGTGACCAAGTTCTGGTCTCGATAGTTTTCAAGCCGCTCGAAGTCTTTTGACTTTGAATAGGGACCTAGAAGTTAACGTGTCATCCGACGCACGGTAGCGCCCAAGATAACAGTCTTGTGCATGGTCATTTCAAACGATCTTTAGATAGGTACCCCTATCAAGATCGTCTGCATCGACCGTTGCTTCGATGATTTGATAGTGATAATTTGTGGTGCACCTTAGATTACAATATCACCATCAAATTAATTGTGATCAAGCACAAGCCGATCAAATGTGAAAAAAATATACTGCAGGGAACTGTATTGATAAAGATAAAGATAAATAATTTATTGGCCTTACAACATCTCGTCGCATTTGGCAAGTCATTCATTATATTCAGATTTACATTGATTTAAAATAGACAATTACAATATATACCTACATTATTACTTACTTATATTAAAATTAATTAGTTAATTATAATTATTACTTATATTAAAATTAAATTAAATGTAACTAATTAAAATCTATTCAGTCAACTTAAATAAAGATTCCACTAGGTGCATGGTCATGAATTCAAGGAGTATAGTGGATGACCTTGAAAAAAATGTTTCAGTGTTGTTCTGAATTTGGAGTGTGTACTTAGGATACAGGTCCAACCGTCTACTAAAGGTTCTCGGCTTTTTGATTCTCATTGCTATACAACAAACGTATTTTTTACTGTATTTTTAGACAAGGTACGGAACCATTAAAAACTTACTTTACACATACACACATGGAATAAAGGCAAGAAGCCGCTGTTTCCATGGCCCAGGCACAGAGAGCGGCAGAACCCCGGTAGCTACAATACCAGTTGCAATCAAAACGCATCCACTGTGACAATTAAGCATACAGCGAGGAATTCGCTTGTTCTGCACTTGGATTTAAATTAATGTTGCAACGGAAATGCACTTCTTGCAAAGCTCGCAATGCAAGAGTAATTCTGGAGACGACTAGACGTAGAAACATCTGGCTTTTTCTTCTTCTTTGAAAATGATACTTTTCTGTTTGTTTCTGTTTTTGCCAGAAAACAAATGAGGATATAGTTATAGCTTAGCTCTTAGTTATAGTATTTTGAATGGAATGGTTATATTTTAAGGTTCCGTACCTATAGTCTGTCTATCTGTCACCAGGCAGTGATGGCGAATCAGCGGCACACACGACTAAACTAAATTTAAAAAAAACCCGTCTCTTTTCATCTTAGGTGGCCAGAAAGAGACAGCACGTTCTGCACCATAGTCAAACCAACTAAAATCACGTCAATGTAGAAAATATAGGCGACTTTAGACCGCACTTACTTGTATTACCTCTAAAACTGTCTGCACATTCCATATTTGACGTGATTTTATATGTTTTGTCTGTGGTTTGGAACGTGCCGTCTCTTTCTGGCCACCTAAGATGAAAAGAGACGGGGCTTCTTTAAATTTAGTTTAGTCGTGTGTGCCGCTGAATCGCTACCGTCTCATTAACTGTGGTAGCTAAAGAGTTGATAAATATGCATATATGTATGTTGTCATTTTAAAAATAATTACCAAAATGAGATAAAAAATAAAAAAAAACCCATTTTTTTTTGGGAATGGTGCGTATTTATTCAAGCGTGATTTTGACTAGCACGTGGCTAATTTTTATTCTGTTCTTACATAGGATCATTTATTCAGAACAATCTAACAAACAGTTTCTAAATTGAAACAAAATAATATTACTCAACAATATTACAGAAAAAACAATTAAAATACTTTATACAATCTTAAAGATAACAAGAAAAAATCTTAATATATATAAATCTCGTGTCACAATGTTTGTCCTCAATGGCCGATTATAATAAAATTCACACACCATGTGTAGTTCAATTCAACTTAAGAGATAGGATAGTTTAAATCTCAAATTATAGTCGCAATTTTAATTTATTGCTAATTATTGTCTGTTATTATTTGACAGACACAATTATCTGTTAACTGCAAATGATTCTAACAGATGTCGATACCTTTCGACTGGATTGAGTAAGTAATCAATAGATGGCGCTGCTATGGTAAATCTGTGAACGTGTCATATAAGCTACACTATCTATTATTCATATCACTAAGTGAGGCAAAACGTTTGCCGGGTCAGCTAAGTTTATATATTCTTTTAAGAAAAGTTCTTAGATTTAAGATTTCAATAATTTATTTACATTATTTCTGTTAACATGTCATTTTCAAGGATTTTCTTAACACAGGAACTATATTACGTATGACGAAGTGAAACCCACTTGAATATTCTGATTACCGTGTTCTCTGTAAGCATAATATTACTCTATTCTAAGTTCCGTATGTTTCACTATTCCGGGTGAGTAACCACAGCCTGTTTCATGATAATAATCGCGTCTGTAGTTGTTAAGCTAATTTGAATACAAATACGGAAACATTTCATATATTTTAGTGGTAAAGAAAAACAAAACCAGTCATATTTTTGATTTACCATGTGGATTCGCCAAACTTTGTTCCATTCAGGCGTATTTAAAATCATCAAAAAAAAATGGTTGCCTGTAAAGTCGGTTTTACGGGCGAAGATTTTACGCGACAACGTCTGCCGCGTGCTGCGCGCGCGGCAGACCGATCATAGTTGAGTGGGAGAGAGACGCAAGGCATTCGGCGGGCCTCTCTCTCGTTCGGTGACTCATCGTAACGTTACCGGGCGTTACACTTTTTCATAAGTGACTCCCAGCCGCAACCTAATTTAAGACGTTGTCACGTCAAAAATTAATATCCTATTCTCGTCTTGCTTTATTGAATTGAATCTAAGCTACTTCCATGCTTGATAGATTTTATATATAAACTATTTATTGCAAGACAAATAAATGACAATACAATTACAGAGAAGAAAAAACCCTTATAACTAGTGCTACAAAAGACGGCCTTATCATTAAATACCATCTCTTCCGGGCAACCAATGTATCGAGAGAAATATAAAATAAATAAAATTTACAATTAAGAGCCATTTTTGAATTACAAATAGTGTAATTAACCCAAATTTCTCTTAAATATTACATTTATCGTATTTATAGACTAAATATAATTAATTGAAGCAAAAATGTAAATTTTTCCTATACTTTGCACTGGCAGCATGTTTTTTTTAATTCATTTTTTTGTTACCCATCATGTTAGTGAATATGGCAGAAAAAACCACGCCAATACCGATTTTTCGTTTTCGAAAGGTTTTTTAAATAATTCTCTAGTTTAAAACTAGGTAATATTATTAAATTAATGCCATTTAAATATTAATCTTACGTTTCATAATACAAGTCATTTGGGCGCTATCTAAGTCGGATGACGTTAATTTGTAGGTCCCAGCTGTTAATCTTAGTACAAGCGGTTTGAGCCTTTCCAAAGAAAAAGAAGACTTTGATCATAATATCATTTTATTATTCTAGACTAGGCATGATCCATCCAAGACCAGAGATTCACTGAATCGTATGTTTATATGCGACCTACTTACTACTCAAAGTCTTGCAAAAATTTTTTTTGCCTTTTTTATTGACTTTGTGCATTGGTAAATTAAGTTTCAATATGTATGAGTCTTTGGTGCACAAAAATAAAGAATTTTGAATTACAAAAAAAAACATGTTCGTATATAGATAGATAATGGATCTACTGTAAAGTAATATTATAACAGCCTTATTTTCATCCCTTTAGTAGCCCCACCCCGTCGTTCCCGTATAGACTTTAGAAGCGACCTTCAGCCCACATATAAATTTATAACTGTGGTTTTCAAAGTTGCCTCCCTCGACCGAATACCCAAAAATACAGTACGATAGATGATTAGAAATATTTTTATTGGACACAAATATAATTTACCAGGAGAAAAATGGTTGCCTGTAAAGTCGGTTTTACGGGCGAAGATTTTACGTGACAACGTCTGCCGCGTGCTGCGCGCGCGGCAGACCGATCATAGTTGAGTGGGAGAGAGACGCAAGGCATTCGGCGGGCCTCTCTCTCGTTCGGTGACTCATCGTAACGTTACCGGGCGTTACACTTTTTCATAAGTGACTCCCAGCCGCAACCTAATTTAAGACGTTGTCACGTCAAAAGTTTTTGTGACATTCGTAAAATCTTTTAAGAGGTATTTTTCAGTGTGACAGAACCTCACTCACCAGCCCCATACTTTGAGAAACCCTGATTTCTGTCATTTCGCTTGTGCTCAGATTATACCGCCAACTCCTCATATTCCATTCAGGGTTCCGTGAGAAGTCAAAGCAAACAAGTAAATAACTAATTTGAGGGTCTCGTACTAATTAATTTCACATAACAAGACCCGCACCCTAAACTTTTAATTCGGGATGCTTTGGCCGGTGCGAAATAATGAAGTGCAGAAACCCATGTAATACATTTATAAAGTTGCCGTTTTTTCTTTATGATTTATTATGTATATTTAGCTAGCACGAGATTGCTTGCAAGATTATGTGCATATATATTAATTTAACACATAAATAAAAAAATAGATATGTCTAAATAAAAAGAAAATTAAAAATTAATATCAACATGTATATGCGTAATGGTTACCATGCCGGACTGCCAATCAGAAGGTTTCGGGTTTGATTCCCGGCGCGGTCAACATCTTTGTGCTGAACTAAATTTGTTGGCTGTGGGTCTGGGTGCTAATCATATATATGTGCATGTATTATGTAGTATACCAGTTGTGTTAGCTAACTAACACAAACTAGAAATGATTCAGTATGGGGCTAACCAGCCGTGTGTGAAATGTGTGCTGATATTTATTTATTTTTATACTCAACGTTGAACATTGCTCTTTGACCCAAACAAAGCCCAAATTTCAAAGTACTAATAAAAGATATTTAAATTAAAATTTGTAGTGCTTGCTTCATTCGTAACATCTTTGGTAGTTGTACTTCTGCATCTAATTATTTTGCGCACGTGTCGCCTACGCCTCACGCGCAAAATTAATTTGTTCGCTGATCTTATAATTACTTGTATGTACCTAATAAATAAGCTTTATGGGGTCTAAAGCCTGGCCCGGGTAGCGCGACATTCTATTTATTTATTTATTTATTTATTTCATTTATCATAATTAGCACCGCATACACGAATTACACTAATGATATATATAAAAAAATACAAAACAATCAAATTAAAAATTAGGAAAATCAAAATTATACATTTTCAATCAATTAATTAAAACAAATTATATATAAAAAAAAATATTCATCACAATGTCAAATAAATAAATACGTGCTCAATTAGCCTGTTATTGTATTGTCTAGTATAAACGAGTTCACAGTACTTTATAAAAGCCCTTCATAAATTTTAAAATTAACTTGTACGTAATAAGAAAACAATGATAGAAAAAAAAGTGAAAAATAATTTAAGTACAATTTTTTCTGTAACTTTTAACAAAAAAATTAGAACGAGTACTAATAATTATTAGTTCATTTTGTTAACTACTACTTACAAATTTGTTCACATAAATGTAATAAAAATAGATTGTCGTTAGAAACTAGATACTAGATTAATTCTTGGTAACAGATTTTTCAACTAGTGTTTGCTAGCCAAGCAAGCACTAGAAAATGCCCTACTACCATGCAAAATATAAACTCTATAAAGATATAAATACAAATATAATGAGTTAGCAGCTCCACTTGAAGAACATAACAAATAGGCGTGTGTGTTCCAGATATTGGTCTCAAGCAATGATATTATCTAACTTAAGATAGCCCATAGCTTTACACATTTTTTTTTAACACACACGTCTGTTTAGCTCCATACTGAACCATTTCTAGTTCGTATTATGGTTGCTAACACAACTGATATACTACATATACATACATACAATCATATTACATATAAATACATATTTAAAGACCCACAGCCAACAAATTTAGTTAAGCACAAAGATGTTGACCGGGCCGGGAATCGAACCCGGAACCTTCTGCAGTCCGGCGTGGTAACCTTTACGCTAACGAGGTCGTCTTTTCGTAACATGCAAGTGATTCATCACTAACTCTATCCACGCATTGCGCTACGCGCTTATTTTATGTCTAAATAAATAAAATCTTCACCTGAATTTATTTCTACAGGCAAGCCTATTTTTTCAGTAATCCATAAATTACTTAATCCAGGAATTACGGAAGTTATGACAGACACGGGAAAATTAGAATACTTACACCTTGTTGAAACATTTACTCCGTCCTGCTCTACCGCAATCCATTTATATTGCTATTTTTATAAATATTGTATAGCTCTGTCCTTTTCAGGTTCCGTATCCAAAAGCTAAAAACGGGACCCTATTATGAAGCTTCCGCTGTCTGTCCATCTGTCTGTCTATCTGTCATCAGGTTGTATCTCACAAACCATGATAACTAGAGAACTGAAACTTATCAAAATTGTGTAGTTCCCGTGTCACTATAACAACAGATACTAAAAATATATTATATAACCATATTGGGGAGTTCCCATACAACAATGCACGAGTCCGACTCGCGCTTGGGCAATAATTGACGACCTCGTTGGCGTAAAGGTTACCATGCCGGTCTGCTAATCAGAAGGTTCCGGGGTCAATTCCCGGCCCGGTCAACATCTTTGTGCTTAACTAAATTTGTTGGCTGTGGGTCTGGGAGTTAAATACATATGTGTTTATATATAATATGTATGTATATGTAGTATATGAGTTGTGTTAGCAACCATAATACGAGCTAGAAATGGTTCAGTATGGGGCTAACCAGCCGTGTGTGTATGTGTCCTAGTATTTATTTATTTATTAATATTTTGTGTAGTTTCTTAACCCCAGAGGTGAACAGTGCTATTACGAGACATTGCTTACATCGACCATCAAGTGAAATATTTTATCAGTGGTCTCAGGACTTTCCTGAGCAAGTTTTAATCTTTTGTTTTGGGATGTAATTAAAATGGTTACATTGTGTAAGTGAAGTTTGTAAGAAGTCTCAGGTGGAAATTACATTGTAGTCTACTTTAAAGGCTTCGAAACTTGGAAATAAGGTAAAGAGAGTAAACCAATTTCCTGTTTTGGTGAAGTAATGACGCTAATTAAAAACAAAAACAATGTATCAAATACAGATAATTTATTGGTAGTGTGCTTTATTAAAATAGATAGATAGATAGACTATCTACTAGTAGAGTGTTTTGAGTCTTTGTCTTGTTTTGAGTCTTGTCTTGGTTATTTATTTGTGTACTAACTAACCAGCCATTGGCCATTGGTCAAAACTTAGTTACTTAGTTAGTACACAAATAAATAACCAAGACAAGACTCAAAACAAGACAAATATTCGTGATACTAAAGTGCGATCTGTTTGTATCGTAAAGTAATTTTATCATTAATTTTCGAATGTCGTAGTAAAAAAGCTGTTTTTTTATGTGTACAACACCCACCCTTAAATGATTTTGTGGAACTTATCAATAACCTGTGAAAGATAGATATTTAGGCAAAGTTTAGGTTTACTCGTGCGCAAAGCCAATATTTCCACGAACTATCGTCCAATAACAAAGCTTGATGACTTTAACGTTAACATAGAATGTTCTTGCTTTCACTTTTTTAGAGGAGCATTTGGCAAGGCATTGAAATCAAGCGAGTGATGTGTCATGATTTCAGTTGCCTATATCGCTAATTCAAGCCTATTTACAATAAAATAATATCTTAGCTAATATTTCATTGAAATAATTGTCCTACATAATGTTCAAATGTCGTGCAGCGCCATCTATTGATATTTGTTTGAGTTTGTTTAAATTATCGGTGACCGTGTCGGCATAAAAGCTGCGCACGATTGCCGCAAGCGATGCGCGCCATCTACCCTTTGTGATCGGTTGAGTCGAATGCCCGTCTATGATTGGCGGATTCACTCTCGACAATACAACGACGAGCAAGAGGGTGTTGCGGGGGAAGAGCACAAGGCAGACGCTGGAGAGACGGCTCACGAAGAAGACATACATTGACTGAAGTACTCGTACTACGCGATCATCACTGATGTTAGTTTAAGATCTAAAATATATTTTTTCGCAAAGTTGCAAACAATAACAGAATCTTCATTCTCGTAGTAAAGTATCTGAATTTTATTTTTAACCACCATTTGACATCTACTTTAAAAGAAACCTAGGGCTTAAACCTACGCCAACTAAACCCAAGTAAAACAAGTTTATTATTAATTTAATCCTAGGCACATTTATAAACGCTGAGGCTGCTTTTGTGTACAATCCAGCGGTTAAAGTGAACGCCCTCTTGGCTTTTTATCAGCTCTACTTGCACAAACCACAGGATCAAAGTATTTATAACTTGTGAAAGTTCTACTATGACTGCTTAAGTTAATTATATGGCTTAGTAAGGGCTTCAGAAGTTTGCGATAAGTGTTTTGTTATGTTCAGTCTTAGAATGACGACCTCGTTGGCGTAAAGGTTACCGTGCCGGACTGCTAATCAGACGGTTCCAGGTTCGATTCCCGGCCCGGTCAACATCTTTGTGCTTAACTAAATTTGTTGGCTGGTCTGGGTGTTAAATATGTATTTATATATAATATGTAGTATATCAGTTGTGTTAGCAACCATAATACGAGCAATGGTTCAGTATGGGACTAACCAGCCATGAGTGAATGTGTCCAAAATAAATAATAATAATATTAACGTATAATAAATAGTTGTCAGAGGTGTAGATATTCTTACATTTTGTGTTGCCAGATTATACAAAGTATTTCTTTAAGGTGTTATTATATTACAGAGTCTTCATACATGATATGTATGAATATGATGAGTTACACCTTGTTTTGTTTTCAGTATCTGTCAATTTTTATTGTCCTTAATTATTATTATTATTAATCTTCCAATTTACAACTTGGGCGAAAATTAAGTTATGTTACAAATATGGTATATTTTTTATCCGGTATGGACCATTTCAATTATCTAATTATCTAATTTTCAATGATCTAAATTTTATCTATCAATATGGAAGCAGAAATCTTGTGGAGCCACCAACGAAATAAAAAAATACTATATTTAAAAAAAGTAGTCTGCACAAAATTTATATTTATTAATATAATTTTATTAAAGAGAAGTTAAAATTTTCAGAACCCTCTAAGAAATTATGATTCTAGATTAAATTTCTATTTCTTCTGTAGAGTTTGGAGAAATCTTAGCAGCTTATTCTATAATTAACTTAAACCCTTTCTTTGTTTCAGGTCAAAATGATCATCAAATTAAAGTTGAGTCGACGGTCGCTGTCTTTTGAGACAATATTTAGGAGCCAAAAAGCTGGTACTAATTTTGAGGCAAGATTCTATAATAAAGTTACAGTGCAATGGTTCTCAAGGTTTAAAGGATTCTGTTTCTTACTTTAGGACAGACACTAATTCTCAAAACCTCAATCTTCTTCTTCTTCACCTTATCCCATTTAGGTGGGGTCGGCACAGCAAATCTTCTTCTTCCACTCTCCTCTATCAGACGTCATCTCCACACTCAATCCTTTCTCTCTCATGTCTTCATTCACACACTCCATCCATGTCTTTTTTCGGGCGGCCTCTTGCTCTTCTTCCTTGCACTACCATTTCCATGCATCTTCTAGTGACATGCTTCTCCTCTCTACGCATCACATGTCCATACCACGCTAACCTTCTACTCCTTATTTTCTTCCTCACTGGGGCTACTAATTCTCGAAACCTCAATGCAAAATAAAAAAATGATTGCCGATGTGGGCAAAAAATAAAATCAAATGTGAGAAATTAATATCAGTTACATATTTGAACTTTCCCTAGGTTGGCAGTCCGGTAACCATTGCGCCAACGGGGTCGTCAATATGTCAATCTAATCTTCTTCTTCTAATCTTTTAATGTATAAAATGTCCATGTCACAATGTTAGTTACCGTACTCCTCCGAAACGGTCTTAGCCGATTTTTACCAAATCTTATATGCAAATTCAGGCGGTCGGAGAATCAATCGGCTATTATCTATTTTCCTTACCCCTAAGTGATAAGGGTTGTTTATTAATCAAATATTTTTTTTAAATTATTGATGAATTTATTTGTTTTTTTGACGTGACAACGTCTTAAATTAGGTTGCGGCTGGGAGTCACTTATGAAAAAGTGTAACGCCCGGTAACGTTACGATGAGTCACCGAACGAGAGAGAGGCCCGCCGAATGCCTTGCGTCTCTCTCCCACTCAACTATGATCGGTCTGCCGCGCGCGCAGCACGCGGCAGACGTTGTCACGTAAAGTCTTCGCCTGTAAAACCGACTTTACAGGCAACCATTTTTTTTTAATACTGTGACATTAAAAAAATACAAACCCTGATTTTTTACTTTTTTATCACCAACCCCTATTTCTTTATGGCCATTTTAGTAATTTAATCATATTTCATTCCGTTCGATAACTGATCAATTATAGTGTTTTTAACTGTGCGTAAGGCAAAATAACGTTTGCCGTGTCAGCTAGTATTATTATATATGTCATATATCAATATTATAATGAATTGTCAATTTAATAACGACATCTCAAAAATATATTAATAATAATAATAATAATTCGTATATTTTACACACATATATGTACATATAACACAAATTACATAAAAAAAACTATAACTATTACAATTTTAGCATTTGAGCAACAAATTTATCATACTTAACTTTTATTGATTATAAAGTATAAGATAATTAGTTATTTGTGTAGGTCCCTAGGATACCCTGAGTTTGTGAGAGCTAGTTTCTCTTCTTAGGGGCGTGTTAAGGGGGGACATAATTTATAGATGTAGGTATATACCTATATGATGTATATATAATAAGCACAAGTAAGTCATACATCATAAATAAAACATAACTTATGTGCGTAGACGTACTAAAGCTATCCTTTAAAGGTTTTCGCCATCAGAAAGCTCCGATTTCACGGTACGAAGCCGAGTGACTGCACTAGTGTAGTTATTTTCAAGCATTTGTAACAAGTGCCTCCAGATTTTCAAGGGTTTCAAATCTAGCAAGCCAAGCTTGAATATGTTTGCGCTCCTAATTTTGAGCCGAAAATTCCGAAATTGTGGCTTTAAATATGATTTTCCCTCGTCAGACGAGTGGGTTTCTGAAATATTGAAGCCTGAACATGGCTACTTGAATTTTAATATATGGGCTTATTATGTTGATATGAAAAATACAGTCGATGCGTTTTAGTATGTTTTTTAGGGACCACGTATTTTTTATAATATTCGAAAAAAAACACGTTTACTGTATGGGGACCCCCCTTAATATTTACTTTTTCTTACTTTTAGTATTTGTTGTTAATATAGCGGCACGGGAATCACATATTTTGTGAAAGTTTCAGCTTTCTAGCTGTAACGATTTCTGAGATACAGCCTGGAGACAGACAGAGAGACAGGCTTAGTAATAGGGTCCCGTTTTTACCCTTTAGATACGGAACCTCAAAAAGTTACATTACTCACAAAGCATATTGTGGATTTTTTTTTATAAACTAAACTTTCTTATGTTATTTGTAGCATACGTATGAAAATACAAACCTTGCTTTATTTGTATAAACGTGTAGATAACGCATTATTTTAAATAGCAAATGACACTATGTTGCTTTAGTCAATTTATATATTTTTTACGTTTATAATATTAGTAGGTTTATAAATATTAAAAATACAAAGACTACATATTTAATTAAAACCAGGGTAGAACCGGGGAAGACAGCCAATTTGTGTGGAAAAGGGCGGGGATAATCAGTCCCGCCCTGTGGGAAATCTTGCCCTTTTCCCCCGTAATGAGGATCTCACAAGATCTTCACGTATAGTTTGACAAATTGACTTTTTTTTAAAGACTTTATAAATATGAGGAAACATTTCACACACGGCTGGTTAGCCCCATACCAAAACATTTCTAGTTTGAATTATTTTGCTAACACAACTGATATTCTACATATACATAAAGACTATATTGAGACACATTTAACATTAAGACAGAAAGCCAAAGTGCCAGAAAACAAGCCCGGGACCCTCTGGTTGGCAGTTCGGCATGGTAACCATTGCGCCAACGGAGTTGACATTATTATACTTATACTAGCTGACCCGGCAAACGTTGTTTTGCCTTACTTAGGGGTACAGCGCCATCTATTGATTACTTACTCAACCCAGTCGAAAGGTATCGACAAATAATAACAGACAATAACTAGCAATAAATTAAAATTGCGACTATAATTCGAGATTTAAACTATCCTATCTCTCAAGTTGGATTATTTTATAATTAATTTCTGTTATTAGTTAAATAAATGTAAGTTGCTAATAAATTATTTTATATTGTCATATTACTTTAGCATAAGTGTAAACTTACCGTAGAGTAAACTTGGGAGATACCATTGGCTTCCATAACACAGTTTCTAAAACTAATTTGGGTGCCTTTGGATTTCTATTACTTTTATGACTAACATGTAACATTTGTCAAATAAACGTTTTTTGATTTGATTTGATTGATTTTTCCTTCATGTTAATTATGGCCATGTTTCATACATAACAAGAAATGAAACAATCAGAAAGAAAACTGGTGCAAGAGGCGTAATAAAGGAAATTTTGAAATTGAAATGGAAATGAGCGGGCCTCCTGAGGCTAGACCCTGAAAGATGGGGCCCACACTATCACAAACTGGAGGCCTAGAGACAGTGCGCCAAGGAGAGGTCGGCCTCTACAAAGGTGGTCAACAGACATAGTGAAGGTAGCCGGGGCTCTCTGGTTGAGAACAGCCAAAAGCCGAGAAATGTGGAAACAATTGGAGGAGGGTTTTACCGCCACAGGCGGACCTTACACCGACTGTAATTTAAAACCCACCTAAAAACATTTTACTTACTTGTAAACTCTAACAAAACCATTAACTCTGTTTTATTTTAAAAATAAAATTTAACTCATCTTTTATGAGACATATTATGTATTATTAATGTATTAATATGAATTATCAACTTAGTTAATATGAATAATTATGTATCTATTATTATTTTATTCTAATTGTATCAGTCAAATTATTGGATTATTTTGAGAAGGACTAGCTGCCAAGGCACGGGCTAACGCCTATTTTGGCAACTAGAGCTTAATGTTAAAAATATGTATTTTTTGGTGCCAATATTTTTTTTTTTTAATTTTCGGTTAAGGTAATTAAAACCTTTTTTTTATTTTATTTTATTATTATAATTATAGCCAATAAAGTTACGTGTTTCTATTTTGTTATAGTGAAACTTCACTCACTGAGATATTAAGGCTGCGTTCTAACAGTACCGCTTTTCTAGGACACCAGAGCTTAAGAGCATTGATTGTTTTCTCAGTTTCCATTTATGGAAGCGACGCTGTAATTATAGCTAAGAGCTGGACTATTAACGGACGAGCTTACTTGGCAAGCAAGGCGACACACTTTCTAAAAAATAAGAGCACTCTATAAGAATTTGTGAAGGTTTGTTGGTAAGATAACATGGAAATAATAACGCCAATGTGCTTTACTGTTTAATGCAAATGATTTTCGCTATATGGCCTGACAAATATTATATACTAGCAGACCCGGCAAACGTTGTTTTGCCTCACTTAGGGGTATGAAAAACAGATAGTGTAGCTTATAAGACACGTTCGTAGATTTACCATAGCAGCGCCATCTATTGATTACTTACTCAACCCAGTCGAAAGGTACCGACATCTGTTAGAATCATTTGGAGTTAATAGATAATTGTGACTGTCAAATAATAACAGACAATAATTAGCAATAAATTAAAATTGCGACTATAATTTGAGATTTAAACTATCCTATCTCTCAAGTTGGATCGAATTGCACATGGTGTGCGAATTTTATTATAATCGGTTAAACATTGTGACACGAGTTATATATATATTAAGATGTGAGGCGATGATAGATTTTTTGAACCATGCCATAATACCATGGCCTCACGATGTTTTCCTTCATCGGAAGCTAAAGCTCATTTGCGGGGAGCGAACCTACAAACTACGGGACTTAGAGCGTTAGGCCACATAAGAGACTAAGCTGGCATAGCTTCAAAACATGCATAGCTTACATTCAAGAGATAGATCTGTAAGAGGATTCAGGAACCGGGCACCGTTCCAAACTCAAAATAAATAGCTCTTTATCGAACAAGGACTTTGCTAATTAATGTACCTTGACGATTAGATGGTGCTGATTGTACGTGGAGTTGTTTTTTTTTTTTTGCTTTTAAGGGCTCCATGTGCTGAGTCCGGTATGGTAATCATTACGCCAACGAGGTCGTCAACCAAAAAGTCAAAGGTAAGGTATGGGTATTTATACTAAGTACCGCCTTAAAGAACCTTCCGGAAGCTAACATGGCCTCCTCGTATATCCCTCTTTCTGAAACACAAAGAGAACATACTGATTATTATTCCGGCTGGGAGTATTTGCCTGGAAAACAAGAGTTCCGCATGTATGTATGTACTTACTTAGGTACTTTTATAGGTACAGATACGATTTCATTCTTTAAAAAGACAAGTTTATTGATTCTGCCCTCGCTTCGCTCGCACTAAGTTGCAAGACAAAAACTCATAATAACGATAGGAGATAAAAAAATTTTTCTAGATAGGTATTTCCTTATCACAAAGTACTAGCTCAATTAGAATGCAGCATACACTTAATTTTATAATAATTATAGCATAAATAGCTTGCGAAACTTATGTCACAAGGGTGACATTTTATTAAAACCCTGTATAAAATTACAATAAATAGTAATCATACCGGTTCATTCTAGGTAAGCGCACTTCACCATAGACTTCACACATATCACTTACCATCAGTTGAATTGTGGTCAAGCGCTGACCTATTTAGAGTAAAAAAAAATTAAAGAAAAATTGCTTGGTTAGGTTTAGTTTGCTACCATCCTCAAGTTGAAAAATCTGTTACCAAGCACCTAAAATTGTGTTTCGACAGCCTACTTGAGAGCCAGTTAATCTAGACTAGGCATGCTCTTGTGATTACACGACTTGCTGGTCAAAAGCCTGTAAAGAGTAAAAAAATATAACATTCACTACAGCATTTGAATAGTCTAATTACTGTGTTACGAGGGAGCTGTTGAAACGAAAATAATTGGCCAAGTGCGAGAATCGCACGTGAAGGGTTTCGTACCATTGTTTTTTTTTTTTTTACTCTGAATGGGTCAGCGCTTGACCACAATTCACCTGATGGTAAGTGATATTGTGGTCTACGGTTGAATGGGAGCCCCCCTTAAATACTCGTATCTATTTTTATTAGATTTTATTATTTGATTTGAAATATTATATACATTTATATATTATGTGAAATTTTTAAGTGTCAGCTACCGTTAATGGTATATAGCAAAAAACACGTTTATTTGTACCCCCCTTCTAATTTTTAATCTTTAGTATTTTTCGTCATAGCGATAAATACATATCTTGTGAAAGTTACAGCTTTCTAGCTATCACGGTTTCTGAGTTACAGCCTGGAGACAGACAGACAGACAGCAGAGTCTTAGGGGACAGGGTCCCGTATTTACCTTTTATGTATGGAACCCTAAAAACGAATTATAATTTTTTTTCTACCCTAAAATTGTTTTTCTCGTACAATATAAAAGACCCAGCGCCCTATTAAGGACAGATCACGTCGAGTGGAAACCGCGCCAGAATTAGGCCGACTTTTACCTTTCGCGTGCCACAAAATGGTACACTTTACTCAAGGCGTACAAGTAAAGAGAGTGGCAAAATAGATTCCCTGGAAACTAAAAAGTTTGCGCTACGACTCTCCAGGGTTCTGTCTACTTCTTTTTGAGCCCCAATGTAAAAAGTCGGGGGACTATACGTTTGACTAGTCTGTCTGTCTGTGGCTACCAAACTAATGAACTGATTTCGATTTTGTTTTTTTATTTGGAAGGTCTACTAGGAAGTGATATTAACTTTGTTTGATGGGAATCGATAAAAAATGGCCGTCAAATCAAAATGGCGTGCCCATAATTTTTTTTGCGAATTTTACAATTATGGGGGGGAGGTCCCTATACAATAAACATGTTTTTTCGTATTTTTTTTTTGCTATTTATCAATAACGGTAGCTGCTAGACACTTAAAATTTTCAAAAACTGTATGTGTATGTATATTAGCTATCAAAAAAAAATGAGTATTATTACATGATAGAGCTTTAAATTAGTCTACTTCTGTTTCGTATGAGCTAAATAGCTAAGCTCTGGTGTCGAAAGATTTGAAGCCGCCCGAAGGCCTCTTACTTGACCTAACGGCTCCTTGTACTAAGACTAACAGCCGGAACGCGCCTTGCTTAAAATGCCTTTTTTTTAAAACGACAGACTTTTACATGTTCACCCATTCAAATATCGTCCGCATCAACCGTCGCTTAGCTTCAATGATCGCGTCAGATCACCTTAGCTAGCCGAGCTACAGACGCTCTTTAATTAAAAGAATAAACAGTTTAATAAATTTCAAATCTAATATGACTGCAATTACAAAATGTTATGTTTTTTTTATTTATACTTGCGTTTTTTTTTACACATTTCACACACCGCTGGTTAACACCATACTAAACCATTTCTAGTGCGTGTTATGGTAGCTAACACAACTGATATATTCCATATACATAGGTACATACATATTTTATATAGATAAATATTTAACACCCAGACCCACAGCCAACAAATTTAGTTAAGCACAAAGATGTTGACCGGGCCGGGAATCGAACCCGGAACCTTCTGACTGGCAGTCCGGTATGGTAACCTTTACGCCAACAAGGTCGTCGTTTTAAACCTGTAACAGAATGCCCTGGTTTTCTTATTTTAAACCCCTTTTTTTCTTGTTTTAAAGCCTTGGGGAAAACCTGTAAGCCCTTGGAAGGGACTTTACCTATATTTTGTTTAAATTAATCGGCAAGCCGTGTGTTGCTAGAATTGTTGGGTCACGTTTTTCGTTAAACGGTTTACGAATACCCGTGTCTACTTTAACACACCGTTCTGTTAAGAAGCCTATGGGAGCAAACCCTTAAATATTTCAAATCCACTAAGATTACACATATTATGGGCCTAACCATTTATAACAAATTACCTGAAAATGTAACCGAGGCAACAAGTTTAGGTAGCTTTAAAGCTCGACTTAAACGCTGGCTTATCGAGGAAACTCTTTGATATAGATGACTTTGTAAAAATTACAATATAAGATATTAGAACTAGTTTTTTGACATTGTAGATTGATGACAGTCATACTCGTTTTTGACTCAAAAATGTACAGAAATATATTTATATTCTTTATGTTATAATATTTTATAAAATAAATTATGTATGAATTGACTTCTAAAATATTTTTTACCAATAAATTATGACTATGATTATTTAATTTTGCTTTTTAAATCGTCTATGTGATACGGCAACAAAATAATATAATTCTACTAGCTGATCTATAACCTATAAGCTGAAACTATAATTAATCAGTTTGAGCGGGATGAAAAATGATTAAATTACTAAAATGGCCATAAAAAGGGGGTTGGTAATACAAGCTTAATCTTAGGGTTGTATGTATTACTTATGTATTATTATGTATTCTGATATTTTTTTTGGTATTGCACTTGTATATGTCCTTGTGTTGTCCGAAATAAATTGTAATTGTAATATGTCATATTATAAAAAAAATAAAAATAAAAAAATGACGAAAAATTAAAGAAATATATTTAAGAGGGAAATACTCTTATCACTTTTAGTAAAAAAAAGTTATAGTAGCCGATTCTCAGACCTACTGAATACGCATATAAAATTTGGTAAAAATCAGTCAAATAACGGCTTGAGGAGGCGGAGGAGTAAGGTAACTAACATTGTGACATGAAAATTTTATATGTTAGAATTGTTTAAACCAAATCAAATGAAATCATTTATTACTTGCAAAATAGCTACAAAACCCTGCGTAGAATATCACTGCGATGTTTTCAGTTTTATTATCTTGGATTTGTTCGTTTCTACGCTATTATATTAAGATACCTTACGTGAACAGAGATTTAAAATTTAATTTATTATTAATTCATTTAGTTCCGAAAAAACTAATCTTGATTTAAGGGCTCTATGTGTTAATTTAAATTTTATATACAAATTAATAAACTATGCATACAGAACTTGTGAAACTTTCAGCTTTCTAGCTATCACAGTTTCTGAAATACAGCCCGGTGACAGACAGACAGACAAACAGACAGACAGACAGACATCGAAGGCTTAGTAATAGGATCCCGTTTTTATCTTTAAAGTACAGAACCCTTAAAAGTATCTTTTGAACCGTATTTACTCGTATATACACATCACCTCTTGACTTCGTCGCTCGTGCAAACAACCACTGGTGACGATTCAGCGACACCCACGACTAAACTAAATTTAAAGAAGCCCCGTCTCTTTTCGTCTTGTGTGGCCAGAAAGAGACGGCACGTTCTGAACCACAGACAAAACAACTAAAATCACGTCAAATATGGAATGTGCAGGCAGTTTTAGAGGTGATACAAGTGAATGCGTTCTAAAGTCGCCTATATTTTCTACATTTGACGTGATTTTAGTTGTTTTGACTATGGTGCAGAACGTGCCGTCTCTTTCTGGCCACCTAAGATAAAAAGAGACGGGGTTATCACCTTATCACCGATGTATTGCATTCACAAACTGACCATCTCTCTACCTTTGTTCCAGTTGAATACCAATTTGTGTCCAAGAACAATCTTGTTGCCTTCGAGATGCAGTGCCGCAGCCTTGGAATTGGGTAGCCTATTATGAAGGTTCTATGTCGTATTCGATATTTTTAAGATCATCTCTAGAAACACCAAAAAACTTAAATATTTTAACAAAGTTCGTACTTTTCATTAGCACACTCTTTTTTGGGTTAAAATTATATTTGCGATATAACCTGCAAATAAAATAACGTTACTATATTGAGGTGCCAAATTCTCTTTCATATGTATGTGTGTATATTATAATCATGTAGTATGTACTAACGTACAGGCCGATATTTTTTGGTAGGGTATAGGGTACTTTAGAAATAAAATACCAAAAAAAAATCCTTAGACCGTAAATATCATAATATATTTTTTGGTTATGGGATAATTAGTTTTTTTTACAAATACAATTTTCTTTCTTTCTTTCTAAATGGGAAAATTTGATACTAAATTAACCTAACATTAAATATTACAAGCTAAGATTTGATAGTCAAATCTGTTGCTATAGAAACGAGAGCATATATATCCATTGAGTAATAAAAAAACAAACTTAAGCAAACCCTTTAAATTTTTATTGAAACAAAAAACTGCTTTTCATTTAAGCTACTTTTGGATCCTATAAAACTGGTGATAAATAACGCACAGTGCCAGAATACACACACCCAGTTTGAGTAGTTTGAGTGAGACAAGGCTGTTGACTCAGTCCACTTGAGTAAATAGAGCTATGTATACATATAAACAGATTGAGTGCGATACTGTTTAACGTAGATATCATCATCATTAACAACCCTTACCATTTCTCATTCCACTGCTGGTTTTACTCTCTCTTTGCATGTCCCACCTACGTCAATTTTGTGCAGACTTTGTCAACGTAGATTAGAAACAAAAAAAAAACAAATATAATATATTCATAACGCCTGTAGTTACATGTCTAATACATTACGTTCTACCGCTTCACCCTGACTGCTCCACGCCTCTTTTATATTTGTCTCTTACTTGAAATTTTAATCATTTATTATATTTATGACATGGTCCCTTTACAGCTGAGAAATATTGTATTTATTGTAATCTTGTCTAGAATCATCTTATGACGATTCCAATCTGAAAGTATTGTGAGTGTAATCTTTGTGACTTATTGGAAAATATATTATGACATTAATTCATTCATACATACATTAATTCATTTTTTATTTTTTAACTTTGGTCTCGTTTGTTTTCCAGGTGTTTTGGGGTGTTTCTAGTTCCTAATTTCCGATTTCCTAGAAAATACCATATAAATAAGTATTTTGCAGGAAACATAGACACAGGTAGGAGAAAGACAGTCAAAGAGTAAAACTGGCCAGTTAATGAAAAGACTGCTTGTTCGTTTAGTTAATTTGTCCCTCGTAAAAACAACTTAGTTAAACAAATAACAAGCCTTGTTACAATGAACTTGTATATTGTTGTCGCCATGTTGACATTGTTAGCGAGTGTTGATGTGTTAAACCTTGTTAATTTAGGGAGGAGCCGTCGTGAAGCAGTCTCGCACATTACGGCGCTTCATTACATGCAATCATCAGTCGGCTGCCTTGCAACAGTAGGACCAAAATACATTGAATTTAAAGCGATATTTTTGAGTTCCATAAAAAAAGTAGCGTCTTACGCTTGGCAAAAGGAATTTTACGAAACAATTTCATATAAGAGCAATTAAAATAATTGAATTTATAAGCACTAAAGATTTTAAATAATATCATTAGCTACTAAGACAAGTAAGATTTGTTTTAATTCCTTCATTACTTTCAGAAGCACAACATTAATTATGATCCTTTTATTTAATAAAAAAAATACATACAGTCGAATATATATTCTCCTCCTTTTTTGAAGTCGGTTAAAAAACTTTAGCAAACTTTATTTAAACGTGTTTGGAAATCTAGCAATTCTTAACACTGAATTATTATTAAAGACAATAATAAAACGATTTATGTAGAATTTTATAATATGATTGTTCAAAATATTTTATTATGCTCCCATACCACGCGTTATATTTTTTACGGTTTCTAACTCGCGAAAACCTAATTTGGGGCAAGATATTTTAATTATCGATATTTTTTAAAAATTGTGTAGGTTTGTGAAATTTCCCGTGCACCCACTTTGATTGGTGGGTAGATAGGTGATGCCCCTTTAATATCATGTACGGTTAAAGATAATTTTAATAAAAGTTTAAATTAGTAATCTCGGTTAATAAGAATAGAATTAATCTACAGATTGCAAATCTTTATGAAGTTCTTAACATTCCTATATTATATATTCTTAAAAATGAATTTGTATGTGTTCTACACTGTTTGTGTTTTCTTTGTATGTGTTCTTCTCCTTATGTATGCAGGTATATTTTTTAAATTTCAAATTAAAAGTCGTTTTGTTTTATTATCTGCCAGATTAATGTGAGTCGTCGTAATATAAGGATACGGTGCTGTCTTTATATGAAAAGGAATAAAACAACTCTTATTTCGATATTGCTTATTACGGTCAAGCTGTACGAAACGCGGGTAAATGCTCCCCACGCGGCACTGTATAGAATTACTTCTTACAATTACTGCGATAACTCAGCGGAACCGTCTACCACATTCTTTAACACGGAGCACACAGCTTTACAGAGTACCCTGTACATACAGAGTTAACACATATTACAAAAAAAATATTGGCCAACAGTGAATAAAAAAAGAAAAAAAATTACAAGCCCGACTCAAGTGCGTCGGGCTTGTAAATTTTTGTGAAATGTAAAAAAAGGGTTCCGTCTCAAAATTACAATGAAAATGCATTTATTGTATGGTAAGCCCCTTAAATACTATATTTATTACAAAACGCAGCCCTGTAAGCGAAGGGCATGCCGCGCGGTTGTTGGATTTTCACAAAATAAATTCATATATTTTTATTATTATTTTTGACATGCCATTAACATATTATTTATGATTTTAGAAAAATAAATAGTATGAAAGGAGACATATGTTAATTTTATTTATAATAAATAATTTATTTGAGTAAAACTATTTTTTTAAAAAGTTGACATTTGACAATAATAGCAATGTTTAAATTTCTTTCTAACTTTCAGAAGCAAAACTTTTTTAAACATTAAAACGACAATAAAAAAATAAAACTCACGAGCGAACTCCATCTAATCATGTTTAAACGATTTTTAACATTGAATTAATTAAATTAAAACTAATAGTATTTTTAAATAACTTATCAGATCATCCAGAACAGTCACATTTTGCGAAACACCTTTTGGATACCGGTCACGAGCTACTAGACAACCACACATACAAAATCAAGCACATCTGTGAAAAAGGCTTTCGGTTATGTGTCTTAGAACAACTAGAGATACTCAAACATCAAAATCAAGTATTTACATTGCTGAATGATCAAACAAACCTAGTGACGTCACCGCTTTTGCGAGTCATTAGTCGACAAGCCGGTAGCACGAGAGCTGAGTCATAACGGTTTAACGGTCGTGTGGTGGGGGTAGATGCGCCCCTTTATAAGTAGGTGCGGTGAGCGCGGCGCCTCACTCTCGACTTGTCGTTCGAAGAGTCAGCGTCTCCTGATGATGCCTTGTGATTAGGCGAAACACGTGTAGAGTTAAGAACTTCCTAATTGTGATAGGTAACGTTAATCTTAATTAATCTTAGTTAATTGATCTTAGTTAATTAGTCTTAGTTAATTAAGCTTGGTTAATTGATCTTAGTTGATTTTTCCTTTACTTGTCTTAATTTGGATTTCGGATCACAGCGGAAGTACACTAAATATTTAATTTTGTCATCTATTTAATAGTATTTTTATCATTTATGCTGGATTTATAGAATTTTTTGCTCCCATATTTCCTTTATTTACATTCTAGGTATTCTAATGAGACTCAATTATTCTACAGGTACTCGTACATTTAGTCACGTTGAAAATTGTTTGTACCAGTTCATTATGTCAATGAATATAGATTCAGATATCAACTCTTATGTCCAATTCTCGAATGTTCTTTTTATATAGCCCCAATGTGTATTAAACCGTGTTTCCCAGCGAACTAGAATAAACGGAAGAGTGAGAGATTTGTATTTCCATTGTAGCTAAGAATTCTATCGGTTATCACACCTTTACAACACCAAAGAACTTAATTAAAACCGGTTTATTCATTTTTGAGATATGATGACACTCACAAACACACACACACACACACAGACACGTCAATCTTATAACACCCCATCGTTTTTACGTCGGGGCTTATAAGCAATGGCTCTGCATATTTTGCTGTATAGGTGAAAAAATGAAAATGAAAATGAAAAATATTTATTAACTAACTTATTACTAGATTACATATTTTCTTGTGACTACTTAACTAGGCAAGGCCTGAATCTAAGTAGTCCAATACAACCTGTTTGCATTTTAAAATAAACTTAACCTCTAACAAGACAGTAAAACAAATAAAACATAATACAAATAAAACAATCAATACGAAAATATAACAAACTAAGACTTATCTAATAATTTAAACTAAGACTTATCTAATAATTTTAAAAAGATTTTCTGTTGCTACGTAAGACAGTGTTATTAACCATGACTGAATTAAGACTTTGGCATCCAGCATTTTTTTATTTCTAAGGTTACAAGCTTTGATCACGTTACTGTATACGAAGGCATTAATGAAGTCACCAAATCGTTGAGCGAAACATGTGTTGACGGACGGTAAGGGTATTCTAAAAGTTCGACGGCTAGCCATCAAATCGTAGTCAGGTTTAGATATAACTTGTTTGTGAACCTTGAGAGCGATTCTAAGAATAAACAATTGACGGACACTGCAAACACCTGACTCTTCGTACAGGTAATTATAGCTTATATCTGTTAAGATAGATAGACACAAGTAGCAAACATTTGAAGGAGCAAAAGAACGAGACCGTCTCAAGTCCCGTCTTGCTTTGATCACGACTTTTCTTTATTAGACGCACGGCACGCGGTGGGAATTCAAAGTGGCACGTACGCACAACGCCCGATTTTAAAGCTATATTTTTATTTCTTAATTATGTGGCCTATTATACCTCTCCTTAAAAGAAAGCTACGAGTCCCAGCTGTGGGAACGAATAGTGATATATGTTCTGTGCAATCGGATATGCAGTGGTACATATAGTAGTCTATGCTCTATGCTTTGTGCAAAATGGGTTTGTGATAACAATTTGAAGTGATGATAGTTAAGTCGGGCGTTCGGCCGCCTTACGTCCCTTAGATCGCGGATTTGATCCCTGCCAATATACTCGAGCTTTCAGTGAAGGAAATCAGCATGAGGTAACCATTATCACAGCAATAGAGTATTTGTTGTGCTCGCATAGCTAGCAACAACTCTCAAGTTCCGGTTCCTTCTAGGTAAGCGCGCTTCACCGTAGATCTCAATGTCACTTGCCATCAGGTGAATTGTGGTCAAGTGGTGACCTATTTAGAGTAAAAAAGAGGTTGAAAATCTGTCGCCAAACATGTAACGGTGGACTCCTTGAGGCTCCTTGGGAGCCAGATATTCCAAACTTTATTTAATTATAATTCAAATTAGGTTTTTGGAAGAAAACGTTTGAACATCGCTTTATAGAGGGTAGAAAAGGATTTTCCATGCACTTAGACATTTTATTACAATACAAGGTTTAAACGGAGAACTTAAGGTTTAGACTGTTTGACTTTTAAGGTTTGAATAGTGATTTTAAGGTTTTTCATATTTGTATGAGCAAAGTGTTGCTTATGTTATGACAAATAGGCGTGATCTACAATTTAACGTATCATCCAACCCATGGTAGCACCCAGATAAAGATGCCGTTTTTAAAAAACTGTCTTTAGTATGGTCGCGTCCAAAGACTGTCCACATCGACCGTTGCTAAGGCCGAAGCTACAGGCGCTACATTTTAAGGTTTAGGCGGTGGGATTAAAAAAAATTGGCCAAGTGTGAGTTGGGCTCGCGCATGAAGGGTTCCGTACCATTGTTGTATGGGAGCCCCCCCTTAAATATTAATTTAACTTAAATTTTACAATTTAGTTTGATAGATAATATAAATTTATATATTTTGTGAAAACTTTAGCAAAGAATCATTTTTTTTATGTTTTCCATCTCCGTGCAAAAAAATTCTGAGTTGCTATTTTTGGCAACCATAAAACATTATATAACAGACCAAAAAAATAGCGGCTTTCCCCTAATTTCAGCAAAATCATCATTTTTATTACAAAGGAATAAATCTCTCAGAAATAAATTTTCCTCTGGGTGCAATAACTCACAATTTTGGTATTCTATGGCTTATCGCTAGAGGCATAAAGCTTATAATTGCTTAAAGAAACGAGTAAAATGAAAATGCAAGTCAACTGTGATGTTTTCTTGAATGTGCGAAAATATGGGTTACAAAATATAAGATGACGCCGACGAACTCGTTGGCGTAATGGTTACCATGCCGTACTGCCAATCAGAAGGTTCCGGGTTCGATTCCCGGCACGGCCAACATCTTTGTGCTGAATTAAATTTGTTGGCTGTCGGTCTGGGTGTTAAATATTTATGTATCTATATAAAATATGTATATATATATGTAGTATATCAATTGTGTTAGCAACCATAATAAGAACCAAAATATGGTTCAGTATGGAGTTAACCAACCGTGTGTGAAATGTGTCAGATAAATATATTTAATTTATTTTACGTTTAACGTTACTATGTGTATGGTGGAGAATGCCGAGCCAGTTATTCCAGCCTAGGCATTCTCCAGCTTAGGCTAGAATGTGGTTACGCGCTCTCCTGGTCAAGCTTTTTCTTCTTTGTATGAGCTAAGTGGCCAAGCTCTGGTGTCGAGAGTTTTCAGCCACCCGAAGACCTCTAACTTGGCCTAATGACTGCTTGTACTAAGACTAACAGCCGGGGCCTACAATTAACGAGTCAACCGACCCATGAGAGCGCCCAGATAAAAATGTCACTTAAAACTGGTCTTTTCCATGGTCACCCATCCAAATACCGTCTGCATCAATCGTTGCTTAGCTTCGATGATCGCATCAGATCACTTTAGCTAGCCGAGCTACAGGCGCTACGTGTATACAAATACCAATCATTCATTGATAGCACCAAAGTTACAAGTCAAATAATATGATATCAGGACAAAAGTATGTGATATGTATAAATGTCAATTTTCAATTGCCAATTTTAATGTCAATTTCAATTATAATTCAATAAATTTGAGAGGGGCTTTCATACAACAATGTTACGAAACCCTACATACGCGAGCCCAACTCACACTTGGCTCAAACTGAAAACATATTTACCAAAACGCCGCTTCCTTCCACTTAGCCCACCGCCCAACTAAGACACTTAAAGAACTGATGATTCAGGGTTGGCAGCGATAATGGCAGATAGTCCTAATCACACGCCGCCCGGGCCCCGGACTCGGCTAATTCCATCTCGCCAGATGTTACCCCTAATTACACTTCGCTGCTTAACAACTGCTTACCGACTGTGTTTAGGCTCATTAAAGTTAGGCGTAAAATAAAAATCCTACTATTTTTTTTTTTTTTTCACATTCACACACGGCTGGTTAGCCCCATACTGAACCATTTCTAGCTCGTATTATTAAGTTGTGAGTCTGTGTTACTCGTAATAAAATAATTTGAATTTGAATTATGGTTGCTAACACAACTGATATACTACATATACATACATACATATTATATAAATACATATTAAACACCCAGACCCACAGCCAACAAATTTAGTTAAGCACAAAGATGTTGACCGGGCCGGGAATCGAACCCGGAACCTTCTGATTAGCAGACCGGCATGGTAACCTTTACGCTAACGAGGTCGTCAAACTTTACTTCTATACCATATATTATTATAAAGAGGAGCGTAAAGGAGTAAGGATATTGAAGTTATTTCCGTAACCACGCGAACCACAATAGTTTTCAGAATATAGTCTAGAGCAACATATAGGATACTTTTTGTTCGGTTGAATATTATCACCAACCACATATTTTAGTAGGTCTTGTAAAAATTAGATCGCGGTAGCGCATGGTTTACTGTACAATGATGATTCTGTATTTAAATCATAGTTACAGAGTAAATGTATTAAAAATGTTTATAGTAAATATATAATGAAAAAGTTGTAAAGGTTGTAAAATAAAACGTTGCTATGCTCGAGATGCAGAGGTCTAATTTAATTTTTCGAGTTACAGAGTGAGAATATGTCTTGTATCAAAATGGCTTGGAAGGACTCGGTGATTATTTCGACTATCAAAGGGTCAAGATTTCAAGTAATGGCGGTTTAGGTGTTTGAAGGGAAGGGAACAAAAATTTTTTTCGACATTTGGAGGTTTTTGTCTTATCGAAGTTCGACTTAACGAGGTTCTACTGTACTTTTATATTGCTTTGGAAGTGGCTTTTGCGAAACAGGGTTCTCCTAGTGCCAAAGTCACAAGAAATTTTTATACCCTAAATTAATAAGTTACCATAACAACGGAGTTTCGTAAAACTATTTATGAATGTACATGTGTTTTTGGATAAATAAAATATCATTATTATTATTTTTATAATATTTAAATACAGAATCATTATAATTGCACTCAATGCGTTTTATTCTTGCTCAATGACTTTATTTTTCATTTGTTATATCATCACTCGTATCATGCCGTATAAATAATTAGTTTTCCCGCTTAAGCAATTGTTATATTCCTTCTCATTCAAACGGCTCAACAGATTTTGATGAAATTAGTGTAGAAATAGTGTTGAACGTGGATAAAGAAAATTTTTATTTAAATTCAACCAACCCCCTATGGTTCTAACCTCTAACGTACAAACAGATAGAAAGGAAGGACCGTAAAAGTCGCTGAAACATGATCTTTTGGCAAAATCTCTCATATATCATCCGAGAATAGACATAGCGTGAAAAGGATGGGCGGAACCCGAGGCTTATCTAACATGTGAGTTGAACCCTAAAATGTATTTGGCTTCGGGCATGACCTTACAGAAGTGATACAGGATAGGAATCAGTGAGGGATGTCTGACCGTAGATATATATTTTGACAGAGAATAGAAAAGTTGAAAAAATTCTTTGCATATTCATCTTTAATAAATAATTTGAGATATCACAGAGTTAACATTTAATAAAATAATTGGCCAGGTGCAAGTAGCTCGAGGATGAAGAGTTCCGTACCATTATCTTAAAAATGGCAAAACAGCGTATGTCATATAAGCTTTCCTTAGAAATAAATAAATAAATAATAGGACACAACACATTTTACACACGGCTGGTTAGCCCCATACTGAACCATTTCTAGTTTGTATTACGGTTGCTAAACTAATAACACATGTACTACATATACATACATAAATACTGTATATCAATACATATTTAACACCCAGACCAACAAATTTGGTTCATCACAAATATGTAGGCCGCGCCGGGAATCGAACCCGGGACCCACAGGTTGGCAGTCTGGAATGGTTACGACAACCATTACGCCAACGTAGTCTTCACATGAAAAAAAAACCAATATGTTTTCATTTTTCTATTTATTATTAATTAAGTATTTTTTTAAAAAAGATCCTCTCCTCCATCTTCAACCTTTTCCCACAAGGTGGGGTCGGCACAGCAAGTTTTCCTTTTCCATACGATTCTGTCACACATTCACTCCCTTTTCTTTCATAAATAAAGATCATCTTTTTATAAAAACCGAAAGACAATAAATCGTTTCCATTGATTTTCCATTCTATTTGTTTCCAGTATATCTTTTCATATCTATGGTTAACCGTACTCAGGGCAGCCATGAGCTTGTCAAATTTAGTTCACTTTACTGCCCGCATACCTCCGCTCTGAATCCTAAACTATTTATATTATAAACTTGTACAGGCAGTCGTTAAGCCAAGTCAGAGGCCTTCGGGCCGCTTGAAAACTCTCGACACCAGAGCTTGGCCACTTAGCTCATAAGAAGAAGAAGTTTACTTGACATTAGTTTACATTATATAAGTTTATATTACATTAGTTTACATTACAATAAAAAAAAAGTTCTCTATTTTTAGTTTTGTTTGCTCTTTCTTGTTTTCTGTAAAGTAAAACTACAATGTTTAAATTTATTGTGTTGTGAATCATGTAGGTATGTGTTGTCTATTCTAAAAAATGTGTTTCAGTGTGTACTCTAACGTGTAGCGGGGACAACTGCGGCTCGGTAAACAGGCTCCAAGGAGACCCAGCACGAGACGCAGTTTTTCCCACAACGTACAACAAAATTGATTTTTAAAAACGTAGCCCTAAGTCATCATGTACGTACACCTAAGTTTACCACAAATAAATTTATCTTTATCTTATTTTTATCTTTATTACGAGTAAACTAGTTTACATAACGGACTTTTAACGAAACAAAACATATAAACATCCCTATATACAGACAGACTGAGAAAGCAAAGAGCCAGTTAAAGCAAACACTTCGCTCGTTTTGCTCGCTATGCCAATAAAAAATACCGAGGTTTAAGCAAGTCAAAAACTAATGTCAGAACAAAAAGTTAAAGAAGTTAGTAAAATAAACAGAAAACAAAATAAACTCGTGATTCAATTACAAAATTTAAAACAACTTTTCAACTCTGTTTCTTTGAAACATCACGCAAAAAGATTTCTCAGAAATAATACGTTTTGATTTGCACTGAACTTTAAAAACTCCTGCCATAGACAGGAGCAAAAGAAAACTTTCATGGAATTTAAAAACAAAAAACATTTGGTATTTTCGTTCAGCAAACTTATAAAGTGTAAATAGCCATTAACAAGTGTGCAAAGCTTAGTTGAAGTGAAGTTTTAAATTACATTTTTGGCAACAGCAAACTTGAATTGGAATTAGGTACATATGGCTTAAAAAAATCGCCATGTACCTGTATATGTCAGGGTCGCGCGTTCTGTACCATTATCTAAAAAAACCGCTTAAAAATTGTTTGTTCTATGGCAGCCACGCTTTTACATTTATTTTATTTTTATTCGCTTTACGGTGAAGGAAAACATCGCGAGGAAACCGGCATGTTTGAGGACCACAATATCCGAAGACGTGTGCCATCCGCCAACCCGCACTTGGCCAGCGTGGTGGATTATGGCCTATATATATCTCTCTCTCTCTTAGGGAGAGAAGACTCCGAGTCCCAGCAGTGGGAACGTATAGTGGTCTGCTTATGCTATGCATACATTTTACTATTAGTAGAAGAGCCCATGAAGATCGTCCTTCACCGATCTGATAACCAGATGAGACGTATTTTTTATTAAATATTTTTTATAAACAAATGTGCCTAAAATTGCTTATTTTTAATCGCTATTTTTAATTAAATAAACTTTTATTGATTTTTTTTTCATCACCTTCATACTTTTGATAACCAAATGAAATTTATTTCACTGATAGTTTTTAATACACAGAATATGCCTCGGTATGCTTGCCTACTCATTTCAGTGTATAACTATCTGGCAAGCAGGTGTAAACAGGTAAGTCAAAATAGGTGACTCATTCGATTTTGATGCGCTTCATAGGAGTAACAACGATTCTGAACAGTTAGAATGTTATTTTTGTTTTTGATAATTGTAGCTAAATTATCATTTGAATATACACGAGCATGCGCAAAAAAAAGCCATGAGCACTTTTCGATATGCAAGCAATTTTAGGCATATTTGTTTATAAAAAATACTTAATAAAAAATACGTCTCATCTGGTTATCAGATCGGTGAAGGACGATCTTCACGGGCTCTTAGACTATTTAAGTATATCGATACATATTTAAAACCCAGACCGACAACCAACAAATTTAGTTCATCACAAAGCCTGGTCAACCCAGGTTTGCAGTCCGGCATTGTAACCATTACGCCAATGAGGTCGTCAATATAAATAATATACATTAGTATCAGCCCACTAACAATGCCTACCACTTAAGCTCTTAGAAAAACTATTGACATAATAAGTGAGCCAAAGTGCCACTTAAGTGGTTTTCTCTGTCAAAACCCATCTTACCATAACCTGCAATAGCCTCTTTATTTATTCTATTTGGTCATTATAAAGATGTCGCGGACAATAGACAACGCATTTTTTTTTTTACTTTATTTTTAGGTTTCCGTACCTAAAAGGTAAAAACGGACCCTATTACTAAGACTCCGCTGTCTGTCTGTCTGTCTCCAGGCTGTATCTCAGAAACTATAATAGCTAGAAAGTTGAAACTTCCACAAGATATGTATTTCTCGCGCCGCTATAACAGCAACTACTAAAAATAAAAAATATTAATATTAAAGAGAGGTCCCTATACAACAATGGTACGGAACCCTACATGCACGAGCCCACCTCACACTTGGCCAATTATTAATAACTCTTAGTATGGGTATCAAATAAAACTAAAAACTAGCTAAATGGGTTGGCGCGTCGACCCGAATCCTGGCCTCCGATACTAGGAAACACCACTGTTCTCGGTCCTGTGCCTTCTCCTGCCACTTCGTGACCTGAAGATGGCACATTATCAAATAAAAGGACTTGACTAATAGAAATCACACACTATGATACATTTCAAATCCAATAGTGCCATTCCACCATCGGATGAGCAGGGAAACACCAAGGCGGCATCGTTATACCGTGGAGGTTCCAAAGGCGCGTACTAAGTGGTTTGCCTCCACCTTCATAGTGCAAACCGCTAAGGTGTGGAATTCTTAGCCAAGCTCCCTGTTCCCTGAGAGCTACAATCTGACGGTTTTCAAAGCAAGACTGAACCGGTTCTTTCGGGGTAAGCGCGTTCCATCTTAGATCATATTATTGCTTGCCATCAAGTGCAAGCTTGCCTCCACCTTTCCTTTGGATTCCTTCCAAAACCTCTCGCTTTTTTTAAATAGTATTTTACTTAAATATTTACTATGGTAAAAACAAAAGAAACATACAAAGAATTTAAGAGCTACTGCCTTAACTGACAACTTTATCGCTGAAAACGATCTCTTCTTGAATAGAAAAGTACAAAGTTTAACAGAGCCTTAAAAAATAATTTATTAAAAAAGTAAAAAGTAACCAAGCTCCTGTAAATAAAAAAATAACCAACAAAAGCAAAAACTCTTTTCCGTGTAATTTTTCTTTTTTCCTTTAGAATTCGCAGAAAGGGAATGTAAAACAAAGTTTTTAGATACATTTTAAGCGTTTTAAAGGAAAATGAAGGGATACGGAATTTGTAAGAAAAATTAGCTTCCTTCTTCTTGCTTTGTTTGGATGCTGTTACTAAGGCTATTTTTGAACCAATCAGGTTTATGAATCAGGAAATGAAATAATTAAAAGGTAACACTGATTGGTATCAAAATTGCCTCAACCTTTATTGTGCGAACTGCCTAACTGTGGAACTCTTTGTATAAAGCCTTATTCCCCGAAAACTATTTATAATCTAGCTGTTTTCAAGCCAAATTAAGGAGAAGGCGAACGTCCTGTCGTATTATAGGGAGGTCAAAGATTTGGCCGAAGATAGAACTACCTGGAAAAAACTCCACGGACAAGAGCCCAGCTCTTAAATATTAAATGAATGAAGGTTTTCAAGGCACGATTGAACTGATGTCTTCTGGACAAGCGCGTACTGACTTAGATCGCAATGCAGTTTAACATCCGTTGAATTGTGATCAAACAAAAACACATCAAGTATAAAAAACTATAAATAATATATTATAACCTTAGGGTAGTTCTTGTGGCGTTACTGAACATTGAAGATTTTGGCTATATCTGCGACACTCTGGTCTTATAGAAACTCTATAAAACATTATTAGGTGGAGTACGCTTAGTCTGAAATAACTAGCTCTCAAAGAGGCTGCCACGACACACTATGAGATGCTTTGCATGTGTTTTGCATTAGCTATAAATGGTTTCTTGTTTTTTTTTATTTGATTTGTGCATTGCGGAGCGGGAGTTTTGATGCTCTGACGTCAAAGATCGCAAGAACACTACAGCGGGGCACAGTGCTCCCACAACGCACCACAACAACACACAGGAAAGGTGATTTATGAAAATACTGAACGAGCAGGGAGATTGCTAGGAGACACCGATATACAGTGGAAATGCCGAAAATGCGTACTAAGCGATTTGCTTCCACGTTTATTGTACGGACGGCCAAACTGTGGAACTCCTTGCCGGAATCCCTGTTCCCACTCAACTACAACCTGACTGTCTTCAAGGCGAGAGTGAACCTTTTTCTTCTAGGCAAGCGCGCTTCATCTACAATATCACTTAACATCAGGTGAGTTGTGGCCAAGCGCAAGCCTATTAAGTGTAAAAAAAAAAAATTTGGAATGCGCGCTGTAAATGGTTAAAGAAATGAAATAAAAATATTCTATTCTATTAATGAAGCTAGTTGACACACGCTTGCATACAAACGCAAGCTTATATCCGAGAGCAAACACAGACATAGCACGGGGTCAGGGGTCAACCAGGCAGCCGCAGCATTAATACCAGTCGCAGAAGGATTAGGGTGACAAATCTGGTATATCAGTGCAGATTACTGCCGGCCAGACCCCTTCTAATGACTGCAAGTACTAGGAGCTCAGAAGTTATGAGAGATTAACTACTTTTAATGTATGTAGTGCCTGTAGCTTTATTAAATGAGTTGATCTGACGCGATTAACATGCTAAGCAAGTGTAGATGCGGACTTCTTTGGATGGGTGTCCATACACAAGACTTTAAAATCAAATCAAATCATCAATTATTTCAGACTAGGTCCATACAGAAAATAACAAAAACATATAAAATTTTGATCATCCGATACAAATATGAAATGTCATAAAATAAAATAATAGTATTAATAATTATAGCAAATATTGATGATAATTAAATTGCTTAATAAATGAAAAATTAAGTCTCATTCTTTTAAAGTGCCAATTTATTCGGGTGCTACTGCAGGTCGTATAACACTTTAAATTGTAGGTAGGTGCCTGCTGTTAAGTCTTGATACAAGCAGTCGTTTGGGCTCCCATACAAAAACTTTAAATATTTTTATGATAATGGTATACCGAAACCTACATGCGTGAGACTGATTCGCGTTTGGCCAATTATTTCTTTCAGATCATACTTTGAAGAAAAGAAACAAACACAATTGGGGTTAACCCCAAAGCCACAAAATTATCCCTACACGATCTCCAATAAGGTCACGCGATATCCTCGCTATAAAATTTATTTCTCTGAATCTGTCATCAAAAAGATGCAGGGCCGAGCCGTATAACGATAGTAAAAAGATTTTACGGTCTATTAATAAACTGCACTGATAAAGTTGGAAACATGATTTGTTGCAAGTTTTGACGAAAACTTTAGTTCTGCCCTGTAAGTAGGCTATTTTCAAACAGGATCTAAAATTTAGTCTGGCAGAAAAAAAAAATATTTAGTCTACTTTCATTTTTCATTTTATCTTCTACCTTCCATCCTATATATATGTCATCCTAATGTCAAACAGCATGGATTTTGACATTGACGTATTAACTGACATTTGTGATCTTTTCGTCTAAGCTTAAGAAAGCTAAGCGTTTTGCATCCACCTTTGTTGTCCGAACCGCCAAACTTTGGAATGCCGAATTCCCTGTTCCCAATGAATAAAATCTAGCGATTTTCAAGGCGAGAGTGAACCGGTTCCTTCTAGGTAAGCGCGCTTCATCGTAGAATTCAATGCCACTTACCTTACCTTACCTTACCTTACCTTACCTTAAATTTAAAAAAAAGAATATTTGTTCCGTCTTGAATCTTGTTTGACAAACAAGGGCATTAACCTCAAAAGGTATATTCACCTTAGTACATTTTAGTTTGCGTAAGCCTTAGGCTTTGAGTTTGGTCAAAAATCTTAGTGAACTTCGCCGCTTGCAACTATCTTGGAAGTCTCAGTACTACATAAATTCCTTCTAAGCAAGTAACTTTAGGAATCCGCTCCGAAATTTAGGGCCCGTTATGGTGATAATGCACAAGGAATGAGTAAACAAGTATAATATTAAATATGTGTCTATGAACAATTTAGAAAACCCTCGAAAAACGTTTTAAAAAGTTCAACCACATATTTTTTTGTGAAGGTTATTTTGGCATGGCCATGTCATGCGAAGAGAGGAGAAGCATGTGACTAGGAGAAGTATGAATATGATTGTACAAGGTAGTGAAAGTAGAGAACGATCTAAGAAGATGTGGATAATTTGCGTGAAAGAGGATATGAAAGAGAAAGGAGTGAATGTAGATATGACGGCTGACAGAAGAGTGTGGAAGCAAAAAAACGGGCTGTGCCGACCCCACATAGTGGGAAAAGGTGAAGGCATAGATGACACATTTTACACACAGCTGGTTAACCCTATAGGATGATCTGCTAATAGGGCGATGCCCTTTCGATACGAACCCAACTAAACCATTTCTAGTTTGTATTATGGTTGCTAACACAACTACTACATATACATACATAAATATACTTAACATCGATAAATATTGAACAACCAGACTGACAGCCAACAAATTTAGTTTTTTTAAACTATCTTATGTGATCTCACGCTATCATCGAGGCTAGTACGAGTATGTATCTATATAAAAATATGTATGCAAGTATATGTAGTATATCAGTTTGCTAGCAACAATAACACAAACTAGAAATGTTTCAGTATGGGGTTAATCAGCCGTGTTAGAAATCCTTCCTAATATTTATAAAAAAAAGCCACAGTCAAAGCAGACAAACTTTAGATGTTAGACCATGCACAAGTCTTTCCAAAGGTGTAATTTTCATTTGGACGCTTTCGTGGTTGGGATGATACTTTAAATTGTAGGTCCAGGCTGTTATTTAGTACAAGCTTAGTACATGCAGTCAGTCAAAGGCCTACGGGCGGCTTGAAAACTCTCGACAACAGAACTTGGTCAATTACCTCAGATAAAGAAGAAGAAGGGAAGAAGATGAATTATTCTGAAATATGAATGAATTAATTGAGTCAGTGATGATGATAATGATGATTGTATTCCAGTGCATGTGTACCCTAGCGACTGCGGTACTCGGTGGCTATCGATCTTGTCGGCTTAAAAACCTATTTCTTTCCACCAATTCCTTTCGTTTTATTGCGTCCGGATCTAATTAGCAGACTTTGTGTGGTGCTAATTCATTTTTATTGTGGAGCGGCGGCCATTTTGTTTCTCTTTTATACTTAACCCTAAGGTATTTTGTTGAGTATACTAAACATAAATTTCAAAAAATTCTGACCTCTAAATATGAATGTATGGAACCTTAGGCCTATACCTAAGCTAAAACAAAACCACTATTAAAATATAACTGAAAGATAGAACAAATATTCAAGGGGGCTCCCATTTAACAAGTATTTTTTCCATATTTTTAGATGATAGCACGGAACAAGGGTTCCTTGCGCGAATCCAATTCGCACTTGGCTATTTTGGTATTATATTAATAAAATTCAATAAGAAATACTAAAAAAGGATTAAAAAAAAGGTAGACACACTCCTTTCACTGCTGTAGAATAACCAACTTCACCCATTTTACGCTTTTCATTATTTTATCCCCGAAACAGAAGGGCTATAAAGAGTTAACACGGTCTTTGTAAAGTATAATGGGTCCTACAAAAGAACTTCAGATGTTTTAACAAAGTGGGGAAGGGGAAAAAGATTATAATTATATCTCAACATTTTATTCTGTCTGTTTCAGATTGTTTCTTATTCAAAAAACAATTTTGTCGTTTTGTTGTTTGTTACAAAACAGGTTTGTTTACAATTTTAAAATATTAAGAAGAGGGGCATACAATAAACGTGTTTATACAAAAATTCTAAAATTAAATTAAGAATAATAAAACTAAAAAAAAAGAATTTTGAGAATCGATCCACAAATGGCTGAGAAATCGGTGAACATACATACAGTCGAATATATAACCTCCTCCTTTTTTGAAGTCGGTTAAAAAAACAATAGGGTAATCATTTACGCAAGATTTTATGGTTAACCCTATATATTATACTGAACCATTTTTAGTTTGTATTATGATTACTAACACAACTGATATACTACATATACATACATAATTTATATAGAAATAACACTGATGTATAATTTATTTCAAGAACAAAAAATACAATATAAATTACTCTTACATATGACGTCAATATAAAGATATATATTTTATTTACATTTATATTTGATAGTTTTTTTTAAATACAGTGTAAACTCGATATATCGTCACTGAAGAGACTAAAGGCGTTATAGAGAATGGTCGTTAAATAGAGTGAATGTATCATTGTATGTAATGCAAGCTAAACCAACTAAAGCCAATCGATTTCGACGCTTTAGAGAGTTTTTCGTTAAATCGAGTGACGTTACATGGAGTTTACACTGTAAGCTATTTTGATTCCATAGCTAATACCAAATCATTACTATGTTTATGTCGCGTAAACATTTATTTCCATGACAAAAGGTATAAACAGCAGAGTAATTTTCTGAGTAATACGAATAGACAGTAACCATCCCTTTGACTGTTCACGTGTAAAATACTGTTAAAGAAACAAGTATTTTGTGAGCCCTAAGATAATAGAGAAAATAAGAAGAACTATACTTTAGTCAGTGAACTGGAATAAAAAAAAAAGTAACTTGGCCGATAAAATGGTTCCACCGTCTACGCGTGAAATACCGCAGTGGGCGGGGCTTAACAGCTACCCGCGCGGCCGCGTGGCGTCACATGGGGGGGTGGCGACCAATCGCGTGCGAGCTTTGTGTGTCAAGATGAAAGTTCGCCTTCCATAGCTAATCTTCAGACAAACAGACCATCTGACGCAACAGAGGTGGAACTGGTATGCCAGTGACCCAGGGCTGTGCTCCGTTATTTCATGGAGCTTGGTTGGCTTGGGTAGGCTGATAAGGGGGGAATGTACAATACGCCCCTAGCGGAATGTCAGTGCAGGTCTCATCACCCTCACTTCAAATTAGAATTAGAATTAGAAGCTTTGTGTGGGATAGCAGTATAATTGTGTGCGTAGATAGATCAAAATTCTAAGCGGCAATTGTATGGAGTTACTCTTCCGTTTATTTTAGTTCGCTGACCTTAGTGGAATGGAAAGACCTTAAAAAGCTTCTCAAGAAAACATTTGTTTGGAAATTTACAGGTTCTTTGTGAGGTTAAAAAAAACGAGTGTAGCTCAGTCAGCTTAGTGGTAATAACGTCTTTACATCAGATGGCCCCTGGTTCGATCCCGGCCCTACACCAATGACTTGTTTTTCAATTTAGGTGTGGATTTGCACTCGCTTTACGATGAAGTAAAAAAAAAAGAAACATCGTGAGGAAACCGGCATGTTTGAGGACCGCAATATCCAATGACGTGAGTCATCCGCCAACCCGCACTTGGCCAGCGTGGTGGAGAGGTCTAAAACACTATCCGCGTGAGGGAAGGCCCCGAGTTCCAGCAGCCGGAACTTATATGGGCTGCTTATGCTTGTGAGGAGCTTTTTTAGAAGAAGAAGTAAAATGTGCATTTAAATGACTGGAATTTTATTTCAATAGTGGATCCAAATTGAAATAAATTTAAGTCCCAACCTTTTTCAAATCATATTCATCCCCGACTCAAGGATTTGATTTCATTTTTATTAGACATATGATATGTCTACCAAAATTCACATATCCAATATACTTATTTCAATATTCCTTTGAATCTTGAATTCATTAACTCTTGTCAGTATCACGTAGCATCAGACTGAGAAACATGTCTCTATCGATATATAATAATCCGAGATACGTTATATGTGACAATGATTTTATAAATGTTATAAATTATAATAATTGGCCAATTGCGGGTCCGCTCGCGCATGTAGGGTTCCGTACCATTGTTGTTTGAGAGCCCCCCTTCAATATTAATTTTGTAATTTATTTTTTGACTGAATTCATAATTCAATATTATGTTAATGTCTTAGAAGGTCTACCAAATGTCATTATAAAGATCGGGTAAAAAAAAGCGTAAAAATTACGTTTGTTGTATGAGAACCCCCTTAATATTTCCATTTTTAGTTTTTTTTGTTATAGCGGCACAGAAATCACATATCTTGTGAAAGTTTCAGCTTTCTAGCTATCTCGTATTCTGAGATACAGCCTGGTGACAGATAGACAGACAGCGGAGGCTTAGTAATAGGGTTCCGTTTATTCTCATTAGGTACGGATCCCTAAGAATGAAAGCCTGATATTATGTAAAGTGTATTTAGGCATCTAGGAAATCAAATTTATGAAGCCCTTTTGTTTGCTACCCATATAAAAATAGCTATAATTAAATATCTAATCCACCATTTTATAAGAAGTGCCGTCTTGGAATGATTTTCAGAACACACCTTACAAACGAAAAAAACTAAATAAATAAAATAATAAACAAATATAAGAACACATTTCACACACGGCTGGTTAACCCCATACTGAACCATTTCTAGTTCGTACATACATATTTTATATATGTAGATACATATTTCCAGGTAGTTCTGTCTTCGGCCAATCCTTGACCCTACACGACATGACTTTCGCCTTCTCCTTAATTTGGTCTAAATATGATCTTCTAGGTCTTCCTCTTCCTCTCCTGGCTTCTATCTTTCCTTTTAAAACTACACAGATAAGGGCCCAGCTCTTAAATATTGAATAAATGAGATACATATTTAACACCCAGACCCACAGCAAACAAATTTAGTCAAGCACAAAGATGTTGGTCGTGCCGGGAATCGAACCCGGAACCTTCTGATCGGCAGTCCGGCATGGTAACCTTTACGCCAACGAGGTCGTCTTGTCGAAATATAATATAATAATAAATAAAATCGGTTCATCCGTTTGCGAGCTAAGATGCTACAGACAGATATACACAGTCAAACTTATAACATCTCGTCGCACAGTGGGGTATTTTAACAATCTACGGGGCCAAAAACATTCGTTTAGGTTTTTGAGTCGCTAATGAAGGAAATAAAACAAGCGTAATATGAAAAGTAATAAATCATGTTTTTTATTACATTTTTTTATTTTTTTTTTAATTTTGGTCACGAGTTGGTCTTGAGTGAAAGGGGGAGGCCTTGCAAAAAACAGCTTCTCTTCTAAATTAGGTAAATTTTCATTCTTCATCTTATTGAAGAGCTATTTACGAGGCATTATTATCACTCCAGAGGAAACCCCAGAACCTAAAACAAAATTTATATTAACTCAAATTAATATTTCACTCATTTTGTCTTTAAAAGATCAAAGGACTTTGCTTAGTGCATCCGCGCTATTCCGCGGCTAATTTATATAAGTAGCATTCGTAAGTTAGTATAGTTAGTATAGTATAGTTAGTATAGTTAGTTAGTTAGTATAGTATTCGTTCTGTGGGGGAGGTAACATATTATTCTTTGGACTGTCCCCTACCCCAGGTAATTGAATTTAGTTGCGTTTCTTTAACTTTGTGATTTTGACTTTTGGCCGCGTAGATTGTTAAAATACCCCACTGTGCGTCGTTTATAGATCGTGTTTTACAATTTGTAAACAAAATCCATCATACATCCCCCGGGAGTTCATCTAAGGATGTTAACATCAATCTTTGCAACCTTACTCGCTTTGAAGCTCTTTCGTATTAGTTTACATACATTTAATAAAGCTTTGGAATATTATCATATCCTACTAATATTATAAATGTGATAGTTTGTGTTTATGTGTGATGATATGTTTGTTTGTTTCTCTTTCACATTTACACAGTAAAACCATTTTCTCTCTCTCTCTCTCTCTCTCTCTCTCTAGTTGAATAAAATTTAATACAGAAATAGTTTAAACTCCGGATTACAATTAAACAACGGCTATTTTTTATCCCGGTTTAAAGCGAGTAGCACCACGCATCGCAGCTTGTATTATTATACATGTAAGTATGCTTTAATTCTGTGTGTATGTGTGTCCGTAACGAAAAAATCGATATCTATACTTTATACTTATATACTTATACCTACTCGTACTTATAATATTACTAGCTGACCCGGCAAACGTTGTTTTGCCTCACTTAGGGATGTATATATAGTATGAAAAATAGATAGTGTAGCTTATATGACACGTTCGTTGATTTACCATAGCAACGCCATCTATTGAGTACTTACTCAACTCAGTCGAAAGGTATCGACATCTGTTAGAATCATTTGGAGTTAACAGATAATTGTGACTGTCAAATAATAACAGACAATAATTAGCAATAAATTAAAATTGCGACTATAATTTGAGATTTAAACTATCCTATCTCTCGGATCGAACTGCACATGGTGTGCGAATTTTATTATAATCGGTTAAGTGGTTTAGGAGTCTATTGAGGACAAACATTGTGACACGAGATTTATATATGTACATATATTAAGATAAGATTATTAATATCATATGTATGTTTTTTATTATTCTTTATTGTACACTACGTCCTTCTTTAGTCGTTTATAAATTCCTTTCCATCCAAAGGTTGCCTGGAAGAGATCGCTTTAAGCGATAAAGCCGCCAATTGTGGCACACTAATTTTAAGTTAATTGTCTTTTACTGTGCCTTTTTTATTTATGTGTCCAATAAAGAATTATAAAATTTCCATTACACAATGTTAGTTACCGTACTCCTCCGAAACGGCTTGACCGATTTTTATCAAATTACATATGCGTATTCAGTAGGTCTGAGAATCAGCTACTAAATATTTTTAAGACAAAACAACGTTTGCCGGGTCAGCTAGTATTTTATATAGATACATATTTAACACCCAGACCAACAGCCAACAAATTTAGTTAAGCACAACGATGTTGACCGGGCCGGGAATCGAACCCGGAACCTTCTGATTAGCAGTCCGACATGGTAACTTTTACGCCAACGAGGTCGTCAATAACATTATAAGCGTACTCCATGTATAAACGGTTGTAGCTAGTACAGCTGAATATAATAGTTAAAATAACCCAAGCTTTCATGCGTAACCATGGATAATGTTATCGAACCTCCAAATAATATCGCAAAGCATTATTATTTTATCAAATCTGTGGTTTTCTTCAAAAGGCTTGCGTCTCTAGGGCGGGGATTTATCTCGGAAAGCTCGGGGTAAGTTTTAATGGAGTTGTATGTGTTGTTTTTTGTGTAAGGCTGTTTTTACACAGTATGGTAAAAGTTGTTTTTTTTTGCGCAATGACATTAATCCACTCTTTTATAACTTACTATAAAATAGTGATCTTGCAAACGTTGTTTTGTCATATTAAAAGAAATATTGAAAAAAAAAAACTAGGGATTTTATCACTTTCAAAGTCAAACAATTTATTGCAATATTATGTCACTTTGTTTTTAATTAATAATAATATAATTTATGCCAAAGAATCCTTTCATTTTTAAACACTTTGCAGTTACATAATTACCCATAAGGCTTTTATCGTTTGGTTATATACATTTTCATATGTTATGTAGATGAGAAAAGGTTTAAATTTAATATTGTGATATTTTTCTTGAAAAAGAGTTCAGTTTTTTAAGCTACATTCTTAAGCTTAGACACATACTACATTTCAAAAATTTTATCTGTTCAATAATTTGAGCGCCATGTGGTTACAAATTTACTTACAAAAATACTTTCGCATTAATATACTAGTAGTTTTAAGACGGTTTTAAAAGAAACGAAAAACATTGTGGCTAATTTGATTAAATAATTGTTATGAAAACGCCTTAATGCACATACGAGTCATATGTACATTTAGTATGTATGCAAACTCCAGCAATACATCATTTTTTTCTTTTGAAACATTTTTAAACTCGTAAAAGTTGAGGTGATTAATCTTATTTACGAGAAATGTGGTCTTTTGGAGTTTAAAAAGCCACAGCGAACCTTTTTGTCGCAAATGTACGAGTATGTTTGCAGGAAAAATAAGATGATAATTAAAACATATGAATGTAATGTTACGTAATTATAAGAATTGTTTTTTTTTCTATATAACTTATACGCTTGCGCTTGACTATAACTCTCTCTTCTTCTACACCGTAGACTGCAGCGCAGCTTAACATCAGTCTAGCTGTAAAACCTATCAGATATAAAAAAATATATATACAGACTAGATTTTTGCTGTCTTATTCTATTATGTATTGATTGATATTGTTTGTACGGCTGTAAGCCACTGAGAATATATATATTTTTGGGCAAAGTAATAGCCAGCAATTTGCACATGACAAAATTAATTGCCTTAGTGTCATAATTAGCTTTTTTGTTAAGCAACAGATTATGCTCAACAGTCACGTCCAAGTATAAAATGCAAAGCACATTTCGTCGGTAAAAATATAAAAAATAAAGACAGTTGCACAAACTTCTCCCTACCTATGCATAGCAAATATTTTCTCGGAAACTTCTGCTTACCTTTCTTAGAACTCTTCGGAATATTTTATTGATTGAAAACCCGAAGTCGACGGAAAATTTGGTGGCTGTTATAATTTTATGCTCCAATGAGTTCATGTTTATTTTGTTTGTATTATTATTTGGATATATTTTGTCCTGTCCTATTTTTTACACGCTTTCTATTAGCTTCACCTGTATGTTTGTTTGTAACCGACTTTTTTGGGCGCGATTTTGACCCACTTTAAACGGCCAGATTTCGTTCAAACTTTGTAAATTTATTGAGGACCGATGACAATACACTTGAGGACTGATAAAATTACGGTTTTCTATAAAAAACGTGTTTTTTAGTTTTTTTTTTTAACTATTATTATTATTTGTTAAGGACAAATTGGTTGGTTTGGTTTATTTTTAAAAAGATTATATTGTATAACTTATAAAATATACTTATTATGATAATGTAGGACAGTGTTCCAGCGAGCCCTGCACTAAGAGTGATCTTGAATCGCAGATTCGTAGATCGCGGATTATTACTACCTATACATTTTTAAATTAATTAATTTTATTGTAAATTCAGGATTGTAACTATATCGTATTATATTTTAATCTTATCTTTAAGCGTGAGAATGTTAGAAATATAAAATATAATTTATAATTATATATATTTTTTTATTTTCTGTCCATTCTATCCGTCATTAAGATCACATTAATTTATTTAAAATTGAATTCGGAATAAAATTAAATAATTTACTTAAGGTTTTTTGAGAGGATTATCTAAGGAGAGACTATTACCTTCCTAACGCTTATGACTTCTTAAGGCGATGTTGTTTTAAATCTGCACCATTCATATTGGAGCGAAGCGCTTAAAGCGTGGCAGTAGGTATTTCATGAATTTAAATTTACATAAATTCAAGAATTAACACTATGAAATTACACACCAACAAAAACAGTAACATCCTCATAATTTTAATATGGAAAAAACTCTTAAGTAAATTTTACGTAATTGTGTTTTGAAACTCTGACAATTTCTAAACACTGAATGAAAGATAAAAAAAGCTGAAAAACTCGTGACCCAAACAAACATTTACGCATTTATTTATTGTTTTTTTTTTTATAAATGTTACGTCCGTTTATATATAATTTCTGTTTTTGAGACTTTTTAGGTAATTTTATACTGACGATAAATCATATAAAACTGTTAATTACATACCATATACTATATATAACTTACAGATTGTGTATTTTTTCTTATTATCTGAAATTCAACTGGTTAGTACTTAAACTGCCTGAAATCCTCTGTAAAACTCACGAATTTGATAACAGTCATATCTCCTTATTATTTCGGGACCCTAAAACCGGTTGAAATAATTATTTCCCCGGATTATCCGTCCATCACGGTGGATTGCTCTTATCCGGGATCCCAAGCATTTGCACCGTCTTATAGGTACGCGGGATAAAATTGTTCTATTAATTACTTTTGAAGTGTTAAACTTAAGTAAACAACAAAATTATTGTAATTTTTGTCTCGTGATTCTTCTTTTCCTTATCAATCTCTATCTATCTATCTAGGAATGCATTTCTTCCACTCTCCTTTATCAGCCGTCTTTTTTTTATAATGGACAGGCAAGCGCTTGATCGAAACTCACCTGATGTTAAGTGATGTTGCAATCTAGGGTGGAGCGCGCTTGCCTAGAAGAAACCGATTCACTCTCGCCTTGAAGACAGTGAGGTTATACTTCAGAGGGAACAGGGATTCCGGCAATGAGTTACACAGTTTAATGGTCCGCACAATAAATGTGGAAGCGAAATGCTTCGTGCGGATTTTTGGAACTTCAACTGTATAGCGGTGCCTCCTAGCCGTCTCCCTGCTCGTCCGATAGTGGAAAGGGGCCGGAGGAATTAGCTGATGCAAATCTCATCTCGTTTGTCATTTTTTTCGTCATCTCTATAACTCACTCATTTCTCTCTCATGCCCTCGTTCACACACTCCATCCATGTCATTTTCAGTCAGTCTATCATTTTGTTTCATGCACTTTCATTTCCATAATATATTATCTCCAAGTAACATGCATCTGCTCTCTAAGCAAACCATACCATGATAACTTTCCACTCTTAAATTTCTCACTCACTGGCGCTACTTTCACACTAATGTACTCATGCCTAATTTTGTCCATTCTTGTCAGTTTTTTCACATCTCCATCTCAACATTCTCATCTCTGCCGCATTCACTTCTCTTTGATACCCTTTTCACTCATCTAGTAATATTATGACGAGAAAAGTATGACAAATTATGAATCTCAAGCATTCGTAAAGTTTACTTTAAATGCTTATTGTATTTGCTAGTCTTTGAGTAAACGCTAAACCGGCAGCATGTGAAGGGTATTTGAAATTCACCTGATTTAATTGAAGGTAACCTATCTTCATAATAAATCTCAACAAAATAGGTCCAGCTGTTGGAGCGTGAAAGAGTAATGTAGATTTTGAAGTTAATTGATGTCGAGGTAGAAAGTAACCGACGTGTTAATCCAAGATCTTACCTATTTCTATACCAATTTTAATCAAAATCGGTTAGGCCGTATTAGCATGAAGAAGTATCAAACATACCCACATACATTGTGTGTGTGAACACACGCACACACACAAACTTTCCCATATATTATTGTTGAGATTCTTCTTTACATAAGAAGAATCTCTTTTTAGAAGAATTCTTCTTATTACATAAGAAGAATCTCTTAACAATAATCCTTTCGACTTTTTCCAAGTGTGTTTGGAATTTCAAGGATTTTCTAAAGTTTTCAATTTGGACAGTAAATTATTAAATAAATATCTTTACCCAGTTAGTTATATTTTTTCATGTGAACAGAAAAAACGCATTATCTTAGTAGTTTAAAAACGTGTCGTTACGTTCGTAGTCGTAATTCCGTTAGCCGTTAACGAGATCACGCACGGTACCGGAAGTGCCGTGACGTGTTAGCGGCGTGTCGGAGGCTTCTCGGGCAAAGCCTCCGAAAGGACCGGATAACCGAATGAGGAGGATTTCTTATTATTTCCCTCTTCCGGAAAATTGGACCGAGTTCCTGTCTACCTACCTTTGAGGTCTTTGATTTTTAAGCAGAGAAATTAGTTCTTTTTCTACAATTTAATTTAATTTAATTAAAATCGAAACGTTTTTTTTAATACCCCGTGTTTTTTATGGATGATTTTCATAATACGGCTAAAGATACCACACAATACAATATAATACAATATTTATTATTTATTTTTCATATTTATTTATTTCACACCAAATACAAAAAAAATACAGAAAAAAACAGAGGTAGTACATTAGGCGGCCTTATCGCCTAAGTCGATTTCTGCCAGGCAATTTTTAGATGGATTCAAGATACGGACAAGTAAAAATTGATATTTTTCTCTATATATGTAATATTACTTATTACTTAATAATAAATTACTACTATTATTATTACTATTATTTAATAATAAATTCTATATATTTTTTTACCTATTGCAAATGGGCATTTGGCCAGTTGCTTGCGTGACAACGCAGTTTAGTGACGCTCTAGTCTAAAATGGAGCATGCTGAGTCTAAAATAACTGGCTCCCAAAGAGGCTGCCGGTACACAGATTTTTATCTCGACGACAGATTTACTCGGCAACAGATGTTACGACTTAATACGCTTTAATTTGCTTCTGAAAACATATTTTTCTGTTCATTGTCTACTCCTTTCTTTAATAGGCAAAGATTTGACGTGACAGGTTTTCTTTTCGCTTTCTTCTAGATGTTTTGACATTTCGCCGGTAAAACGGTAAAGATAAAATAGGGAAAATGGGTGAAAATATTTTTCTGTAAATGAACAAAGTTATACGGCTTCTAGACTTACTTAAAAAACATAAAAATAACTTTATTCAAGAAAAGAATTTACAATATTAATAAGTAGGAACTAGACTTAGTACTAAATATCGATGCTTGTTTGAGCTGCCACCAAACCCGAACTGAGTAACAATACTCGTATATCGACTTACTTGGTAATCGGGCCAGTATCCGCAGTTTTCTTTCATCAGGCTTTTTCTGAGCTTCCATTCTGCGTTCTGACCAGCTGGCGATGCTTCTCCAACCAGCTGATCTTTTTTTTTTTTGTATGTTTTGCTTTCAACCCTCTGACTTAGGTCGTCGGAGACTTTGTTCAGCTAAACACAGTGTATTCTCTCACGATTTTACACATCATTGCTATGAATAAGATGACAACACCCACCACGCTATGGGCATTGTGAACCCAGCTGCAACAAAACACAAGTTAATACAAAATAGAACATAATTAAAACTTCTTTTTTTTTCTCTTTATATTTCTTCTTTTTATATTTTCAATCAAGTTTTTTTTTTTTGCTTTATGCTTTTTTTTTGCTTTATTTTTGCAAATAAAAAAGCAAAAAAAAAAAAAACAGCTGATCTTGTCGAAGAAGGCCAGCAGCTTGCTCGCGTTGACGCAGGACTTCCGCATCCATCCTCAGTGATCCAAGGAACCGATGTCGCTGTTCACTCACGCTTGCACATTCTAGAAGCACATGCGCGACAGTTTTACCTGCCTCCATGCATCCCCTGCAAAGATGACAATTTGTATGTGTAAGCTTAAGATAATATAAAAAAAACAGTGGGCTATGATGACGGCAACGTTGCGTAGTAGTATTTTACTTTATTTTTTTACTAATAGGTTGAATCCGCAACACTGAGATCCGATGAACGAAAGTTCGTGATGTCGGATCTGCAGTCATAAACCTAAAGTGGAGTTGGGCAGGACACTTGGCCTGACGAAGTGATGACAGGTGGAGCAAGGTTGTAACTGAGTGGTGGCCGAGGCTAGGGAAAAGGAGCGTCGGTCGTTCAGCGGTAAGATGGGTCGACGACATAACAGCTGTCGCGGGTCCAACCTGGACTAGATTGGCACAGGACCGAGACATATGGCATGACAGGAGAGAGGCCTATACCCAGCAGTGGGATAGAATCGGCTGTGGATCATGATGATTTTTTTTAAACAGAGTATACCTAGGTATTTGACCAGCAGGGTGCGTGACCACACGTGTTAATCACACTCTGGCCTGAGGTGCCATATGTATAACAATTTGTCGATGAGTATTTGTTTATCCTAAGACAAACTGTCATACAATAATCAATTTTTTTTTTTCAGGGACACTAAAACTTTTCAGTGGTCTACACTTAGAATATTAAATATTTTAAAATTATCCTTACATTTTTATTTTATTTCACGCTTGGTGGAAATAAAATACTTTTAAAATCGTACATTTTGAAGTCGCCATGTTGAATAAATAATTAAAATCATTTATTGGCCTTGCAACATATCATTGCATTTGGCAAGTAATTTTTACATTTAATTTAAGAAACTGTACGTACTACATACTGTACCGACCCACATGAAGTGGGATAAGGTAAAGAAGAAGAAGAAGAAGTTTAAGAAACACAGGCTGATATTATAACTAAACTTTTTTTTTTTATATTACTTATAGGTTTGCGTTTGACCACAGCTTGCCTGGTGTTAAACAATACTATGGCCTACGATGTTACACGCTTTCCTAGAAAATACCTATTAACTCTAGATTTGAAGACCCCCAGGTGGTACTTCTCAGGAAACAGAGACTCAGGAAGAGAATCCCAAAGTTTTGCAGTCCTCACAAGAAAGGTAGAAGCGAATCGGCTTGTGCGAAACTTAGGGATTTCAACTGTATACCTATGTCTCTTCGCTGAGTTTCTGCTCGTTCTGTAATGGAACGGAGATGGTGGTATAATATTATGCAACTCCGTTGCGCACTTCCCAAAATGTATTCTATAAAACACGTTATAGACGAGGTCTAGCCTGCATACAGAAAAACATAATTATTGACGATGATAATAATAAACATAACTGCATAATATGACTGGGAATTACATGATCATTAACACACTATTTATTTGAACTCTCTGTCAAAACCATTGCGGTAGCTAACAAAGGATAACAATGCATAATAGCGTAAATGTCGAGCCATATCGGTTCAGTAATCAGTGTACATTCACCTGCTAATGAATCACAAAACCTAAAATTGTATCCGCTTTTACTATGAGGCCGCTAATTTTGCGATGGAATAACATTATTTATTATTTTTTTACAATTAATAGTCTTGCGCTTGATTTACCTGATGGCAAACGACATGATATAAGGTGGAGCGCGCTTACCCAGAAAATACCGGTTAACTCTTGCTTTGGAAACCACCAGATTGTAGCTCTCAGGGAGAATATTTTTACGAAATACATACGGCCACAAGAAATATTATTAAAGATTAAAGCAATTCGCAACACACAATTGTTAAATGCAAATTAAAAATAATAATAATAAACACGATACTCTACGCAGTTAACGATAAGGGTATTTTTAAAATATGAAAATATAATTTATTATTTTATTTGTTTACTAGCTACGCCCCGCGGTGTTACTAGCTTTAATCAGGGATAATAAATACTCTTTGTACTAGTCCAAAATCTAACCTACATGCATAGTAAATCTTATCAGAATCGGTCAAGTCATTGGAGCGTGACAGAGCACCATAGATTTTGAAGTTATTTGCGTATCCCACAGGAACCACAATTCGTTTTAAAGAAACCGCGTTCCACGTTTTAGAACAATTTATCCTTGCTTGTTGTATTAATGTCACTACAAGTATAACTAGAACTAAATTGTTCCAAACGTGGGCACAATTTGTTTTAAAGAAACCATAGATAAAGTCCCTTATAAAAACCTCTTTGTTCTTAACTGGTACTGACTCCAAAATAACTCGAAAGTTTTTCCTTTATATCGTTTTCTATGGCCTGAGTGGCAGTTAGAATCATTAGCCTAGCTTGGGAATTTTCCTCGCCCAGGTCATCGGTTTACTTCTGAAAATAGCTTGGTAATCAGATATTGAACTTGCTTGATGCTGTGTTAAATGATACCGGTATTTTAACTTAGACTAACTTAAAACTGATTTATGTATATACTTGCTCGATAAAACGGTCACATTTATTTTTGAGATGAAAAGAAGTCTATCTGTTAAGCCTTTGGATGGCCAATGGAGGTCCAACCTCTTCGAGCCTTTTTTCATTGTGCATAATCTTCTTTCTTATCTTATCTTCTTATATATTTAATTTCCATGTCACAGATTTAGTTACCGTACTCCAACGAAACGGCTTGACCGATTTTTACCAAGTTTTATATGCGTATTCAGTAGGTCTGAGAATCGGCTACTATCTATTTTCCATACCCCTAAGGGATAAGGATTGTTCACTCATAATATATTTTTTAGATTATGTGACAATATTTTTTGTTTTATTTTTTTCTAATGTGGCATAAAAAATACGTGCAATCCTAAATTTTTATTTTTATATCACCAACTCATATTTTATTTATGGTTATTTTAGTAAAAAGGCAGAACGACGTTTGCCGGGTTTGCTAGTATTATTATAAGTATTTTTATTGTAAATCAAATAACAAATAAATAAAAATCCACAGCAACTTTCATCAAGATTTATTCAACTGTTTGAGCCTGAAACAGAGAACACACACACACACACACACTCCCACACTCACACGAACTATCGCATGTGGTCTACAATATTAGTAGCATAAAGTTTCAGCATAAACCCAAATTCCAAGAATCTATGATAAAAAGAATAAATGTTTAGAAAATTACAAGTTGAATTTAGTTTTCGTAGAAACATGTTCATTTTAAAATGTAATAAACCTTTTTCAAGTCAAACTATCACTTACAGAGATCAAGTTATTTAAACTTCAAATTCTACTCCAAGTTTCAGACAAACCAAATATTGATTTAACACCATACAGACGTCTAGATTTCGGTCCGTGCTTCGTTTAACCTCTTAATTAATGTTGGTTTTCAGTTTAAACCAATTTGCTTTAACGGTTCAGAAAATAATTTGTTCGGGGAGGGTTGCTCTCGAAGGGTATTGACGAGGCTCTTGTTAAAGTATTATATTTAGTGATTTTACTGCGAGACAAACTCAAGATTTTGGTGAGTTTTTTAACAAAAAAGGCGTGGTTTTGAAAAAAATACTGATTTGCAAATGTGTGTGTTTGTGGCTCTGTGTAGCTCTCGAACGGTTGAACTGATTTCGAATTTAATTTATTTGTTTGGAAGCGAACATTTTCTTAGTTATGTTTGATGAAAATAGGTCCGTATTATGTTATAGGCGATACTATTCTAGCTATGTATGACAGCCACTATAAAATAACGGGTGGTAGGTACATATTTTTCACAAATGCCCCAAAATGGGTATCAAATGAAAGGTCTTGGTAGAATAGTAAAAGACAAAAACATGGACAACTTGTACGAAATATACATTAAGATAAATTTTAAATTTAAGATGGCCGCCCTCACAAAATTTTGTCGAAGGTTTTCTAAATATTTTATTTAAACTTGTTCATATTAAGGGCAAGTATTTGTAACTTAGTAAAGGTTCTGCTTATGAATTCCATCGTCATTTAGCCAGAAAATTATTATTATTACTAAGACTGACTATTACGTCTTAGACTGAGCTGTCCACCCGTCTGTGTGTCTGTTCTCTCAAGTGGCCAAGCTCTGGTGTCGAGAGTTTTCAAGCTGCCCAAAGTCCTCTGACTTAGCTTAACGCTCGATTGTATTAAGACCTACAGCCAAGACCTGCAATTTACAAACGGTAGAACTCGAATAAAAATGTCACCCATCGAAAGACAGTGCGCATTGACCGTTGCTTAACCTTGATGATCGCGTCAGATCACCTATATTGCTGAGCTATAGGCGTTACATATTATGTTGATATCAATTACATAATGAACCATCTGATACCATCTGGATTTACTGATCCATTTTCCCTTAACGAAGTTTCCATTTGCGGTTTAAACTTGCATCTTGTCCCGACTGCATCTGCTGATAACCACAGCTGGAACTCGCTGGAACTGGAAATTTCCAGAATATATAGGATTATGTAAGATTGTTAATGTATTATTTTTTATCATATAACGCAAGCTTTCAATGACAATACTCTGTCTCTCTTAACTCCATCTAATTTGTGTATGATATCACTATTGAAATAAAAAATAATTCTTAAGGCATAAATAAGGACAAAATCATGCCGTTATAACATTCCACTCTTTAATTTCTCACTCTTTGTGGATCTTCTTATATTTTTTACAAAATCATAAATATTGCAAATTTGTAATTTGCAAATTGTATAATTTGCACAGTTTATATAGCTGATTAGTTTTGAGTAAGGCCGCTGAGATTACTCCATGGACCCCAACCTAGGCGTGAGCCTGTGTCTTGGCGATCCATATTTCCTCAGGTACCTTATCTGAAGTTCACGCGCTTGTTATACAGAATTGTTTTCTTACACCATGTATATAATATTAGACTGATTTAGTATCAATATAGATATTTATTTTTACAGTTTTTTTTTGTTACATATCGTAAACGAAGAAGATTATCGAAAAAATTGCTTAAAGGTCGTCAAAATAACCTCTCTAAGAATATTTTTACTTAGTATTTTGGTACCAATCAGGTTAATACGCAATTTTTTCGATGTATTCTTTCTGTTTACGATTTATAGCTAAAAACATATAGAATCATAATTTTTGTCCTTAACATTGCCTTTATTATTGTGTCAAACATTTATCTGATTTCTTTCGTATTTTAAGACAACTTAAAAATAAAGGAGCCACAAAGAGTGAGAAATTAAAGACTAGAAGGTTATCATGCTATGTGATAATGTGTCATGCTATGTGATAATGTGCTATGTGATGTAAAAGGGAGAGGCATGTTACTAGGAGATGGAAATGGTAGTACAAGGAAGAAGGGCAAGAGGCCAACCGAAGAAGACATGGATGGAGTGTGTGAATGACGACATGAGAGAGAAAGGAGTGAGTGTAGATATGACTGATAGAAGAGATTGGAAGAAGAAAATTCGCTGTGCCGACCCCACCTAGTGGGATAAGGCAAGGAAGAAGAAAAAAATAACAAAATATTATATAATACAATTATTAAAGTACATTTATTGTAACAAACTAAAGTACATAATACATAATATTATATTTACACACACGTACTTACACACTTGCAAATAAACAAATTTAACAGAACAAACAAAATCCTCCATTTACCGTAATTGGTTAAAAATGTTGAAAGCTACGCTAATACATTTTCCAGTACTCAAACAAAACTACTCGAAGCTCTCAAAATCGCTTTGTGAATAGTTACAAAATGTTTTTTTTTAAATTCCAACTGTACTTCAACGTTTGTATATATAAATCTATAAACGCTTTGTTAAAGTATGCTTTCACAAATGTAAAGGGAACTAACTAGCTTTGACGACGCAGTTGTCGTGATAGTTACCATACTGGACTGCCACCCTGAAGGTGCCGGGTTCAATTCCCGGCACAACTAATCTTTTATTTTTTCTTATTTCTCTTTCCATCCGCAATCGACGACGCCATGAACTGATGTAGAGTGGTCGGGCAGAACTATGTATGTACTAGTTGCGCCCCGCGATCTTACCCGCGAATGATGAGATAAACAACTAAGGTTGTGAAACATACTCGTATTCAAATATAACAGTTATATGAAATCAAGTTAAATATGTATCTAAATTCAGCGCTAATGTTTATCAAAGTAATACGTCCATATGTACTACTCGCGAGCGAAGCACATCGCAATAATTTATTTGAATATCAATTAATATCGTGGCATGGCATGGCGTGGCTTGGCGTGGCTTGGCGTGGCTTGGCGTGACTTGGCGTGACTTGGCGTGGTGTGTCGTGGCGTGGCGTGGCGTGCCGTGACTTAGCGTGGCATTGCCACATGAATAATTGAATCGTCTATATATTTGACAGGATCAATTTCGCAAACAAATATTACTTTATCGAAAAAAAAACAGCTAGTCCATTAATTTCATTTTATACTAGCAATATACATTTTCGCGCGTCGTCACGTTTTGCATCCATATTTTTCCACATAACGGGTTTCAATGGCTATTATAATTTATCGCTACAACACTGACTCAGATAAATGGTTTTCACAAATTGTTACTAAAATTTTATAGTTTCAAATCGAAATAAAAAAAGCTTTTGTACATTTCATGTTGTATTACTTGCTACATATTTTGGGAAATATATCAAAATAAAAATAATAGGTTATAACAAGTTTTTTGGTAAATAAATATTTTTAATTTTCATTATTATAAGTGGCTTTTAAGGAGTCCCAGATAAACATATTAATTTTTAGGGTTCCGTACCTAAAAAGTTAAAAACGGGAACCTATAACTAAGCCTCCGCTGTCTGTCTGTCACCAAGCTGTAGATCAAAAACCGTAATAGGTAGAAAGCTGAAATAATTACAAGTTATGTATTTCACATGCCGCTATAACAACAAATACTAAAAAAATAAATTAACATATGATTAAATGTTGAATATTTTTTGTATGGTAGCTATTCAACTACTGTCCGCATCGACCGTTGCCTAACTTTGGTGATCGCGTCAGATCGCCTTAATAAGCCGAGCAATATACGTTGCATTGATCAAATGAAATCAGATCACATGCAAATAGAACTGGGAAAGGTTCAGATTCATTGCCAATTACTGGATTCCATAAGTTTCATTAGGAGACGGATAGACGCAGATGTGCCGTGGTGCATTCTAATACGTCTCCATTGTATGCACATATTATGTAACTTTAAGCCTCCAACGTAATGGTTACCATGCCAGACTGCCAACCAGAGGATCCCGGGTTCAATTTCCGGAACGGTCAACATATTTGTGATGAACTAAATTAGTTGGCTGTCGGTCCGGGTTTTGAATATGTATAGATTTATAAAGTATTAATGTATTTATAGTATATCAGCTGTGTTAGTAACCATAATACTAACAATAAATAGTTAAAGTATGGGGCTAACCAGTATGAAATGAAATGTGTAAATTAGTTTATATCTTTTTTAGATTCAGTCTAGTTAAGTTAGATTAAGTCTTTAATTTAATTTATTTTGAATAAAAATGTATTAATGATTGAATAAAGAATATTTAAAGTGAAAATAAAAAGTTGTAGTATAATGGAAACACACAGAAAGAACTTAATCCGGATATTCTTCGACTGTCGAGCAAAAAATGTCGCAAGTGCTTTTCTGTCTTTGCAGCGTTCTATTATAGGATTTAACGGGGTTACCATCGGTTTACATCGAGTTGACACACCATCGTGGTTCTATCATTACTTTAAGAAGCTTAGGAACAATTTTTTATTTGATTTAGAGGCCTCTGGTCTAGTAATACAAACTGATAACTAACTAGTACGCGACCAGAGGCTTCTATAGGCACTATGCAATATACGGCAACAAATGTTTGTATTTGTATTTGTTTTTTGTTTACGCCACAGACAACAGAAAAATAAGGATAAAGCACGTCAGAAATAAACAACGTCTATGGTTGTGTCCTATAGGCACAACTGAAATACAACAATCATAATGCTATGTCACGATTTTTACTTTAGCCTATGGGTTTAGCGACTGATTTGACTGAAAATCTACCTTTTAGCGGAATTAATTCATAAAATCCAAAAAAGTATTTATCTTTTGCACTTACTTTTGCTTTATAAAGTAATTTTTATTTTTTTTATTTAATGTTCTTGTAAGTTAGCTCAAAAGCATTTACTATATGAACAATAAATATTTATAATTATTATTTTTATTATGGTATTATATTAGTGTAAGTAAATTATTTACAATTGATAGAAAAAAAGAAACAAAAATTGTAAGCTTTAAAAAATAATATAAAAAAGACAAAATTACCCGGCCAAACGTGCCCATCAAGCTTGTTTTATTATACATTTTTTTTTTCATATAAAGGAATTACCTAATATATTTTTTTTAATATTAGGTTTGAATGAAAAAAAAATAATTGTTTCTTTTTGCGTTAAAGGACCATTGTAACAAAAACATAGTAGCCTCTCCAAGCAGATGCATATCTTTCAGCACATTTATATTGCCTTCGTTTACTCTATACAATACATGCAAATAATGAACTCATGCTTTCATTATTATATTTGTAATTTGTCGATATTTAAATTCTGTGCTGGAAGGAAGCAGATAAACAAGTAGCATTGAAACATTTAAAAAGCTTCCAATAACTTTTTTTAAAATAAAATAGGTTTGCGTTTGACCATAGCTTGCCTCAAATTTTTGTCAATATTTTTTTTTGGTATTTTATATAGAGATAAAGGTCAGCGCGTGACCACAATTCACCTGAAGGTAAGTGACATGGAGGTCTACGGTGGATCGCGCTTACCTAGAACCCAGGACCATCGGGACGTAAGGCGGCCGCACACTCGACTGTGCTGTTATCGCTTTAAACTAGAACAATGCCAAAACCGCGTCTTTAAGTCGTTACTAATTGCGTCGGTAAGACTGAAATCATACTGACTCGAGAACTGGATAATTATCATTGTCTGATCAAATATTAAAGTAGCTTAATTAACACTCGAGATCTGTATATTTATATATTATATTGTATACTAGCAACATATCTTGAATACTAGCTGCGCCCCGTGGTCTTACCCGCGTTATTTTGGGATAAAAAGAAGCCTATGTGTTAATCCAGGGTGTAAGGTACATACCAATTTTTATCAAATTCGGTTCCACCGTTTGAGCGTGAAGAAGTAACAACCATACACACAAACTTTCACATCCTACTATACGAGTAATAAATGCGAAAGTGTGTGTATGTTTGTAATTTATCACCTTCAAACGGCTGAACCGATATTGATTAAATTCGGTATGAAGATAGGTTAGACCTTGGATTAACTCATAGGTTACTGTTTATCTCGAAAAAAAATGTGGTGCGCAAAGCGCTGAAGTTATTTGCGCGTGGGATACGCAAATAACTTCAAAAATCTATGTTACTCTTTCACGCTCAAACGGCTGGGCCGATTTTGATTATATTGACTATGACTAAAGGGTAAACCTCAAACGAATAGGCTACTTTTTATCCCGGATAAACGCGGGTAAGTGGTGGTTAGTGTAGAATAAAAACTCAGCAATAAAAGTTTTATACATATTCCAAATTTCATTGCTATAAGTTCAAAAACAAAGAAGTTTCATACAAACTGTTTTACCCACTTTCATCCCCTTAGGGGTGGAATTTCCAAAAATCCGTTCTTAGTACGCGTCTACATACTAAAAAAAATACATCCTCCAAATTTCATAACCCTAGGTCCAGCCGTTTGGGCTCTGCGTTGTCCATAGATGAATGAATGAATGAGTCAGGAGTACCTAAGTTATGGGAGTAAAATTTAACACATCCGATGCGACCCAAATCTCTCGCTAATGTTCCACCACGGTTGATCAACGTCATGACAAACATGTAATAAAGACTGACAGTGACATATGGCTGTCACTTGTTCAATATGTCTAGTGCAGTAATCCGTGACGTAGCGGGAAAACAGACTTGGTTTTTTTTGGAACAGAGTTTTTGCAGAGAGTCAACTTTGTTTGAGTATTAAAGATTAATGGATTGTTTGATCTGAGGATAGAGAAAACTATTTTCTGAACCCAAAAATCATCATTATCTTCATCTTTATTCTGTTTGCTTCAATCACGTATGTATTAACGGGACAAACATGCCGAGTTAAACAAAGCCTCTTAAATAAAAAAAGCGCATCTATGGTATCTTGACTGCAATGTCAAGTAATAGCTCTTATATTATGCTTGGTGTGTCAATAGTCGAAGATTTTAGAACATTATCATCATTATCTTCAACTCACTTTTACCGAATTAAAACCATTATGTCTTACTTTTCCGTCACAAATACAATATTATTAAATTTTTATTTTTAAGTATGTAAAAACGGTCATAGAGTCATAAGTTTGATTTTTATTTGAAAATGGTATTAAAGAAGAGTGTTTTTATGAAAGACTTGTAAAAAACATACATTTAGTTACAAACCAAATTTTGTTAGGGGCTATCAAAATGTTTAGTTAAAAACTTGTTAGAATGGCAAATCATTTACCGGTTCAGCTATTTTCTAACAGCATTTTTTTTCAGATTGTCACCTCTGCATTTGCCTTATCATTCGTGATCAGTACATGCGTTAAGCGAGATACGAGGGATAAGAAATATGACACGTATCGTCGTATTTTTGCGACATTTCGAGCCCATAATACCATTGTTTACTGAGCGCTGTTTTGCTTTGTTTTTTTTTGTTTGTTTAGTTTGACACTTGATGACATTACTTGGTTTTCTGTAGTTTGACACATGATGATATTATTAATTTTGTTTTATAATTGGAGTTCTAAGCGGTCCTTAGCAGCCCACTATACGTTCCCACTGCTGGGACTCGGGGCCTTCGCTCACTAGGAGTGAGATACAGGTCATTATCCACAACGATGCCCAAGTGCAGGCTGGCGGATGACACACTTCTTCGGATATTGCAATCCTTCAAACACGTCGGTTTCCTGACGATGTTTTCCTTCAACGTAAAGCGAGTAAAAATCCACACATATCTTGAAAAATAAATGATTGGTGTTGATCTGGGATCCAACCTGAGGCCGTCTAATTGAAAAGCCACCGAGTCACACTCGCTTTTCTAGCCACAGAATTTAAAAAAATATATAAGTAAGTTAAATTTAGTAAGTAAGCAGTATTAAGTAGCGCTTGTACCTCGGCTAGCTAAAGTGGTCTGACGCGATCACCGAAGCTAAGCAACGGTCGAAGCGGACACTCTATGGATGGGTGACCATGCACAAGACTGTCGTTTTTCAAGTGGCATTTTCTTTTGAGCATTAGCTTTTTTACTACCGTGGGGCGGATGACACGTTAAGTTGTAGGTCCCGGCTGTTATTCTTAGTACTAGCAGTCGTTAAGCCAAGTCAGAGGTCTTCGGGTGGCTCGAAAACTCTCGATACCATACCTTGGCCTTTTAGCTCATACGAAGAAGTTAAATTTGTTATACGAGTATGTAAAAAATTAAATAGAAGTGACCAATATCAGAACTGCTGGCCAAAGTTGGTTCCCCTGCCGCAGGAAGCGTGACCTCATTATATCCGGAAAGATCCGGAGAGCCTGAAATACTTTTTGATTCTTGATAGTCATTCGCATCGATTAGCTTTTGCCGTAGATTATATCGCGTGGATTCTGGGTGCTGTCTTTTTAGGTACTTGTGTTCTTTTATCTTAAAACTTAAGCAACAGTTTTTATTTTAAGCTGTATTCATTTGGTTTTTAAACCGAATTCCAAAAAGAGGAGGTTCTCAGTTTGGCAGTATTTATTTATCATTTATATTACGCACAGCCATTTACTGATAAATTTAAAATTTTACAATATTTTTTTCCTCTCACGGCTATAGCAAAAATAATGATAGTGTTAAAACATTCTAATAACTAAAACATTACGTATATCTTTAATTAAGGTAAGTACAGAAAAAAATAGTACTGACAAATAAAATATAATATAATATTTTCGATTCTTATTCGTTTCATTCCTAATCATTACAAAATGAGACCAATAAATAAAAATATACAATACGGACTCATCGTCACTCAAGATATGATTTACATTATGTTACATACAGAAATCGTGTATACATGAATTGTTGTGATGAAGTCATGCATTGTTTCCTTATTAAGTACGTTTTAATAATTAAACAAGTTGTAACGTGGATTCAATGCTTTTCCAATATTTTTATTTAGTAAAAAAATATTTTATGAAACTTATCATTTTTTATTTATTTATCGTATCTATAAGAAGTATTCTTCGGCTGTCAGTGACGAGGGCGCGTCGCCAACTCGATTAAGTTATCTTTACTGCAGATTGTGCAACCTTTTCTCTTCTTATTAGAATAAATATTTCTTAGAAAATTTCTCCAGAATTCGGCTTTGAGCCAAAATTTTTAATATAATACCTAAAAAGCTTAGAAGTATTCTACAGAGTATGAGAGCTTCCTTGAAAGCCTGTTCATTATATAAATTATACACTAGATGCGCCCGCGGTGTTTGTTACCTACGTTAATCTGGGACAAAAGAAGTTAAAAAGTAGCATATGTGTTAATCCAAGGTCTAATCTATCTTCACACCAAATTTCATAAATATCGCCGAGCCGTTTGGGCTCGGACGCCGTCCCCATTTGGAGGCCCTGGGGCATTGGACGCGGGGGTGTCCGGTGCCTCACACCAGGGATAAGGGCCTCCCGAGGAGACGACGCCTTTGATTGTCGCAGGGCATCGCTTGCGCTGTTATGCTGAAGAGAGGGGCGCCCCCCCCCTTGAGGTGGGCTACTGGTTTGAGCGGGAAGGGTAGCGGCATTACGCAAAGTGGTCCTGCATCCCTGTCCCCGTAGTGAGATGGGACACCGTGAGGTTCCAGTTGATAGTGACGGCCCCTCTGGCCCTCGAGACCGACATACTAGGTTTGTGGCGGGAGATACGTAGATGCATTTCCTCAAAACAACAAAAAAAAAAAAAAAAAGGTATACCCCATGAACGTTTTGCATCATTTACCATTAACCGTGTTTACGTAAAGTATTTTGGGGATTGTTTTCCGTGAGATTAATAGTTACAACCCCACCTTGAGTTGTTCTTATTTTCTTTCTAAGTAAGAACTTAGTTCGCCCTAATTTCTTTTGTTATGCGTGAAAGTGTATTGGCACGGACGAACATGTTTTAGTAATAAGTATTGACGTAGTCCGCATCGACCGTTTAAATAAATTATAATTTTAGTAACCGTTTTCATATTTTTAACTTTGGCGATCGCATTTGATCACCTAAGTTAGTAAAGCCACATGTGCTATTCTGATCAAAAGGATAGTGGACAAACAAACAACATTTTCTATTCGTTATAAATTATTATTCTACTAATGTTACTGCGGAACCCAGAAGCCATAAATTTTTTCTTAAGCTAATCTTTCATCTTTTCTTGCACCCTGCATTACAATGCCAAGCGTACGCCTTTGTTTGAAAAATCCCAGCTAATTTAAATCCTGGAGGTTACTATAAGAATTTATAGTTCGTTATGTTTTTTTTATATGTAATGTTTCGGTGAGTATTTGACGGAAATTCATGAAAAGAGAAGACAAAATTAAATATCTAGTGTATTTCCGCTGTGATTACAAAGGATTTCCGCAAAGTAACGCCTGAGTCAATAGGTTATTTTGGAATTGCATGATTTAATTTCCCCCGCCCCATTCCACCATCGGACGAGCAGGGAAACACCAAGGCGGCATCGTTATACCGTGGAGGTACCAAGGGCGCGTACTAAGCGGTTTGCCTCCACCTTCATAGTGCGAACCGCGAAGGTGTGGAATTCTTTACCAATCTCCATGTTCCCCGAAAACTACAATCTGGCAGTTTCCAAAGCAAGAGTGAACCGGTACCGCTGGTAATTGAAACTAAAATCAAATTAATTAGATACATTTTAAGTTACTCATTTGTTAGCGTGAATGAGTAAAATTTATCTGTGTCGATCGATATGCTTTATTCCTTTACTTTCTCTAACCTCAAAAGACAGATTATTTGATAAATATTAAACAGAACCCATTCACCACCCACTCGATGGACTGATCAAACAAGGACAATCGGACAATCTATTGAGGCGAAGATATGGGCAAAATCTAGATTTTACAGTTTTATTACTAAAAAACGTAAACGGTAAATAATATCGATAAATAGCTTATAGAACCACACTCAGAACATTTTTACTTATTTTGGTACCAATCAGACTTATCAATATGAAAAAAACTGGTCGGGAAAAACTTAATTTTAAACTTCTTAAACCAGTTTTGTTTCTAATTCATAAGTGTGATTGGTACCAAAGTAAGTATAAAATAAGTATAAGTTTATTTAATTTAATCCAACTTATGTGTTAAGTAATTTTGTAGTATGACTTGCCTTTAAGGCGAGCTTAGTTTGACACTTTAGGCAAATAGCGCTCGATACGAACAAAGTCGCTACGCACAGAAGCGCGCGCGGCGAACTCGCGATCTAAGACGGGTGGTTGTCCCGGCGACCAGTCGTTCCGGCGCCACAGTGTAAAAAATAAGTTGACAGAGTGAGCAAACTTATTATTTTATATTTTTATCTTTTTACAGTGTCATTCTAGACATTGTAAATGCAGTTTCTAAGGTAACTAAGGCTAGCACAACGTTAGTTTTCTTTATTCATTATTTGTATAATTTCTCTAAAATTGTATGATACTGTAACAACTTGTGAAATATCAGGTACAAATGAAATCATATTTTGAAGTGAAAAATTCTTTAGCATCGTTGTGATTATGGTTATGGTTGATAAAGTTCTGTATTTCTGTATATATTCTCAGAGTGGTTCTTTAGGCGGTGTTTAAGATATTTTATCGATATTTTTACCGTTTACGATTTATAGTGAAAAAAAAAACGTAAAATTAAGATTTTGTCCTTTTCATTGCCTAAAATCAGTAAATCATGATGACCTCTATCAGAAAGAAATGGCGCAGCATCGTAAGGCTTGTACCGTCATTCATCATCATTACTATCACGTGACGATGCATTTCAGCGAGTGTGCGACTGAATTACATGGTGTAATTCCCCCCGCCCCTTTCACTATCGGACGAGCAAAACACCAAGGCGGCATCGGTTTACAGTTGAGTTGCCTAAGGCACAAAGCTTTTTGCCTCCACCTTTGTTGTCCGAACCGCCAAACTTTAGAATTCCTTGCCAAATTTCCCTGTTCCACAATGACTATAATCTAGCGATTTTCAAGGCGAGAGTGAACCGGTTCCTTCTAGGTAAGCGTGCTTCACCGTAGACCTCAATATCACTTACCATCAGGTGAATTGTGGTCAAGCGCTGACCTATTCTGAATAAAAAAAAGTTACCAATACTGCTTAATCAAGACCGTATTAAAGAAGAAGAAGAATCAGGACACGAAAATAACATGTATTCCATGATGGCAAACAGTCTAGTTATACCCTGTCGGCAACCACGTAGATAGTAGCAGGACAGCGTGATTGCAGTTCATAAATCGCTCGCATAGCGCTTGCGACATCTGCAACCAAACCACTTTGCAGTTTGCATTCTCTCCTGTAAAGCTAGTACCAAGTTTTGAAGCTCATAGTAGCTCTGTTGGGTGCACAGCCGTCTTTCGTCCAGAAGGTCATGGCCGTAGTAGCTATTTAGTAATCTGTGTCAAGCTCGAGATTCTGGCGAAGGAAAACCTTGGGAGGAAACTATAGCATAGGTTTTTTCTATAGCTTACCTGGCTAGCAACGACTCTTAAGTTGAAATATCTATCGGATCATGTATTTACACAGCCTCCTTGGTAGTCATGTATTCCAGACTTGAGAGACAGAGTGTTTGAAGCGGTTCCGCTCGGACTGAGGATAGCAGCCTGGGCGGGGAGAGCAGCGGCATTGCACGAAGCGGTCATGTATCCCTGCCCCCGTCGTGAGATGGGACACCGTGAGGTTGTAGTCGGTTGTGACGGGCCCTCTGGCCCTCGAGCCCGCCTCGTCCAGGCTTGTGGCGGGAGATGCGTAAATGCATATCCTCATGTAAAGAAAAGGCATGCAGAATGTCTCTGACGTGGCTGGACGCGATTGCGTAAGCCCATTAAATGTGAAAAAAGTTCACAAAAAAGCAAACGTGTCAGCCTGAAAATCAAAAAGCTTTAAATATATCCTGAATCACGGCCCGAATGACATGCGCGCATATTTTTCCGGATTAAAAAAGGTTCGCTCCATAAAAACAGTTTATTATAGCTTTATGGAGCATGGGTTTTATGATAAAATACAATAATATGCATAGGCCCACGGGTCCCGCGTTGATTGAAACGTGAATTGCCTTGGGACGTATTTTATTCTGCGATTAGGGGCGCGCTTGGTCGTTATCGTTTTGGAAGTACTTATAAATAATCATTACTTTTTTGTTATTGCATATAAATTCAATTGCAATAAGCTGTTAGCGAAAGTGAGCGTGGCTTGGTGGTAATAACGTCTGCTTTTCAATCAGACGGCACCTGGCTCGATTCCGGTCCTACGCCAACGACTAGTTTTTCAAGTTATGTGTGGATTTGCACACTCTTCACGGTGAAGGAAAACATCGTGAGGAAACCGACATGTTTGAGGATCACAATATCCGAGACGTGTGTCATCCGCCAACCCGCACCTGGCCAGTGTGGTGGATTGTAGCCTATATCTCTCTCCTCGTGAGAGAAAGCCCCGAGTCCCAGCAGTGGGAACGTATAGTGGGCTGCTTATACTATACTTAACCCATTTAGACCCAAACCAAACTGAGTCGTAAAAAAACTTATTTTTTGGTATTAATTGGTAGAATATGATATAATGAAGTAAGAAACGTAAAAATATTTATGATTTTTTTATATTTTGATAGAAAAAAAATGCCGTCCTCAAATGGGGCCACTGGGCTCATACAGTATGAAAACTTTCAAAACAAATTTTATCAATGCAAAGTGTCTAACACCACTTTTTGCATTGCCAGCGAGCTTTTTTATGACAAAAGGCACATCTCAATTGCTGGGATAGTTTTTGAGGGCAGTGGCCCCTACATCGTGCTGCAGACTAGGCGCTACAGAAGTTGCTGGTCGCATTGATACGCTTTCTGTTTCTTGTTTCGCAAATAGTGACGAGCGACGTAGCGTCGGAATTCAAGCTGATCCATATTGACTTCGTTGGTTAGTTGGCGGAGACGCCATGCGTTTGCAATGGCTAGATCCAGCATGTAAATAATGAAACCCTCCACCACTTTTTGGCACGTACAGCGGTGCGGTACAGGGAAATAGACTGGTCAGCTTGATCAACCCCACCCATACCCTTGTTGTAGTTTTAAAAACATGCGGGATTCCAACGTCCACTTTTTTCTTCTCTACACTCCATCTCTTTACTTTACCTAGAGGGAGAACACTGTCAAAGTTCGACCCCATAGTGCAAACACTGCTGTCCTGTCATCACACAAATAAAACTTGGTTGACTTGATCAAAGCGGTAATCAACATCGGCACGGGTTTTCTTCCTCATGCCCTTTACTGCTACGAGGGTAGAACTAAGAAGTGTCCTTTGTCTTTTGCGTACAGTACCAGTGCGCGATAACCAGCTTGTCGTAGATCACGTAGCAATGTGTAACTGGTAACAAAATTATCGAAGTATACGATATGGATACCACACTTGGTCCTGGGGGCAGTGCCACTAAGTCAATCTCACCAACGTCTCCTTCTTCGTCCATTTCAGTTTCAATTACTTCTTGAAGGCTTTGGTAGTAATTACAACTGCTAAATACCCATCGTAGGCATTGGCCTATCAACAAAAATAATAAATTATGTACCTCAGATGTGCCCATTGGCCCCAATTGGGGACAGCATGATAAAATTAGATTTTATCTTACTTGTACTTAAGTTTTGTAATGTAATAAAGTAGTAAGTAATAGTATATAAAACAATTAAGTAATTTATGTAAGAAACCAAAAATATCTAGAAGACAAAGATAGAAATAAAGTATACTCACTTTGAAATATCACTGAAGTAAGAAACAGGTCCACGAAATGCTCAATAAAGGACTTAAATACGTTTTAAATATATTTTTTTTACTAAACAACATAATAATGCACTACTTGTCATCACAATCCAGAAAATGAACTAACTAAAAACTAATATGTTAAAAAAATATGGGTAGATTTATGAGTGTCCTCGTTTGGGCACGGCGGGTCTATATGGGTTAACTTAGCTTTGCAATTACTCAATAAAGTGTGATAAAGTAATTGGCCAAGTGCGAGTTTGGCTCGCGTATTAAGGGCACCATCAATTAATAAAATGGCTAAAAATAGTTTTTTGTATGGTAGCCCACTTTAATATTTGTTTTATCGCTGTTTTAGTATCAGTTGTTATAGCGGCAACTGAAATACATCACCTAGGATAATGTCACCTTATTTTTTTTTTCGGTTCATGAGATACAGCCTGGTACAGACAGAGAGACAGACAGCAAAGTCAATAATGGGGTCTCGTTGGCACCTTTTGATAAGGATCCCTAAAGAATAATAAGGGGCCTCAAATAAAAGGACTTGACCAGTAGAACACATTCTGAACAATTTAAAATCAAAGATGGCTGCTTTAAGAAAAATATGTTGAGATGTTTGCTAAATCAAATTTATATTTGTTTGTTTAATACTCAGTAACTTTGGTGATAGATATATTTTAATATAATGTACATATGTACTACTATATATATTTTAATATAATACATATGATTATTATGTCGGTTATAAATAAAAGAGTCTTATTAATAAAAAAAAATGTACTATAATATAAATAAAAAAAAAACTTTAATAAAATATGAATGTTTGTAAGTATTTAAATTCGAAAGGTGTCTGATTTGACACCAAAGAAAATAAAGGTAAAACTCACCTTGGAAGTTTCTTCACCGTACAAAATTTTGTTGTAATCCAAAGTCTTGCACGCTTATGAGGCACGTATCGATAAATACGAGCATATCTCGTGCTCTTTCTCGTCAAAAATGAAATACCTCTCGCTCGAATGATTTTGTCTCACACAAATACAAATACTTTCCTTAAAGGTAAAAACGGGACTCACTATTACTTGGCCTCCGTTGTCTGTCGTTAAGCAGTAATAAACCGCATAAACCACAGTAGCTAAAAAATTGAAATGTTTACAAATTAATCTTTCCCGTTGTCGTTATCCATTGAATAACTAATAAAATTAAGAGAAATGAAAATATTAGGAGGGATATACAAAGGTGTTTTTCATCCTTTATGCGCTACTCCGACACTCTTGGGCTTTTTTATAAGATTATTCATTCATTATAAGGTTAGATCGAGGTTAAAATTTAAACATAACTTAAGAATAATATTAACAAAGCATAGAAAAACAAAAAAATTGTAAACCAAAACTTAAATAAAATAACAAAACAAAGCACAAATTCATTAATTTTATTATTATAATTATCTTTCCAATCTAATACAAAACATGTTTGACTTCAAGTGTTGCAAATTCTACCAATCATTACTAATTTACTAACTTACTACTAATTGACTCCACGGCCCAAGTTTAAGAGCATTAGAACAGCGTTGCATGCTTTTATCTGAAACTTTTCTTTACATGGAGTTAACATACGAGAGTAGCGCCTGTAGCTAGCTAAAAGTGATCTGACACGATCATCAAAACTAAGCAACGGTCGATTCGGACGGAGTAAGGATGGGTGACCATGCACAAGACTGTCGTTTTTCAAGTGGAATTTTCATCTGGGCGCTACCGTGGGTCGGATGACATGTTAAATTGAAGGTCTCGGCTGTTAGTCTGTACAAGCAGTCGCCAAGTCTTCGGGCACCTTAAAAACTCTCGACACCAGAGCTTGGCTACTTAGCTCATACGAGGAATAAAAAGAAGAAGCATTCTGAAATCCCTTACTAATAGGCAGAAAAAAGACAAACAGATTAGAACAGTAGTATATAAATCATTATTTATTTAACAAATTAGACGTACACACCAATATAAATAAAACACAGTTAAATGTATAAATAGATTTAGTTATTTTTTTACGATTGCGATATTAAATTGAATTCGTAAACAAAAGTAACATTGTACTTTACTGTTAAAAAAATAGTGACTAAAATTATTATACTATACATTTTCTCTATTTTGTATACGAGTACATACATGTATTTTATAAAATTCCTAGAATTTTATAAAGATAGATTAGAACAGCGATGTATATGCTTTTATGCGAGATTTTGACTTTATCTCGACGCAACACTCTCTCGGAGCGTCATAAGGGTGCTGATCAATATTCCAATATTTTTCCATTCGGCTTCCTTCGCCGAGACTCATTTCTCGACTCAGCGGCGGAATCTTAAAAAGTTATTTTTGGTTCGAGGAAAATGTCTTAAGAAATTAGGTTTCAAGATATCGACATCCGATGCTTGTAATACGATCCTTTAATCAATGTTTAGCTTTACAATGTTGCTAAGTTTTAGCATTATTACTTAAGGTGTTGTGGAAAGTAAAATAAAGGAAAAAAAATGATTTTTTTTACATACCTAATCGCTTCTGCATTCAATGTTTGGACAAAAAACGACCGATTATAGTTTTGTTTTTTATAAGAAACTAAGCAGTGCCATCCAACGTGGCAATGTACTAGTATTTTGGGCACCTTTTCCTTTACTCTTGGTCTTTAGGTTTTGTTTTAGTCCGTAATTTTATGTGTATGTATTTTTGGAAAAATGTACAGATATATTTTGTGAAATATCTAAGTGTCTATCAGCTACCGTTATTGATATATGTAAAAAAAACTGTGTAATTTAATGTATGTGCATATTATATCCTTTCCAATTTTTTTTTAAATAACTAAATTAAATTAAATTACAAAGATATGATTCAGATATATTTATTGTCTAACTGTACATATTATTATGTAAATTTAGTCCCGACATACAATATTATTAAATTAATTATACTTTTATTATTAGATATAAAGTTACAAGCACAAAAATAAATCACTAATTAATAATCCCCTTTTTTAGTAGGTTAAGAATATAAATACGAATAAATATCATTAAGTAAATATTCTAATTAACAGGCTATTTAATGGAACGAAAATACCTTCTACCTTTCCATAATTCCACGAAACGACTTTAGAACTAGCGAGGAACATTACTAGCCTCATTTTGTGTCCAATAATAGCCCATTTAAATGTAATTTTTGTGTTATTTAGCGTAAAAGCGTAATCTACTAAGCTGAGATTTGGAAAAGGCGTTTGCCTCGGGCAGCTGTCTCTGGTCCCGATCCGGAAGTTTGTAATAATAAAACATTATTTATTTAACAAATAAGACGTACACACCAATATTAATAATCCTTTATTAAGTTTTAAAATAGATTACATTATTATTTTTTACGATAGCGATATTAAAGTTAATTCATAAATATAAGTAACATTATAATTTACTTCTTAAAAATGTTTACTAAAATTATTATTTATATTATTATACTATATATTTTCTCTATTTTGTATACGAGTACATACATGTATTTTATAAAATCCCTAGAATTTTATAAAGACAGATTAGAACAATTACGATATGTAAAACAAAAAATATTTCAATTCAAGTCAATTTTACCACTGTATCTTAAGTTTGAGTTTCGACTAGTGCTATGTTATAAACATAAGCTATCTTGCTCCGCGATAACAGCTAGTGATCGTAAAATTTTATGACCGTACACAGTGAGCGTTAGAACACTCAACTGTATTTCTATACTAATAACGCTTAAATTCCTCAAACTCAAATAAGAACACACTCTTACTTGCGGTCTTATTTTCTAGTACTTATTTGATTGAAGCCTATGATGAATGTTTTTTTTTTTATATATATTAGGACACATTCCACACACGGCTGGTTAACCCCATACTGAACCATTTCTAGTTCGTGTTATGGTAGCTAACACAGCTGATATACTACATATACATACATACATATTTTATATAGATACATATTTAACACCCAGACCCACAGCCAACAAATTTGATGAAGCACAAAGATGTTGGCCGGGCCGGGAATCGAACCCGGAACCTTCTGATTGACAGACCAGCATGGTAACCTTTTCGCCAACGAGGTCGTCGTGAATGAATGAACCATTTATTGTCCGGAGAGGTAAGTGTAAAATGATTCATTCTTTAACCGAAATTCCCGCTACATAAAAAGCAAGTTGATCTTCTGTCATTATTCCCTTCGTCCGTATAAACCCCGTATAAAAGATACTCGTACTTTAATCTTCCGAGCTGCCAATCACCTGCCGGGTAGTAACGTTGTTATTCCAAACGTTGTTTAACGCTTTCAAACCTGTGCCGCAGCTTTCTCGCCTCTTTATTTTTATAGTAGGTAATTAAAAACTGATAACTAATTAACAATAGATCATTAAAAACTAATAAATAAGCGCTGTTCAATGTAAATAATTATGTGTAACTTTTTTATTTTGACTTGTACATATTATCTGCCCAAACAATAGTTAATTTTCTATCTATCTATTGTCATATAATTATATGGTATGAAAATAAGTAAATAAATTTAAATAGGAGATCGAACTGGTGCATGTGACGGTGGCAAATGCTTTTAACTGGATACAATACAGATTATTTCCTTTCTTTTTCTTATCATATTCTTATGTAGGTCAGATCAAGATGCTTTTTAAAATTGAGCCCAAAAATAATTTACTCCTTCAGAAGGCATTATGAAATTATATTTTGAATATTTTAACATTTTATAATTTTATTGTATTTGAAAGATATTTTATAACAGTTAGTCAAAAAACAGGTCTTACTAAGACAACCGCTAGTACAAATAAGCTAATTGAGATAAAGGCTATTTGTTTAAATTTATTTTATGAAGGCATTCAACATCGTCCATTTACAATTTCATTCTTTCTACTTTTTCCAAATAAATCCGGAATTTACGTAGCTAACACCGCACCGCGTTTGTTATATTATAGAATACATTTTTTTATTAATAAAATTATTTTAATAATATTGTATGCTAGGAGACGACGAAGCTGTTGGGACAAAATGTACCTTATTGTAATACCATAATATGTACAGTTTGACAATAAATTAATCTGAATCTGAAAACTTTTAGTCACAGAGTTGCACCACCCAAATAAAGCTGACTTTTCGCTGTTTTACGTGAAGCGTGGAGCGTTAATCTGTATATTGTTTTGAACGTCAATTGCGTGGAATGAGAGAAGCTCGTCGTAATGAAAATATTAAGCGGCCAGCGCTGATGGATTGGATCCGTGGCTCCGATTGTGATGCATTGTACCGGAATGAACACAACTCGCTTTTGGGCGGTTGGAAATATGACATGAATTTGAGCTGTTGTAAATGATCGGGTTGTAAGAGCTGTCATTTTATATCAAATGTTTCAAATTCGCAGTCAGTTTTGATATTGTTTTATTACATACCACATATTGACTTTGATTTTTTACTTTTGACTTTGACTTTTGACCTTGACTTTAAATTTTGACTTTTACTTTTGACTTTGACGTTTTAATTTGACTTTTAAGTTTGATTTTGACTTTGCCTTTTGAATTTGACTATTGTCATTGACTTTTTACTTTGACATTGACTTTAATACATGTTTTATTAATACGGTATGTATGTAATTGGTCAATCATATTTATAGTATGCACACTCTGGCCTAAAGGGGAGCGTACCTAGCCTGGAATAAATGGAATGTTAAGTCTTATTTATAAATCGTAATCGATTTGTAATTAGACAATTGTTTATAAAACAAGCATTCCCAAACTTTGAAAATTTTGGAAGAATAAACCGGATCTTGGCCTCCAATTACCAAGAGAGCCTCTCCACTAGGTCTAGTGCCTTTTCCAGCCAGTGGGTAGCCTGGAGTTTGAACAGATGTTCCTCTACCTGGCCTTATAAAAGGTATGAACTAAGTAAAGGTAACTTAGGTTTAAAGATAAAATTTACTTTACGAATTAAAGTTTTGCCTTACAAATTATAAGTTAGATTTAAGATCTTTTGACTTCCAAGGGTCTTTTCGACAGGGAATTAAAACGAAATTCTCAATCTTATACCATTAAGCTGAAAGTTTCGCAATCAATAGGCTCCATTAAAGTTCTTATAGGTCATGATAAAATACCTTATCTAACAAATTTTATGATTTGTAACCAAACTATTAGAGATTTTGATGTAGTGGAAAACTTGAAGATAATATTATAATCTTACCAAAAGAGCTCTTACAAAATCAACGAGAGAAGGCATGGCAATTAACATAAATAATATGTTTATCCTTACTAGCTGAGCTAAAACAAAGTAAATCCGGGATATAAAGTAGTCTAACCTATCTTTACACCAAATTTTATCAAAATTTTAAGCGTGTCGAAATAACATACATATTCACTTATATACAAACTTTCGCATTAATAATATTAGTTAGATTAACGATGTATATAAACAAAGCAATAAGATTGAACAATTTTGCTACCATCAAACAAACAAAAATACTCATTAAAAAAGTAGAAATAAATCACTCAAATAACTTTCTTAGAATTAACAATATAATATATGTATAATTATATCAATATAACTAATATGTAGATATTTAATAAAATAAAACAGTTATTTTCACCAAAGCGTATTTTAGTAGATCTAAAATAAGCTAGGACATCCCGCTATAGTTAAATTAGATTTATATTAAATACAAGTGGCTAAGACAATTATAATTACAAGAGAGATCCCTCGCTTAACGGTTCGAGTCTCAATGGCCCCTCAGTTGTAATCACCAATATTACACACTTGTACCATAATATACCAATACTTATGTTTTTTTTTCTCATCTTCAACACAATAGATACTATCGTCTACGTTTATGTGAAGAGTCAAAATAAACTTTTATTGTTTACTGTAGATGCACAAAAAAGATTTGGGTCAAAACTGTTAACCCCAAAAATGAGCTTGGAGTTATCTTGGTTCAAATTTGGAGACGTCCCGTAAAGTTATGGTTGGCAAGCATGCAAGGCTAGGGGATCAGAATTGCCAGAAGTAAGAGAATTTTCGTATTTTAACGAGTTTCTTTTTTGGGTCTGGCAAACATCAATCTCATACGATATGATTTTTGGAATGTAGTCCGACCAATTAGACAATTTTTTTGGACCGTATACGATGATATGATTACTATTTATTCGTGTAAGAGTCAGAAAAAAAAAACTAATATTGGTGACGAATCAGCGTCACACACGACTAAACTAAATTTAAAGAAGCCCCGACTCTTTTCATCTTAGGTGGGCAGAAAGAGACCGCACGTTCTGCACCATAGTCAAAACAACTAAAATCACGTCAAATTTAGAAAATATAGGCGATTTTAGTTGTTTTGTTTGTGGTTCAGAACGTACCGTCTCTTTAAAGAAAATTTAAAGGGAACACTAGCTTTTTACACTAAATTAGTGTACGCACGAAATTTTTTAGCAAAAATACAAGGAAAAACAATATTTTGGGCAACCTTGACCCTTAGTCTCTGTCCCCTGCAAGGTATTATCCGGGGTCTTCAAAAGTAGAGTAACTAGGTATCTTAGGTAAGCGTGCCACATCGTAGCCTGCGTCGTAACTTTACATCAGGCAAGCTGTAGTCAAACGCAAACCTATCAAGGGTAAAAAAAAACCCTGTACGGGAACATTAGACCTGGCATCTGGTAACCCTAACTAGAATAGAAGTGCAAGGAGAATGTAAATCTAGGCGTTATGGTTTCTTGTAAAGCATGTTGTCGCGAGACAACCCTGTTGGCTTTTATCCAGATAGCGTACGCTGCGATTCAAATGCTAAGCGATCTGGTTAGTGACGTTTCTAGTCGGGTTTGGTCAAAACTTGTAAAAGATACGTTAATTATATTTTATTTCATATTATAATGTTATTTATTAAATTTACTATTCAATTTTAATCATTATTATAATTATGATAACAAATATTTTTGATCATAGTTATAGTAACAAATAAATAGGTTAAATAGCGTAAATAGGTTAGAATTAGGTTGAAATATGTTATTGTATTTATTATAAATCAAACTAACAGTGATAGTGATGTTGCAAGTTAAGATAAATTATTAAATGATTACTAAAAGGTTTAATTTTATTCTAAAGTCGAATTTTAACTATTTAAGATTACAAAATTTTATAAATTAATTATTAAAATTACAATCAACATTAATTTATTATAATATTGATATATAATTTTTTACCCTTGTCAATTCTTTGACATTGTATGTAGTTATTAAGTGTTAGGTGTGCATATTAGCACGACGATTATTCGCGATATACATACATATAGACGAACATAACACTCATGATTCAGACCTAAAATGTACCTATAATTATGCAAATAAAGACTTTTATTTTGAAAACTCAGTGCAATGTTTTTTTTTCTTATTTACGTAAAGCCTAAAATTGTAAAGATTAAAATCTTCTTACCTTCGTATTCAATTGTTTTCCATACCGCCAAAGTTGTCTCAAAGTATTAAAGTTTTAACACCCCATAGTCTGACCTGTCATCACAAATTTATTTACCAAGTTATCGTATTCCGGCGAAGTTAGGGGAAATATGCCAAAAATACGCGCCAACAAAACGTAAGGTAATGAAGTCTCGAAGTCAAATAACAAACTTTTTAAATTAGTTTTCTGAATGAAACCGTAATAGGCTATCTGTTCGTGGGGCTTACATTGTGTGTTACATTTATTTTAAGACGCTATTGTATGAGTTTAGTATGAAGCGAGTGCTGCAATACTTCGGTCATATCGCACGGAAACCAGCGGACAATCTGAAGAAGCTCAATGTCACTGGCAAAATGGTGGGAACAAGATCCAGAGGTCGAAGATGGTCCGATCAGGTGGCTGAAAACACTGGCTCGAAAGCAAGTGTAGCATCCATGAAGCCGCGGATCGACATAACTGGCGACACATTGTCCATAAGGTGGCGGGTCGGGGTCATCACGATGCTCAGCACTGAGCTACCGACTAAAAGAGAAATACAAATACAAGTCATTTATTGATAGCACTAAAGTTACCAAAGTTTAGCCGAGCCACACGCATTTAGCGAAGCGCCGAAAGTTCCATACGATATAAATTCATATACTCAAACCAGTATTATATTGTAGACTATTAGCCTTAGTACAAGCAGTCTTTTACTCAAGTAAGAGACCTTCGGGTGGCTTAAAGACTCTCGACACCAGAGCTTGACCACTTAGCTCATACGAAGAAGAAAAATACATAAAACACTGCGAGCGCATTTGCTTACGACATTTATCACACACGGCTGGTTAGCCCCATACTAAACCATTTTATTGTTTGTATATCTTATCTTAATATATATAAATCTCGTGTCACAATGTTTGTCTTCAATGGACTCCTAAACCACTTAACCGATTATAATAAAATTCGCACACCATGTGCAGTTCGATCCAACTTGAGAGATAAGATAGTATCTCAAATTATAGTCGTAATTTTAATTTATTGCTATTATTGTCTGTTATTATTTGACAGACACAATTATCTGTTAACTCCAGATGATTCTAACAGATTTCGATACCTTTCGACTGGGTTGAGTAAGTAATCAATAGATTGCGCTGCTATGGTAAATCTATGAACGTGTAATATAAGCTACACTATTTTTCATACCTCTAAGCGAGGCAAAACAACGTTTGCCGAGTCAGCTATTACGAATATATATATTAAAAGCTAAAAAATATTTAGAGATACAATTAGTCATAAATACAAAAACATCTCACCTGTGAATATGACGAGTAGCTATGAAAAAGTTACAATTTGATAAGAGATGTAACTTTTTTTATTTGACGCCATGTTTGTCAGCTTGCAAATAACTCTTCTTGTCACTCAAATGTGAGGGAAATGATACAAGTACTTTAAACGAAGATAAGAACCCTCCGCGGTCTCTGCGAATAAATCACGTAAACTGAGGGACTTCCGTAAAGACGGCTTTAAGATAAGACACTTTTGGTAATTTGAAAGCTCTTTGGTGAAAAAATACTTATGAAAATTGCATGTCGTTTCAGGCTAGTAGGATATTTTATGTCTGTGGTATCGTAGTTTACGGACGGATGAACTGTTGATTTGTGTTTTTAGGTTATTTTTTTTTAGGACACATTTCACACACGGCTGGTTTGTCCCACACTGAACCATTTCTATTCGTATTATGGTTGCTAACACAATTGATATACTACATTTACATATTACATATATAAATACATACATATTTAACACCCAGACCCACAGCCAACAAATTTAGTTAAGCACAAAGATGTTGACCGGGCCGGGAATCGAACCCGTAACCTTCTGATTAGCAGTCCGGCATGGTAACCTTTACGCTAACGAGGTTGGTTTAGGTAAACTAAAGGTAATAATGGCACTTTTTAACTAAGCCTCCGCTGTCTGTCTGTTTCCAGGCTGTATCTCAGAAACCGTGATAGCTAGAAAGCTGAAACTTTCACAAGTTGTTTATTTCCCGTGCCGCTATTACAACAAATACTCAAAATAAAAAAATGAAATTACTAAAGGGGGTCTCCATACAATAAAACTGTATGTTTTAGCTATGTATCGGGAGTGTAATGTTATGTTTAAGATTATTGTAAGCGACACTCTGACCTAAGGAGCATGCTTAGTCTGAAATAACTGACACTTAAATAGGCTGCCGAATGATGTATAAATGTGAATAGGTAATCTTATGTTTTTGGAACTCCTATAACTCGGTTAACTAAGGTGATCTGTCGCGATCATCGAGGATGCGGACATTCTTTAGATAGGTGATCAGACTGTCTTTTTAAAAGTGGCATTTTCAGTTAGACACTACTGTGAGTCGGATGACATATTATTTTATAGGTCCCAGCTGTTAGTCATAGTACAAGCAGTTAAGCCAAGTCAGAGGCTTTCGGAGGGCTTGAAAACTATTGAGCTTGCACTAAACATATACGGAAAAGAAGAAAATGTTAGTTACTTCTTAATACTTCCAAACTTTCATACAAAACGCTTTGCGTCGACCTTTATTGTTAGGACTGCGAAGCTTTGGAACTCTCTACCTGAGTCTCTGTTTCCTGAGAGGTATCATCCGGGGGCCTTCAAAAGTAGAGTTAATAGGTATCTTCTAGGTAAGCGTGCCTCACCGTAGACTGCAGTGCAGCTTAACATCAGGCTAGCTGTAGTCAAACGCTAACTTATCAAGGATAAAAAAAATAATAATAATAATACTCGGGGTGTAACTATTTATCTAAATACTCACAAATGTATAGTACCGTATTGAATCTGATAGAACATGCTCAGTTAAAGCGAGGCCCGAGAGCGCCGACATGCGGTTAAATCTAATCCTTTACTAGTGGCGGTAATTCTGTTATCTCAGGGCTCTGGCTTTAGGCGATCTGTGTCAACATTAACATGTGTTACGTTAGTAGGGCCCCTTTGCTAATCCTTACTACATATGTTCCTACAGGACAGTATTATGTTTAGATTTCATTTGTGACGTAAAAAATAACTAAAACATGAAAATTGACCTCTTCTTCTTCTTCGTATGAGCCCAAGCTCTGGTGTCGAGAATTTTCATGTCGCCCGAAGGCCTCTGACTTGACTTAATGGCTGAGACTAACAAGAACTAACAGCCTGGACCTGCAGTTTAACGTGTCAAATCGTAGGTCATATGACACGTGAAACTGCAGGTCCAAGCTAGCTAGCTTCCAGATGAAAATGACACTTTTAAATCGACAATCTTTTGCATGGTCCTACATTCAAAGGCTGACCACATCGATCACAGCTTAACAACGAATTGTTTTCTTCTTCTTCTTCTTCGTTAGAGCTAAGTGGATAAGCTCTGGTGCCGAGAGTTTTCAAGCCGCCCTCAGGCCTCTGAATTAAACGTAACGACTGCTTGTACTAAGACTAACAGCCTGGACCTACAATGAAACGTGTCATCCGATGAAAGCGCATAAATAAAACTGCCAATTTTTTTGTAACAGTATTATGCATGGTCAGCCATCCAAAGACTATCCGCATCGACCGTTGCTTAAACTCGATGACCGCGTCAGATCACCTTAGTTAGCCGAGCTACAGGTGTAACGTTGAAACCAATGAACCTATTTATTTGTAACTAGCTACGCCCCGCGGTACTACCTCCGTTAATCCGGAATAAAAAGTAGCCCATGTGTTTATCCAAGGTCTTACCTTCACACCAAATTTCAACAATATAGCTTCAGCTGTTTACATATTTAAGGGGGGCTCCCATACAACAATGGTACGGAACCCTTCATGCGCGAGCCCAACTCGTTCTTGGCCAATTATTTATGGATAAACGCGCTTCACCTTAGGTTATATTGTCGCTTTCACAGGTGAATTGTGATCAAGCGCAAGCCCATTTATTGTAAAAAAAATACTTTATTTCTTTAATTCATCGCAAACTGGATTGATCCGGTCCAATCCGGTAACGTTCCGTATAAATACGTGATTTAATGTACCGCGCCTACGTTCGGAAGACAAATAAAGGTATAAATTGCCGGCCTTTGCTGCTAGCAACTTTGCCAGCTTTATTTAATCTGACGGAAAATCTTATGTTCTCTCTGGGACGGGTCGTGGGGGACTTTCGTTTGTATTTCTGTTTTGTAACTTGGTTAATGGTGACTTGAGGTTTGAATGGCTGGCATTTCATGTTTAAACCTACTTACCGTGTTTCTATGTTTGCTAATTTATGGGTATATAGGAGTATAAATAAAAATATCTATTGTAAATTATACAATAAGCGGTAAGGTTGACAATCTGACTGTTTGAGCTCTTTCTTTTTGTACGTCACTGATTATTACACTTGCTCGTGTGGGCAGCAGTGGCACAAGTTGTTCAGTGTCCCTCATTCTCGCACGGAATATCGACTAACTATTCGTATATATTTTTTTTACACATTTTCATGCAAAATGTGTAAAAAAGTTGCCGCTTGGTCACAGGCCTCCCCCGTTATTATCTATCCCCGCATATCTTTAGGAATAAGTTCCTCCATCTTTTCCTTTGTCTTCAAGGATTTCTCTTGCAATCTAGAGGAACCCACTCCGTCACACGTTTTGCTTTCGTCCATTTCCAATTATCCATCCTGCAGACATATTAATGCGTAATAATTTACGATGTAATAATTAAACCTTTTTTTTTGTTGACGAGGGTTAAATCTTCAACAAGATACCTGGCTACGATGGGGCGCAGCCAGGTTATGTGGGACTTGTACCCACTAAAACCCCCCCGGCTACCTGCCTCTGTGTTTAACGGAGGTCTCCGGGTTCTTCCAGGAAACACTCCGGAGACCTCCTTGCACTGCGCAACGACAACAATCCGGACTCGATGGAGCGGGTGTCGGAACCCCGTCTCCGAACACCTTCGAGTCTGATGCCCCTTTTAGTCGCCTCTTACGACAGGCAGGGGCAATTCCGCAGCCTTATTCTTTCACCCAGGCTGCAGGGTTAGTAATAATTAAACCTAGATCTTAAATAATTAAGAAAATTACATACACTACAAATGTATAATTCTAAAGACTAACGTTAATGTTTAATTCTACGCGTTAATCAAAGTGCACTGTCTCTCACTGAACAATGTTAAACTACAAAAACATAACACTAACGTTCCCGAAACTCCACAAAATAGGAAAAAACTCCCACAATATAGGGAGAAAATAAGCAGAAACGTTCCAACCACGAACGACGTCGTTGTTTGAATAATTCGTATCCGGTTCCTGATTATAACGGGGGGAAGTGGCAATAAACATTGATAATGGCTCGGATTAGGGCCCAAAGACTACCTTATACTATTTAGGGTAAACACGCCTTAACTAATTTTTTTTTATGACAGAGACAAGATATCGTATTTCTTTATTATATTTCCAGTCGTTGGATTGATGGCAAACATCACCCTAGCCCATTACAATTGCAATGAGTTGAAGCGACAACAGCTCAGTGCACCACCTTACATCCTATGAGTAATAGGTTCGAATAAATAAATAAATATATAAATAAATAAATATTAGGACAAATTTCACACACGGCTGGTTATATACTGAAGCATTTCTAGTTCGAATTATGGTTGCTAACACAACTGATATACTACATATACATACATATTATATATAAATACATATTTAACACCCAGACCCACAGCCAACAAATTTAGTTAAGCACATAGATGTTGACCGGGCCGGGAATCGAACCCGGAACCTTCTGATTAGCAGACCGGCATGGTAACCTTTACGCCAACGAGGTCGTCTATCTATGACCTCATCCCACCTATGACCTCAAGCTTTCAGTAAAAGAAAACATCGTGAGAATACCATAGTATGTTGGTAGATCTTTTTTTATGATAGATAGGCAAGCGCTTCATCGCAACTCACCTGATGTTAAGTGATATTGCGATCTAGGATGGAGCGCGCTTGCCTAGAAAAAACCGATTCACCCTCGCCTTGAAGACAGAGCCGTTATAGTTCAGAGGGAACAGGGATTCCGGCAAAAAGTTCCACAGTTTAATGGTCCGCACAATATACAAATACAAATCATTTATTGATAACACCTAAGTTACAAGTCAATATTATACGTATGGAAGCGAAACGCTTCGTGCGGATTTTTGGAACTTCAACAGTATAGCGGTGGCTCCTAGCCGTCTTCCTAGATCATTTCTAGCTTCACAAGCTTTTTATTTTTAATCATAGAAAGCGACACATGCTTACTGGAACATGTCTAGTCTAGAATGACTGGCTCTTGAGGAGGCAGCCGGGACACAATGGTGGCGGTTCAGCGGCACACACGATTAAACTAAATTTAAAGAAGCTCTGTCTCTTTTCATCTTAGGTGGCCAGAAAGAGACGGCACGTTCTGCACCATAGTCAAAACAACTAAAATCACGTCAAATGTAGGAATTTAGAACGCACTCACTTGTATCATTCCATATTTGACGTGATTTTAATTGTTTTTTCTGTGGCTCAGAACGTGCCGTCTCATTCTGGTCACCTAAGATAAAAAGAGACGGAGCTTCTTTAAATTTAGTTTAGTCGTGTGTGCCGCTGAATCGCCGCCACTGACAGGTTTTTAACGACAGGATTTTCAGTTTGTTGGTGGTTGCTAGCCAGGCGCTAGAAAATGCCCTATCACCATGACCGAAAACACCATAATCCGAAAACGTATGTCATCCACCAACGCGCACTTAGTATTCATTACAGCTGAGAAATACTGTATTTATTTTAATGACATCTTTAGACGATTCCAATTTGAAGTTTAGTTATTATAGGTGAAAAGTAATATCTTTGTGACTTATTGGAAAATATATAACATTCATTCATTACGTTACATGTATACAAAGCTTGGTCTCCACTCCGCGTTGGTAAAAAACATCACATAAAATGATAAACACTGAAATAAATAGCGGCGCTTAATCCTCGAGATGAGAATTTAAAATGGCTGTCACCGTAATGAGGGAGATGTAAAGCCGACTGTCCTGGCTTAAGGCCAGGGTACACGGACGGTTCTTTTAAATAGTACGTAAAAAAAAATTTTTCTCAAGATTCGCTTCAGGCGTCATTGTATCAAGTTCTTTCGCGCCATACGTACAAATATATTAGGGCAAAGCGCCTGCCAAGCGCCTGTTTATTTTTCACGAATTAATTTTCATTTTTTTTTTCTTAACCTATACTGTCCAACTGCTGAGCAAAGGTCTCCCCAAATTTCATATAAAATCGACAATTAACAATATTGAAATTATAAGCTCTAATTATTCTAAATCAAAATACAAGTAAGATTTTTTATTTCATTTATTTAATACTTTCAAGCAATTAAATAGAACCACTATTTTTCAAAAACAAAACTATTGATGCAATTTTATGTACCTAATCGTGTTTTGAAGAACTAACAAGTCTAACACTAAATTAAAACTGTCAATATCGTTGCTCTACCGCTTACGTAGCATTTAATAGGATTTTTTTAAATATACCATTTTGCTCCAATACCGCCCTTTGTTAACTATTAGGAAAGAAGTTTTCCTAATCAATAATAAAATAGGTAAAATAATAAATATTTCTTCGTGAATAATCATAATTCCGTTGTTTTTTATTTAATTTCTAAATGGCAGCACACCATTATTTAAGTTAAGATTTTAAAACCGTAATTATTGAGTGAATTTCACGTAACCATGTTTGGAACTATAGCGTTTATTAACACTGAATCTCATACGCAGTAATATGTAGAAATTTTCAAAATTTCAATTCTTCCCTTACCAACCAAAGCGGCCTTTCCTTCCGTCTTCAAGTACTCTGTCACCAGTCTGCACCTCCCCTTATCTCCGCAGAGCTTATCCGATGAAGTACGTTCTACGGAAACGCTGGTCATCCATCATAAGGCAGCGAGGATGGCGCCTGAGGGAAGATTCTGTCGTTGCTTAATACATAGATGACAACATAGTTTTGAGGGAATTTGGCTCCAATTAGATTGTAAATACCCTGTGGTGGCAATTCAGCGGCACACACGACTAAACTAAATTTAAAGAAGCCGTCTCTTTTCATCTTAAGTCGCCAGAAAGAGACGGCACGTTCTGAACCACAGACAAAACAACAAGCGACTTTAGAACGCATTCACTTGTATCTTCCTTAAACTGCCTGCACATTCCATATTTGACGTGATTTTAGTTGTTTTGCCGTTGGTTCAGAACGTGCCGTTTCTTTCTGGCCATCTAAGATGAAAAGAGACGGGGCTTCTTTAAATTTAGTTTAGTTGCGTGTGCCGCTGAATCGCCACCTGTAGCTCGTCTAAGTGACCATCACCGAATAATTCCTTTCTTTCCGTCTTAAAGTACTCGTCGCCAGTCTGCACCTTCCCTTATCTCCGCAGAGCTTATCCGATGAAGTACGTTCTACGGAAACGCCGGTCATCCATCATAAGGCAGCGAGGATGGCACCAGAGGGAGGATTCTGTCGATGCTCACTGGAAGCTGTAGAACTCACTGCTTTAGAGGAATTTTGAAGGACTTTGGCTCTAATTAGATTGAATCACATGTAGTTTGCTGAAAAATATTGCAAAAAAATTACGTTTGTTGTATGGAAGATCCTTATATATATTTTTTTGAGATCGGGTGAATTCCGCTCCGGATCGTATCTGGCGCGAAGACTATCCATAGCTATACAACGCGGCAATGCCACGAGCGTTATGGGTACCTTTCCGTCAGGTTCTTTCTGTCCGGAGTGGTCTTTTAAATTAGTTTTGTTTGTGGTAATATATTATATCCATATATTTTGTGAAAGTTTTAAGTGTCTACCTACATTTTACGGTTATTGATACATGTATAGCAAAAATACTAAAATTACATGTTTATTGTATGGGGTACCCCGTTAATATTTTTTCATTTTAGTACCTATTTGTTGCTACGAGTATAGCAACACAGTATGTACATACATAACATGTGAAATTCAACTTTCTAGCTATTACAGTTTCTGAGATACAGCCTGGAAACAGACAGACAGACAGCAGAGGCTTAATAATAGGATTCCGTTTTTACCTTTTAGGAACAGAGTCCTAAAAACGGATATAAAATATTATATTCTTCGCTTCTGAAGAAAACAACGCCATTCTAAATGGCGTCGATTCGTATTCCTGGTCCGGTCGGCAGCTATGCAAAGTTACTCTAAGTTATGGAAGGGCCATAGACACGGTGATACATTGTTTTCGGCTGAAAGTTATTGAATTATGCTGAGATAGATCCTCTTTGGACGGTTTGATGCCGTAAAGATGTAGATTCATGTCCACTTGGGGTGATTCGGATCTAAGTTGAAGAAGGTTTGGATTCGCTTTTTACATTTTTTATATAGATGTATGTATGTGCAAGTTATAAAGTCAAACAGTTTATTGCAATATTATGTCACTTTACAGTTACGTAATTACCCATAAGGCATTCCAATTATTTATTGGAGATGAGCAACCCTGTTAATCAATTTGATATTTTTAGTGTTCCGACATATAAGTAGTCTTTTATTTTATAGTACAAGTAACTTTTTGTTACGAGTATTTTTTTGTCAGGAAAATTAATATATAATTATTTATAATTAAGTATCTTTGTATTTATAGTAATGCTCAACGTTATTATAGCCGATTATTATACGATAGCCGGTTATATAAAAATTATTCAAATATGTCTTACGAAAGTGAGGATAAATATAAATTGATTATTTTTTTAGTTTACTAAATTTTCGTCTTTTATAAGCTTTGTAAATACTCTTAAGTCCTGTAAAATATAATTATTTATATATTTAACTTTAATCAAAATTAAAAGTAGATAATGATAGTTAATTATAAAATAAAATATATATCTAATTGATATTATACGGATATAATTATGTTTTTTAAAGCTGATAAAAGCTATAATTCTGGCCAGAAATCAATGTAAGATTTTTTATAAAATTATGACACGACGTTTCTTGGCCCCAACAATAATTTCGTATGAACTAAGTAGCTAAGCCCTTGTGTCAAAAGTTTTCATTTCGGCCAAGCAAAGCCTTTGACTTGGCTGTACTAAGAGTAGAGCCGGAATCTACAACTTATAATCACCTGCGCCACCCACCCTTACCCGCTTGCAAATAGATGGATTAAATATCCATCTTTATTATGTTTAGTTCTTAAAGTATACAAATTATAACCCTAACTTACCTAACTTACCTTAGATTTATTTCCATTAAAATATTTACTTAGTCACTAGCATACACACCACTGAAGGACGCATCACTCACAGCACGAGAGACAACTCTCAGTGTGAGTGCTGCGCGACAATAATTATACTGTGCATACATTTACAATATAGTTATAGTTTTATATTATGTGCTTAGTTTTTGTAAGCTTTGTCGGCTTTGTTTGACGACCTCGTTGGCGTAAAGGTTACCATGCCGGTCTGCTAATCAGAAGGTTCCGGGTTCGATTCCCGGCCCGGTCAACATCTTTGTGCTTAACTAAATTTGTTGGCTGTGGGTCTGGGTGTTAAATATGATATTTATACCTATATAATATGTATGTATGTATATGTAGTATATCAGTTGTGTTAGCAACCATAATACGAGCTAGAAATGGTTCAGTATGGGGCTAACCAGCCGTGTGTGAAAGTGTCCTAATCTCGTATTATATATATTTAGTCCTAATATATTTGTAAATGTTTTAGAAGTAAATAAATGATTACTTGAATCATTAGTTTCGCTTCCGTATCGCCTTAAAACACAAATAAGCCGATGTAAGTCGATGCCCTTAAAGTCAGACATCCGTTAGTTACATCAAGTACCCACGGAAAGTGCTTACAGTTTGTAACAACTTTCCAAAAGCTAATACAAGATGGGATCAAAGTGAAACTTGGCTTCTTATTGTGCTTATTACCTGCTTCAGTTTGGGAAGAGCCTGTGTTGTTTTACTGTTGTGACCAAGATATATTTAATGTAGAACTCAGATTTATCTGTTTTTTCTTTTTTTAACACTAATCTTAGTGTTCCGTACCTAATGGTAGAAACGGTACCCTATTACTAGGCCTCCGCTGTCTGTCTCCAGGCTGTATTTCATAAAACGTGATAGCTAGAAAGCTGAAATTTTCACAAATGTGTTTCTGGTGCCGTTATATTAAAGGGGACTCTCATAAAACAATAAGATAATGGTACGGAACATTTCGTATGCGAGCCCAACTCGCACTTGGCCAATTATTTTTTACTGAGTCAAAAGTGTTCTGCTTGATAAATATCGGTCTAAGATGGCCGGCGTCACAAAATGGCTTCTTCAATATGAGTATGAAACGAAAGATAAACACATAAACAATACATTAATAATTTGTCAAATTAAAATTCAGTTTAAATTCAATACAATATTAAAAGGGGTTATCTAGTAGAATACGTACATTATGATAAATTTCCAATCCACAATGACTGTTACCACAACACAAACCACACTGGCCCGAGCATATCTTAACTGGAATTACTGGCTCTCAAGTAGTCTGTCAGAACAACACTGTAAGGTGCTTGGCGACACATTTTCATATTGCTGATAGTATCTAGCCAGGCGAGCACTAGATAAAGCTTAACTTGGATTAGTACTATTTTAAACCTCACTCGTATTTATAATACACTAGCAGCCAGACCCGGCTTCGTACGGGCTATAAAATAGTCCAAGTTTTAAAGAGAAACATAATATAGCCTATGTTACTCCGGAATAATGTTGCTTCCCAACGGTGAAAGTATTTTTTCGAGCAAACAAGCAAACAAAAAATTAAACTTTTCCTCATAATATTGGTATAGTATATAGATTGACCCAGAAAACAACCAAATTTCTAATTTCAGCATACAAAACAGTAACAAAACCAATTTTCTCGAGTAAAATCTTAACAAAGCACTCTACACATTTCTCTAGACTAGGTCTTGATTGAAAATATTAATTGGGTTCCCTTTGATCGGTGCCGCCAGCGCCGGGCGATCATTACTCAGTGTATATACTGTACGGCTTGACATCTCCTCGCAAGGTCATGTTCTGGGGATCTAACAGTCATTTATCCTACACAGGGTGTCGCATTACTTCATGAATATTTTTCTTTTTACACGCTTTATATTAGCTTCACCTGTATGTTTGTATGTTTGTTTGTTTATAACCGACTTCTTTGGGCGCGACTTTGACCCACTTTAAACGGCCAGATTTCGTTAAAACTTTGTAGATTTATTGAGGACCGATGACAATACACTAATTAGATAAAATTATTTAAAAAAAAGGTATTTTTGTTTGTATGTTTGTTTGTTACCGACTACTTTGGGCGCGATTTTGACCCACTTAAAACGGCCAGATAAGCGTGTTTTTTAGTTTTTTTAAACTACTATTATTTTGTTTTGTTATATCATAGGTAAAACACCAAGGCCGTTATACCAAAATCACGTACTGTGCTTTTTGCATTTGTTTGTTTCGTTCCATCATAGGTGAAACACCTAAGTGCCTAAGTCGCGTACTAAGCGGTTTGCCTCCACCTTCATTGTGCGAACCGCCAAGGTGTGGAATTCTTTGGCAAATGCCCTGTTTCTCGAAAACTATAACTTAGGGGTTTTCAAGGCTCATGCCTTAAAAAAAATTACGCCAACGACATCATCGTCATAGTTTAAAGTCAATGTCAAACACTTAATCGTTAAATTTTACGTATTGTTAAGTTTAACACGTGTTTAATTAATAAGTTAATCATCCTGTATATAGAGTAAGGTAGTGTAACAAGTAATGGTATTAGACTTATTGGGAGCTTCAGGACATAGATTGATTGAGGCCAACGCGTTACACGACTCTTGTAGGCTTTCATTTATCAAACTAACTGCGCCCCGTGGTTTCACCCGCGGATTATGAGACGGTCAACTAACTAAAATTTAAAAAAACCTCACTTTTTAATTTTTATATACGTTTGTGTAAACCGCATTCAGTTTTAAAGGTTTCAAAGCGGTACTTAAAGTAATTTTTTTGTTTTTTAACTGAATATAACTTATTTTCCCGAAACCGATTTTGACGAAACAATGTCTTGACAAAGCTCCTCATTATTATGCAACCAACCGCGTTCAAATCAGTTAAGTTGTTTAAGTTTCATAACGTTCCAGACAGACAAGCAGTCTTAAAGTCAAGGCAAAAGGTCTTCAGGCGACTTGAAAACTCTTGACACTAGAGTTTGGTCACTTATCTCATAGATAGATAGATAGACTAACTCTTTATTGGGCAAATTATTGGTACAAATTGTACAAGGTACAACAAATAAAAAGTAAGAACATAAAAATGTTTACAACGTGCCACAAACGGCGGCCTTATCGCTAACAGCGATCTCTTCCAGGCAACCTTTGGATGGAAAGGAGTTGAAAGGACGAGAAAAAGAGGGGTTGCACAATAAAGAATAGTAATACTTATAATTATGATCCATCATACTTAAAATAAACAAGAAGAATAAGAAGACTTCTTACCAAGTCATAATTTGCATCTTGTATTATATTAAACTCGGGAAAACGCCATGACTGTAAAGTAGGGTAAACAACTTTCCAGATCAAACACACACATATTCTTAAACATGTAGAAGCGTTCCAGACAGACAGACGCCCGAACTGTTTATAACTAGTTCACATGAAGTCGCAGCAATATATAAATAAATTAGGACACATTTCACACGCAGCTGATCAGCCCCATACTAAACCATTTCTAGTTTCTATTATGGTTGCTATCACAAATGATATATTACATATACATACATACATACTTTTCATCAATACATATTTAACACCCAGACCGACAGCCAACAAATTTAGTTCAACACAAAGATGTTGGCCGTGCCGGAAATCGAACCCGGGACCCTCCGGTTGGCAGTCTGGCATGGTAACCATTACGCCAACGAGGTCATCAAATGATGCTCTGATAGAGCATGTACTATATCTATATCATTAGAAAAATGCCAGTAAAAATGTGTAAGTAAACAAATTTTACAAGCAAACTACAAATTTTACAAGCAAACTGAATGAAATATCTACTCAAATCACTCGTCCATCATCTTCACAAGGAGTTTAATTCTCCGCGGAATTTTCCCAAACAAATGGGTTCGTAAACAAAACAATAATTTCATATAATAATAACATCTGAATTTATCGCCTTTTATACACAAATTAGGAAAAGAACAGATGGGAAGAATCCAATATCAAATTCTTACGAGAACATTTTGAAATTAACTTCAAGGCTTTTTCAAGGCAGGGCACTATAAGTATTTTGTTTTAAAAAAAGACTCTCAAATTTTGGTAGCATACTATTTATTTCACCGAATTATCTGAAAAATTTATATTTTCTTTCAATAAATGGTTTCGCCAAACTTCTCTTTTAAAATAAAATTGTTTTAAAATTAAATTACATTGTCATCTAGTTTTTCTGCACAGACATATATATTTTTTATCTTTACTTAAATATAGGTGACAATTAAATGTTGCATGATAAGTAAATAAATAAAATAAAATAACCTTTATTTGCCCAAACGTCCTATACAGAAAAATATAATAAAGAATGTTGTAGTATATTTATATTCTGCATTTTATTTACTTTCCTAACTTTTAAGTTTTTTACAATAAATTATATAAAAATAAAATATAAAAATATTATTAAAAAAACTTGAAAGCTAGCGTGGCACTGGCAGAAAAGCAAGGCCCAAGCTACCGGCGGTAGGAGCTACGGGACAGGAACATCGGAACAGAAACCTCCGGACAATGCGCGCCGTGTCGAGTATGACTGCCATCCTACCTACTATTATAAAAGCGAAAGTTTGTATGTATGGATGTATGGATGTTTGTTACTCATTCACGTAAAAACTACTGAATGGATTTGAATGAAACTTTACCACAATATAGCTTATACATCAGAATAACACATAGGCTACAATTTTTGAGGTTTTTAATGTGAGGTCGTAAAAAAAACACATTTTTGCGCTTACATTGCAAACGCTGACTGAATCCTACAAGATAGATCAAAACAATGTACTACAGTATTGTACAACTTAAAAAGGTCTACAAAAAAGTCCGTGATTATATATGTTTATCTCTTAGGAATAACCCACAATAACCATTTTTTATCCTTTACTTTGTACGAGAAATAATGACTCATTTACGAAGCGATTTTAAGCAATACAGTATTAATCTTTATCCAATTAAGTATCTTAAATACATTGTGCATTTAATAAAGATCAATATGGCTTTTTACAGCATGTAAATTAAATAAATATTTTCGAAGATATCACAGATTTAAAATGCAGAGTCATAGCAATTTCGGCGATAAATACCGTTTCGGTGATAAATACCGGCAGCGGCGCCAGGCGAATGGGGCGTGGGGGGAGCGGGGTAGGTGCGGTGGGGAAGAAGTGGCTCATCGCGGAGTGCGCGACCCGAACGCGGGCAGACGCGCGAGGGCAGACGGCGTTGACGGTTGTGTCCGTTTTGCGAATTCAAGCGATTTGATAAAAACGTATGGTCGCCTACTTTAAGTAATATAGGCCTAAGGTTAGTTATTGCCAGGTTTCTTTTTGGTTAGGAGTTAGTTACACGTACAAAAAGATACTTCATTTTTAAACATTACTTCATTGATAATTCAATTACTATATAGATAGGTTACTTACAGTTAATTATAACAAATTATATTAGCAATAAATGAAAATCGCGACTATAATTTGAGATTTAAACTATCCTATCTCTCAAGTTGGATCGAACTGCACATGGTGTGCGAATTTTATTATAATCGGTTAAGTGGTTTAGGAGTTCATTGAGGACAAACATTGTGACACAAGATTTATATAAATTAAGATAAAATTATTAATATTATATGTATGTTTTTTATTATTCTTTATTGTACACTACGTCCTTCTTTAGTCGTTTATAAATTCCTTTCCATCCAAAGGTTGCCTGGAAGAGATCGCTTTAAGCGATATGGCCGCCAATTGTGGTACACTAATTTTAAGTGAATTGTCATTTACTGTGCCTTTTTTATTTATGTGTCCAATAAAGAATTATAAAATTTCCATGACACAATGTTAGTTACCGTACTCCTCCGAAACAGCTTGACCGATTTTTACCAAATTTCATATGCGTATTCAGTAGGTCTGAGAATCTTCTACTATATATTTTTAAGGCAAAACAACGTTTGCCGGGTCAGCTAGTATATTATATTGTATTTCTATTTCATTTTGGTTAGGGCACTCAAAGCTGGGTCTAGGCCTCCTCCTTGTAGGCCTTCTTCAATGATGCATACCTTCTCTTAATATATCTCAATTCTATACTTGTTTCATACCACCGTACGTAAGTTCTAAAAGCGCCTTATTAATAACAACCTCCAAAATCTTATAAGACTTTTTAAACTGTTATCGTAAGGCGTATTATATACAGTGTAAACTCTATATAACGACACTAAAGAAACCGTGCATTTTATGGCGTTATAGAGAGTGCTCGTTAAATGAATAAAATGTATCATTGTATGGAATACAAGCTAAACCAACTAAAGCCAATTGGTTTCGACACTTTAGAGAGTTTGTCGTTAAATCGAGTGACGTTAGATGGAGTTTACACTGTACTTAATGATGGCGCTCGTAATGCATCGAAGCCCGCTGGACGTATACCCAATGTTTTTTAGTAAATATGATTGTTTGTTTCTGCAATAAATCTATATATATAAAAATCAAATGCTGTTTGTTAGTCTCTCTAAAACTAAAGAACGACTGAACGGATTTACCATATCTTGGTCTTGAAATGTTTGTGGGGGTCTAGGGAAGGCTTAAACAGTGTGAAAAAAAATAATAATTGTCAGAATTAAAATCTGAAAAAAACCTTTTCTTTTTCCCATAAAAATTTGTTCAAAGAAGGCTTTTTATACATAATATAGCTGACCCGGCAAACGTTGTTTTGCCTTAAAAAATAGATAGTAGCCGATTCTCAGACCTTCTGAATACGCATATAAAATTTAGTAAAGATCAGTCAATCCGTTTCGGAGGAGTACGGTAACAAACACTGTGACACGGAAACTTTATATATAAGATTATAATCTACAGAAGTTTAGGTCTTTTATTTATCAATTGAGGCAATACGAAGTTTGCCGGGTCAGCTAGTAAATAAATAAATATCTTAAAAGTCACCCATCTGCATTTTCTTCCTCTGCTGGCAAAGTTACGAGCACATGAATGGTAAACGTCCATATTTATTGATGGCCTGTTGTAAACAATAAGGCTTGAGGGTTGTTAAACTATTGTTAGGAACAGAATATTGTTTGTTTGTATCGAGTATTGGTACTCGCAGGAACAATCATACTTGAAACATCGGTGTTAGCAACATTAATTGTTTCTTCCACGAAAATAGACTTACTCTACAGTTAATTAATTACGGCTGTTGGGTTGTTCAATTTGAACATCATTATATACACATATAAGTAGAGTAGTCAAATTATTATTAAAATTAATTTATTAAAAGCCTGTTGTGTCCCACTGCTGGGCAAAGGCCTCCCTTCTCTCCTTCCAGTCAGCCCGGTCTTCGGCTTAGGTGGCCCAGTCCTTATCAAATTTACACAGATCGTCGCGCCACCGTTTCCTGGGTCTTCCTCGAGGTCTGGTAGTGTTTGGCACCCATGCTGTGGTGGCCTTTGCCCAGCGGTCGGCCAGCATGCGACAAACATGACCTGCCCAGTCCCATTTTAGTTGATCTGTTTTTTGCGTAACGTCTATTATTTTGGTTTTGGAGCGCAGTGTGGTGTTGCGTATCCTGTCTCTTAACTTGACTCCAAGAATACTGCGCTCCATATACATATAAAAAATATTAAAAATTGTCTGCATAAAAATTTAATAAAATAATAACAAATATTTACACGTACACGTACAAATATATTCTTATAATAACTAGCTGTTGCCCGCGGCTCTGCCCTCGTGTAGGTAGATTTTTGCGAATCGAATTATCTTTGAATTTTGTTTGCTACAAACCTCACGGAGCCCGAGACCTTTCCAACGAATGCATTGCCGTCGAAATCAGTTCAGTCGCCAGCTATAACTCCTGAACGCACGAACCGATTTCGGGTCAGGAAGGAAAACCCTATTTATTGACGTGATAACGTCTTAAATTAGGTTGCGGCTGGGAGTCACTTATGAAAAAGTGTAACGCCCGGTAACGTTACGATGAGTCACCGAACGAGAGAGAGGCCCGCCGAATGCCTTGCGTCTCTCTCCCACTCAACTATGATCGGTCTGCCGAGCGCGCAGCACGCGGCAGACGTTGTCACGTAAAATCTTCGCCCGTAAAACCGACTTTACAGGCAACCATTTTTTTTATATAAAAAATTCATACAAGTTTATACTTTAGTTACATTATTCTTAAACTGATTCAAGATAATCGTTTTAAATTCGTCATAAGAATATAACTCACGCACACATCACATCGATTTCGTGTAATTTGAGAAGTAATTATTGTAGTTTTTAATTAAATTTCATGTATACCTAGGCGGTATCTATTTAGATACTTATCACGCTTTCCAATCTTCGTCAAAAAATTTCATAAAAAAAATGTCAATTTCATTCCAAGTCAAAAAATCGGCGGCATCATCATTGAACCCACGACATTTGAGACTTGAGGCGGCCACTCGCCTGACTGAGCTATCATGGTTTCACGTAATACAGTAATGCGTCAACCGAGTAATAGGAACATTAGTAACCAACCGTAGTAAATGCGTCAATTCAGCCTTGGTGTTACGAACAATATCCTATGTTATCGTATTACAAGTAGCTAAGTATTATGAGATCGTGCAAAAGTAAACGATTTTATTCTGCTACTGAGAATTGAATGGTGTAAAAGAATCAGTATTGTGACGTCGGTAGTTCTAGAAAACTATTTTTTATTATTATTGTATTATTTTTTTTACACATTTCAAACACGGCTGGTTAGCCGCATACTGAACCATTTCTAGTTCGTATTATAGTTGCTAACACAACTGATATACTACATATACATACATACATATTTTATATAAATACATATTTAACACCCAGACCCACAGCCAACAAATTTAGTTAAGCACAAAGATGTTGACCGGGCCGGGAATCGAACCCGGAACCTTCTGTTTAGCAGTCCGGCATGGTAAACTTTACGCTAATGAGGTCGTCGTTTCATACTTTATGTATATACTAGTTACGCTCCGCGGTGTTACCCGTGTTAATTTGGGATTAAAAAAATGCCTTAGAATGAGTAACATAGATTTTGAAGTTATTTGCGCATCCCACGAGAGCCAGTAATGTTTTCGGTATAAAAAGTAGCCTATGTATTAATCAAAGACCGACAAAAAATTGGTTTAGTGTGAGCTGGGCTTGCGCATTATGGGTTCCGTAAGATTTTGTATGAAAAAATTACAAAAATCTCGTTTGTTGCATGAAAGCCGCCTTTATCAGTATATTTTGGTATCAAAAATTGTCTCTAGCTACTCGTATCTTGCTTGGTTCATGACATAAAAGGGATGGATAGCAAAGTCTTAGTAATGAGATGGTCACGTTAACACCCTTTACGTACAGAACCCCAATTTTCTCATAATTAATTATAAAATACCTACTAAAATTTAAATCTTCAAGGCACAGGTGCGCCATTAACTAACGAAATTATTTCAAAAAGTCGCCCCAAAATCTTATTAAAATTTAAATTTAACATTTCAGAATACTAAGCAGAGATTCAGTATATTAAGTAACTTGTGTTTTCATAAGGACAAAACATAAATTCGCTTTATCTGCACAAGGTTTTAATAAATGTAAATGAGGTAAAAAGTAGGGCCGAATACAGGGATTTTCTGAATAGAGAGGCAAGTTGGCGATTTAGCCGGCCCGCCCTTATGCCGTCCTTTTGATGTCTTCATGTCGGTAAGCTGATAAAACTCCCTACGCATTATGCTAAGTGAAAAGCTGTAGGCAACATTGGATCTAGGTTTTTTTTTTCAACAAAAGTATTGAATTATAAAATCTCTTTTTGTTATGGTCCCTAGAAGGTTAAAAAAGCCTCCGCTGAAGAAACCCTTATAGCTAGAATTGTTCGATACAAAACGTGTGGACTGTATGTAAGGTCTGATTCTCACAAGGAAATTGCGAGACTTAGATAGCACAACTTTTCATTTCATCCACGACTCCACTCCCCGGGACAGCTCCTCGCGTCTGGCGGCAGCTCGGTGGGTAACGATCGTCAAGCTCCTTGTTGAAATGCAGAACAGTATTGACTGTACACGGCACAGAAAAATATCCTCGTCGGTGAAGCGACGTGCGACACGATTTAGGATATATTAAAGAGTAACTCTGTACTACGGCGCGGCGATGAGAAGCGCGGGTTGTCTCCCATACGATTCCAGAGTGACTGCCTCAGGCCGCGACGCGCGGACTGCAGGTTTTGTAGTTCTACCCTCATCTCACAATAATAGGTACCTTTATGAGAATCGAAAAAGAATGTTGTAATTTTAACAAGTTATACCTAGCCAAGCTATACAAACCTATCAAGGATTAAAATAAAAATAGGATCTTCGCGATCACGTGTAAAAATAAAGCAAAAACGTGTGAACGTAACTCTGACCCGGAGGTAAACAATATAAAATTGCATTAATTAACTCATCAATTTGTGGCGACGCAATCAAGTTATAATTTGTAATTATCATAGTTACATATAAAATGGAAATTTATCTGAGCACAAAGAAAATATATTTCACATTAATATTTTTTTATACTTTTTGTACTCCCCTCTCTCGTTTTTATATCACAGTCTTTCCTCTGGTTGCCTGGAAGAGATCGCTTTTAGCGATAAGGCCGCCATTTTCGGCACTAGTTATAAGTTTCTTCTATCTATAATTTAATGTAATTAGTGGGAAATAAAGATTGTATCTATCTATCTATCTAATATCAATACGTTTTGATAAAATAAAATACTAGTAGAACAGCGATAATTACAATATTGTAATAATTCCACTGCATATTTCATTTTCGGACTATAATTTAAATGCTTATATTTTAAACCGGTCTACAGGGGTTTGGTTTGCTCTAGCCTAGATATTATGAAAATAATTTTGGGTCTATTTATGCACAACGTTTATGAACTTTTTCATGATTTTATAAGGTTTGCTCAGAATTTTTGCAAAAATTACTAAAATATTCAATTGTAACCATAAATTCAATTTGCAGATCTTACAAATCGAGCAAATTCAGTATTTTTATTAATATTTGAGTATGTATTGCACTTGAAAATTATAACATTGGTTTTAATATTGTTGAATACACATGACATATTCTGATATGTACACACGTTTATTTATAATTATTTTGTAAAAATATTTATTACTTACATTGCATATGTATGTATTGACCTGTAAAATATTTTTACCAATAAATCTTATATATAAAATGTCCATGTCACAATGTTAGTCACTGTGCTCCTCCGAAACAACTTGACCGATTTTTACCAATTTTTTTATGCGTATTCGGTAGGTATAAGAATCGGCTACTATCTTTTTTCCATACCCCTAAGTGATAAGGCAAAACAACGTTTGCTGGGCCAGCTAGTATGATTATAAAAACCTAAGAATTTGCGTAGAATTTTTTCGTAGAGCTATGTTATGTGTGTATGTAATACTTCAGTTGTGTTAATATACAACCATAATACAAACTAGAAATGGTTTAGTATGGCGCTTACCAGCCGTGTTCGAAATGTGTAAAATGACAAAAAATACGAATTTTGTGTTAAGGTTACTTAACGCGATGACGTAAGCAAAATCTTGAATTAACAGTTTTTTTATTGTAAATCATAAACGGTGAAAAATATTGAAAAATTGCTTGAAAACTGTCTAACAAAACATAAATGAACCCTAAGAATATTAAGACCTATTTTGGTACCAATCCAAAATGGCTTATGAATTAGAAAAAAAACTGTTTCAAAAAATCTAAAATAACAATTTTGAACCATTTTTTTTTTCATATTGATACATCTGATTGGTACCAAAATAATTAAAAAATATTCTTAGGGTGGTTATTTACACGGCCTGTAAGTTATTTTTTCAATATTAATTACCTCATAAGATTTCTAAAGAAAAAGCAGCAAATTCAAGATTTCCCCCTCACTGTAAATTAAATTTATTTAATAAGAAGATACATAACACCAACTTTCATTCAATTTCTGTTCTAGTTAACAGAAATTGAATGAATTAGGAAAAATATTTGATTATGTGACCTATTTCCTAAAAGCGTGTTATTAAAGGAAATCAAATCAAAACTCCGCGTATAAAACAAAACTTTGACCCCCAAAACAACAATCAGCTTTTCCATTAGAAAATTGGAAATTTTCCCAACGCCCAAATCTAATTAAAACTGGTTCTGACCGCCTAAAACTGCTTGTAACCGGTTTTACCACGGAGGTACAAATGCTGCATTTACCTACTTAGATTGTTTACGAAATAAAAATTGCAGTATGTACTTTAAAACTTATTTACTTATTTTTTACGTCATTTTCTTTCTTTTTTTTTCAAACTTTAAAGTTTCACGTTATCAAATATTCTATACTATAACAATCTTTTTACTGACTCATTAATTTATCTATAGGCAACGCAAAGCCCAATCGGCTGGTCCTAGGGGTATGAAATTTGAAGGGTGTATTTGTTTTATTGTACAGAATAAAACCGATTTGAATGTACTTTTTATAATATGCCAGCTTGCTTCCCATTGATATAGATAACAAAGAACAAAATTATTTATTTGCAATAAAAATACGATTACAGAAAAGCTGAAACATAATTAAAACTTATGGAAATGGTAGGTAACCGCTTTGGCGAGTGAGTGTAAGCTTAACTAGGTAAAACCTGTCTCGTAAGGCTTACTATCATCTAGATTACCACGAATGATGCCGATGCCATCGCTTAATGTCATTAGGTAAACAAATTAAAAATTAAACTATCTGCCAAAATAGCATAAAAAAATTACAGAGTAGCAAAAGCAGGAGTATGTCTACGTGTGTGTATGTATGAAAATAATTGATAAATTCTTTTTAGGATGAAAAACACACTAACTGAAAAGAAACTTTTAATTACTGCTATAAAAGGTGACTTTATCACCGAAATATTAATATTTTATTATATGAACGTGAAATCGCTTCCAGGCCAAACCACTGTCTTAAGTGAACGGAACCATTATTCCCTTGAGAGAATATAATCCCAGTTTAATAATTCTGTGGATCCTTGAAACCCATTAAGGATATGTTTATGAGTCGCATAGTTTACTCACTAGTGGGTGATTAACGGGTCATTAGAGTGTACGGTGCTTAAACATTATCGCAGTTCAGTTATTTGGTCGTTACTTCTGAGTATCTGTGATAAATTTAATAGCTTTTTCTTCTTCATCGTATGAGCTAAGTGACCAAGCTTTGTCGAAAGTTTTCAAGCCGCCTGAAGGCCTCTGACTTGGCTTAACGACTGCTTGTACGAAGACTAACAGCTGAGACCTATAATTTAACATATCATTCAACCCACGATAGCACCTAGATAAAAATGCCACTTGAAAAAGGACAGTCTTGTGCATGGTCATCCCGTGCACCCATCCAAACACCGTCCGCATCGACCGTTGCTTAGCTTCGGTGATAGCGTCAGATCACTTTAGCTAGCCGAGTTAAAGACGCTTATTTAATAGCTGCAAAACACGTTACAAATAATCGTTTTTGCTCTCATTCTTTCTTTCTGTAAGTGTGGGAAAAAAATACTTTTTGTCCGTGTGTTATATACGAGTAAGTACTAAAACTGTTCAGTTTTAACTTTAAAAGTATAGTTTATTGATCAGTATTGAATTTTTTTGTGTCTCTCTTTAAGCCAATTTTTTTGCTGTGTGTGTTTTTTTACTGCTTGAAGTTTTTAGAGACCTTATTTGAAGTATTAAAGTAATTTCATCTCAATTCGAATTTCAAAAAGTTTCAAACGTCTTTTGTTCCGACAAACTTTACTTTAACAAAATTTTAATTATGAGGTAAATTATGGTGGTTTTGAAGGTACGCCAAACTCATTTGAATGCATCGTATATACCCAGTTATAAAGTTATTCCTGAGAGACGCGAGATATTGCGAGGCGCAACACGCACACGACTTTGATATTGTGCAGAATGTACCAAGTCTGATGATAATAGCTTAATTATATGTACTCATACATACGAGAGTACATATGTACTCGTATGTATGGAGTTTCGCGGAACAATATCTACTTTCAATCTGACGTCCTCTGGTTCCCAGCCTTACACCAATGACTTGTTTTTCTATAATCTGTAAATTCTGTATGTATGTATGAATTATTTAAATGCAAAAATCAGGGCAAACTCTTGATTCCCATTTTGTTCTAATTAAACTGTAGTTATATATAGTTAGTTATATAGTAAGCAGACCACTATACGTTCCAATTGCTAGGTTTCGAAGCCTGGCCAACTGCACTTGGCCAACGATGGCCAAGTGCGGGTTGGTGGATGACATTCATGCATCGATGTTTACCTTCACCGTAAAGCGAGTGCAAATCCACACACATAAAGATAAAATATTTACTAAGACATATACATAGAGAAAGTAAATAAGAGGAGATGCCATTAGTTACATTTTCGCCAAACTGTGCCAAACTTTAGTAGACTTAATCATACAAAGGTAACTTATTTCTACGTACGCCAAAAACGTGGCACGTATTTGAAGTAATAGGTACCTTTCCATAGTGTTTATGCCAGTATTCAAATTAGCATATGTACCTATAGCTACCAAGGTCTGTTTGGTTATCTATTTACCCGTATTTGGTCACAAATCAATAGTTTAACACCGTCCTTTCTAGAATACCATGGCCATATAATAAACAAAGAACAGAACATACAATGGTCCAAATTAATAAACTACTTAACAATTCTAATCAGGTTCTTTGAAACACTCAGAACTTCCATAAATACATATATAGCGCTTCTCGGCTAATTAAGGTGATCTGACGCGATCACCTTAGTTAAGCAATGGTTGATACATTCTGTCGTAATGAAGCAATGACAACAAAGTTCGGCGTATTACTGCCTTAAATCTCGTAGGTCCGGTGTTCGATCCCGCCAATGAACATGAGTTTTCGTTGAAGGAAAATATTGAGATGTCATTATCAAGGTCATCGTACCAGTGAATCAAAAATATGTTAGAGTTAATATTAGTATTACTAGCTTAGCTAGTCACCCTGTAATTTTTGTATGTTTATTTTCTTTCCATTCCTGGTTGCCTGGTAGAATCACCAATCTACTTTTAGTTTTTAATTTACATATTTTTATTTTTATTTGTGGTTGTACAATACAGATAATAATAGTCTATTCTAATCTGCTATTATAGCTAGGCTACCGGTTATTAGCTGTCATAATACCTCATAATTCATGGCGAGCTTTGTTGTGGTTTCCATAATCCGGGCTCTGCGGTGTACTCAGTGAACCCTTTCTTTAAACCCCTTATGCCGTTTGGAACGCCACAAAATGGTATTGATCGATGGCAACCCATTATTTGAATGGGTATAAAAAATCTTTGTGGCCTATATATAAAACACTGTAAAACAGCTAGGCTAACTAAAGTGATCCGACGCGATCATTGAGGTTAAGCAACGGTCGATCCATACAGTCTTTGAATGGGTGACCATGCACCGGACTGTTAAAAAAAATCATTCGGGCGGCCGATTGCCTCTGACTTGGCTTAACGACTTCTAGTTAGCTTGTGCTTAAGACTATCAGCGGGGACCTATAATTTACCTTGATATCCGACCCTCAGTAGCACCCTGGCGAAAGTGCATTTATTTAATGTGAGTTTTGTGCATAGTCACCCATACAAAGACTGTCCAAGCTAGCTTGGCTTAGCTTAGCTTATTCATACGAAGAAGAAGATCTTTAACAACAATATAATAAACTAACAGATCGTACCGGCTTCGCACGGGCTATAAAATAATCTAAGTTGCAAAGAGAAACAAAATATAGCCTATGTTACTCAGGGATAATGTAGCTTTCCAACGTTTTTTTTATATCGGTCTTGTAGTTTCGGGGCCTATTTTGCTAACAAACAAACAAAAAATCAAACATTTCCTCATTATAGTAAGATAAAAATAAAATAAAATCATTTATTGACCTTGCAACATCTCAACGCATTTGGCAAGTCATTTACATTTAGTTTAAGCAACACAGAATGATATTAACTAAACTAAACTTAATTTATTGTAACATAGACTAAAATTGTACGTATTTCAAAATTAGGGATGTTATTGCAAAATTATGTCAGAAGAAAATGAAGATTCATCAAGTTGCATATTCAAGAATTCTTTTATAGAATAAAATGGATTAGTTTTAAAAAAATGTTTTAGTTTGGAATAGTGTAGACACGGATGATTTATTCATCCAACAAAAACTGTGCATGTGCATACTCGCTAACATCAAAGTACCAAATATAGAAATAACACATTTCCATAGACCTTTATTTAGAAAATACAAATTATTAACCTTGACATCACTATATATCAACGAAATCAGTAAATTTGTTCGAAAATACCCGGAGCTATTCACTAAAGTAACAGACAGTTTACGGAAACATGAACCTAGGTATAAAAATAAATTAAAAATTCCAAAAAGTAGGTTAAAATTACATAGTTCTGGCCCTAACTCAATGGCAGTTAAAATATTTAATAAGCTACCAGAAAAGTTAAAAGACATAGAAAAAGACAGTATTTTTGAAAATAAATTAAAACTTTTATTGTTACATAAATGCTATTACTCTATTGGCGAATTTCTAAACGATAAGGATTTATTTTTTGCATGCAAATAAACCGGCTCACTCCTCTTGTGTTGCAATACCCGAACAGGGTCCGTTATGTGATACCTACCATTTAAATGTATAACATCTTAATTATGCCATAACGAAGCAATAAATGTATTTGACTTTGACTTTGACTTTTGAATTTGATGACTGGTAATTCAATAATTTTAGTATTATTGGTATAGATAAGATAGCAACAAAACGAACGAGCCTTTTAACCTCTGCTTTGTGACTAGGCTTGAAATGATAATCTCGCTTGTGATAGTTATCGTGAATCCCAGTTATTACAGCGCGATATATAATTACTGTTGGAGCCACAGGGCTCTGCTCGCGACAGCGCTCCTATTACATTTATGTCAAGGGCAAAACATTTTTCTCATTTTCTTGTTCATACTCAAGATAGATTGTTTCAATACAAATACTTTAAATTGAAAAAAAATATTAATATAACTGGTACAAAACAGAATAATCAACTTAATTATATTTCATACAGTATATGTGACTTGTAAATATGATATTATGAGCTTATTTAATATATTTATTTCAAATATAATCACTACAAAAAAAAATTACATGAAAATACACTATACATATTACACAATAACTGAAAACTAATAAACCTTACAAATAGTAAATTAAACCTAAGTCAGTGTCCGCGGGTAAGGGCCTTAATATTTGTTTTGTTTTAGTAATTATGAAATTAACTGTACAGTGGTGATCTTTGTAAAATAAGTATGTAAATAAAATAGGACACATTTCACACGCGGCTGGTTAAATTTGTACGAAAGCATTTCTAGTTTGTATTATAGTTGCTAACACAACGATTTATCACATATACTCATACCTAAATACTTTATATCGATAAATATGTATTGAACCCTCAGGAAGACAGCCAACAAATTTAGTTCATCACAAAAAATTTTGGTCGTGCCGGTAATCGTACCGGTACTCTCTGGTTGGCAGTCCGGCATGGTAACCATTACGCCAACTAGGTTGTTGGAGAAATGGTAGTAGCATAGACAAAGCATATTAAAGTTACTTTAATATACTTTGTCTATGGTAGTAGTAATACAATAATAAGTAATGAACCGTAGATGACCGTTTCTACAAAATGGTGGTTGGGAGTTATCTAAATTTTAATTTACTGTTGTCAATGATGTATCAAGAGTTTCTGAATTGGCTTAAAGACTGTGCTGAAGTCAAACAGTCGGAACCTGCAACTTAACGTCTCATCCGACCCACAGCAGCGCCCAGGCGTAATGTAAAGTAAATTGCAGTAAAGACTGTAATTTAAAAATACTTACTGCCTGTACTGTTGCTTACTAAGAATAGCAGTTGGGACCTTCAATTCAACGTGTTATCTGATCCACAGTAGCACCCAGATGAAAATACCATAACATAAAGTTCGTTATAACTTTATAACAAAGTTATGATGATTTTTTTTAATGGCAGTCTTCTGCATGGTCATTCATCCATGCATTATCTATATAGACCGTTGCTTAACTTCGACGATTGCGTCAGATCACTTTAGTTAGCCAAGCTACAAGCGCTCCATTCCTTACCGTGGGAAAATACCTATATCACTTTGTACTGACGGATGGTAAGTTTTCAGAAAATTCCCGTCAACAAAGCAGTGCAAATATAAACTGGTCTGTTTGTTATCTGTTATAATTTCCGCTGTGACTCGATTACATTTCTAGTGGACAACGTATATTTTATCGCAGTAGGGCAACTAAAGAAAATTATGAAATTTAAATAGAATTAGGCGCGCCGGGCCACCAGCAAAGACTAGAAGACTCCATACTATGTTTAATTTTCTATTAAGATAAATAAAACCTTTTCTATTTCATTTATTTAAGACACTAGATTTTTCTCTCTCCAGACTCTTCTATCTCCTTTTCGTGTATCCTCCTGACTCTTCTATCCCTTCCCTGCGTGAGTCAGGCTGACTCATTCCGACTTTTAATAATAATGTAAGTGTGACAGTTTTCTACGCGGAAATATTAAGATGCTTTTCGTGACCAGTTCACAAAAATTCCTTACTTGAATAATGTTTGTATAATCGGCTATCACTTACGTATATTTTAATATGCCTTACGAAAAATTTAATACAGTATTTTTGCGTAGAAAACGGTCACACTTACTTATTATTAAAAGTTGGAATGAGACCAAGTACAAGTGAGTGAAGATGGTGCTCGGAAAGCACCGAAACTGTTGGACTCATTCCAACTTTTAATAATAAGTAAGACCGTTTTCTACGCGAAAATATTAAGATGCCTTACGTGAACAGTTTACGATGTTTAATACAGTGTTTCCTTATTTGTTGTAAATTGACCTTCTGAAGCAACCTCTGTATGTACGAGCAGTGGTTTAGCAGCTGTCAGGGGTCACCAACATTCGTCAACGTCCGCTGCAGCAGACTGTGATAGTTTATCTTTAGCTTACTAATTAGTGGCGACGCCAGCGCCACGACTCAGCTCGAACGGGGTAGTTTGCTACTACTTGTCCATTTGTGGTTACAGTTAATTGTTTTGATGTCGAGGTCACTACTTTTGAGGATGTGGTCATAAATTTGTTGTTAAAGTCATCAGTTTTGAATGTTATAATATTACTAGCTGACCCAGCAAACGTTGTTTGAATTTGAATTTGAATTTGCATGTAAAATTTGGTAAAAATCGGTCAAGCCGTTTCGGAGGAGTACGGTAACTAACACTGTGACATGGAAATTTTATATATAAGATTTGTCATAAGAATTAAGCATTTGACTAGCAAGGCACTTAACTAGAGACAAGAGCTAGACTCTGCTATAAGGTGAAGCATGCCTAGTTTGAGATAATTGGCTCTCAAGTAAGTTGTCAGAACACTTAGTTAGGCGCTTGGCGACGTATATTTCAACTTGAGAGGGTAGCTAGCCAGTTGAGCACTAGAAAATAATCTGCCACCATTAAAATATCATCTTATGTATATAATACAAGATTTTCCGAATACCAAAAAAAATATTTCGTTTGCTGTTCGTTTTGTTATTTAAACGTAAAGAAAAGATCTTACTTGCTACAAGCTAACAGAATCAATGCCAAATCTTTACTATAACTAAAACTAAACAGTGTAAACTCCATGTAACGTCACTTGATTTAACGACAAACTCTGTAAAGCGTCGAAATCAGTAGGCTTTAGTTGGTTTAGCTTGTATTCCATACAATGACACATTTCCATATTTAACGGCCACTCTCTATAACGATATAAAATACACAGTCCCTTCAGTGTCGTTATAAAAAGTTTTCGCTGTATTTCTGAATGCGTAAAACGAAAGTACAAGTTTTTTTCTGGTACTAGGGGTACTGATACCCCTAGTACCAGAAAAAAACTTGTACCAGGAGTACTGAATACAACATCGATGTCCCCAATAAGCGCCTGTACTGTATATATATTACGCAACGGCCGGCGACCTCACCATTTCATTGTCCAGCGGTCACAGATGCATTCAATTCATCTCTCTGTACGACATATACCGATACTTGTACTACTTTGACCTGATAGTATAGGTATTTTGCTTAGTCATAATTTTTTTACACATTTCTGCTTTACGTTAGCTCAGGCGAGATAATGTCTTTGTATTTCAGTTTTGTGCTGCAAATATTTTGCTTCAAGATATGAAATATATAAGTACTTAGTATAATAAAGTAGATGAAGATCCATTTTAACCGATAAGCGAAAATATCGTAGCAAGGAATTGACTCTGTATCCAATGTGTGGTGGTCTAGTCTAATATCATTTGTAAATACTATACTACTCACAATAAAGTTATCTAAAAAAATTAAGCAATTAATATATGTATATATGTTTGTTGGAAACCTGTCAAAAGTCCACCTTTTTGTTTTTTGTAACCGACTTCTTTGGGCGCGATTTTGACCTACTTTAAACGGCCAGATTTCCTTCAAACTTTGTAGATTTATTACACGCTTTTTATTAGCTTCACCTGTATGTTTGTTTCTAGTTGATTTTTATGATTTTCGTCAAACAATTTTGTAAGACCTTTAATTTTTTTCGAATTTGATTGGTTAAGACTTACTTTCTGTTTCTTCTTCTTCGTATGAGTTACGTGGCTGAGATCTGGTGTTGAGTTTTCAAGCCGCCCGAAGGCCTCTGACTGGCTTTTCTGACATGGAATACTTACTCATAGTTTTACAAAAATGTTTAATAGGTCATTAAAATTAGTAATCACTAATCACTCACCTTTTCAGTACAACCAGTAAAAACAGCATCATAAAGAGTCTGGCAGATCGTTCTGTAAGGTCTGCAACGTACCGGCAATGGTTGGCTATCGCCACCTGACTTTTTTAAGTCCTTAAATTTACTTTGAATTTATATGGATCGTGTGTCTGAAATAAAGAAATATTATTATTATTATTATTTTCAGTCACAAGTACCAATTCCAGAAGCAAACCTTTCGACAGAGTCCACCTTCTGTTTGCGCCAAATGTTTGCAGCCCATGTTATCACAGGGTTGGCAAGCCGGCGCTAAATCAAACGGAGCGGTACCGACTCCTCAAACACTGTTTACCGCTCCGAAGGTAACCCTAATCTCTAATGTAATCTTACTGCTGAGAGTTGAAAGTTATCTGGACATTTTCGCTTGAGTTCATATTGCATTTGACACATTCATTTAATGTTTCGGAGAACTGCATAGTAGTGTGAAGCGAAACTAGGATGACTATGCTATTGCATACTCATATTTTTAGCCTCAGCCAATTTAGATATAATATAAGTTTTAGGTTGAATTAAGTTAAGGTTTATTTATTTTATACTAACATTAGTATAAACTTAATAAGAAGGTAGGTTCAGATCTGATATACATATTAAAAAAAAGTAATCTTAGGTACGAAGCAATTGAACAATTCAACCTTAAACTTATATTATATCTAAATTGGCTGTGTACTCTGTTTTGGATTGCAGACTTGTTTTTTTCTTTGTAGTTGTAATGTTATCATGAATGTTTGAAATCTGTCTGAGTGCCTAATAAATAAATAAATATATAAAATTTTCATGTCACTTGACCGAAAATGCCACTTGAAAAAGAAAAACGGTCTTGTGCATGGTCACCCATCCAAACACCGTCCGAATCGATCGTTGTTTAACTTTGATGATCGCGTCAGATCACCTTAGCTAACCGAGGTTATCTTGCCTGATTTTGATGAATGAGGAAAGATTACGAGCCCTTCAGTGGTCATAAGCCTAGGTATACGTTGCAAAAAAAAATGTGAATTTTAAATAAACATAGAAAAAAGGCTAGTCTAGAACCAATAAACCAGCCCTCAAAGGTTTTGGTAAACCTAAACAAGTATACGTCTCGAATATAACACGGTCCTTCAAATTTCTCCTCTAACAACCTATAGGTAATTTGAGAAGTTTCATGTACACTCACTAGGAATGTTCGAGCCTCTTTGCAAGACTCCAAATTCAAAGAGCCGAAACTCAACTAACTTTTAAGACTCAAACTAGCTGTCCGCTGTATATCCACTAAACTTAAACGTATTAATCTTTTGGAATAGAACCAAATTTGAGCCGGACAATATAAACATAATTTTCGTTTTTTCTATCCATTGCTTTGCACTCGCTTTACGGTGAAGGATAACATCGTGAGGAAACCGACATATTTGAGGACCACAACATCCGAAGACGTGTGTTATCCGCGAACCCGCACTTGGCCAGCGTGGCGGGTTATGGATTATACATTATTATTCTTGAGTTATGAATAAATGTTTTTAATCATTTGGTTTTAGGTTGTTAATTTTAACCTGTTTTTACCTCATAGGTACGGAACCCCACAAAACCCGCCTTATTTACCCACAATCAATGTCGTTGGGATCACCAATAAATTCCACCCGCATTAACCCTTTTTTCACGTAAGGAAATGCATTTTTACGCATCTCCCCCCACAAGCCTGGGGTAGGCGGGCAGGGTATGTCGGGCTCGAGGGCCAGAGGGACTGTCACTACCGACTACAACCTCACGGTGTCCCATCTCACGACGGGGGCAGGGATGCAGGACCGCACAGCGCAATGCCGCTGCTCTCCCCGCCCATTCTGAGATAAAAGCTGGTGAAAGACAGCGAAGGCTTAGTAATAGGGCCCCGTTTTTACACGCTTTCTATTAGCTTCACCTGTATATTTGTTTCTATGTTTGTTTGTAACCGACTTCTTTGGGCGCGATTTTGACCCACTTTAAATGGCCAGATTTCGTTCAAACTTTGTAGATTTATTGAGGACCGATGACAATACACTAATTTGATAAAATTACGGTTTTCTATAAAAATGTTTGTTTTTTTTTGAAAATGCGTGTTTCTTTAAACTATTATTATTTTACCTTTTAGTTTTAGTACCAAAGTAGTCTCTCCGATCAACAATCAATCTCGTCCTCGCATTAACCCTAGGCTCGCTGCAGAGCCGACGCGGTCAATTTCATCCAATTTCCGGCAGCCGTGGTGTTTTTGCTCGCTCATCCGTGATCCGTGGCAGAACGCAAAAAGTGCGGCCTGAAACCAACTGCCGGTGGAGGGTTCCGCACGGCTTGCAATCCAGTTATGAATCGCTTTTCGATTGCCAGTTTTTGCCTTTTGCGTTTGTTTACGTTCGTTTTGATGTGTGTTCTGAGATGGTCCTTGTTTTTCGGGGAAAAAGGAAAGAAGAGAGGACTGGTGATTGAAATTGGTTTGTAAATATCGCGTACTAAAGTTGCAGAAGTCGAATTTAGATGTACTTACCTAAAAATGTATCTTTCGGTTATAAAAAGAATCTGATGGTTTGTATAAATAATTAATAAGAATAAATTACAAATGTTATTTTTGCAGACAATGATATTACCTAGAACCGTGAGAGATTATTTAATTTAATTTATTAACAAATAACTATTACAGAATAAACAATTATAAAATTGTTTTAAAAAACAAACAACCGACTTCAAAAACACAACTAAAAAGGGAAAAATAATTTTAAGCCTAAATCAAATCAAGAATATATAAATAGAATAGGAGAGTTTATTTCATGTACTTATAAAAAACTATTTGCAATTTTTACAAATTCTGTATTCTTGGAGTCGGTGCCAGCAAAGAAAGACAATTGAAAATAGTTTTAATTTGTTCTTATTAGATGGCACCGACTTCAAGAATACAGGATTACAAAAAATTGCAAATAGTTTTTTATAAGTACATGAAATAAACTCTCCTATTCTATTTATATATTCTTGATTTGATTTAGGCTTAAAATTATTTTTCCCTTTTTAGTTGTGTTTTTGAAGTCGGTTGTTTGTTTTTTAAAACAATTTTATTTTTACATTTTTAGTGGTTGGTAATGATATTTTGTTTAAGTTTTAGCTATGGAGAGCCAAATAAACTTCACGATGAAAAAATTTGGCGTGTGCCAGGCAGGCAACCAATTGGGAGCAAATCGAGCTGGATGCGAGCGAAGCGAGCGCGATAATTTTCACCGTATTTGTTCGAACCGTTTGAACATAAAGAAGTCCAAAGCAGCACAAATTACATAATGTTTGTTGTGTTAAAACTTACTAGAACCAAGTGCGAGCGAAAAGAGGCGGATGCGAGCGAAGCGAGCTATGCGCGAGCGAAGCGAGCGAGAAAATTTTCACCGTATTTGTTCCAACCGTTTGAGCATAAAGAAGTCCAAAGCAGCACAAATTACAAAATGTTTGTTGTGTCAAAACGTACAAGAACCAATTGCGAGCGAAGCGAGCTGGATGCGAGCGAAGCAAGCTATGCGCGAGCGAAGCGAGCGAGAAAATTTTCACCGTATTTGTTCGAACCGTTTGAGCATAAAGAAGACCAAAGCAGCACAAATTACATAATGTTTGTTGTGTCAAAACGTACAAGAACCAATTGCGAGCGAAGCGAGCTATGCGCTAACGAAACGAGCTATGCGCGAGCGAAGCGAGCGCGAAAATTTTCACTGTATTTGTTCGAACCGTTTGAGCATAAAGAAGTCCAAAGCAGCACAAATTACATAATGTTTGTTGTGTCAAAACGTACAAGAACCAATTGCGAGCGAAGCGAGCTGGATGCGAGCGAAGCGAGCTATGCGCGAGCGAAGCGAGCGCGAAAATTTTCACCGTATTTGTTCGAACCGTTTGAGCTTAAAGAAGTCCAAAGCAGCACAAATTACATAATGTTTGTTGTGTCAAAACGTACAAGAACCAATTGCGAGCGAAGCGAGCTGTATGCGAGCGAAGCGAGCTATGCGCGAGCGAAGCGAGCGCGAAAATTTTCACCGTATTTGTTCGAACCGTTTGAGCTTAAAGAAGTCCAAAGCAGCACAAATTACATAATGTTTGTTGTGTCAAAACGTACAAGAACCAATTGCGAGCGAAGCGAGCTGGATGCGAGCGAAGCGAGCTATGCGCGAGCGAAGCGAACGCGAAAATTATCACCGTATTTGTTCGAACCGTTTGAGCATAAAGAAGTCCAAAGCAGCACAAATTACATAATGTTTGTTGTGTCAAAACGTACAAGAACCAATTGCGAGCGAAGCGAGCTGGATGCGAGCGAAGCGAGCTATGCGCGAGCGAAGCGATCGCGAAAATTTTCACCGTATTTGTTCGAACCGTTTGAGCATAAAGAAGTCCAAAGCAGCACAAATTACATAATGTTTGTTGTGTCAAAACGTACAAGAACTAATTGCGAGCGAAGCGAGCTGGATGCGAGCGAAGCGAGCTATGCGCGAGCGAAGCGAGCGCGAAAATTTTCACCGTATTTGTTCGAACCGTTTGAGCATAAAGAAGTCCAAAGCAGCACAAATTATATAATATTTGGAGTGTCATAAGCCCAGAACATCCTGGGGGAAATTCGAACGAAGCGGTATAACTCCTAGCGAAGCGAGCGCGTAAATATTTTCCTTATCCGTTCGAGGGTCTTGTCTATTAATATATCAAATTTTACAGTTCCTTCTTCCACTAAGTATGACCCAAGTGGCCAAACTCTGGCGTCGAGAGTTTTTCAAGCCCCTGATTTAGTTTGACCCCTGCTTGTACTAAGAGTAGTGGTCCAGGCCCAACAAATTAACGTGTTATCCGAAGCACAGTAACGCCCAGATGAAAATATCATATTTTTTTATGGGAGTCTTGTGCATGGTTACCCATCCAAAGACTGGCCGCATGGGCCGTTGCTTAGCCTCGATGTTTGCGTCAGATTACTTTTGTTAGCCAGGCTGCTAATTTTATGAGCGAAATCTGTATTGCCGTATGAGCGCGAAGAAGTAAAATAGGTTATCCAGTTATTTGGGCTTCCCACGGGAATAGCAATGACTTTTAAGATAAAAAGTAACCTTCGTGTTATACAAGGTCTAGTCTACCCCCTATATCAAGTTTTAGCGAAATCAGTGTGTCATGTATTATTTGGTGCATCCCACGGGAACAATAATTATTTTCGGGATAAAAAGTAGCCTATGTGTAAACACATAGTCTAACCTATCTTCATTCCAAATTTCATCAATGTCAGTACAACCGTTCGAGCGTGAAGAAGTTAAAAAGATTTATATGTTATTTGGTGCATCCCACGGGAATAGTATTTATTTTCGGGATAAAAAGTAGCGTATGTGTTAACACATAGTCTTACCTATTTTCTTCTCAAATTTCATAAATATCAGTACAGCCAAACGAGCTAGAATCTCTCTTCATGCGTAAAAATAACCTAACTTTTTAGGTTTTTCTTCGATTTCCCTAGGAGTCCATCATCAGAACCAGTTTTGGTGACAATGGGACCAATTCAGAACCATACTCTTTCAATTAAAAAAAGAATTTTGAGAATCGATCCACAAATGGCTGAGGAATCGGTGAACATACATAAAAAAAAAAAAAAATACATACACGTCGAATATATAACCTCCTCCTTTTTGAAGTCGGTTAAAAATACAGCCAAACTTAAAGATACAAGAAGAGAATAAGAAAAATCAAAACACTACAATTTAAATTAAAGAGAGATTAGAATAGTTATTTTTGATTTTATATGAATTTATTTCGTGAAATATCTACTGCCGCGCTTCATGCGCTTCGATCAAATATGCATGGTGCGGCTGAACTTGATATGCCTCCATACCTTTAACAAACTTTACTACAGGTGTATGCTTCGTACACGCCAAAAGATTGAAGTAGCCAAGTTCTGCAATATATCATTTTCAAGCCGTCCTAGAAAATGTTTTAAAAACATTTTAAAACTAAATTCAACGTGTATAATATGTAATAGTTGACGTTATGTATTACAATTTTATTGTAAAACAACAAAACAATGTAATAATGATAAAAACACATTTAAACATAACTTAAGAATAATATTCTTTTTATTACAAAGGATCGTAAAAAAAGGAAAATTTGTAAGCTTAAAAAAAATTAAACGACAAAATTAAGTCTCCCACCCAAACGTGCCCATCAAGTTTGCTGCATTGCCTCTATGGATGGCAAGGGAAATAAATGTATTACACGTATTGAGTGCTCATTTTAATTTTTAATCTATCCCTTTCATGGTTCCGACAGCGCTAGCCTCCGCGGAACCCCAATCACTAGTAAACAACAATTCATAGTTACGATTCAGAGATTTTAAATTGAAACAATGGCCACCGAATAACATTTTGTCGAACAAATGTCAAATAAATATTCGTTTGACATCAAAACCAATACGCAGTTACAATTAACTGAATATTCCGCTATATTTCCGGATGGAAGATATTTGATGTGTTTGTTTATTTTATTACTAGTAGCGCTCGCAGTTTTACCCGTTTTAATCTGGGATAAAAAGTTAATCCGGGATGTAAAAAATAGTCTATGTGTTAACCTATCGTCATAGTAAATCTCATCAAAATCGATCCAGCCGTTGGAGCGGGGAGGAGTAACATAGATTTTGAGGCTATTTGCGTATTCTAATGGTATTAAAAACTATTGTCTCTAATAATAAACATTAAAATCGGTAAATACGTTTGAGCGTGAAAAATTAATAAACATACACACTCGCCATTAACACAAAACACACACACTTAACAAACTCTTGTAGTGCCAATAGTCTCTAAAGAGAAGTTATCAACTCTATTAGTTTATTAAATCTTTTTTTCATACACACACACACACACGGCTGGTTAGCCCCATACTGAACCATTTCTAGCTATCTACATATACATACATGCATATTATATATAAATACATATTTAACACCCAGACCCACAGCCTAGTTAAGCACAAAGATGTTGACTGGGCCGGGAATCGAACCCGAAACCTTATGATTAGCAGTCCAGCATGGTAACCTTTACGCCAACGAGGTAGTCAGTTATAACACCTATTTCTTAAACTTTCTTAATATCAATCCGGAAGTATAGGAGTGTTTGAGTGTGCTAACTCCTACGTTATAGAACTTCTTAAAAGCCTTAGGTTCTGTTTAGATCTCTTATAAATCTGTTTTAACTCTTATTCTTAGCGCCTAACGTTAGTTGTGTTATGATTATAATGATATAGTTTACAAAACAATAACTAATCAGCCGCATACGTGTACAAACTCTTGGAAAAATATTATACTTTTTAATTTAATGTCAAATTCCGGCATTATCGCATGAATGCTTATTCTAGATTAATGCGTAGAGATGAAATGCATGTGACTAGGAGAAGTATGGATATGATTGTAAGAAGTAGCGGAAGGAGAGGTAGACCAAAGAAGACGTGGATGAATTGTGTGAAGGGGGATATGAATGAGAAGGGAGTGAATGTGGAGATGACGGCTGATAGAGTGGCGTGGAAGAGAAAAACAAGCTGTGCCGACCCCACCTAGTGGGAAATGGTAAAGGAAAAGAAGAAGAGCTTACTATAGACGTCCTTGAGTTTGAAAAAAAAAGCCTATGATGATATAATTTACAAACCAATAACTAATCAGCCGCATACGTGTACAAACTCTTGGAAAAATATTATACTTATTAATTTAATGTCAAATTCCGGCATTATCGCATGAATGCTTATTATAAACGTGCCAGAGTTTGAAGAACGTGACGTGTCTAACAAATATCTCAGAGTTTTGAAACATCGGAGTCACGTCGTATATTTTATCTTCTAAGTTGACCTCTCTTGGGATGCACTGTTGCTTCTCCTTAATTTTATTTTAATGTGTCGCCAATACAAAGATATTCTTATCCACCATCACCTCGCCATTGATATATTTAATAGTAGCTTAGTCAAATTTAAGAAAAATATTTTTGATTTATTGAAATTAGAATAAAACTTAACTTAAACTTATACTAAACTAAATTAAATTGTAGCTTAACCTATTTGGCACCAACTAGTTTTGTAGTTTTGTTTTGATTCTTTGTTTCTTACTAATACTTATATTTGTTCATGTTGTGTACACATGGTTAGGAAAATAATCTAGTTTTGATCCTGGTTAATTAATCTTTTTTAGTTATAGTTTTGATTATTTTCTGTTTTGTGAACCATAATAAATAAATAAATAACAAAAAAAATTGGCTATTTTTACCAGCTTTTAAAACAAAAAGACGAGTTTTTAATTTCGACTGTATTATATTTATGTTTGATTTTGTTTATTTAAGACTCATTCGTGTAATAAATTAGAATAGAGAAGTTTTTCAATTCGATTGTGCTGTGTGACTTGCCCCCAAAGCAACATGATATTAGAAATATTTCTGTTTCAAATTCACGTTCCCAACTGAAAGGGAATATACAATTTTCATGCCACTTTAGTGTACCCGTCTACTAAATTCGTACAAGATCAACTTTCCGTCCCAAACAAGAAAAGTAGTTTGCAAAGCGGTAACAACCAAACTAAAATATTGTACGAAAGAGTGTTTGACAGAATTTTCGACCCTAGATCTATAAATTTAAGGGTTAAATTCAATTGAGGATTAGACAGTTGTGCGATGTTTACTAGGCTTAGAATGTAACCAAATACTTCACTTATATGGGACATACAAACACACATACAGAGGGAGCTTTCCCTAACTTTACTTGCCTCGCTAAATGCCTGACGCTTAGAAAAGGTCTTCTTCTTCTACTTCGTACGAGTGGCCAAGCTCTGGTGTTGAGAGTTTTCAAGCCTGATTTGACTTAACGACTGCTTGTACTGAGACTAACAGCTGGGATCTACAATTTAAATTGCCATCTGACCCTCGGTATCACCCATACTTACTTTCTAACATACTTTCGCATTTATGATGGACTGCCAATCGGAGGGTCCCGGGTTCGATTTCCCTCTCGGCGCGGCCAACGTATTGTTGGCTGTCGGTCTGAGTAATCAATATAATAATAATAATAATAATAAATCGTTTATTCAGGCAACAAAGAGTTAGTACATATTTCGAACTTACTACTATAAACTATTATAAACTATCAGTTCAATAAAATGTATCGTTAAAAAGTATTTATGTATGTATATTAAGTATATTTTTTATGCATGATATGCTTGCCATTGACCACAACTCACCTGATGTTTAGTGATATTACGGTCTCAGATTGATCGCGCTTACCTAGACCCTATAACCCGGTTTACTCTCGCCTTGAAGACAGTAAGCTTGTAGTTCAGTGGGAACAGGGATTCCGGCAAGGAGTTCCACAGTTTGGCCGTCCGTACTATAAATATCAGTCATGTTAACAACCATAATACAAACTAGAAATGGTTTAGTATGGGGCTAATCAGCCGTGTGTGAAATGTGTTATAATATTTATTTCTTTACAAGTAGGTATATATGAGTAAGACTAAGTGAACTTTCTCGAACAGTATAATAACGAAAGCATGTAAGTTATTCCATTGTCTAACCTCGAATACTCAAACAATAGGCTCGTTCTGCGCGGAACAGCTTGTATGGTTCTTTGTATGGAGTTGTATGACACATGCAAATTGCCACCAGTACTAACTACCCAAGTCTTGTATTTAAGTCACTGGATATTGTTGCCACTTCCAATGATAATAGTAAAATACTGGTGGTGATTCAGCGGCACACACGACTAAACTAAATTTAAAGTAGCTCTGTCTCTTTCCGTCATAAATTACCAAAAAGAGATGGTACGATCTAAACCATAGACAAAACATCTAAAATCACGTCAGATTTAGAGCTGATATAATTGGGTGCGCTCTAAAATCGCTTACATTTTTCATATTTGACGTGATTTTACTTGTTTTGTGTGTGGTTCAGAACGTGCCATCTCTTTCTGGCCACCTAAGATGAAAAGAGGAGGCTTCTTTAAATTTAGTTTAGTCGTGTGTGCCGCCGAATCGCCACCAATGCCACCATATATGATACGAGTTTAATGGTTATAGTAGTTAAAAAAAATGCTGTGCTAAGAGGCGCAAAGTTTGGCCGGTTTTGTGCCACGAAAATATTTTTTTGATTTTATATATTGTTTTTCTTTGTATCACAAAATAAATGTTTCTTTCTTTCTTTCAAATTCTTCAGTAGCCTAAATTCTTATTTATTTTATATATCTGTGAAAATAAATGATAATTAAGATCAGAACATTTCACTGGTAGCTTTGGAAGCTGTCATTAGCAGTGGCGAAAGTTTCTACTGTCTTAAATATTAGACTTGGGAGGCTGCTGTAATGAGTCAATGACCCTTCAATACTGAACATGCCTATTCAGTTCTGCATTATACAAGATTACTGGTAACTAAGACAAAACTTGTATAAGGAACTAGCTGACTCGACAGAGCGTTCATTAAATGCAAAAGGGCCACAAATAAATAAAAAAAAAATACAAAATTGTATTATTGCGAAAATGCATATTAAATAACTTATTGTTATAGTTATGTTTAAAACAGGCAACATTTTAGCTCAAATAACTGTAGAAACGCATAACCGCCTTTTTAATTTTGAACGTTTGGTTGCTAAGTTCAGTGCAAAGACGCCAAATTTTATTTATACCTACTAATTTTTATTATTATTTTTTTTATTAATTTTATACACATTCACACACGGCTGGTTAGCCCCATACTGAACCATTTCTAGCTCGTATTATGGTTGCTAACACAACTGATATACTACATATATATACAAACATATTATATATAAATACATATTTAACACCCAGACCCACAGCCAACAAATTTAGTTAAGCACAAAGATGTTGACCGGGCCGGGAATCGAACCCGGAACCTTCTGATTAGCAGTCCAGCAAGGTAACCTTTACGCCAATGAGGTCGTCAATACACATGGATGCCAGAGAGAAAAACACAACTTTTGACATATTCACCTTCAAATACAATATAAAAAAATCATATGAATAAAATTGTTTTAAAAAACAAACAACCGACTTCAAAAACACAACTAAAAAGGGAAAAATAATTTTAAGCCTAAATCAAATCAAAACTATATAAATAGAATAGGAGAGTTTATTTCATGTACTTATAAAAAACTATTTGCAATTTTTAGTAATCCTGTATTCTTGAAATCGGTGCCATCTAATAAGAACAAATTAATGTTTGTTAAAAAAAACTATTTTCAATTGTCTTTCTTTGCTGGCACCGACTCCAAGAATACAGGATTAGTAAAAATTGCAAATAGTTTTTTATAAGTACATGAAATAAACTCTCCTATTCTATTTATATAGTTTTGATTTGATTTAGGCTTAAAATTATTTTTCCCTTTTTAGTTGTGTTTTTGAAGTCGGTTGTTTGTTTTTTAAAACAATTTTATTTTTACATTTTTAGTGGTTGGTAATGATATTTTGTTTAAGTTTTAGCTATGGAGAGCCAAATAAACTTCACGATGAAAAAATTAGGCGTGTGTCAGGCAGGCAACCAATTGGGAGCAAATCGAGCTGGATGCGAGCGAAGCGAGCTATACGCGAGCGAAGCGAGCGCGAAAATTTTCACCGTATTTGTTCCAACCGTTTGAGCATAAAGAAGTCCAAAGCAGCACAAATTACATAATGTTTGTTGTGTCAAAACGTACTAGAACCAAGTGCGAGCGAAGCGAGCTATGCGCGAGCGAAGCGAACGCGAAAATTTTCACCGTATTTGTCCCAACCATTTGAGCATAAAGAAGTCCAAAGCAGCACAAATTTCATAATGTTTGTTGTGTCAAAACGTACTAGTACCAATTGCGAGCGAAGCGAGCGCGAAAAATTATCACCGTATTTGTTCGAACCGTTTGAACATAAAGAAGTCCAAAGCAGCACAAATTACATAATGTTTGTTGTGTCAAAACGTACTAGAACCAAGTGCGAGCAAAAAGTGGTGGATGCGAGCGAAGCGAGCTATGCGCGAGCGAAACGCGCGAAAAATTTTCACCGTATTTGTTCCAACCGTTTGAGCATAAAAAAGTCCAAATTAGCACAAAATACATAATGTTTGTTGTGTCAAAACGTACTAGAACCAATTGCGAGCGAAGCGAGCTATGTTCGAGCGAACCGAGCGCGAAAATTTTCACAGTATTTGTTCGAACCGTTTGAACATAAAGAAGTCCAAAGCAGCACAAATTACATAATGTTTGTTGTGTCAAAACTTACTAGAACCAATTGCGAGCGAAGCGAGCTATGTTCGAGCGAACTGAGCGCGAAAATTTTCACCGTATTTGTTCAAACCGTTTGAACATAAAGAAGTCCAAAGCAGCACAAATTACATAATGTTTGTTGTGTCAAAACTTACTAGAACCAAGTGCGAGCGAAAAGAGGTGGATGTGAGTGAAACGAGCTATGCGCGAGCGAAGCGAGCGCGAAAATTTTCACCGTATTTGTTCCAACCGTTTGAGCATAAAGAAGTCCAAAGCAACACAAATTACATAATGTTTGTTGTGTCAAAACGTACTAGAACCAATTGCGAGCAAAGTGAGCTGGATGCGAGCGAAGCGAGCTATGCGCGAGCGAACCGAGCGCGAAAATTTTCACCGTATTTGTTCGAACCGTTTGAGCATAAAGAAGTCCAAAGCAGCACAAATTATATAATATTTGGAGTGTCATAAGCCCAGAACATCCTGGGGGAAATTCGAACGAAGCGGGATAACTCCTAGCAAAGCGAGCGCGTAAATATTTTCCTTATCCGTTCGAAGGTCTTGTCTATTAATATATCAAATTTTACAGTTCCTTCTTCCGCTAAGTATGACCCAAGTGGCCAAGCTCTGGCGTCGAGAGTTTTTCAAGCCCCTGATTTAGTTTGACCCCTGCTTGTACTAAGAGTAGTGGTCCAGGCCCAACAAATTAACGTGTTATCCGAAGCACAGTAACGCCCAGATGAAAATATCACATTTTTTTATGGAGGTCTTGTGCATGGTTACCCATCCAAAGACTGGCCGCATGGGCCGTTGCTTAGCCTCGATGTTCGCGTCAGATTACTTTTGTTAGCCAGGCTGCTAATTTTATGAGCGAAATCTGTATTGCCGTATGAGCGCGAAGAAGTAAAATAGGCTATCGAGTTATTTGGGCTTCCCACGGGAATAGCAATGACTTTTAAGATAAAAAGTAACCTTCGTGTTATACAAGGTCTAGTCTACCCCCTATATCAAATTTTAGCGAAATCAGTGTGTCATGTGTTATTTGGTGCATCCCACGGGAACAATAATTATTTTCGGGATAAAAAGTAGCCTATGTGTAAACACATAGTCTAACCTATCTTCATTCCAAATTTCATCAATGTCAGTACAACTGTTCGAGCGTGAAGAAGTTAAAAAGATTTATATGTCATTTGGTGCATCCCACGGGAATAGTATTTATTTTCGGGATAAAAAGTAGCGTATGTGTTAACACATAGTCTTACCTATTTTCTTCTCAAATTTCATGAATATCAGTACAGCCAAACGAGCGTGAATCTCTCTTCATGCGTAAAAATAACCTAACTTTTTAGGTTTTTCTTCGATTTCCCTAGGAGTCCATCATCAGAACCAGTTTTGGTGACAATGGGACCAATTCAGAACCATACTCTTTTAATTAAAAAAAGAATTTTGAGAATCGATCCGCAAATGGCTGAGAAATCGGTGAACACACATAAAAAAAAAAAAATACATACACGTCGAATATATAACCTCCTCCTTTTTGAAGTCGGTTAAAAATTAAAAAACTGCTTAAGAAATGATTTGCTTCTCCTGTAAAAATAGCATATTTCGTGATGTCACTTTTGTATTTAAGGAGCGAGAGACTATCTTGTCTGAATGATGATTATTTAATGCGAATTGGTATCTATGTATATTATAAAAAAAATATTCCATATATATCTCTTGTTCACGCCATAAATTGATGCTGGACCGACATAGTACATAGTATCGTGTAGAAAATTATAATAGATCTGCCATGCGCGGTGATGTATGCGCTCTTCCGTGACTTGTGCGCACGCGCATCACATACAGATTTCTTTATTCACATTCATTACTTGTGTGGATTATATTGTTGCTGACTGTTTTTTTCTTTCTACTAGGCATTTGACAAGCATGGCGCGTAACGACTCTAGCCTATGATGGAACATCTGGCCTTAGGTGGAGCATGCTGTGTCTGGAGTAGCTAGCTCTCGATGAGGTTGAAAACTCTGGTGACCGGAGATTGACCAAATGCAAAGAAGAAAAACAAGACATTATATGGCAAACACGCTCTGGCATAACAGAGCCAGTAAGCTGCTTTGTTAAGCCAAAAAGACAAACAGCCAATATAATTAGCTATAGTAATTATAATATCCAATACAACCCGTACGAAAGAGTCATTAAACCAAACCACTTTAAGTACTATAGGATAATGGAACCATACTCTTAAAGCGGTCAGGGAACAAAAAAGCATATTTAAAATTAAAATCCTGCAAACGAGAGCTGCAATTTCTGCAGTCTTTTTTTTTTAATCTTTGTGATTCAGCGTTAAGAATTGTTACAGACCCATAACACGGTTTCCTAAAAGACACGATACTTTATTCTGTTTCTATTACAAAGGTTTTTTCATTATTTTATAAAGTAAAGTTACATTGAAATTAAACTGAAATACAATTACAATACAATTGAAAAAAAATATGTTGATCTATACCAATATTATAAAGAGGAGAAGATTGATTGTTTGTATCTTTGTTTGACGCGAATATGCTCCGAAACTACTAGACCGATTTGAAAAATTCTTCACCGTTGGAAAGTTATATCAATCCCAAGTAACATAGGCTATATTTTGTCTTTGTAACTTAGATTATTTAAAGCCCATGCGAAGCCGGGACAGGATGTTAGTTTCATATAAATTCATTTACAGTGGTTCCGGCGCTTTGCTTAAGAGAATACACCAAGGGCTAGAGAAATGAAAAATAGGTATTTGTAAAATCTATTGCTGTCGCGCGGTGCCCGACCAAGCAGCTATCAATGTGTGAGTGTGACTGTCAATGTTTGCGTGGCATACCGCGCTGCGCCGCCGCCGCCCCGCCCCACCGTCCACGCTCCCAGATTGCTTGCAGATGCAGTCGGCAAGTTGATTTCGGCGTTTGCGGAACATTTGTTCGTGTTATTATTATATTACCTACCTGCACTTTATTTGACTCAGGCTTGTTTACTGGACTTGCTTGTTTCTTTACTTGACTGTTTTGACTCGGCTTGTGTATTGAATTTTGAGAGATCGAACGGAGATAAACCGTAGGTATATTATATAATTTGATAGCTAGCTTTCTGTGTTTACATACCTACGCTATTGTTTACGTATCCACTTTTACTTTATTGAGATGAATAAAACTTCACGTAGGCTAAAAAGATACTTGCAATCAATCAATCTGTTCATCAATCAGTTGCAGAACTATTAAAATCTTTGCTGTATTCTCAATTTAAAGGCACTCTTGCCACAAATTATGGTAGAGAAAAAGAAGATGAAGCAATAGAACAATTCATTGAAGAAACCGGACTACAGGTGTCAAAATGTGGATTATTCGTCGACAAGCATAAACCGTTTTTGGCAGCAAGTCCTGATGGTCTTGTTGAAGAAGATTCGGTAGTGGAAGTTAAATGTCCTTACAAAATTGTTGATTTAACACCTAAAGAAGGAATAGAACAAAAGAAAATAGACTTCTGCGTATTTAAAAATGACACCCTACAATTAAAGAGGAATCATAATTACTACTTTCAAGTATAAGTAGTATGAATATTAGTGTGATTTTAACATTTTAATAAAGAAACTGTCGAGAAAATGGTTATTACTTTTGTTTATTAGTTTACTAGCTGACCCGGCAAACGTTGTTTTGCCTTAAAAATATATAGTAGAAGATTCTCAGACCTACTGAATACGCATATGAAATTTGGTAAAAATCGGTCAAGCCGTTTCGGAGGAGTACGGTAACTAACATTGTGTCATGGAAATTTTATAATTCTTTATTGGACATATAAATAAAAAAGGCACAGTAAAAGACAATTAACTTAAAATTAGTGTACCACAATTGGCGGCCTTATCGCTTAAAGCGATCTCTTCCAGGCAACCTTTGGATGGAAAGGAATTTATAAACGACTAAAGAAGGACGTAGTGTACAATAAAGAATAATAAAAAACATTCATATAGTATTAATAATCTTATCTTAATTTATATAATCTCGTGTCACAATGTTTGTCCTCAGTGGACTCCTAAACCACTTAACCGATTATAATAAAATTCGCACACCATGTGCAGTTCGATCCAACTTGAGAGATAGTATAGTTTAAATCTCAAATTACAGTCGCAATTTTAATTTATTGCTAATATAATTTGTTATAATTAACTGTAAGTAACCTATCTATATAGTAATTGAATTATCAATGAAGTAATTCGTAAAAATTAAGTATCTTTTTGTACGTGTTACTCCTAACCAAAAAGAAACCTGGCAATAACTAACCTTAGGCCTATATTACTTAAAGTAGGCGACCATACGTTTTTATCAAATCGCTAGTGCCTTGAAAATTCGCAAAACGGACACAACCGTCAACGACGTCTGCCCTCATGCGTCTGCCCGCGTTCGGGTCGCGCACTCAGCGTTGAGCCACTTCTTCCCCACCGCACCTACCCCCGCTCCGTTCGCCTGGCGCCGCTGCATTTTAAATCTGTGATATCTTCGAAAATATTTATTTAATTTACATGCTGTAAAAAGCCATATTGATCTTTATTAAATGCACAATGTATTTAAGATACTTAATTGGATAAGAATTAATACTGTATTGCTTAAAATTGCTTCGTAAATAAGCCATTATTTCTCGTACAAAGTAAAGGGTAAAAAATGGTTATTGTGGGTTATTCCTAAGAGATAAACATATACCATCACGGACTTTTTTGTAGACCTTTTTAAGTAGTACAATACGGTAGTAAATTGTTTTGATCTATCTTGTAGGATTCAGTCAGCGTTTGCAATGTAAGCGCAAAAAATGTGTTTTTTTTTTACGACCTCACATTAAAAACCTCAAAAATTGTAGCCTATGTGTTATTCTGATGTATAAGCTATAGCCTATGTGTTATTCTGATGTATAAGCTATATTGTGGTAAAGTTTCATTCAAATCCATTCAGTAGTTTTTACGTGAAAGAGTAACAAACATACATCCATACATCTATACATCCACACATCCATACATCCATACATACAAACTTTCGCCTTTATAATATTAGTAGGATTACCTTTCAACAATCGAACTTGACAATCAGCTAAATACACTTCTCGCAAAATATTCAACTAAAAATATCGATATCGATAAACAACACTAGGTTATCGATAAAATGATCGACTACATGCACGTCACAAGTGTATACGTATTAGTCCGCGTCTCCCGAACTTCAAGCCTCCCCCCGCAGAGCGCGATAGAGACAACTGCAGATTGGACTGAAAATACCTATGTAAAGAACAGAAAATCAACGATTCGTTGTCCCCTGATTTCTTCTCCAAAACTTAACCGATTTTTAAATAGTTTTCATTCAAAATTAAAGAAAGGCTTGAGCTGTGTTTCTATGTTTTATTTTTTTTATATAATGTAGCCAATTTTTTTTTCTGGATGTTTGAACACAGCGGAAAATCTGGCCATTTTTTTAGGTTTATGAACGTTCATATCTCTTATAATAAATTATTTATAAAAAAAAGGAAAACATAGGGACATCATAATAGTGGCCATAGATATTCAGGAAAAAAAGTATAACTCTACCGGCATTATCCAGGGAGGAAACAGGGGACAGCGTTTGTATGGAAAAACGGCTCTAGTGATTCCTCTTAACTCATCACAGCTATAGTCTTAAGCCAAGCCTCTCCAAGTACTATTCAGATAATGCAACCACACTATTAACCTAATCTGCCACGTCGGCCATTCTAGTCGAAACGCCGTCCAATGCTGGCCCGGCTCCAACCGCCTCCTGGCCCTCATTATCGCTTAATCAAATGAAGCAGGTGCTTCGAAATTGAGCTGTATTGAGAACTAACTGCGCCCTGCGGTGTTACCCGCGTTAATCCGGGACAAAAAGAAGTTAATTCGGTATTAAAAATAACCTATGTGTTAATCTAAGGTATAACCATGGAGGCTATAAAATAATCCAAGTTGTAAGTTGTAAAGAGAAACAAAATAGAGCCTATGTTACACGGGGATAATGTAGCTTCCCAATAGTGAAAGTATTTTTCAAATCGGTCCGGTAGTTTCGGAGCCTATTCTCGTCAAACAAGCAAACAAAAAAACTTTTCCTCTTTATAATATTGGTATAGATAAGAGTGCCCGCGGTGTTATCCGCGTTAATCCAGGACAAAAAGAAGTAAATTTGGGATTCAAAATAACCTATGTGTTAATCCAAGGTATACCCTATCTTCATAGCAAATGATATCAAAATCGGTCCAGCCGTTGGAGCGTGATGGAGTAACATGGATTTTGAAGTTATTTGCGTATCCCACGGGACCAAAAATTTTTCGGGATACAAAGTAGCCTAAGTGTTAATCCAAGGTCTAATTTTTCTTCACACGAAATTTAAGAATCGATTCAAGCGTTTGAGCTTGGAGAAGAAACAGACAAACACTCTCACACATACAAACTTTCGCATTTATTTTATACTGGCACATCGTCCTGGCTTTGCATGGCATCTAAGTTGCAAAGAGAAACAAAATATAGCCTATGTTACTCAGGGATGTAGCTTTCCACCGGTGGAAGATTTTTTCAAATCAGTCTTGTAGTTTCGGAGCCTATTCGCGTCAAACAAACAAACAAAAAATCTAAAACATTCCTCTTTATATATTAGTGTAGATATATAAGTAGGATTCAGTACAAAGTTGAAATTAAACTCAGAAATTTCATGTGCAGACTTTCGTTAACGAGTTAAAACGTAGTTAGTTAATTGCGAAACTGGAAACTTATAAGACGTTACTTCTTGTGCAAGCGTTTCTGACTTCAACTTTTAGGTTTTAATTAGCTGCTTCATGAAATAAGCTTTCTCATGGACTTAGCGGCATCAAGAAGGTTCAGTAAGGGAGGTACACTTAGCTGTTTCTTGCCCAAGTATGTTGTGCCGGCAATTGGTTTACTTTTGCAAATAAACGCTGTAAATTTCTTTACAAAGAACGCCAAAAAGATTAAAAAGAAAATGTCAGGACACTATTTAACACAAGGCTGATTGGCCCCATACTAAAGCATTTCTAGTTCGTATTATGGTTGCTAACACAACTGATATACTACGGAACTGATATACCTACATACATAAATACTTTACATCAATACATATTGAACACTCAGACCGACAATTTAGCTCGTCACAAGATGTTTGCCGTCCCGTAAAAAGGAGATTGATCTAGCCAGGCGAGCGCATTTAATTTTTTAATTTGCCCAATAACGGGACATTATTCGTTGCGATTAATTAAGCGTGATATAGAATAAAATAACCATAAACATACTAGTGCCTGAAACTACGCTAGGTATTATTTAACTGCATTATTATTTTTGGAAAGTTGTATTTCAGGAAGACAAAACTAATCTGCTTATTCAAAACAAAACGCTTGCGCCAGTTGTGACCACAAAATGTAACACAAGCAATGTTCATAATGCAAGGAATTATAATGCTGGAAGTGATACATCTTTTTTTTTATTAATATGAGTACACATTCCACACACGGTTGGCTATCCCAATACTGAACCTTTATTGACTGAAAAATTAATTAATTATATATCTATTTAATATTGGTGTTTTTACTACCGAAGCAAAAATTACGGTTGTTCATCATAGCTCCCGAACGGAATGGAGAGATTTTTGTTTAATTGTTTTTTTTTTGTATTAATGGTATGGTAGTCGTGAGTGTGTGTGTTATAAACCTTACTGTGACACTGGATTTCGTTTTCAAAATCATTTTGACCAATAGAATACAGTGATGTCATTTTATATAGACCTCTTAATATTTCCTTTTGTAATTAATTTGTTACCCCTTACAGCTAGGCTTCTACTTTATTTAGCATGACGCGTAACCGCATGAGTTAGCGACACTCTGGCCTAAGGTTAAGGATACCTAGGCTGGAATAATTGACTCTCAAGAAGCCTGTTAGAACACACTGTAAGGTGCTTTCCGATAGATTTTACAAAGATTTTTTAGAATTAAATCTAAACAAAGGTTCTTTCTAGGCAAGCGTTTGTGGGATTTCATCCTAGTCTCAGAAATTAAACCTCGATTACTGTGATTCTCTTCTTTTATTATCGTTTAACTTCTATAATCAACCATTCACCATTTCCCAATGTGACAAATCTTGTGACGTTCATTTGACGTGAATCGTACGGTGTTGTCATTCAATAAGCAATTGACCAAACAAATCCATTAAGAATCACAGTAATAAAAGGGAAATACAAGTTATTTATAAATAATAATGCTAATTAGGCTAACCCGTGTTACATCTTAGACCACAGTAAGGATTAGCATCAATTTAGGTTCGATCAATCATCTTAAAAAAACCTAAAGAAAATAAATAAATGTTTAGTATGTCACATCTAGATTGAATCATTGTCTAGTAGCGACAACAATGGACGGTATAATGCAACGCGCGGTGAAATGCGTCACAGCTGAGCACGCAAGCTGCAGGCTGGTGCGCACATGTATGACGCCGACCACGCTCATAGAATACTCGTGTAGTTTTTATACAGACAAGCCAAGTCAGAGGCCTTCGGGCGGCTTGAAAACTCGCGACGCCAGAGCTTAGCCACTGAGCTTACGAAGAAGAAGAAAATATACAGATGTATTAACTAACGAAATAATTAATAAATAAAACACAATGATGATTTAGAATAGCTTGTAAATGGAAAGATCATAAGGGATATTTTTCAACACTTTTTCTCATAAGCTGGCTCCATTTTCAACGCAATCTACAAATTTTATAAATGCGAAATATTGTATGTTCGTTTTAGTATGTACTCGTGTGTTTGTTATTTTTTTCACTTTCAAACGGCTGAACTGATTTCGATGGAATTCGGTATGCACCATAGCCTAATAAATATAATAGATCTATTTCTAATATAGTAAATATAATACCTCGGATTAAAAATCATACTAAAATAGTAGAATATTGACGCTACGTGTATCATTCGATACACGTAGCGTATTTTTAGTCTCGGTTTAACGCAGGTAAAACCACGGGGTGCAGCTTGTAAAGAATATAACGGCACCTGTAGACAAATTGACTTTTTTATTACTATTTTTACAAGACCTACTTTTCATTTGGGCTACTGCTCAAATTTGGGAGTATATTTAAATTTTCGCTTAGTGTTAAACTACTTTAAACTGAGCTAGCAAAGTTTAACGTAAACACAGTCTCACTAACAAAGGTACAAACAAAAACCACATGACTGTAGAGTAGCGGTAAGTAGTTAAGTGTGTACACTTACAATAATAGTAAAGGAGCCCAGGTTGATAAAAATGTATTAACTCGTGTGCGCTTGGAGCTTCTTGGATTATGAAGTAAATTGAAACAGTGTGAGACGTATCTTGTCCACCGAAGAGGGGCGTCACCAAATACATTTTGAAATTTTTAGAAATATTTTACAATGATTATATTATTATTATTTTTTTCATACATAATTAATTTAGTTTCTTATCAAACTTATTATCCTTATAAATTGACAAATTAAAAATAAATATTTAAAAAATAAATATTTAAATTAAAAGTACACAAATATCAAAAAAATAAATAAACCTAAATTACAATTAAAACACAATACCTAAGTTAAAATATGTTTTTTTATTTTGTAAACTGTTATCGTAAGGCATATTATATATTTACACGAAACAAACGGTCACACTTACGATGATGACGCTCGTAATGCGTTGAAACCCGTTGGACGTATATCCAACGTTTTGTAAGTGTGACCATTTAATTTTGTTTCGTGTGAATGTTTTTTTATGTTTATATTGGCAGATTGTTTAAATGTACACTCTTAAGTACGTATCAACTTACATTAGCTTAATCTGTCAATTCGGAGTATGTCTGCTATACAACTTTAATTCCTTATTACAGACAAACCTACCAACGAGGACAGCCATTATATTGTATTTGGTGGATGTACTCAAATGGGTTCAGGGTACCAATATCTTCTCGTATCTCTTATATATCTGAAGATGCTTAACCTCTTTTTTATGCGACTGCAGCGCGTTGTGGACTTGGAGGGCAGCGAGGCTGCACGCTCGATTTGCAGCGCCATCTAGGTGTAGGTACCTGTTAAATTTGTACTCGAGATACTTCAAAAATCCTCTCTTTGGCTCCTCTACTATAAGAACAAAGTACCGCTTACTCATGTTTCGAAGTAACCAGGTGAATCGGTCAAAACAATGCAATGCTTGACTTCCTGACCACCTGAGTGCGACGACAGGTGTGTTGTGGTTACAGTTGAGTTTTTAAAACAACAGGTACCTACAGCGCTGTTTAAATGATATTCGAATTTGGTTATGGCCAAAGTCGAATATCATTTAGTACAGCGAAACATAGGCTATATGTTATTTCACTTCGCAACTTAGATTATTTTATAGCTCGTGCGAAGCCGGGACGATTTGCTAGTTAAACATAACTAAGTCTAACACTCTCAAATAAAAAAAAAACTTAATCAAAATCGGTTCATTCGTTCGTCAGCTAGGTCGAAACTTCAGACAGCAACATACACTCACACACAGACATGTCAAACTTATAATACCTTGTAGTTTTTGCGTCAGAGGCTAAAAATTAAGAAATTCCGAGCGCCTCGCACTGTATGTTACCAGAAGCTTGCTAATTAGCCTATACATACATACTGACATACAGTAATACCGCTTTTATGGGTATTTGAGTACAAGAACCCGATTCCAAGTAATACGGCTTGTGTGTGAATTAGAGATGAAAATTCAAGTCAATTTTCTTCCGAATCTGACAAATATGTACATAAACTGTTGGACTCATTCCAACTTTTAATAATAAGTAAGTGTGACAGTTTTCTACGCGAAAAAAAAATATGTACATAGTATGTTTTTCCTCACAAAATTAAAAATGTTAGATGTTTCAAATAAAATAAAGAATAAATTTTTGAGACAGAAGCTTCAATTGATTCCCTAAAAATAAGAAAATCTTCGTAATTTAACAAGTGAAAGAGCGAATTTAAAACCATAACTTGAGTTTTCTCAGCATTATGCTGAAATTGCTCTTTTCATGAATATATAATCAGGAAATATTAGTATTTATTATTGCTTATTCTATATTTATTATTATTTTTTGTATTTGACTGTGTATATTACCAAATTTATTACCGTTCTTTTTTTAAACTAATTTTAGTTATGAGAATAGTAAAAAAATGCATTTTGTAGTGATTGCTTAGCAACCACCCTCAAGATTAAAAATCCTCAGAATTGTACACGTATTTACAAGCGCCATCTTTTGGACTTTTGTGTAACTTAAAGATTTAGCGAACGGAGCATTCTGTTTTGACAATCGTATTCCTCATTACTGAAGGTCATTACTCCTCCGCAAAATGTATTTATTGAAGGAGTTCCCTTACGCTAGTACATTGTGGATCTAGATCATTCTACGTAAACTAGACACTTATTTTTTTTATAATCCTGCAGCCTGGGTGAAAGAATAAGGCTGCGGAATTGCCCCTGCCTGTCGTAAGAGGCGACTAAAAGGGGCATCAGACTCGAAGGTGTTCGGAGACGGGGTTCCGACACCTGCTCCATCGAGTCCGGATTGTTGTCGTTGCGCAGTGCAAAGAGGTCTACGGAGTGTTTCCCGGAAGAACCCGGGGACCTCCGTTAAGCACAGAGGCAATTCACCGGGGGGTTTTAGTGGGAACAAATCCCACATAACCTGGCTGCGCCCCATCGTAGCCAGGTATCTTATCGAAGATTTCCTCCTCGTCAACAAAAAAAAGACACATATTTTTAAAGTACAATAAAATTAATCAACTTTTTAACTACTACCAGTTTATGCTAGTCATGCATAAACTCATAGTAGCTCCCACGTTTTGACAGTCAGATAGATAGTGAAAGTGACACGGCTTTGTTTACAAACAGTTCAGGACATACAATTCTAATTCGCACAAACAGGTTTTGATGGTATCAATTTTAATATATATAAATCTCGTGTCACAATGTTCGTCCTCAATGGACTCCTAAACCACTTAACCGATTATAATAAAATTCGCACACCATATGCAGTTCAATCCAACTTGAGAGATAGGATAGTTTAAATCTCAAATTATAGTCGCAATTTTAATTTATTGCTAATTATTGTCTGTTATTATTTGACAGTCACAATTATCTGTTAACTCCAAATGATTGTAACAGATGTCGATACCTTTCGACTGGGTTGAGTAAGTAATCAATAGATGGCGCTGCTATGGTAAATCTACGAACGTGTCATATAAGCTACACTATCTATTTTTCATACCCCTAAGTGAGGCAAAACAACGTTTGCCGGGTCAGCTAGTTTTTTATAGAAAAATATTTCCCAAATCTTAATTTCCATAACCGTGGCTCATCTCTACGCCGCGTCTTATGAAAACAAGCCGTTCACAAACAGAATACTCGTAGAAGCGATCCCAAATATTGACTCGTACACTGTGACTCAACCAATACTAAACTTATATTAGCACTTAGTCCAAATGTCACGGTTATCGTTTATATTAAATTAATGGTATTTTTTGCGTTTCTTACACTTTGGGAGAAGAAAGTAATTGCCCCTAGCAAGATTCAATCACGCAAGCAAGCAAGCCGCTTGCTTTATCCCTTTTTTTTTTTTTTTTTTTTTTTTTTTTTTTTTTCGTGAGGAAATGCATTTACGCATCTCCCGCTACAAGCCTGGGGGAGGCGAGCGGGGTATGTCGGACTCGACGGCCAGAAAGGCCGTCACTACCGACTAAAACCTCACGGTGTCCCATCTCACGGCGGGGGCAGGGAAGCAGGACCGCTTCGCGCATTGCCGCTGCTCTCCCCGCCCAGGCCGCTGTCCGCAGTCCGAGCGGACCCACCTCAAGGGGGGCGACGCCCCCCTCTACAGCGCGAGCGATGCCCTGGGACAACCAAAGGCATCGTCTCCTCGGGAGGCCCTTATCCCTGGTGTGAAGCACCGGACACCCCCGCGTCCAATGCTCCAGGGCCTCCAAGTGGGGACGGAGTCCGAGCCCGAACGGCTCGCCTCCGTGCCCGTCTCCTGCGGAGCGGGTGGGAGTGAGGGTCTAACTCCCGCTCCCGCTCCTCGGCCTCTCTTCTGGACATGACTGTCTCACAGAAGGAGGCCATCGCGTCCCATGACCTCTCGTCGTCGACCATCCTCCTGAGAATGGTCGGTAAGGAGAGGTCCGTCCCAATCACCGCGACCAGGGATTGTCGCGGCCCGGCTTCTCCCGGACATACCTCCAGGGCATGCTGCGCGGTATCCTCCGCACAGCCGCACCTGTGGCACTCCGGGGTTGGCTCCCTTCTGGCGACTTTGTGCAGGTACCTCCCGAAGCAACCGTGCCCCGAGAGTACCTGCGTCATCCGGAAGGAGAGCACTCCGTGCCCACGTTCCACCCATTCCCTCAAGAGAGGCCGGAGGGCCTCGAGGAGACGGGTGGCTCCCGTGCCCCGCACCGCGGGCCCAGTGAGGATGCGCTCCTGCCAGGTCGCCATGGCCGCGCATCTGGCGCTCCTCCGCCAGCGCACTACCTCCTGAGGGAGGGGGCGCAGGTCTCGCGACCGCGCCCGGCGCCAGTAGACTTGCGCCAAGACGGCAGCCTCGAGGTCCCACGGTAGGGACCCGGCCAGAGCGCAGGCCACCTCGTGCGAGAGGGTCCGGAACCCTCTGCAGACCCTGATGGCCATAGTCCTCTGTGGCCCGCGGAGCAGGGCACTCACTTTTTGGGACAGGGACCCTGCCCAAATCGGGGCTCCGTAGAGCGCCATGGAGCGCACCACCGCCATGTAAAGGTGGCGGCAGGCAGCTCCAGCGCCTCCCAAGTTGGGCAGTAATCGGCCCAGTGCCGCAGCCGTCCCAAGAAGCTTGGGACCCAGACTCCGGAAGTGTGGTTCGAACTTCCATCTCCCGTCGAGCAGGACGCCGAGATACTTCAGCGTCGTACCGACGGGGATTTCAGTTCCTCCCACGACAATGCAGGAGCCTGCAGGTGGCGCCCGACGCGGTCCATGGAAGCAAATTGCTTCGGACTTGTGGAGCGCCACCTCCAGGCCCAGTCTCCGGATTCTTCCCACCACCGCTGCGACTGCGGCTGTTGCCACGATCGACGCCTCCCTGAAGTCCCTTCCCTGGGCAGTAACCAACGTGTCGTCGGCATAGCACACTACGCCGACGCCAGGAAGGGTAGTGCCCCGAAGGACCCAGTCATACCCAATGTTCCACAGAAGCGGACCCAGAGCAGACCCCTGCGGAACACCTCGCGTCATCGCGCTCCTGACTGCACCCTGCATCGTCGGGTAGACTATCTCCCTATCGGAGAGATAATCCCCGACGAGGCGACGGAGGTATTGAGGCACCCGATGATACCTCATTCCCTCCATGATTGTGCTCCAAGGCAGTGTGTTGAATGCGTTTGCGATATCCAAAGACACCGCAATCACCACACCGCCCGCGGAGCACGCCTCACGGGAGAGGTCACGCACGTGCGCAATAGCGTCAACCGTGGACCGACCTCTCCGGAAGCCAAACTGGGTGGCAGACATGTCTGGGCCGACCCTCTCTAGGTGGTTGACGAGGCGGGCTGCGACAACTCGCTCCAACAACTTGCCCGCTTCGTCAAGCAGCACAATTGGCCTATAACCCGCGGGTGCGTCCGCCGGCCGTCCCTCCTTGCGGAGGAGGACGAGTCTCCCGCTCTTCCAGCGCCTCGGGAAGCGCCCTTCCCGAAGGCAACGGGTGAAGAGAGACCTCATTTGCGGCTCTAACGCGTCCTGAGCGAGTGCCCACGCGCGGCCGGGTATGCCGTCAGGCCCCGGCGCCGTGTTCTTGGCTCTCATTCTCAGGACAGCCGCCCCGAGTTCTCCCTCCGAGACATCGTCGGGAGTGTTAGGCGTGTCGCTGACAGTGACCCCGATCGCCATGGTGGGCGGGGCGAAACCGTTCCCCGGAGCGCAGGGAAACAGCCCCTCAACCACCCGGCGGAGCACCGTCACGTCTAGAGACGTGGTGATAGGGGGAGTCCAAGGGCGCAGCTTCTGCCTAGCCAGCAGATATGGCCGCCCCCAAGGATCCCGTTCCAACGTCTCCAGCAACTCGCGCCACGACCTCGCCTTCGACTCCCAAATGGCCGCACGGAAAGCCTTGGCTGCCTCTCTGTACCTCCCGTACAAGGCTACCAATTCCTCTTGCTCGGCGTGCCTCCTTCTGCGGTACCTCTGGTACGCCCGACGTTTTGCCACGCACCGGCGACGGAGCTCGGCAATCTCCTCCGTCCACCAGTACACCTGGCGTCTGGATGGGGGCGCCCCTGCGCGAGGCATCGCAGCGTCGCAGACGCGCGTCATGGCCTCGCAAAGATTTTCGGCTTCCCCATCTACGTCGGTCTCCTCAGAGGGAGGCGCAGTCCATGTTTGCACAATGGCCGCCTCCAGGAGGACTTCGGGGTCCAGACGTTTTAGGATCCAGCGCCGGCCGGACACAAGACTGCTCCCCACGCTCGACGGGGGCGACGAGACACTGAACCGAATATATCGGTGATCAGACAGCGTCTCGACGTCCACCAACACCCTCCAGTCTCGTGTCCGGTGCGCGACGTCAGGCGTGGCGAAGGTCACGTCTATGACGGACCCGCCCCACTGCCGGACGCACGTCTGTTCGGACCCCCGGTTTAGCACGCACAAGCCGCTTTCCGTGACCCACCCCAGCACGGACGCACCCCGCGGATCCGTCGTCGGAGATCCCCACGCCGGAGACTTAGCGTTGAGATCTCCAAGGACGATGACGGATCGGGGCCGACTGCGATCCACGATCGCCGCCACCTGTTCCAGTAGGGTTTCCAGGCTGTCCATGCTGCTGTTGCGAGAGTGATATACTCCCACTACAGTCAGCTGGCCAACCCGGCCTGCTACGAACCCTTTGCCCCTGGCAACTGCACTAAGGGGCAGGGAACGGGCGGGCGATTGCGTTGTGATCGCCACCACGCCGTCGGCATCTCCGATCCAATCGGCCCTAGCCGGGATTCGGATGGGCTCAGAGACCACTGCTACCTGAACTGACTGCTCCGCAATAGCCTGCAGAAGCAAGTCCTGGGCCGCGTAGCAGTGGTTCACGTTAGCTTGGAGGAAAGTCAGGGCCATGCTACTGACTTTCCTCCATGCAATCCTCTGACCCTTGCGAGGGGACTGACGACTGTGACTGAGCCGTAGCAGCAGTCACAGTCGCCGACTTCCTGGGCCTTTGTTTGGCTGGGGGCTTGGCGCAGGCCTTACTCCCAGCCAGGTGTCCCGCCGGCTTACCCGCAGCAGCACATAAAGTGCATCGCGGAGCGGCGTTACACCCCTTGGCCTTGTGGCCAGTTCGACCACAGCGATAACACTCATCGCTGCGGTCAACTTCAGCCTTGCATTGGGCCCTGACGTGGCCCGATGCAAGGCATCTGAAGCAGCGGCGAGGTCGGGATTCGAGAATCCGGACCTGCGCAGCCACCCAGCCCACAAGAAGTCGGCCCCTCGCCTCTATCTTCCTGGCAGCCGCTACTGGGCATCGCACAAACGCGATGCCCATCCCGCCAGGCCCCTTTCTGATGTCGCCTGTCTTAAATTCGACAGGCGAACATTCAGCCGCCTTGGACAACGCCAACGTTAGCTCCGGGATCGTCACGGAGTCGTCCAGTCCGCTCACGCGCAAGTCTGCGGTGGCGACCGGTCTCGACACCCGGACATGTTCCTCAGCAGTGCTGAAGAACTCCCTGAGCCTGGCTGCCAGGGCGTTGGCCTTTTCGGCCTTGTCTGCGCCAGGGATCTCAATAACTCGAGCTCCCGTGGCGGCAGTACGCATCCGCAGTGGAGGCAGTCCAAGTTCGCTCAGATCCAAGCGCTTCTTGGCCTGCCCAAGCACTGCGGCGTACGTGAGGCCCTTTTCCTCGGCCCCCGGTTGCAGCGTGATGACCACAGCTGCGGTGCGGGGGGGGCGGAGCTTGGCCTTCTTCGGGGCCTTAGCATTGGTTTTTGAGGGCCCTGCCGGCTTCGGCGCGTGTGCTCGCGCCTGGGCCGGTGCCCTCGTAGCCTTCCTGGCACCCCGTCGGACTACCTGCACCCACTGCTCTCCAGCAGGGGCAGGACGGGGTGCTGATGGGCCTGGAGTAGGCTCCGTCATTGTTATGGGGACCGGCGTGGTTTGGCCCCCGTTCTGTGCTGTGGCTCTCGTCACCGCTGGTTGGCTCTTCTTACCTTTCCCCTTACCCTTGCTGGGTTTGGGGGTAAGGCTCGAAGAGAGCTGGGCTTGCGGAACCGCAGAGCCCGATCTCCCCGGAGTTGGGTTGTCATTTGCGGACCTTAGGAATTGCTTCCGTCTGTCCGCGGGCGTGGCAACCCCCGGGGCCTCGGTTTGTCGGCGGTCCGCAGCGAGCGGTGGCCGGACGCGCTGGGCAGGAAGGAGGCGATCCTCCAGAGCCTCGAGGCGGGCACTCACCATAGTGCCCACTTCCCGAAGAATCTTCTGCGTCAGCAGGTCATCTGGGTGTGACCCGCTGACGACGCTTGTGGGCAGGTTCGACCCAGGCTGCTGGGCCCTGTTTACATTTCGGACCTCGTTCCGGAGCTCGACAAGCTCCACACGAAGGTCCGATACCTCCTGTCTCAACTTGCAGTTGAGCGCGTGAAGCCTCTCGGTCTCATCGCTACTGGTCCTCTTACAGAGGGCCTCGACGACGGACCGCAAGGTGGACGCGGAGTTCTTAAGGTCACGTTGAGGCGTGCCCTTAAGACTACCGGACTTCCGACTCACACGCTCAACTGCAGAGAGACACTCCATTGCCTTCTCTTTGAGCCGCTGCGCAGGTTCGTCCTCTTCAGAGGTTGCCTGAGCTGATGCTGCACTAGAATGTGGCATCAACTTCGACCTCTCTTCAGTTTGGGCTCGTACTTTGGACGCGGGTCGTTCTGCTTCTCCACCAGAACCTGACCCGCCACCACCCTTCCTCTTCCGAGCCCGCGCCTGCTGAGAGGTCTCAGAGGCGACCGTTACCAAGGAGGAATCTGAGTATGTGTCCGAATCCGCCACAGCGGAACCGGAAGCCAGATTCCTCCTTCCAACCTCAGAGACGTCCGACACGTCAGACACCTCGCTCAGGACCCTACTCCGTGTAAAATATACACGAGGTAGCTCCTCGTCATCCGATATCACGGACTCTTGGTGCGCCTTCAACGCTTCTAGCGTTTTAGGGCAAGACTCCTTTCCTCCTTCTTTGTTTTTGTTATTTTGAACTTCCATACAGTTCCCACGAGTATGGGGGAAATAATCCGTCGACCCAGGAAGAGCCCCCTGTTCCTGGGCAAGTCTATATACTGGCGGGGGGCGACCGGTACCCGCCAGGAGTGGGGCAGTAGCGACCACCCTTAACCCCGGTGGCCATGCAGGCGTCTGACGCTGCCCCTCCGTGTTACCCTTAGGGGATTTTTATAGAGGTTTACTCCTCGCGACCCGGGCGGTTAAGCCAAGGCCATCGTTCCCCGCAACTCACGCCGAGGCGTGGCTCCAGCAGGGGTTACGATATCCGGCGCCTGGTTAGGGCGCCCTCCGCTCGTTTCCGAGCCCATCTCTCTCCGCCCTTCTCGGGAACCAGCCATCACCGTCCCGCGAGGGAGGTGACGGCTCCCCTCTGCCAGCAGCTGCTGGCTGAGCCCTACACCAATCCTCTCAAAGGAGAGGTACAGGCGAGGGCTCCCCCTTCTGCCCACCATGGGCCCCCATGTCCTATTTCGTGACATCCAGACAGAACTGGATCGCACGAAATAGGCTCAACCCTTTGGGTCACTCTTGGCAACGGTCGAGCAATGCATAGTAAGAACTGCACATTGCTCGCCCGTTGGGCCCCTCCACCACGACAAGGTGGTGACACCAGCGGAGGGGGCTTGCTTTATCCCTAACAAGATTTACTCACCCAAGCAAGCAAGCTGCTTGCATTTCCCCTAGCAAGATTCACTTACGCAAGCAAGCAAACTGCTTGCTTTTCCCCGAACAAGATTCACTCACGCAAGCAAGTAACCTGCTTGCTTTTCCCCTAGCAAGATTTACTCATCCAAGCAAGCAAACTGCTTGCTTTATCCCTAACAAGATTCACTCACGCAAGCAAGCAAGCTGCTTGCTTTATCCCTAACAAGATTCACTCACTCAAACAAGCAAGCTGCTTGCTTATCTCCAAGCAACCTGTGTTAAACAATATACTCGTATATCGAAGCGTTTCGCTTCCACATACGGTAATTTGTGCGGGCAATTGAATAGTGAAACTCTTTGCCGGAATCCCTATTCTCTCAGAACAAAACCTCACTGTCTCTGAGGCGAGATTGAATCAGTTTCTTCTAGGCAAGCGCGCTCCACCCTAGATCGCAAAATAACATCAGGTAAATTGCGATCAAGTAAGACTATAAACGAAAAATATTTTCGTTCTTGATCGAGTTAGCTACACCTACAATTCGAAGTGTCACCCAAGAAATTACCACCCATGGGAAGTTTTAAAACTCTCCACACAGGAAGAACCCTTACTTAGCTCATACTATGAAGCAGATCTTTAAGTGTTGTTTATGACCTGTCAATGTGTACAGTGTGACTCATTTCTGCATGCAGTGATGCGACATGGCCTAGACATTTCTCCAACCGGCCTCAAGGTCATTTGTGTATATTTTACAAAACTGATTGTTTTACGATGACACCTACGTGAACATGCAATCTGTTTTGACAATAATGGTTATAATTATATTAGTGATTGTTTTTTTTTATTATTAGACATTTATAATGTAAAATTTATTTTATTTTGTGCTATTTTTAGGCTAACGTACCTAAAAGGTAAAAACGGGACCCCATTACTAAGTCTCCGCTATCTGTCTGGCTGTATCTCAGAAACAGTTACAGCTAGAAAGCTGAAACTTTTACAAGATATGTATTTCCCGTGCCGCTTTAACAGCAAATACTAAAAATAGGAAAAAATACAAAATAAAAAATAAAAGACAATTCCCCCATACAATAAACATGTTTTTTCGTATTTTTTTTGCTATATATCAATAACGGGAGCAGCTAGACACTTAAAACTTTTACAAAATATATAAATGTACATTAGTTATAAAATGTAAATAAAGGTGCAATTTAAGGGGGGCTCCCATACATAAATGGTACGGAACCCTTCATGCGCGAGCTCACGTCGCACTTGGCCAATTGTTTGCATAGGAGGGACAAACAGACTATTAAACGTCCTTCATCTGACTTATCTGAATAAACCTCAGACAGTTCACAAATTAAGGAAACGAAATATTCTTCGCGAAATAAAATGAAGGAAAACCAAGCTAAATATTAGAACAGTCTAATTTGGCGAAACGAATGTTGAAAATATGCAAATTAGAACTAGATTATATTTCCTCTTTTATTAGCGATTAGTTGATTCTTTTAGTATACATAAGATATATTTTTATTGAGAAATGATTTAATAATTTTATTTCGGGTGTCCAAAATGCTGGCTTTTATTTCTGTTAGAAACTAAGCATTGTCATCCAACGTGGCAATGCTGCCAGCATATTGGGCACCTTTTACACTACCCCTGGTCTTTTTAGGTTAAGTTTTAGTTTAGTTTTATATGTGTATTGTGTTGATTGTAAATAAGCTTTTTTATTCAGTAATTTATGTTGTGTGTACTATATAACTATATTTTTAATGAATAAGTTATATTGTGTTTAATATTTATTGGTGTATTGTATTTATTAAATGAAATTTATAAGTAAAATTTATTTACTATGAAGATAGGTTAAACATCGGTTACTTTTTATCCCGGACTAACTTATTTTGTCCTGGATTAGCGCGGGTAGCACCGCAGGGCGAAGTCTATATTTTACCCATACAACAAAAAAACTACAAATTAATTACCACCTTTGTCTGTTTTGTTACAAATGCTGAGCATAATATGTAGCATATATACATTCGAATATGTTACTATACGGTTGTCTCAACGTTGTGATATTTAATTTCTGTTGATTAACATTAGTGCCTCCAGAAATGAAAAGAAACAGAAAGAAAGAAAGTAGAAATTCTTCTATCTACCTTTCCGTCAGTTCTATCCAGAGTGGTCTTCTAATTTTTTTCTTCTTTATATTTTACTAATTTCACACGGCTGGTTATCCCCATACTAAACCATTTCTAGTTTTGTTGCTAACACAACAATAAAGTCAATATAGCCAATTTAGCTTAGCACAAAGATGTTGGCCGTGCCAGGGATCAAACCCGAAACCTTCTGTTTAGTAGGTCAGCACACCATTACCCCTACGAGATCGTCAAATGTAGCCTTCTAAATCCGGTATTTGTCTCATTTATATATAGATTGAAGATTTTTTACTAAGCATTAATTTGTTTTTTTTTTTTAATTTCATTAAGTATTTTATAATTTACACCAATCCACAGAACCCAAGGTTTTTACTTTAGGTTACAAAACTTATGACGCATCCTACAAGCAAAATGAAAAATAAATTAACCAAGTTTATGCTCAATAATAAAGGCTAGGTAGTAGTTATTTAATTTCCACACAGTTATTCGTTATTACTACAGACGTATATATACTGACAGATAATACACCAACATTGCTCAATGCAATGCCACAACCAAGCTATTGTGTTACCCTTACATACATACAAACATACATTACGTATTACCGGCGTATGTATGTGATAAATCAAAATATGTGTGTAGAGAACAGAAACCAGCAGATCAAATCGGTAATAAAATCGCATTTACCTTGCAGTTAATAAGCCAAGAAAATCGAGATAAGCAGATGTGTAACTAATTATTATACTTACACAGTACAGTTAGGTATTCAAACAAACTAGGCAGCGACAAAAGCAAGGCGGAGAATGCCTAGTCCGGAATAACTGGCTTAGAAGGAGGCGCCCGGAACATACCAAAATGGGCTTGGTGACAGATTTTGAAATAAACAAATTTACTACAAATTGGTTTCACAATAAAATAAGTAGGTATATTACTTTAAATAAAATAAAAAAAAAACATGAAGGACGGAGTCAGAGTACCTTTTTGTATTTCTTTGAAGCCGTTTAAAAATGCAAATCAATGTAAAATTATATCTCCCTCGGATATATAGCGTAACCATTTAACATTAATCTGTTGAAATTAAAATTCTCAATGCAGAAGCTACTAATTTAAAACCTGACAAGTTTTTGTCTCGTCAGCCTTGAGATCAAAATGTCAGACGTGCACTTTGTGTATTAGCTAACATCGGTTAGGCAACAGGACATAAAATATAGCTCAGTTTGTGAATAAACTTGATTAATGACTGAATTTAATTAAATCGTAAAACAGGGCGATCGATGAAGTGAATCGAAGCAAAACGCTCATATATTAGAAACGTCTGGAACGTTGATGGCTTAACTATTTGAGGGCTAAATCCGATTTGTTTCGTCATTAAGCTTTACAATCCTTTGTCTCCTCCGATCATAAATTAGGAACAAAAAAGGCCAACCTCCATTGTCCGCGGGTGGCCGCACGTCCGCGGCGCATCAGCATTCATCCCATGCTCCTACCATTACACGCTAGACTCGTGCCGACTCACAAACAAAAACACTGACATAAATACAAAACATATTTATTAAAATACTGTATTAAAACTAATGACTTAAAACTATTATCACTTCAGGGCGAAACATCGTTTCCGTGAGGGATCACGTTATCCTTCTCTGTCACGTCTTCCTTGTCAGTAGGGACGGTGGTGGGCTCTTTCCTGTCTTCATCAGCTGGAGTGACGGGAGCGGGCGTGATGGCCACCTCCTCGGGAACCTCTTCCTTCTTGTACGGAACGCTGGTCTCTACGATGGGCACTTCGCGCTCGGTCTCCTGGGCTCGGTCGACGGTTCCGTCAATAGGAGCCGTGATGACCAGGAAGCCGTCTGAAGTAAGCTCAGCGGTGACGGAGCTCGCGCTCGAGTTGGCAGGCAGAGTGTACGTGTGGAAGAACTGGCTGGCGAACAGGTCGTGGTCGTCCTGGAGCTTGGCCTCGTGCGAGCCCTGCACCAAGATAAAGTCGCCCTTCACCTTCACCTTCAAGTCGCTCTTCTTGTAGTCCTTGGCTTGGACGATCACCTGGAACTTGCCGTCGTCGGCCGATATTCTCGGGCCGAGTTCCTCGAAGCTAGGGAACAGTTTCCAGAGGGGCGCGAAGAGTTTCGTGATGTCGCCGAAGAAGGGGACGTTAAACCAGGGGCCGGGGGCTGAGGGCACGAAGTCCTCGTTCGTTATCGTCGTGATGGGTTGCGGAGCCGGCTTGTCTTGTGCCGGGAGCGCGCAGGCGACGGCCGCCAGGGCCAAGAGGAGCAAGTATCGCGGGGAGAGCATAATGACGCGTGTGCACTCGTCGATGATGCAATTAGAACTGCGGCCGGCGCGCCGCCTGGAGGCTATATACGCGTGGAGGGGGCTGCGCGGGCGCATCACGGCCCGCGACGCCCGCGCACATAGACTAAACTGCGCAGATGCGACAACCGTGACCACTCGGGGAAATTGATTATGATAATGATGGTCACGAAAAACTCGTATTTAAAAAAAATTGAGTATAAACTCCATGTATCGTCACTTGATTTAACGACAAACTCTCTAAAGCGTCGAAATCAATTGGGCTTTAGTTGGCCACACAGAATTTAGAGTCGTTATATACAGTTTACACTACTTGTATATAATGTACACTCTGCTTTTTGTGAACAAACAAAAAAAAACCTAATTTTATGTTTTATCTTTAGTTACTCAAAGAACATACGAGCTTATTCACAGTATTAAATATAAAATTTTTAGCAATCGTGAAAGATAGGTACATATTGAATCAATGATCATGCAAATATGGTTTGAAGTATTCTATTTTTGAGATTTGATTTCTGAATTCATAGAAATGAATTGAATCCACAAGAATTTTATTATGTTTTACGAAGTGAAAATCTTATTTCGCCTACCTAATTGTGCCTCTATGCTATGACGAGAAATTCGTCTGTCTATAATAAATTTAGAGTATGAGTAAGTTTTCATTTTTACAGACTATATTTTCAGTTATTGTAAGCGAGTGTGCCTCGGTGGTAAAAACGTATGCTTTTGACTCTGACGGTCCTTAATTCGATCTCGTCTCTACAGCAAGCTAAGCAACAACTTGTTTCTTGAGTTATGTGTAGATTTGCACTCGCTTTACCGTGAAGGAAAACATCGTGAGGAAACCGCCATGTTTGAGGACCACAATATCCGTAGACATGTGTCATCCACCAACCCGCACATGGCCAGCGTGGTGGATTATAGTCTGTATAGAGCCTCTTCGTGAGAGAAGGCCCCGAGTCCCAGCAGCGGGAACGGATAGTGGGCTGCTTATGTAAATAAGAATTGCCACTTCTGTACGTAGGAAAAACCAAAAGTAAACAAATAATCTTTGACGGCATTACGCTTGGCCTTGAAAAGCCGGCTTCTAGAGTTCTCTTAAACACAAAACATGGGTTTAATCGTTCCTAGTACCTACGAGTACCTTCATATACAAACATATATAGGTTTAAGTACATACTTTCACACACGCACGTAATATGAATCAAATGTTTTGATTTTTCTTGGATAAACGTGATTGTGGAGCAAAAATATTGAACTCAGGACAATCACATATTTTATAATCAACACGTTCTATCTGTTTTATCTTTGATACGAGTAAAGATAAAAGGTTAATTTTGCAGCGTAATGTGATTTTTTTTTTATTATATACTAGCTACGCCCTGCGGTTTTACCCGCGTCTGAGAGTAATCTTTATAAATCAAAATTTTATTATAATCGGTCTAGAAGTTTAGATAAAAATTTGAGTAGCTACACAAAAAAATTTAAACATATGTCATACGAAACATATTAAGCATACAGCGTGTGTAAAATAATAGTAGTTTAAAAAAAATGGTTGCCTGTAAAGTCGGTTTTACGGGCGAAGATTTTACGTGACAACGTCTGCCGCGTGCTGCGCGCGCGGCAGACCGATCATAGTTGAGTGGGAGAGAGACGCAAGGCATTCGGCGGGCCTCTCTCTCGTTCGGTGACTCATCGTAACGTTACCGGGCGTTACACTTTTTCATAAGTGACTCCCAGCCGCAACCTAATTTAAGACGTTGTCACGTCAAAAAACACGCTTATCTGGCCGTTTTAAGTGGATCAAAATCGCGCCCAAAGAAGTCGGTTACAAACAAACATACAAACAAAAATACAAAAAAAATGATATAATTTTATCAAATTAGTGTATTGTCATCGGTCCTCAATAAATCTACAAAGTTTCAACGAAATCTGGCCATTTAAAGTGGGTCAAAATCGTGCCCAAAGATGTCGGTTACAAACATACAAACAAACATACAGGTGAAGCTAATATAAAGCGTGTAAAAATAAAGAAATTACGTACATCGAAATTTTAAATTCCATGATTGAAAGTCGGAACAAATTCAACGCTGTATCCGTCGTTTTAAATATATTTTTTTTACTTCTCGTTTGCTCATAAACTTGCGATTGGATCCAACAGGGGTCAAGGCCCTGAACTTGGCTGATGACTTTAAAAGGTAGGAAGGGGAATATTAAACTTTGTTGGCGAAGAAATTGAGTTTTCATTCCAATGAATTTTGGAAAAGCTAAAATTTTTAGGGTTGCTACGATCTGTTTTGTCGCTGGGACTAAAAGTTTGAATTAAAAAGTTGAGTTAATAAATAAAAGAAATAAATCTTATAAGTATATAAAATTTCCATGTATGTTAGTTACTGTACTTCTCCGAAACGGCTTGACCTAAATTCACCAAATTTTATATGCGTATTCAGTAGGTCTGAGAATCAGCTATTATTTATTTTTCATACCCTTAAGTGAGGTAAAACAACGTATGCCGGGTCAGCTAGTAATAAATAAAAATTAGGACACATTTCTCACACGGCTGGTTAACCCCATACTGAACCATTTCTAGTTTGTATTATGGTTGCTTACACAACTGATATACTACATATACATACAAAGATGTTGACCGCGCCGGGAATTGACCCCGGAACCTTCTGATTGGCAGTCCGGCATGGTAACCATTAGGCCAACGATATCGTCAAACAACGCTTGCTTGCGCTTACAACAATTATGATGATCATGATGATAATAATAAAAAATTGGCAACCCTAACAGAGCTTGCATTTCACGCGTAGGTTTTTTGTTACATTCTTTAGCATCATTTTTCAAGCGATTCTTTCTTTATCCAATAAAAATCTGCATTCTTTCTCTCCCTGATATTTTTTCATTACATTTTTGGACGTTATGTTTGCGCAGAGATATGGCGCCATATGGATAATGCCTGTTACATGATTCTCGAATTAAAGTGACCTTACTTTGTGCATGTCATGATACTGTTTATTTTTAATTTATGTCTTGCTTTGAACCATATATTATTTCGGTTTTTGGACCGAGCGAAAGAAGCATCAGTTTGGTTTTTATAATACGTAATATTATTACGTCCTTTGTAACAATGATACGATTTTTCAATGATTAATTTTTTTTTCGACGGTATAAATAAGTTAATAAAGAGATCTGAAAAGTGTATTCGAGTTAGGGGATTATCGTATTATTAGTTTTTTGAAAACGTCTTAGATTAATTAGAAATAATGCAATTTAGCAATAAATGAAATATTTTCATTCAACGGAGGGACTGATTTTGATTAAACTATGTTTTGTTCGAATGGGAGTGTTTTGAGCTGTTTGATCAAAGATTGAGCTATAGATGGCGGTCGTCACAAAATGGCAGATTTTTTTCCGTAAGATATACACTGTGAAAATTGTCGTTTTGTGGTAGCACCTCAGTCAGTCTGGGGTTTTCTAAATTTTAATGTACTCGTATACTTTGTCTTTGTCTATTTGGTCAATAATTGAATATATTGTTTGCCATGAAACAACATAGTAAATTAATTACATTTGTAAAAATTCATCTATTTCCTATTAAATTTAGTGTTTGACCTTTTACAAGTACTACCAGTGTTTTCAAAATAAGTCCTACAATTCTTTAGTAAATAAATGAATTCAGTAACATAATAGCGGTATCAAAATTACTGACTTTATTTCTTCTAAAAGAGCAAACAACTCAATTTGAACCATCATTATTGATTTCTTGTTCACAGCAGTTTTTGTGACGAATAAAAAGTTCATTCAATATAATGACAGAGTCGAGTAACTTCTTTAGTTAAGGTCAAAGTAATTTACTTGCAACAAAAAAGGGATGAACTATACTATAATGTTGATAGATAGATAGATAAACACTTTATTAAAACATTTATTATAAATAAATAACAGATAACACTAAAGTACTGAAAAACTAACTGGCAACCTTATCGCTAAAAGCCATCTCTCGTAAAAAATAACCTTCTACTTTTCAATATAATCCATTTTAGTAACTAAGTACTACTAATAAGTATTAAATAAGTAAGATATAACAAAAAAATAAAATAGAAATTTCTTTTATTTTTTTAATATCTAATGTTTAGATATTACTTCCAAACACAAAAAAGTATCGTGTTGAATCCCTGCAAATTTATAACCACACAATCCTAAAAATAAAATAATTATGTAAAAAAATATTAATAATTTATTCGGTCGCAAAAGTCCAGTAGAAAAAAAAACTCGAAAGTATTCATATGGGTGATAAAACCTTTGATTTTATAACATGGCAGTAAGAATTGCGGTAGCGTTGTAAATCTGTCGTCACATGTAATGGTCAAGGCGTTGTATTATATGACTTTATGGGGATGGAGCTTGCGTTTTGCCTTGAGTATGAAAAGGTAGGCGCTGATTGTGAGTCACGGGTCAAATTCACGGTTTCGACCCTGCCTTAAGGCAATATTGTACAGTTCATTCGCGCCATACATACTTGAGCGAAGAGCCTCAACAAACCTATTGACTCAGGCGTTACTTGGTGAAAATCCAAACCCAATTTTCTTCTATCTATAATAGAAGAGCCTAACGGCGGTAGTAGATCTTGAACAAAACAAATAAATTTCAAACCAACAATAAACAATTAAGAATTTTTACTTTCCTTACGTACCATTTTCTCTTTTCAGTTGTTATAACCCTATGCATATAACTCAAATAATTATCAAATATTTTTTTAAACTATACCTCAACAAAATTCAAATCCAAATTGCTTTATTATCAAGTATTAAGATTCACAAATAAAAAGAATACTAAGCAATGGAATAATATCATTATATAAAAACAAATAAAAAAATAAATTAAATGTCTAATGAATAATCCCACTCTTAATCATTTTAATTATAATTTACTTTAAAGCGTGAAAAGATTTTTGAAATAGCACTATTTATATTGTACGTGCAAATTAAAATACTCAAACGCGACGCCATTGGTCGAAGCAAATTTTCGTCATAATATCTGGATTTTCCCGATTGTTTCACACTGTTTGCTTGCATACATGAAGAAGTAGGTTCCATTATTGTAATAGTTATCATTTTATAAACGCTTTTTCACCACAACCTATATATAGTGCACTCACTATAACGCCATAAAATGCACAGTCCCTCCAGTGTCGTTATATAGAGTTTACACTGTATATTAAAATTAAAAATAGTTGGCCGAAATGGGCAACATGAATGCCTGCTATAATAGCGCGCTTTATGTGACGTTATTTACTCGTTAATATTTACAAACCATTTGTTTGGAAAAATTGGTAATTTTTACAACTCATTTGTTTGGAAAACAAACAAATGGGTTGTGGTGAAAAAGCGTTTATAAAATGAAACCGTTAAATGAATAGAATGTATCATTGTATGGAATACAAGCTAAACCAACAAAAGCCAATTGATTTCGACGCTTTAGAGAGTTGGTCGTTAAATCGAGTGACGTTACATGGAGTAACACTGTATTTTAAATCACTTTTGAGCATTGTGTTTTTTATTATTATAAAATGATGTTAACAATGCAATAAAAAATTAAAATTATATATTCTTTGTTGTTCAAAAAACGTATAGATATACACACGAAAATAAGGGCTATGGATGGATATGTTATGGAAATATCCATAGCAAAAAGATAAAGTAGGTAATAAATTAAAATATAACCTTGAGATAATGCAAAATGTTTTAAAGAATTGCCATATGTGAAAAATAATAACTGAGAGCAGATTTCGCTTCGTGATTATCTTCAAAACTCGGGTCTCATCGTAACGCTCAAATTATTACAAAAATAAACCATCCGAAATTAATTCCCTTAATTGGAAAAGCGTGGGCAGATCATAAAACCTCTTTACCAAACTTAATACGCTTACCAATTCATCAATGAATAAAACACAAGTGTAAATTAAAAATTTAGAAATCTGGTTGAGGCGGCCATTTTGGGATTAAAAATTATCATTGTCAACGTCACTAGTCAAGCTCTTTCATTTAATAGGTACCCATAAAGGATCCATCATCATACCAACGGACGAGTAGGGAAACACCAAAGCCTCACCAAGCCTGTGGAGGTACTAAAAGCATATTAAGCGGTTTGCCTCCACCTTCATTGTGCAAACTGCGAAGATGTGCAATTATTTCCCAAGCTCCGTGTTCCCCGAAAATACAATCTGACGGATTTTAAAACAAAAATGAATCGTTTTTTTTTCTGGGTAAGCGCGTTCTACCTTAGATCATAATATTGTTTACTATCAGGTGAATTGTGGTCAAGCGCAAGCCCATTGATTGTAAAACTTAAATAAAAAAGAAGATTAAAATGGGTCATCTAACATTTTGTTGCGGTGGTCATCTTACATCAATTTTTATCAAACAGTCCAGAGGCCAGTCTGGACTGTCCCTGCTGACTGCATCTTTCAACCAAAAAAAACACTGATTCAAAATCGATTCATCCATTCGGGACCTACAAAACTAGTGTGACACACAAAAATAGCGTAAGCGACTGTAGCTCGGCTAACTAAGGTGATCCGACGTGATCATTGAGGTTAAGCAACGGTTGATGCGGACAGTCTTTGAATGGTTGACCATAGACTAGGCTGTTTTTGAAAAAGTGGCATATCTGGGCGCTAACATGGATCGGATGGCACGTCAAATTGTAGGTCTCGGCTGTTATTCTTAGTACTAGTACTTGTTAAACCAAATCAGAGACCTTCGAGTGACTTGAAAACTCTCGACACCAGCTTGGCCAATTAGCTTATATGAAGGAAGAAAAAACACACACAAACATGTCTAACTTATAACACTCAATCGTTTTTATCACCAGGGTTAAAAATATGTATAAAACAGATATAAAGCAGATCGATACAATTTTTCCCTGAGTTTAGTGCTCATAAAACCCCGTTTAGCTTGATTAACTCAGATTGAATATAAAAACTTTTTTTATAGAACACTAAGAAGATATTCCTAAGGAAGGGAAATTGCTACAGAGAATTCACCTTTACGACGACGTTAAGCAACTTGCGCACTAAATATTTATTACATAAGGAGCGAAATGGCTTAACACCTGTTCCTTTATTGCAGTGGGACTTCTATGAGTCGGTGTAAAATTCTATGTATTTCTAATAAAAAATCTTGATAATATTTATGGTAAAAGTAAAAGGTAAATGTTAAAATTTGCTTTATTTTATACAATTAATTGACAGGGTTTAGCTTTTAATTTATGTAATTATAATTGTTTCTATTTTTTAATACAATTTTATGAGTAACTGTGTCTATAATATTAAGGATAATAATATTTAATTAATTTAATTGGACTATGTACAGTTTCAATTATAGTATAGCATATTTCAGTTTTAAGTAAATTTAATAAATTAATTAAAAATATAAAGAAGATTACTTTTAAACTTCTTTTTTATTTGTATTATTTTATTCACAAGTATAAAAACGTCACACAATGCACGTGTGTATTAATGAGAGCCTGCCTCGGCTCTCTTAAGACCCTCGCCTTAAGGTTTGGTTCTCAATGGCACCTCAGCGGTAATCACTGACACTACACCAGAACCATTATGTAGCTATTTAATATTAGTTCAATAAATCATTATAAAAATGCTTTTGAACCTTTCTAAAGTTTGTAATTGTATGTCCCCATGTATATATTACCAAACTACCTATATGAAAGCTGTCCGTCCGTTCCAATCCCGGCCAACGTGTAGGCAAGTTGAAGCAAACAAACAGAACGATTCAAACTTGTTCTATAATATTAATTTGCTACCATTGTCTGTCATGTGAGACGGACTTAACGATGGTGATACCGGACTAATCCGGATCGGAGACTAAGTTCCGAAACTTGAAGAAACTTGGAGGTATTATTGCGAATGTATTTCAATATTGTTATTGATCTTAATCTTCAATGTTTCTTGACCCACTTTCTTGGGTATCTTCTGAAGAAATTGAGTTTCAGTTCGTTCGAGGGTTTAAATTAAATAAGATTATTTAGTTAATAATAATAATAATATATATACAAAATATGAATTTAAGTGTCTTCTTAATCTGTAATCTTTTAGATGTGAGAATAATTGTGTCTAGTATTACCTATATACTCAGAAAATTCAATAGATGTAAGTATCGATTGTTGTATGAGAAATATTGAAGTAGTAGAAATAAAGGCTATTTTTATTTTATTTTTTATTTAATAATATTAATAATCGTTTCTACAGGCAACAAAGAGTTAGTACATATTTCGAACTTAAATTACTATAATTTTCTCCAATATTATTAACTATCAATTTAATAAAAGTGTTACAAATTTGCTAGCAATAATAGTAATAAGTTAAGCGCAAGTTAGGGTTACGATGTGGTTCGTAGATATATTTGAAAAAGCGAGTGTGGCTCGGTGGTAATAACGTCTGCTTTTCAATCAGACGGCCCCTGGTTCGCAGCCCTGCACCAATGACTTGCTTCTCAAGTTATGTGTGGATCTGCACTCGTTTTACAGTGAAGGAAAACATCGTGAGAAAACCGACATGTTTGAGGAACATAATATCAGACAACACATGTGTCACCCGCCAACCCGCACTTGGCCAGCGTGGTGGATTGGTCTATATCTCTCTCCTCGATACGAGTAAGTATTTCGAGACAGACATGTCAATTAAAATGCAAGAAAGTTGCGCATTAGCAAAAACTAAGTAACTTTACATTGTAAGTAAATAAGAATTTGTTTTTATGCTCGCTGTGTTGAAACAGCGTACCTATCTGTTGAGGATTTACGTCATATTATCTTCTTACATTGATTTTACTTTTTTTTTTTCTCGAAAGCGGAGGTAAAGTCGTGATCAGTTTGTTATAGACGTCATTACCATGAGATATATGGTCTGATAACTTTGCTAGTTTTCCTTCTTCGCCGTAAAGCGCGACTTACAAAACTTAAGATATTTTACGAATTAAATTCAAATAAAATCAACGAATATTAATATTGAAATCATAAACTCTAACAATTATATCTACCACTGAAGTAAGATTTGTTTTAATTTCTTTATTACTTTCAAAAACAAAGCTTTATTAAATAATAAAAAAAAATTAAACATAAAACCATCGATAAAATATTGCATAATCGTTTTCGATTCGAAAATCGTTCATAATGCTTTAACGCAGGATTTTCCAAATTATGCTTTTTTGTTACCATACCTGAACCCTATACCAATGACTTGTTTCTCAACTTGTGGATTTACACTCGCTTTACGTACGTACGGTGAAGAAAGAACATCGTGAGAAAACCGACATGTTTACAAACAACAATATCCGAAGATATGTATCATCCGCCAACCCGCACTTGACCAACATTATGGATTATATCTCACTCTCCTCGTGAGATAATGCCCGAGTCTCAGCAGTGGGCACAAAATGTCTGTCTTTTTTATGTGGTTTTATGTCAAATGAAATAATGAAGTTGTATCATTCATTCAATATTTAAGAGCTGGGCTCTTGTCTGTGGAGTTTTTTCTAGGTAGTTCTGTCTTCGGCCAAATCCTTGACCTCCCTATACGACATGACTTTCGCCTTCTCCTTAATTTGGTCTAAATATGATCTTCTGGGTCTTCCTCTTCCTCTCCTGGCTTCTATCTTTCCTTCTACGATATTTTAATGAAATTGTATCATTAATACTTATTATTTAAATAATATGCATACAAAAAAATACCCTGTATATATGAAAAAAAAACCAGTTAATTCCAAGACGTTACACTCGCTTCGCTCACTCGTTAAATTACAACTGAAGACAAAGTTCTTTCTGCACTTGAAGATAGGTATTATGAGTAATGAGGAAAATGAGTCAAAGGTTCGAGTCACTTTTATCTTTCGTGCGATGAGTTGATACCTAATGTGTGGAAAATTAGGAGAACGTTGTTCAGTTTCCTTATGAGTCATAGTCATAGACTTCAGCAGATATATAACTATTGATAGTAAATTAGTTGACCCGGCAAAACCATTGATAAAATACTCTTTGAACCGGCATACTATTGATAAAATACTAGTTGAGCCGGCATACTATTGATAAAATACTAGGTGAACCGGCAAAACAATTGATAAAATACTAGGTGAACCGGCAAAACAATTGATAAAATACTAGGTGAACCGGCAAAACAATTGATAAAATACTAGGTGAACCGGAAAAACAATTGAAAAAATACTAGGTGAACCGGAAAAACAATTGACAAAATACTAGATGACCCGGCAAAACTATTGATAAAATACAACATGACCCGGCAAAACTTTTGATAAAATACTAGTTGAACCAGCATACTATTGATGAATATTGCGAGTGTGGCTCAGTGGGTAAAAGCCTGCTTTCCAATCTGACGGCCCCCGGTTCAAACCCCAGCCCTACACCAATGACTTGTTTATCAATTTACATGTGGGGATTTGCGCTCACCTTACGATGTAAGAAAACATCGTGAGGAAGCCGACATATTTAAGGACCACTATATCTGAAGAAGTATGTCATCCGTCAACCCGCACTTGGCTAGCATGGTGGAATATGACCTCTTAATGTCTCCTAGTTAGAGAAGGCCCCGAGTCACAGCAGTGGTAACGTATAGTGGGCTTCTTATGCAAGAATATGCAACATGCAATTAGCTACTAAAGTTTAACTACAAAGTTAAGAATATTCTAGAAGCTAAATGGTCTTCATTGACAAAGCATAACAATGTAGAACACAAGAAATACTGATTCATACATTTTATCAGCATATAGTAGACCTGACTCAGGAAACACATATGCATAAGGTGTTATTTATTAATGACTAATCATTCTAACTGGCGAAGCCGCACTTATTATAAAAGTAAATAAAAAGCGTAATATTGTAATTATAAATTAACATTTCAATTTTAACGATCCATGCAGATGATGTTTGGATGACCATGCAAAAGACTGTAGTTTTAAAAGTGGCATTTCAAATAAATAGTTTGACATCTATACCAATCAAATGGAAAAGTTTGATCGTTTGTTTGTTTGACGCGAATAGGCCCCGAAACTACTGAACCGATTTGTAAAATTCTTGCACCGTTGAACTTAGATTACTTTTTTTTAGCTGACTCAGAACGTTGTTTTGGCTCACTTAGGGGTATGAAAAATAGATAGTAGCCGATTCTCAGACCTACTGAATACGCATATAAAATTTGGTAAAAATCGGTCAAGCCGTTTCGGAGGAGCACGGTAACTAACATTGTGATATGGAAATTGTATATATTAGAAGATAAAATTTGACAACTAATTATGGATATACGAGTATGTGGTCCAAAAGTATTCGATACAAATAATGTTCAAATTAATCTTGTTCGGAGTATTAAAACGCCTCGGCAAAATTATTGGGAAAACTACTAGATTAGGTAGTCATAGTTAAGTGTGTACTTATCGTCTTATCGTAAAAATATTTATGCAAATATTTACCATAGCACGGGAGATATAAATGTAAAGTGCTAAAAAAATATGCAAGCGAAGTATTTTCCTCGCTATAATTGCGGGTGAGTGACTTTTGAATATCGTCTTTACTTTGTATAGAATCAATATCACGATTCCTAGCGTTTATAAGGATTTATTTATTTGGCTTATTGACTCAGGCGTTACTTTGCGGAAATCCATTGTAAATAGAAGACAAAATTAAATATTTAGTGTACTTCCGCTGTGATCCGAAATCCAAATTAAGACAAGTAAAGGAAAAATCAACTAAGATCAATTAACCAAGCTTAATTAACTAAGATTAATTAACTAAGATCAATTAACTTATAATAAACATTACGGAATTCCTCCAATTCGCTTATCTAAGTCATTTTATGACATACACTTATACAATTACCATTACTTAAACTATTCATTTCAATAGTTTAAATTTTGTATTCATCATTAATAAATGAATTGATTTGTCAAATACAAAACGTCACAATTTAATTAAATAAATTTTTGATTACTTAATTCTAAATAAAAAAGCCGCCCCTAATAGTTCCCGGTTGAAAAGTGCCCATAGGACTAGCAGCGTTCCCGCGCTGAATTAAATTGATCATACTAATTGTTTTAAATTGATCATACATTAATTATAGTTATCAATCATGTTATACAGTTGAGAAAATTAATAAGCAACACTGATAGAAGGATTGAGATATTTTTTTTTAATTTTGCACGCTGATATTATAAACGTATTTCTTTTCTTTTTCTTCTTCGTATGAGCTAAGTGGCCAAGCTCTGGTGTCGATAATTTGTTTAGACTTGGCTTAACCTAACCTAAGACTAAGAGCTAGTACCTACAATTTAACGTGTCATCCGACCAAGGTACCGCCCACATTAAAGTGCTACTTTTTAAAAGACAGTCTTTTTCCTGGTCACCCATTCAAAGACTAGCCGCATCGACGTTGCTTAACCTGGACAATCGCGTCAGATCACCATAGCTAGCCTATCTACAAGCGCTTTATATTTTTATTATTATAATATATACATATACTTTACAGTTCCTACAAAACAATATAGCAAACCGGACTTTCAGTGTTTAATTTTCCTCAATCTATATTTTTATTGAACATTAACGAGATATAATTTTACAGACGTCAATGGTTCAACTTTAAAAAAGAAAAATAAAAGCATCATACTGGTAGGTTCAGTTAACATAAAATTATAACTGAACTAAGGTAAGAACAAAAAGTCTTTTTAGGGTTCTCAAATATCTTGATATTTTAGAAACCATTAAATTGTCTCATTAAAATTGATTTATTCTCAGGTATCAAAAACTCTCCTGTACAACAATATTATTGAATACTAAATAAAAATTTATAATAAATGCTATTGAAATATTAAAATAGTAAAATAAACAGAACAAGTAAAATTTAAAAGGTATATAATAAACATTTATGTAAGGTATAAATTATAGACCCACTTTACATAAATACATATTTAGCTCTGTTAGTATTTCGGTCCTTTTGTACATATTATTCCATTACTTAAGGTTTGAACGCATTGCAGTCTTCTAAAATAAATTTGTGAAAACTGTAAAAAAGTCACATACGGAACCCTCCATATGGTAGGTTTCTGTATATCCTGACAAGCTATTGGCCACCTTTTTATAAAACTATAAAAGTTGGAAAAACCAAGACGCACGAAGTACTCCATTACCTCTCTATGTATCTTTATCTTTTTATGCTAAGAAGATACTGGAAAAGTACATGTAAACCTTAATAATCTATACTATAAGACTCTTTGTCCTGACTTATTCATTCATCCATTCATTCATTCATCTATAGACAACGCAGAGCCCAAACGGCTGGTCCTAGGGTTGTGAAATTTGGAGGGTGTATTCGTTGTAGTATGTAGACGCGTACTAAGAAAGGATTTTTGGAAATTCCACCCCTAAGGGGGTGAAAGAGGGTAAAACAGTTTGTATGAAACTTCTTTGTTTTTGAACTTATAGCAATGAAATTTGGAATATGTGTAGTTTATGTAAAATTAAAAATAATGGTATCAAGAGTTTTTGCCAGGGGTGAACTAAGGGTTTGTAATGGGGGGTGAAAGTTTGTATGGAAAATGCTTTATTTATCAAGTTAAAGTCTTGAAAGTTGTTATAGTAGTAGTTTATTAAATGGTCAAATTAAAATTTAAAAAACTTTTGCCAGGGGTGCATTAAGGGGAATGCCATGGGGGTTTAAAATAAAAATGAAAGTTTTGTGTTTTTGAACTTTGAGGTGTACAATTTGGAGTGTGTATATATTTTAGTACTTAAACGTGTACTAAGAATAAATTTTTGGAAATTCTACCCTTAAGGGGGTGAAAGGGGGTAAAATAGTTTGTATGAAACTTCTTTGTTTTTGAACTTACAGCAATGAAATTTGGAGTGTGTATAGTTTATGTAAAATTAAAAATAATAGTATCAAGTTTTTTTGCCAGGGATGAACAAAGGGTTTGTAATGGGGATGAAAGTTTGTATGGAAAATTCTTTATTTTAAAAGTTAAAGTCTTGAAAGTTGTTACGGTAGTATATTATTTAATGGTTAAATGGAATTTAATTTTTTTTTGCCAGGGATGCATTAAGGGGGATACCATTGGGATTGAAAGTTAAAAATGAAAGTTTTGTGTTTTTGAACTTAGAGGTGTAAAATTTGGAGTGTGTATATATTTTAGTACTTTAAAGTGTATTAAGAATAGATTTTTGGGAATTCTACCCTTAAGGGGGTGAAAGGAGGTAAATGAGTTTGTATGAAACTTCTATGTTTTTGAACTTCTGGCATTGGTATTTGGAATATGTATAGTTTATGTAAAATTAAAAATAATGGTATCAAGTTTTTTGCCAGGAATGATCTAAGGGTTTGTAGGGGGGAGGGGGGAGGGCGAAAGTTTGTATGGAAAATTCTTTATTTATCAAGTTAAAGCCTTGAAAGTTGTTATAGTTGTAGCTTATATGGTGGTTAAAATAAATTTGTTATAATATTTGCCAGGAGTCCATTAAGGTATGCCATTAGGGTTTAAAGTTCAAAGGGAAAGTTTTGTGTTTTTGAAATTAAATACTTCTGAATCGGAATTTAAGTATGTGTTCCAGTTGGTGGTATGGTTCGCGTATTCTAATTATTTAAATTAAAAAAAATGGCTTTGAGAACACGATCTAATCTTTCGCATCATCACCAAAGTAGCTAAAACAGAGGTTAACTAGATCTCAGGAATCAAATGCGGAAAGACAGATGCGACTCATTTTGTTATCGTAGCAGTGTAATCTTCTTATATATAAAATTTCCGTGTCACAGTGTTTGTTACCGAACTCCTCCGAAACGGCTTGACTGATCATTACCAAATTTCATATGCGTATTCAGTAGGTATGAAAATCGGCCAACGTGGAACGTTTTTACCCCTAAGTGATAAGGGTTGTTCACCCTTAAATATATTATTTTATTTTTTCTACGATTTTTTTTTATTTGAATTTAATATGAAGTGGCATTAAATAATACATACAACCCTAAATTTTTGATTTTTTAACATCAATCCCTAATTTTTATGGCCAGTTTAGTAAATTTCCGTGTCACAGTGTTTGTTACCGTACTCCTCCGAAACGGATTGACTGATCTTTACCAAATTTCATATGCGTATTCAGTAGGTATGAGAATCGGCTACTATCTATTTTTACCCCTAAGTGATAAGGGTTGATCACCCTTAAATAGTTTTTTTCATTTTTTTTTATTTTTTTTTGTATTAAGCGGCATTAAAAAATACATACAACTCTAATTTTTTTCATTTTTATGATCATTCCCTATTTTTTATGGCTATTTTAGTATTTTATTCATTTTTCATATCGCTTGATAACTGATCAAATATATATTTACACGAAACAAACGGTCACACTTACTTAAAAACGTTGGATATACGTCCAACGGGTTTCAACGCATTAAGAGCGTCATCATCGGGGACGAGCTGCACACGGACTGTCACCGACGAGATCCGCGCACAGACTCTATACAGACAAATATAGTAAATAAATCTAACTGTACTTCGAGTAAAAATCTTTTTTTTTTTGAAGAAAATAACTAACAAAATTTAACCTGATATACATATGCTTAGTATTATTACCAATCTTAAATACTTAAAATTTGCCGCGCCTTTACTTTACTGGTGAGTGAAATGCCACACTATGCCATATACCGAAGTCAGTCTCCTGTTTTACTCACAAAATTCTTCTTCACAGACTTCTTTCACTGTTTACACAAATTTCGACCTTCGTTATTGTTTATGTATCGTATGTAGTAGTATTGTTAACAATTATCATTTTGCTATATCAATGTAACTCTCTTATTAACTTAACCGCGGCTCCACCCGCGTGTAAGTCGCTTTATTGCATAACCTCTCCTGCACATGACTGTTGTAAAAAAAATTATTTGCATCTGTGCGCTACTGTGGATCGGATTATACGTTAAATTGTAGGTCCTCTTAGCACAAACAGTCGTTAAACTAAGGCATGGGCTTGAAAAACTCTCGACAACATAATTTGATCACTAAGTATGCAAAAATAAATATGCTAAAAATTTTCGCGCTCGCTTCGCTCGCGCATAGCTCGCTGCGCTCGCATTTAGCTCGCTTCGCTCGCGATTGGTCCTAGGACATTTGGGTCATAGCTTACGACACTACAAATATTATGTAATTTGTTCTGTTTTGGACTTCATTATGCTCAAGCGGCACGAACAAATATGCTAAAAATTTTTGCGCTCGCTTCGCTCGCGCATAGCTCGCTACGCTCGCATTCGGCTCGCTTCACTCGCGATTGGTCCTAGGACGTTTTGGGTCATAGCTCACGACACTACAAATATTATGTAATTTATTCTACTTTGGACATCTTTATGCTCAAGCGGCTCGAACAAATATGCTAAAAAATATCGCGCTCGCGCATAGCTCGCTACGCTCGCATAGGGCTCGCTTCGCTCGCGATTGGTCCAAAGACGTTTTGGGTCATAGCTTATGACACTACAAATATTATGTAATTTGTTTGGTAACAGCTCGAACGGAATCGCTAAAAAATTTTGAATACCTAAAACTTTAGAAAAATATCATTACCTACTAACCTTAAAAATTTTACAATGAAATTGTTTTATAGAAATAACAGACGTCAAAATCACACCTACATTTATATATTCTAATAACTGTATCTAAAAAGGGAAAAATAATTTTATGCCTACACATAAGTACCATCGAAGACTTTATTTGATTTACTTATATAAATGCTATTTTAAATTTTTATTTATCCTGTATTCTTGGCGTCGGTGCCATCTAGGAAGAACAAATTAATGTTTGTTTAAATAAACACTATTAAATAGATATGATTGAACATAATATTTTTTGGCGTTTGTTACTTTTATATTCCCTTAACGTTTGTTCATGGCGCTCCATACCCATTTCACGCATATACCATACACACTTATAAGAAGTATATTATATTTTTATTATACTAGAATTTGTCTAGAAACTAGAATAAAAATAATTAATAAGGCAAAACAACGTTTGCCGGGTCAGCTAGTATACAATATGTAGATAGAGTTTACAATCTCGTTGGCGTAGGTAATGGTTACCATACCGGACTGCCACTCAGGCCGTGCTGGGAATCGAACCCGGTTTGATTCCCAGCACGGCCAACATTTTTGTGCTGAACTAAATTTGTTGACTGTGGGTCTGAGTGATAAATATGTATATATATAAAATATGTATTGTATGTATATGTAGTATATCAGTTGTGTTAGCATATCACGAACTAGAAATGGTTCAGTATGGGATTAACCAGCCGTGTGTGAAATGTAAAAAAAAAACATACTTGAGTTACCAGTTTACAGTACTAAGACAAGGTAAATTTTCATATCAGCTGAAATGACATGAAATTGTCACTGCTTGTTTTCTGCAATTACAAAGATAAACTAAACACATAATTATGTAAAATGCGTGCGTGCGTTTATGGTTGTGTTTGCCAAAATAAAAAATATTTTTCTTTCTTTCTTTCTTTCTTTCTTTCAAATGAGTACGTCAAAAAGTAAAAAATAACTTAATATTTACCTTATTATTTTGAAAGGTCACAGAAAACGTGCTATTATAATACAGTGATAATTAATATTGGCATACAAGAAATTATTTGATACAGTAGACTTTATAATAATACTGTACATTATGCATACATACACTAATATTATAAAGAGAAAAACTTTGTTTGTTTGGTTGTAATGAACAGGCTTAAAAACTACTGGTCCTATTTTAAAAATTCTTTCACCATTCGAAAGGTACATTATCCACGAGTAACATAGACTATATTTTATTTTGGAAAAAAAGATAGGGTTTCGTAAGATATTTCGGACACAAACTGAAAAAAATCAACCAAAGAAGTTACTTATTTTGCGTACGCTGCCTAAACTACAAAAGATAGAACCATAAAATGTTATAATTAATTGTAGATCTTATAAATATCTACAAAAAATTCCGGGACACACAATACCTATCTATGATGAGTGAGGCACAACAACCACATTTTTATTTAAAAATCTTGAATTTTTTTGGACAACATTTATTTTGCTTACGCGTTTATTTTCCTCATACTATTAATCCTTATCAAAATAAATTATTTCATCAATAAGTACAGTTTATGTTGATAATATTTGCTCTTTAAATGATCAAAATTTGACGTTTAGTTTTGAAGTTGTGGTGAAATTAAATTATTAGGATCAGTTGCACACTTTTGCCGGGAGCAAGACTAAGCGCTTTGCCGGCGGTCCTTTAGTAAAGATCTAATAGAGATGATATATTTAGTATCGGCTGTGCACCCGTGCGAAGCCGGGGCGGGTCGCTAGTAACTAATAAGAAGGAAAACAAGAGTGGTATTAAGCACACGTTCTCTAGTTAACAAACCGTGGTAATACAAAGTTAGCGGTCCGACCTGCGGGGCCCGGGAACCAAGCTCGTTATTATACTCCTCTAAATGTACACTCACGTTGCGTTACAATGACACCACTGTATATCCAAATACAAAAAAGCAAAATGTGTTTTGAAGTTAAGGTACTGTAACCTTAACTTTAAAACACAGTACAACCGCACAAAATAATTGGCCAAGTGCGAGTTGGGCTCGCTCATGAATGGTTCCGTTCCATTATTGTATGGGAGACCCGCTTAAATATTGTATTTACTATATTTTATAAATTAATTTGATAGTTAATATACTCGTATATTTCGGGAAAATTTCAGGAATGTCTAGCAGCTACAGTTATTAATATATAGCAAAAAATACGAAAAAAACACGTTTATTGTATGGGGACCCCGTTATTTTTTTTTTTAATTAGTATTTATTAATATAGCGGCACGGGAAATACATATCTTGTAAAAGTTTCAGCTTTCTAGCTATGATGGTTTCTGAGATACAGCCTGGAGACAGACAGACAGCGGAGTCTTAATAATAGGGTCCTGTTTTTACTTTTTAGGTACGGAACCCTTAAAACATATGTCTTAGACCTAACTTACATATTTTTTTAGAATAAACACACAAATTTACAGCAGTATATGGCATTTTAATATAGTAATTCTATATTGGCAGCGAATTTACGCTTTTGTGCGACGCTGAGTATCCAGAGACATTACATCTATACTATAAGACTCTTTGTCCTGACTCATCTATAGACAACGCAGAGCCCAAACGGCTGGTCCTAGGGTTGTGAAATTTGGAGGGTGTATTTGTTTTAGTATGTAGACGCGTACTAAGAACGGATTTTTGGAAATTCTACCCCTAAGGGGGTGAAAGGGGGTAAAACAGTTTGTATGAAACTTCTTTGTTTTTGAACTTATAGTAATGAAATTTGGAATATGTATAGTTTATGTAAAATCAAAAATAATGGTATCCAGTTTTTTTGCCAGGGGTGAACTAAAGGTTTGTAATGGGGGGTGAAAGTTTGTATGGAAAATTCTTTATTTATCAAGTTAAAGTCTTGAAAGTTGTTATGGTAGTAGACTATTAAGTGGTTAAATTAAAATTATTTATTTTTTTTGCCAGGGGTGCATTTAGGGGGATGCCATTGGGGTTGAAAGTTAAAAATAAAAGTTTTGTGTTTTTGAAATTAGAAGTGTAAAATTTGGAGTGTGTATATATTTTAGTACTTAAACATGTACTAAGAATAGATTTTTGGAAATTCTACCCTTAAAGGAGTGAAAGGGAGTAAAACAGTTTGTATGAAACTTCTATGTTTTTGGACTTCTAGCAATGAAATTTGGAATATGTATAGTTTATGTAAAATTAAAAATAATGGTATCAATTTTTTTGCCAGGGGTGAACTAAGGGTTTGTAATGGGGGGTGAAAGTTTGTATGGAAAATTCTTTATTTAACAAGTTAAAGTCTTGAAAGTTGTTATGGTAGTAGATTATTAAATGGTTTAATTAAAATTATATTTTTTTTGCCAGGGGTGCATTAAGGGGGTTGCTATTGGGGTTGAAAGTTAAAAATAAAAGTTTTGTGTTTTTGAACTTAGAGGTGTAAAATTTGGAGTGTGTATATATTTTAGTACACATGTACTAAGAATAGATTTTTGGAAATTCTACCCTTGAGGGGGTGAAAGGGGGTAAAACAGTTTGTATGAAACTTCTATTTTTTTGAACTTCTAGCAATTATATTTGGAATATGTATAGTTTATGTAAAATTAAAAATAATGGTTTCAAGTTTTTTTGCCAGGGGTGAAAAGCGACCTACACGCGGGCGTAGCCGCGGGCAACCTCTAGTTTTACAATAAAATGTATCCTGCGCGAATAAAATAATAAAAAATACATAATTAGGACACATTTCACACACGCTATAAAATATATAATTATTATCAGGTATTACGAATTACTTGTGATCTTCTTCGTATGAGCTAAATGGCCGAGCTTTGGTGTCGATAGTTTTCAAGCCGCCCTAGGGTCCCTGGCTTAACGACTGCTAGTACTAAGATTAACAGCCGGTACCGACAATTAAATGTATCATCCGACCGACGGTGAAGCTCAGAAGAAAATGCCACTTTTCGAAAGCCAGTCTTGTGCTTAGTCTCCTATCTATAAACTGTCCGCAACGACTGTTGCTTAGCCTGAATGATCGCGTCGGATCACCTTAGTAAGCTGAACTACAGGCGCTACGCAAGCGATTTATTATACTTTTGCAATGGTGGCAATTCAGCGGCACACGCGACTATACTAAATTTAAAGTAGCTCTGTCTCTTTTCGTCATATATGACCAAAAAGAGAGATCTAAACCATAGACAAAACATCTAAAATCACGTCAAACACGTCAGATTAAGAGCTGATACAATTGGGTGCGCTCTAAAATCGCATATATTTTTCATATTTGACGTGATTTTAGTTGTTTTGTGTGTGGTTCAGAACATGCCGTCTCTTTCTGGCCACCTAAGATGAAAAGAGACGGGGCTTCTTTAAATTTAGTTTATCCGTGTGTGCCGCTGAATCGCCACCATTATTTGACTTGAAAGTTTGGTGTCTATAAATGGTTTGTATTTGTATTTGATGTGTCGATAAACTTGGCCGGCACTGTATCTTTATTTTAGCCTTTTAACCTTAGTCCGAGAGAAAATAAAAGAAGTAGCAAAAAGGGTTAGTTATTTAAGGGCAGTGGACTGTGGACGGGGTTCAGTGTTGTTCCAACGTGGCGGTGGAATAACGACCGGAGTTCTAAGGTTAATGGAAGGAATGTGTTTTTTTTCTTTTTAAGGCGACAATGACAAAAGTATTCTACCGGTTGCATATCGGCGAGTGTGCGTCGGAATTACACGAACTCTCTTTTTCCCGAGAAGTACGATTTGGGGATCTTCAAATCTAACGTAAATAGGTTCCTTCTAGCCACACAATATACTTTTTAGACCACAGTCAAGCTTAACATAAGGGAATCTGCGGTCAAACGTTAGCCTATTCATCATAAAAAAAAAACTAATTCCCGCGGCCCCTTTCCTTTACCGAACGCGTAGGGAGACTGCTAGGAGTCACCGTTATACAGTGGAAATTATGAAAATTCGTACTAAGCTATTTGCATCCACATCTATAGTATGGACGGCCAGGCTGTGGAACTCCTTGCCGGAAAGATGTGGATGAATTTTGTGAAAGAGGATATGAAAGAGGAGTGAATGTAGATATGACGGCTGATAGAAGAGTGTAGAAGTTAATAAGACGCTCTTTAAACTATTTTTAAATTTTTTGACCATAATAATATGATATTATATAACGAACATAAAGATATAATATTATGATTTATAAACAAAATAAGGAATGAGTACATTAGACGAAGTGTGAAAGTAAAGAGTGGAAGGTTAGCGTTGTATGGGCATGTGATGCGTAGAGAGGAGATGCATGTTAGTAGGAGTATGGAAATAGTAGTGCAAGGAAGAAGGGCAAGAGACCAACCGAAGAAGGCATGGATGGAGTGAGTGAACGAGGATATGAGAGAGAAATGATTGAGTGTGGAGATGACGTCTGAGAGAAGAGAGTGGAAGAAGAAGATAATTCCGACCAACCCAACCTAAGTGGGATAAGCTAAGAAAGAAGAAGATATGATTTAAAAAGATAAAACTACAAATTCAGTATTTTCCCATTATCATCGCCTTAACATACTTGGCTTGATAAAACAACGGTAGATTTTTGGGCTATTATGTTTATGTAAATAAAAAGGTCTGTCTGTCTACAAAAAATATGAGTGAACGAAGTCTTTTAAAATTACAATTTACAGACTCGCTTCTAAAAGTTTAGACAATTATTTAGATTTTACATGTTAACTAGCTGCGTCCCGCATAGTTACCCGCGCCCGCGTAAATCTATACTATAAGACTCTTTGTCCTGACCTATTCATTCATTCATTCATCTATAGACAACGCAGAGCCCAAACGGCTGGTCCTAGGGTTGTGAAATTTGGAGGGTGTATTTGTTTTGGTATGTAGACGCGTACTAAGAACGGATTTTTGGAAATTCCACCCCTAAGGGGGTGAAAAGGGGTAAAACAGTTTGTATGAAACTTCTTTGTTTTTGAACTTATAGCAATGAAATTTGGAATATGTATAGTTTATGTAAAATTAAAAATAATGGTATTAAGTTTTTTTACCAGGGGTGAACTAAGGGTTTGTTATGGGGGGTGAAAGTTTGTATGGAAAAATCTTTATTTATCAAGTTAAAGTCTTGAAAGTTGTTATGGTAGTAGTTTATTGAATGGTTAAATTAAAATTTTAAAAGCTTTTGCCAGGGGTGCATTAAGGGGGATGCCATTGGGGTTGAAAGTTAAAAATGAAAGTTTTGTGTTTTTGAACTTAAATGTGTAAAATTTGGAGTGTGAATATATTTTAGTACTTAGACGTGTACTAAGAATAGATTTTTTTAAATTCTACCCTTAAGGGGGGTGAAAGGGTGTAAAACAGTTTGTATGAAACTTCTTTGTTTTTAAACTTCCAGCAATGAAATTTGGAATATGTATAGTTTATGTAAAATTAAAAATAATGGTATCAAGTATTTTTGCCAGGGGTGAACAAAGGGTTTGTAATGGGGGGTGAAAGTTTGTATGGAAAATTCTTTATTTATCAAATTAAAGTCTTGAAAGTTGTCATGGTAATAGATTATTAAATGGTTAAATTAAAATTATATTTTTTTTGCCAGGGGTGCATTAAGGGTTTATAGGGGGGAGGGGGGTGAAAGTTTGTTTGTATTTTTTTTTATTTATCAATTTAACAGTCTTGAACGTTGTTTTGGTTGTAGTTTATATGGTGGAAAATAAATTTGTAATGATATTTGCTAGGAGTGAATTAAGGTATGCCATTGGGATTTAAAGTTCAAAGGGAAAGTTTTATGTGTTTGAAATTAAATACTTATGAATTGGAATTTAAGTATGTGGTTTACTTAGTGGTATGATTCACGTATTCTTATTATTTATATTAAAATAATGGCTTGGAGAAAACGATCTAATCTGTCGCATTACCACCAAAATAGCTAAAACAGAGGTTAACTAGATCCCAGGAATCGAATGCGGAAAGACATATACGGCTTATTTTGATATCGCAGCAATGTAGTGTTTATATAAAATTGGCACGGGAATAGGATACAATAGATTTTTTCCACAGGTTACGCAAAAAGCGACCTACACGCGGGCGGAGCCGCGGGCAACCTCTAGTCTGGTATAAAAATGTTAATCGGGAATGAAAAGTAGGTTATGTGTTAATGCAACTTCTATCTTCATAGCAAAATCGGTTCAGCCGAACCGATTTTGGTGAAATGTACATGTATGAAGTTATTTGCGTATCCCACGGGACTTAACATTTTTTTCGGGATAACAAGTAGCTTATGTGTTAATTCAGGGTTTAAGCTATCTTTGCACGAAATTTCATCAAGGCCAGTTCAGCCGTTTGAGCGTGAAGAATTACCAAACGTACATAATAACACACACATTTTCGCATATTTGTAATATTAGTAGGGTATGTTTTGCTTAGCATAACATAACATAAGCAGCCCAATATACGTTCCCACTGCTGGGACTCGGGGCCTTCTCCCGTGAGGAGAGAGATATAGGCCATAATCCACCATGCTGGCCAAGTGCGGGTTGGCAGATGACACACGGATCTTCGTATATTGTGGTCTTAAAACATGCCGGTTTCCTCATGATGTTTTTCCACACCGTAAAGCGGGTGCAAATCCAAACATAACTTGAAAAACAAATCATTGGTGTAGGGCCGGGATCGAACCAGGGGTCATCTGATTAAAAAGTAGACATTATTACCACCGAGCCACACTCGCTTTTTTACTTATGTGGTCTTTACTTAAATGTAATATCGTATTGTGTTGTGTTTTCTATTGTTTCAGATATCAACAAACATGTCTACATGAATATTTGAATAGACCTATGAGAACATCAATCAAAAGACATGCCGCTATATTATTTTCCATGACTGGCCAGAATCCAGCACCACAAGTCAAGTATTTTGGGCAATGGCTATTGTCGCCACTATCGTAATGATCTCTACTATTCATGGCAAAATATTTAAATATCACATTTCAGACACGACAGCCCCATACTAAACCATTTCTAGTTTGCATAATGGTTGCTAACTGTTATACTACATACACATACATAAACACTTTATAACCATACATACTGAACAACCAGACCGTCAGCCAAATGTAGATCATCCAAGTATGTTGGCCGTGCCGGGAAGCGTACCCGTACCCTCTGCTTGGCAGTCCGGCATCGTAACCATTACATTATTAAACTGTGGAACTCTTTGCCGGAATCCCTGTTCCCTCTGAAATATAACCTCACTGTCTTCAAGGCGAGAGTGAATCGGTTTCTTCTAGGCAAGCGCGCTCCACCCTAGATCACAACATCACTTAAGAACATAAAAAAACCACCAATTAGTATTCAATGGGGTAGAATAATTATTTAATTAATTTAAGTCTATTTATTTTATCTAACTAATATTTTTAAGTATTAAGTAAGTATTGTAGTATGACTTGCCTTTAACGTATGTTATTTATGGTTAATAAAGTTCTGTATTTCTGTATTTGCAACGAGCAGTAGCGTACAATTTTATATATAACTAGTTGACCCGGCAAACGTTGTTTTGCCTCACTTAGAGGTATGAAAAATAGATAGTGTAGCTTAATATATGACACGTTCGTAGATTTACCACAGCAGCGCCATCTATTGATTACTTACTCAACCCAGTCGAAAGGTATCGACATCTGTTAGAATCATTTGGAGTTAACAGATAATTGTGACTGTCAAATAATAACAGACAATAATTAGCAATAAATTAAAATTGCGACTATAATTTGAGATTTAAACTATCCTATCTCTCAAGTTGAATCGAACTGCACATGGTGTGCGAATTTTATTATAATCGGTTAAGTGGTTTAGGAGTCCATTGAAGACAAACATTGTGACACGAGATTTATATATATTAAGAAGATTTTGTCATACAGACTGACATTCCGACAGAATAAGTAAGATTGTGGACTACTGTCGCATAACTCAGTGCAGTAATGATTTAATCTAATGCCACTGATAGCAGAGGTAATTAACAATGAAAGTGAAGGCAGTTTCCATTGGCTAAAATACGTGACTTGAGGGGTAGGCATATTGTTAAGGAAATTGTTTTGGGAAAGAGTATTGACGGGAATCTCGTTAGTCGGGTCACCGGGCAGGCCTTCTGGAAAATTCGTTTTGTCGCAACCTGGTTCAAAGAGAAACTAAAGGGACAAGCGTGGATCCGAAGGTAGGTGAGGGTTCTGATGTATATTGACCTTAACCGATATTTGGTTGCCGTGGTTACGAAACAAACATGCATACAGACAACATTACAAATATTAATAAATAAATAATAAAACAAATACTAGGACATATTTCACAAACGGCTAGCTAACCCCATACTGAACCATTTATAGTTCGTATTTTGGTTGCTAACACAACTGATATACTACATATACATACATACATATTTTATATAGATACATATTATTTAACACCCAGACCGACAGCCAACAAATTAAATTCATCACATAGATGTTGCCTGAGCTGGGAATCGAACCCGTGACCTGTAAACCAAAAATAAGTAAACAATAATAAGCCTCGTATTACGAAACCAGTCTCCTCTCCCGATAAGGAAATCTATAGTAATATTATTCTTCTTCTTCGTATGAGCTAAGTGGCCAAGCTCTGGTGCCGAGAGTTTTCAAGCCGCCCAAAGGCTTCTGACTTGGCTTAATACCTGCTTGTACTAAACACACTCACAGCCGGACCTACAATTTAACGTGTCATCCGACTCACGGTAGCGCCCAGATGAAAATGCCAAGTTTCAAACGACAGTCTTGTGCATGGTCACCCATCCAAACACCGTCCACATCTACAGTTGCTTAGCTTTGATGATCGCTTCAGATTACCTTAATTATCCAAGCTGCAAGCTCTACAACCTACATCATTTTATTTTATTTTTAATGTGAACATTATTTAAATACATATTACTTTAGATTTTTATTGAATTATTTTGATTATCTAATAATTTGAAATGTATGACATGTAACTTTTTTGTTATAAATAAATAACTATGAACTAAATAACTTATTGACTCAGGCGTTACTTTGCGGAAATCCATTGTAAATAGATGACAAAATTAAATATTTAGTGTACTTCCGCTGTGATCCGAAATCCAAATTAAGACAAGTAAAGGAAAAATCTACTAAGATTAATTAACTAAGCTTAATTAAGATTAACGTTACCTATCACAATTCGGAAATTCTTAACTCTACACGTGTTTCGCCTAACCACAAGGCATCATCAGGAGATGCTGACTCTTCGATCGAGAGTCGTTCGAAGAGTCAGCATCTCCTGATGATGCCTTGTGGTTAGGCGAAACACTTGTAGAGTAATCTTAGTTAATTTTTCCTTTACTTGTCTTAATTTGGATTTCGGATCACAGCGGAAGTACACTAAATATTTAATTTTTTCATCTATTTAACTATGAACTACAAAATCATAACGCCTGATAAAAAGACTACGCAAAAGTTCCAACTGTGAAACCAATCCTGTTTTCCCCTAATATTTCCTGACCCCTAAAAAATTCGTAAACTAAAATTGTATTCGGCCGTGATGTGTCGACGCTCATCGATGTTTCATGGAAGGGCGGGATCAATTTGTCCCGGACACATATCTGAGCATTCCCGGTACGGTAGGCTAACAACCGGGACCAAACATTGCGGAATACTTTTTGGTCTTTTTTGGAAAATACCACGAATTGATTGTTAGACGGAGAAATTTTCGTTCGATTGATTTTTTTTTTCATTTAACCATCGCTCCAAAACTACAATATTTATGTTGGTACCAGCAAGTTTGCCTCCACCTTCATAGTGCGAACTGCGAAGGTGTGGAACTCTTTGCCTAGTTCCCTGTTCCCTGAGAGCTACAATCTGGCGGTTTTCAAAGCAAGAGTGAACCGGTTTTTTCTGGGTAAGCGCGTTCCACCTTAGATCATAATGTCGCTTGCCATCAGGTGAATTGTGATCAAGCGCAAGCCCATTTAATGTAAAAAAAAAGCACCGCAACTCTGACACTTTGATTATTTACTTGTCACAAGTAAATAATCAAAGCTCTGACAATAAGAATAACCTCCACTCTCAGTGTCAACTGCTACAAAAATTATCATTCAAAAATTCAAAATGTTTTTATTTATAGAATGTATGTTCATAATTGAATATCCCTAACCCCTACGCCCGTAAGTGAGTTATTGATCTTTCCAAACGGCTGGTGGATAGAACAAATGACCCAAGAGAGGTTGCCTGGAAGAGATCGCTTTAAGCGATAAGGCCGCCAATTGTGGCACACTTATTTGTAAGCTCATTCTTTTTCTTTTTTGTATGTAAGAATTAATGTGTCCAATAAAGAATTTTCTATCTATCTATCTTGCGCTTACCTCGGCCAACTTATAAGTTTGACGATCTAGCGAGGTAATGCCGCCAGCATTTTAGGCACCTTACCCGCGGACACCGATTTAGGTCTAATCTACTATTTGTAAGGCTTTTTTTTAATTTTAATGTGGTGAAAAGTAAAATAATTATAATGTATTTTTAATTAAGAATCGTACTAATATAATAAATGTGAAAGTTTGTGTGTAAATATGTACATAATGGAAGAGAAACATTAATACTTTGGTTCAGAAACTTCAATCACCAACTCTGATAAGTCTTCGCTGAGTTTGGAGTTCATCAAATAGGTGAGCTGCTGCGCAGGCTAGTAACTAAATGACGATAAAAATGTAAATTCAAGGTTATACCCATGTCATTATCTTTTCTGTTTTGTAGTGCATGCGTTGTCGAATCTTGGTAATAATTTTTCCAGTTCTTGTATAATTGCGCCTCCTTGGCCTAGGCCTCTTTATATGAAAACAAAAGCATTATGCATTATATAAACAACCTTAATAATTGAATATGTTAGCACTCTATCACGTCTATTAGGCTTTCTCTGTGTCCTCTTCAAAACCAATTAATTCCCATCCCTTTAGCACAAAGACCTAAACCTAAGTTCCAACAAGTAATATCTTATTCAACAACACATGTTTGTGAACCCTAGTAGCCAAGTTCTGTACAGTAAGCCTCTCATATTTCACTACAGTAACAGGCTGGTGTGTGGAGGGAATTTAGATCTTACACCAATGATATAGAGGCGAGATTTGAGTTTGGAAAGTGATTGAACAGTGGTCAGGAGATGGCGGTATCATGTGTGGCTTGGTGTATTGCAGGGGCTCAAGTTTAGAGCTGAATATTATTGAGAATACGAATATAGAACTACTGAAGTGTGATTTTCAGAATGCTAAAGGTGAAAATGTGAAGATAAAAATAGAAAATGTCAGTAAGATTCTTTTTGCATGGAAGCGACACAAATTTTGCGAAAAATATAAATATAAATAAATAAATAAATAAATATATGAAGTCATTATATTGTTGTAATGCCTAAATAAAGGTTGCATAAGCAGCCCACTATACGTTCCCACAGCTGGGATTCGGAGCCTTCTCTTACGAGGAGAAAGATATAAACTTTAATCCACCACACTGGCCAAGTGCGGTTTGGGGGATGACACACGTCTTCGGATATTGTGGTCCTCAAACATGCCGGTTTCCTTACGATGCTCTCCTTCACCGTAAAGCGAGTGAAAATCCACATATTAATTGAAAAACAAATCAATGGTGTAGGGCCGGGGTCGAACCAGGGGCCGTCTGATTGAAAAGCAGACGTTATTAACACCGAGCCACACTCGCTAACTGTCTCCGGACACTACTTCAGTCCGGGGGATATCCCTTTGCTAAATGGAAGCAGATAGTCGTCCCTCCATAAATCTACATAAATATTTTCTTTGATACAATTCAACTTTTTTTACATAACACCTAACTAACCGATGCTGGGGTAGATGAGTTCTGGAGTGGAGACCGCGTACCGGCACACGTAGTGTAGGACGTCCTGCAACGAGCGGCGATATACGGGAAAAACTGGGCAGTGGATGGAGACGATATACTCAGGTTAGGGACGAGTGACGTGCCTTGAGAGAGGCCTATGTCCAGCAGTGGACGTAGCTACAAGCTGATGATGATGATGAACTTTTTAATCAACCGGTCATTTTATTCCTAGCATAGCAAGATAGTTCTATTCCAAGCACACGATTCGTCGTTGAATAGTAATTGCTCTGCAGCAGATGCGGCCCACTGCAGTTGTGAGCGGGCAGATATATCAAAATGCATCTCACCGGATACGGGTGCAATGCATGTTTGTAGGATCTAAATGCAGGTGTACATTGCTCTGTTGCTCCCATTTATTTCTCCACCCAGATGTACTTGCTACCAATCCGACTATGAAAGAGGGTTATGTGTTTCGAGCGTATATTTTTAAATAAGGATATTTTTGTGTATAATGTTGCGTTTAAGGGTCAAACTGTTACACATTTTAATAATATTATAATAATAAATTCTATATTTTGAGACACAAAATCCATAGAATACAATTTTTATGCAAGGTGTTCAGTTTAAGTCTTTATATAAATTAATGTACAGTGTTAACTCTATATAACGACACTGAAGGAACTGTGCATTTTATGGCGTTATAGAGAGTGGTCGTTAAATGGAGAGCATGTATTATTGTATGGAATACAAGCTACACAAATTAAAGCCAATTAATTTAGACGCTTTAGAGAGTTTGTCGTTAAATCGAGTGACGTTACATGAAGTTTACACTGAATATGTAAAAACTAAAAGGTTTATTGTTGTAATCCAATTGGCTATTGTATTTATTACTAATGACATGAAGAATTATATTGGATTGATTTCTTATTCTATTTAATATTGGAAAAATGCGTTAATATGGAGCATAAAACACGATAAAAGACATATATTGTATACCCCTAAAATTTTATTAGTATTTGTTGCTATAGCGATAAGAGAAAACCACCATGTGTGAAAATTTCTGCTTTTTAGCTATGACGGTTAGTGAGATACAGCCTGAAGACAGACAGACAGCGGAGGCATAGTAATAGAACACCTTAGGCAAGACTGTCGCTGAAGTCCAATTTCGGGGTCTTCAAATCTAGAGTAAATAAGTTCCTTCTAGGCAAGCGTGTTACATCTTAGACCACAGTCAAGCTTAACATCAGGCAAGCTGCGGTCAAACGTAAACCTATTCATCTTAAAAAAAAAGACTGAATACCTAGTTGTACGATATAAAAATAACCCTAAGAGACCAATCCTGACTAATCTCTAACGTAGAGTTTATGAACCCACTCAAGAGTTTCTTGGCCTAACTACTATTTATAATAAGACTAACAGTCAGGTTTTATAAATTTTCGTGGCATGCGACCCACGGTAGCGCTAGATTAAAATGTAACTTTTAAGACGACCTCGTTGGCGTTAAGGCTACCATGCCAGAAGGTTCCGGGTTCGATTCCCGGCCCGGTCAACATCTTTGTGCTTAACTAAATTTGTTTGCTGTGGGTCTGGGTGTTAAATATGTATTTATGTATATTATGTATGTATGTATATGTAGTATATCAGCTGTGTTAGCAACCATAATACGAGCTAGAAATAGTTCAGTATGGGGCTAACCAGCCGTGTGTGAAAGTGTCATAATATTTAAATTTATTTATTTATTTATATGACAACCTATTATGGTCAATTGTGATCCAGATCCGTCTCGGACGTCGTCCCCTAATTTATCTGGACAAGTATTTCCCCTTCCGTTTACCCCAACTTTCCACCGCTCCAACATGTTTCTCCCCATTACCCTCTAAATGGGGTCAATCTATCTCCTCTTGTCTCAGTGTACCATGGAATGCTTTCACGTGCAACCTATTATTGTGCAAATAAGTAATGCAGGCACTTCGCATTTCTCTCAGCAAATTGCGTGTACAAAAATAATACAGACCTAAATAAAAGTTGCCACAGATGATATAGGGAATGGGGATGGGATAATTGGCCAAATGCGAGTCAGGTTCGCGCATGACAACATTGTAAATTGTCATTGTAATATTGTGAATTAACATTTAAATAATTATTGTGAATTGACATTTTTATATTGTTAATTGACATTTTGATATTATTGTAAATTGGCATTTTAATATTGTGAATTGACATTTTAATATTGTAAATTGACATATTAATATTGTAGTTAGACATTTTAATATTGTAAATTGACATTTTAATATTGTAAATTGACATAATGAATATTGTAAATTGACATTCATGAGAGTACTTTTGTACCTATATTGAATAAAATAAACTGAAACTGTATAACGGCTTCTTTACCATTGTTGTATGGGAGCCCCACTTAAATATTATTTTTATTTTTTTACATAATATGTGAAACTTTCAGCTATCAAGGTTTCCGAGAAACAGCCTGGAGACATACAGACAGATATACCGACATCGGAGGCTTAGTAGTAATAGGGTCCCGTTTTTATCTTTTTGGTATTTTCTTTTCTTTTTCTTTTCTTGACATTTAACATATTAATTCACTTAATTTTTTTGACTTGTTACTAATGGTGTTAATAATAAATATTTGTATTTGTATTTGTACGGAACCCTAAAAAAATAATAAGTTACAAGTATATCTTGAGTCAGTAAGCAAATATTTGGAAGTTCATGTACTCTCTCTTGAATAACCAAATTTCTAATGTTTTTTTACTAACAAGAGTTATACAAAACAGCATTTAACTACAGTGTAAACCCCATGTAACGTCACTCGATTTAACGACAAATTCTCTAGAGCGTCGTATCTAGGCTTTAGTTGGTTTAGCTTGTATTCCATACAATGATACATTATATCGACCACTCTGTATAACGCCATAAAATGCACAGTCCCTTCAGTGTCATTATAGACTTTGCAAAGAATAAGAATAATAATATATTTATTGTTCAACTGTGTTAGGTACAAGATCTTAAGTATAAATACAGGTATCAACAGTCGTGTCAATTGCGAACATAAAATAATGATGTAGTGATTCTTAACAAATACAAAAAAAATACAAAAATTATACGTTAGGTTTTACAAAAGTATTTTAGCAGCATTGACCTTGTATTTTGAAACCATAATAGTTAAACTATCAGTACTACTCCTAACTTAACGCGTATTAAGTTCAAGCTAGCGTTAAGTAAGCGTGCTTACAGTAGCGGAAAATATGTTTCGACTATACTTATCACTCGAGTGGGTTTATATTATTCTCCAAACATGAGTTCTTGCTAACGGAATTTCTTGGAAAAACATTCAAACCGAAAATGTTATTCTGATGTATGTACAATTACAAATATTAAAAAAAAATAACAAAACCAGTGTAAACTCCATGTAACGTCACTCGATTTAACGACAAACTCTCTAAGGCGTCAAAATCAATTGACTTAAGTTGGTTTAGCTTGTGTTCCATACAATGATACTTTCTCTATGTAACGACCACTCTCTATAACACCATAAAATGCACACCCATTATAACTTAAGGGTGGTTGCTAGCCACCCTCAAGTTATGTTCGAAACAAAACGAGTGGACTATAGCAAGTTCTGATTCTCACAAGGCAATTGCGAAACTTAGATAGAACCTTTCATCCACGACGCCACTCCCCGGGACAACTCCTCGCGTCTGGCGGCAGCTCGGTGGGTAACGATCGTCAAGCTCCTTGTTGAAATGCAGAACAGTTTTGTGCACGGCACAGAAAAATATCCTCGTCGGTGAAGCGACGCGCGACACGATTTAGGATATATTAAAGAGTAGCACTGTACTACGGCGCGGTGATGATACGAGCGCGGGTTGTCTCCCATGCGATTCCAGAGTTCAGTGACTGCCTCAGGCCGCGACGCGCGGACTGCAGGTTTTGTAGTTCTACCCTCATCTCACAATAATACCTTTATGAGAATCGAACAAATTATAACCACCATTTTATGGTTTATTCGTAAGCTAAATTTCGGTGATCGAACACATGGCCTTCGGGACGGGAAGCGGCCGCACGCCTGATTGAGTTATCATCGCTTCCCACGGTCACACGGTATGGCTGTGTTAGACAGCGGAGCAGTGAGAAGATAGCGCCTGATGCAAAACTCTTAATGAGACGCATCGTTAATTTGCGTTCCATATTTTAACAGTTAATAATACGGCAGTGTAGCGCCTATAGCTCAGCTAAGGTGATCTGACACGATCATCGAGGTTAAGCAACGGTCTATGCGGACAATCCGTTTATTTATAATAGATGAGTAACCATGCACAATACTGTCTTTTAAAAAGTGTCATTTTCATCCCGATGCTACCGTGGGTCGGATGGCACCTTAAATTGTTGGTCTCGGCCGTAACAAGACGTGACGTGTCGTAACGTTACGTTACATTACATTTGATAGCGTAAGCTGCCCAAAATACGTTCCCACGGCTGGGGCTAGGGGCCTTCTCTGACGAGGAGAGCGATATAGGCCACAATCCGCCACGCTAAGATAAGGGATAACAAATATTATATTATAGTGACAAATATTACTAGTGTCATCATGGCCTAGGTAGCATAGCATTAGAAACGGGTTGAACATGTTTGTGACACCACAAAGTTATCCAATAACGGCGAAAGCACTCAGGAAATGCCATAATGTTTACGTCATAACGTGATTTCGTCATTTATCACAATCATAATCAGCCGAAATGGAAGTTCGCCACTAAATCAGTTACGTCAGTACCATACCTATATGTAATTAGCATTGGCTTAATGCTTCCTATATGAACTTTACTGTAAGCAAAACTATACCTTATGTTAAAGCTTTAAGGTTTACAATTAGTGAAGTGCTCCCTTCAATTACTGCAAGTTAAAATGTACCTTATACAAGTAAGATATAAAGTCCAAAATCATAAAGTTGAATGCTTTACAGGGCTGTACTACAGGGCTAGCGTGAACTGACTTACTGGTGTCAGTATATTCATACAAAAAAAACAGATTATGTTTCAATGACTCTAAACAATGGTAAAATAACATTCTCTAGTGCTCGCTTGGCTAGCAACCATCGTCGAGTTGAAAAATGTGTCGCCAAGCATCTGTGTGTGTTGGAACCCTCCCTGAGAGCCAGCTATTCTAAACAAGGCATGCTCAATCTTAGGTCAGAGTGTCGCTTACTCGTGTGGTCTTGCACCCGGCTGAACGAATGCCTGATGTATACGAGTAGTAAAAAAAAAAATTATCTTGCCGCGTCTAGTATTTTTTTTTTCGATAGATAGATTTTGTTATTTTTTTTGATGTCAGACTTGAATTTAATAGAAACATTGATCCCGTTTTAGCTTGATATGGGTTAGGTTAAGAAGTGAGTGTGGCTCGGCGGGAAAACATCTGCTTTTCAATCAGACAGCCCTTGGTTCGATCCCAGCCCTACACCAATAACACCAATTGTTTTACAGGTAACGGACACGCCTGAGGATCACAATATCTGAATACGTGTGTCATCCGCCAACCCGCACTTGGCCAGCATGATGGTGGCCTCTGTCCTCGTGAGAAAAGGCCGCGATCCCCAGCAGTGGGAACCTATAGTGGGCTGCTTATGCTGGGTTAAGTTATTCGAGACCAGCCATACTCCTCTTTAGTCCATTCGTTGACTCGTCGGGTTACGCGTCCTGATGGTCTAATGTTTAGTCATTTAACCAGAAATAAATATAAATAAATAAATATTAGAACACATTTCACACACGGCTGGTTAACCCCATACTGAACCATTTCTAGTTCGTATTATGGATGCTAACACAACTGATATGCTACATATACATACATATTTTATATAGATACATATTTAACACCCAGACCAATATCCAACAAATTTGGTTCAGCACAAAGATCTTGACCGTGCCGGGAATCGAACCCGGAACCTTCTGATTGGCAGTCCGCATGGTAACCATTACGCCAACGAGTTCGTCAAAAGCTGAGATGTGTACAAAAGCTGAGTTACTTGAAACTCAAGATTAACCCGCAAGTTAATTATGCAAAGCGACTCTGAATGGAATTGCATAAATGACTACTTGATCAGTGCATGTTTTGTTTGCGAAATGGATTATCCAGCTTTCGTCCTAATGGGTGCTGCGAACGGTACGAAAAAGCTCGTCGGATAGTATAAAAAAAAAATGTTATTAGCTGGAAAGCTAAAATTTTCAAAAATCACTTATTTATTTCTCTTGCTACGAGATGACCCAAAAAGATATATACGTAGAGACATTTTTTTTTTTTAGTTTAGATCTATAGACATAGAGTAGAGACATTTTAAATGTGGTGGAAGAGGATGGAAAAGATTAATTGGACAGAAAACAAAACTAATGAATAGATACTACGCTTAGTTCAAGAAAAAATAACCATAATAGAGAACAGAAGAGAAAAAAAGGTAGGCCACCTTATATTATTATATAGTTTATTGCAGAAAACAATTATATTCCAAATAATAAAATTAAAATTATACATATCACAAATACACAAAAATCAAAACAAAATAATAAGTAGCAATAAAAACGTCAAAACTAAATTATAATTTCTATCCAGTCACAATTCTCAACCATCTGTGTTATATGATATGACGATATCATTAAAAACATCATAGAAGGAAACGTAAAAGCCAAGATAGGAAGAGAAAGACCTAGAAAGTCATTTTTAGACCAAATTAAGTAGAAGGTGAAAGTCGTGTTAAAAGGAAATCAAGGATTAGACCGAGGTTAGAACTACCTGGAAAAAACTCCGCGGACAAGAGCCCAGCTCTTAAATATTGATTAATTGATTTCTATTACAGCAACTACTGAAAAGTAATGATACGGAACTGTAACAAGGCTGTGTAAAAAAAACTCCGACTTACATTTTTTTAACTTTTATTGATAATAGTAAATTTTATACTAAAAAAAAACGTAGTGCCCACAACGAAGACCGGAAAAGTACTGCCTTAGAAAATAGACAAGTATTTATGTGTCAATTTTCATGAAACATACCGCTTTCATGTCGTTAGATGTAAGAATAAAAATGAAATAAAGACCAATTCTTAGTGTTTTAAAGCTGTTAATTGGAATAATCGAAAACAAAATCGTATTTAATAATTCGGCATTCATTAACAAACGTCAAATCGCGCCTCGGCTCATTTATCTATGCTTGCAGGGTTAGACTTAATGCATTCTTATTTTATATTCGATTTAGGTATTCTGGAAGAGGACACGGGCAAGCATGTGCTTTTGGAGTGCAGCTTGACGAAACAGCGAGAAGAATTCCTCGGGACACCGAGGACGCTGCGAGAGGCCTGCCCCGGCGTACGCGAGCTGCTGACCTTCTTCAGCGAGATCGGCTGGCTGGATTAGCGACCGCCAGTAGGGCTCCACGCACAGAGGAAGTCAAAAGACTTCTAGTCGTGGGAAGGGGCCTGCACATCAATGGTGGCAATTTAGCGGCACACACGACTAAACTAAATTTAAAGAAGCCCAGTCTCTTTTCGTCTTAAGTGGCCAGAAAGAGACGGCACGTTCTCCACCATTGTCAAAACAACTAAAATAACGTCAAATGTAGAAAATATAGGCGACTTTAGAACACACTCAAGTGAGTGTATCACCTCTAAAACTGCCTGCACATTCCATATTTGACGTGATTTTAGTTGTTTTGTCTGTGGTTCAGAACGTGCCGTCTCTTTCTGGATGCCTAAGATGAAAAGAGACGGGGCTTCTTTAAATTTAGTTTAGTCGTGTGTGCCGCTGAATCGCCACCATTGTGTCAATGTGGGTATTCTGGCATTATAACAGAACCTTACATGCGTGAGCGTGACTAGCACTTGACCAATTTGTATAACGACTTCCAGTTCGATTTCCATTAGACATTTCATTGGCAATGGTTGATTACTTGAACCAAGAAGTTAGTTACTCCGCTTCATAGTTAAGGTGGATGTATAAGCTTTAGTTAATAATAAAGCAGTTAACTCCAACTAAACGGCACTGTGGGTTACCAACTCTCTACTCTAAGTTCATCTACAACCAGCTTTTGACTGAGCTGCTTAAGGCGAAGATTATTCTCTATAGATACCTCTTTAATTATGCATTATTCTATTAAATTATTACTATTAATTTATTTTGAGTACACTAAAATGACTTGGAGCATACGGTAAGGAAAAAATTACAAGAAAAAAGACACAAAATAATTAAAAATTAAATTAACCTTACAAATAAAAATTTAAAAATTATTTATGAAAACAGTCACGTACTGCAATGAATATAAGTCGTGAAGTACACAGTAATTGTGCTGTAATCAGTATTTGAGTAGCCAGCCATCTTAGATTTGAAATCTATCACAGTGTATGTATTTTACTTAAGAATTCCTTTCATTTGAGCTCCATAATATGCCTGCCGCAGAACCGATAACCGCTGGGGTAGACGAGTTCTGGAGTGGAGACCGCGTACCGGCACACGTAGAGTAGGACGTCCTGCAACGAGGTGGAGCGACGATGTACGCAAAAAAGCAGGCAATGGATGGAGACGATTTGCTCAGGATAGGGTCGCGTGGCGTGCCTTGGGAGAGGCCTATGTCCAGCAGTGGACGCAGACAGGCTGATGATTATGATGATGATTATGATGTTCCGTAAGTTTCAATGTTCATTTATTTTATAGTGTTATGGAGGAATCTATAAAAGTAATCAATGGCACCTTCGTTAGAGAACAGTGGTCGTTTGAAACACAGTTACGAGAGTCCTCTGTCGTCAATGCACCGATTATAATGACTGCCCTAAGTTTGGAATACCGAGCAATAGGATTCTAGTTTTAGCTTTTTCCACTTCACTTCTTTTCCATTCTTCCACCATGAAATTGCAGCCCCAAGCTTACCCTCTATTTCACTTCCATCCGTAAAAGCTAGTAATCCTTTAATTTTATTTGTTGCCAATGTTTCTTCAGACCAATTATCACTGGTCTACCGTGGTTTTGTTGCCTTTGATATGATGATGATTTTGGGTCTATTTATACACGCAATTCGTGAAAATATCAATGATTTTGTAAGATCTGCTCGTGTTTTTTTCAACAAATGACTGAAAATTAAAATTTTGATAATAAATAGTTCAAAATTCAATTTGTAGAAATGAGCAAATTTACTACTTTTTCGAATATATTGGTACTCTAGGCACTTAAAAACGTAAGAATTTGCGATAATATCCAGGGTAACAAAAAAAATAGATTTTTTGTAGAGCTGTGTTATATATGCATGTAAATGTTATGGTATAGTTTATTGCTGGGTGAATGGCTTGGAAGCATACTTTCGTCTCTATCTCACGACCTGCTATATATTCAAATGGTTCCCTTTTGGTTTCAAATTATCTGCGCTAATTTTACAAACCCACAGCTATTTACCAAAACTAGAATATTTGCAGTTAATTGGAAAACGTAGCGACTGTAGCTCGGCTAGCTAAGGTGATGAATTAGAAGTGAAAATTGACATTTGATTAATATCATATACTGTTGTAACGATATCATATTATTTAACTTGTTACTTTGGTGTTATCAATAAGAATAGAATAGAATAGAATATAACTTTATTGTACAATCATAAACAAGAAAAATGTAAATATATAAAATTAAAAACCTAAAAGTAGAGTACAATGGCGGCCTTATAACCTATGGTGATTTCTACCAGGCAACCGGGAATGATTTGTATTAGTATTATTTGTATTTGTATTTGATCTGACGCGATCATCGAAGCCAAGTAACGGTCAATGCGGACGGTGACCATGCACAAGACTGTCTTTTAAAAAATGACATTTTTATCTGTGCACTACCATGGGTCAGATGTCATGTTAAATTGTAGGTCCCGGCTGTTAGTCTTAGTACAAGCAGTCGTTAAGTCAAATCAGAGGCCTTCGGGCGGCTTGAAAACTCTTTAGTTTCACCAGACTCAAGACTCTATTGGACTCCTTCAAAGAAGAAGAAGATCCAGTCTTTCTATATAGTAAAGAGAACGTTCCAATAAGCCCGCATTATCATACAAAAGTTAAACACAAAGCGTAATCTCGTTATAATCTCGGAAAGCGGAATCGAAGCGCGATAAGCTCTAACTTCGTGAAATGGCACGTAAGGAACAACTTTGATAATTTGCATAGTAATGCTGCCAACGAAATTATGTCAAGTTTTAATGACATCTTTATCTTAATTATTATTGTGATAGGTAATATCAGTTTATAACTTAACTTGTTCCCTACCTTTACGTAGTACGAGTACTCGTATATTGGGGAAATAAAACTTATAATACTACTGAAATACTTTTAGTAGCAAATTTCTCTTGCAAATTTCGAGGAAATGCTTCCAGCCTAATACATTTGGGATAGGGTCTTGACGTAGTCTTTTAGATTTAATTTAATTTTTGACATGTTTTTGTATACATTTATAAGTAGTGAGTATATATACAAGGAAATCTGTAAATAGATAGATAGATAAACAATTTATTATTTTCCTTATCTAGCGACCTTATCGATAAGAGCGATCTCTTCCAGGCAACCAATTCCAAGAAAGTACACTCTGTAAGAACTTAAAGACGATGTGTAATAATACATCTTCTACTATAATACATATATTATAATACATCGTCTTTTAATACATATACTTCTATTATAATACATCGTCTTTAAGTTCTTTATACATTAATGTATTTTTACCTACACCTCGTCTTTAAGTTCTTACAGAGTGTACTTTCTTGGAATTGGTTGCCTGGAAGAGATCGTTCTTATCGATGCATTTATGCACTTATAAGTGCATAAATGCAAATTCGAATAAATACAAAATATATAATACATATGTGTGTACAATCAAAACATTAAAATATATAATAAGAAAGGTTTATCCATCAAGATGAAAAAGAGAAATATAATTTTTTAACTTGATTATTAAAAATGTCCAAAGATGGAGCTTTTCTGACATCCTCCGGTAACGCATTCCACAATCCTACTTAGAGAGAATAATTCAGTTATTTAGTAAGTTAGCTGTAAGTTTCCCATAAAATCTAAAAATAAAATAAAATACTTACTGTAACTTTAGCTAAGCTTTCTTCCAAACGTTCGAAGGTATTTACGAGTCCATTTGGCTCAGGAACCGAACCAGTGTGGTTCTGCTAGTTTCAGAACAATGTGCCATAGTGTAAAATATAGTAGTGAGTTAACTAGCGATGTTTAGAAGATATATATCAATGCTTCTTCTAGCACGGACATGCAGGGTTTCTTGTCACTATCTTTAAGATCTTTAGTCATTATCTTTAATATCTTGGGCAATATCTATATTATACAACTTTTTTTTATATCAAAAATTATAATAAATATTTATTTAAAAATAGCTTAAAGACCGTCTAAAGAATAACCCTTAGAATCTTTATATTTATTTTGGTATCAATTAGATTCGTCAATGTGAAAAAAAAACTGTTTAAAAAACCTATTTTTTTCACTAGAGTTTTTCTAATTCATAAGTCTTAAGGTTACCAAAATTAGCTATTTTTAGAATTTTATGTATCGGTTTAAATGCATAACAAATAATAATCCGTATATGCAAAATATTGTCAATCGACTTTAGTTTTTTTTTTCTTTATCTAACCTATATAGTAACTAGGTCAGATTTATTATTTACATTTAACATACTCATACACTTTTTTATAATAACGAAAAAAAAACACGTTTCATTTGAAAAAAAGCTTTATTTGCAGTTGTGTAAGCACACAAACTAGTCACGCTACCACTACTATGAAGTCGACTTACTATAGTAATTGTACTATGGTGTTACTGCAAACTTGTTTAAAACGCTCGCGACAGTTATAGTTTGACCTACGGAAAGTTTCCATTGAACGGAGAGGAGCAACTACTGTGCTGAAAACATTTTGAGAGAATAAATAAAATAAAATAAATAAATTTCTTTAATTTGCAGATTTGGCTGTTTCATACGATTTTGTGGGTTTTGCGGTGGCATTTTTGACAACGCGTAGGCTTACGTTTTGACTTGGGTTCAATTAATGTATTTATATTAGTTAGATTTAAATATTTGACATAAATAAAATAGCCTTTATTCCCTTACATTAAAATATTTTAAATTTAAAATTATTTTTAAATGAAGTTCCGCATAAGGCTTCCAAATTCGGATAAAAGCCTTCTCTTTGCTGGCTCATGTCCTGCGATCTTGAGCCTGCCTTATCCATGTAGTGATATCTATCGATATAGCGATAGTATCGCTGTAGTGATATCTACAATGTCGTTTTTCCATAGCTTCTCTTTACGAGTTCTGAGAGAATACAGCAATAGTTAATTTTTACTTTTGCATGGTAGAAGGATATTTTATAATGCTCGCCAATCTAGTCAAGCCCTAAGCAGTATGTTCCGGCAGCCTACTTGGGAGCCAGTTATTGCAGACTAGGCATGCTCTACCTTAGACCAGAGAATCGCTAACTCGTGTGGTTACGAGCCTTTCTGGTCAAACGCCTGGCTACAAGAAGTAAAGACAATCTAATGTTGACGACCTCGTTGGCGTAATGACGACCTCGTTGGCGTAATGGTTACCATGCCGGACTGCCAATCAGAAGGTTCCGGTTTCGATTCCCGGCACGGCCAACATCTTTGTGCTGAACGAAATTTGTTAGCTGTCGGTCTGGGTGTTAATATGTATGTATCTATATAAAATATGTATGTATGTATATGTAGTATCGTTTGTGTTAGCAACCATAATACGAACTAGAAAAGATTTAGTATGGGGTTAACCAGCCGTGTGTGAATTGTGTCCTAATATTTAAAAAAAAAATTACGTTTATTTTTATAAGGAAAAGCTATCAAATAAAACAACACTAATCTCAACCTGTCACCAAAGCTTCGGTGTAACGAAGGATCTGAACGGCCATAAACCAAAGATACGATAAAAAAGACAATAAATTTTATGTCAATTATTCTGTACTTAAGGTTTCTAACATGGAAAAAAATCTTGAGTGTGCAGTTTTATTTCTAATCATAAACGGTTCAGTTAATTTAAATTAAAAGACCAAGAACGAGTCAGGCTACCGCATTAAAGATTCCGTATCATTATCTAAAACAAAATGTAAAAATATTTATTTTTGTGTGAGACCCCCTTAATTATAATTTATTTAAAATGTTAAAAATAATAAATAATATATACATAAACTAATTATTCGTCGTTCTTTTATTATTTATTTCGTAAGTATATATTTAATATTTATGTATTCATAAAATTCTGTGAAAATCTTAAGCGTCTACTATTTGCCGTTATTGATATAGGTATAGCAAACACAAACATTTATTATGAAAAGATGCATCGTGCTCTCAAAATAGGCTTCGAACAAAGAGACGTTAAAGACACGTATCGCTTACCGGCTAAACCGGATCGAACTAAAACCATAGTGGTGGAATATACTACCATACAAAATAAAATAGAGTTTCTAAAAGCAGTTAAAAACTACAATAGAACGCATGAAGACAAGTTTAACTCGCAAATGATCGGCTTACCAGGTGAAAGAAAAGTTATATATGTAAACGAAAGCCTGACTAAAAGATCTAAACAACTTCACTACCACGCACGGGAATTCGTTAAAAAGGCAAACTGGAAATTCTGCTGGACAAAGAGGGGCAAAGTGTTCATAAAAAAAGAGGAAAGATCGCCTGCGATTGAAATCAAAGACACTGAACAGCTAAACATCATTGCACTGGAAGAAAACATGGAACAATGACTAACCGCTGGAACTGGTACTTCAAAATTTAAAGATCTTTTGTTAATTTTTTTCACACTACTATGTCTTAATTTCAAGCGATTCTTTCTGATACTTAAGTTAAGAAATGTTAATGTTAGTCTAATTTTATTTGTAGAACTCGTAACCAACCTCACGTGCAGTACCTGTAAACTTTATTTACAAAATTCTTACACACACTTCTCCTCATTACACACCACAGTCACACCAAAATACACCAACAAAAATACATCCCATTACTATTCATCGCTAACTCACCTATCGCTTAATTTGCCTAATTTTTCAATAGTAACACGAACGCAGTGGCTTGCTCAAATGCTAAATAACAGTCAACTGGGGACTTTTGTATATACCCAGGCATCAACTATGTATCTATACGAATGACTCAAATTGAAAATCTAATTGCAGACATTGATGATTTCAATGTCTCCAAATCCTATTATCTGAGCAAGCCAGAAGAGTGTCAATTGTATCTTCATAAGAAAAATGACCAGCTGGTATCCATAATTACTATCAATATACGAAGTATAACATGCAATCTTGATGATTTTCTGGTTTTTATTAATCGCACTAGGGCAAACATAGATATAATAGCTCTTACAGAATGTTGGCTGAGTGAAAGCTACAATCCACAACAGATAGCAGGTTATAATGTCCATTATTCAAGAAAATATATAAACCAAAATGACGGTATAGTTGTTTACACTAAAGATAGCTTGAAAAAAGTAAAGGTCAATGAAATATATATAAAAGATGGTAATTGCATGACAGTAAAGATTGGTAAAGATATCTGTGTGGTTGTGATCTACAGACCGCCATGTTTTGGGAATCCAAATAACTTCATAGACTCTCTAAACCTCACTCTAAACAATCACCAGTCATTCCCAAACATTATTATTATTGGTGACGCAAACATGAATATAGATCCAAATCGTGAGTTTACAGATAAGCACTTTAAAAGTGCAGAGGAATATTTGTTACTTTTAGCAGGACAGGGTATCTTACCAGCCCACACCTTCCCAACAAGGAAGAAGAACTGTATCGACCATTGTCTTATAAAGACCAGAAATCCAGCAATAACACTAGTATTACCTGAAACAGTAACAGATCATTCACCAATCATCGTACAAATAAGATCAAATTTGAGTACCCACAAACAAGAGATAAAAAGAAAATTACAAATTGATTATGATGCAGTACAAAACTCTCTTTCAACAATAAATTGGCATGATATTTTAGACTATACAGATATAGACAAAGCTACCGAGACCCTTATGCAAACCATTACTACTACAATAGAAAAATGTACGTCTACCAGGACAATACCTCGCTCAAAGGCAAATATCAAGCCCTGGATTACCCCAGGCTTAATAAAATGTATGCGATACCGAGACAAACTATACGCCAAGAGTAAAAAGGAGCCCAATAATAACGAACTAAACACGATGTATAAAAATTACAGAAATGTTTGCAATAAAATACTTAAAAAGGTGAAAAGAAGTTATGAAAGAACAGAATTGCTCAAACATACAAACGATATAAAGAAAACATGGCAAACGATTAAAACTATATGTAGTTTTCCTAAGAAAGAGAACCCAGCGGAAAATCTGCTAAATATCAAGCAAACTCATATAGATTCACTGGATAATGTTAATCAATATTTCATCAATGTGGGTTCAGAACTGGCCAATGAGACTCTTGAATCAATGAACAAAAATGAACAACAGTTATCTTCGGAGCAAACCGAGTGTAATGACCAACTGACATCTTTTGGGCTTTTACCTACAGACGGTGTTGAAATATATAACACAGTAATGACGCTTAAAAACAGTTCTGCTCCAGGCTGGGACAAGGCAAATTCTTACGTAGTGAAACGTGTACTGCCTTATATATTAGAGCCATTAACAAACATCTGCCAAGAAAGCTTCAATACTGGTGTCTTCCCAAAGGCCTTTAAACAGTCAATTATCTGCCCAATCCACAAGGGTGGGGACGAAAACAGTGTCTCTAATTATAGACCTATTTCCCTATTACCTACCTTTTCCAAGATCCTTGAAAAACTGATGAACAAGAGATTAAAAAATTATTTAGAGAAAATGAAGCTACTTTCGGAAAATCAATATGGATTCAGGTCGGGAAGGAGCACCGAAGATGCTGTTTTAAACGTAGTAGAACATATAAAATGTACTCTAGATCAACGGAAAAGACTAATCGGGGTATTTCTCGACCTAGCAAAAGCATTTGACACTGTCTCAATCCCCATCCTTCTGGCAAAGATGGCAGCCATGGGTATTAGAGGAACGCCCCTGAAGTGGTTCCAGAGCTATTTAAGTGACAGAACCCAGGCGGTAAAAGTCGACACACATGTAAGCAGACAACAAACCATCAAATACGGAGTGCCACAGGGTAGCATTTTAGGCCCTACACTGTTTCTTATATATATAAATGGTCTCTGCAACATGTCCCTTGACAATGGCAAAATTATCACATACGCCGATGATACAGTCCTACTATTTAAGGGTAATAGCTGGAATGATGCAAAAAACAGAGCAAATGATGGGCTACTGAAGGTATCAAAATGGCTCAGACAAAACCTTCTCACAGTAAACATTGAAAAGACGAAATTCATATGTTTTACCATCAATAATTCTACGATACCTAGACATGAACTGGAAATCAAAATTCATAAGTCAACATGTAACTATGACAGCCTTTGTAAATGTGAGAACTTAACACACACTAACGACATAAGATACCTAGGAATTATGCTTGACAAAAATTTAAAATGGACGGAACACATTAAGAAGTTATCAGGACGAGTAAGAAAATTGATCAGTGTATTTAAGCAACTTAGACATATAATGACATATAACTCCCTTAGAAAAATATACTATGCTCTTGCCCAGTCTCTTCTCAACTATTGTATCACTGCATGGGGTAGTGCTGCTAAAACACACCTTCTGAAGCTGGAAAGATCCCAAAGAGCACTATTGAAGGTGATGACTTTTAAAAGACGGCGGTTTCCCACAGAAGCACTATATACAGAGTGTGGTGTTCTTACAGTGAGACAACTATTCATAAAATCAATAATCATAAAACAACATGGAAGGGTAGAAAAGAGTCGCCTAGTTGCAATAAATTCAAAAAGGAGAAAAGACCAAATATTGAAGACCTCGAGCACGAGAACAGACTTCGGGAGACAGTGCGTAGGTAAGTTAGGACCACCATTGTACAACAAAATTTGTAAAAAACTGACGATAATAGGAAGATCTGGCTATGAATGTAATAAAAAAGTGACTGACTTCTTACTAACCCTAGATTACCATCAGACTGAAAAGTTGATAGAAATTAAGGAATAACCTGCTTATATTCTAAGGCAAATAAAGCGAAAAAAAAAAAAAAAAAAAAAAAAAAAAAAACACACACAAGCACTCACTCCCACACACACACTCACTCACTCTAACGCACGCTAGTACAATTACATACAGTATATATATATATATATATTATTTATTATTTATCATTATATATATTATATTATATATTTAATACAAGCACTTGCACACATTTATATACATAAGCGAAATTAATACCTATTTGTTATCACCTATATACAGGAAAAAAACTGCCGAAATGCATACAAATGTGTAAGGTTCTTTAAAACTTTAACTGGCAGCACTGACGTAAATGCCCTTGAGAACCTGAACCACCTACATACTACAATATCATTTAAATTGTTGCGAATGTAAGTTAGTTTTAAGTAAGTTTGTCTAAGTTTCTTTTTTTTTTGTTTTGTACTGTATATACTTAAATGGGTTATAGGTGATATCGATATCGATACTGATTTATATAATATATCTGTAGCCGTGCCAGTCAGGACCTATAGGGTACCTTGTGCACGGCCAGAACCTGTAAAATATCTAGCATATAAGCCAATATACCCAAATAAAAGATTTTATTATTTATTATTTTTAGCATTTGTTGTTATACCGGCTATATTTCAGTTTTCTAGCTATCACGGTGTCTTGATGACCGATAGACAGACAGCAGATGCTTTGTAATAATTATTATGGTTCCGTTTTTACCTTTTCGTTACGGAACCCTAAGAAACTTAAATCAAAAATATAATTTCTGAAAAAATTGAATAGAGATTTTTTTTCTTATGTTTAAGTTGGTAATATTTTTGAAATATTATAGGTAATAGACCTAGCTCAGGTGATGAGAGCTTTCAAGCCACCCTTTCAAGATGTGCTTTTACTAAGACTAACAGCCGGGAACTACAATCTAACTTGTCATCCGACCCACTGTAGCGCACTTTTTAAATGACAGTGTTTGGCATGGCAACCTTCCTGTAAAACGTGTAATAGACTCTTCTTCTCCTTTACCATTTCCCATCGTCATCTCCACATTCACTTCCTTCTTATTCATATCCTCCTTTACACAATTCATCCACGTCTTCTTTGGTCTACCTCACCTTCCGCTACTAATAGACATGGTTACAAAATATTAGGATAAAAATTTACACTAATATTTTATACTAGTTTCAGTTCTGTAAATAAAGATATTTTTAAACAAAAAAAACAAACATCCAACCTTCAACAATCACCTTAGCTATGAATACTGACTTTCAATTCACGGTCATCAAACTTTTCCTAGACTTTCCTATTAGTATATAAATACTCATTTATTTTCAGAAAGGCCAGAATCCTTATAAGAATTTCAATTAATTCGTCGAAATGTTTTGATGAATGCTTTTCGTAATAAAACTCCTATTTTTGACACCCGCCGCAAAAACGAAGAGGAGGTATAAGTTTTACATGCCTGTGTGTGTGTGTGTGTGTTTGTTTGTCTGTACATATCATAGCTCACTGATGAACCAATTTTGATTCAGTATTGTTAGTTTTAATATTGCGGTTGACGGGAGTATTTTATATGTGTTTCCTAATGGTAATCATACGTTATAATAATTTTGTATTAATAAATCAATTCTAGATGGCCTCCGTCATGAAATGGCGGATTACACCCTTTTTCACATTTTTTCCGATCTGAGTACCAAATTGGTACAAAAATCGTGTTTTGGTTCGGTTGGAAAACTTCTGCTTTTAATCAGACGGCCCCTGGTTTATCCCGGCCCTCCAAAAATAGCTTGTTATTCAAGTTATGTGTGGATTTGCACTCGCTTAACGGTGAAGGAAAACATCGTGGTGAGGAAACCGGCATGTTTGAGGACCACAATATCCGAAGACGTGTGTCATCCGCCAACCGACACTTGGCCGGATTATGACCCATGTCTTGTCATGAGAGAAAGCCCCAGCAGTTGAAACGAATAGTGGGCTACTTCTGTGTGTATGTTTGTTTATATTCAAATAAACGAATATGAATAATAAATATGAGATATTCGATTTTTTTATTTGCGCTTGTTGAACTTTGGTTCCAATGAAAAATGTTTTCATTATGTTCCAAGACTCGGCGCCGCTTTGTGCGCGTTCCATTATTTAATTATACGGAGGCCAAATTAATATCATATTTATTTCGATCAATTCTCAAAGTCAAAGTCAAACAAAAAGTCCAAAGTAAGCTTTACAAATATAGAAAATGTTTCTTTCACTATTTTTACCATGTTATTTATCATCAATTTAATAATGAAATGCGATGTGATTTTGAAATAAAGGTTCTAGAAACGAATGAATGCAATTTATTTATTTATTTAGTTACTAACTGGTAGTTGTGGCTTTACTAGCATTATAAAATAATTGAATCCTCGATTATTATAAAATAAGATGAATTATGAATTTGCATCATCATATAATAAGTTGAAACCTTCCAAAGAGCTTTCGGTGAAGGAAAATATCGTAGGGTATTTCTAAGTGAGAGTAGCGGCAATGCGCTGTGCGGTCCTGCATCCCTGCCCCCGTCGTGAGATGGGACACCGTGAGGTTGTAGTCGGTAGTGACGGGCCCTCTGGCCCTCGAGTCCGACATACCCCGCCCTCCTCCCCCAGGCTTGTGGCGGGAGATGCGTGAATGCATAATTTCCTCACACAAAAAATGGCACTTCTTAGTGCTTGCCTGGCTAGCAACCACCCTCAAGTAGAAAATCTGTCACCAAGCATCTAACTGTGTAAACTGGTAGCCTCTTTGAATGCCAGTAGTTCTTCAAAAATTTTAAACAGAACAAGTATGCATTTTTGTCAAAATGATAAATCTTATTGGTACCCAAATCAGAATGAATATTCTTAAGGTTCTTCTTTAGATAGGCTTTTAGTGTTAAGTATTTTTTTAAATAAATTTAACCGTTATAATTAATAACGATAAAAATGTAAATTTAAAATAAATAAATATTAGTACACATTTCATACACGGCTAGTTATCCTTATACTGAACCATTTATAGATTTATTTCTAGTTTGTATTATGGTAGCTAACTCAACTGATATACTACATACATATACATACATATTATAAAGATATACATATTTAACACCCAGACCCACAGCCAACAACTTTAGTTAAGCGCAAAGATATTGGCCGTGCCGGGAATCGAACCCGGAACCTTCTGATTGGCAGTCCGGCATGGTTACCTTTACGCCATCGAGGTCGACAAATGTTGTCCATCGTCAATAGTACTCGCAATAAATAAATCATACTTATAATATTATACGCAAAAATTCAGAAAGTTATTCGATCTTCAAAAAAAAATCTATTACAAACTAAGACGACAAAGAAAACATTAAAAGCAATCTCAAGATTGCAAACGTTTTGAGTGACACATCAAATCCAGACCTCATTCCTGTCCGAGTAACACAAGGACAATAGAATCCATCCACAACAGTGCCGTAGAGGATAACAATAATAGCAACAGAATTTCACACTGCAATATTCGCCAGTAACCAATCCAGTATTGGTCCAGAGATAAGTCGGATAACATTTTCTGGTGTGCTTAAAATTTTACGATATGCCAGCTTGGACAGCGATCGGGGAAATGCATCAGGGATTTTAACGAAAGCGCCTTTGCTGCTTGCATTATCGGTAAAAGCTTTTTTAGGGATCTTCGGGGCCCAGTTAAAATATGTTTAGCGAGGTGTTAGAGCATTTTCTAAAGGTTGACTAGAAAAATTTGTCGCCAAGCACGTAAAAAGATCTAGTAATTCCAGGTTAGGCATGCTTCCTCTTTGGCCAGTCGTAGACTCGTGTAGTGAGACACGCATTCTGCTGACCTGGTTGTAAAGTGAAACAAAAGACAAATAGAAGGCAAAATTAAATATTTAGTGTACTTCCGCTGTGATCCAAATTTGATCACAGCGGAAGTACGCTAAATATTTAATTTTGTCTTCTATTTGTCTTTTGTTTCACTTTACAAATCAATAAGTTATTTGAAACAAAAGACATCTATAAAAAAAACACCCTTATTAGTTAATAAATGGAGGTAGGTGCAAAACGGAGAAATCAGAATGGTAAGAAAATCTGAACAATAATGTCTTTGTTTGTATTGCACCGCTAACAAAGATACGTTCAAGATAGTTTTTATGATGCTTAAGAACGGAGGTACTTAGATTTATCTTTATAGTCGGTCGTATAGTTAATGCTTCAAGTAAAGCCTGATTTCCAGACTAATATCTCTGTACTTGGAGAATACTTTATTGCAAACTGTATACTTACTGCTTTCGTCAGAATTACAGCTATGTTTGTTATTTGTGCTTTTGGATATGGTTTGTTATTTGATTTATCTTAACAAAAATAGGTATTATCTATATACTAATATTCAAGAAATAAAACATATTATAATAAGCAATCTATCCTCCCTCACACCGAATAAATGAATTTTACAAAATTATTTTAAGCGAAAACTTCTGCGTAAAATTTGTTTACAATTTCTTAAGAAGAAACTTTGTAGTTCTCGCCTCTTTTCTAAGGTATCAAGAAGAACCAAGTTCCATGAAAACTTAGGCTTTCAAAATCAATCACTTTGGCATATTGCTTTTACATTTCCGAAAATATTTACAAAATTCTTATAATGGAAGAAAATGAAATCCTGGACCTCGATATAGAATTCAAGAGGTATCTTCAAATACTGAGACCATACATATCCCAGCTGGTCGATGACAACGTCATCAGCATCTGTAACGCCTGGATACATAAATTGACAACTTGCGGAGAAAACGAGAAGGCTATCCGAAACAAATTCGTATTTTCATTATGCTATCAACTCGCAAGAGGAGCTTTAGAAGAGCCGTTTACTAAGTACCCGCCGCGAGGCGTTTTGCCTCGAATCTCTGAGAGCGTTACGAGCGAAGAGTCTACAGAAGTGGAATGCTACGTCGTAAACCCGGATAACCCGTGCACGGAAGTGTTATTCAACACCAAACACGAACAAACCAGCGACACTGACTGTCTTTCCCAGGTTTCACGAAGCGTCGACAACGAACATAACAAAACGATCAGCCAGGCTGGCAGTAGTGGCACAAAATCGAGCAGCAAACGTGGTCGGAAGCAAACTATTCTGTGCTATACGTGTCCTCAAGTTTTACGAGACTTCATAGATTACGATGCTAATGATGCTTACGAAAATCGAGCTAACAATTTAATCAAGAAACTTAGAGATATCAAAACACAGAACATGCTACTCCAAAACGAACTTTCAGCACTTAAAGAAGAATCTGTCAATCAACACAATTCCACTTTTGAAACCGATGATAGCATGATAAAAGTAGACGCGGCTACAAGTGCTGTACTGCTAAGTAACGATAGCAACACAACTTTGAAATCGTTAAAGTTTAGATTGCAAGAGGTACAAGATTCACGCAACAGTCTCATTGAAAAAATTTCAGCTCTGCAAGAAGTTGTTAGCAATTTTGAAGATATGAAAAAGCATGAAATCGAAGATATTGAAGCGAAGCATAAGCTTGAAATTATAAATATGAAAGAAAATATAAGACAAGAAATCAAAGCATCTTATGACAAGAAAATGGAAGAATTGAAACAAGAATATGAGTTAAAAATTGATGGTCTCAAAAATAAATCGTCATGTGATATTCAGATCATATCGAGTTCCAAAAACGACGTGATCGAAGAAAAAAATAAAATTATTGTAGCGAAAGACAAAGAAATATCAAAACTCAACGATCAAGTAGAAGATTTAAAAAATCACTTACACGTGGTCCTTGAAAAGTTTATTGACAAGCCGACGTGCAACCACAGCGAAGAGGGCAGTATGAGATACAAAGCGGAGCAATTAGAAAAACGCATCAACAGGATGGAGAAGAACAAAGTGAAATGCACGCGAGCGTACGAAGCGAAAGTGGCACAAGTGCAGAGGGAGAAGCACTTGACCGAGTGCTCGCTGCAGCTGCAAATGGTGCGTCAAAGGGCTCAAGTGGTTAACGAAGTGACGGACGAAAACCAAGTGGAGCTCGCTACAGCTTTGGACAAATTAGAGACCAAGTACAAAGAGATCGTTGCAAACGTGCAGGCCACTGCAATACAGAGGCGCATGCAAGACCAAATTGCTCTGGAATCGATACTGCAAGCCGCTTGCGGAATTCCCAACGAAACCAACAATTCACCGGGCACGAATGGCCAATTTCCTAAAACAATCCGCACTGAAAACTTGCCTTTTGACGGAGGAATACCGCCTTTATCGCGTGCTAATAAGGTCGGGAATATTTGCGTAGGCAATAAATCGTTTGCGGACGATAGCGTGATGACTGGTTATTGTCTGAACGGGGAAAGAATGGGGGAACTATTTGAACGCGTGTACGTGCCTCAGCGGGACAACGCAGCCTCGTAAATAGATTTATATGAATTATATAGATTCTCATGAAAGATAGCTATTTGAATTTAGAACATTTGAACTATTTTTATAAATTTTCTTGAACCTTATTAACGTACATATATTATTATTATTATAGATATGTAATTTATAGCGGATTTAAAATACGATTAAATTATTTTGTAATTGAAGCTCACTTTTTACACCGGCATATTTTTTTTTATTATTTATACCGATTGTATCTATACATTATTGGATCTATCTATATTATTATATTATCTACGTATCTTTCATTCGTTGATTTTTCACGATTATTTTCTCAGTAAACACGATTTGGTTATTAGGTCGAGCAGTGTCCGTATATCGAACAACATTGGATTGATCAGATTGAGTCGAAGTGCCGTTTTCCCCAATATCTGCAATCCTCGGCTTTTCCGTAATCAGTGGGAACCAATCGAACCAATCTGTTGGACTTTGGCAAATGAAACAGATGTTATGCGATGAAAGAAATTGATTCACTAGGGAGTAACAGAACTTAAACTTGTGTTCTATTTTGTTGCAAAATGTCGTTAAGGCTGTTCGTTAGCATGCCACAAGTGCTCAGATGCCGCTAGATGGCGTTAAATTTTCATAAGTATGTTTTCTTTATCCTAGCGGCTCAAATTATCCCTTTCAGAACTTCTGAATCGTTACGCGAAATCTATTGTTAATGTATTATTTTTAGGGCTCATCACAAAACACCATCTACTAAGGCGTTGGTAGCAAAAGTCAAATAAACCCATATCTACTATCATCTATTCTGTGACGATGCGGCTACACTCACACTAGCATTGACAATTTTTTTTGTCACTTGAACTTCAGCATATTTGAATATGCATGCCAATTTCGAACGCTCAATTGTCGATTATATGGCTCGTTCGTAGAGGAAGCATTTTTGGAACAGGAAATATTTTTATGATTTAAATTGACTATGGTTCAAATCTCATGAATTATTAATTTTGCTATTTTATTTTGTTCGAAACTCTTTTTTTTTTAAGGAATATTATGGGAAAGTCAATATTTTCAATAGGTTTCGTTTTCGTGTATGTTAATATTCATAGTGCATACCTTAAAACCTCAAATGAAATTAAAAAATAAATCTATTGGGTTCATGATACGAGTAACAAGAAAAAACTTTTCTCACGAATCATCTAACATATTGCATGAAACAGTTGTATTTTTCGCATGATTCCAAAATGTAAGCCATTTCATTTGGGAAAGTTGCGAATATCATCAAACATAGCTAAGAACATCAAAATCGGTTCATCCGGAATAACAGCTTCAAGTCTAATGATTAGAAAAGTAAATAATTACATATTATCAGGGAATTTATATATAATAGACTATGGATATTATTTTAGCTTCATTTGAAATAAAAAAAAACTATTATTATTATTCTAAGGTAAGAGGCCTGTCGAAATCTTAGTTATTATAAATATACACCTGGCAGTTTACATGTATCGTTGATATAATTATACACTAGTGGCCCGTCCCGGCTTAGCACGGGCATAAAAAAAAATCAATTCTAGGAGATATGTTTGAAAGTCGTTCAGAAGTGTAATATTTTATTCGTTACGAACAAACATTTAAACTTTATCGCATTATAATTTTGACATAGATTAAAGTTTTTTTTTGTATATATGGGTTCCGCTGCTCTCAAGACATACTAAACGACACCCGCCACAACTAACTTTTCTTAGCGCATGCGATGAAACAAATTTTTTACTCTTTTTTATACCTTGTGTTACATTACTGGAGTCTTAATAAGAATTTCTTACCCTTTGCAACAAAATATAATGCCTATGTCATTTGGGGATAATGTAACTTCCCAACGGTGTAAGAATTTTTAATTTTAGTCCAATAGTTTCGGAGCCTATTCGCGTCAAAAAAACATAAAAACATCCAAACAAACAAACAAACAAGCCTTTTGTAATTATGAGATTGTTAAAGATATTGATAGGTAAACAAAAGACGTAGGTATAAAAATTTGATATAATTGGCCAAGTACGAACCGGGCTCGCGCGTGAAGGGTTCCGTACCATTATTAAAATATGGCGAAAAAACATGTTTTTTGTATGGGAACCCCATATCAAACATTCATTTTATTTTGAAAGAAAGAAAGAGAGAAATCATGAAAGAATCTACCAAGTGTCATTGTAAAGATAGAGTAAAAAGAGGTAATACGTAGCTTAATATTCTGTAGAATTCTTTAGTGTCCTGTTATCGTTTTTGATATTGAGCAAAAATACAAAATATAACACGTCTTTTAAGGTACACTTTAAAAACGTGTCATCCACCCTTTATATTTGTATATTTTGCTGTTTTTAGTATTTGTTGTTATAGCGTATCTAGTACTTGTATACTCTTGGGTTATAGCGGCAACGGAAACAAATAATTTGTGAAATTTTCAGCTATCAAAGTGTATAAGAAACAGCCTGGTGACAGAAAGACAGACAACGAATATTTTGTAAAAGGCATTCGTTTTTATCTTTTAAGTACAGAAAAGATCGCAGTAGTATATTAATTTCATTCTTAGGGTACCTAACCCTAAAAATTATTGCTGCAATATAAATACGTTTTTTTAAGTATGTCAAATATGACAAACTGACATTGACATAACTAAATTTCATTCAAATAATCAAACAAAATTATACATATTTTAAATTTTTAATTCTATTACGATACTTAATATAAAAATAGCAATAATTTATTTAAAAATAATAAATAAATTTCATCAAACTCTTTAACAATACTGTTTTTGATCCTGCCATCTATCGGAATTTTGTTGATTTATTACTACGGATGGTAAGCTTGGGTTCATGTTTGGCAGAGAGAATGACACTAACGGAAACGGAAACTAACAATGTATACGTATACATGTCACCAACTTAGCTGTTCAGGTGGCCAAAATTGGAATTACAAGTTCGACAGCACTCTTAGGTGGCAACAAATCTCCACTAGCGACACTGTCAACTGAACAGCTAAGTTGTTGCACTGCACTCATACATGTGTATTTTGCTGGAAAAAATCACGCTGATATATCTGTTTTGCGATAAAAAATGTATAATATTACCTATTTCGCGCCCCAATTAGACCATTTTAAGTTTATGTTAAGTGATTACTATTTAAAAATCTTAGAGGAAATGGTTGCCAGTCTGAGAAGCATTTAGTATGGGGCTCGGAAAGCCTTAAAGAGTTTTAATTCGTTACAATAAATTGGCTTGCGTATATTAGGTATATTAACATGTTTTTCTAGTTCTTCAATTAGAAAAACACGTTTTCTTGGACTGATATAAATTATTTATATTAAAAAAATATTTACTTCGATTGTAAGAAATTGTCTGAGAATATTTATATTCTTGGTAAAAAAAAAAGTTTCCTCATTTCTGTGCAGTTAATCAAAACTATGAAACTAAACCAATACTGTAAGGAGGAAACTTTATTTGTTCGTCACCAATAGGCTCAGAAGAAAAGTTGCAATATTTAGTGTACTTCCGCTGTGATCTGAAACCAAATAGGCTCCAATAGGCACCCAAACTACTGAACCGGTTTGGAAATATATTATAAAATATCTCTTTGCATTTCTTACAATAAAGGAACATGCGCTTCTACTATTAATAACATCAGGGTTTAAAATATTTTACATGGTAAGATGCTATTATTTTTCGTCGCATTTTTACCCTTGAGCATTTTTAGTTTCATTTTTACCTTTTCCCGAAGACAAAAATATCCTTCTGCCACTCAGTATTCAGTGACAAGACATTCCCAGACTCTTATCTCTATTGACTGAGGAATTTTTTGTATCGTTTTCCTGTTTCGGAATCAACTTTTTGATATTTTGTGGACGAACGAGTTGTTTTTTTTATTTGTTGGTTTATTTGTGAATCTATCTTGTTTGTACATAGCCAAGTGGGGTGGTTTTTGAATGAACATACTATAAGAAACGGTTGCACTTACTTAAAAAACGTTGGATATACGTCCAACGGGTTTGGAGGCATTACAAACGTCATCATCAGGGACGAGCTTCACACGGACTGTCACCGACGAGATCCGCGCGAACTCTCTCCATTTTAAACTTCAGATCTTTTCGCTTGTTCGTGCAAATATATAACATGCCTTACGATAATAGTTTACAAAGTACAACAAAACAAAGCTCACCTTAAGAAGTTAGTGTTGTAAAAATTATGACTTTTCAAACCAAAAGCGGAGTTGATTATGGGGTCATTGGTTACCGCCATATAGTGTGAGACTAGATGCAAAGTAAGCAAATATATTGTAATCGCCAATTTTATATCAATACTAGCTGACCCGGCAAACGTTGTTTTGCCTTAATAAAAAAAAAAAACTAAATATGCAGTAGCCGATTCTCAGACCTACTGAATACGCATATAAAATTTGGAAAAAATCGGTCAAGCCGTTTCGGAGGAGTACGGTAACAAACACTGTGACACGGAAATTTTATATATAAGATATAAGATGAACAAAAAAAACTATTTCAAACTTAACCTACTTAGATTCAGGCTTTGCCTAGTTAATTAGTCACAAGCGAATATGTAATCTAGTAATAAGTTAGTAAATAAATATTTTTCATTATAATTTTTTTTTTCAACTAAGATTTTTTTAATCTGTTTTATATCTAATTCATAAGTCTGGTTGAAATCAAAATAAGTATAAATAATCTTAGAGTGGTTCTTTAGACGGCTTTTGAGCTATTTTTTATATTTTTTACCGTATATTATTTATAGCGAAAAAACTGTAGATTCAAAATTTTACCCGTACAATTATATTAAAACTAGCTGACCCGGCAAACGTTGTTTTGCCTAAAAAAATAATAAAAAAATAAAAAAACTAAATATACAGTAGCCGATTCTCAGACCTACTGAATACACATAAAAAATTTGGAAAAAATCGATCAAGCCGTTTCGGAGGAGTACGGTAACAAACACTGTGACACGGAAATTTTATATATAAGATGACGTTAATTTGTCTATTATCTTATGCTCTTGAGTATCAAAACAAGTAATCAGAATCCTTTTAGATAGTTTTCAGGTATTGTGTCTCACAATATCAATTTCGATTAAACTTTAAACGTTTCGCGAAAAGGGAAATAAGAAGAGAGATTTAAACAGGTACCTAAGTAAATTGCATCAATTGTGTTTCGTACGAGACTGAAAGCATTGTACTTCTTAGAAAGAAATGAGCTGAAAATGTAGTCCTTTATAAAAGAGTTGAGAAATTAGTTACTCAGAAAAAGAAAGAAGAAAATAAAATTTTTAAATTACTACAATGTAAAATAATAATATATAAACTGTTTATTAACTTCTAAAAACATTCACATACGCGAGTTTGTGAGGAAACCGACATGTTTGAGGACCACCATATCCGAAAATATGTGTCATCCACCAACCCGCACTCACTCACCCAGCCCCCTCCTTTTGAAAGAAGGCCCTGAATCCCAGCAGTAGGAACATATAGTGGGCTGCTTTTGCATGCACAAAATCAGAGTAGGTTAAAGCTACTAACAGTTTTTTAAACTTGTTTCTACCTCGCTATTACCAGGCTGCTATGAACTGTAACAACTTTGTTTTTAATATACCTATAATCATCAAAAAGAAAGTCCGTTTAAAAGCTTGGCGAGTCACTTACGCCAGTGACTGTACTCGGTGATTCACTGGAGAAAGTTAATATTGTGAAAGCAGTAGCTCCTTCTTAGTTATCACTCGGGTCAGTAAAGAAAACATTTTAAAAAAGGGCCTCTTGCTCGGTTTACCAAATGAAGAGATTAATTAATGTGTGAGTAAGAGGTGAAAACTGGAAAATGATTCTTTGGAAAATGTGCAAAATAATATTACTTTCTAGCCCCGCCTTAATTCGGGATGAAAAGTAGCCTATGTATTAATCCAGGGTCTAAGCTATCTTCACACAAAATTTAATTAAATTTGGTTCAACTGATTGAGCGTGACGAAGTAACAAACGTACACACAAACTTTCGCATTTATTATATTAGTAGGATAGAATTTACTAGATCAGCGAATTCTTTACATGCTATATACATATAATATCCATTTTTAATTAAATCCTTCCATTCATATTATTATGGTTATTTTATGCATACAAGCTAAGCAGTAATAGTACTGCAAAAATAATGTCTGAGGCCTTTGTGTAGCTTGAAAACTCTTGACGCCAGAGCTTTTTTGTAAAGTGATGAGCAATGAGTCTGAAAAAAGAAGTTTTTACTGTAAAAGTAGCTTATTTGTTAGTCCAAGATATAAGCTCCATCAACGTCAAATTTCAATCAAATCGATTTAGCCTTTTAAGCGTGAAGAAATTACAAACGAACATACAAACGTTTGCGTTCATAAAAGTAGATTATATTCCATCCCATATTTCTATTCAATTTAAAATTTAAATATGGAATTATTTTGACGGGGGTCTAATGAATAAAGTTAAATTTATTAATTAATATATACCTGTATTATTACATTTTAATGGGCTCTGGTTTATAATTAAGAATCTGTATATATAAGGTGAAATACATTTATATATTACAATATTTTTTTAATAAAAATACCATTTATTGCGACTACATTAAAATTAAAAATAACATGAAAAAAAATAACTACACAGTAATTAAAAATTAACAGGATAAAAATAAAATATTAATTAATATAAAATATTTAGATATTAATTAATAGGATTTATGTTATAATACGTGCAGTAAGTACCAGGGCGTGATGATTAGAAGCAGGTGACTCGCGCCCGAGGGACGGCTGATGTTCAAATGTCGTGGAAAGGTCGCCTGTTTGTTCCTGCTCCCCTGGTTACGTGGGGCAAAGGGCGTTGAAGATAAAAAAAGGTTTGATTTTTTTTTGGATATGGCAAACATACAATATATTTTTTATAATTCTGTAAAACTCTCGTTTGACCACAGATTGCCTGATAAACTCTGAGGGGAGGTGGAGAAAGCTTAGTCTGGCATAACTGGCTCTCAAGCAGACTACCAAATTACTCCGTTAGTTGCTTAGCGGCAGATTTGCTAGTTATTTTGCTTGCCTAAACAAGCTTTATTCATTATTAAATTACGACTTACACCAATTACAATAATTGCCTAAGTTTAAACATATAAATAAGTACAGGATAATTAATAAAATCACAATAACAATTAAATCAATAATATCGGTAACAATAACTTATTAACATAATTATAGTCAGCATTAATTAATCTAAACCATAATGCCGATAAGTCTTAATAGAGGACTCCACATACTCTATCTTTTCATAATATTGCAAACAGGGCATAAGTAAATCTGTCGCTCTTTTTATTTTATATTGGAGATAGGTACTATGTATTACAATATTGATTTCTTAATGATAAGGATTTATTTTTTGCATACTAATAAACCAGCTCACTCCTCTCGTGTTGCGATACCTGAACAGGGTCCATTATGAGATAAACCTACCTTTAAATGTGAAATACCATAATTATGCCATAATGAAGCAATAAATGTATTTGATTTTGACTTTAGGTTTTTGAATAAACAGATTAAATCAATGACCTCGTTGGCGTAATGCTTACCATGCCGGACTGCCAATCAGAAGGTTCCAGGTTCAATTCCCGGCACGGCCTACGTCTTTGTGCTGAACTCAATTTGTTAACTGTGGATCTGGGTGTTAAATATGTATCTATATAAAATATATATTATGTAGTACGAGTATATCAGTTGTGTAAGCAATCATAATACGAACTAGAAATGGTTCAGTATGCGGTTAACCAGCCGTGTGAAATGAGTCCTAATGTTATTTATATAAAAAAATATATATAAATACAAAAAAAAGTATGATGAAATGACTGACAAACTGACAAATACATATCTCTTTCACAAAATAAACAATACCACCTCCCATTTTCACAGCTCCATGCGTCTATTACGGCAGGAACGGAGTGTCAGACATTCCATCAGCGAAGAACGGTGTCGTAAAATATTATATCTCTGGTGACATTGCGGCAAGATGGCGGCTCTAGGTGATAAGGCAGACACGTGAGGACCTTCGCTGCTTCAACTACACTTCAGATGCTGAGGGATACATACTTTTTACTACAAGTCATGTTTTTTAGCGGCCATAGCGCTAAGTACAAACTTTTGTTTGAGGATTCTTCTTTCGATGGTTTTGAGCGTTTTTAAGCGTCCCAAAAGGTAGCTCGGCTAGTTAAGGTGATCTGACACGATCATCGAAGTTAAGCAACGGTCTGTGCAAACGGTGTTTGGATGGGTGACCATGCACAAGACTGCCTTTTTACTGGCATTTTCATCTGGTGGGTCAGATAACATGTTAAATGGTAGGTCCCGGCTGTTAGTCTTAATACAAACAGTCAATAAGCCAAGTCAGAGTACTTCGGTTGTTTTGAAATCTCTTGACTCTAGAGCTTAGCCACTTAGCTCATACGAATAAAAAGAAGAAACTCATATAGACACTGATTTTCACCACTATGCGAAGACATGAACAAAGTAACTTTTAAACAACCCTCGTACTTATTTTCTTAGTACTATATTCACTTAGAAGAAAATAAAGGAAAATAGCTTCTTGAAATGACTTACTTTTCTTTACACTTCCTTTATTACTATGCGCTCAGTAAACCAAGACGTCTCCGTAAATAGAACCGACGGAAAAACTCTTTAAGGGGCTTTACGCACTCCAAATCTCATACAAACTTCAGAAATAATAAGAAAATACCATAGAAATGGTAATATTCACATTATTCCTCAATGCATGATAAATACGAGTAGATTGATAAACTCTTTATTGCAACACAAATAAAAGACAATAAAAAACTAAGAAAAAAACTTATAAGTAGTGCTTCAAATGGCGCCCTTATCACTAACAGCTATCTATTTCAGGCAAGAAAATCATGGAGAGAAAATTACAACAATTTGAAAGTGAAGATGTAAAAAATACATACACAATTCATGTATGTTGAATGTAATTTGCAATTACATAATATAGTACATGCCTTCTGTGCCCGAAATTAATGATCTTCTCGAGAAGTTCTTTTTATCTTTGACACGTAATATATAACGTTAAGAAAGTAGGTTAGGATTTATAGTCATAATATTTTTGAATGTGATTTTGTCCTTTACTTATAATGAAATGTCTGTTACAAATAAATGGGTTAGTATATATAAGCTAGCTCAATACCAAATTTCAGCCAAATCAGTTTCGTCGTTTGAGCGCGAAGATGTAAAAAACATACACATACTGTATACGAGTATAATATATTACTGTATTAAAACTTTCGTAAGGCATATTTGAATAATGTTTGTATAACCGGCTATCACTTACGTTTATTTTGTCGGTATTAGCCCGACATGTTTCAGCACAATCAGTGTGCCATTCTCAAGGGCAGGAACACAGCCAACGTTCGTCCGTATATAATCTTCTTATATATAAAATTTCCGTGTCACAGTGTTTGTTACCGTACTCCTCCGTAACGGCTTGACTGATCTTTACCAAATTTTATATGCGTATTCAGTAGGTCTGAGAATCGGCTACTGTATATTTAGTTTTTTTTTTTTTACTAAGGCAAAACAACGTTTGCCGGGTCAGCAAGTATATTATAATATATTACTCCTAGTAATAGGAGTAATAGTATATTTTTCATATTGTATGTGATTTTGAACATGATCATGCCCCTTAAACCTTAAGAAATAGCCTGTTGCAAGTACTAAGGTTAGTACCGAGTAACCTGTGGTTAGAACGGACATGTCCTGCCTTTTGACGTCACTTCCGGCACGCCCGCAGCACATTAGCTCACTTCCGCCGGATGTGGCCGATGCGTTTACATCCTCTTAGCGTAAATGCTTTACTTGAACTTTGTACTCGCGCAAAGGTAAAGTTTGCTGAACCAATTTTAGTGCAAACTGCATTAAAAGTTTAAGCTTAGAATATTTAATGAGAACTACTTACTTAGTTTAGCTTGGTTTACTGTACATGGTAGTTTGTTTTTATTGTAGTAAAAGCTCCCTGCCCGGGAATGTAGCGCCCGTAGCTCGGCTAGCTTAAGTGATCTGACTCGATCATCGAAGCTAAGAAACAGCGCCTTTAGTACACCTACGCATTCGCATGCGGCAGCGAAACGACGAAAAAACTATAAGTTGTATGGCAAGGTTTCGCATGTGTTATGTCTCGTTCTACTATACATAGCTAGATGAAATAGATGCGTCTTTGTCGATATTGTTTCGAAAGTAACTGCGAAATGGCCGTTAAACAGACGCAGCTGTTTCGCTAGTGAAGTATCGCATCGCAAGGCGTTCTGTCGGTGAGGACAGAATTTCGCACAATGGAAGCCGAAAATATTGAAATATTATTGAATTTGATTCGAAATTATCTCGAGTTATATTTAGGAAAATTCAAGTAAAGACGGGGATAAATAGACATTTCCTTGCAAAAGAACTGCAGTGTACCAAAGTTCCGTAGATGTTTCGCTACCACAATTATTTCGCAAAGACTCGCAGCTGCATACGAACGCGTAGGTGTACTAACAGCGTTAATACGGACGGTATTTGGATGGGTTGTATTGTAAACTTCTCATTAAATGTGTCATTCGTAAACCAACTCATTTTACTCGCTGAAAAGCAGCTTTATTTAGAATATACTAACAGCGTTGATACGGACGGTATTAGGATGGGTGACCATTCATTGTTGCACTTCTCATTAAATGTGTCATTCGTAAACTAACTCATTTTACTCGCTGAAAAGCAGCTTTATTCAGAATATACTAACAGCGTTGATACGGACGGTATTTGAATGGGTGACCATGCATTGTTCACTTTTCATTAAATGTGTCATTCGTAAACTAACTCATTTTACTCGCAGAAAAGCAGCTTTATTCAGAATATATTAACAGCGTTGATACGGACGGTATTAGGATGGGTGACCATGCATTGTTCACTTCTCATTAAATGTGTCTTTCATAAACTAACTCATTTTACTCGCAGAAAAGCAGCTTTATTCAGAATATACTAACAGCGTTGATACGGACGGTATTAGGATGGGTGACCATTCATTGTTCACTTCTCATTAAATGTGTCATTCGTTAACCAACTCATTTTACTCGCTTAAAAGCAGCTTTATTCAGAATATTCTAGAGTTTTCTCTCATTATGCAAAGACACAGGTGTTCGCAGTAAAAACTAAAGAGTTTAATTCCCACTCCGTCGCAACTGTTACAAAGAAGCTATAAAAATGGCACCTACTTCATTCAAATGCAGTTAAATTAAAATCTCCTTTCATAAACTTTAGTTAAATTTACAGCAAATACTAAAAAATAGAGATAGGAAATTATGGAGTAAACTGGGGGAGGCCTACGCCAACGAGGCGACAATTACAGCAACCTAAAACTGACAAGAGAAATCGCTTTTCACAAATAATTTATCATATATTTGACATTCTGAAATTTAAACTCACTATTATTTTACTTAATTATTAACTTCAAGAAAAATTGACATATTTAAAAAAAAACCTCGAAATTAAACAAGAGATTTTTTTGATAATTATATTTAAATTTAAATTTTGATAAATAGTGACATTGTGATTGTGAATTTGAAACAGAACTGTAATTGAATAAATGGCTTTTTTACTTTTACTTTACTAAAAAATAGGCCTTCATCCAAATTTGGATGCGGAACATGATTTAAAAATATGTAAAATATTTTAATGTAAGGGAAACAAAGGCTATTTCATTTTATTTATTATATCAAATACAGTTTACTTTGATACTTTATCGTGTTGGAATTAACATATCATCCAATTTAAGTAATTTGAAGTGATGACAGCTAAAGCTTTGGTCTGGTGATCATGACGCACAACGCTGCGGTATGCGCCGCAACGCAGCGTCACGACGCAGCATTTAGCGTCCCTGCGAAGAGGTGGTCAGTTGATTTTGCCGCAGCTACCTAGGTAGACGTGAACATTAACAATTTTTCCGTAAACCACCCGTGACGCGCACCGCACACCGCAGCGTTGAACCGAGAATGACGCCGCGCTGTGCGGCAGTACACCTCCCCACTTCACCGCGCTTGCCCCTCGTCGCTGACGCATACTGCGACGGAACAAGAGAACATTCTCGCCGTTTTTCATATGATTGAGTGTCCGGCAACGCATACCGCATACCGCAGCGTTGTGCGTCATGATCACCAGACCCCGCCTTAAGGCTGCCTTGCAGCCGCCTTCCTTCCTTTACGTCCCGTAGGTTGTGTGTTCAATACCCGTAAATAAGCTCGAGGTTTCTGTAGTAAAACATCGTGAAAAATCCTTTTTTTTATTATGAATTGGCTTACGTTTGACCGTAGCTTGCCTGATGTTAATGTTTAACTCAAGGCATCAAGATTTTTTCTAGTGCTCGCCTGGCTAGAAATCACCCTCGAGTAAAAAAGTTGTCGCCAATCACCTAAAGGTGTGTTCCGGTACCCTCCGTAAGGGCTAATTATTCCAGACTAGACATGCTCCTCCATGTTACGCGCCGTTTGAAACAGTAAGTCGTGGACTATAAAATTTATTTATAAGATTCATTTCGTAGATTAAATTAATCTTGTTCTTGCTTCAGACGTAAAGAAATAAAAATATTATGTAAATCATACATATGTAGAGATAAAATTAAAAAATTGAATGTAATTTTTTTTTCATTGAGAAATTAAAAAGGTTAGTTCAATGAATTTTTATTTCTAAGTCACAATAGACTTGTAACTTATGGTAAAGAATATTTTCTTAGAACAATTTCTAAATGACTTTTACTTAGTTTCTATTATTATTGCCTGGTAGAGATCGCTTTAAGCGATAAGGCCGCCAATTGTGGCACACTTTTTTTTCTGTTCTTAGTTATTATTTTATCTTTAGATTTAGTTTTAAGTTTGTGCCCAATAAAGTATTATCTATCTATCTCTAAATATTTGGTACAGGAACAGTGTTTCCGTTCTCCTAGTGTTCTCCTGTGACCAATAAACTATAGTTTAAATAAACTCTACCAATACCTAATGTAAAGGAAAGGTCCCGGTTCTAGCACTATCCAGTACATTGCGCTAACTTGTTCCAGCTACTCGCCTGAAAATGACAGCACAGCATTACCGCACTAGTAGTTCGTAAATACCCGCAAAACGCTACATTTACCCTAAAATAAATAAAAAATGGCTCGGTATTGGCGCTTGCTTGTCACGGAAGGGAGCCGCGGTACAGTGTCCAACGTTAAATCAAATACATCGGTAAGGTTAATAAAAATTCATTTTTAGAGTAAACCATATACACTTATGTTATTACACCTTGTTCGTTTCTTTGTGTTCTTTCTTGAAATTGGTTGCCTGAAAGAGATAGCTTTTAGCGATGGGTCGCCAGTTAAGGCACTAGCTTGAGTGTACTTTATGTGTTTTTTTTTTGTAATTTGTTCCATTTTTTGTGAGTGTTTTAATAAAGTGTTTATCTATCTATCTATTTATCTCCATGTATCATTAACGAAAAAAGAATTCAAACTCAGTACACCCACCTACAGCTAAAGAAAAGCCGTTTTAGCGAAATTTGTTAGCTTATCGTCCGATTTCGGTGATACAGAGTTTTCATCAATGACATTTGACGTTGACGTTTGGTGACAGCGTGATGCGTTTGACAATGACAAACTCCGTAAAGCATCCTAATCATTTAGGCTTTGGATGGTGTTGCTTGTTTTAAATATAAAAAATAGAGAGCCTTACACCCACTCTTGATAAAGACAGGAAAATCACTTATTAAAAACCAGTTATGACGACCTCGTTGGCGCAATGGTTTCCATGCCAGACTGCTAATCAGAAGGTTCCAGGTTCGATTCCCGGCTCGGTCAACATCTTTGTGATTAACTTAATTTGTTGGCTGCGGGTCTGGGTGTTAAATATGTATTTATATAAAATATGTATGTATGTATATGTAGTATATCAGCTGTGTTAGTAACCATAATACGACCTAGAAATGGTTCAACGGGGCTGACCAGCCGTGTGTGAATGTGGCCTAATATTTATTTATTTAAAAGTCGTTTTAGCGAAATTTGTTAGCTTACCGTCCGATTTCGGTGATACAGCTAGCTTCAGACACTGAGTTTTAATCAATGACATTTGACGTTGACATTTGGTGACAGGGTAAGGCGCTTAACAATGGCACACTCCGTAACTCTATATAACGACACTGAAGGGACTGTGCATTTTACGGTTTTATAGAGAGTGGTCGTTAAATGGAGAAAATGTTTCATTGTATGGAATTCAGGCAAAACCAACTAAAGCCAATTTATTTCGACACATTAGAGAGTTTGTCGAAGAGAAATACAGTCGTTAATCGATGGAGTTTACACTGTATTACATCTTCGTATAAAAAAGTCGCGTACAGTACTTCATACTGCATTCGGTAAATTGAGTCAGGAAATGGCTTCGAAATTATATCGTCGACGCCTCACTAACACTTGCACGCCATTAACTATATGCGAACCATTTGTTTTGTCAAATATTACAGGTGATACACATGAAAAAATATTTTATTGAAACAACAAAAATAAAATATATAAGTTTACTAGCTGACCCGGCAAACGTTGTTTTGCCTTTTCTATTAATTAAAAAAATCAAGGCTAAACAGCCCTTATCACCTAGGTGTATAGAAAATAGAGAGAAGCCGATTCTCAGATCAACTGAATACGCATATAAAATATGGCAATAATCGGTCAATCCGCTTAGGAGGAGTACGGTAACTAACATTGTGACATGGAAACTTTATATATAGATAGATAGATAGATAAAACTTTATATATTAGAAATAAGAAGATATCTATTTTTGAAAACGCAACCGCTTGTACTAACACATAAATCAAGCTCCATGTTCCCCGAAAACTACAATCTGGCGGTTTTCAAAGCAAGAGTATACCGTTTTTTTTTCTAACGCGGTCCAACTTAGATCGTAAAGTTGCTTAACATCAGATGAATTGTGATCAAACACAAACCCATTTATTGCAAAAAGAAATCAGTGTCACTTGTTTAAACTCTTCAATATAATCAATAGTTTAAACTCTTAATATCAACAATCCTGCAGCCTGGGTGAAAGAATAAGGCTGCGAAACTGCCCCCTTCTGACGGGTCATCAGACTCGAAAAAACTTGAGCTCATTAGTAGGGATCGAAGCCACGACTTACGGGACGTTAGGTGGTCACATATCCGACTAAGTTATCATCGTTTCAAAAGCTTAAAGGCTTAAGCTAACCTGGCTGGTCGAGCACTACTAAATGCCCTACAACCATTCAAAACATAAATTTATCTATGGTCTTCTTTGTATTTGTATTTAATCCTAACAAATTTATATTACACTTTCATTTCTATCACTTATTTAAATGAACCAACTCGCTACACCGCACACTAACTGAAAGCGAAATAATTGAACCTTACTAATTCCTATCACTGCTAATACTGTTGCTACATCCGATACCAAAGATTCGATGTTCCAAATACGGCTTAAAATATTGTACCTTAAAAGACTGAAAACGACACACGATTTTCATCTCTATAGGTAGAATAATAAGAGTGAAATTCGCTTGCACTTTACCGGCTTTTCCGATAAATTTCCGCTTTATTGTAAACGCCAGGCCCAATAGAATCCCTAATATGGATAAAGCAATGTTAAAGTTATGAACGTTCCGTGCTTCGAATTAGATTACGTGGTGTTTGTTTACTAGTTTATGTTAGTTGTGACATTGTTGGGATATTAGTGCTTCCGAAAAGTTTATGGTTTGGATTCAGATTAACAACAATAACAGAAATGTGACAACCCTAGCAACCAGCCGTGTAGCTCGGCTAGCTAAGGTGATTTGACGCGATCATCGAAGCTAAGCAACGGTCGATGCGGACGGTGTTTGGATGGGAGACCATGCACAAGACTGGCTTTTTTACACGCTTTATAAGCTTCACCTGTATGTTTGTTTGTATTTTTGTAACCGACTTCTTTGGGCGCGATTTTGACCCACTTTAAACGGCCAGATTTCTTTGAAACTTTGTAGATTTATTGAGGACCAATGACAATACACTATTTTGTTTTTTTTTTTTTTTTTTTTTTTTGTATTTTTGTTTGTATGTTTGTTTGTAACCGACTTCTATGGGCGCGATTTTGACCCACTTAAAACGGCCAGATAAGCGTGTATTTTAGTTTTTTTAAACTACTATTTTTAAATGGCATTTTCATCTGCGCGCTACCGTTGGTCGGATGAAAAGTTAAATTGTAGATCCCGGCTGTTAGTCTTAGAGTAAGCAGTCTTTAAGCCAACTCAGAGGCCTTTGGATGGTTTGAAATCTCTCAACACCAGAGCTTGGTCACTTACCTCATAAGAAGAAGAAGCAATCTCCTACAAGCACCTAACGGTGTATTCACTTTTTTGAAATGATTAACAACGCCGGCAGCACGGAGCAGTGACGAACGACCTTCGATTTGGAAGGTAGCCAGTTCGATACCCGGCAAACGAACCTGTGAGCCTACCTGAGATCAATCTTGCCAAACTGTTTGGTTCGGACGGAGTGTTACAAATGATAGCAAATTACTTTGCGATTTTTTTATTCTTCTGCAGTCCGTCTATTACGGATTTTCTCGAATAAAAAACCGAACTTTTTCGTTCAAATTCTAATCTTGCTTGTGAATCGCGACACAAAGCGTAAGTCTGTCTGTCTGTTTGTCACCAGGCTGTATCTCAGAAACCGTGATAGCTAGAAAGCTGAAATTTTCACAAGTTATGTACTCGAAAAACAACAAATTTACAACACATACTAAAAATGAATAATTATATTAAGGGTGGTTCCCATACAACGAACGTGTTTTTTGCTACATATCAATGAACTAAAACGTAACTTATAAATTTCGCAGTATTTATAGATATATGTTATTATGAGTAAAGTAATATACTAAACGTGGTTTTTGCTACATATCAATTAACTCAAACGTAACTTATAAATTTCGCAGAATTTATAGATATATGTTATTGTGTGTTAAGTAATATACTAAACGTGGTTTTTGCTACATATCAATTAACTCAAACGTAACTTAAAAATTTCGCAGAATATAATTACTCTCTCATAAACGTAATTTTTAAGCTATTTTTTACTCGATCTTTATAACGGCACTTGGTAGTCCTTCTAAACATGAATATATATATATTATGTATGAACTTTAAATTTGGATAGTCGGCGTTATACTGTATTTTATTTTATACCCAAAAATTTACTAGAGCCATGTTTTCTTTAAGCGAGGGAAAAAAATGAAAGCCTTGCCATGTTACGGGGTCTTCTTCTTCTTCTTTGTATGAGTTAAGTGGCCAAGCTCTGTTGTCAAAATTTTTCAAGTCGCTTGAAGGCCTCTGAATTGGCTTAAGGACTGCATGAAATGCACCCAGTTGAAAATGCCACTTTAAAAATGAAGAAAACTTGGTTTGGTCGAAAACTTTGGATGGGTGACAATGAACAAAAGCACATAGTCACAAAGTGCATAGTCCAAAGACTGTCCACGTTAACCGTTTCTTAACTTCGATGATCGCGTCAGATTACCTTAGTTGGTCGAGCCACTGTCGCAACACGGACTGGTGTACAGATAGTAAGTTCTTGCTAAACTTTGCTGAGAGCAAGGGGCAGCGATGTGATAGCGAGTGGACGTTTCCAATTTCCGCCACAATGGCGCTATAATCGCGGACCGGTTCTATTAGCCACCACGGACGGTAAGCTAGGGGTGCCACGGGTTTTATATTTTTTATAAATACTTTTTAATATTATAAACCTAATATGACTCGATGGGTAAACATCTGCTTTTCAATCAGACGGCTCTGGTTCGATCCCAGTGCTACACCAATGACTTATTTTTCAAGATGTGTGCAATCTAGTTAATTAATACCTGTGATCAGTGCACCAGTGGACTTTAAACATTGACATTGAACAGTGGACATTATTAAAATCAAATCAAATCAAAATTTCCATTATTCGGACTACATAGGGGTCCATGGGTAATTACAACCTAAATATTGTTAGTATATGGTGAAAAAATAAAGAATAGAAATGAGAACAAAATCTGTTCTGAACAAAAATAATACTGAGGTGATCCTGAGTCATCGGAAGGTTGCTCGCATTATTCAATCATCCCTCTCAAATAATGCTTCCACACAGGAGAGCTCAGGTCCTCCGCCACAACTCATTATGTGAACTATTAAAAATTAAATTTCAACTCAGTGTGATATAGGCACATCAGCATAATGCTGATCGCCTATAAATAAAAAAATAAATAAATAAATAATACATATTTATCGCTCGTCTGGAAGGAGGGAAGAGAGGCCTTTGCCCAGCAGTGGGACACTATAGGCTGAAAATAATAATAATCATTTATCGCTCATTGAAGTGGCGTCAGTCTTCAAGTGAAGTAGAAATAGAAGTTTTAACTTATAGTGAGGGTATAAAAAGTCGAAAGCACCAACCCTACGTGTAAGCTGACAATCGTCCGGCCTCTGTCAGTCAGGAGCGAAACGTCCTGCCTCCTACCGCCGCTTGACTGATCGAACATCTTAATTGATTCCCTGATGCTCACTGCCCACTGTGTCTGTGCGGTGGAATTGATTTTGGCCAAATTGTTCGTTTTAAAACTGTCAAGAATCATCATCATCATCATCAGCCTATATCTACCCACTGCTGGGCATAGGCCTTCTCTCTCTTATGCCAGTATCTGCGATCTTGTGCTCCACGGCCCCAGAGCGTGTTCCAATGGATCGGATGTCGTTGATCCATCGGGCTGGTGGTCTGACTTTAGGTCGCTTTCTATCCCGTGGAAGCCATTCCGTGGTTATTTTGCTCCATCTATTGTCATGACGTCTGACAACGTGTCCTGCCCAGCGCCACTTGAGTCCTCCAACTTTCGTCCTGCGTCGGATTTCCGTGTTACGGACTCGATCTTTCAGGCTGATGCCTAACATGCCTGCATGCCCTTTCCATTGCCCGCTGCGCAACTTTTATTTTGTGCATGGATTCCTCAGTAAGGATAGTGTAGGTAAATATTAATATACAGTCAAGGATAGAGTCTTCCTGAGTCTCTTTTTCTCGAAAAGTACAATTTGGGGGTCTTCAAATCTAGAGTAAATACAAAATATAATTATCCCAACTTCATTTGTACACCTCTGAAGAGAACTAGCCCCTGCAAATACAGGGTATCCTACTGCAGGAGCTAGCCACCATACTTACATTAAGACTTAGCTTCTAGACTTAGTATTATTTAGTTAAGGTTACCTGTACTTAATGTTTGTTTTGTTTAAAATGTAAGTTGGTCCAATAAAAATATTTTGTATTTGATAAAAACTCCACGGACAAAAGCCCAGCACTGACACACTGACTGATTGTTTGTGAAAATATCAAATGACACATACGTAACAGCAATTACCCCAGTGAAATGTTTATTACATGTTTGACACCGGCTGGTATATGCCACGTTCTATTAATTCATTTCCTGTTATGTAGCCAACATTACTCGACTAACTTATGTATGCCTTATGTACTTAGTTGACAGAGCGAGTTAAGTCTCTGCAAACCGGCTAATTTTACTTTCGTATGTCTGTACGTATAAGACAAAGTACGTATTAAGACTAGACTCAGAGTTGGGCTATTAGATAAAACTTTGTACAGTATAAATGATTATCTAAATTGTAAAATTGACATTTGATTCATATCATATACTTTTGTATTGATATTATATTAGATACTAGAATTAGTAGTGAAAATTGTCATTTTGATTAATATCATAATATACTATTGTAATGATATTATAGTACTAGAATATAATTGAATATTGACATGGATACATATCATATTCTTTTGTAATGTTATCATATTATTTGACTTGTAACTTTGGTGCTATCAATAAATGATTTGTATTTGTATAAATATACTCTCTAAAGCGTCGTCAATTGATTTCGACGCTTTAGAGAGTTTGTCGTTAAATCGAGTGACGTTACATGGAGTTTACACTGTATGTACTAGTTGCGACCTGTGCTTTTACCCCCGATAATCCGGGATAAAAAACAGGCTTTGAAGGAGTAACATAGATTTTGAAGTTATTTGCCCATCCCACGGGAACCAGTATTTTTTTCGGGATAGTAAGTATCCTTTACATTAATCCTGAGTCTAACTTGTCTCCATATCAAATTTCACCAAAATCGGTTAAGGCGTTTGTGCGTGAAGGAGTAAATTAGATTTTGATGTTATTTGCCCATCCCACTGGAACCAGTAATGTTTTTGAGATAAAAAGTAGTAGTATGTGTGTACTGTACTGATTTTGGAAGTTAGTGACTTTTGTTTGATTTTTTATGTTCTGTGGTATTTTATTGTATTTAAATTCAGTGAACTATGTGAAAATAAACAGATCTCCAAACATCGATAAACTTACGAGTAAATCACTTGAAAATATCACTTTTCCCCACCAACTCTGACCCACGACCAATCAAGCCGAAGATGATAACTCCAACAAGCCTTGTTTCCTGTTTACTTCTCGAACATTCGAACGCTACATGTGTGTACATGTGTGTATGTGTGTGTGGTCGCCATTACTTTACAAGCTTTACTGTAATGTGTGCAATCATTCAATTGTTTCACTCCGCAGCGCAAAGGGGACGCAAAATAGCAGTATGGATACTAGGTATCATTATAAAAGAAGTATACTTCGCTTACGTACATTCCATAATGTCTATATGATATATATCTATATGATCTAGAAATAATACTTTAGGGATGTTCTACTGATTATGAACGAATACTAAAAACACAAAAATGTGCGATCAGAATTCTAACCAAAAACAAATGAAAAAAATAATTGGTACTAACTTATTTGATTTAACTTATTATGTACTTATTTTATATTACTTATTTTATATATTATATTACTTCTTCTTTAGTTATAATTATTTACTTTTTGACAAAGCCCCTATGCAGCTGCAATCCTTTTAATTTATTAGGTATTTCAGGGTGACGCCTATACAACAATTTATGGATATTATTATTCTTTATTATTTACTATTTAAATAATGAGTTTTAGTTTTACAACTCTTTTTACTCTAAATATTACAATATTATAATTTTTTTTTCAATGGTACTAAACCCTTTATGCGCGAGCCCAACTCACACTTGGCCAATTATTAAAAGACATAATTACCCATCCGAACCGAGCTACAGGCACTACAATAATGTTTACTATTAAAACTTGATATTTCAAAAATAGGTTCGATGTGGAAAGTGTTTGGATGGGTGACCATGCACAATACTCAAGTGGCATTTTCACCTGGAATCACGTTAAATTGTAGGTCTCGGCTGTTAGTCTTAGTACAAGCAGTCGTTAAGCCAGAGAGTCAGAGGCCTTCGGGCGGCTTGAAAACTCTCGACACCTAAGCTCGTGCGAAGAAAAAATGGGCCATCATGCCTGAAATAAATGAATTTATTTATTATTTATTATTAATATTTCCTTACTGTATAACCTGTGGACCGAGGACACGGGAAATTGGAGCCAATCGGGATAAGTAGGGATGGGAAAATAAATTGTGATAACGTATTCTCTTTATAGAGGCTTATATCGGGGGGCTTCGTTCGCCCTTTAATATTCACGATTTTACCGATATTTTACATAAAATGGTATTTGTTATTTTTTGAATAACCAAATTATTTAATACGAAAATGCATGCATTTTAAACGCAAAATTAAAGACTTTTTTCATAAGCAATTAAAGACTTTTTACTCACTTAATGAATTTATGTCGCAAACAATTACAGAATCTTCTTTCTCGTAGCAAAGTTATAATTTTGAATTTAATTATAATTTTTAAAGTTTTTGAAAGATAATGCATGTGTATATAATTTTTTTTTTAGTAATAAATAATCGTAAATTGACTTGGCTAGTACGGTGCGATGCCGTAGTGTTAAAAAATGATTTGATTTAAACATGTAATGTATTTTTAAGGGAATGCGCAAGATTATCCCTTAAAGTAATCTAGGCTAATCTACTAAGCTAAAAAAATAATTGTATTACTTTAACATAGGCTACTAATTACGTAAAGTCATTAAAAACGTGCCCATTAGCACATTTCTTAATGTGTCTATTAGGTCTTGGTAACAATGGCAAAAATACTAGAACCGTATTTTTCGTAACTTTAAAAGCTAAGTACGAGTAGATAAGCTCTGGTGCTAAAAGGCCTCTTACAGAGCAAAATATAGTATTTTTTGCTGTTGTTTCTCCATTCATATAAGTCTTAATCCTTTACACATTTTTTTTAAATCTTTGAATAAACATAAATATCAATCAAATAATTGTAGGTGTACTCATTTTATGCACAAATAACGACTTTCTTTCTTTACTTTCTATTTTCGAAAAACTTAAAAGGCCTCTTTTGAATTGCGACACTATATAAATTAATTTTAATTAATTGCCAGAACAGTCTTCAAATTAAAAGTCCATTAATTTTCTCTTATCATTCGACCTCTCGGCATATTTCTCCTGAATATGTTCGATTTCCCCCTCGCCCCTCTACCGCCGGCTTACCAGTTACGATAATGTTTGTTTACAATTTTGTTGTTACGCCAAACCGGTACAAAGTTCTCGAAATATTTAACAAGTCTCCTAAACAATACAGTGCAAAATAAGCCTTATATACAGCAGTATTGGGTACATATTAAAATGTTCTTATGAAGTGAAATATTCCTTTCCGGCCTTGGAACTAACTCGATCATATGTAAATGCGTTGCATTAGAGATATAGGCGTACATTCCAAACCATTTTTTTACTTATATCAATGCACACAAAGACGATTTTTCAAATGGCGTTATCAAAGTACATACTGGTTTTGCATCAAACGACGCACGTAATAAAACGAGTAGGGTTAGCACACAAATGGATTTTTTTTGGGGCATGACCCGTCCACCTACCAATCCTCCCACCAGTGGTGTACCCGTACACCCCTAAAAACCAATCAAACGACATCTACCTCGACAGTTTATGACATCTGACATACCCGGCGTGTAAATTGACACCGAAATCGGGTTCCACTCTCCCAAAACCCTATTAAACGACACCTAACATGACTTTCGACACTATTTTGGCATTTGACAGATTGAATTTCAAAAGTGACACCAGAATCGGGTTCCTCACCTCTTCTAACCTATTAAACGACACCCAATTTGCCTTTGACACTATTTTGACTTTTGACATGGCTGGTGTCAAAATTGACACCGGAATCTGGTTCCTGACCCTCGACAGCCTATTAAATGAACACGATATTATTATTATCGATATTATTAAGAATGTAAAAGTATCAACTTCACCTGTAGTGGGTGGACGGGGAATGGAAAATTTCTTGTGCACCCACTGGTGGGTGTATTGGTGGGTTGATGGGTCATGCTCAGATTTTTTTTCATTGGCCCAATGAAAACCTGACTTGGCAACTTTGTGACGGTATTTGCAGAGCCCTGTCAAAATAAATGCCACTGTATTTTTAGCTTCCGGCTACAAATATATAGGGATTTGGTATTCACTTTGAGTTGGGTTTTATTAGTATAAAAACGTTGTAAAGACCCCTTTTGACAAGTGTACCGTGTCGGTAAACATCAACGACGAAGGTACAGCAATTAAATAACTCTTTGCTAGTAATACATGTTTAGTTAAAAAACTCTTTTTACAGAGAAACATTATTTAATGTGTATTTTTTTCACATTTTATCTGAAACGTTAAAAAACATTATCATGCTTTCACAAAATATTTTTGTTACTATTTGCGGTAGGCGAATTTTTACTTTCTTAAAAGTTCAACACTTAATTTTAAAAGAGTTACGATACAAGTTTTTCAATGAGTTATAGTAATATGTATAAACATAGATCGTATGTTTAACTAAAACGAATATGAACAAAGATAAAATAAAAAATAAAGTATGACGGTAACAACCATTTTACTTCTTATTTTCAGTAAAGTATAAGCAGGCTACTATAAGTTCCCACTGCTGGGACTCGGGGCCTTCTCTCACGACGAGAGAGGTACAGGCTGTAATCCAACACGCTGGCCTAGAGCGGGTTGGCGGATGATACACGTGTTCGGGTATTTCGGTACGTAAAGCGAATGCAAAACCACATTTAATTTTTTTTTAAAAGTAATTGGTGTTGGGCCGGGATCGAACCAGGGGCCAGCTGATGGAAAAGTAGACGTTTTTACCATCAAGCCACACTCGCTTTTTCAAATATAATAATTCAACAAAAAATACAAAGCACTTTCACCCTTGTCAGTTTAGTCATTTTATTATGCTCATTACACCGAACATCGCAAGACATAATAGCCATAATCATCCAAACAAAATTTCTATTTAATTTCAAGCAAATTAACCTTCAATAGAAATGAATAGCGCGCAATAAACGCTCACTTTAGCCGCTCTTACAAAAAGAAACAGTTAACGATGCCAAACAAAAACTTTGGCATTTCTTTTACCGGGACACAAAGCGAGCAAGACTTGTTCACGAATGGCGTAAAATGACCTACAAAGCTGCGTATGGTATAGGAATATGAACTACTAGGTATGTATGCGATCATGTTTTTGCTAACGGTACTCGCTAACAGGCGCACTGGCCGCGCGTGTGTGTGTGTGTGTGTGTATGTGTGCGTGCCGCGCAGGAGTCACCAACCCGCGGAGCCGGCTCAGAGAGAAATTGAGGAAAATCCCAAGAAATATTCAGTTATGATGAGCATTTTCTCGCAATAGAAATTTGCCTTTTACGAGAACACATCAAAAGCAAATTTCTAATTACTCACATTGGGAATTTGCTTTGAAGAGTAGAAAAGTTGTAGTGTTAAATATCAAGAGTTGCTTTTAAAATTGTGCGGAGAAGTGATAAAGAAAATACTTCGTTCACAATTATTTTACTAATTATTGAAGCGTATTTTTCCTGGAATATCTATAAGCATGCGATGAAACATATGTATTGCGCATAAACTATTTGGAGCGTATCAAATGAAAATATTTATTTTTACTTAAAGTAAGGAGTTCTAGAAATCAATTAATCATCAACGCAAATATAAACACAGGTGTGCGACACCAATAAAATTAATCCACATTACTATAAACACCATTAAACAAATACAAACTTTGCACACGTTACCTAAACTCTATTGTGTAACATTTCTCGTTCTGAGAATACCAGAAACACGTCAGAGTGTGACTAACCGTAAACAAACAAACACTTCTGAGTCACCTGTGTAGATACGACGCATCTGTTCAAACAGCTTCTACTTTCACAGAACTGTTGCGCCCGCCTGCCATCAATGGAGGAGGCTCGAGTACATTCTCGAACCAGCTGACACCGACGCTATATAAGGCCGCACGTCGCGCGCTGCCGCAAGTATCCCACAGACAGCGAACATGATCAAGTGCTACTGCATCCTGCTCCTCGCGCTCGCGGCTTCCGCCACCAGCGATGAAGCTCGCAAACCCAAACAAACAGACGACCCCTTCGTCCTCATGGACCGGCTCTTCAGCCACATGTTCCCGCCCCGCGTCAAGTTCTGGCCCTGGTCCGACATCTTCCAGACTGCCAACCCGTTCGAAGACCCCAAACTCGTCTCGAACAAGGATAAATGCGAGATCGACTTGTACGTCAAGAGGTTCGACCCGGAGGACTTGAAGGTGCGAGTCAAGAACCGTTTCGTGATCGTCGAAGGAAAGGCGAAGCAGTCCGACGAAGATTCTCACTTCATGGTGAACCGCTTCGTGCAAAACTTCGCGCTTCCCATCGGCTGCAAGGAGGACGAGGTCACCGCCGTGTACGAGAACGGAGTCCTGTACATATCTGCGCCGAGACACCCGCCGCCGCCCACTCCCCCTGAGAGGGAAGTGCATATCGAGATCAGGAAGCCTCTCGTAGTGGAAACCACCGAAACGACGTCTACGACCGAAAAGAAAGAGGTTCAGTCCACAGAGACTTCGGAGACGCCACTGGATCAGCTCGATCTGGTGGAAGCTACGACGGCGCACGTCGGGAAGATCCGAAAGAAGGAGCTGAAGAGCACCAAGACGTCGAAAGACAACGAGGTGACGAAGGGCGAGGACAACGGGCTTGACCTATCGGAGAGCGAGTGATTGCGGCGCCACGCACACGCGAGATAAGACTGACAAGCTTTACGCCGGCGAAGTGAGCCCGTTACTTTGCGAGTGATATTGTGAAGCTGCGTATTTTTAAGTTAAGTTTTATGTTGTTTAACGAATAAACGTTATTTATTGTAAACGATAAGTTTTCATTTCGGCCGCTTCCCGTGGTGCCATTATGCGGTAATAATTCGGTTTTATGTCACCGTTCTTTATGTTAATGTGGGGAATAAATTATGTTTTATCTAGTAGGCAGGAATGTCGCGAGACGCCGGCTCCTGAGCCGCATCAGTATGGCGACGTGTGCTCGTCGTAAAGTCTCGGAATCTCTTATTGTTTGTCGGTATTAAGGCAGGCGCATTGTTCGCGGGAAACGCTGTTATTATTAACTTACGGCATGTTTGTTCCGAGAAACCTTATACGGCCGTAAGAATGGGGCGCTCGTAGAATATGCTTAAAAGGATTATTGCGATGGTTCACAGTTTTGTAAGGATTCTGTTGAGATTTGGCGCTCGCTTCTCGAGAGGGAAATTCATAAAGTCAAGTAGACATGTTTGTTGGATAAACTTACTTTATACAGGGCTACTGGTAATTAACGTAAAAAAACCGTCACCATATCGTTTGACGAGCGCTTTTAAAAATAAACAACTTTTGTTCTAGAACTGCTAGAAATCGTTTCCTCTAACAAAAAATTCGTGGCAAGATGTATGGAAAAGCGATTTTATTGCGAATTTTCAAAGATTGTTGATCTAAAGTTCAATTAATCAAATCAATTACATATTAACCTTACGGTATCGCGCCGTACTGGACAAGACAATTTCCCATTATTCAATATTGAAATTTAATTTATATACACATCCATGAATTATATACATAATTATAAGTTAGTTATCTAGACGTACTAAAGCCGTCCTCAAAAGCTTTTGTACGAGTAGTTAGTATATAGCATCACAGGTAAGCCCTGTCATTATCAATTCTTCAGTCAACATCGCTAGTAAGTATCTGTTGAAATTCACAAGTTACTGAAACTAACTTTCTTGAAAGTGAAACCCTTATATTCTGAGACTTTTTGAAATATAATAGAAAATATTTCGTTACGATATTTTTTCTGTTGAATAGCTCACGTTTGACCGTGGCTTGCCTCATAATAAGTTTTACTGTTATATTTCTAAAAGTGCATTACTAGATGAGTGAGCAAAAGAACAAACTTTCAAAAGTCAAAGTTAAAGTAATTTATTGATAACAATACAGTTACAAGTCACACAATAATATTAAATATTAAATCAATATAAATGTCAATATAATTCAAATATAAATGTCTTTTATAAATCAATAAATTATAATTAATCTAATATAAATATTAGTTCATACTACGAACGTAGTGTCAAGCCAATTTTAATTTTTATAAATCGTCAATAGAAAAAAATAATAATATTACTGTGATGGTATATGACGACCTCGTTGGCGTAAAGGTTACCATACCAGACTGCTAATCAGAAGATTCCGGGTTCGATTTCCAGCACGGTCAACATATTTGGGCTTAACTAAATTTGTTGGCTGTTGGTCTGGGTGTTATATATGTATCTATATAAAATATGCACGTATGTTTATGTAGTATATCAGTTATGTTAGCCACCATAACACAAACTAGAAATGGTTCAGTATGTAGTTAAAGGTTGCCTGGAAGAGATCGCTTTAAGCGATAAGGCCACCAATTGTGGCACAATAATTTGTAAGCGCTTTCTTTTTATTTTTATTTTTTTAATTTAATGTGTCCAGTAAAGAATTTTCTATCCATCTATCTATCTAGTTAACCAGCCGTTTGTGAAATGTCTCCTAATATATATTTTATTTATGCATATTGTAATGGTATATATTGAATCCACATCAGTAACCCAGTATACTTTGCTATTGTTTGAGAGTGTAAGTATTGTTTGTGCGCCATAGTTCGTAAACTCGTTTCACTCCTTTTGTTTTGAGATAGTTTCCGCGTTGTTCTTTCACTTATGTTCAGTATTTTCCGTTAGTCAATGGAATATATTGAACATACTCGTATTATATGCACCTTTTAGGTACCTACGTATGTATATTGTTTTGACTACGTTAAGCATTGTACGATAGAAAGTACTTTTAAATACTCGTAACATATAGATAGTCTTATAGGGTCAGGCTAACTTCATTGTTGATGGAAAAAAATGAAAAATTATTGTAGAAGTATACAAAATATTTCATAAAGTAGTACAGGCATCGGTAGACAAACACATTGTGTATAATAATTTAAAATTATATTTTCTGACTGGTGCCGTTAAAAAAACAAACATGTTTAAAAAAGTGTTTTTTAAGTTTTTGCGGTTAGTTATTTTGGTCACTTATGGTATCCGAGGCTTCTTTTTTTTCTTTACTTCTAGCAAGAAGTTGCATTTGCCTGATCCATTAATCCACGATAAGTTAATCAAGTAAATACCAATTCATCAAAACTTACTGTAATTTGATTCTTCAAAAGTACAGTCAATAGGTATCTTCTAGGTAAGCGTGGCATACCGTAGACTACAGTGCAGCTTAACACCAGGCAAGCTGTAGTCAAACGCATACCTATCAAGGGTAAAAAAAAGCATATATGCCATTGAGCTTCTTTGCTCTCCGCTCAATCGTCTCCGACGCCGCTGGTATTTAGCCGATCCGTCCCAAAGGTGCGAACAGTACTCCATTCACAACCTTGAACTTGATGCGCAAGTCTGGCTCGCATTTGGCCATTTTTTCATTCAACCAGCAGTTTTACGTGTCTAGCTAATGGTCGTGAATCAGAGACCCCACCGCTATTACCTACCTGCTATATCGAGATATCCTGCGGCTCCCCTCCCAGTAGTCACACACCACTTGTTAAAGTAAGTGGCTTGTTGTATTGAATAAGTGTTTTTTTTTTTTACATTTACTATCAATAATACCCACCACTCTCGTTGATGTCACGTTGACACCATAGACTAACTTTTTTTACACGCTTTCTATTAGCTTCACCTGTATGTTTGTTTGTAACCGACTTCTTTGGGCGCGATTTTGACCTACTTTAAACGGCCAGATTTCGTTCAAACTTCGTAGATTCATTGAGGACCGATGACAATACCCTTAAATATAATAACCATTGGCACCATGCACCACGCTTTTTTAAAAATGAAATATTTTTTTTTTATTCACACTATTATTAACTTACGAGTATATTCATTGAAATTTTTAACACTATTTTCTTAATTTAAATTCATTTAAATTTATTTTCTATTTTTTAGTTCGGTTTTCTATAAAAAGCGTGTTTTTTAGTTTTTCAAACTATTATTTTTTGACACATTTTACACACGGCTGGTTAGTCCCATACTTAACCATTTCTAATTTGTATTATGGTTGCTAACACAACTTATATACATCACTAGCTGTTGCCCGCGGCTCCAATGATCCAAAGACAGTCCGCATCGACCGTTACTTAACTTGTATGATTGTATCAGATCACCTTAGTAAGCCGAGCTACAGACCCTACCTACTTAGTTATAGCAAAGCCGTCCGTTAAAAATATTGTAGCAAAATGTAGTTAAATGCATAAATGAAAAAAAAAATACAGGCAGAATTGGCTTATAACTTTTTAGGGTTTCGTACCTAAAAGGTAAAAACGGGACCCTATTACTAAGCCTTCGCTGTCTGTCTGTCTGTCTGTCTCCAGGCTGTATCTCAGAAACCGTAATAGCTAGAAAGCTGAAACTTTCACAAGATATGTATTTCCCGTGCCGCTATAACAACAAATACTAAAAATAAAAAATATTAGGAGGGATGGGTCCCCATACAATAAACGATTTTTTCTCTAATTGTTTTGCTATATATCAATAACGATAGTTGCTAGACACTTTAAATTTTCACAAAGCACTTAAAAGTATATTGGCTTTAATTAAAATCAAATTATAAAATTTAAATAAAATAAATATTTAAGGACTCCCATACAACAATCGGGCAGTGGCAAATAGTGTTGTACCACCACCAAATCTTATGCAATGTAAGGATCGCACAATATGCAAGATACGTATAAAGAACACACTATGTTAATGTTTTTATTTAATTTAATTAGCTAGTTAACATCTAAATAAATACAGTTAGTAAAACTGAAACTAAATAACTTAATGAGGTAATGAAGAATTCATTCATTCAATATTTAAGAGCTGGGCTCTTGTCTGTGGAGTTTTTTCCAGGTAGTTCTATCTTCGGCCAAATCCTTGACCTCCCTATACGACATGACTTTCGCCTTCTCCTTAATTTGGAAATAATCTTCTAGGTCTTCCTCTTCCTCTCCTGGCTTTTATCTTTCCTTCTACGATATTTTTAACTAATTTGTTTCGCGTAGAAAACGTTCACACTTATTTAATAATAAAGTAAATGTGCCTAATAAGTTAGTGTGACCGTTTTCTACGCGAAAATATTAAGATGCCTTACGTGAACAGTTTATAATGTTAATGGAATTGTCATGTCGTATAAGGTGCCCTACCATCTTTCCTCTTCTGTTATCTATTGTATTGGTTGTACTAGGCAGAGTACCTCTTAATTCGTTTTCTTTTCTTTCCAACTAATCTTTTCCATTCTTCTCCAACACCACATTTCACAATGAAGAATATACTTGTAATTTAATACAAAGCTTTATGGCACATTATTTCTATTCAAAAAAAAAATCTGTGTTTAATTATACTTAAGGCGATGTTGCACCGAGTTAAGTCGCGTCATACATATTAAATGAAGTGCCTGAAGCGCGCCAGTAGGTATTAAACAAAATAAATTAATATAAATCAACAATTACCAATAATCAACATTTATCCATGAATTTGAATTTTTTGAATACTTCTAACTATTATAGAAAATATCATTACCTATAATACAGTAAGATGCGTATTAATTTATTTGTAGATAACTTTCACAAACATACCCTTTTAAATAAAAAAAACGACAAATTTGCACACAATAAAAATATTAAACTAATTTTATATAACAGTATTTTTGAACTGTAACGATTTTAAAACTGTATCAGTTTTTAAACTGACAATATTGCAGTACTGTCATTTACACAGAATTCAAAAGGGTTTTCCAAAGTATATTATTTTGGTTTTCTTACGGCCCTAAATTTTTTTCATGCAGAATGTAATTTTTCTTTATTTTTCTGAATCAGCTTTTAACGGAATAAGAGCCATCAGCGTCATACATCTTATTACTAGTGTAGCCATATTTCTTAAAACTATTATCACTGCCATATCCGTGTTTATCATACGCATAGGGTCCATATTTGTCATAACCATAATGACCGTGATCATGACCATAAGAACCATGATCGTGCCCATAAATACTATGGTCATGATCATGGTAATGCGGCTCGTGATCAAACTCCACGTACTCGTGGTGGTCTTGATGTTTCTCTTTCAAATAATGAATGAACCAGGATACGAAATGCCAGCCTTTTAGTACTAATGCGTAGAAAATGGCGCCGTAGACTATTTTCAACACGAAAAGCTTCGTCGCTACCACGTAGAAGAAGTGAACTGTGGACAAAGAAATTTAGATTATATTATATATAAGTTTTTAAAAAGTCTACCTTTTTTATAAAAACAAGGAAGATACATTAAGAAGGCATTCGCTTATACATTATTTGGAGAATGACATAATTATACTCGTATATTTGTTATTTCGGTTTTGTATATCTACATAATTTTACAGGACATTTCATATTATAAAAGATACGCACCTATTTTGACTGAAACTTAAAAAACTTCAACACATGATCCAAAATACTATTGCTTGATGATTCTGTACTGAATTTGTCATGAAAACGGAACGGGTCAAAATTTATGTGACCATTATTAATATGGCCATGACCATGAACAATATGATCACGATTATGTTCATGACCATATCTGTGAGGATCGTACGGATCAAAACCAAATTGCGTTTTTTTGTAATCAGCCGTGTTGTAGTAAATATATGGATCCGGGACATATTTGAAAATGGCGAGTGCCCATGCCAAAACTACTAGAAACTTCATAGCGACTATAATGAGTGCTATGCCTAGACAGATCTTGTACAGCCCGACTTTGGCAGCCAATAGGATCGCCAGATTGGCTGCAACAAAAGAAAAGAAACGCTTTTGATATTGGAACGAAAGTGGGTGTAAATTTTCAATGATATTTGGCTGCTTTGATAAAGTAGGGTAATAGGTACTGTTAATACTTGAAATAGAATCTGTATGGCTCGGTTAGAAAGGATCATCGGCGCGCTACCGTGGTTCAGATGGCACGTAAAATTGTAGGTCCCATCAATTACTTTTAGTTTCAAGTACAAACTTTTGCTAAGCTAACTTGAAATCTCTCGATGCCGGATCTCGGTCACTTAGCTAATAGAAAGAAAATGATGTTACTCAAAAACACTGAAAATCATTCTTCCATTTTTATGCATGCAATTTTATATTTTTCACCCCAATACAAAAATAACAGTGTGTTATAATATTGTAATTACTCTCTCTGTATACGTGTTTTTTTATCATTAGTATTCTGATGAATATCGGTCTAAGATGGCAATCATTAATTTCTTTTCACAAGTCTCTCAATATGAGTATCAAATGAAACAGTTGATTTTCATTTATTATTATTTCAACTATTCGATATTTGACTAGTAGAATACGTACATTATGATACATTTAAAATCCATCTGGCCGCCTCCAAAAGTATCGGTCGGGTTTTTTTTTATTTGTATTTGTTTCTTTACATTTTTTTATCTAACCTATATTAACCCACTGTTGGTCAAAGTAACATTACTTACAGGAAAACATTTAGTTTCATTCTAATCATTATATCTATATTTTCTAACCAAATTTTAAAAAATTATCACCATAACTGATAAAAACTGTAAAAACGAATACATTTCGTGCGTGAAAAAAAACTAAAAAACTCAGTTCCCGTTGAAACTGGTAATCTTTACCACAGATTAAATATTGCTAGTTTCGTTCATTCATTCATTCATTCAATTTTCCGCTGGTTTCCTCATTTCACCGAGGGTTTAGTTTACAGCTATTCAGTGGTAATAGAAAAACCTAAGTAGCGTTCAGAAGACGGGCTTCAATTTACTAACCATTCAGAATTTTAAATCCGATTTACGGACATTTTTAGGAGCCCGTAGTTTTAAAGCTTGAATATTCTTAGTAATTTTTTCTTTATACATAAATTATATTTTAATTTTCTTTTTTATGATGGTTTTACTATCGCTGTTTTTGACAGTTCTGGCAAGAACGATATACGTTTGGAGGTAGTTGTAAAATATATGTCATCCGCTTTCGGGATCAAAATTAGCCTATATGTTAATCCAAAGTCTAACCTATCTTCACACCGAATTTCATCAAAATCGGTTGATCCGTTAGAGCGTGAACAAGTAAAAGACATACACACTTACACACAAACTATTGTATTTATAATATTAGTATAGGATTAAGACACATTTCACACACGGTTGGTTAGCTCCATACTAAGCCATTTCAGTTTGTATTTGGGTTGCTAGCACAACTAATATACTACATATACAGACGTAAATAGTCTATATCGATACATAAATTGAACTATGGTTGACAAACCAGCATGGTAACCATTGCGCCAACATTGTAAAATTTTGTGAATAAGAAATGCAAATGAGAGCCATACGGAACCCACGCAATGCTTTTCTCTTTAATAACTTGTCAGTTTCTATTTACATTATGTTAAGAGGATGCCCTCAGTTGACACCTCATTACTGACTTTCCATCTCCTTGGTTTTATTTTGACTACCTTTATCCCGCGGACTTTCTTGTGAACGAAGCATCTTTCCTACTCATTCTACTAATATAGTAAAGGCTTCCCTATTCACCCTAATAAGCCTCTTCAAGGCGAGATAGAACCAGTTTTTATTATACTAAAACCGATTTAAATTGTTTTATACTATAACCGTTTATACCGTACCGTTACCGTATATAAAGTTTCCATGTCACAATGGTAGTTACCGTACTCCTCCGAAACGGCTTGGCCGATTTTTACCAAATTTTATATGCGTATTCAGTAGGTCTGAGAATCGGCTACTATCTATTTTCCATACCCCCAAGTGTTATGGCAAAACAACGTTTGTGGGGTCAGCTAATTAACTTATAACATACAGAAAAATGTTTTCAGACAATTTACTTGTTTTTATTGATCTGAGAGAAAAAGTAACTCAAAAATATTTTAATTTTTATTTCTAGAACAAAAATCATGATCTTTCTTCTTGAGATTTAATACTATTACACCCACGAAGTATGAAATAAATAAAACGTATACAATTCTGAAAGACCTAACTAACACCTTATGAAAAGTGTTGCTTTCATGAATCGCATGAAAGGCAAACTTTTTAATACTCTGTCCCGGATTTTTATTGCATTTTCAAAGAAACTTAAGAAGTGCACGACCCAGTGCTGTTTATTTATTAACTGGGCAGCAGTACAGCAGTTTGTACTTCTACTTTCATTTGAAAAAGGTTTTTAAGATTTGTTTTTAACAAACGTTAGTCAACTATTTATCTAGTCAGTTAGGACTTTTACAATAAAGGTTGTAAATCGTACTTTAGATTTTGTGACTACATAAGAAAATCTGATGAACTACAAAATACTACTAATCTCGGCTTATACGAAATTCGAAATAATAATTGTATACGTAGTATGGACATATGCAAATTAAAATAATCATGTAATTTATTAGGTAGGCCAGTCGCCGTCAAAACGCCTAGTCCTTACTGATTTTACTTATAACTAGTCTTATATTCGAGAAACACAAACAAACCCAGCTATGTGAAGACATTAAACCTTTTCACAGAAACATTTCACAAATAAGATGTCTCAAAGCAATGCGGAGGGAACTCAAAAGTAAATTTCCGGTTTGCAAAAAAGTCTTCTTTTAGTTTCAGGAAATAAAATGTGAATTGCTTTCCAACGAACGGGAATTAATTGCTTGGATGAATGGATTTGTTTAATACGTTTGTATTCTCTACTTTGTCTGTTTGTTGAAAAATACCATCCTGAGGTCTTCAAATCGAGAGTAAACAGGTCCTTCTAGGTAAGCGTGCTACTACATAGGCCACAACGCTGCTTACCATCAGGCAAGCTGTGGTCAAACGCTAACGTTTTGCTGCCTAGGTTTCATATAACATAATATGAAACCTAGGCCTAGCAATACGCTTACTTTAGGTAAACCACACACCGAGCCTGTAAAAAGCTATCCGCAATTGATGCCACTGACAATGAGAATGGTCTTCACTCTCAGTCTCAACTGATACAATAATTGGCCAAGTGCAAGTTAGGCTCGAGCATCAAGGGTTCCGTACCACTGTTGTATGAGAGGCCCCCATATTTATTTTATTTCAATTTTATAATTTAATTTGATAGCCAATATATTTTTATGTATTTTCTGAAAATTTTAAGTGTTATTGATATATAGCACCTACCGTTATTTATACATACCAAAAAAAATACTGAAAAAACACGTTTATTGTATGGGGGTAAACACCCTTAATATTTTTATTTTTATTATTTGTTGTTGTAGCGGCACGGGAAACACATATCTTGTGAAAGTTTCAGCTTTCTGGCTATTACGGTTTGTGAGATACAGCTTGGAGACAGACAGACAGCGAAGGCTTAGTAATAGGGTCCCGTTTTTACCTTTTAGGTACGGAACCCTAAAAAAGGAAGATCAAATCAAAATGTAAATTTAAATACGTAACCTATACCAAATAATGGCTTACGTGTTAAATTCATAAATTTACAAAATAATAGTAATGTAAGTGAAATAAATAAATTTTAAGAAACTGTGTTATGGGAACCAATGGCGTCTCCCCAATTTTCTCAATGGTATATTTACACTTACGCCGAAGTAATTCAAAAACAATTTACTAGAAAGTTACATTAACAAGAAACAGAAAATAATTAGAAAAAAAGACAGCATGTATTTTAAACAACAACTAGAACATGAGATTTTTTTAAAAGACTTTAAAAAATAAGCATAAAAAACAGTAATTAGAATATTCCACCAGTCTACACTAGCCTAGATTCTGTTACAAAATGATTTCAAAAGCACTGTTACGTGAATACGACTAGAAAACAAAATAAGAAAGAAAATGAATTAATGTAAATGTAATGGGAACACGAAACGAGTTCCACACTGCATGCTAATCTCTAACAGTATTTGCGAACAACAACAAAAAGGATTATTTTTTAATCTAAAAACTGAAAAGAAATATTTGTTAAATAAAAAAAAATTATGGCCACGTTTGGGCTGTGGTTTTAATTTTATCTATATTTTTTTATTTTCAGGATTAAAAAATGTATTTTTTCAAACAATCGTAAATATTTTTAGTCATTTCACTTTATTATTCATAAAAATAAACTCATTTTAAAAAGAAACTCAACACTATATTATTATTTTGTGACGACGGCCATCTTGTATAAGACCAACAGCCGGGACCTACAATTTACATTACATCCGACCCTCAGTAGCGCCCAGATGAAAATGCGACGTGAAAAACGACAATCTTATGCATGGCCACCCATCCAAGCATTAGTGAAAAATCTCAAATGTCATGTCATTTTGAATTTATTTACATGAAATAGGGAATAACACGCCCGACTAACACTTCATCCAAACAAAAAATAAGTCAAAAAAGGCTTATCTGTTTAGAAGTAAAACACACACACACGCATACATACAATAATACACTATAACCACACACAGACACGTCAATTGTCAAAACCTCAGTCTAGTGGCTATTGTTAAAAAAATAAAAACTGAAAGGAAAAAATACTCACTCAACAGCGCGAACTTTGCTTTCCCTCTCGCTTCAACCGCTGCATTTTCTCTATTTTTCTCGCTCACTCTTTCCGCCGACGCCGCGGTTAGCGCAGCCAATATCAAAATGCAAACGAATTTAGAATTCATGTTTTGCCTTTTCACACTGATTCCAAATTCAAAACGATTACTTCATTCGATGAGTCGATCAGTCATCTACATTAGAACTCTTTTGTTATCTTCTTTTTATGCTTTTTGTTTTTATTGAAGTCACGCTGTCTTCTTTTCTACTAGATTATTTTTAATTTAATTTTTTTTAGATTTCTATCTGCATTAGAGCGGGATTAAAGTATTTTATCTTTTTAAGAGACCATATTTCAGGGCTGCGTCTAATGGTATTGTGGCATAGCCAAGTTCTCTTTACAGGCTCGCGGTGTAGTGCTAATTAAAGCTATAAATATTGAGCCGCGAAAGTTGCCGCCTTTTGAATTATTACGTGCATTTTAGCAGTTATTTTCGTTTTCCATAGAGAGTGTTCACTTACATAATGTTTTCTTCCATTTCAACGTTGCTATTTTGTAATGCTTGTATAAAATGGATCCGGAATTTCCTAAGAGAATTAAGGAAATTTCCAAATTACGTCGCACTCGTATTAACAGGCCAAATAAAAACAAAAACAGGGCTGTGACATTATAGTTCATTGACCATAATGTCGATATCGATAAAATCTCGATTCACTCACGCCGAGTCCATTTAGGGAGTAATAATAATAATGGCTCTTGCCGCGGGGCGGGGCGAGGTGGGGAGGGAAATTCGCATTTTATTAAGGTCCTCGTAGGCTTGGTATTGTGAGCTGTTCATAATAGTACTACAAATTAATGGATTCAATTCAATGGACGTTAAACCCTCGAATTCATTTGAAAAGTCCTCAAACAAAAGCAATAAAAACTAAGTAACATAAAATAGACAGGTAGCAAAGATACTATTACAATGTCGTCTGAGGCTTTTCGTAAAACCTTTATTTGTTAAAAGGATCGATGTCGATATTTTGGTGATAACGATTTTCTATAAAAATATTGCAAATGTGTGTAAAAGTTTTGTATTCTTTTTTTGTTCACTATTCTTATCAACAGATATTAAATTAATTTCTAAATCACCAGCTATATAGAACACATTTGATATCTAATATAGCAGGTCCTACTTGTTATTAGGCTTCTGTTTTCGGGTGACACGTTAAATTATAGGTTCCGGCTGTTTGACTCAGTAGACCTTGTGGTGGGTTGATATCACCAAAACTAAGCCCGTACAAAAAGAAGAGATGTGTGTCATTCTCCAAACCTCACTTGGCGAACGCTGAGATTAATGCCTCTCTCTTCTATAACCTACTGACTCAGGCACTACTTTGCAGAAATGTACTGTAAATGGAATATGATATTATGTATACTCAAAATATTTTGAAGTTGTACTTGCTTTTTATCATTATATCAACTTGTTTCCAGATCACAGCGAAAGTAGACTAAATATTTCAGATTTCCCTCCTTCTACAATGGATTTCCGCAAAGTAGCGCTTGACTCAAAAGGTTATAGTAGAGAGAAGCATTATCCTCAGGGCTGGCCAAGTGCGGCTTGGAGAACGACACACATCTCTTCTTTTGGTACGGGCTGAATTTTGTTGTTATCAACTTCTACCACAAACTAAGACAACAGTCAGAACCTATAATGTATTCTCTCTTCTTGTGAGAGACGGTCTCGAGTCCCAGCAGTAGGAACGAATTATTCGATCGATTCGTAGCGCCTGTAGCTCGGCTAGCGCGATCGAAGCTAAGCAACGGTCGAAGCGGACGGTGTTTGGATGGGTGACCATACACAACACTGTCGTTTCTCAAGTGGCATTTTCACCTGGCCGCTACCGTGGGTCGGATGACATGTTAAATTGTAGGTCCCAGCTGTTAGTCTTAGGACCTACAAGCCATCGTTGTGCCATATCAGAGGGCTGAGGGCGGCTTGAATACTCTTGACACCAGAGCTTGGCCACTAAGCTCATACGAAGAAGAAGATGTATTCTAGCTTAATACCGCGGAATAGCTGAGATGATGTGTGCAATCATCGTTAAATTTGGAAATAATGAGCGGGTCCCCTTTACGAGTCTCAGCGATATGGCGCGAGCAGTGATGTGAAAAGCTAATGATGGAAAATTGTGTCGATGCTCGAGCGAGTTCTCTTTGTACAAGAAAACGAACAACAAAAGGATTTTGTATAACGATGTTTTTTTGGTATCAATTTTGGTACAAATATATTGTATTATGATAGATAAAAGAAAAACGGTCGAAGCGGACGGTGTTTGGATGGGTGACCATACACAACACTGTCGTTTCTCAAGTGGCATTTTCACCTGGCCGCTACCGTGGGTCGGATGACATGTTAAATTGTAGGTCCCAGCTGTTAGTCTTAGGACCTACAAGCCATCGTTGTGCCATATCAGAGGGCTGAGGGCGGCTTGAATACTCTTGACACCAGAGCTTGGCCACTAAGCTCATACGAAGAAGAAGATGTATTCTAGCTTAATACCGCGGAATAGCTGAGATGATGTGTGCAATCATCGTTAAATTTGGAAATAATGAGCGGGTCCCCTTTACGAGTCTCAGCGATATGGCGCGAGCAGTGATGTGAAAAGCTAATGATGGAAAATTGTGTCGATGCTCGAGCGAGTTCTCTTTGTACAAGAAAACGAACAACAAAAGGATTTTGTATAACGATGTTTTTTTGGTATCAATTTTGGTACAAATATATTGTATTATGATAGATAAAAGAAAAACTGTTATAGTCAGTGTACTTTCGCTATAGTTACAGTGCAAGTTGCTTTGGATTTCCGCAAAAAAAATGTCTTAGGCAATAAGTGAAGTTTTGATATTTTTTGAATTATTATGATTCTTTTTATTTTAATGCAAATAACGATCAATGTCATTTTTGCGCATTTTATATTAGAGAACTGTAATATAAGTAAGCTTAGAGCTTGTCTGGACAAGTTTATAATTTTTTCCGTATCAGAATATTCCATAACATATTTTTGGTTTTCAGTTGCAAAGTTCAGGTTTTTGGCGCCAAGCTCTTTTCACATAGTTCAAATTGACGGAGGCACCATTGCTTCCAAATAACATCACCATCAAAGAAATATTTCTCCCTATCATTTATCGATATAATTATCGATAAGTTTTTGACATCACTAGGTACTTGACTCGAAAGAGCGAAGCAATAATGTTCTTTTCCATTTGATGGCGCTAGTTCCTTGTGATTACTCGTTTAATCTTCCCTCGATAATGTTTACTAGTGTAGCCATAAATTTCTTCTTCGTTCTTTTACGTACTCAGTTTATCTGGACGCAAACATTTTGATATAACCTAGCATTACGTAGATGACACGTGACATCTATAATAGCGAAGGCAGTTATAAAAACAGATTAAAAAACTGGCATATTGAGCAAACTTTCTACAGCTTCGACGATTTTTTAAAGATCGATGTCGACGGCTGTACGAAACGTACAGAACTATAAGTTTTATTGCATTTATAATGACTAGAAAAAAAATATAATTTACTTTTAAGTATACTAATTTTAATGATATATAATATTTATATACGGCTGACATGTAAATTTAAATTTTATGAATAAAATACTTTGACTTTGAATTTAATATAAAATTAAGTCGGGTTTTCCTTCCTGGCGCTATAACTCCAGAAAGTACGAAGTGATTTCCACGGTACAGCACTATGCCGCCTGAAGTGGTCAAATGGTCTGACCACCTCGCCCGCACTACCGACGGCAGGTGAAGCGAGCGCATTATACATTGGTGGCCGCGAGACGCCACTAGAACCCGGGGCCGGCAAAAGAAGCGATGGAAAGACGACATCGTAGAGATCGCTGGAGCTACATGGATAAGGCAGGCTCAGGATCGCAGGACATGGGCCTGCAAGGAGGAAGCCTTTATCTGAATTTGGTTGCGGAACATGCTCTAAAATAATTTGGCCATTAGACAGCCTTTACGCGTCGTGATGACGTCATCCTCGTGTTCGGACTTAGAATCAACTGTAGAAGTTTTTCGAACTACAATGTCAAGTGGTTGAATATTTAGCGCGGTAATGCAGCGAGCGTGATGGGCACCTTTGCACCGGGGGCGATCAGGGGCGGGTTATTTGATTAGTGTTAGTTTTAGTTTTTAGTGTGTGACATTTATATTGAACGTAACTTTATATAATTTTATTGAATAAATGACTTTATTTTAATGGTTGAATGGTTGAATAGCCATTCTGTGGAAACTCCGCCTCTCGTCTGAAATACCCGGGTTTGAGTCCAGACAAGATAAGTCTTTTTGCAATAAGAAAATAACTTTCTCGTTAATTCGAGATCTAATGGAAAAGAAAGTACGGGACGGTAGAAGGTGAGTGAGCGAAAGAAAGATAGAATTTGAAATTGAATCCAAAGTTTAGATGCGATTTTGTCGAGCCCAGTGGGTATATAAGCGGGCCAGCGGTCTACAGTCAGTATTACTTTGGAAGGGAATCCAAGAAGATGAAGAAAAAGAAGAGAAAGAAAAAGAAGAAGAAGAATAGGTAGTGAAGTAAAATGATAGCGACAGTACCCAATAAAGGTACCAAACTAGAACAAGTCTTTCTTTCCTATCCCCGTAACCGCTTCCCGTAACAATAATATGAAACGTAAAATATTTTAATGTAAGCGAAATAATGGCAATTTTATTTTTTATACCAATTTAAGTTCGTTAAGTACTGTCAGGTGATTACTAATCAATAACGATACATATTGAATGCTCGAGTAACCGTCCCTCAGCGTCCCGCATTAATATATCTCAAATATTCATTACATCTGTAACTAATATTCAAACGCCACTCAGACATATTGATGCCAAGTACAGAGCTTGCACCAAATAATGCACGTCGACAATATTTAAAGGCTATTTAATTAAATTTACAAAGTTATTTTAATTCAACATTGTAAACTGTTCACGTAAGGCATCTTAATATTTATATATCTTTGGACTCTATGTTATAAAGACTTTGGACTCTATTTTTGAAAGCCTTTGGACTCTATTTTTAAAGCCTTTAAACTCTATTTTTGAAAGCTTTTGTACTCTATTTCAAAGCCTTTGGACTTTAGTTTTGAAATCTTATATTTGTTATCGTTTGCTTGTGTCACAAATAAAGAACTCTGTATATTTATATTATATTTCGTACATATATGTACAAACATTATGTGCATAAATAGATTCTGATGTGCATTATTTTAGTATTGGAACTGTACTTAAGTTTCGCCCATGGCTTCGATCGCGATATGTTTGTCTAATTGGCAACATAACTTACAAACATACAGTCAGATGTCACGTATAACTGTTATTGGAATTGTAATTACATTTTAACACTGTAAACAATAATAATTTATGGTTATGTAGTGTTTAGTAGATACGTTCTAATTGCAGGTTGGATACATTTGATAGATGGCTATACAATTTGATGAGTTTGTTGGCATTATGTTTACCATGCCAGACTGCCAAGCAGAGGATCCCGGGTTCGATTCCCGGCACGGCGCACATTTTTGTGATGAATTAAATTTGTTGGCTGTCCGTCTGGATGTTATATATGTATCGATATAAAGTATTGATGTATGTATATGTAGTATATCAGTTGTGTTAGCAACCATAATACAAACTAGAAATGGTTTGTATGGGGCTAACCAGCCGTGTGTGATATCGAATAAGCTAAGTGGCCAAAAAAAAAAGTATTATAAGCCGCCCGAAGGTCTCTGACTTGGCTTAACGATTGCTTGTACTAAGACAAACAGCCGGGACCTACAATTTAACGTGTCATCCGACCCACGGTACCGCCCAGATGAAAATGCAACTTATTAAGTTAGTCTTAGTATTAGCAGTCATCAGGCCAAGTCAGACCACGCCTTCGGGCGGCTTTAAAACTATCGACTCCAGAGCCACTTAGCTCATACATACGTCTTCGTAAGACTGAAGAAAGCAGTTTAAATAATGTGATTTAAACTGCACTTCAAATTACGTAAGCTTACATTTTTTTTACACATTTATACACGAAGAAAGTGGATATGATACATCTCCGTGGAAATTTAACTATTGCTATGTATGAAAGCCTTCAAGCACCAACTCCCTACGAAGCGATCTGCCAGAGTACTATTTCAGTATTTGTAGTTAGGAAAGTACAGCCATTGATTACCTCTTCCTTCCTGTTTGGATTCCTCATCTGATTTCTTAACTTTGGCAGAGTGTGAACAATGGGAATGTGGAATGTAATTAGAAAAATATGGCAGTATAAGAGATGAGTTAGGCATAAAAAACTTGTATTATATTATTTTCGCGTAGAAAACGGTCACACTTACTTATTATTAAAAGTTGGAATGAGTCCAACAGTTTCGGTGCTTTCCGAGCACCATCTTCAGGGGCGAGTGTTACACGGACCGCCGCCGACGAGATCCGCGCGTGCACTGATTGTATTGTATTATTGACGACCTCCTTGGCATAATGCAGTGGTGATGTATCAATTCAAACAAGTACGCCAAGAGGAGGCCAATATATACACCACTTACCTTCAATGCCTTGCCACATAGGTTTCAGTTGTATTTTCCCGCTCTCATCCAGAGTCGAGGGTAGAACGCAAAAAGACATCTCAGGCAGTGCAATGGCAAATATTATTTACTACATAAGCATAAGCATAAGCAGCCCACTATACGTTCCCACTGCTGGGACTCGGGACCTTCTCTCACAAAGGGTGTGGGTTGGCGGATGACACACGTTTGTGAATATTGTGGTCCTCAAACATGCCGGTTTCCTCACGATGTTTTCCTTCACCGTAAAGCGAGCGCAAATCCACACATAACTTGTAAAACAAGTCATTGGTGTAGGGCCGGGTTCGAACCAGGGACCGTCTGATTGCAAAGCAGACGTTATCACCACCGATCCACACTAGCTTTTTTTTATTTTTTACTACCCACAAATCTAATGTAAAACAAATGTAAGGATCGTACAACGGCTTTATTAACTTATTGACTCAGGCGTTACTTTGCGGAAATCCATTGTAAATAGAAGACAAAATTAAATATTTAGTGTACTTCCTGACTCTTCTCTCGACTTGTCGTTCGAAGAGTCAACATCTCCTGATGATGCCTTGTGGTTAGGCGAAACACGTGTAGAGTTAAGAATTTCCGAATTGTGATAGGTAACGTTAATCTTGATTAATCTTAGTTAATTTTTCCTTTACTTGTCTTAAATTGGTATTCGGATCACAGCGGAAGTACACTAAATATTTAATTTTGTCTTCTATTAATGGCTTTATTGTATGGGAATCACTATCCTCGCTAGTATTCTGATCTCTGCTCGCATTTAGTATTCTGTGAGGAGTAATCTGTGTCCAAGTGAAACAATACGGAGTGGCACACAATGGCGCGGTATCGGATGGTAGCGGTGATCGATCGCGACTCACTTCTCCAACTAACTACCAACTGTTCACATGGTCACATTATTCACACACCCACTCTGGATCAGGGGTGAACTATTAAGGCAGGTCAGCGAACTAGAATAAACGGAAGAGTAACTCCATACAATTGTTGCCAGTTTCTCGGTATACTATCGGTTGCATTTCAGCGAGTGTGCGAATGAATTACATGAAGTAATTCCCCCCGCCCTCTTTCTCTATCGGACGAGCAGGGAAATGCCAAGGCGGCATCGGTTTACAGTTGAGGTGCCTAAGGCACGCACTAAGCGTTTTGCCTCCACCTTTATTGTCCGAACCGCCAAACTTTAGAATTCCTTGCCGAATTCCCTGTTCCCCAATGACTATAATCTGGCAATTTTCAAGGCAAGAGTTCCTTCTAGGTGAGCGTGCTTCACTTACCATCAGGTGAATTTGTGGTCAAGCGCTGACCTATTTAGAGAAAAAAAAATTGCCGCTTAGAATTTGGTTCCATCTACGCACACAATTATACTGCTATCCTAACGAAACACACACACACAAAGCTCGCACGCGATTGGTCACCGCCACACCATGTGACGCCACGCGGGTGCCGGGTAGCTGTTTTGCCCCGCCCACTGCGGTATTTTACGCGTGGACGGTGGAACCATTTTATCGGCCAAGTTACTATTCTATTTATATTTAGTTTGCTTAGCATAAATCTAAACTTGTCGAAAACTATTTATTATCTATGCATTATAGCCTCATTAGGGGATAACCGCTAACATTTCCCTTAAATATTTTTTTATAAGGAGAAGCTGAATGAGAACCTGAAAAAGAAGGAGAAGGAGAGGGGCAGGGAGAAGAAGAGTGTCAGGAAGAAAGTAGGAGCAGGGAGTTCTAGAGGGGAAGGGAGCGGGAGAGGGGCAAGGAGAGAGAAAGGGACAGGGAGAGGGAGATGGGCAGGGAAAGCGAGAGGGGCAAAGACTGTCTTAAGCATGGTCACCCATGAGAGGTCCGTTTACGTGTTGGGGCCCGCGATCTACAACCGCGTACCTGCGACTGTCCGGGATGCACCTTCCACCGCCAGCTTTAAGACTAGACTCAGGGTTTGGCTATTAGATAAAACTTTGTACAATATAAATGATTATCTAAATTTGAGAATTGACATTTAAATTGACAATTTGACATTTGATTCATATCATATACTTTTGTATTGATATTATATTCGATACTAGAATTAGTAGTGAAAATTGACATTATGATTAATATCATATACTATTGTAATGATATTATAGTACTAGAATATAATTGAAAATTGACATGGATACATATCATATACTTTTGTAATGATATCATATTATTTGACTTGTAACTTTGGTGTTATCAATAAATGATTTGTATTTGTATTTGTATTTGTATCCATACACTGTCCGTATCGACCATTGCTTAGCTTCGATGATCGCGTCAGATCACCTTAGCTAGCCGAGCTACAGCGCTACTTTAGTTTGAATTATACATTTATAACCATTTATAGCTACGTCTCGTTCTTTACCTGTGAACATCCGGGATAAGAGTAAATAGCCTACGTGCTAATTCAGATTATCAGCTATCAATATATATCAAATTTCAATGAAATTAGTTTAACTCTTTTAGCTTAATAGGAGACAAACACACACACAAAAGCGCACACACAGCCTTCCATCTTTATAATATTAGAGAAAGGTAGAACATTTTGTTAAATTCAATTCTGCTATAGAAGAACTATTTTCAAAAACAATGTGCGGTGACAGAGTGTAGTTAAAACTACGGCGTTTGAAATATACGACATAGTTTTAGTGTTTAAACTATCGTGAACTGTGGGTACAGCTGCTTTGTAATGTCTGAAAGTTAAAATGTGTAATTTTAAACAAGTCAAATTTAGTATGTTTCAATTTTCCATTTCCTGAGAGTGGCTCAGTTATATAAACGTGAGCTTTTCAATCAGACGGCCACTGGTTCGATCCCGGCGATCTTGTTTTTCAAAATATGTGTAGATTTGCACTCACTTTACGGTGAAGGAAAACATCGTGAGGAAACCGACACGTTTGAGGACTACCTACAATATCCGAAGACGTATGTCATTCACCAACCCGCAATTGGCCAGCGTGGTGGATTATGGCATATGTATATCTCTCTCCTCGTGAGAGAAGACCCCAAGTCCCAGCAGCGGGAACGTATAGTGGGCTGTTTATGCTTATGCTTATGCAATTTTGCATGATGCAAACTGCAAGTTGAGATCTGTTAATGTTAAACCTTAAACATATTTCGTATGATTGAATTTTCTATGGCGTAATAGTAATCTTAAAAATCTTATTAAAGCAGATATAATACTTAGTTTCGATGAGCGCGTCTGATCACCTTAGTAAGCCGAGCTACAAGCGCTATAGCTACCATAATACAAAGTAGAAATGGTCTAGTATGGGGCTAACCAGCCGTGTGTAAAAAAAAAACCTAGTGCCCAGAGAATTCAGGTCAAAATCTACTACGCTCACATTTGAACAAGCTCGTATATTAAATATCTACTTACCTCTGCATTGGCTGAGCATGAGCTGATAAATCGGAATATTTAACCGCTGAATTTGAAATCGGTTTAATTGATTTACGACCGCTTTCTGCTGCATCAGGGGGGTTACAATGAAGGGAATACAATATGGGATAAGTACTGTTTTCGTCTGAAGCATTATTTTCTCTGCACTGTGAAACACAATGGTAATACTCATCGTAGAGATTCGGGGAGTTAAAATATAGCATTGCTGGTCACTGTATCTAGCTATTGGTGGCGATTCAGCGACACACACGACTAAACTAAATTTAAAGAAGCCCCGTCTCTTTTCATCTCAGGTGGCCGGAAAGAGACGGCACGTTCTGAACCACAGACAAAACAAAATCACGTCAAATATGGAATGTGCAGGCAGTTTTAGAGGTGATACAATTGGGTGTGTTTTTAAATCGCCTACGTTTTCCATATTTGACGTGATTTTAGTCGATTTGACTATGGTACAAAGCGTGCCGTCTCTTTCTGGCCACCTAAAATGAAAAGAGACGGGGCTTCTTTAAATTTAGTGTAGTCGTGAGTGCCGCTGAATCGCCACCATTCTCCGGTAAAAAATCTATTTTGATTGATGATAGGACTACGTTTACCAAAAGGTAGGAGACTAGAGCTGCTTAGTAATATCAGGGATCAAAATATAAGACATGATTGCTGATGCCCATATAACAAATCATGGCGCGGAAGTTCACAATTACCGATGAAACCTAGATGGCGCTGCATATCAAGCGTGCAGTCTAGCGCACGCCAAATTCAAGGAGGTTGAGCGTCTATTATATTTATTAGTCTATGGATACATAGATATAAAAGTAACATTATAAGGTATATTATTTTTAATTAGCTTAAGCAGCCCACTATACGTTTCGTGGAGAGAACTCAACCTTGGAAAATAACACGCTAAAGTTATTTTTTTAATAATACAATAAATATATCTTTTTATTTATCCATATCCATTTAAACACATGTATTATACATAATTAGTTATAGATAAAATTCTGTTATATCATATGGTATCTAATTAATTTATGGTTGGAAGATTTCTTGTGGCTTTTGCATTAGGAGAACGCTGTTTCGCCAAAGCCATTTCCAAACCGATATAAGAATATTTGTTTGTTGGAATAAAACTCAACAATTTATATTACTAACCATCGGAAACCTCAACTCGATAATTAAGTTTCTACCAACTCGTGGTAGTTTTCTCGCTCTGTTAAGCAGTTTGGTATTTTCCCTCGTTAAGTAAGTTCGATAATAGGGTGGAACAAAACTGAAACAAAACTTGAGAAAATCTTAAGAAAAACTACGTGGAAAATTCTTGACATCTGTTTTTTAGTTTTAAAATTGTACTTTAGAAGTCGTTTCAAAGTTTTAGCTGTTATTTATTGCTCTCGGATAAGTGGGACATTTTAAATAAAGTATTTTATTTCTTAGTGTATTTTGTAATTGTGTCAGAGGAAATCAGGCGGTTAACATTTTAAGAAAGTAACCTACGAAGCTTACATTTTAATTTAGTTTAAGCTTCTAAGATCTAAGTGATTATGGATTCTCTTTCAGAACTGCATGCAATTCTTCTTCGTATGAGCTAAGTGGACTAGCTTTGGTGTCGAGAGATTTTAAGGCGCCTGAACACCGGACAGACTTGGCTTACCAACTGTTTTTTTTACGCTTAACAGGCTTGCGCTTGACCACAACTCACCTGATGTTAAGTGATATTGCAGTCTAAGATGAAACGCGCTTGCCTAGAATAAACCGGTTCACTCTCGCCTTTTTACTAAGACTAACAGCCGGGACCTACAATTTAACGTATCATCCGACCCAGTAGAACGCGAAAAAAAACATCTAGTGCAGTGGCAAATATTATTTACCACCCTAAAATCAAATGCAAGGATCGTACACTATTCATTTTACTTACCTATAATCAAAGCAGCTGTTTAGCTTACCGCCCGCCGGTAATTTATCTCAGGCAAAGATAATATACTAGTTGATAGATTTATTTACTTAGGTAACTAATACCGTTTATTCTATCTAGTTAAGAGATTAACTTGAGTTAACTTTGAATTTTAAGTACCTTTTCGAGTCTGTTTGCGCAAATAAATTATTTTAACTTAAAGTTAATATAGTACTCTTGAAACTGTAAATAAGGAGTGTAAATTAAAAAATCTCTGATGCAATATTTGATGGGAGCGGTTAACTTAGAATTATCATAGTGTATGTATGTATAAAATATAATACAAGCCCTTTCATTTGATATCCATATTGAGGAAGGACACATTTCTTGCTACGAACAAAATCTTTGTCAAACATTCCGCAAGTAATTGACAACCTCGTTGGCGTAAAGGTTACCATGCCGGACTGCCAATCAGAAGGTTCCGGGTTCAATTCCTGGCCCGGCCAACATCTTTGTGCTTAGCTGAATTTGTTGGCTGTGGGTCAGGGTGTTAAATATCTATCTATATAAAATATGTATTTATGTTGTATATCAGTTGTGTTAGCTACCGTAACACCAACTAGAAATGGTTCAGTATGGGGTTAACCAGCCGTGTGTGAAATGTGTCCCAATATTTATTTATTTATTATTATTTAAACACATAGTGTCTTATATAATGAACCAATATTGGAAGTCATAAAATCTCTTTTCTTTTTAAGGTAAGAAACCTTAAATAGCTTTGTAAGTTTGTGTACGTATAACAAAGTCCGATGTTACAGCAGCGTGATGAATCACATTAACGTATAATAAAGCAGTTAACACATTAACGTATAAAAGCCTTATATAGTGGAAACATATAAGGCTATTATACCAAATATGATATACAATGTCTGAAAATGTTTCACATAATTTACAAGAGCTCATAATGGTATAATGAAACCATTAAAACGTACTCTGTTTCGCGGAGGCTAAAGTTGCTCGCTACTGTTCCGAGATCCAACAGCCATGTTCAACTAGTTGTACCACATTTAAGTTTTACTATCCGTTGTTCAACTATAGTGTAAACTCTATATAACGACACTGAAGGGACTGTGTATTTTTTGGCGTTATAGAGAGTGGTCGTTAAATGCAGAGAATGTATGGAATACAAGCTAAACCAACTAAAGCCAATTGATTTCGACGCCTTAGAGAGTTTGTCGTTAAATCGAGTGACGTCACATGGAGTTTACACAGTATGTCTTAACTTATCGTTAATTTATTTCGAGTATTTCCAGTTATTTCAGTATATCAAATACTGGGTTATTTCAAAATGAAGCCGTTACGAATAACATATGACATAACCAAAACTCATTAACACATGGTGCAAAACCAATTTTAAATGAACAATTTTGTAGCAATGCCTGGTGTCACTCAATTTCTTGATATGACCGGGTCTAACCAGTTGGACCATGTATAAAAGAACTTTAAAGTGTTGGACGACTACAAAAAAAGATTATCTAACCTTTTCTTAGAACACAGCATAGTTTTAAACAAACAAGCAATAGTTAGCGTAGATGTAATAATTGTAAAATTTTAACTATGATACACATGTACCAAATATCAATAAATAATATTTTTACTTTAATTTTGCACCACTGTTCAACAAGATTCCTCTTAGTACAGTCGGTTGTGCTATGGGTATCTTTACTTCCTTGTGGTCCAACCAGTTGGACCAATGGTGTTGGACCATGGGTTGGGAGCCTAGTTGCGGGTATATTTTGCTCGAATGCATTAGTTATATGTAGTGCTTAGTTGGTTTAGCTTGTAACGGGCTCTCTTAATGGAACTAACACAACAATATTAAACTTGTGAATTGTAAGTTTCCTGTTTTTATCCGTTATAAAAAATCCAGGATATAATATGCGTCTATAATACATTTTGTCCAATTCGGTACAGACGTTTGAGCATGAGAAAAATGCATACATAAACTTAATTACACAAACATCGTATTTATAATATAAAGTAAGATTTTGCACATGAAATTATTTTACGACACCTTTGGCGTAATAGTTACCATGCCGGACTGCAAATCAGAGGGTCCTGGGTTCGACTGCTGGCCTATATCTTTGTGATGAGTTAAATTGTTGGCTGTCGGTCTGGATGTTCAATATGTATCGATATAAAGTATTTATGTATGTATATGTAGTATATCAGATATGATTTGGTTATTAATATTGTATTTTAATGTAAACTGACTTGTAATTTGACAAATAATTAATATAATGTTTATCTGTTTATCAACTGATAAACAGATAAACAGTGTTAGTAACCATAATACAAACTAGAAATAGTTTAGTATGGGGCTAACCAGCCGGGTGTCAAATGTGTCCTAATAGTTATTATTGTTTGCAAAATTAAGTAAATTAATTATTGAAAATAATAAAATAATATTAATGTCATTCTTATATTTCAAATAATTTAATAATTCCAATTTTATACCCACTTATAACTACAATAACTTAATAATAATAATTTAATAATGTCAAATCTTTATTCTTACGACTAACAATAATTTAAATCCTTAAATCTAAAACCATTTATGACTACAATTATTTAATAATGTCAAATCTATACCCACTTATGTCTATAATTAAACAACACCTTAAATATTACTTTTGTACACTAATTGTCACACGTGATCGACGACTGTTAACTCATTAAAAAAGAGTGCACTTCAATATTTTTGCACAACACCTTTCAAATTCTTTTCTTTGTTTGTTTTTAGAGAACTAGAATAAGCTACATGACTAAACAAAACATCATTCTGTAACCCGTCTTTTAGATTAACAAAAAATATTGGACCTGTATTTTTATTTACGTCGAACAACGACGATATAATTCTCAAGCATGAATTTTATAGAGTTGTGACGTCAGAGACCCACTCTGGCTTCAATCCATTATATCTCAGACACTTTTTACTGTTTTGCTGTAAAACATAAAGTATACGGGCAACATTTTTCGTTTATCCAATAAACGAACTTCGAACCTCTAAATTTAACTCTTACCCTGTCATGATGCCTATTACAGTCCGTCAAAACTACTATAAAAGTCCTTGAACACCTTTAAGAACTTGAAAGGTTTGTACTGCGACAGCCAATCGACCACCCGCGCTAGTCATGGCTTCTGCAGGATCCAATTGAAAGGGCCCCCGAAATCTGCTATGCTGGGGCCCTCGAACGCCGCCTCGTGTTCTGGGGGCCCATAGCTGTAGCCTATAGTGTTGTAGTCAACGGGGGACCCGTAGGAAGTGCTCGGGGGAGAGGCTGCGGGGGCTGGGGCGGGGGATGGGGCTACCACGTTGGCCAGTTGGTTCTTCATCAGGTACGTGAGTAGCACCCCGCCGACGGAGAACAGTTTTTGGAAGAGCGCGAGGAAGAAGAAGAATGTGGCTGCTTTAATGATTACAACCTTGGAGAGAACGAAAAGGGCGATCATTGCTGGAACAAAGAAATGTTTAGGTCACTTATTGTGTGAGAACACGAACACATAATTCTGAATGTCTGACTGAATTTAAAAATGGAAACCTTTAATATTTTGTAAGTATTAATAATTTTGTATGTGAGTTGGTATAACTAATTATTAGTAACATATATTATTAATTTTTTAAGGGTGTTTTGTAAGCTTATTGAAGGTCACAATAAACTGTTTATTTACTACTGAACCTTTAGGTACCATCTGTAATTGTGTAGTTATTTTTTTATATTTATTAAATAATTGTTTGTTTTTGCGTGTTCATGATGTTGCTCTCATCTATTAAATAGTTATGAATGAAGTTGCAAGTCTGGCAAAAAAATAAACTTTATGTCATATTGTTAGTTTCCGAATGACGTAACATAAGTTCAAATTTAATGAAAAAAGCATGGTGAGTAAGACTAAAACTTTCAAATGGTGCCTTAAAAAGGTCAAAGTCGGAAACGCTTACCTAAAAGTTTAAGCTTATTCTTCTTTTTCTTAGCTCGCGACTCCTCCGGTAGTATGACATTAGTGTTAATGTTCGTACTCGTTTCTACCTCACAGTAACAACAGACCACCATTATCGAAATAATCACAAGCTTTTTCAACATTTTCCTCCACTCTCGTCTTTCTTTCTGATATAAAAACACAGTTTCAATTACGAGTCCGAAAATAATTTCGTTGAATTTTGTTTTAAAAATTTCGGTCACTCACGTTCTATTTTTAATTAAATTTAAGCGCTAATTTTTGTTCTTCTTTTCAAAAGTTACGGCCGGCCAGTATTTCACTGTTTTTTTTTTTTGTGGAAAAGTTGGCACTCGGGTGTTTTTGCCAGTATTGTGTGGCAACTGAACCGTCCACTTAGAGTCCTAGTTATTAAATAAGTATCGTTAACAAGAAGCGTGCGAGTAAATTCCGTGTTCCAAGAAAGTTTTTCATTGTTTTCAAGTCAAACAAATCAGACATGGTTTTCCATTTCTGTGACTAATTTTAGGATTGCGCGTTGTGTGACAAGGCGTGGTAGGTTCCTGCTTGTATTTAAATTTTTACGCTTGTCAAAAAAATTTCTCCGAGGAAAGCGAATGAATGTGGAGGCACGTACCGAGTGGCTGTTGAATATTCAAATTCCAAGTAAAAACAACTGGAGAGAGTTCTTTATTGTTTTTTTTTAAATCGACAACGGAATGTCTTGTAACTATGAACTTACAAATACGGAAAAGACTAGAAGTACTCCCTTCTGGAGATATACCCTTACGGGTTGGTTTAATTACTATCAAAAGCGCAAAAATTTAAATTTTAACGATTATTAAAAAAAGCTATAGAGTGATTTTACGTTATCACGTTTTGTAACTCAAACGATTTAAAGATAATAACACTGAATAACCCGTAGCACTAAGCGTTTTGCCTCCACCTTTGTTGTCCGAACCGCCAAACTTTGGAATTCCTTGCCGAATTCCCTGTTCCACAATGACTATAATCTAGCGATTTTCAAGGCGAGAGTGAACCTGTTCCTTCTAGGTAAGCGCGATCCACTTCAATATCACTAACCATCAGGTGAATAAAATTGTGGTCCAGCGCTGATCTATTCAGAGTAAATAAAAGGTAGACCATTTACGCAGAATTTTTAAGATTTTTCAAAATGTGTGCTATTTTGCTTCTAATATCGCTTTAAGTATTTCCATTTGAGCTACGGTAAGAGCGTGCATTTACTCAATATTTAATACCTTATTCATTGAATACTGTGAAATCAGCCGAAACCAATAAACGACGCGAGAACTATCAAAGTGCACGACTTTCATATTTCACTGGAAACCTCTTTGCTCCAATCAGTGCAGTGAAATGTATGACTTTAACTATCCCTTTTATATGGTTATAAGAATTTATATATTTAAAAAGACTATAGCATATTTTTTTATCTCTATACATATTTAACACCTAGACCGACAGCAAACAAAATTCGTTTTTTTTTACTGAACCATTTCTAGTTCGTATTATGGTTGCTAACACAACTGATATACTACACATACATACATACATATTTTAAATATATAAATATTTAACACCCAGACCGACAACAAATTTAGTTCATCACAAAGATGTTGGCCGTGCCGGGACTCGAACCCGGGAACCTCTGGTTGGCAGTCCGGAATGACGGCATGATGATGGAAAAACCATTACGCCATCGAGGTCGTCTGTTGAACGTTATGTCTCCTGAAGTCTAGATCAGGTTACAAATCACATTTCCGGGAAGGGCGTGAAACGAAGCAAAATGCAATAAAATCTGGAAATGAACCTCGGTTCCATTAGCCAGGGTTGCCTACGTAAATTTATATCAGGAATTCGTTGAACGGACAAATTATATTATTTATGGAAAAAATATGAGCTCCGTTTTACTGAGGGCAAATTTAGGTCGCTGAATGTTGTTTAGTTTGTAACCCCTGACAAACAAACAAAAAAAAACGGGGACCTTATTCCAATTCTGTTCTATTTTGTTTGAAAGATAAATTAGTCAGTGTTCTAGACTACGCTACAAAATGAATAGTTTTTTTTTTATTTCGACTACAACTAGCTCTTGACCGCGGCTAGATGGTTTTTTTGCGAATCGAATTTTCCCTGAATTTTGTTAGCTACAAACCCTACGGAGCCCGAGTCCTTTCCAACGAATGCTGTACCGTGGAAATCGGTTCGTTCGTTCTGGAGTTATAGCGCCAGGAAGGAAAACCCGACTTTTTTATATTATAGATAAGATCCATGGCTTAATTGTGTTTAATTTTGACTTTCTTTTTTTCATATTAATTGTGTTTCATTTTGACTTTCTTTTTTTAATTTTGACGTATAATTTATGATTATAAATAAATGGTTTATCTTGTTTGTCTTATCTCTCTCCTAGTAAGAGAAAGCCTTCAGTCCCATCAGTGCGAACGTAAAGTTACTGGGCTGCTTATGCTTATGCTATAACCAATTTTCGAGTAACCTAGCATTCGAAAACCTGTGCACCAATACAAACTCTCACACAAATTGGTTTAGAACTGCCAGTGTGGAGTTGAGAACTTGCTCAAGTTTAAAATTGAAAAACAATCATGGGAAGCAATCAGCGGTGGGAAGTTTGGCGGTTAGACTTTGACGGGGGGGTATCGGTTACTGGTGGAAAACCGCTGCCGATATTTCCCCTGGTGTGCACAAAACTTCTCCTATTTCATAAGCTGCTTATTATTAAGGTGCTAATAAAGGAAAGAGAGGGTTAATAGGCGAGTAATATAATGGAGTATACATTTGTTACTTGTTAATAAATAAATATGTATGTTAATTGTTAAAAAATCAATTTGTTGGAATAGATTTTTAGACTACTTTTTTTTTTTTTTGTCGTTCCGTCTATACTCCCTCCAACACTAGTTGTCAGAGACATTGTTAGGCTGAACAAATTGCTTACGCAAATTACTCAGTTATTTTTTGTTATGATCGGTAAATAAATCACCTTTTTTTATTACCTTATAAAGATAGTTATAGAAGTTGTATATATGATATGCATACATTCATTAATCAGATAATAATATGAATAATGAATGTATGCAGTATGTGCTAAATAAAATAAAAGAATAGAAAGAGAAAGAAAAAGGTGAACATACGTATAGAAAGTAATTATACTTAAAATGCAGTGTCCTGGTACACTAGTCCCTCGATTATATTAGGGGTTAAAAAACTAATTAAAAAGGCGAGTATGGTTCGTAGGGAATACGACTGCATCTCAATTTGTCGGCTCTGGTTCGATCCCGGCCATTTTCAATGACTGTTTTTTTAAGTGCAGAATATTGATATTCATCATAATGTATTCTAATACAAAAAAAAGTATGATTAATAACAAGATACAGTATGGACTTGTCAAGAAAAAGACCTAGGTACAATATCTTGATTATCAATTAGATAATAATAATATGATATCTTTATTTAGTTACCTGTCTATAATATTTATCTCATACACAAATACATTATAATCTATACATTTCACTATAATATCATTCTAATTCTATAATTTAACAAATCCAAAAACTATTAACTAACGCATTCGTTATGGTGATTGGTGTGTTTTTTTTCTACAATCCCTTCAACAAATCAACTTCAATTTATAAAGTTGTCACGTTTACAAAAACGAAGTGGCTTTTGAATGTTTTTGTGAAACGAATGGCGCTGAAAATTGCCCCTTGATTTATCTTGATGACCCTCCATTCCGATACTCGGTTAAATTTTGTCATTTACAGTGCTACGTACGATGTTGATATTGTTTTAAATTATGTTTTATTGGAAACGGTATAACCGTTTCTTTTTCAAATTGGTTGAAACTCAATACATACTTTTTTTTTATTTGAAATAGGTTTGCGTTTGACCACAGCTTGCCTGGTGTTAAGTAAAGCCAATGTAATTCCAGGAAATGGAACATTTGTTTTTATTAGCCGGACTATTGTATAATATGACGACCTCGTTAGCGTAAAGGTTACCATGCCGGTCCGCTAATTAGAAGGTTCCGGGTTCGATTCCCGGCCCAGTCAACATCTTTGTGCTTAACTAAATTTGTTGGCTGTGGGTCTGGGTGTTAAATATGTATTTATATAATATGTATGTATGTATATGTAGTATATCAGTTGTGTAAGCAACCATAATACGAGCTAGAAATGGTTCAGTATGGGGCTAACCAGCCGTGTGTGAATGTGAAAATATATATATATATATATATATATATATATATATATATCTAAACTTTCCTCTCTACTTCTTATAAGCTAAGTGGCCAAGCTCTATTTTCTAGAGTTTTTAAGTCACAAGTAAGGCATCTGTCTTGACTTAACGACTGCTTGTATTGAGACTAACAGCTGGGACCTACAATTTAACTTATCATCCGAACCACGGTAGCACCCACATAAAAATGACACTTTAAAAACGACAGCCTTGTGCATGGTAACCCATCCAAACACTGTTGGCATCGACGTTGCTTAGCTTCGATGATCGAGTCAGATCACCTTAGCTAGCCGAGCTACAGTCGCTACGTTTCTCTCGAATTACTGAATAAGTATTTTATTGTCATTACGTTTACTCGTAGTTTACGAGTGTGTCTCGGTGGTAAAAACGTCTGCTTTTCAATCAGACGGCCCTTGGTTCCCAGGCATAACCCAATGGTTTGTTTTTAAAGTTACGAGTATGTGTGGATTTGCTCTCACTTTACGGTGAAGGAAAACATCTTGAGGAAATCGACATGTTTGTGGATCCAATATTCGAAGACGTGTGTCATTCGCCAACTCGCCCTCAGCCAGCGTGGTGGGGGTGGTTACTGTATAAAAAAACCAATATGTCTAGAAATATTTTTCCCTTCTGAGAAGTTCAACTTTAGCAAAACATAATGTTTGCTATAAACATAATTTTAATAATATGTCACTAAGCTCACACAGGTTTTTATCGCAGAGTAAAATCTAATCCAAACACGAGTATACAGGGCTACTGGTAAATATTATTTTGATAATATATTTTATTTCTTTTTTTTTATTAAATAGATCTACGCTTGGCCACCAACTCACCTGATGGTAAGAGTTGTGGCCGGAGTTGAAGCACATTGATCAAGAAGAAATCTGTTCACTCTCGCCTTGAAAAAATCCAAGTTATATGTATTAGGAACACAGTAAAAGGCAATCCATTCCATTCCTTAGCAGTAAGCATGATGAATGTGGGGTCAAATGTTTGCGTACGGATTTTTGGAATCTCCTCAAGGAATGGATGATATAAAGCTGACCTCCAACCGGTCCTGTAGTGGAAGGGTGAAGGAGGGATGAGATCGTGCAACTCCTGCGCACATATTTAATTATTGCTGAAGTTAGGCGCAAACTAAGAGAGAGATCGGGTGAATACCGCTCCGGATCGTACCTGACGCAAAGGCTATCCATAGCCATACAACGCGGCAAAGCCACGAGCGTTATGGGTACCTTTCCGTCAGGTTCCGTTTTGTTAATTGTTTGTTATTAGTTTTGAATTTTATAACATATTTAACGTGTTAATTTAGATATAAGCTGTGCAACTAGATGGCGCTATTACTTTAGCCTTACTTCTCTGAATCGCGGTGACGAGTGTTTTCTCATAGTGGTCCAGACGCTGGAGCTGCGGCTACCTACCTGTTGTTGCTGCCTCGGCGATTAGGTAGTGTAGGAATCTATATATGTTCAACGTCCTTTAGTTCGTTGTAACATAAAAAATATTATAATTAATTCTTAATCCAGAACTTTTGAGATAAATAGGGACATTGGTTTGCATACAAACATACATTGATATCTGATCTGCCCTTGTAGAAAAGAAAACAAGCTAAAACCTTAAATAACATTGAATCAAAATTGATTATATTTTTCTCCTTTTTCTACAAGTATCTGACTATTTTCGAGAGCGCTTCAATAAAAGCAATAACCGATAGGTAAAAATACTATATTTTATTACGATTACTCTGGAATCGCAAACTAACAGTTTAGCCGTAATAAAATTTCATAGACGTATAAGTAACACCTGTTTTATGATTTACGAAGAAGTGAAAAAAAAATTGAGTTGTGCCTTTTGATATTTATGAGTACTTCACCCTGTCAGTACCTATAGGTTACCTAAGCTATGACCATAGCTTAGGTAACCTATAGGTTCCTAAGCTAAAAAAAATTAAAGTAAATTTTTGGTTGGGCTAGGCTTTTTTACCCAATAGGTGGGGAAAAAATGGTTAATGTGTGTTAAATTTTTAACAGAAACTAAGCTAAAACCGACCGTTTTTTTTATCGCTCTTGTTTGCCAGGCGAAACGTGGCACTTTTTCGTGCATGCAGTCAATTGAAAATTAGGTCCTTAAGACGTTAGAACGTGAAGAAATCTTGAGCCAGATTACATGTTAAATTATAGGTACCGGCTTTTAGTCTTAGTAGAAATAGTCTGAGCCAAGTCAGAGGCTTTCGGGTAGCTTGAAAACTATTAACACTAAAGCTTGGCCTCATAACTTATAACAGAAGAAGAAGACGTGAAAATATAGAAGTATAATATATCTACACTTTTATTATTAAGTACTAGCTGACCCGGCAAACGTTGTTTTACCTTAAGTACAGTTAAAAACACTATCATTGATCAGTTAACGAGCGGGATGAAAAATTATTAAATTACTAAAATGGCCTTAAAAAAATAGGGGTTGTATGTATTTCAATGCCACATTATAATATATATAAAAAATAAAAAAAATAAGCGCGATCAATCCTTATCACTTAAGGGTACGAAAATTAGATAGTAGCCGATTCTCAGACATACTAAATACGCATATAAAATTTGTAAAAAATCGGTCAAGTCGTTTCGGAGGAGTACGGTAACTGACATTGTGACATGGAAATTTGATATATAAGAAGATAGTAGTAACCCAGAAGCTAACATGAGGCTTTATGAGTAATAGGCTGTAGGGGGGCTACCATCAGTCTTATGGTCGGTGATGAATAGGTGCCAAACAGAGACGAGACATGGCCATTACCCCGCTGGAGAGGGGGGGGAAACGATGACAAATTGACGCGACAATATTGTCCTGCCTTGTTTATGGAGAAGCCTTTTGTACTTTGTACATATAAAAGCTAAAGGTTGCTTGATTGAATTGAATTTTGAAAATACTTTATTATCATAAGCCTATTATAATATGTTTGTACAGTGTTCTTATTCTATACAACATTAACTTACTACACTAGGTTTTTATTAGGCTAACAGCGCCTTTTGAAAACTTATGTCTAGGTACACTAGGTTATAAACTAATTACTTATTAAATCTTATTATAAATAACAACTAGCTACTAGTATTATATCTATCTAAATGTAATTACGTACTAAGACCTTGCCAGCTCGTACGTTTATGGTTGCTTGATTATTATTATTATTCTGCTTTTATTTATTCTTCTACCTTTTATGATTTGTACCAAAAATTATATAAATAAAATATTATACTAGCGTGGCACTGGTATGCTTTCGTCAAATCATCGTTATCTGAAAAAAATCTAATATTTTATTTTATCATTATGTCATATTTAGTTCCTGACACAATGGTGGCGATTCAGCGGCACACACGACTAAACTAAATTTAAAGTAGCTCTGTCTCTTTTCGTTATAAATGACCAAAAAGAGATGGTACGATCTAAACCATAGACCAAACATCTAAAATCATGTCAAACACGTCAGATATAGAGCTGATACAATTGCGCTCTAATATCGCTTACATTTCTCATATTTGACGTGATTTTAGTTGTTTGGTGTGTGGTTCCGAACGTGCCGTCTCTTTCTGGCCACCTAAGATGAAAAGAGACGGGGCTTTTTTAAATTTAGTTTAGTCGTGTGTGCCGCTGAATCGCCACCAATATGTTCTTTTCTGCATATTACTTGAAACAAAATGATGTCGATATGTCACATTTGTCAGGCGTCCCGTGACGGCTCACATTTATTTTTTTACGACCTCGTTGGCGTAAAGGTTACCATGCCGGTCTGCTAATCAGAAGGTTCCGGGTTCGATTCCCGGCCCGGTCAACATCTTTGTGCTTAACTAAATTTGTTGGCTGTGGGTCTGGGTGTTAAATATGTATTTATATATAATATGTACGTATGTATATGTAGTATATCAGTTGTGTTAGCAATCTTAGTACGAGCTAGAAATTGTTCAGTATGGGGCTAAACAGCCGTGTGTGAAAGTGTCCTAATATTTATTTATTTATTTATTTATTTTTTATTTATACGTGAATCGTTAGTACCCTGTTCATGTTATATTTAGCTTTAAAAAGTAATAATGACAGACAGCTAGTCACCCACGTGCGTTTAAACCCAGTTCGCTGGAGCCGCCTACAGCGCTGTAAAAAACACTTTATGGCTCTCTTGAACTTCTAACACTTTACACGTATTTAGGGTTCCGTGCCTAAAAGGTAAAAACGGGACCTTATTACTAATACTCCGCTGTTTGTCTGTCTCCAGGCTGTATCTCAGAAACCGTAATAGCTAGAACGCTGAAACTTTCACAAAATATGTATTTCTTGTGCCACTATATTTGACTTGTAACTTTGGTGTTATCAATAAATGATTTGTATTTGTATTTGTATAACCACAAATAAAAAAATTTAAAAAAAAATTAAGGGGGTCCACATACAATAAATATTATTTTTCGTATTTTTTTTGCTATATATCATTTGCAAGAACTGCTAGACACTTAAAATTTTCACAAAATATATAAATGTATGTTAGCTATCAAAGGAAATAAAAAAATTGAAATAAAACTATTTTTTTTTCCTATACAACAATGGTACGGAACCCTTCATGCGTACCTCGCACTTGGCCAATTATTAAATTAAATCATATATTTTATCTGATACGGTCTTATCATACGAGCATGGTGAATTTTTTGAGACTTATTTTTCATATAACGCACTTACTTACGTATTTTTTCATTCATTTTTTTTCTTTTTTCATGATCTTGCTTGTTTTGTAATATTAAATCATAAACGATAAAAAATTTGAAAAAATAGCTTACATACCGTTTAATTAATTTACTGTCGAAGTTCCGAGGATTCGCACAAAGCGTTTTGCTTCGAATTTCTTTGTGAGAGCTGCGAAGCTTTGGAACTCTCTTCCTGAGTCTCTTTTTCCCGAGAAGTACAATTTGGGGGTCTTCAAATCCAGAGTAAATAGGTTCCTTCTAGGCAAGCGTGATACATCCTAGACCACAGTCAAGCTTAACATCAGGCAAGCTGCGGTCAAACGTAAGCCTATTTATCATAAAAAAAAGAACAACTCTAAAATATTTATACTTACTTTGGTACCAATCCGATTTATCAAAATGAAAAAATAAAACTATTTCTCATTCATATGTCTGAGTGATACCAAATTAATGATAAATATTTTCAGAGTTTTCCTTTAGACGGCCTTTAAGTTTTGATCAAATATAAACCAGATTCAGTGTTGCGTTAATAATTTAAATGTAAAAAACTAGATCTAAGTATATAGTATCAAGTAATTAATTGTCAGTAGTTTAGCTATGCCCTAATAACGAAGCACGGGGTCCACATTTTTTTGTATATTTGTGTTGCTAATAAAGACTTATTTTTTTTATTTATATGACGTATTTATCAAGTTAATTTACATATTCACCTTACATAACAAAGACAACACAAAGTTAAATGAATACGCGACTCACGCATCGCTGCTTGTAATTAACTTTACTCTCATCTGATACAAGACAGATGTCGGATTAACTCTTCAAAGGGTGTTTGTGAAGATTTTAGAGACGTTTTGTACGAGTATGTCATGGGAGATTAATTGATTAAATTGATTTTAACGTGAATCCTTTGAGACAAGAGTAGATTAAAAAAGCTTGAGAGGCGTCAAGTGACACTCGGATGAAACGTAGTTTCTTTATTATTATTTACAAAAAACCTACGAGTATATAGACTCAATAAAAATAATCGTCGCGACACCACACTGTTCAGTACGAAATAAAAATGAAAATATCTGGTTTGCTTTCTATAAGAGAGAGAGAGAGAGAGAGAGAGAGGGAGAGAGAGAGAGAGAGAGAGAGAGAGGGAGAGAGAGAGAGAGAGAGAGGGAGAGAGAGAAAGAGAGAGAGAGAGAGAGAGAGAGAGAAGGAGAGAGAGACAGAGAGAGAGAGAGAGAGATAGAGAGAGATGGGTGGAAGTAAAACGATAGACTAATAAATATAATAGACGCTCAACTGTTAGTTGAAAATCGTACTACGTGTATCATACACGATAGATGTCGCTACGTTTATCATTAGATACACAGCGCCATCTATTCGAATTTTCTTGAAACGACTTCACTCGGGTCACGCAATCTACTATCGTTATATCACTATGCAACTGCAGCTCGTTGCGGAATTTGGCAACAGCTAGACTGCACGCTCGATTTGCAGCGTCATCTAGGTTTCATCGGTAAATGTGTCAAACTTCCGCACCACGCTTTATTTTATGGGAATCAGCATTACTCTCTAGTATTCTGATCCCTGGTAAAAGTATCTTTAGCTCAACTCTTTATTCAGACGTCTTCTATTTTAATGGCAATATTACAACATCTATAATTTTCGTATTTGTTGAATTCTGTAAAAAACAGCTCTTTATCTTTCTTGACATAATTATAGTCTGGTGACAGATGGACAGACGGACAGACAGGAAGTCTTAGTAATAGAGTTATTTGGTATCCTTTGGGTACTGAACTCTAAAAATTAAGTAGACAAACAGAAATGTCGACGGACTGTGGACGCTCACTGCCCTTTTTAGAGGACATAATATTTTAACCTTGGTATGTATCATATATTATACTAGCTGTCCGCGGCTCCGCCTGCGTGCAGATCGAATTTCCCCTGAATATTGTTTGCTACAAACCTCACGGAGCCCGAGACCTTTCCAACGAATGCTGTACCATGGAAATTGGTTCGTGAGTTCTGGAGTTATAGCGTTAGGAAGGAACACCTGACTTATTTTTATATAATAGAATATCTCTCTCTGCTGTCAAAAACTTGTTTGCTTAGAGTAACTTAATTAAATGAAGTTTCCGTAGAAGTGCTACGAATGCAGCTACGGATATTATGCACATTTCGTAGCAATTAATCGTAGCTAAATCGACGTCCTACGAATAAACGTAGCAATGTTCAATTAATCTGGTGGTTTAATGTAGGCTTACCGAGGTGTGCAAGGTAATACGGTCGATTAAAAGGAAGTAATAAGAAATGTATTATGTATTGTGTTTGTATATTATGTATTTGTATTCATATATGTTGTGCACAATAAACATTTTTTCTTTCTTTCTTTTTTCCTGAAGATTTTTACGTCAAATCTCTTTAGGAAACAACAAATAAGGAAGAGAAAATAAACAATGAACAATATAAAAACATAAGAGATTGAAATTGGTAGTTGAAATCAGCAACTTTAAATTTGTTAATTGAAGAAATAATCAAATGCATTTTATCTAGTATTGATTATATTTTATGTTAGTGTAAATATAACCAATGCTTTAAAACAACTTTGCTTATTTCTTAAATAGACTTTAAACAACTTTTAATTTGTCTATAAGTGGTCGGTTAGCATTTACCAACCACTTCAAAATTACATTAAGTAAATGATTATAGTGTTAAAATATTAAAAATAACTGCTTTTTTTTAAATATCTTATAACTAATCCGCTTGTCTATGGAAAAAAACCTGTTAATTATTTAAAATAATTAAAAGGTTTTCAGAAAAACTTTAGATAATATCAAATTTCCGCTCTAAGTTGCCCGCCCTCCTGCTAAGCAATCTTCAACTCTATGTAAAAGATGTTCAGTTCAAATCACGAACCGGCTATGTTAAAGCGTTAAACAGGGTTTGCAAGGGTTTAATTTTATTTTAACCGACTACGGGACTGACTCCGACTTAAAATGGAGGAAGTTATATGTAAAAGAAACCTTATTAGAGTTATCAGTAAAATAAAACTTAAAATTTTTATATATTTTATTTAATCTAGCAATTATAAATAATACTTAAATAAGAGTAAATGAAACCTATCTATAATAATAACAGCTTTTTTAGGTTTTCGAAAGTTGTTTTTTTTACAATTTCGTTGGTAATGGTTACCATGCCGAACTGTTAACCAGAGGGCTCCGGGTTCGATTCCCGGCACAGCTTACATCTTTTTGATGAACGAAATATGTTAGTTGTCGGTCTGGGTGCTGTCTCCTGCCAGTCTGTGGCATGAAGTGCGCTCAGGTCTTGTTTCACTAGGTCTTCCCAGCGATACTTGGGTCGACCAACCGGACGTCGGCCAATTGGTCGTCCCAAGTACCTATGCTCGCCTCACAGCCCGATCCTCTCCCATACTTTCCACGTGGCCGAACCAACGGAGCCGATGTGCTTTACTTTCGCCCATGATGTTAGGTTCTGCCACAAGGTCTTCTAATTTTATGTTTTTTTTTTTATTTTTTTTTAAATGTGTCCTAATATAGTAAATTCTTTCTTTGGCTCTCTTCTAGCCAAAGAAAAAAGGTCTCTTCTTGCATATCACCGTCTGGTCGGGGTGTGTCGTCTGTATGGGCCGTAGCTGCCATAGCTCGGTCCGTAGCTGCCGGCGCCAGGGCCGTATTCATAATGAGGATGATGATGATGATGATGGTCGCTGTGGAACTCCTGAAAAATGTAATGCTCTGTTTTAAAGAAGAAATTTTGAAATATTTAGTGTAGTTTTGCTGTGATGTGAAACCAAATTAAGATTAGTTAAGAAAACATCGATATATAAAAAAAAATCGTTTTAATTTTTAATGTTTTTTTGGCTTATATTTATTTAGTTTCTGATTTTCAATATAATTCGACAGTTAATAGATTATGCTCTGTGTTATATCTGAACCGAAAAATTTCTTCAATCTTTTTTGTTTAATACAATTTTTTTGTAGGTAAAATGTGACAAAATGTGACTATTTTGTCAAATTTTAGGTTTATCGTGATGTGAAATATCTCTCCTCGCGAGAGAAGGCCCCAAGTCTCAGCAGTGGAAACATAAATAATGCGTGAATTATTAATTAGTGAGTGAATGAATGAATGAGTGTGTAAATAAATAAATGAATATTGTGTGTACAAATTAATGAATGAGTGTGTGTATTCACACACTCGTTCATTCATTTCACACATTCATTCATAGAATGTATAGTTATAACCGCTATAGGACCGGTATTTGTATTTGTATTTGAATGAATGTGTGTGGGAATAAATGAATGAATGAGTGTGTGAATGTATAAAATATGCAAGAATGCAAGAATGAAGTACGTACATGTTTCTTTTCTTTGAGATAGCTGGCAAACCAGCCGAGGAAATAGCCAGCCTTGTGTAGCACTACCCAGAACACGAACGCATATATCAGCTTCAGAATGAAGATCTTCTTGATGACCAGGTCCGCGAAGTACACTGCGGATAACGATAGATGGCGTTAGTAGTGTGTTCTTATATTTTTAAGTGTATTGATTTTGTAAGTACTTTATTGACATAATTATTATAACATGTATGTACAGCGTTCTTATTCTACACAACATTAACTTAACATGCTAGGTTTTTACTAGCCTAATTAAAAATTTACGTCTATGTACTCTAGGTTATAAACTATTACTTATTAAATCTTATTATATAACAACTAGCTACTAGTATTCTATTTATCTAAATTTAAGGGCATTGAGACATATTGTATCATACGTATTGTATATTATTATTGTTAACAAACTAGTAAAGTAAAAGTAAAAAGTATTTTTTACTTTTACTGTAAACACACGCAAACCATTTTAAGGGTGGGTTTTTCATGTCTATTCAAGCAAATAATTAAAGTAAAACAATTGCGCTTCGACTATTTTAGGTTGAAGGTGTATAAACCAAGGGTATTCTCAGCTATGTTTGGTGAAAATCGGACCAAGATTGCCGCAGGCACAAAATGGCTGACGACGAGAAAAAGATACTCAGGAAGAGAGTTTCAAAGCTTCGTAGTTCTCACAATGAAGGTCGAAGCAAAACGCTTTGTGCGAATCCTCGGAACTTCGACAGTGAAACGGTGTCTCTTCGCTGTGCCCCTGCTCGTTCTACATAAATGATACGTAATACTAACTATTATACGTGATTTGTAATAAATTGCAAATCTAAGATGAAAACAATAAAATGCGACAAAATATTAAATCGAAGATTTTATAATTTTTTAGTTTAGGTATACTTAAATAATAGTGCCGACAAAATTGTTTCAATATGTCCATACTACGCAACTACTTCTATTCATATACTCGTAGATACCATATTCCCTCAGTTTTACCACTATAACCACACAATTTATCGTAGAAGGTTACACTTTGCGTGACACAAGATCCAGCAAGTTCCTTTTGCCATATATTGGATTTGGTGTCAAATCGGAAAGAAATCGAATCTAGTGTTAGAAAGCTTCGAGCATGAATAAATATTGCAAACAAACACTTCCGCGCGCTGATATTTAAATATACCATAGACATCACTACATAGTATAAAACAAAGTCACTTTCTCCAAAGTCCCTGTGTCCCTTTATATGCTCTAATCTTTAAAACTACGCTTCGGATTTTGATGCGATTTTTTTAAATAGATAGAGTGATTCAAAAGAAAGGTTTATATGTTTAAAACATCTATTAAATAGTGGAAAAATACTGTAATTTTTGAGGTTTCTAATGTGATGTCGTTAATTATATTTATTATTTGTACACATTGAAAAGGTTTACAGTAAACTCCGCGATGCTATGTGTTTTTCTGTGGTGTATTTAGTATCAGCATTGCACCCGTGCGAAGCTGGGGTGGGTCGCTAGTTACATAGTATGTGTGGGTCTACTAAGTTTTTCTATTTTATTTCCTATTACATACCGTAGTAGTTCCGGGTTCAGCAGCGCAATAAATTCACGAAACAAATTCTTAAAAAGCCAACTATTAACAATATTTAATTTTTTAGCTCTAACGAATCTAGAAATCATTACCTTAAAAAACAAGGAAGATTTGTTTTAAATTTCTGTATTACTTTTTTTATGATAAATGGGTTTACGTTTGACAGCAGCTTGCCTGATGTTAAGCTTGACTGTGGTCTAAGATGTATCACGCTTGCCCAGAAGGAACCTATTTACTCTAGATTTGAAGACCCCCAAATTACTTTACTTTCAGAAGCATAACATTTTTAAATTTGAAATGGACTATTTTGCTAGAAATAAATTTAACGAACGAATTTTACGTTTCGGTGTTTTGGAATTGTAACAATCCTTTACACTTAAACTTAATACATAACCTGTAAAAATGACAGTTTTCTAGCTATCTCGGTTATTGAGATACAGCCTGGTGACAGACAGAAATACAGCGAAAACTTAGTAATAGCGTCCCGTTTTTAGGGTTCCGTACTTAAAAGGTAAAAACGGGACCCTTTCACTAAGACTCCGCTGTCTGTCTGAGTCTGAAAAATTAAACTATCACAAGAAGCGTATTTCCCGTGCCGCTATAACAACAAATACTAAAAATAAAGAAAAAAAGTAGGGTCCCTATACAAACAACGTATTTTTTGCTATATATCAATAACGGTAGCTGACTAGACACTTAAAATTCTAACAAAATATATAAATGTATTTATTTATTTATTTATTCGTATATCAGCTATAAAATCAAATTATAATATTTAATAAAAATCAATATTTAAAGAGCGCACATACAACAATGGTGCGGAACCCTTCATGCGCGAGCCCAACTCGCCCTTGGCCAATTATTATTCTTTAGGTACAAACCCTAAGACATTCCTATTTTAAAATTCATAGAAAGTGTAATTCTTGCTGTGCCTTTTATGCATGCGATTGAAAAACCATTAGCGCATGCTCCAGCGGGCGATTGCACAGGCGAGGGAGGGGGATTGTGGGAGCTAACAGCCTGCAATGCACTGGTAATGCACGCTGATGTGGGCTTGAATACTTTCCTGCTATATCGGCAAATGGGTTGATACTTGTAACTGTTCTTGTTAGACAATGTTTATTTGCACGATAAATTTGAGCACGTGCGAGTGGAATTCGTGCAAGGGTTACCTATGTAAAGTAAAGTAAAAGTAAAAAAGCCATTTATTCGATTACAAATTATAAGGTTCAAATTCACAATGTCACTATTTATAAAAAAATAAATTAAATATAATTATCATAAAAAAATCTCTTGTTTAATTTTTAGTTTTTAAATATGTCAATTTTTCTTGTAAATAATAATTAAGTAAAATAATAGTAAGTTTAAATTTCAGAATGTCAAAAATATAATAAATTATTTGTGAACTAAGCGATTTCTCTTGTCAGTTTTAGGTTGCTGTAATTGTCGCCTCGTTGGCGTAGGCCTCCCCCAGCTTACTCCATAATTGTCTATCTCTTGCCAACCTCGTCCATTCCTGTCCGTATCTTTGATTAAACAAGTCTTCCCATCTTCTATTTGGTCTCCCTCTACCTCTTTTGTCCTCTCTCGGTACCCATTCTATTATCTTTCTTGTCCAAAGGGTTACCTATGTACCATTATGTAAAAAAGGCTAAAACCAAACTTGTATGTTCAATAAGTTGCCACGAAGCGTTTCTGAACAGTGATTTTAAACGCAAAATTAAGCACTTTTTTTGAGAAACACCTTTTTTACTCACTTAATGAATTTATGTCGCAAACAATAACAGAATCTCTCTTCTCGTAGCAAAGTCTCATAATTTTTTATTATAAATTTGACGATTCCAACGGATGATATGGAAAGTGTTATTATTATTAGTAATAATATATGTGTGTATCTTATATATATTATATCATCATCTTATATCTTAAGTTATATATTTGTCATGAATAATATGTGTATATGAATTAAATTTTAGTAATAATAATTGTAAATTGACTTGCCCAGTACGGTGCGATGCCGTAAGGTTAATAAAAGATTGGATTTAAAAATTTAATTAATTTTTTGGCACCAAAATTTTAAAAACAAGTTTTAATATGTCAGCTTAGTTATCACCGTCGCGGTCACAGACAGACAGACAACGTACTGCGATTAATGAACATGATTTTGCGTATTGCTTATAAAAATGGATCTTATAGTACTTTAAAATTCGTTCAAAAAAACTAAAACCGTATATAATCCGCAAGTCATTTTCATCAAAAGAAGTTCTATTAATATAACTCAGACCACTTAGTCTGGTGGTCTAGATATAGGCAACTTAGTAAAAAAACTAATATGACAGAGACTTGAGTGCCATCTAAAGATAGAGTATATTTTAGGTCACTTAGCCCATCTAGGACTTAGGACGTTAAAACCTAAAATAAATTGGGCTTTGGGTGTTTGACACGAAAAAAACATTTTAATTCGGCATGTTACTAGGTTGAACGGAGAAAAAATTAATAAATAAAATATTTTGGACAAGGTGAGAAAAATATGTACTTCGGGTGGGGGTTTTCCTTGAACTGCTTTCATTAGGTCGAAATTCTCTCTGAATTAAAGTTTGACTATACTTCCAGTACTTTAATCCTCAAACAGACCATCTGACGCAACAGTGGTGTAACAGGTATGCCAGCGACCCAGGGCTGTGCTTCGTTATTTCAAGGAGCTCGGTTGGTTTGGGTAGGCTGGTAAGGGGGGAATGCACAATATGCCCCTAGCGGGAAAAAAGCGAGTGTGGCTCGGTGGTAAGAACCGTCTATTTTTCCATCAGACGGATCCTGGCTCGATCCCGGCCCTACACCAATGATTTGTTTTTCAAGTTATGTGTGGATTTGCACTCGCTTTACGGTGAAGGAAAACATCGTGAGGAAACTGGCATGTTTGAAGACCATAATATCCGAACACGTGTGTCATCCGCCAACCTGCACTTGGCCAGCGTGGTGGAATGTGGCCTATATCTCTCTTCTCGTGAGAGAAGGCCCTGAGTCCTAGCAGTGGGAACCTAAAGTGAGCTGCTTATGCTTATATCTTATCTTCCAATATATTAAATTTCCATGTCACAATGTTTTTACCATACTCCTTCGAAACGGCTTGACCGATTACCAAATTTTATACGCGTATTCAGTAGGTCTGAGAATCGGCTACTATCTATTTTTCATACTACTAAATGAGGCAAAACAACGTTTGCCTGGTCAGCTATATATAGCAACATTCCTAACTATGCTATTTGAACAGGTTAGCAACCGTATATTAATTTCAGCGTTTTAAATAATTACTCATATGTATTTCATGAACTTAATTTCCAGCAGTTCTCCCAAAGCCACTCTCTGAATTGTCCAAGTACCCTTAAATAATTTGCACGCAACATTTTAAATCAACAAGAAACAATAATTACCTGTACTGAAAATAATGGCTGAAAAACAAAATTGTATTTTCGCGTGGTAATACTGAAAATTGTAATTTGGACTCCAACCCGTTTATTAATTTAATCAGTAGTTGGCAACACTGGAAGTTCATACGATAATTTTGTGTTTATATTCGATTTTAGGGTTATACAGATATTCACCAAAATGATCTACTGCATAATTACAGGTAAATTAACATGTATTGTTTTTATTTTTGGGTCATATTCATTTCTATACCTAATACGCTACGGTAGCAAAATGGTATATTTTGAAAAATACTATAAAATGTTAGAGTAGAAACGTAAATGATGTATTTTCACAGAGACATGGACAAAACTGGATAAGATTAGCTCGGGACAGAAAACTATGGACGAAGTTGGGGGAGGCCTACGCCAGCGAGGCGACATCTGCACTTCAAGAAGATTGACATCAAAAACAAACCTGACATGGAATCGCTTGTAATTATTCTGACATTAATCATATAATTTGACATGCAATAGTATAATTAGTGACCATTACAATTATTTGACATTCCGATTTAAACATCTATTGACAATAAATATGACATTTGTAATAATGATATGAAAAGATGACAAACTACGAGTATGTATGTAAATATGTGCAGTTGAATAGAGGATTTTTTTAAACGTAAATAATAGATCTTTTTCAGTTTCATTTTCTTTAGTTAAGAAACGTGGAGCTTCAATTTTTCACAGTTAGTTACTTTTTTCAGACTTTCACACGTTTGCATTAAATTCGTTCGACAGTTTTATTTTTTGAAATATATTCGTGTGCTTTTGAAAGTAACAAATACATTAAAACAAATCTTATTAGTTTTAGTAGGTAATGAATCTAGAATAAAAATTTCAAAATTGCCAATTATTGATTTTACGTGAATTTATTAATAATATTTTTTTATTTATGAAAGTTCTTATTGCCATACGCTTCGCTTAATTATGTGTGGAGCGGTTGATTTGAGTACCTACAATAGCGCCTTAAACACCAATCCAAGTTTATAATGGCCAAACATGGACACACTTGGACACCATAGAATCTGGCTAAGGAATTCCCTTTTATAATAACAATTTAGGTAGCAAAATATGTGCCATAAATTAATAATAATAAAATGATGAATACAAATCAACTTACCAAATAAAGCAATCTTCTTTTTTTTCCCTCGGCTTTCGATCTCGTTCTCCCGTGACAACGCATCGCATAACGTTAAAAACACGAACAAAATTAATACGGGCACCATTTTTGACGCCATTTTAAAAAGATTAACAAGCGCTTTTTCGATGCAATAAAAATGTTGCGTTCCAATTTCTATTTCCCTCTTATTTTTGTAAAAAGTTTCAATTGTATTCCAAATTCAAACTTAGGTACTTTTTTGCTTTTGTTTTGAATTACTATTATAAAACACAAATCTAGTATTCCAAATTTAAATTTATGAAGTGTTTTTTTTGTTCTATTTTATTGTAGGTACTGTTCGTCACGTAGTTGACAGTGACATAATGAAGATATCCATTGCCAGTTTAGTGAGTTAGTTTTGGTGGCGGGTCTCGTAGCCAAGTGTTAATCAAATGAAAGTCGCCGCTAACTTTCTGCCGCGCGTTAATTGACGATAACTGAGTTATGTTGAACTTGGCAGTGGTGAAACCGGACAGTTGGATTGGATTGTGTAACTTGTAGTGTCGCTAGGGAATTTCACCAAAATTATGAAAATATCATGATGAAAAAGAAAATGTTAAAGAAAAATTGGCCAAGTGCCAGGTGTGTACCATTGTTGTATGGGAGCCCCTCTTAAATATTAATTTTATTTCAATTTGATAAGATTTAATTAGATCGGGTGAATTCCGCTCCGGATCGTACCTGGCGCAAAGGCGATCCATATAGTAGAAGAGCCCGTGAAGATCGTCCTTCACCGATCTGATAACCATATGAGACGTATTTTTTATTAAATATTTTTTATAAACAAATATGCCTAAAATTGCTTGCCTATCGAAAAGTGCTCATGGCTATTTTCAATTAAATAAACTTTTATTGATTTTTTTTTCATCACCTTCATGCTTTTGATAACCAAATGAAATTTATTTCACTGATAGTTTTTAATACACAGAATATGCCTCGGTATGCTTGCCTACTCATTTCAGTGTATAACTACCTGGCAAGCAGGTGTAAACAGGTAAGTCAAAATAGGTGACTCATTCGATTTTGATGCGCTTCATAGGAGTAACAACGATTCTGAACAGTTAGAATGTTATTTTTATTTTTGATAATTGTAGCTAAATTATCATTTGACAATACACGAGCATGCGCAAAAAAAAAGCCATGTGCACTTTTCGATAGGCAAGCAATTTTAGGCATATTTGTTTATAATAAATACTTAATAAAAAATACGTCTCATCTGGTTATCAGATCGGTGAAGGACGATCTTCACGGGCTCTTAGACTAATAGCCATACAACTCGGCAATGCCACGAGCGTTATGGGTACCTTTCCGTCAGGCTCTGTCCGGAGTGGCCTTTTAAACTAATTTTGTTTTTAGTTTTTAAATTTATAATTGTATGCTTTGTAAATTGTGAATAATAAGATGTTATTAAAAAAAATTGTTTTTAATTTGATAGCCAATACTTTAATGTATTTAGTGAAAACTAGCACCTGCCGTTATTGATATACATATAGCAAAAAATCGTTTATTGTATGGCCTTATTTTCATTTTTTTTACTTTTAATATTTGTTGCTATAGCGGCACGGGAAATACATAACTTGTGAAAATTTCAGCTTTCTAGCCTGTACGGTTTTGAGATACAGCCTAGAGACAGACAGATAGACAGCGGTAATAGGGTCCTGTACTATTAAGGTACGGAACCCTAAAAATATACTGTTATATAAAAAAATATTATTCATGATACATTTTCTTATTCTTTAATGGGGATTAAAGACTAATCTTCTTAATGGGGTCTTATTCTTTAATGGGGATAAAAAATAACAAAGTTTATCACGAACAAGATAACAATAAGTTCTGAAAGAGAGATTCAATCGACAGCAAACATCACATTCTGAGTAAGTGCGATCGTAAACTCTGCGGAGTAGCTCCGAGGTAACCACTTCATGTTGACCTCTCCACTTTACAGATACCTGATATCATACTTTGCCGGGAACATTGATGGAATGAAGCGAAGCGCTGGGGAAATATACTTTATCTTAGCAAAGATCAAACTTTATGTTGTTATGGTATGAAAATTGCGGTTTGGTTGCTCTACAAAGATATTTTGAGCGGCTATAATTGTGTTGAATAATAGTAGAAACTCAGCGGGCGGCGGCGCGCGCTGTGACTCGCAGGGGTCATTAGTAGGTGGAGCAGGCAATGCGGGCGCAGCCGTCATCGCGAGCGTACGTTGGCTCTGTTCCTGCCCTTGAGAATGGCACACTGATTGTGTCCTGCTAATACCGACAAAAACGTAAGTGATATCTGGTTATACATTAATCAAATATGTCTTACGAAAGTTTTAATACAGTCACATTTATATTACGGACGGCCAAACTGTGGAACTCCTTGCCTGAATCCCTGTTCCCACTGAACTACAACCTAACTGTTTTCAAGGCGAGAGTGAACCGGTTTCTTATAGGCAAGCGCGCTTCATCTTAGACTGCAATATCACTTAACATCAGGTGAATTGTGGTCAAGCGCAAGCCTATTATGTATAAAAAAAAAGTCAGTAGAAACTTGATTATCCGGCCCTCAGTTAGTCAGCCTGATAGTCGCGAATCCGGACTACGGACTAATTGTCCAAAGTCGTATTTTTACAAGCATGAACTTGTCGGACGGACCTGATACTCCACCTACGCTAGTTTCTCATCGGAAAAAAAACTGATTTTGATTAACCGGATTTTCGATTATCCGAATGTCTAACGACAATAATTACTCTGGTTAATCGAGTATCTACTGTAATTGGTATATTTTTAGACACATTCCACACAAAGCTGGTTAGCCCTATCACACTAAACCAGTTTGTATGGTTGCTAACACAACTGATATACTACATATACATACACTCGTATAAATACAATGTCAATCTATATTCGATAAAAATGGTAGACAAAAATATGTATGTTACGGAAATAAAATATCTCAAAAGTACGAAATATAGCACAGCTGTGTTTGATTGAAACCAAACCTCTATAGAAGCTTTTAGCCACTTCGAAAATAACGAACCGCGAGTCGGTTATTTGCAATAGACCGGATATTTTGATGGAAAGAAAACACGTTCGATGTTCAGGCTAGCACGATTCTCGGAAATAAATATTCTATAGAAAACGTACAACTACGAATTCGGAATTTCATTAAAACATATTGAAAATAGTAGCGTTCGATCGAGGCGTTATTCAGCTTGCTTACTTACTGTTCTATAAAAAATAGCTTATTATAAGAGATAGAATGACTACAATCTAGCGATCTAGCGAATGAACCGGTTCCTTCTAGGTAAGCGCGATCCACCGTAGACCTCAATATCACTTACCATCATGTGAATTATGATCAATCGCTAACCTATTCAGAGTAAAAAAAATAGAAGATACTATAAGGGATATTGACCAATATTAAAAAACAATATCAAATATTAATCATGGAAAAAATTAAAAAAATAATTAAATAGGAAGCGCGGTAATGCAGCAGGCAACATGTAAAGCACGATTACATGCAGAGTGGGTTCAGACATACATTGTTTTTTTTTAATTTAACGATTTATATTATCATATACTAGCAGATCGTTCCGGCTTCGCACGGGCTAAAAAATAATCTAAGTTGCAAAGAGAAACAAAATATAGTTTATGTTGGTCAGGGATAATGCAGCTTCCTAACGGTCAAAGAATTTTTACAAATCGGTCTAGTAGTTTCGGAGGATATTTGCGTCAAACATACAAACAAAAAATCAAACTTCTCTTTATAATATTGGTATAGATTTTTATGAAGGATTGCTCGTAACAAAATTGAAACTGTTTTTTTGGTTATGTTTTAAGACTTTTGAAATCAATTTCCAGTAATTCCTAATTTTGAGACAGAACGAATTTCTTGAAATTCTTCAACCCACAAGCAAGTTGCGAATTTGTACTCGTACGAACGTCTCTATAGCTACGCGCCTTTAAGAATAAATTAAAACATTAAACCTATATGCAAATACCTATTCACAGCTCTGTTAAGCAAACAAAGCCGTATTGTTTCCTAGCGATCCAAAAAGCATTTTGTTTCACACAATATCAGGAAAGAAAACCACGCACAGCCAATAAAAGTCAGTCAAATAAACACTTCAAAACGAGGTGCTGATTAAAATCGCATTGTTGAGCCACAGAATACACGCTAGCTCATTCAAACCCGGGATCAGGTTAAACTGGCAATCATCTCCTGATCCGTTGAACCGTAGAATACACGAGAGTAGTTCAAGCTACGGGTCAGGTTATATTGGACGGTTCACCTGACTACGCGGCCGTTATCCTTCATTTTTAGGAGCGAGCCAGCTCAGGGCATAAAGGTGAGGTCATACGAAATACTGCGCCTCTTTTGTGGACATAGAGATCATAAAGTGCTGAACTATATCGCATAGTCTGAACTGGATATTAAAAGTGGATCTACTGAGCTGAATACACGAGTAGCTTGGAACGAACGTGGTGATTTGAATTTAAACTGTGGCAAACAATTTTGCGTCGTTCAACGTCAGTTTTAATTGAAAAGAGCAGGTTTGGTAATAATGTTCCGTATTTCTACAACATTTACAGAGGCTTTTTCTCAAAAGTGCAGAAACTACAATTTTCAAATAAAATTGTAAAATGCTTGCTTTGACTTTGTATTAAAACCCGTAACTCTGTGGGAGGTTACTAAGAGAATTTTGAACAATTATCAATACATTAAAATATGACAGTAAAAATTTAGTGTCTGTAGGTACATTATTTTGCCTCAAAACTAATAGTTTTGAGGCAAAATAAAGTTTAAAGAAGAGTAATAGAAACATTTAAAAAAAAAAAGAACTGTCTATCTGGTACGTTATATTATAACTTTGAAACTACTCACCGGATTTGTTTCTAATAATAGTAAAGATAACAAATATAAAAAATAATAAATACATATTTTATTCTTCTTCTTTTTCTTAACCTTATCCCCTAATCATACATCGGTACAGCAAATCTTCTTCTTCCACTCTCCTCTATCAGACGTCATTTCCACACTCAATTTATGTCACATGTCTAAAATAATAAAAGTAAATAAAATTAAGTCCTAAAGACTACGTCAAAGCCCTTCGCCCAGACGTACCCATTAGCCTGCAGCATTTCCTCGCTGAATCGCGAGTTAAATTTGCTGCCAGTATCTATTGTATATTTGTTATCTTTTGCTTGTGTCACAAATATAAAAAAGTTGTATTTGTGTCTATGTGTCTGAGAGCGAGTATGGTTCAATAGGAACTTCTGCTTTCATTCAGACGGCCCCTGGTTCGATCCCAGCCCTACACCAATAACTTGTTTTTCAAGTTACAGATTTGCACTAGTTTTACGGTGAAGGAAAGCATCGTGAGAAAACCGAAATTTTTGAGGTTCACAAAATCTGAAGACGTGTGTCATCAGCTTACTCGCACTGTGGCAGCGTGGTGGATTATGGCCTATATTTCTCCTCGTGAGAGCAAGCCCCATGTTCCAGCAGTGGGAAGGTATAGTGGGCTGCTAAAGCTATTCTATGCTATAAACTAGCAGATGTACCGCGCAAACACGTACTAAGACATAAATACAATTTGCAAGTACCAAGGTGTAGATTAGCAATGCAGAGCTCGGGCCCACATTCTATGGCTATTAAAATAATTAACAAATTACCAGACGACCTAAGCGTATCGATAATATTAAAACTTTTCTGACAAACTTAAAAAACTTACTCATAACAAAAAGTTATTAAGTATAAAGTAGAAGACTTTTTAAATGACGGAACATTTAAAAAATCAAATCAATTAACAGGGTTGCTCATCTCCACTAATTAATTGCAATGCCTTATGGGTAATGTAACTGTAATGTGACATAATATTGCAATAAATTGTTTGACTTTGACTTTGACTTTGCATGCTCTGTGTACTTATAGTAGCCGCTAATGTTTTAACCCTCTGGCCTGGTAGCGTCAACAGTTTCATTACGTTTAGAGAAGTAGGCCGGCACTCGCATTCATAAACTACGTCCCTAGCGAGGAGCTACCACGGCTTTATTACCTACGATGCTTCAATATTCATTACCGTATCCTGGAAGTAATCATATTTTCAATATGAGCCAGTTTGTTTTCTCCTTACAGGCATTTGACGAGCAGGGCGCGTAACTACACGAGATAGCGATACTCTGGCCTAAGGAAGAGCATGCCTAGTCTGGAAATAGCTGGCTCTCTTTGAGGCTGCCGGAACATACTGTTAGGTGCTTTCTTTTTTTTTTGTCCTTGATAGGTTTGCGTTTGACTATAGCTAGCCAGATGTTAAGCTGCACTGCAGTCTACGGTGTGGCACGCTTACCTAGAAGATACCTATTAACTCTACTTTTGAAGGCCCCCGGATGATACCTCTCAGGAAACAGAGACTCAGGAAGTGAGTTCCAAAGAGAGCTTGATTTTTTGTAGCTAGTCCGGCAAGCTCTAGAAAATGCCCTACTTCCATGCAAAAAGTATCTAGTTTACTGCTCCAACTGCTGGTGATAGAAACCTTTTCAACTTGTGAGTTTGATTTTAAGTTGAGAGAAACATGAATGAATGAACGACTGAACGAATGAAGAAATGAGCAATGTTTTTGAAGAGTTATGTTTAGCTGTAGAAAGTTAGGTTAGTCAATAACGTAAATGAACCATGAACAATGGAGTTGAAACAAACTTAAATGGGAATACTTAAGATTAGCTTTAATTTTACAACAGAATACTTTGACACTGGTGGTTGAACGTAGGTTATCAATATAATAGTAAAAAACAATATTATTTCATTATTTTCATATGTATCTAGATGAGAACTGATAGATAATATTTGCTTGGTTGTCGGTCTGAGTGTTACATAATATGTATAGATATAAAGTACTTATGTACTAGCAACCATAATACAACCTAGAAATGATTTAGTGTGTGGAATGTGTACTAAAATATGTATTTTTATAGCTTCTTTAAGTACATGAGAATAACGCTTAGCCTGTAATTTTTAAAGATAGTGTGGAGATTGTCCTAAATATAAACAACAATATTTTATTGACATAAAATGTTTACTTATAACCTTATGACATCTTGTCATCTAAGTTTTTTCTTGAAACAGTTTTATGAATGGGGCAAAACAACGCCATCATCATCGTCCATATTATTCGAGAACTTTTAAGAAAAATACAAAAAGAAGCATTAAACGTATTCTGAGAGCTTGCGAGCATCTGTCACGCGTTCCTCCGGCGGGCGAGCTTCAATGCATATTTTAAATTGAAACTCCATTTTATTAATGGTGCCCGTCGCGGGGGAAATGAGCCGGTATTGCTATTATTTATTTATTGCAACATGAATCGACTATTTTGCTACCGAATTAATAATAGCCTTTGTAATAGGTAAGGATCTGATTCATATTGTGGATGTTTAATACAGAAATACAAATCTTTATTAGCCATAAATAACATACGTTAAAAGCAAGTCACACTACAATTATTACTTAAATACTTAAAAATACTAGTAAGATGGGAAAATTTAATACTATATATAATAAGTAGGTACATGATTATGCATGTAAACTGATCTGATTAAGAAGACTTTTTGAATAAATTAATTAATTGACAAATTAAATGAAAATTATTATTCATGTTAGATTAAATAAACTTATAAATTTCATTAAAGAAATATACATACATCGTTAAATACTACACACAATATCACTTATTTTCATATCTATTAAATTTAAAATACCTATTACTACTTTTTACACATGAATAAAGATTCTAAAAGCTCCGTTTATGGTTGGTCATTTAAGAGACCGCGCGGAAGGTCACCCACGAGGTGGACTGCCCATATCAAGGCAGCAGTTGGAGGCTCCTTGAATGACTGTAGCCGGATGACATCCAGCAGGCAGAGATGGCGAGATGTCGTGAGGCAAATCATATCTGCCCCCTCTAGTGACCCTCCATGACGATCACGACCGCTCTGGCAAGAGCGTCACGAATAAGAAGAAGAGAGAGATATTGGAGAGATCTGTTTATTGTAAGGCGAATGTTGTGTAGCCAGGGTTTTTGGACCTCCACAGGATAGTAAGAGGTGCAACACTGGTCAAATGTTTTTTTTTATAACTTATAGTTTTGCGTTTGACCACAGCTTGCCTGGTGTTAAACAATACTATGGCCTACGATGTTACACGCTTACCTAGAAAATACCTATTAACTCTAGATTTGAAGACCCCCAGGTGATACTTTTCAGGAAACAGAGACTCAGGAAGAGAATTCCAAAAACGGATGGAACAATTTGCGAAATATGCGCTGAATTAGGTACATATAAAATATTTAGTATTTAATTCATATTTTAATAAAGCAATGAGTAGTTTATACGACAAAAAATATTAAATTCAACGTATTTGTTTGTAAATTGAACCAAATGAAGTGAAGTCATGACCCAGGTCGCATAGTATTTGAAATGGATTGTAAGCGATAATATGAACTGTTCACCGTTATCTTCGTATTAAAGGATTAATTTAGCGAATTGATAAGTCTGATTGGTTCCAAAATAAGTATAGATATTCTTAGATTGGTTCTTGGAGTGGTCTTTAAGCTATTTTTTCCATTTACGATTTATAGTGAAAAAGCTGTAAAATCAAGATCCTAAATAGGCCTTCGCCTTAATTACTAATTTCTACGAAAAATAATGTAATTTGGTTCAATTTGGTAGTACTCGTACAAGCTTTAAGATAAATAACGTGAATGATAATACTAGAGAAGCCCTTATCTTAAGTGGCACCATTTTAAACAATAATTGACTCTGTATACTATTTATTAATCTATGATAATAACAATACATTAAAAACCAACGAATAACTAACTATTTACCTAATTCCTTCCCTGTGTTTCAAGTACAACACATACTTTATTGTTATAGACAGTTCGAAGTGAATAACAGTAAAAAGGTTAAATATTTTCTGTTGGCAGTGAGCAAAAATATTTTCTTTTAAAAACATCTCCATCTGTAAATTTTACGAGCTGACTTTTAGAATAATCTCACTCCGCATTCTTTTGTGAAATGGCTGAAACTTTTTTATATATCTTGTGTTCACAGATTTCTGTCATTGCTTCAGTACTCTAAATAGAGTAGCTTAATGTAGGAACAAACGTATGAGCAGCGTTGTAAAAGCTAGTTAACAAATCAATATAAATTTCAATAATACATAGAATGTCTATTTCTTTACTCGTTTAAAGCAACACATTTAAAACTGTAAATTATCATTTAAAATAGCCATGTCCTAGAGCAAACGCATTTCAACAACGCTTCAATGAAATACTAAATTAGTTTAGGTATATTGAATACCTACTAACCAAATAAAAGTACTTTCACTGATAAACTACATACCTAATTATATGTGATCAAAGGATAGCTCTTATTGATTAAGAATAACTGGCATTTTGGAAAAATCATTGTATGAACCGGTTCCTTCTGAGCGAGCGCGCTCCACCTAAGATCACAATATCGCTTACCATCAGGTGAGTTGTAATCGAAAGCAAGCCCAATGTAAAAAAAATGAAGCGAAAACCAAAGGTATGCAACGGTTGATGTGGATAATTTTTGGATGCATGACCAAGCAAAAAACTGTCATTAATAAAAATGTTGAGTGGCATTTACATAGGTACATCTGGTTCGGATGACACGTTAATTTATAGATCCCGATTTTAGTACAAGCAGCCGTTAAGCTAAACCAGAGGCCTTGGATTGGATACAAAACTATTATTATTATTAATTACTGCATTTCTTATCTACATTATTATTAACATCAATGGTTGTAGTGTAATTTCAGCATGCAGCTACCACGAAGCACAATGAACATTGTTGGAAGGGATCCAATTTACTATCATGGAGACTTAGCTTTAAAAAAAATAGACAAGGGAGAGTCTGACTTACATATCTAGGGTTCAGTATAATTTGCCTACAAGAATATTTTTAATTTGGCAAGTTTACTACTAAATTTAAAGTGTCTATTAATTCTACAATATATCTGTCTAGGATGATGCCGAAAAATACTGTTAGTAGATGCTTGGCGATAGATGTTGTAATCAATTCGATTCAATCAATTCATGTATGTATATGTAGTATATCAGTTGTGTTAGCAACCATAATACGAGCTAGAAATGGTTCAATAAGGGGCTAACCAACCGTGTGTGAATGTGTAAAAAAAAAATCACATAGGAATATATAATAACAGTTATAAGACACTTGTAAAAAGTCAACATCTGAATTACACGAGAAAAAATATGTATAAAAATATTTACAAAAGTAAATATATAGATCACATTATAGTCATATGTCAAAAAAAAATATTACATTACAAATTTCCAATTCAATAAATTAAATAAACTTAAGGGTGGTTGTTAGACCGCCGAGCTCTAGAAAATACCCTACCATCATGCTATGGTTTCTTCTAGATGTTTTTCTTCACTCAAAGCTCGAGCTCATTGGTGAGATTGAACCCACAATCTGTGGAAAGAAAGGCGGCACACGTCCGTCTGAGCTGTCATCGCGATGACACAGAACACAGAAAACTGTAGATTAGCTCCCAATGTTAACACTTTTGTAAAGTCGCCGATGACTGACACTTACACAAAGTTCGATGATCAAGTTCCGACTCAGATTACCGGGTTATGTGCAACGAGAGAGGGGTAGGGGAGGTAACATATTATTCTTTGGACTGTCCCCTACCCCAGGTAATTGAATTTAGTCGCATTTCTTTAACTTTGTGATTTTGACTTTTGGCCGCGTAGATTGTTAAAATACCCCACTGTGCATCGTTTCACAACGGTTAAGTCTGCAAAAGTGTAAGTCCGTATCAAATCACTAACTAACACCATGCTATATAAGGTGGATAAGATTATCATTCCCAAGGTGGAAAGATTATAAGTCCTCGAGCCGTGCTAGCTCTGAAATGACATTTTCGAAAGAAGGGGATTTTCAGTTTATTTCAGAAATCATACGTACATTTATATATGACGACCTCGTTGGCGTAATTGTTACCATGCCAGACTGCCAATCGGAAGGTTCCGGGTTCGATTCCCGGCACGGCCAACATCTTTGTGCTGAACTAAATTTGTTGGTTGTCGGTCTGGGTGTTAAATATGTATCTATATAAAATATGTATGTATATGTAGTATATCAGTTGTGTAAGCAACCATAATACGAACTAGAAATGGTTCAGTATGGGGTTAACCAGCCGTGTGTGAAATGTGTCTTAGTATTTATTTATGTTATTTATTTATTTAAGCAAGAGCCTCATAGTCTATTCTGGGTTTCCTCTAACCGGTTTTCGTTTGAGATCGCTAAAAATGGACGTCGACGAACAAAATTAAATTATTCAAGCATCCGAAGCCTCGTCTGAATGTTTGCTCGAGTAATCTTACACCTTATAAAGCGTTTCAAACGAATCTCTCACCAACTGACAAAAAGATTTTATTTTTCATGTTTCATTAAATTTCAACCTCTAATACTTGTTGGTAATATTTCTGGATGGATGGTAGATTTTATTTTCTAGTTGTTTTAAATTCCTAATTATTTTAAACTATGTTTATTTTTATAATAAATACTAAGTGACCGGGCAAACGTTGTTTTGATCCATGAATTATTTTAGGGTGGAGTAGGTATGGAAAATATGTAGTAGCCGATTCTCAGACCTACTGAATATGCATATAAAATTTAGTAAAAATCGGTCAAGCCGTTTCGGAGGAGTATGGTTACTAACATTGTGACATAGAAATATTTTATAGTATAATAGCTGACCCGGCAAACGTTGTTTTGCCTTAAAAATAGATAGTAGCCGATTCTCAGACATACTGAATACGCATATACAATTTGGTAAAAATCGGTCAAGCCGTTTCGGAGGAGTACGGTAACTAACATTGTGATATGGAAATTTTATATATAAGATAAGAAGATACAAAAAATACAAAATTATTTATTGGTGCATAAATATTTATATGGTGCATATTGAAGCCTCTGGTCTCGTACTAGTTATCAGACCGTGTTACGAGACCAGACTCCTCATATATAAGAAGATAAGATGAAGATAAATCTATGTGGTACCAAAATTGGTGTAAATAATATTAGAATTTTAAGTAGCCACTTTTTGTATTTTCACACAATTATTCTCAATATCTGTCCAGATTGCCCCAGTGCTCCGTTCCCGCACCCACCCGGTCGTCCACCTCGTTTATTCAGCTTGCTCCATACGTATGCAAAGTGGCAATTACGCAGTGGGACAATTATGTCCCATTCTCGCTATTGGGAACCGAGCGGGGTCGCTGTCCACACTGCGGGGACATTACTGTGCCTGCTCTATTACTCTACTTACGTACAATATGCTAAGCTGATAATTGGACTGGTAAATGATGCTAAGCTAATAAGATAATTGGACTGGTAAATATTAGGGTACTTCTGCTTCTTTAGGCAGGATTGGTTCGTGATCTGAATGCCCTTGACTTACAGTTGGAAATCCATTGGCAGGCGAGGAAATCTTCTGTCACTTTTTGAAGTCTTCGGACAATCTATTAGTAGTTTTGATATAGCAATGAATCGCCATAGAAAACTTTATTATTTATTTGATGTTTAAAAAATAAAGTCTCATTAAAGATTACAAATATAACAATCAAATAATGTATTTAATGGTGGTTGGTTACCATTAATTATCATTAAATTATGGTCTGAACTATGTGATATGGAGAAATTATAAAAAAAAATATTAAAGAGAGTCCCAATATATGAAACGTAATATCATTGTATTTATTGCTAGATATTAATAAAATAATAGCAATGCATAACAAAAAATAAATGTTTTTTTTTTTTAATTTTAAAATTTGGTTTTTATATGAATTTACTTATCAAGCAAGGTTGAACTCGGTACAACATCGCCTTAATAGGTAATATTCGTATGTTTTTGGCATAATGGTACGAGTAGATGGCATAACTTATATTCGCGGACAGTTGGCACCAGTTCTCTAAAAGTACACTAACATACTGTGAAAATCAAGACATTATTAAAAGCAATATTAGTGTACAATAACTTACTATCTTTTAGTTATTATTATTATTTTTTCATGTGTTTTATTTTATTTATCTCAGTCTTTCCATGTATTTAAGTCTCCTTTTTTGTAGTAATTTAAGTATTTGTATATTGTTATATAATTTGTATGTTTATTAAGTTACGTATTAATTGTTTTTTTTTTTATTTAATTAAGTATTGTGCAAATGTTTACTTCTAGTGTTTACATGTTATTTTTAAGAAATGTAGCGCTTTAGGGACTAAGTCTCTGTAATGCTATATTTTTAAGGAATAAATGAATTTGAATAACTTGACAGAGCGAAGGAATCGGCTGTAAGTAAGTAATGAAGATGTTTAATTTGGGGATTCACAATCCGGGAAAATACAAATGAAGCACTAAATCAAAATCCTTGCCAACTTTAACCCGTTTATTAAAATTACCCGCCCCTAGTCAGATAAATTGTTATTGAATTCGCAAGTTTCTAATCATGCACTCTGAGAATAAATCAGTTGGAAATAATTTACAACCGGCATCGAGCCAACATTGGCTAATCTAATTGGCTGAATTCTGAAACGCAATTTCCGCTGTCTCCGATTTTGCTAAACAGGTAAGATTAATGATTACCAGGGACCTGCATTAGGGATTTTGTTGTTGGAAATAAATTACTTCCGATTGCTAATACGACGGCTGTGACGGCGTGAGATAGGGGTGACTGTGAAAAGCGATTGAAGCAGATACAAATCTTCTTCTTAATATACATAAATCTCGTGTCACAATGTTTGTCCTCAATGGACTCCTAAACCACTTAACCGATTATAATAAAATTCGCTGACCATGTGCAGTTCGATCCAACTTGAGAGATAGGATAGTTTAAATCTCAAAATATAGTCCCAATTTTAATCTATTGCTAATTATTGTCTGTTATTATTTGACAGTCACAATTATCTGTTAACTCCAAATGATTCTAACAGATGCCGATACCTTTCGACTGGGTTGAGTAAGTAATCAATAGATGGCGCTGCTATGGTAAATCTACGAACGTGTCATATAAGCTACACTATCTATTTTTCATACCCCTAAGTGAGGCAAAACAACGTTTGCCGAGTCAGCTAGTAAATAAATAAATAAATACTGGGATATATTTCACACACGGCTAGTTAACCCCATACTGAACTATTTCTAGTTTGTGTTATGGTAGCTAATACAACTGATATACTACATAATATACATACTTATTTTTTTTTATTTCTTTTAAACTTTCAATTATTCATTAGACAATTTAAATAACATTTTTTTTTTCAATAAATATAAGTATTGTGCGAAGTTTACATCATCGTGTTTTGGAACTCTAATAAATCAAAGATAATAAAGCTGAAAAAATCATAGCTTTGTCATTTACGCAGTATTTTATGGGATTTTTCACAATATGCTATTTTGCTTCTATAGTGCCTTAAACGTTAATTAATTATCTATACCTACCTAAGTATTTCATCTCATAAAACTTGAGTAATTAACTATGAAGAATCCCTAGAAGATTGATAAAGTTCAGGTAAGTCAAGAACAGATTAGGTTTTAAAATTCTGAATCTAATTATTTCTATCTTATAGCTAATTCTATATATTCTCAATGTAAAATGTATATCAGAAAAATACATAAAGATATTGTGCCTACATAGGTATTACCAAATTCAAATTCCAATTATTTCAACTATTTTTCAAGTTATATCACAAAAAAAACATACACATTAAAATAAACAAATCAAATATCATAATATTTATTTGCATAAATATATATATATATATATATATATATATATATATATAAGTTCATTTAGATTCAGATTGACACCTGTGTGGTAATCATGAGTGTTATGTTTCTCTATATTTGGCGAATAGTGAGCAAATAATATGTCCAAGACAAAATCTATCTTTCTATCTAAGCCTATAAATCAGCCCACTGCAGGGCAAAGGCCTATCTTTTGTCCGTCCTGGGCAACGGTCTTACAGTCTGGGCTGTGTGTGTCGAGGCCATACCACAATCAAGACTAAATCACTACATGCAATGTCAAAGAATTAAAAAGTGATATAAAATAATATTAAATAACGAAATGTCCATTTAAATTAAAATAATTAGAAAAATTGTATCTTATTTCTTATTTGTATAACAAACACGTTGAGAAATAACTAGGATAGGTTTAACGATAAATTAAGACATTATTTTCTATTTCTAGTCCAAATGGTTACCTACTTAATATTTTTTTCGAGAAAACGGGAGCTAGACAAAATTAACTTTTCAAAATGTAAAAATAGTAACTGTACAAATAATATTATTTGATTTGATTTGACTTTTCACTACGCAGGCTGAATGCTTAAAAATAATGTTATGTGAACTGTGACAAAAATAAGTAGATAATAAATGAGGTAGATACAACACCTACGAGTACACTGTACCTTCCTAAATCTTGCGTCGTCACGTTCTCAATCCGGCGAGGCAGATAATACAAAACGCATGAATATTTTATCAGCAGATGTCGCGCGAAGCTTTCTCCATTTCTACAGACTATTGTTTACCAAGCCACCTGTAACTGCCGTGGAAATAGGAAACAGCTATAGAAAGGATTCCGTAAACGAAAACCATTTATTCAATAAAAAAACATACTCGTAATCATGTCAATTAAAAATATCCCCTGTTCACCCCTGGTGATGCATAGGTGCCCATAATGCTCGCTGCATTACTGCGCTGAATAGCTATGGCCAACCTCTGCACCAAGAACGACCCGGAGCGGGAGTTTTTGTTTAAAAATCTTTATTTACAGAACTTAAACTAGTACAAAATATTAGTGTATATTTATATGCTAATATTTTATAACAATGTTTATTTTACGGTATAGGTACTTGATTTACGAAAGAAGCCTTTCAGAACACTGTTTCGGGAGATTTAATTCGAATATTCCATAAAAGTAAGAAATTTAGTATGAGCAGAGCAATGATTGATCATTCAATTGCTCAACGACATATTGATATTCACTAGTTCTCCGTAAATGTATCAGTTTATATCTAAAGAATTACTCAGTCAATTCTAATCATATTTAGAAAAAAACTATTAAGAATATGTTCTTTAATCGCTCTACAAAATATCTTTAAAATCAAACTAGTGCTGCAAAACATTTCTCAGTTAAGGCTTTCCGAGCCCCATACTAAATGCTTCTCAGACTGGCAACCATTTCCTCTAAGATTTTTAAATAGTAATCACTTAACATAAACTTAAAATGGTCTAATTGGGGCGCGAAATAGGTCATATTATACATTTTTTATCGCAAAACAGATATATCAGCGTGATTTTTTCCAGCAAAATACACATGTATGAGTGCAGTGCAACAACTTAGCTGTTCAGTTGACAGTGTCGCTAGTGGAGATTTGTTGCCACCTAAGAGTGCTGTCGAACTTGTAATTCCAATTTTGGCCACCTGAACAGCTAAGTTGGTGACATGTATACGTATACATTGTTAGTTTCCGTTTCCGTTAGGGTCATTCTCTCTGCCAAACATGAACCCAAGCTTACCATCCGTAGTTATAAATCAACAAAATTCCGATAGATGGCAGGATCAAAAAGTATTGTTAAATAGTTTGATGAAATTTATTTATTATTTTTAAATAAATTATTGCTATTTTTATATTAAGTATCGTAATAGAATTAAAAATTTAAAATATGTATAATTTTGTTTGATTATTTGAATGAAATTTAGTTATGTCAATGTCAGTTTGTCATATTTGACATACTTAAAAAAACGTATTTATATTGCAGCAATAATTTTTAGGGTTAGGTACCCTAAGAATGAAATTAATATACTACTGCGATCTTTTCTGTACTTAAAAGATAAAAACGAATGCCTTTTACAAAATATTCGTTGTCTGTCTTTCTGTCACCAGGCTGTTTCTTATACACTTTGATAGCTGAAAATTTCACAAATTATTTGTTTCCGTTGCCGTTATAACCCAAGAGTATACAAGTACTAGATACGCTATAACAACAAATACTAAAAACAGAAAATATACAAATATAAAGGGTGGATGACACGTTTTTAAAGTGTACCTTAAAAGACGTGTTATATTTTGTATTTTTGCTCAATATCAAAAACGAAAACAGGACACTAAAGAATTCTACAGAATATTAAGCTACGTATTACCTCTTTTTACTCTATCTTTACAATGACACTTGGTAGATTCTTTCATGATTTCTCTCTTTCTTTCTTTCAAAATAAAATGAATGTTTGATATGGGGTTCCCATACAAAAAACATGTTTTTTCGCCATATTTTAATAATGGTACGGAACCCTTCACGCGCGAGCCCGGTTCGTACTTGGCCAATTATATCAAATTTTTATACCTACGTCTTTTGTTTACCTATCAATATCTTTAACAATCTCATAATTACAAAAGGCTTGTTTGTTTGTTTGTTTGGATGTTTTTATGTTTTTTTGACGCGAATAGGCTCCGAAACTATTGGACTAAAATTAAAAATTCTTACACCGTTGGGAAGTTACATTATCCCCAAATGACATAGGCATTATATTTTGTTGCAAAGGGTAAGAAATTCTTATTAAGACTCCAGTAATGTAACACAAGGTATAAAAAAGAGTAAAAAAATTGTTTCATCGCATGCGCTAAGAAAAGTTAGTTGTGGCGGGTGTCGTTTAGTATGTCTTGAGAGCAGCGGAACCCATATATACAAAAAAAACTTTAATCTATGTCAAAATTATAATGCGATAAAGTTTAAATGTTTGTTCGTAACGAATAAAATATTACACTTCTGAACGACTTTCAAACATATCTCCTAGAATTGATTTTTTTTTATGCCTGTGCTAAGCCGGGACGGGCCACTAGTGTATAATTATATCAACGATACATGTAAACTGCCAGGTGTATATTTATAATAACTAAGATTTCGACAGGCCCCTTACCTTAGAATAATAATAATAGTTTTTTTTTATTTCAAATGAAGCTAAAATAATATCCATAGTCTATTATATATAAATTCCCTGATAATATGTAATTATTTACTTTTCTAATCATTAGACTTGAAGCTGTTATTCCGGATGAACCGATTTTGATGTTCTTAGCTATGTTTGATGATATTCGGATGTCCGCCAAAATAGCGGATATGATATTATTCGCAACTTTCCCAAATGAAATGGCTTACATTTTGGAATCATGCGAAAAATACAACTGTTTCATGCAATATGTTAGATGATTCGTGAGAAAAGTTTTTTCTTGTTACTCGTATCATGTACCCAATAGATTTATTTTTTAATTTCATTTGAGGTTTTAAGGTATGCACTATGAATATTAACATACACGAAAACGAAACCTATTGAAAATATTGACTTTCCCATAATATTCCTTTAAAAAAAAAGAGTTTCGAACAAAATAAAATAGCAAAATTAATAATTCATGAGATTTGAACCATAGTCAATTCAAATAATAAAAATATTTCCTGTTCCAAAAATGCTTCCTCTACGAACGAGCCATATAATCGACAATTGAGCGTTCGAAATTAGCATGCATATTCAAATATGCTGAAGTTCAAGTGACAAAAAAAATTGTCAATGCTAGTGTGAGTGTAACCGCATCGTCACAGAATAGATGATAGTAGATATGGGTTTTATATGGCTTTTTGTACATATTTGCTATCAACGCTTAATAAATGTTGTTTTGTGATGAGCCTTAAAAATAATACATTAACAGTAGTTTCCGCGAACCGATTCTAAAGTTACAAAAGAAATCACTTGGGATGCTGGGATGAATAAAACTAACTTATACCTATTTAACGCCATCTAGCGGCATATGAGCACTTGCAGCATGCTAGCGAACAACCTTAAAGGTACAGGAAACGTGCCTTGGCATGATACGAGTATCCTTTGACGCAAACCGATTTTGTTTTTTTTTTATTTGAAATGTGTGTGTCTAGAGTGTTCTATATTTGAGCTATACTTGATGAAAAGCGCAAAGAAAAGAAATGTTTATTCAAACGCGTTTTGATCAGACAATGTATAAGATCTAAGAGATTTGTACATCCTTAAATAATTTCCTTTCTACTTAGTAATGTAATTCTATGGTGTAACATATTCTATTATTCCGGCAATATATCGCTGCCAACTGCAAGCAAGATGTCTCCATTGTGGATTAGATAAACATAAATGTATTTGAATGCATACAATACATTGTTTTGTTATATTGTCTTCTTCGTATGAGCTAAGTGGCCAAGCTTTGGTGTCGAGAGTTTTCAAGCCGCCCGAAGGCCTCTGACTTGGCTTAACGACTGCTTGTACTTAAACTAATAGCCGGGACCTATAATTAATAAATCTACAAAGTTTCAACGAAATCTGGCCGTTTAAAGTGGGTCAAAATCGCGCCCAAAGAAGTCGGATACAAACAAACAAACATACAGGTGAAGCTAATATAAAGCGTGTAAAATGCAACTTGAAAACCGACAGTCTTGTGCATGGTCACTTAGCTTCGATGATCGAGTCAGATCACCTTAGCTAGCTAACTCCTTTCGATCCAACGGTTGCCTGGAAGAGATCGCTTTTAACGAAGGCCGATGTAAACTATTAAGTGTTGTTACTTTTTTATATTGATTTATACGTATCTGCCTAATAAGGAGTTAATCTATCTAGCCGAGCTACAGGCGCTACGTTGTGTGTTTATCTATTTTATGTTTTGTAATGTAACTACTTTCAACTGATTTCTAATTTGATTTAATAATTCACTTTCAAGTGTTTATAGATCTATTTCCTTCCTCTATGGTTATTTACGTAACACAACAATGTCTTGTTGTTGACTAAATCAATGAAACCTAAATGTTTCCTACATAATATTGGTAAAAAAAAAACTTGTCCTTTTCGCAAAAAAATGGCTTTCAGATTTCAGCATTTTGGATTTTAGAAAATATAAAATAACAAGTTATTAAATCTTCTAACTTTTCTTCTCTTCTCGCTACAAAATTTAGATTGAAATGATACTTAGAATTAACTAACCTCGGACTCGTTTGCTTGTTATAAACTTTCGCATCTGAAAATAAAAATAAAAACTCAAAGAACTGTTTCAATAATATTTTATTCATTCTTATCATCAACAAGTTCATTGAAAAACATACTATTTTACAATTGGAGCATCGCACCGACAATATATATACAGTGTAAACTCCATGCAACGTCACTCGATTTAACGACAAACTCTAAAGCGTCGAAATCAATTGGCTTTAGTTGGTTAAGTTTTTATTCCATACAATGATACAATCTCTCAATTTAACGACCACTCTCTATAACGCCATAAAATGCACTGTCCCTTCAGTGTCGTAAAACTGTACCTAGAAGATGATCTTACACTTGTTCAATTTAACTTTTTTTTTTAATCCTTACAGCTTGGCAGTAGACTAGCAGGGCTCGTAACCACACTAAAGCGTAGTTTTGAATTACTAGCTCAAAAGGAAGCTATCGGAACACACTGTTAGGTGCTAGGCGATTTTACAACTTGAGGGTGGTTTCTAGCCAGGCGAGCATTAGATAGTGCCCTATCCACCACGCTATTGTTTCTTAACGATGTTTTCTATCAGCGAAATCTGTTCATCGAGTTCCTTGGCGGATAATTGAACCCAGAACCTTCGGGACGTGAGACAGCCGCACGCCCGATTGAGCTGATTTAATAACCTATTGACTCAGCAGGCGTTGCTTTGCGAAAATCCATAGTAAATAGAAGACAAATTTAAATATTTAGTGTATTTCCGCTATGAAGATATATAAATATTTAGTGTATCACAGCGGAAATACACTAAATAGTTAATTTTGTCTTCTATTTGAGCTGATTTAACTTTACAATAAAGTTGTAGCAAGAAGCTTTGACAAAGGTTGGTTGGATAAGTATTGGTTCACCTTTCTACTTTTTGTTGTACAAGCTTTTTCGAATACGCAAAACTATACATAGTTTTAGTTTCGTTTTTGTTTAAACGTAAAAAAATAATATCATTGGTTAAGCTGTTTGGCAGAACCAATGAGATTAACTTATATTGTTTGTGGCTTGAACTTTGTGGTATGTTTATAAGACCTTATCAAGATAGAAATCATAATTGCATATTCGAAAATACTTATACTAGCTGTACTCAATACGCACATAAGATAGATAATAAATAAAATATAATAAAAAGTAGACATATTGAAATGTATATATATCAGACTAAGATATATTCTAACTCAATTTACAAAGAAAAAAATGAAAGTACCCTCTTGTTCATACTTATTTGGTAAATAAAAGTGACTGAACACGAACTTACAAAAGTTTTCTTTCTGAACTTGTATTACAGCTTAGCTCACAAAAATAAAATTGAATAATGCCATAAAAAAAAAACAATGTCAATAACATAATTCTCTTTGTGGGTTACCAGTATTCATTTTTCCATAATTACATATATGTAGGTACAGATTAATATTATAATCCTGAAAACCGGACTATATTATACATAATTAAAGAAAGACAGCACACACGCATTTTAACAGTAAAAAAAATATCCTCCACATTCACATAGAGCTTTCACGTCTAAATAAGAACATTCACTAAAAAAACGTGTGACATCTGCCCACCTGCATTTGGTCAGCATATATATATTATATTATGGCATTTTCACATCTCCATCCAAGGGATGCAGCATTAAACAATTTAACGCAAAAGCTTTTAATAATTGCTTATAAGACTATTGTTGTACGGAGCAAAGATATACCTATCTGATTAAAAAAGAAAACAGGTAACGAGCATATGAAACGCAATTTGATGATCCTTGTATACTCAACATTTCACTAACCTATCTATTATTTATTAGACTAAATATTATAGCTATGACTCGTCTTCAAAAATCAGACGCAAATTTACCACATAAAAATTATAAAAATACAAAAAATAAAAACGAAATATTGTACCTACATGTGTTGTATTTTCACGTGTAAAAAAATACTTTTGAGCACAAAATAGACGTTAGATTAAAAAAAACAGCACCCTGTGAGTTATATTAATGACTCGATACATACTCATTTATTAAAAAAAAATATACCAACATTAGAACATCAATTGATTTCATTTAGGGATTGTGCGACAAAAATTATATTTTCTAACGCTTTTATTTATACATATTATACCGCTCAACGATATATCCGAACAATTAAAATCAGCACATCGCTTTAGCTCCAATATAACTTGATATCAATTTGTAACAATTCAAACTCCATAGAGTTTGGTCAATCAAAGCATATTATATAAAATACATAAATATTTACCGCTAAAATACACTTAACCTCGGCATAAAGCTCACTAGCTTTGGCCACCCGCTTTAATCCGGGATAAAGAAGTAGCCTATGTGTTAATCCAGGTTTTGAGCTATCACTCATGTTCCTCGAGGCTTTAGACGGCAGTGGTCTGCCATCGAGACCCGACTTCCTCCGCCCACCAGGTATTGAAGGTTGTAGACAGTCTAAAAGGCCCTACCTGAACTAAACTCTATATACTTCCACGTACAAACAAACCTAAAACCAGACTAATTATAGTCAATATTGTCTCGGGACACTGCCCTTCGAAAAAAAAAGTTTTTTAATAATAAAAAGTAAAAAAAGAATTTATCTACACACCAGATTGTATACCAATCGGTTTAACTCACTACATAAATCCATTCTTACAAACATTAGCATTTATAATATTAGTAGGATGAATCAGAACTAATTATTGTGCGATGAATTAAGATATTCTCTCTCTCTTTCTCACTCATGGTAATTTACGTCAGTCAGAAACAGAAAGAAGCTTTTATACTAAGACAGACTATAACTGGAGTTCCAGTCTCACCAATAACATCAAAAACAAACGGCTGGACATTTTATTTACTTATTAAGACTACAAAAACAAACGGCTTAAAAGTCCTTATTGGGATTCATATTTGTTTTTCTTACTAAGACTAGACACATGATCAGACGGGCGAATAACCACACGGGTTAAACAATTGGACCTGGGGAGGAGTATGCCGTGTCGGAAATAACTGGCACTCAATGAGGGTGCCGGGACAGACTTAGTTACTTAGCAACAATTACTTCAACTTTACGTGTGGTTGATAGACAGGCGAGCACTAGTAAAATCTCTACCACCATGCTATGGTTTTCCCACGTTTGAATTTATAAAGTAACTCATGATTTGGATTAACACATCGACTACTTTTTATCCTGAATTTAAATAACACAGGCGTTTCGTCCCGGATTAACGCGGGAAACACCGAGAGCCGTAGCTAGTATGAAATTCATATAATCACAAGATCCCTAGAAGGGTCTATAAGTCTGCGGATACTTGACAGGTATGGCTTTGATCGTGAACTCCGCCATGTGGTCCCACTTGAGCTGGGCGTAGGCCTCCGCCAGCCGCTCCTCCACCTCCCTGGAGGGGCGCTCCTCGAGAAGTTTCTGCAGAAGCTTGATGGCTCTACCCCAGTGTTGGAACGTGAAGCAATGCCAGATGCCGTAGTGGAGTGCCTGCAAAAAATTATACAAATACAGATATTTATTAATGACACCATTAATGTCATAAATTACATGTCAAAAAAAATTAAGTGAATTAATATGTTAATGTCAATAAATTACTATGTCAAAAATTACACTTTAATTACGTCATTTAACATTATTATTCATATTATATTAATTAAAAATATTATCTAGTTCTAGATAATTCTCAAAACTATACAACAAATGGTCCTGTAAGCAGGACCTTAATTTATTCTTATAGCCGGCGGTGGAAGGCGCATCTCGCACGGCCGCCGGTACGCGGTTGTACACTGCGGGGCCGATTATGTACTCGGACCTCTTCGACTTTACGAGGCGGTGCGGCGGCGTCACCCACTGCGCCTTCTTTCTACTGCTGCGCATATTAAGTATCTCTCACCCTCTGTTGGAAGACATCTAAGTGGGTGTGCGTGAAAAAGGCTACCTGGTAGATGTACTCACACGGAAGAGGCAGAATACCAGTATGTCGAAAGAGCCCCACGCCTGAAACATCGACTCGCACACCAGAGATAGCGCGTACTGCTCGGTTCTCTCATAGAAATCCTGATCACTCTCTTGCGGTCGGCGGCGCGGCTCCACAGCTCTAGCCCGCACGTGATAAAGCTGTGGACGGTGGCAAAATATCAAGATCGCACGACGCTGCGGGAAGCGCTGCTCGCGAGCCGGCGGAGCGCGAAACATGAGCTCGGGAGCTTCCCGCATAACTCGTTAATGTGCGTTTCCCACGTCAACCCGCTGTCTATATGGAATCCTAACAGCTTCGTATTCCGAACTTGTTGGAGCGCACTGGAGTTGGAGTTGGAGGACATACCCGGTAACGATAGGCGATACCTATCGTTACCGGGTATGTCGTCGTTGCGTGTCCGTTCAAGGTAAACGCTAAGAAGCAGGTCTTGTCCTTGTTCAGCGCCAACCCGTTCGACCGAAACCACATATCCAGCCGGTTAGCCACCGTGTTCAGCGTCGATTCTAGCTGAGCTTGCGAGGGCGCCGTTATAACAGCCGCGACGTCGTCCGCACATAAATAAATCTCAGCGTCCTTGATGTCACCAGACAGGTTGTTCAGCAGGAGGCTGAACAATGTGTTCGATAGGCACGAGCCCTGCGGGACACCCATGGCGTTCTCCAACTCTGCCGAAGAGATACGGCCTCTGTCGCCTACTACAGTTTGCGTCCGTTTCGACATAAACGAGGTTAACAACGCTAGCGGCGGGCCGCGGATGCCGTAGAAGCTGAGCTTGTCAGCAATGAGACCGTGATCGGCAGTATCGAATGCGCGCGACAAATCACAGCCTCTCAGAGCGCCTCTCGCGCTTGCAGCTCACGCCGCAGCACCTCCCTAACGAGGTCGGTAGTAGCACGGTCGGCACGGTATGCACACTGCCTCTCCGATAGAGCTTCGCGGTTTGTTATAAAATTAAGGAGCCTTCTATTGAGCCCCACTTCGAACACTTTGCTTATGGTACTAGTGATATTGGTCGGTAGGACTTCGGGTCGGATTTTTTCTCTTTCCCTTTGTAGAGGGGGGCAAATCTTTACTTTTTAAGTGCCGCAGGGTAGGTACTACTTCCCCCCCCCCCCTCCCCGTGGGGTCCCGCATTGTCGAGGCGGGGGGGCTCAGTAACCGTGGCCTGGTCACCCACGGTGAAGCGAAGAGGGCCCTGAGGCGGGCCACTCCCTAGACTTGTACCTCCCCAAGCAAGTTCTAGATGGAGTGGCACCGGTAGGTTGCGGAACCTCGTTCCGGGGGGGGTGTCGCAACTGAGGCGGGCTAGCGGTGTGGTTTGGGAGGCACCGCAGCCGAAGGTGTGGGACCGCCGAGAACTGTCTCAGCAGACATACAGAATATGAAATAACTGTTCGGCAGAGTGACGGAGAAAGACGAGTAAAACGCGTGTGCTAGCTTTAGTTTCTCTACACGGTAAGAGTCACGGGGTTTCTTTTTGGTCATGTAGTATTTAATATTTTCAACCGTAGTTTCCGGCGTGAAAAAGCAGATATGAATTCTTCGCGCACGTTCCGCCGTTTTTAAGTCCTCGTCCCTAGCTCCGCTTTTCCTGAGAGTCTGTCGGCGCTGACTGCCCCTTCTAATACGGCGCTTTTCTACTCTCTGCCAACCCTCGTCAATGCAGATGGTAGGTGTCACTGACGTCGTCATCACCTCGTCTCAAGTGCGTACAGGACGTTGATTAGTGGCAGGCGGCGATGTTGGAGTGTTGCTTGCACGAGTCCCCGTATTATTGAGTGGAATCACCGCTGCTCCGGTAGTAGTTGTGGTTGTGGCTGGTGCGGCTGATGTCACCTTGCCCGCTGGGTGTGGTATAACGAAGAAATAAATAAATTGCTTTAATCAAGCAGTTTACAAGCCATCTCAATAAATAGCGCTCTTTCTCGAGGCTAGAGGACAAATAATAGGCTGTCTGTATTTCTAGGAGGTCTTATTTTGTGAGTGTATGTTTGTTACTCCTTCACGCCCATACGGCTGATTGGATTTACATGAAATTTGTCACGGAGAGAGCTTTATTATCCCGGATTAACGTGTGTAACATCGCGGGGCACCGCTAATAATGTATATGTGCGTGTCATCTGTGTTTTTTTTTTCTTTTTACACTTTCACACACGGCTGGTTAGCCTCATACTGAACCATTTCTAGCTCGTATTATGGTTGCTAACACAACTGATATACTACATATACATACATACATATTATATATTTTATTAACATCCAGACCCACAGCCAACATATTTAGTTAAGCACAAAGATGTTGACCGGGTCGGGAATCGAACCCGGAACCTTCTGATTAGCAGACCGGCATGGTAACCTTTACGCCAACGAGGTCGTCAATAAAACATGTTCTTTCTATCTTCCTCACCTTGGAGTCGGCGAGGTCTGTGAGCGCGAGCAGGTCGGCGACGTTGTCGCGCAGCTGCTGCGTCAGCTTGTCCCGCGCGGCGGCGCCGGTGGCCAGCGCGCGCAGCCGGCACAGCGCCGTGCCGCGCCGACACAGCGCGTCCACCAGCCAGCCGCGCTGCTTCTCCTGCTCTCTGCGGACACGTGACAGGATACACCTTAATTATCTGTATTCTGAACACTAATAAGCCTTTTTTTTTTTGTTGACGAGGGGGAAATCTTCGACAAGATACCTGGCTACGATGGGGCGCAGCCATGTTATGTGGGATTTGTACCCACTAAAACCCCCCCGGTGACCTGCCTCTGTGCTTAACGGAGGTCTCCGGGTTCTTCCGGGAAACACTCCGGAGACCTCCTTGCACTGCGCTGTGGCCCTTCCCGCGACGGTGACCGCGACGGTGACGGTGTCACGCGTCGCCGTCGTCGTTCACCCAACACTAATAAGCCTAAGAAGAAGTAAGATAACATTTAACTCACTGTTTAATTTTACTAGCGTCGCTCCTGGTGTCGTTCTTCATTCCTAAATACGCCAATAATTTGTCTTGATCTATCGCCTTTATCACCTGGGAACAATCATAAAATAGCAATAAAAAAATTATTACCCTTAAGACTATTTGTTTCCCTTAATTTTATTAACATTTGTTTATTTATAATATTATGAATTGGTACTTTATATATTAATATATTTTATGTATATTTTATATATGTATTAGCATACATTATTATAATTATTGTAAGTATATGTAACTTATTATTTTTTCTTTTCTCTTTATTGTACACTACGTCCTTTTTTAGTTGTTTATTAACTCCTTTCCATCTAAAGGTTGCCTGGAAGAGATCGCTTTAAGTGATAAGGCCGCCAATTGTGGCACACTATTTTTTTGTTTTTAGTTATTATTATATCTTTAGTTTTAGTTTTAAGTTTGTGTCCAATAAAGTATTATCTATCTATCTATTAATTTCAGGCATCTTATTCCACATATGTAAATTAAACATTTAGGACACCCCTGACTCAACATTAATCGCATTGTACGTGATCTAATAATCAAGCCATTTCATTCTCATTATGTTGTGAAAATAAATGTCATCCGCCATTTTGTGGCGGATGATATTAAATAATAATTAATAAACAAATTAAGATTGTAATGAATCTATTGTAGGAATTATTATGGCACAATTAAGTGTGTAATGTTAGTGATTACCCCTGAGGTACCATTGAGACTCGAGCCTTTAGGTGAGGGTCTACAAAGAGCCGAGGATGGTAAGCATATAGAAAACACACGTAAAGACACTTGTAACTTGACTTCAACACACTTGTAAAGAAAACAATACTAAAAACAATTTTATTAAGCAGATAATAAATTCATTAAGTGGAACAATTACAAAATGTATAGTTTCAACTCACTTGTGAATACAAACAATAAATAGATTCTTTTTACGTCGTACCTCTATGCGTTTGACTGACCAGCAGCTGATTCTTTGCCCTAAGGTGGAGCATGCCTAGTCTGGAATAACTGGCTCTCAAGGAGGCTGCCGGAGCGCACTGTTAGGTGCTTGGCGACAGATTTTGCACCTTGACGATGGTTCTAGGCAAGCGAGATAAACACTACCACCAAGCAAATCAGATAGATATAATTGATGAACTAACTTATTGACTCAGGCGTTACTTTGCGGAAATCCATTGTAAATAGAAGACAAAATTAAATATTTAGTGTACTTCCGCTGTGATCCGAAATCCAAATTAAGACAAGTAAAGGAAAAATTAACTAAGATTAATTAACTAAGATAAATTAACTAAGATTAAGACGACAAGTCGAGAGATTGTCGTCTCTCGACTTGTCGTTCGAAGAGTCAGCATTTCCTGATGATGCCTTGTGGTTAGGCGAAACACGTGTAGAGTTAAGAATTTCCGAATTGTGATAGGTAACGTTAATCTTAATTAATCTTAGTTAATTTATCTTAGTTAATTAATCTTAGTTAATTTATCTTAGTTAATTAATCTTAGTTAATTTATCTTAGTAAATTAATCTTAGTTAATTTTTACTTTACTTGTCTTAATTTGGATTTCGGATCACAGCGGAAGTACACTAAATATTTAATTTTGTCTTCTATAATTGATGAACTGATGAAAAAAAGTACCTTTTCTGAGGTAGCTACCAGTTGTTCACACCACGCTGTCGTTACGTCGGGCGCTTCCACCGCGTGAGGGAGTCTGAAACAAAAAAACAATTAAAATAATTATCCCAGCGGCAAACTACTTTTCAAACCACAGATAAAAAAATATGGTACATAGAAAAAAAACATTGTCTATAGTTGTTTTACATTGACACAACTGTAGTACAACAATCCTAACGTTGTGTTACCCCAATTTTAGCTTTTATATCTCAGGAATAAAAAATCTGTCAATGTGTATGTCTTCTCATACGACATCTAGTGACGAACATTAAAAGATTAGCTCGTTTAATTAATGCAAGAAGCGTATGTAGCGCCTCTTGCGCCTAGCTCGGCTAGCTGAGGTGATCTGACGCGATCATCGAAGCTAAGCAACGGTCTATTGCAGACGGTGTATAGATGGCCGACCATGCACAAGACTAGTTTTTAAAGTGGCATTTACATCTGGGCGCTACCATGGGTCCGATACCACGTTAAATTATTATAGGTCCCGGCTATTAGTCTTAGTACAACCAGTGGTTAAGCCAGACACACAGTTTGGCCACTTAGCTCATACGAAGAAGATTAAACGAGTTTCAGTAGTTTTGGAAAAAAATGGCTATAAATAGCAACATTCATCAGCATAAATCTATAAAAATCCCAAACGCATATACCAGTCTACGTTGCGAGTAAAATTGAGTAAAATTATAATAGAAGCACCCAGTCAGCCAAGTCGGCCTTCCAGCGGCTTGAAAACTCTCACCAGACTTGGCTACTTAGCTCATACGAAGAGGAAGATTAAAAGAGTTTCAGTAGTTTTGGAAAAAAAATGGCTATAAATGGCAACATTCGTTGGAGCAAATCCACAAACATCCCAAACACATATACTGGTCTCCGGTCCTGATAAACTGAGTATATATGACTCACTTCTTAGGATCAGTGGGGGAGTCAACCCCCTGCAGGTAAGCGACGTGCGCGCCGAGGTAGTTGGGGAACTTCTCCACCAGCTCCTCGTACACCTGCTCCAGCTTCTCACCCTCTGGGGACAAACGTTCCTACGTATTGTACAACATGGTTTAATAGGTAAAAAGTTTTTTTTTTTCTTATTTTTCTTCCTATCTGCAATCGGCGACGCCATGAGCAGAACTGTTGTAGAGTGGTCGGGTTTTTGTGGCTTGGGGTCCTGTGACCTCACATTCCTACTATTTTCTTACAGGCTATTTTGACTCTCTTTAGCCGCCTGCATGTGCCTTCGTTGTTTTAAAGCCGAATAACAAGTGGGTTCACGGGTCTCTCGAGCCTGCCCTGGTATCTCTTACTGTGCTTCATGACTTCCTCTTTTAAAGTAGGCATCTCTAGATACATATGTATTTCCGAGGTAAAGCATAAGTTTACCGTAGATATAATGAAATTATAATGCACATATACCAAATTAATAATATTTTTTTTTATTTTTTTTAGGGTTCAAACGGGACTTAATTACGCTTAGGCTCCTGTCTGTCTGTCTTCATCAGGCAGTATCTCAGAAACCATAATAGCTAGAGAGCTGAAACTTTCACAAGATATGTATTTCCCGAGCCACTTTTAACTAATAATACAAAAAATTTAAAATATATAAATATTAAGGGACAATAAATGGTTTTTTTTTTTGCTATATATCAATTTGTCAATAGCGGTAGCTTGTAGACACCTAAAATTTTAACGGAATGTATAAATGTACATTACCTTTCAATTTAAATTATAAAATTAAATAGATACTTCGAGCTTATTATAACTTAGGCTTCCCATACAATAATGGCACAGAACCCTTCGTGCTCGAGCGCGACTCACATTTGGCTAATAACTACTAATCTATCCGAAGACTACAATATACATTTTAGTAATAGCCTTATTATAATAGAGAGAGACATTTACCCAGCTTAGCGAGCCACGTGGTGCCAAAGTCCTTCAAAGCCTCCATATACTCGTCGTGGGGTTTCCCCTTCTCCCGCGGCGTGTTGCTCCGCCGCGCACCCTCGCACCCCGTGTACAGGATGGGGATGGAGTCCACCTTGCGCCCCAGCTCGTCCTTCGCCAGCGTGAGGGTTCCCGTCAGTGATGCACCCGACAGGTTCGCTCGACTTATTCTGGGAAATACACACATACACAATGTTACTGGCCATAAAATAACATACAAGTTAAAACTAAAGTTTTAGATAACTTACGGATCAAAATATTGTGTCGGCGGCCATCTTAGATTTAAAATTTATTACGAGTACAATGTATGTATTTCACTAATCAGGCCCATTCATTAGACACCCATATTGAGGCAGTTGTGAAAAAATTACGTAATCCGCCATTTTGTAGGGCGGCTATCTTAGTCCAATTTTCATCAAATATACATAGATAGATAACTAAACTCTCTGTTGAGCAGATAATAGGCACATACTTACTAATTTAAGAACATTACATACCTAAGAACACTCGCCTAAAACACATACAAAAAAAAACATAATTGAAATAAGTCCATTCGTTTACATACACACACGCACACGCACGCAAACACGTTCGCACACACACAAGTCAATCGTTTTTTTTTCTAATGATAAATAGGCTTACGTTTTACCACAACTTGTCTGATGTTAAGCTTGACTGTGGTCTAAGATATACCACGCTTGCTTAGAAGGAACCTATTTACTCTAGATTGGAAAGACCCCCAAATTGCACTTCTCGGGAAAAAGAGACTCAGGAAGAGAGTTCCAAAGCTTCGCAGTTCTCACAATGAAGGTCGAAGTAAAACGGTTTGTGCGAGAATCCTCGGTACTTCGACAGTTCGACAGGACATAAACCCCTTTATCGCATTTGAAAGAAGTATTTCGCCTTACTTGTCCGCCGGCACTGCACTGAAATAGATGGGTAGTATGGTGCCGCTGGACAGGGAGCCCGTACTGATCTTCTTGCCGCCAGTGAGAGCCTGCAAACAACATACTGCGTTACTTAAGCACCCTCATACTATCACTACTCTGACAAGTACCTGTCTAACTATCACTACTCTGACAAGTACCTGTCTAACTATCACTACTCTGACAAGTACCTGTCTAAAGTACTGTGAACTTGCTTATACTAGACAATCTGCAATAACAGGCTAATTGACCACGTATTTATTTATTTGACATTGTGATTAATAATTTTAGGTTCTTTTTTTTTGTATATAATTTGTTTAAATTCATAACTTAAGACATATTTTATTGTATATATATACTTAGTCAGGTCATAAGTTCTGTCACTCAATAAAAACTTTTGAATTTTCATTGCTGGCCACAAATTTTTTTATTGAATTTGAATTCCCAATTTTTCATGAAAATAAAAATATGTACTTATTAGATTTTCCTCATTTTTAAATATGGAATGGACACTTAAAGAAGACCGTGTCGGGGTTATTGCATTGCGTCGTTGCGGTTACGCGCCAATTCAGATTTTCGACTTACTGAAAAATTTGAATATAACCAAAAGATTCATTTATCGTACCATAAAACGATACAATGAAGACTCTAGTGTAGATGACAGATCAAGAAGTGGTCGACCTCGCTCTGTTAGGACTCCAGCAGTGATAAAAGCTGTGCAGGCGCGAATTCAAAGAAATCCCATACGTAAGCAGAAACTGTTGGCCCTTCAGATGGGGTTAAGCAGGACCACGGTGAAAAGGGTGTTAAATGAAGACTTAGGGCTTAGGGCATATCGAAGAAAAACAAAACATCGTTTGGACGCTCGTTTAATGGACCTGATACTGAAGAGATGCCGCGCTTTGTTGAAGCGGTACGCAGGAAAAAAGCGTCGGGAAATTCTTTTTTCGGGTGAAAAAATTTTCACCATTGAAGAGAGCTACAACAAACAAAATGATAAGGTGTACACACACAGCAGTGAAGAAGCGAGCAACCGTATTCCGCGTGTCCAACGAGGTAATTTTCCATTCTCGATCATGGTTTGGCTGGGAGTCTCTTATTGGGGCTTACCTGAGGTACATTTTTGTGAGAAAGGCGTAAAAACGAATGCAGTTGTGTATCAAAATACAGTCCTCAAGAACCCTGTGGAACCTGTTATTCATACCATGATCAATAACAGGCCCTGGGTATTCCAACAAGATTCTGCGCCAGCCCATAGAGCGAAAAGCACACAAGACTGGCTGGCGGCGCGTGAAATCGCCTTCATCCGGCACGAAGACTGGCCCTCCTCCAGTCCAGATTTGAGTCCGTTAGATTACAAGATATAGCAACACTTGGAGGAAAAGGCCTGCTCAAAGCCTCCTCCTGATTTGGAGTCACTCAAGGCATCCTTGATTAAGGCAGCCGCCGATATTGACAAGGACCTCGTTCGTGCCGCAATAGATGACTGGCCGCGCAGATTGAAGGCCTGTATTCGTAATCGCGGGGGTCATTTTGAATAAACTTTATTACCATAAGAATCTATGTTTTATTAAGTTCATTTTGATATATAAATGATTACATAAATATTAAACATGTCTAAATTATCTCATATTACACATGTGACAGAACTTATGACCTGACTAAGTATTTTAGCATTTAATTTAATTCTATAATAATTTTGTGTAATTGATAATGTATAATTTTGATTATCCTAATTTAATTTAATTTAATTTGATTGTTTTGTATCTTTATTTTTATATGTGTATATCATTAGTGTAATTCGTGTATGCGGTGCTAATTATGATAAATAAATAAATAAATAAATAAATCACATAACGTTCTGAAAAACTTCATCAACATCAGCCAGTTTGCGCCACGGCTGGACAAAGGCCTCTCGTTCTCGCCACGCGACTCTATCATAGGCATCTCGTTTCCATCCAATATCAGCTATTTACGATATATCGTCGCTCGACCTAGTATCAAAATGGCCAAAAAAAAACAATTCAAATTTAAAAATATTTGACAATCAAAATTATGTAATATTTTTTTAGACTACGTTTTTTAGTCTCGTTATATCGGAAACTAAGCGAGATATCGAAAAATTTATTTCGTTCATTTCGTTTTCTTTCGTCTCTATAATCCGCCATCAAATCGTGGCGCCGTACGAATCGTAATCGTATCAGGCAGCGTCATAATTCCTAGCTCCTGGTAGAAGGGGCGAGCGAGCGCGTCCCAGGCGACGCGCACTACGCAAGTGCTGTACGTTTACACTTCAAATCAAATATATATTTATTGATGAAGCAAACAAATTTACAGTAACATTTTAAAAGGTAGCCCTGGCCTCTGTGCTAGTATGCACTGTGTTACAGAAGCCAGTGCCTTCTCAATTTTACAAACAGAATGATTATACTTATAAACTAGCCATACAAAATAGAATAAACAAATACTAAAACTCAATACTATACAATAAATACAAAACAAACACAAAACTATACAATAAATTCAAAATACAAACAAAAATAAGTTTTAAATATATGTATAATACGAAACATATAACAAACTATAAACTATGCATAATATTAACAAAACAACCAAGTAGGCGCTGCGCGTACTTAATACAGTGTATATATAATACAGTGTATATAAAATACAGTGTATATAAAATACAGTGTATATAAAATACAGTGTATATAAAATACAGTGTATATAAAATACAGTGTATATAAAATACAGTGTATATAAAATACAGTGTATATAAAATACAGTGTATATAAAATACAGTGTATATAAAATACAGAGTATATATAATAGAGTGAGGCACTCACAGCAGGCTGCGAGTAGTAAGCGTCCAGCGTGATGTGTTGCTGCAAGCGCTGCTGTATGACGACGGGCAGCTCCTGCAGCTTCTCTAGCAGAGACTTGTTCTCGTGACGCACGTTCAGACGGAGGACGTAGTCACCTTTCTCGAGTTTCACTGAATACTGGAACAATAATGTTAATTATTAATTAGTTAATTTATTTCATCATAATCTCCAGCTTCACTGAATACTGGAACAATAATGTTAATTATTAATTAGTTAATTTATTTCATCATAATCTCCAGCTTCACTGAATACTGGAACAATAATGTTAATTATTAATTAGTTAATTTATTTCATCATAATCTCCAGCTTCACTGAATACTGGAACAATAATGTTAATTATTAATTAGTTAATTTATTTCATCATAATCTCCAGCTTCACTGAATACTGGAACAATAATGTTAATTATTAATTAGTTAATTTATTTCATCATAATCTCCAGCTTCACTGAATACTGGAACAATAATGTTAATTATTAATTAGTTCATTTATTTCATCATAATCTCCAGCTTCACTGAATACTGGAACAATAATGTTAATTATTAATTAGTTCATTTATTTCATCATCATCTCCAGCTTCACTGAATACTGGAACAATAATGTTAATTATTAGTTAGTTTATTTATTTCATCATCATCATCGTCTTTGGCCCATTACATCTACGACAGATGATTTCAAGTAGCGTCCGGATGGTTATTGCATCTACGCTCGTGGGCGGCATAGACGACTGACCGCAAAAGCGGTAACCTAACCTTTCCCAGAGTAATCTAAGCTTTATTTATATGTACATAAGCATCTAGATGTTGAAACACATATTTTTTTTCACATTTCACACACGGCTGGTTAGCCCTATACTAAACCATTTCTAGTTTAAATTATGGGTGCTAACACAACTGATATACTTCAAACATGTACATACATAAATACCTATCTTCTTATATATAAAATTTCCGTGTCACAGTGTTTGTTACCGTACTCCTCCGAAACGGCTTGACCGATTTTTTCCAAATTTTATATGCGTATTCAGTAGGTCTGAGAATCGGCTACTGTATATTTAGAAATAATTATGAAGGCAAAACAACGTTTGCCGGGTCAGCTAGTATCTATATATATTTTACATCCAGACAGACAGCTAACAAATTTAGTTCAACACAAAGATGGTGGCCGTGCCGGGAAACGCCAACGAAAACGCCAAACACATATTTTAGATATCTTCGTCGATTTAAACACATCTTCGAATTAATATCAATATTTTACATTATGTCATATTGCAGTGACAATTACTTGACATTATATATTGTACAATGTGCTATGGAACTTCATAATTTGATTCCACCATCTCCGTTCTACTACAGAACGAGCAGAGAGACAGTGAAGAGACACCGATACAGAGTTGAAGTTCCGAACTTTCATACAAAACGCTTTGCGTCGACCTTTATTGTTAGGACTGCGAAGCTTTGGAACTCACTACCTGAGTCTCTGTTTCCTGAGAGGTATCATCCGGGGGCCTTCAAAAGTAGAGTTAATAGGTATCTTCTAGGTAAGCGTGCCTCACCGTAGACTGCAGTGCAGCTTAACATCAGGCTAGCTGTAGTCAAACGCTAACCTATCAAGGATAAAAAAAAAAAAAAATTACCTTGGAGGGGTAGGCGTCCCCGACCGCCATGAGTTGCTTGCAGCTGTTGTACAACATCCACATCTGCGACTCGAACTCCGACTCGTACAGCATGTCGCACAGCAGCGACACTATCGGTGACACCTGACACACACACACACAGTTAAGTCGCAGCGAGCACGATTGCGCTCAGAATCGAATAATATCGAACAGGCTAAATAATACGGAACATTTTATTCTTTTGACGATATTGAGAAATTAAACATGGCTTGACACTACGTCCGTAGTACAAACTATTTATATTAGATTAATTATAAATTATATTTGATTGATTAAAAAGCGAGTGTGGCTAAAAAGCGAGTGTGGCTCGGTGGTAATAACTGCTTTTCAATCAGACGGCTGTTGGTTCGATTCCAGCCTTACAACAATGACTTGTTTTACAAGTTATGTGTGGATTTGCAATCGCTTTACGGTGAAGGAAAACATCGTGAGGAAACCAGATGTTTGAGGACCACAATATCCGAAGACGTGTGTCATCCGCCAACCCGCTCTTGGCCAGCGTGGTGGATTACGGCCTATATCTCTCTCCTCGTGAAAGAAAGCCCCGAGTCCCAGCAGTGGTAACGTATAAGTGGGCTGCTTATGCTTATGCTATATTTGATTTATTTATACTAGACATTTATATTTGAATTTTATTGTCATTTATATTGATTTAATATTTAACGTGATTGTATGACTATCTTATTATATCAAATTAAAAAAAAAAAAAAAACAAATTATGGATAGATGAAATCCGTTTTTTTTAGATATGCAATGACGAAATCACACGAGTTAACGACACTCCTAAAATGCTTTGCTCGTTCTGTCAATAACGTGTATTCTACTAAGTAATTGTAAGTGGAAGAAATCAGTAATAAAACTAAAAATAAAAAATAAATGAGAAATCGGTGAACATACATAAAAAAAATACATACAGTCGAATATATAACCTCCTCCTTTTTTGAAGTCGGTTAAAAAGAACTCACATCGGTAGCTTTAGCTATATGGAAGTTGTAGGTGTTGATGAGCTGGTAGATCTGTCTGCTCGGCGGGATGACGTCCCGCGCCGTCAGCGGTGCTAGCTTACACTCCGTCGGCCTGCGGGAGAATAACAACTTACAAATAAACAAAGAAACAACATCTTTTTTGTTTATTATGCACAAATTGACTAGTCTTCATATAAGATAAAAGAATAAATGTAGCGTCTGCAGCTCGGCTAACTAAGGTGATCTATTGTGCACAAACTGACTAGTCTTCATATAAGATAAAAGAATAAATGTAGCGTCTGTAGCTCGGCTAACTAAGGTGATCTATTGTGCACAAACTGACTAGTCTTCATATAAGATAAAAGAATAAATGTAGCGTCTGCAGCTCGGCTAACTAAGGTGATCTATTGTGCACAAACTGACTAGTCTTCATATAAGATAAAAGAATAAATGTAGCGTCTGTAGCTCGGCTAACTAAGGTGATCTATTGTGCACAAACTGACTAGTCTTCATATAAGATAAAAGAATAAATGTAGCGTCTGCAGCTCGGCTAACTAAGGTGATCTATTGTGCACAAACTGACTAGTCTTCATATAAGATAAAAGAATAAATGTAGCGTCTGTAGCTCGGCTAACTAAGGTGATCTATTGTGCACAAACTGACTAGTCTTCATATAAGATAAAAGAATAAATGTAGCGTCTGCAGCTCGGCTAACTAAGGTGATCTATTGTGCACAAACTGACTAGTCTTCATATAAGATAAAAGAATAAATGTAGCGTCTGTAGCTCGGCTAACTAAGGTGATCTGACGCGATCATCGAGGTTAAGTTACGGTCGATGCGGACTATTTTCGGATAGATGACAATGCAAAAGACTGTCTTTAAAAAAGAGGCATTTTCATTTATGCGCTACCGTGGATCGAATAACATTGTAGGTCTCACTGTTAGTCTCAATTCAAGCCCTCCGGCGGCTAGTTACCAGGGGCACAGAATAATAACTAGTACTACGTACAGAAGCTTCACTTCGCAATGGTTTTCAAAGAAATATGAACTCAATCTGTTAAACAATATGATTTAATTTATCTCGCGGTCCAGTCAAGCACGTGTTCATTTACATACCTACCAATTTCTTTTCGAAGGAATATGGGCCTTAACTCACTATACTACGGTTCTTAATAAGTTGTACATGGTTATACGTATTGAAAGAGCCGCGGACTAGGGTTGCTTACTTCGACGCTTTTTTATTGTACTTTTAGGATATTGGAATAGTACGGGGAGAAACGGTTTGTAGTTTGAATTAATTTCATTTCATATAGGAACATAATGTAATCCAGTCAAAATAGATTTTACCCTTACCTGTCAGCGTCTTTAGGTAACCAAAAAAAAATTAAATTTTGATCACGATCCGTATTTAAACAATTAAATACTGCACAGTATCTTTTTGCTTTTTTTCGTTTTGTGTCCATCTTGCAATTATATAATGAATCAATCAAATAATTAAGTTGAACGTGGTCGAACATATAGCGCGCACGCGTGTGTTTTCGTTCGCTTGTGGCAGCCTACTAGACTGGCCCTTGCGCAGTGGCCGCCGCCCGTAGGTATGTTTTTAACACCTACACGCGGAGTGACCGAGGCCTGCCAGGGGGCGCTAGTGTCGCGGCAGTACGCACCTGTAGGTATGCTCGGCGTGCTTGAGCAGCGCGGCAGGCGCCACCTCCTGGTGCCGCAGCGCGGTGAGCGCGACGCGCGCGAGCCCCTCGTGCGCGGGGAACACGAGCCGCGGCCCGCAGTCCGCGCGCACGCCGTACAGCTCTATGCGGTAGTCTATCACCATGTCGCCCAGGTTCGCCCAGTACTTCGCTATGGCTACCTCTAGGGTTACGTCGCCCTGGGAAAACACAAGAATAATAGTAGTTAAAAAAAAACTAAAAAACACACTTATCTGGCCATTTTAAGTGGGTCAAAATCACGCCCAAAGAAGTCGGTTACAAACAAACATACAAACAAAAATACAACAAAATTTAATAATTTTATCAAATTAGTGTATTGTCATCGGTCCTCAATAAATCTACAAAGTTTCAACGAAATCTGGCCGTTTAAAGTGGGTCAAAATCGCGCCCAAAGAAGTCGGTTACAAACAAACATACAGGTGAAGCTAATATAAAGCGTGTAAAAAAAGTATTTAAAAAAATATTTTGCACAGCTTATAGTACGGTAGCGTGACATCACTGACCTAACAGCCAATCGTAACGCTCCAAAACTGCTAAACGCTTTCAAATCAGTTCCAAGGACCATTAAACTGTGGAACTCTTTGCCGGAATCCCTGTTCCCTCTGAACTATAATCTCACTGTCTACAAAGCGAGAGTGAATCGGTTTCTTCTAGGCTAGCGCGCTCCACTCAAGATCGCAACATCACTTCCAGAGTTGTGATCAGCTGACATCAGGTGAGTTGCGATCTAGCGCCACATTATAAAAAATAAAGTTATTCATCATGACTGTCGGCTGGCCATCCCTTGATACAAAATCTGTCTGGAGAAATATCCGTTTGCTATATCGAGACAGACCAACGTACCCATAACTTAAGACCTTTTTTAACAATCATCAAGTTACTTAATATACATGAGGCACTTAACAGAGATATTAAGAAATGCTCTAATGGGCACTTTCTTAGAGACTATGTAATTAGTAATTTATGTTAAAGTTTTATTAAGATATAACCTCAAACCACACTCCTCCAAACCATTAGGACCTAGTTACCTAAAAAAATTAGGTAACTAGGTCCTAATTAAAACTAATTTATGGTGCTTTTGTTTCGATTAGTTACAGATCAGACGTAGCGCTACTAGTCGAGCAAGCCGCCAGGCTGATGGTTAGCCGCATGACTCACCACCACTTGGAAGGGTAGCACGGCGGGCGCTTCCGCTGTGACGTTGACCATCTTCTGCGTCTCGTGCGAGCGGCAGCTGCGGCGCGGCAACAGCTGCATGCAGTGCACCAGGAACCTGCCGCTGCTCTCCTTGCACGCCGTCTGCAGCCGGACCACGCCCCACGTCGCGTCCTTTGGCACTGTGCATCAATATATTAGCATACACTAATAAATAATATTATTTTTTCTTTTTCGTTTGAGCTAAGTAGCCAAGTTCTGGAGTCGAGCTTTCAAGCCACCCGAAGGCCTCTGACTTGGCTTAAAGACTGCTTGTACTAAGACTAACAGCCGGGACCTATAATTTAACGTGTCATCCGATCCTATTCTTAGTTGGCACGCATCAATATGCGTGCTTACTTATAGTTTTTAAGTATGTATTTTCTCTTTTGTAATCTGTACGCATAACTCCGTGCCTGGCGTGAATACGTTGACATCTCGACTTGCACGTTTTTTTTTTATTGGCCTAATGCATTCTACGCATACGATATTTGTATGTAAAAAATTTACAGCTCTTAACGTACACAACTTTTTGAGATAAAGCCAGTGGTAATAACATGAAGAGGTTACATTACAGGAAGAGGTCAAACTTTTAAAATTGACATTTTGGACATGTCAACTTTTCACGCCAGGCACGGAATTATTTTTTCGAAATAAATAATCTTTATCTTATCTGTTATGTACGTTACCTATGATGAAGTGTCGCTGTATGGTGTCGGGGTGGAAGAGCACGGCTGTGCGCGCGAGCGCAGGCGCGGCGGGCGCGGCCGTGTCCACGCGCTCCGGCTGGAGCACGCTCACCGGCACGCGGAACACCGGCCCCTTCTCCACGCACGACACGTCGTACGCGTTCAGGCTGCCAACACACGACACTTTGTAAACAAAAATGGTTGCCTGTAAAGTCGGTTTTACGGGCGAAGATTTTACGTGACAACGTCTGCCGCGTGCTGCGCGCGCGGCAGACCGATCATAGTTGAGTGGGAGAGAGACGCAAGGCATTCGGCGGGCCTCTCTCTCGTTCGGTGACTCATCGTAACGTTACCGGGCGTTACACTTTTTCATAAGTGACTCCCAGCCGCAACCTAATTTAAGACGTTGTCACGTCAAAAACATTGTTTTACTTAATTATTGACTCAGGCGTTACTTTGCGGAAATCCATTGTAAATAGATGACAAAATTAAATATTTAGTGTACTTCCGCTGTGATCCGAAATCCAAATTAAGACAAGTAAAGGAAAATTAACTCTCGACTTGTCGTTCGAAGAGTCAGCATCTCCTGATGATGCCTTGTGGTTAGGCGAAACACGTGTAGAGTTAAGAATTTCCGAATTGTGATAGGCAACATTAATCTTAATTAATCTTAGTTAATTAATCTTAGTTCATTTTTCCTTTACTTGTCTTAATTTGGATTTCGGATCACAGCGGATGTACACTAAATATTTAATTTTGTCATCTATTGTATTACTTACTTACTTCATACTACCTCAAAAATAAACAAAAGGAATTGCTCTTTTTGAGCAGACTCGACTGTCTGAGTTAGATGTAAAGCGACAAGCTCGTAAAAACCGTCCGAAACCTTCCTGCGCCTATACTTTTAATAGCTCCGGTCAGCTGTATTGCGCCGCATGTGACCGGGTGTTCAAAACGAAGTTTGGTTTTGCCAGCCACTTACGAGCACACGCTAGAAAATAGCCAGGGTCGCCATCGTCAGACACGACGCGGACGACATCATCATCATTACATCATCATCATCATCTTACTTCCTGTGGCTCTACAACCCTGGGTGGGTCTTGGCCTCCTCTACCAGTCTGTGCCACTTTGTGCGGTTTAGGGCCAGGTTTTTCCATCCTACCCGATTTCCCAAGGACCCGAGTTCCCAGGACCAGCAGATCTTCTTCCACGTTCGCTATCCACGTCTTACGTGGTCTGCCTCTGGGTCGTTTCTGCTGTGGGATCCAACTGGATCCCAAACATTGAATTATGTCAACTAAATAAATAAATAAATTGTCTTCTTCCTTGCCTTATCCCACTAGGTGGGGTCGGCACAGCAAATTTTCCTCTTCCGCTCTCCTCTATCAGCCGTCGTCTCTACACTCACTCCTTTCTCTCTCATGTCCTCATACACACACTCCATCCATGTCTTCTTCGGTTGGCCTCTTGCCCTTTTTCCTTGCACTTCCTTTAACATACTCCTAGTAACATGCATCTCCTCTGTACGCATCACATGCCCATACCACGCTAACCTTCTACTCTTTAATATCTCACTTACTTTATTTTTTTTACACACACACGGCTGGTTAACCCCTGAATAAGAATAAGAATATATTTATTGCATAACTGTGAACAAAGACGAGATCTTAAAATAGTGATTAGGTTACAACAGTCTTGTTCGTAAAGAACTTACAATTGAACTGAAGCATTTCTATATTGTATTATGGTTGCTAACACAACTGATATACTTCATTATATACATATATACATATTTTATATAGATACATATTTAACATCCAGACCGACAGCCAACAAATTTTAGTTCAGCACTAAGATGTTGGCTGTGCCGGGAATCGAGCCCGGAACCTTCTGATTGACAGTCCGGCATGGTAACCATTAGGCCAACGAGGTCGTCATTAGGGCTCTTAGCAGTATCTGTCAAAAAGCAAGCCGCCTGGCAAGAGCCGACTGTCCTTTTTTTTTCAAGGAGAAAAATCTTCATAGATTCCCAACTGCATTGGGATGCAGTCAGGGTATATGAGATTCCTACTCACTAAAAATCCCCCCGGTGACCCTCGCATGTGCTGTGAAGGGAGGCTCTGGGATGTCTTATCGAATGCACCAGAACCCCGCGCACCCATGTTTTCGTCTCTTTTCTCCCTTCCTTGACGAACAACACGTGTCAGATCATGCTGTCATCATCCCTGGGCTTATACTTTTACTAGCTGACCCGGCAAATGTTGTTTTGCCTCACTTAAGGGTACGAAAAATAGATAGTGTAGCTTATATGACACGTTCGTAGATTTATCATAGCAGCGCCATCTATTGATTACTCACTCAACCCAGTCGAAAGGTATCGATATCTGTTAGAATCATTTGGAGTTAACAGATAATTGTGACTGTCAAATAATAACAGACAATAATTAGCAATAAATTAAAATTGCGACTATAATTTGAGATTTAAACTATCCTATCTCTCAAGTTGGATCAAACTGCACATGTGCGAATTTTATTATAATCGGTCAAGTGGTTTAGGAGTCCATTGAAGACAAATATTGTGACACAAGATTTTTATATATTAAGACTAGCTGACCCGACAAACGTTGTTTTGCCCTAATAATTATTTCTTAATATACAGTAGCCGATTCTCAGACCTACTGAATACGCATATAAAATTTGGAAAAAATCGGTCAAGCCGTTTCGGAGGAGTACGGTAACAAACACTGTGACACGGAAATTTTATATATAAGATGAAGAGCCCACAAATCCCCTTGCCGACTGACCTGGTGTAGTGCGCGCCTTGCGGCAGCGCGGAGAGGTCGACGCGAACGGAGAGCGCGCGCGGCGCGTTCATACAGTCGAGGTGCGCGGGCGCGTGCAGCCACGCGGCGGGCGGGGACGCCGCCAGCGCCAGCCGCATGCCGAACGCGATCTGCTTCGACACCACCTGCATGTCTGCAACGCATACTTATATAGCTTCTTCTGTATACCACTTAGGGTGTTCGCTGTAGCTGAATTGTCTCTAAAGGTTGGTGCTGAATCAGTGTGCTGCAGAGAAATCTGTAGCGTTTATACTGAGGGCTGACCTTTTTCGGACGCTAGGGGACACATACTATGCTGTCTTTTTTTCTTGTTCGTTTTATGTAATTTAAATAATGTATATGTATGTGTCTTCTGTGTCTGAAATAAATGTGTTCTTTCTTTCTTTCAAATTGTGCAACACAAACTTGTGTAGCTGAAAAAGCACACGCGGAGCTGGGACCGGTTTTGTGACACGTAAATGTTTACTTTTTTTTCTTGTGTATCGTTTTTCTTTGTTGTTCGTGTCACAAAATCAAGCAAGTCGAGCTGTATTATGTAATTTCTTGAGCAGCCCTGCGTTCGAGTTTACGAGCAACCCAACAAGATGGTGCAGCTGTTTCGAGAATAATATTTTAGATTTGTTTAATATGGAACGGAATACGGCGTGTATTTATTAGAAGAATATTATGTATATAACGCCATTACTATTTGATAGGTAGTGGTGTCGTTATAGCAACGTAATTTGCTCGTGAAAAACGAATTGTGAAAATTCGTACACGAAAGGTAGATCATTTCGGAAAGTACAGGGCTAAATGGCGGGCCATTTTTAATAGGTAATCTTTCTAGTCTAAGTTACTAACTATTCATCATTAATTGAATTAATTAACTACCCATACTATGATGGCTACCTATATTTCTAATACTTTTGCGTTAAGAAAGAAGATATATATGAACATACGTATATTAATGCTATAAAAGTTGTTTGTTTCTATAAATTGATATTAAATACATTACATTTTTTTTTACTATTAACTATTAAACCTTTAAATATACTAAATACACCTGGATATACAATGGAATCAACTTCATATACGAATACTATTCCTACCACATACCCTCGCACAAACATTTCCACTGCTTTATTACCACTTGGTTCGTAGATTTCTCGTCTAGGAATACAAAAAACAAAAATATTTTTATCAGACAACATCCAAGTTTGAAGCTGTCAAACTTCTTTTACTCGTAAAAATCAAACAAACAAAGATATAGTAACAGTACATGTTGGTTGTGTGGGAGGAGTTTTTTTTTACTCCTTGCAGCTAGATATTTGACGAGCAGGGCGGATAAATACACAAGTCAGTGACATTCGGGTCGAAGGTAAAGATTACCAATTCTAGATTACTGGCTATCAAGGATGCTGCCATGACTACCATGCTTTGGTTTCTCCATGATATTTTTCTTCACTGGAAACTCAAGCTCTTTGGTGGGGATCAACTGAGCTGTCATTTCTTTAAAAGTTAAGTTTAACTAAAGCAGCCCTTTGAAGGTTCTTACTTACACATCGTTGCTTTGTCTTAATGAACATATACTTGGAGAGACCTATGGATCTGATTGTAAGAGGTAGCGGAAGTAGAAGGCGACCTATGAAGACATGGATAGAGCGTGTTATGTGAAAGAAAAAGGAGTGAATGTAGAGATGTCGGCTGATAGAATATATAATCCTCCCTACCTAGTGGTAAAAGGCGAAGTCATAGAAGAGATAATAGGAAAGACCTGCGGGGCAAGCACAGGTAGTGGATAATTTTTTCACCAGAAGAGGCAATAATGTACTGTTATTTTTTATGTTCGCTGTTGTTTTAATATTTCATTTTAATGCTACGTAAGAAAATTTTGTATATTTCATCAAAGTTTTTGCAATACACAAAATTTAATCACGGAAACTCAAAATATTCGTAATAACGTAGGTACATTCCTCTTTTTGTCACCTCCAAATTAGACAATCATTTGCCATAATTATGTCAATTGAAGAGAAATTGTCAAGATTTTACTTAGCAATAGCGGGGAATAGCGACATAAAATGTCCATGATTAACGTCAAGTGGAAATATTTAGTAAGGAATTTTTTTCCTTGATACCATGCTATAAAGGTGGATTTACACTGAGAATTGGGTAAAATGGTGGAAAGATTATGAGTCCTTGTCCCATGCTTACCCCGCTAGAGAGCTTAAGTGTCTGTAACATGGTCTAATATTTGTTGTTTTTTTTTATAACTTGGTTTGCGTTTGACCACAGCTTGCCTGGTGTTTAATTCAGCCTCTTTACCAAACTGGCAAATTAGCCAGTCATAGAAAGGTTGTATAAAGGTTAGTACTCACTCTCTTCATCTTCGTGGTCTTGCAGGAATTGAGGCTCCACAGTGAGGCCGATATCCTTCGGCGAGTCCTCGTGTCGCGGCCGTAGGAACACACCTTTACCGTTGTGCGGACCCACTTGGACTGAGAACGTTACGTCGCGTTCCGGTGCTGAGTGGTAAGTCGTTAGCATCTCGAAAGCCTGCCGAAACAAATGAAGCGGTCAAAATAAATTAAATAATTTTCTATAATTGTTGGTTTCTGTAACAGTTCTGTACCAAAATAGTTAGCACTTTGGTGTAACATCTGTTCTGACTATTTTATTGATTAAATTAATTATGAATCATTAATCATGATCTTTAAATAAATGCAAAAAAAGCATGTTTGGTTTACGGAACAATCCCTTAAATTACCATTTATTTTAATTTTGTAGTTAGATTTACGTACATAATTATATATTATCATAATCATAATTATAAAATACGTAAACAGTTACTTCAAAAGAAAAAAATGATTTGCAGTTTATTTTGAAAGGTATTTATTATACATTGAAATAAACTGTGCGAATTCTAAGTGCCTACCCGTTACCATTATTATATAAACAGAAATATGAAAAGCAAAGCATGTCTATTGTATAGTTTTTAAAATACAGCCTGGTGACAGACAGACTGACAGGCTCCCCTGTAATAATAGAATACCTTTACCTATTAGGTACGGACCCTACAAAATTTGTTTTTTTTTTTTTTTTTACATTAAATGGGTTTGCGCTTGATCACAATTCACCTGATGGCAAGCGACATTATGATCTAAGGTGGAACGCGCTTACCCAGAAAAAACCGGTTCACTCTTGCTTTGAAAACCGCCAGATTGTAGCTCTCAGGGAACAGAGAACTAGGCAAAGAGTTCCACACCTTCGCAGTTCGCACTATGAAGGTGGAGGCAAACCGCTTAGTACGCGCCTTTGGAACCTCCACGGTATAACGATGCCTCTTTGGAGTTTCCCTGCTCGTCCGGTAGTGGAATGGGGCGGAGGGAATCAACTCATGCAATTCCGTCGCACACTCACCGAAATGTAACCTATAAAAAACCGAAAGGCTGGCCACCAGGCGGCGATGCTCAAGGCTCTGCAGCTTTGCCTTGCACAGAGCATTATTGCCAACTAGCCTCTTCGCTCGCCGCTCTATTGCCTCCAACGCCTCAAGCTGGTATTTAGCCGATCCATCCCAAAGGTGCGAGCAGTACTCCATGCACGACCGAACTTGTGCTTGATACAATGTAAGCAACTGTTCCGGCTTGAAGTACCGGCGCACCTTCGAGAGGATACCCAGCTTCTTGGCTGCCAATTGAGCCTTAGACTCAATATATGGTCAATATTGTCTGAAAAGCAGACGTTTTCGCACGGAGCCACACTCGCTCTTAGTAAATAACATACCTTTTCAATATTAAGCAGGCCGCAGCCCTGCGCCCAAGGTTCCACGTGGGACAGGTATGTGGCGGAGTTCTCCAAGCTCCGCTTTATAGAATACGGAGAGTAAGGCAGCCGCTTCGCTTTCAGACCCGACACTAGCGCCGCTGGAAACATGTTCATAATATGCTGGAAACTGATACATTTGTATGTATTACATGTGTCGATAAAGATAACATTGAACAGGCCATAACTAAATACGCTTGCATAACTAAATGAGTGTGAGCAATATTAATGTGGATTCTGATAAAGACGTATCACATATAGTATAAAGCGTTATAAAGTACATACATAGGTGGCGATCCAGCGACACACACGACTAAACTAAATTTAAAGAAACCCCGTCTCTTTTCATCTTAGGTGGCCAGAAAGAGACGGCACATTCTGAACCACAGACAAAACAACTAAAATCACGTCAAATATGGAATGTGCAGGCAGTTTTAGAGGTGATACAAGTGAGTGCGCACTAAATTCGCCTATATTTTCTACAATTGACGTGATTTTAGTTGTTTTGACTATGGTGCAGAACGTGCCGTCTCTTTCTGGCCACCTAAGATGAAAAGAGACGGGGCTTCTTTAAATTTAGTTTAGTTGTGTGTGCCGCTGAATCACCACCAATGTTTGTATAAAATATCAATACTCTTATTATAAAAATAAGACAGTAAAAATGGAGTGTTTGTGCATTAAATATTTTTTCAAAAAATTTATAGCCAGCTATTAAAAAGGAGTAACAAACATTTTGAATTTTTGACTGTCTCTTGGGTACGTTATAACTTCGATTCTACTCAACGGGTTTGAACGGGTTTTTACATAAACGTATTTAAAAATAAAGTAATATTATAAATGCAAAAGTTTGTGTGCGTGTGTGTGTTACTTCTTCACGTTCCAACGGCTGAACTGATTTCGATTAAATTTGCAACGGACATAGATTAACGCATAGGCTTCTTTGTGTGATATCGTGGGACGCAACTAGTATATTACTTATAAAGTACAATTATCTCACCTACAGCGCCGGCGACGTGTGGCGCCGCCATTGACGTTCCATTCATCAGTTGACAGTTTCTTAGTGTAAATCTGGAAGCAAAAGTATAACTTGCAACTTTGTGAGATCTATTGCTACTTATCACATTATGCTAGGTTACCAACCAGATACATGAGATGAGATGAATAAATGAATAATAATATATGTAGATATATACCGAAACTGCCACGACTATGCATACCTGGCCACAACTGTATGTTTCAGGCCACAGTTGTGCAACTATACTGTACAGGCATTTAATTCTTTTGTGGAATTATTGAAAAAAAAAAAACTAGCTTGACACTAAATACGTTTTATATTAGATTATTTATATTAGATTAATTATAAATTATAATTTACCGGTTTCTATTGGACATTTATATTGATTTAATATTTAATGTTATTGTGTGACTTGTTATCAATTGTTATTAATAAATTACTTTGACTTTGACTATACATATGTCCAGCCACCGTTGTCGAACGAACATACCTGGCTACAACTGTACATACGTGGCCACAGCTGTACACAGTAGGCCATAGCTGTACATACGTGGCCAGTTGTACACAGTACATACTTGGCCACAACTGTACATACATGGCCACAGTTGTACACAGTACATACCTACTTGGCCACAACTGTACATACGTGGCCACAGTTGTACACAGTACGAGGGTGAATCAAAAAATTCTTGGAATCAATATTAAAAAATGCAAAGATTTAAATAATAATATTTTATTTTTCTACATAATCTCCCTCCAATGCAATGCATTTAGAATAACGCGTTTCTTACTTCCTTATTCCTTGAGAAAAAAAATATTTTCTTGACTCTCGAAAAAGACCTCTTCGGCAGCTATAACCGCGTTATTATCGTGAAATTTTGTTCCACGAATTTCCTCTTTTAATTTTAGAAATAAGTGAAAATCACTTGGGGCCTAAGTCCGGAGAATATGGTGGGTGGTCAAGGAGATTGAAGCCAGCACAGCGGATTGCCTTGAGCGCAACTTCCGATCGATGAGCAGGAGCGTTATCTTGAAGGAACAACACGCCCAACGACAGTTTTCCACGACGTTTTTCTTTAATCGCTTCACGCACTTTCGGGATTAAATTTGCATAATAGGGTCCAGTAATCGTCTGGCCTTTTGGCATGTAATCAATAAAAAGGATTCCTTCACTATCCCAGAACACAGAGGCCATAACTTTGCCAGCGGTAGGAGCAACTCGAAATTTTTTAATGGATGGAGAGGATGGTCGTTTCCAAGACATGCTTTGTCTTTAAGTTTCAGGATTAAAATGGATTGGACCCACGTTTCATCCATGGTGACAAGACGACGGCAAAAATTATCCGAATCATGCTGGAACATTTCGAGATTACGCTTGGAAATTTCCAAACGTCGCTTTTTGTTTTCGTCGGTTAACATTCGTGGCACCCATCTTGCAGACACTGTTTTGAACCCCAGTGAATCAATTAAAATGGATTGAACGCTACGAAAAGATATATTTAGGATCTCAGCTATATGTTTTATAGTCATTCTTCTGTCTTCCAAAACCAGATTCTCAACTTTTTTGACATATTCTTCTGTAACGGAGGTTGAAGGCCGCCCAGAACGCGGGTCATCTTTACAGCTTGATCTACCTCTTTTAAATTCAGCCACCCAGTACGCAATCGTAGAATAGGGTACAGCATCACCCCCTAATGTCTGCTGAATGTCCAAAAAAATTTCCTTCGTAGACATTTTTTTTCAAAGTGAGATATTTTATCACCGCACGTAACTCACTTTTATCCATAATTTTAACTTTTTAGCAACTCGTTGCACAAAAAAATGTATTACATGCGAACGAACTGACAAAAACAAGTGACAGTCTGCATAAATATAGTGTGATAGACATTCTTTAATTTCAATATTGAACTTGATCCAAAAAGGTTTCATATATATGCACTTCTAAGAACTTTTTGATTCACCCTCGTACTTACTTGGTCACAACTGTACATACGTGGCCACAGCTATACACAGTACGTACCTGGCGACAGCGGCGACGGCCCCGCCGGGCGCGCACACAGACACGCCGGCGGCCCCGTCGGGCGCGGGCCCGCGCGAGCTCCAGCTGAACGCGCCGCCGCACAGCTTCGACCGCATCGAATACGCCGCGGACATCATCTCCGGGGACACGTACGCACCAACACCTGTGATCCGAACACCAAAAATTTATACCTTGTTCGGATGCACGAAGCGTTCGGATTATAGTAATTATGTTAAAATTTTGAAAGGGATTTTTCGAAATATAACAAAAGAAATTTTCATTATAATGTGTTTATTGAAGATTTTAGTTGGTTTGACTATGGTGCAGAAAGTGCCGTCTCTTTCTGGCCACCTAAGATGAAAGAGATGGGACTTCTTTAAATTTAGTTTAGTCGTGTGTGCCGCTGAATCGGCACCATTACTTTTACGACGTGTTATGTTATCTGGCAACTTGTTGTACATTAATATTCTTGTATAATATCCCTGACCTCCATAGAGGGAAGACTCTGGATTTTTGGAACACAAGATCAAATTTACTGGAATAAGAGAGAGCAGGCCTATACCCAGCAGTGGGTCGAAATAGGCTGATCATGATGATGATACTTGACCTCGATGATCGCGTCAGATACGCGCGACCTTAGTTTGCGGAGGTACCGGCGCTAAGTATGAGGAGTAATGGGTACCAATGAGCACAGGGTGTGCGATGTCCGGCGGCGCGCCCACCGTCGCGAGCGCGGGCCCGTGGTTGCCGGCCGACACCACCCACGACACGCGGTACCGGCTCACCACGCTGCTTATTATGTCGCCGATGCGTCTGCAACAGCACCATACAATATAAATGTAGTTGGGTTTATACAGAGAACTAAAAGTTTATTGGTCAGTATCACACACTTAACCCTTATGTAAGTAATAATATACGAGTCATATAACAAGTCTGTATATAAGTATAAGTATGTAAGTAATAATATACGAGTCATATAACAAGTCTGTATATAAGTATAAATATGTAAGTAATAATATACGAGTCATTTAACCTCGAGTAACTACTTGTTTTGATGGTACAACGTAAATCCAACAGATGGGAGCTTATAGCGTTCAACGTAGCCAATCGCGTTCTATTTTGAAACGCGAACGATTGAAATGAAACTTTTTCTATGCATTTTTAAAACGTTTTCGCGCTTATGGCTCAACTCTGCCTTAGCAAATAACTTTCTTTTATGCATTAAAACCTTCCCCTTGAATTTTTGTTAAGCGCCATCTATTCGTATTTTCTTGATACGACTTCACTCGGGTCACGCAAACTACTACCGTTATATCACTATGCGAAAGCAGCGCGTTGCGAAATTTGACGGCAACTAGGCTGCACGCTCGATTTGCAGTGGCATCTGGGTTCATCGGTAATTATGGTAAACTTCCGCGCCACGCTTTATTGTATGGGAATCAGCTCTCAACCTCTGGTAATACTATATTAATATACATAGGACTACTGCTAACTAACGCGAAACCTTTTAATGACGGGTACCATACGCCAAGGCAAATAAATTATGTTCTAGGAATTTTGGATATTCTCAGACACAAACCAATTGTCCATACATTTTGCTGTGTTATGGCGACCTTATATATTTATTTTAATTTTATTTAGGTAATAAGGTCCCTTATTTACCGTATATGTTTGCGATGTACGACTACTGTTCTAGGAACTATCAGTTGTTATCAATTTATGATCCACTCTGCCTTAAAAGAAACCAATCTTTGTTCATCCACCTAAATTTACTAATATTATCTCACTCACCCAGTATTAGACCAGTGTGCATGCTCTCCATAGCTCATATTGATGACATCAATCTTCATCTTCTTGGACAGCTCCATGACTTTGATACAAGCTCTGACCAGGGCTGTGCCAGTCTCCATGGAGCCGAGTCTGCTGTCGCCGATGGTGAGGGAGACGATCTTGGCTCCGGGAGCCACACCATTACGTTCAGGCTCTGCTGGGAAGTAACCTGAAGCAATGGCTGCCACATGGGTACCGTGGGTCGCTGAAAGAGAAATGTAAGGTGTCATCTTTTTTATGAGATTTAACCAAAGGTCGTAGAATGGAAAAGTCTTCACAACTAACCACATCTTCAATCTAATATACTTTAGAATGTCATTGTTTTATATTATGACAAAACTCTCAAAAAACAAAAAATAAACAAACTATTAAAACCTCAAAAAAACAAAGCAATTCTTTGCAAAGATGCTTTTTTGGATGGTTCCTGTGACAGTTGTAATTTACTTATATTTGGCTACAATGGAAAACAAAAGGAGTAAAGTGTAACTTAGTGAACAGTAGTACCAAGGTTGAACAGATTGGTAGATCCAAGACTGAGCTTACTGGTAGAACCTAAAGTGCTGATTGGTAGAATCAAGACTGAGGTAATTAGTAGAACTAATACTGAACTGATTGGTAGAATCAAGACTGAGGTAATTGGTAGAATCAAGACTGAGATAATTGGTAGAACCAAGACTGAGGTAATTGGTAGAACTAATATAGAACTGATTGGTAGGACCATTACTGAGCTGATTGGTAGAACCAATACCGAGCTGATTGGTAGAACCAATACAGAGCTGATTGGTAGAACCTAGACTGAGCTGATTGGTAGAACCTAGACTGAGCTGATTGGTAGTAACTTACAGCACATGCCAACCACCTCGAGCGTGTTCCCGTCATCGTGTACGTTGACGCTGACCGTCATCTCGTCGACGGGCGTGAGGTGAGCGTGCTGGTGTGTCGCGCTGTACTCGCCGAGGTGCACGCCGGACGAGAGGTCGCCCGACTCTGATGTGTCGATGCAGGCTCTGACAACATATAATTAGAAGACAAAATTAAATATTTAGTGTACTTCCGCTGCGATCCGAAATCCAAATTAAGACAAGTAAAGGAAAAATTAACTAAGATTAATTAACTAAGATAAATTAACTAAGATTAATTAAGATTAACGTCGGAATCGGATCACAATTCGGAAATTCTTAACTCTACACGTGTTTCAACTAACCACAAGGGATCATCAGGAGATGCTGACTCTTCGAACGACAAGTAGTTTAGATCTTAGTTAATTAATCTTAGTTAATTTTTCCTTTACTTGTCTTAATTTGGATTTCAGATCGCAGCGGAAGTACACTAAATATTTAATTTTGTCTTCTATTTACAATGGATTTCCGCAAAGTAACGCCTGAGTCAATAAGTTAACATATAATTATGCGAGTATTATTTTATGCATGTACTTCACATTGCTATTGTGATTGCTGTATTCAGCAAAGATTGCAGCATGGATATAGGAACATCAGCATAATTCTGCTAGTCTCGATGACCTAACGATGCCGGACTGCCAATCAGAAGGTCCCAAGTTCGATTTCCAGCACAACCAGTCTTTGTGTAAAACTAAATTAGTTGACTGTTGGTTTGGGTGTTAAATATGTATCTATATAAAGTATGTATATGTATGTAAATAGAAGACAAAATTAAATATTTAGTGTACTTCCACTGTGATCCGAAATCCAAATATAGACAAGTAAAGGAAAAATCAACTCAGATCAATTAACCAAGCTTAATTAACTAAGATTAATTAACTAAGATTAATTAACTAAGATTAATTAAGATTAACGACTTGTCGTTCGAAGAGTCAGCATCTCCTGATGATGCCTTGTGGTTAGGCGAAACATGTGTAGAGTCAGGCCTGTGTCACTCCGCGTGTAGGTGTTAAAAACATACCTACGGGCGGCGACCACTCCGGAGTGGCCAATCTAGTAGGCTGCCACAAGCGAACGAAAACACACGCGTGCGCGCTAGGTATATGTTCGACCACGTTCAACATAATTATTTGCGAAGTACTAGTTATTATTCTGTGTTATTTGATTGATTCATTATATAATTGCAAGATGGACACAAAACGAAAAAAAGCAAAAAAATACTGTGCAGTATTTAATTGTTTAAATATGGATCGTGATCGAAATTAAACTTTTTTTTTGTTACCTAAAGACGCTGACAGGTAAGGGTAAAATCTATTTTGACTGTATTACATAATGTTCCTATATGAAATGAAATTAATTCAAACTACAAACCGTTTCCCCCGTACTATTTCAATATCCAAAAAGTACAATAAAAAAGATAGTTGCATTTCATTTGTCGTACATTTACGAAATTAGACTAAGAGCCCAACGCAAAATATTTTCGGTGATACTATAATAGATGATACCTATGGAATTCTATTCGCGCTAGATGGCATATGAATTAGTTTCTCAAAGTAAGCAACCATAGTCCGTGGCTCTTTCAATACCACAGAATAATAACTAGTACTACGTATAACCATGTACAATGTATTATGAACCGTAGCATTGTGAATTAAGGCCCATATTCCTTTGAAAAGAAATTGGTAGGTAGAAAACTAATCACGTGATCGACTGGACCGCGAGCTAAATTAAATCATATTGTTTATCAGATTGAGTTCATATTTCTTTGAAAACTGTTGTATATTGTCATTTTGTAATATGTCACTTGATCATCTTTGGTATGTGGGTACTTTCAAAATAAAGCTAGTTTTGTTTCTGACTCAACTGCGTGTTTACTTTAGTGGCGACGAGGATGGGATAAGTTCTAGAGGTGTTGGGAGCAGTATATGTACGTGTGAGCATTGGTGATAAAGAATCTCAGTGTGAACTGCTTGTAGTGGCCCAGAACACACCAAGTTTGCTGGGCAGAAATTGGTTCAAGGCTTTGAAGATATCCATCTCTGGGTTGTGTTGGACAGAAGATAAAATTATTTCTCTCAAGCAAGAGTTTCCAGATTTATTTATGGAAGGGTTAGGAGAGTATAAGGGCCCAGAAGTATCACTAAATGTACGGGCTGATGCAGTACCTAGATATTTAAGAGCTAGACCTGTCCCATTTCCTCAGAAGCAACAACTAAATGAAGAGTTGCAACGAATGGTTAAGGAGGGTGTATTGACTCCAGTCACACACTCGAAGTGGGCTACTCCTATAAGGGTGGTAAAGAAAGATGATGGTACTCTTAGAATTTGTGGTGACTATCGAGCTACGGTGAATGTAGCCATTGAGGTGGATACATACCCACTTCCTACAGCAACTGAGGCTTTTGTGAAGTTGAGCGGTGGTAGAGTATTCAGCAAACTAGATTTGAAGCAAGCATATACGCAGCTAAAGGTAGATCAGAAGACTGCTGAACTCTTAACACTCAATACTCCTCTGGGATTAATGAGGATGAACCGTCTGGCCTTTGGTGTGAGTGCTGCACCAGGAATATTTCAGCGAGTCATGTCATCAGCTCTGGCTGACATGGAAGGTGTAGCTTGCCTATTGGATGATGTAGCAATTATGGGTAATAATCTGGAGCAACATAATCAGAGGTTACGGAAAGTTTTGACCAAGCTTAATGAAATGGGATTCAGGCTGAATATAAAAAAATGCATCTTTGCATCAGATAGCATCACATTTTTGGGCCATATGATCGATGCAGAAGGTCTCCATCCATCACCAGCAAAAGTACAGGAGATAAAGGAAAAGCCTGCCCCAACTAACAAAGAGACTCTGCGTGCATTCTTGGGTCTGTACAATTTTTATGAGAAATTCCTACCAAACAAAGCAACACTACTGGAACCGTTATACAGATTGCTGGAATCTAAAAGACCATGGATGTGGACAGAAAAAGAACAGAAGGCTTTTGAAAAAGCCAAAGATCTGATAGCGTCTGACCTTACCTTAGTGGGCTACGACCTTAAGAGAGAATTAGTGTTGATTTGTGACTCATCGGAGTATGGGGTAGGAGCTATCCTGGCACACGTGATGGATGATGGCGTAGAGCGTCCTGTAATGATGGCATCACGAACGATGCAACCACAGGAGAGACGATATGGTCAGATAGATAAAGAAGCGTTAGCGATTATCTTTGGATTAACTAAGTTTCATGAATTTCTGGCCGGACGCCGTTTTTGCATTATAACTGATCATAAACCTTTAGTAGGATTATTTAACCCTGCGAAGCCTATACCGGATCAAATTTCGCCTAGAATGCTGCGATGGTCCCTTAAACTGGGATGTTATCAGTATGGAATTAAATACAGGCCAGGGAAGTTAATAGGTAATGCTGATGCTTTGAGCAGATGGACAGCACCAACAACTTCTGGTACCCTTGAAAAGCCTGTGAGAGAAGTTATGTTACTGGAAGAGCAGCCTAAAGGGTGGGAGTTAGGTGCGAATAAAATAGCAAAGGAGACAAAGAGAGACCCATTCCTACAGAAAGTCATATTCCGTGTACTACATGGGTGGTCACGGCATAATACCGATGCATCTTTGTTACCATTTTGGTCACGAAGAGATGCTCTGTCATTGAACAAAGACTGTTTGTTGTGGTGTAATAGGGTTGTTATACCAGAGTCATTGCAAGCTGAAGTGTTGGAGCTGCTGCATGCGCCACATGCTGGAGTGGTCCAAACCAAGGCATATGCCAGGGGATATGTATGGTGGGTGGACATGGACAAGCAGATTGAGAGAGTGGTGGCAGAATGTGAGCAATGCCAGCTGGTGAGAAACAATCCACCGAAGGACCCGCAAACGTGGGTTGCGACGGAGAGGCCTTGGAGTCGGTTGCATGTTGACTTTGCAGGTCCATTCCAGGGAAAAACATTTTTTGTCCTGGTGGATAGCCACAGTAAGTGGTTCGAAGCAGAAATTGTGACATCTATGAGTAGTGGAACGGTCATTACTATTCTAAGAAAGATATTTGCCTCGCAAGGGTTACCGGATGTTTTGGTGTCTGACAATGGGAAAGCATTTAGTTCTGCAGAATTTAATGATTTTCTAAGGAAGAATGGAATTAAACATCTTTACTCTCCACCATACCACCCAGCGACAAATGGTCAGATAGAAAGGGCCATCCAAACATTTAAGAACAAATTAAAAAAAATTGAGAGTTCTTTGATGCCTTGGAGCGAGAAAATGGCAAAGGTACTGTTTCACTTGAGAACAGTACCGAACAGTGTAACTAACAAAACTCCTGCAGAGATACTTAATGGCCGGAAGTTCAGAACAGCATTGTCTAGACTGCATCCAGATAATGTACCGACACAGCAAGATACCCAACTTGAAGCAGCAGCGCATAGACCTCCAAAGAGGTCATTTCAAGTTGGACAACCAGTGCTAATAAATATGTATGGTCCTGGGAAGAAATGGGAGAAAGGCACAATCGAAATTGTTGAGGGGCCAAGCACATATAGGGTGAGGACGGAAGGTGGAGAGCTACATCGCCGACATGCTGATCAATTACTTGCACGGGCAACACCACAGCATGTCGAAATTCCAGCAGCTGTCCCCCATCACAGGCGTTTATCTTGGGACTGTCCTGACACAGAGGCTAATCAAGGGCCCTCAGAAGAGCTTCCTATTGAATTACCTGACCCTAATCTTTGGCCTGATATTATCGGGATACCGAATTAATTTAAGTGTGAAGATATGTTGTATATTGTCATTTTGTAATATGTCACTTGATCATCTTTGGTATGTGGGTACTTTCAAAATAAAGCTAGTTTTGTTTCTGACTCAACTGCGTGTTTACTTTAAAAACCATTGCGAAGTGAAGCTTCTGTACGAAGTACAAGTTATTATTCTGTGGTAGAGTTAAGAATTTCCGAATTGTGATAGGTAACGTTAATCTTAATTAATCTTAGTTAATTGATCTTAGTTAATTAAGCTTGGTTAATTGATCTTAGTTGATTTTTCCTGTCCTTGTCTTAATTTGGATTTCGGATCACAGCAGAAGTACACTAAATATTTAATTTTGTCTTCTATTTACAATGGATTTCCGCAAAGTAACGCCTGAGTCAATAAGCTATATATGTATGTAGTATATGAGTTGTGTTAGCAGCCATAATACAAATTAGAAATAGTTCAGTATGGGGCTAACCAACTGTGTGTGATATGTGTCCTAATATTTATTTATTTATTTTAGTCTAACCTAAACAGGGTGTCCACACTAAATCGTCAAAACATTTCCCTGACTTTCCCTGACCACTTCTAAAATTTTCCCTGACCTTTATAGATGTAATTATTCGAAGTAAAAATGTTTCTCCTCCGAATGATTGTACGAGACAAAAAAATATGTCTTCATAAACACTCTTAGAGAATTATGTTATTGGCTTCCCAAGGTGTCCAACTATTAAGGTGAAAATTTTCAACACAGATAAATTGCTATTGCTCCTGGTTGGCAACACTGCCACGCATAAGAAGTGAATCCCTGTTAAACGGGTTTTAAAATTATAAACATGAAGCAAAACGATAAAGAAAGTGTTGTGCGCGATCGTAACAAGTTGTTGCTCGATAAAATCGACGAGTTACAGTGCCAAGTGACTAAACAAAGTTGTATTCTCGAAAATCAACAGCGGTTGATTTTGGAATTGAAAGCTGCAATCATGGACAACGGTGACAAAACGTCAAACTTAACCACGACAGCTGAGACGGACCCAGTGACAGCAGAACCGTCGAGGCGTGTGATTCGACCGACGCGGCTCGCCGCAATGGCAGCAGGTACAGCCGCCACTAGCGGCGCCGCTCGGCACAAGCCCGCCAAAGCGAGGACCAACCAGAACGCGCCTACTCCTACTACAACCAGCCAAGTTACGACGACCCCTGACACACTCTCTCGCTCTCGCACAGCTGAGGTAAACAAGACTCCGACTACAACGCAGAGAACGATAACAAAGGGTACTACTACGAGCTCGACATCACGAAACAAAACAGAAAATTCTGCAACGCGCTTGATGTCACAAGAGGTTGAGGACAAACCCAGAACAAACGAAGAGTGGCAAACAGTTACTCACAAAAAAAGAAACTCGAAACTTAAGGTCTATACCGGAGCTGGTAAAGAAGACAACGAGTTACAAACTGTTGAACGCCTCAAATGGATGACTGCCTGGTCATTCGCGCCTGACACTACTGTAGAAAATATTAAGACGTACCTTAAAAAGGGACTGACTACTCTAGGTTCGTCCGAACTTATAGTTGAAAAGCGAGAGATAAAATCGATAAGGCATTCTGCATTCGTGATCGGTTGCCCTGAAAGTACTTATAAAAAAATTAGTACACCAGACGCATGGCCTCCACGAGTGATGATTTCAGAATGGTTTCGTAGTAGGCCCCGCGTCGACCGGGGCAACTCAGCTGAGGCGCGCGCGCCGATCGTCGCTATTAACGCCGCGTGAAGCCCGCGACCGGGAGCCTGCGGAGAACACTATGTGTCCAGCACCTACCGGAATGCTTTCAGTACCTACGGGAGCTACAGCGGATGGAGGACGAGACCCTGACCAACGACGGGTGACCCTGAATTGTGTTTCGAGCCGTGACGCGAGTGGTGGTGCTAATTATACCGTAACCCCGTGCCGTAATAACAAACGTTCGCCAGCGGCGACAAATAAGCCCGCCGTAAGCGCAAAGCAATCTGTAGTTGTTTGTTATCAGAACGTTAGGTGTATTTCTGCGGACGGTCGGACGCGTAAATTAGAAGTGTTATTAAAAACAAAACTTAAATGTCATATTCTCGCTATGACGGAGCACTGGCTTACTCTTAATAAACTACAGTGTATAAGTATTGACGGTTTTAAATTAGCTTCAAGCTACTGTAGAAAAAATGTACAACACGGCGGGTCTTGTATATACACAAGTGATCATACCGGTTGTGTTGAAAATCATAATATCACAGCATTATCGAGTGAACAGAATTGTGAAATATCAGCTGTTGATATGTTACATTACGGTGTTACCATTGTGTGTATATACAGGACGAACGCTGTAAGTCACACGATATTTCTAGACTGCTTGGAACGATTGCTCGACAAAATTAGTGAATTAAATTTAGATTGCATTATAGGTGGCGATATGAATATTGATAGTTTAGACGACGGCGACTGTAATGTGAGACGGCTCGCGAAGATGCTTGTAGACCACAACATGACCAACGAGGTGAGCGAGCCCACGCGTATTACCCCGACCACGTCTACGAGTCTGGACCATGTGTACACGAACCTGCCACCGGGCACGCTGCGGGTTACTGTGCTCGACGCCGACGTCAGCGACCACTGTGCCGTGCGGTGCGAGCTGCCGGCCCCGGCCCGGCTCTCCAACTCGGGCCCTCGTATTGGGAGAATCTTCTCCTGGGCTAATCAGGCTAACTTTAATATGTCGATAGACAGTGTAGACTGGAGCCAGGTACTAGATAAAAATAGGAATGCAGGTGAGATAGTACAGGCAACCATCAATATAATAAAAAATAAATTTGATGACTGTTTTCCCACGAGAAAAGTTAATTTCAAGCGAAGATCTGACTCGTGGATTACCCCCGTCGTTAAAAATTATAATTTACTTATTGATGACTTAGTAAAAATTTACAAATTATATCCTTCCATTGACTCGCTCGATAATTTAATTCATGACATGAAAAAATATTACAATAACTTACTAAGATTGAGTAAAGCTAGTTTTTACACGAGAGCTTTGAAATACAGCAGCAATGCGTCTAAAACTGTATGGTCCATTGTTAATAAAGAAAGAGGTAAGGATAACGCACCGTTTGTTGATTTTACCGACGTGGTAAGAGATTCTGCCGGAGCCCCGTTCTCGTCAAGAAAAAACGCAGTGGACGCTGTCAACGCTCGGTTCCTGAGTGCAGCAGCCGCGTGCGGCGCACCCCGCGCCAGCATCTCCCGCGTCAGCGAGGCTCTACGAGCGGTGCGCCCGCCCGCCAACTGCTCACTGCGCCTGCGCCCCTTTACCGTGCAGGAAGTGCTACACATAGCTACGACACGAATCCCCGCAAAAACGTCCAAAGACATCTATGATTTATCGATGAAGCTTGTGAGGAATTCCATACAATCTCTGGCTCCCGTCTTAACTGACTGTTTCAATAGATGCATCAGGGAGGGTTCATATCCAACTGCTATGAAGTCCAGCAAGGTGACTCCGCTGTATAAGGGGAAAGGCAACCGCGAAAACATTGACAACTATCGGCCGGTGTCCATAATACCCGTGGTGGCGAAGGTGTTTGAAAACGGACTGAGCACGCGCCTCGTTGAATTCCTGTCGGCAACCGATTCGTTCTCTGAGCGCCAGCACGCGTACCGCGAAGGTCACTCAACCACGACCTTGACTCGGCAGGTAGTCCGGCGAGTGTTGCAGGCTCGTGAGAAGAAGCAACAGGTGGCGATCCTTTGTTGTGATATGTCAAAAGCGTTTGATGTGGCCGACCGAGACGCGCTTGCTGTAAAACTTGAGCACTACGGCGTGAGAGGTACCGCTCTCGCAATGATGACAGATCTCATGAAGCACAGGTGGCAGACGGTTGTCGCTTGCGGTGGAACAGAAAGATCTGATCCCCTAGAATCTAAGATGGGAGTCGCTCAGGGGTCTTCTGTATCAAACATTCTGTTCTCATTGCTTCTGAATGACTTGCCGGATTTTGTGGATACTGCCGAGATATATATGTTCGCTGACGATGTAGCTGCAGTGGTTACAGCATCCGAGGTGGATTTGTTGGAGAAGAAACTGAATGACGCTATCTCACAATTGACGGAATGGTTTAGAGCAAACGGTTTGGCTCTGAACCTAGCGAAGACGCACTTTATGCACTTTAATTTGGCTGGGCGCAGTACCAGACCACTGACCGTCACCATAGAGGGCAAAAAATTGGAGCAAGTGAACACCACGACATTCCTGGGCTTTCAAATTGACCGAAGCTTAACCTGGGAAACCCATATCGACAAGATGTGTGGAAGGTTAGGGAGCGCTTGTTTCGCTCTTAGCCGGGTCGCCAAAGTACTGTCTGAAGAAGTGGTGAGGACATGCTACTTTGCCACTGTACATTCAATCCTCCAGTACGGTGCAGAACTGTATGGCAGAGCTGCTGAGTGGGAACGAGCGTTCAAACTTCAGAAGCGTGCGGTACGAGTAATAGCTAAAATTCCACAGGATGAGTCTGCTCGCCCACACTTCGTAAGGCTGGGGATCCTAACGCTGCCGTCACTGGTTATATACCAGGTGGCGGTGTACGCAAGAGTAAACCTAGCCTCGTTTGGAGTGGTGGGAAGCAGCCACTCGTACTGCACGCGCAGGAAGGGCAAGCTGGCGACGGAGCCCCGCACGTTGGAGCGTTCCAGCAAGTCAACGCACGTGATGGCTCCCACCGTCTACAACAAGCTGCCCGACCAGATCACTGCAGCACCGTCGCTAAATAGCTTCAAAATGAGGCTCAAAAGCTGGCTTGTCGAGCAATCGTTTTATAAGTACAAGGAATTCATAGAAGTTAAATAAAATTAATAATTTAATTGAATTTAAGTATATCTATATAATATAAAATTATATTATAAAATTGTATTATAATCAATATTATGACGAATTTCTAATTTATTATTTTTATACATTATTTTAATGACGTGTATATCTATGTATACCAATAAAGGAGTATTATGAGTATTATGAGTATTATTATTATGCTCCAACAGCTAATTAGAGAGAGGAAAATGACAGCAGTTTGATCATAGATTATTTAGGTAAAAAAAAGTTTTTTTTTTTAATTTTTTTTTACATAATCTATGATAAAAGAACTGTCATTTTCCTCTCTCTAATTAGCTGTTGGAATATAAATATGTAAGTATATAAGAAGTACTGATGACTGATAAGATAATATTATTTTTATTTATTCTATACTTTTTTAGAATTTTGAATTAATTTTAAAGATCAATCATCAAAAAGTCCTGGTTTTCCCTGACTTTTCCAGGTAGAGAAGTCATTTCCCTGACTTTCCCTGACCCTTAATAGCTTCCCTGACTTTTCCCTGACTTTCCCTGACCTTCCAGGTCCGTGGACACCCTGCTAAATACAAAAGTATGTAAATGCTGTATTGCCTTAGCCAAGGTCTGTCTTATTCAGAATAAATATTAATAAATAAATTGAATTAATTCTAATTAACTTTCAAGTGCTCCTTTTGTCTCCTCCAAATCTGTCTCCAAGCACTTAGTGTTTTCTGGCTATCTCCTTGTGAGCCAGTAATTTCAGACAAGGCATCCTCTACCTAGAGTAAGCCAGAGTATTTCTAGTGTTACATTTACTGCTGTTCAAATGCCCAGCTTTAATTGTTACTAGCTTAAAGTCTAACCTCCAAATGTCTCCATCATGATACAGTACACAGTCGTAGATAGGTCCATAATCATGGAACTTCTTATCAGCTGACTGCAGCACTTCCACACGGGCTTCCAACTCCTCTTTCTGGAGCTTGTCTTCCGGACTGAGGATTGGGTTCTTTGATACTGGAATGTTAGTATACAAAACATTAGCCCTTGCTCTATTGTCAAACTCTCAATACCAAGTGATAAGATGAGATTAAACTTTAGAAGCTAATGTTTATTTATCTTCTGATAAAAATAAAACAGCTGTTACAGATTATGTTTTTGTTGTTATATTTCAGTTTCTATAAATATTGTAAACACATTGAAATACAACATGCGTGTGAGTATTCTAAATTATATTTCATTATACATAGAATCATTTTTTGGAGGCGAGAGTGGCTAGGTGGGAAAACATTAACTTTTCAATCTGACAGCCACTGGTTCGATCCTGGTCCTACACCAATGATTTGTTTTTCAAGTAATGTGTGGATTTGCACTCACTTGGAGGAAGGAAAATATTGTGAAGAAACTGACATGTGTGAGGACTATGAAATCCAAAGATGTGTGTTATCCACCAGCACTTGGCCAGCGTGATGAATCATGGCTTATATTACTCTCCCCATGAGATAAGGTCCCGAGTTTCAACTGTGGGATTGTATAGTGATCTGCTTAAGCTACAAACAGTTTTAAGTACAATGTAAACTCTAGTATAACAACACTGAAGGGACTGTGCATTTCATGCCGTTATAGAGAGTTTGTCGTTAAATGGAGTGATGTTACATAAAGCACTGTATTAAGAAAATTTTACAATTTTCTCCAGTAGCACCTTACCAACATCATTTTCAAAGTCTTGCAGAGCTTTGTTAGCCTCCGCAAATGCTGGCTTGTGTTTGACATCCCAATAGTGCTCCTTGCGGTGATCCTGCATGCGCTCCTTTACTTTAAGTGGGTATATACTGAATGGATGCAATGTCCCAATGCGCCAAGCACCCGTGGGATTCTTCCATGATTCCGGTATCTAGCCCACAGAGAACATCAATTAATAATTATTTAACAGTATGGACAGCTAGAATATATAATTAATAATAAACGTAAACACCTTCATGTAAAATCATTGTTTAAAGTGTCTAAAAATAGAACAAAAATAACCACACAAACATTTGGAAATTTGTAACAAAAAAGATGTGACTGACCTCAAGCTGACCTTACCATATGAGACTAGATCATAAAAAGTGGCGCCTAGCAACGCGGCGGCGGTGTGGCGTGTTTACCTTCAGCTTGCGGCCCGTCAGGCCGGTCACGCAGCCCTCCGCCAGCTTGCGCACCACGGTGCTGGTGTCCACGTCGCCGCACCCGCTGCAGTCGAACCTCTCTATCACCTTCGTCTCCCCCGTGCTCGTCACCTACAACACCGACAATCATACATAAATCCCTAAAACACCAACAAAATGCAACCAAACAAATCGTGACGAGACACATTTCTTACCTTGAGACCCTCGGCCGCCGGGTCGACACCAGAGTCAAAAATTGCAATAACGGTGTCCCTGCCATCGTAGGTTTCATTTTTGGTGAGAAAAGAAACCACTCCTGTTTCTTTTTTGGGCATTAATCCCCAGACAGGGAATTCATCGATCGGGAGCGCTGCCATTTTTGATGACACTACGTTGAAAGATGTTACCATTTAATAAAAACATATGGTATTTAAAGAAGGTAGAATAAAGGAGGCTACCATATCAAATAATTGGTCAACTGCGACACGGCCTCAGGTATCAAGGGTCCCGTTCCCCTAAATATTTATTTTATTTAAAATTTACTGTTGAATAAAAAATATTATTCTGTAAATATTAAGCAACAATAATAAAAAAAATACCGTGAAAAAAAACCATTAAAAATTCACGTTATTTTGTAAGGAGCCGTATATAAATTACTTATTTGAAAAAACTTATAATTGTGGTATTGTTATATTTCTAATATATTTTGTTATAATTATATATATATATTTTTGCCGTCAAAAGTTTTGCTATACCAACAACAGCAATATGATAACATTTTTGAAAATTATAAACTTTCTTTATGTCACGGTTCTTGAAAGAAATCCTGGTGTCAGATGGACAGACATATAGACAGATGGACAGCGAAGTCCCAGTAATGGGGTCCCGTCGGTACCGTACCCCTTGGGTACCGAATTCTAATAAAATTAGAGATCATAATGTAATCCTGCTAGTGTCTCAACAAAATATACAACAAATAATAAATCACTAAATAGGAGTTTTACGATGTGCCTCCATTACAAAATATATACTAGTAAGTATTATTATTGTAATTGAAAAAACTGTAACAAAAGCCATCAATAAAACCTCTTCATTACCTCAAAGTGGTCATTTGATTTCATCATTGAGGTTGAGATGCCATTTAGAAGTTGTCAAACAATTTAGTGACATATGAGAAGCGGAAAATAATCCAAATAATAATCATTGAAATCAATGCTATAAAATATGTGGTTCAATATTATTCCTGCTTACGCCATAATTTTTGCTAGTATGGCTGCTCCTGGTTATGGCCTTTATTGGCTACATTACTTAGTATTAGGAAATGTAAGTACAGCATAAAATCTATGAAACGATATTTAATGACAATCTCCTTAGAGCGTCGAAGCCCAAAATTAGTTTTGCATGTTTATTCTACAATGACCTGTAATAGTCTCTCCTTTATACTTCGCCATTTAGTTCTAAATTACCTATCAAAATAAATATAAATAAAAATTCAGTAAATGTCATCAGGGGTTTCCAAACAACAAAAAATTTATATGCGATTTTTTATACGATCTTTATGACGATATTGTGTAGACCCTCCAAATATTCACAGAACATTTAGCTAAAATTAATCATATCATAATCCTTATAAAATTAAATAATATGTGTTTATATCTTACAAATGCTTTTTTACAATGGTACTGAAATTCATGCGCGAGACCGACTTGCACTTGGTTTGCATTTTTTAAATAAATGTTGAATCTTTTAAATAAATGTTCCACTTATTAATCTGCGAACCATCCTTACTAATTCATGAAAAAAATTCATAAATAATGTGAAAAAGTAGGTACATACCATCACAAGTATCACTAGGTTTGCTCGTAATCTGGCAGCGCTTTTTGTGGTAGTATTTCAATGCCGAACATGGCAGCTCAATTTTCCTTTCTAACGCTGGAGATGTCACTGTCATCGTATTTACAATAACACTTGTGGTGCGGATGAAATTGTAATTTTTAAGTAAAATGTGGTACGAAATCCTTCCCAGCGCCTTCATCGTGATGGCTGGCCTAGGCCTTCCTGGCTGGGGTCTATATCACATTCACAACCTAGTTCTTGGCAACGTAAGTGAACCCGAAATGAGCGGTTAGGTAACACCTGACTATTGATATGTCCATAGACTTTAGAAGATGATTTCAAGGTCTATTAATACAGATAAATAGACAAAATAACATTTAGTATACGTAAATCACCATAAACTTCATAAAAAGTTACCCTATCAGGAAAGTGGAGTGCTTGTTTTTACACAATTAAACGAGTAACCTAGTAGTTACGACATTATCATATTTTTATGATTTGCAGCACTTTAGGCGAACCTTGGGTGATAGATGGGATCGTTCCTTGTACCAGCGTGATCTCAGGCTTACTGAAAACCCCTACAATGTGAATGTAAGTAACTGCCACTTAACAATCAGTAGATTTTCAGTGTAAACACGTATTTTACTACATTTTTTACTGTTATTAAAACTTTACGATCATCATGTTGAGCCACGGAAGAGAAAAAAACAGTTTTTTTCTCTTCCGTGTGTTGAGCAATGTTCCCTTGCAACAAGTACCCGAAACTAACAAAAATAGTGAATATGTTAAGGTATTTGTACAAATAATTGATTTGTTTTCTGAAGACTAGTTTGTGCATGGTTACCTAAGGTTCAATATTGCTGCTAAGCAATCTGCAAAATATGAGACCTAAGACATGGTTAACAATAATTGGATGTTAGATGTGAATGTGTATTGATTTTAGTTGATTCAAAAATTAATAGTTATTTTTCTTACAGGGTTTAGAATCCATCCCAGACACCCCAAAAAAATGAATGAATTGGATGGAGTAGTAGTACTACATTGTGATTAGTAAATCTGCTATTATTCTTTGTTAATAAATTAAGTTACTTGTGATTATGTGTTTTAGTTTTATCATAAACTTTTAATTCATGATTGATATAAAAATATTATTTAATTCTTCAATCACTTAATATAATAAGTGAGTGCGGTTTGGTGGTATAAATGTCTGCTTTTCAGTCAGATGGTTCGATCCCAGCCCTACACCACCGGCCTTGTTTTCTAAGTTATGTGTGGATTTGCACTTGCTTTACGGTGAAGAAAAACATCATGAAGAAACCAACATGTTTGAGAACTACAATATCCGAAGATGTGTGTCATTCACCAATCCGCACTTGGCCAGCGTGGTGGATATATCTCCCTCCTAGTGAGAGAAGGCCCCGATTCCCAGGAGTGGGAACATAAAGTGGGCTGCTTATGCTATTTTGCTTCAATCACTGGCTTGACACTTTTAGTACATAGGAATGGGGGAAAATATAAAACTCAGATATAAAATTATAATAAGCAATCTAAAGTGGGTTCCTGTCCTTGTCCGCATAGAAAAAAAACTTGTTAATCAAAGAGAAATTAAACTCTAATGGTCTGTGGGAAATTCTACTTGATGCTCAGAGTAAGGATCTAATGAGAATCGCCAAGTAGAACAAAAAACTTCAAAAATTACTAAAATGTCACCTTCAAAGTCTTTGAGAATGTGATAGTCACTGTCATATATTTGTCACACAGTAAAAATGTAATTTACCTAACAGATGTGATTTTGTGTTTACAATTTTGTGATAAAGTTTGACAAATGTTAAAACAGTGACCATTAAGTAGCTTTTGTCTAAAAACTTACCGGAGTACATTGTGTGAACATGGATAACTGTTTTACTGATATCGTAGTTGAATTTCTAGCAGTAGCCTTTCATTGCATCTTGTATCACGCCGCGGTGTACCCGGCTAGTGTTTTTGAGACGACGCGCAAGTACAGCATCGTTGTTTACCATTCCATACATCCCGAAATAAATCAATACATCGACTTGTGTCTGAAAAGTGTATCAGAATGTCTGAAGAATAATCAATTGAGCCGCGTGGAGTTAGTATTGACAGATGCAGAGTACAGCCCTCTAATAAAGTTTGTTTTTGATTTCGATAAAAATTACGATTACGACGAGACTACAGATGCTTATCTCGTTCAATCAGAGCAGAACCTGCGAGCTCTGTGTTTGAAATTGTCCACAATCAGTGATAAATTTAAAACTTTGCCTGAAGACTGTAGCTTCACCATTTATTTGCACACGAACGAATCGTGCGCAGTCTCGATGGCTAATAATGCAGATTTAGAAACATTCCCGCTAATAGAGGTTCAAGAAAAACATGAAGAAGTTGATAAGATCCTGCCTTTACGAAGATTTACGTTGCGGAGTCATACCATTGATGCCTATGTGGAATTCAAATAGTGTAGTCTAGATTAGTAAGAATTATCTGTGATACATACTGGGTAAATAAATAATTTATGGGCATAGTAAATTTAATTTAATTTTGACATTTTAATTGTATAATGTGACATGTATGAATTGCTGCTACATAAATAAATGCAAAAGTTTATGGGCAAATCTTGAATTTAGTTTTTGTGTTATAGGTAATTCATTAAAAAAAAGAATGGTGAGGAGACAACATTTTATTTAGCAAAATATTACATATTTCAACATACTTAAATCTAATAAAATAATTATTATGCACACATTATTCAAGTTCATAATTTACTACATGCTATTCGTTATATGAACAGTTTCTTATACTACTCTCTCACTAGCTCTTGAGCCCAACATACCCCAGGCTTGTGGTGAGAGATGCGTAATAAATAATCAAAATATATCAGGTTCTTATCACAAAAAAGTTCCAATTACATAATTTGAATGGATTACATCACATTATCATTGCACTACCAAAACATAAGTTCTGACACTAATAATAATTACTTTAATTAAAATTATTAGTACTAGGGACTTCTTAGCACCCTTTGAGTATACACTAAAAAGTATCACAAATAGATTTGCATAATAATTTAACTAATATGCTATTAAAACAACAAGCAAAAATGATCTAGCTAAATAATTAGAGAAAATCATAGAAAAATAAAATATTTTCCAAATAAGACTTATGTACCGAATGTTGAAGCTATCTACCTACTTTGCATTGATATATTAAAGTAAGTATTCTCTTTAATGAATCGCAGAACAATTTAAAATAAAAACTTCTGTCCCTCGTTTAGCAGACTTGGTCTGCTGTTTGTACTACTTTATAGTCTGTAATATAATAATAAAAGTAATAGTAATATTATTCTAATGTTGGAGCTGAACTTTAATGCGATGGTAAGCATTGCTGAGGATGCCACGAATATTCCAAATGTGTTCAAATGTCTCCGGTTGAGTATTGAAGTTGCTGTCTGTAGCTTTAGCCCATAGCTCCACCTGTAAGATAGAAATATGACAATTACTTCACATTGTAATCAACAAGTGATATAAATGTCACAAATCACAATGCAGCCGATAAAATTTTTTGCACACACAAAAAAAATATGGAAATAATAAAAATAGTTTTATTTGATTTATAGGCGAGCCACATTATGCTGACGATGTGTCTAGATCACACTGAGTTGGAATTTTATTTTAAACAACTCACATAATGTCCACAGTTAATGTTCAATGTCATTGTTTACAGTCTACTGGTGCACTGTTCACAGGTTCGCCAGAGATTTGTTTTTTTTTGTGTGGAAAGTTTAGAATTTTTGTATGAAATCAATACAGACCACACAGCATATTGCACCCCACTACTGGGCAAGTAGTGACCTTCGCCCAGAGATCATACTTCTCATCTGGCTGATCCACACTATTATAAAAGCTAATTAATATACAGCTTAATGACTGCTTGTACTATGACAGTGGGACCTACAATTTAACGTGTCATCCGACCCACGGTATCAAATTCAAATTATTTATTGGTAACACCAAAAGTTACACGTCAATTTATTACCTGCTTGCTTACCTATCCAAAGATTGTCCATATCGACTTTTGCATAACCTCGAAGATCGCGTCAGATCACCTTAGTTAGCCGAGCTACAGGCCATCAGCTAAGCGTAAGGGTAAGTAGTACCAACCTCCTTCTGTCCGTTACGCACAGGTACCCTGACGGCCCACAGCGTCCAGGCGTAGTGCGCTTGTGGCGGCGCGTCGTCCGCCCGCACGATGTCCGCCTGCAGCCAGGAGGCGCCGCCGTCTGCGCTGATGTCCACGCGGAGCACCTTGGCGCCGCCGCCGGAGTACGCGTAGCCTGGAACACCGTACGATAGATAGATAGGATAATGACATTCAACATAGTGCACATATAAAAAAGCTTTGTAAGAAATTAGCTAGTGCCAATTATGCATTGTTTAAACTTAGACCTTTATTAGATAAAAAATCACTTGTATCTGTTTATTATGCTTATATACATTCAAATATTAGGTATGCCATTACTGTATGGGGAAATGCAACTGATATATTCAAAGTTTTGAAATGTCAAAAGAGGTCAATCAGAATAATAAATGGTTTAAAGAAGCGTAGCTCAGCTCGGAAATATTTTGAAAAGGATAGGATAATGACAGTAATTTCAATGTACATATATAATAGCCTGCTAGAAATTCATGAAAATGAAATGTACCAGAATAAAAAAGATGTTATTCCTTATTGTTTACGTAGGAATATAGGTAAAGTTCTACCAGCAAATAGACTAGCTAAAGTACAGAAACAGGGATGTTATACAAAAATATTAATGTACAACAAGTTGCCAGAGAAAATAACAAATCTTAATAGTAGTATGTTTAAACAGAAAATAAAGAGTTTTTGTGAAAGTAAATCCTTTTATAATTTAAGCGAATATATGAATATGGAGCTTGCAGAATCGTTATTCATGTGTAAACAGTAGTATTTTAAATTTAATAAACATGGAAAACAAGTGCTAATGTGTGTAGTATTTAATGGGGTAGAATATTTATTTAATGAAATTTGTAAGTTTATTTAATTTTATCTAACTAATGTTTTTAAGTATTAAGTAATTATTGTAGTATGACTTGCCTTTAACGTATGTTATTTAGGGCTAATAAAGTTCTGTATTTCCGTCACACAACATGTATAGGAAATACAATCTGATTTCAATGATATGCGACCAGCACCCCGTGTCTGAAAAAAAGCCATTCAACCACTCTGGGGTCGACAGTTTTCAAGCCGTCCGAAGGTCTCTGACTTGGATTGATGACTGCTTGAGATTAAAAACCACGACCTACAATTTAACGTGTCATCCGAACCACGGTAGCGCGCAGATGAAAAAGTCACTTTTAAAACGACAGTCTTGTGTATGGTCCCCTATCCAAACACCGTCCGCATCGACAGTTGCTTAGCTGCGATGATCGCGTCAGATCACCTTAGCTTGCCGAGCTACAGGCACTACACTTAGTATAATAAGATGTACTTATTCCTGATAAGCAAAATATATTTCCCTGAGTACAAAAGTCTAAGTTACCTTTGACCTCGATGTGACCGTCGATGACCTCGACCGTGTCCCCGTCCAGGGGGAAGCAGATGGAGGAGGTCACGGGTAGGGAGTAGACAGGGGGAGCTGTGGGGAAGTCAGCCGTCTCCCACGTCTTGGAAGCGTTGAAGGAACGATAGTCCTTCTGGTGCCAGTGAGAGGAACTCTCCTCTTCTGATATTGTTATTGATTCTGTAAAGGGAATATGTTTTAGCATAATTTCAATCTACATACTAACTGCGCCTCGCGTTTATCCAGGACAAAAAGTCCACACCAAATTTCATCAAAATTGGCTTTGAAGTTCAAGAGAAGATTAGACATTGGATTAACACATATACTACTTCGTATCCTGAAAACAATCGTTGTTCTTGTTCTGTACGCAAATAACTTTAAAATCTATGTTACTCCTGCACGCTCCAACGGCTGGATCGATTTACTATGAAGATAGGTTAGACCTAGAATTAACACATGAGCTACTTTTAATATCGGATTAACTTCTTTTTGTCCCGGATCACAGCAGGGCTCAGCTAGTCTATACCAATATTAAGAGGGAAAAGTTACCGAAACTACTGCACCGATTTGAAAAATTCTCTCACCATTGCGAATCTACATTGTCTCCGTAACATAAGCTATATTTGGTTTCTCTTTACAACTTCAATTATTTAATAGTCCGTGCGAAGCCAGGACGATCTGCTAGTAAGTTATATTATTATGAGCCTGTTTTGTTCCATTGAAGAGCAAAGGCCTCTCTACCCTCTTTCCATTTATCACAATCTATTGCTATTTCCTGCCAGTTCGTCCCGCCGTCTCCGTCTGGGCCTGCCGCGACGTCGGACGCTCTGTGGTACCCACTGAGTGGTGCGTTTAGCCCACAGACCCTCTGTCATGCGGCTGATGTGCCCAGCCTAATTCCACTTCAGTTCGGCTGCCTGTTGGCCAACGTCTATGATGCGTGTTTTGGAGCGCAGTTTCCTAAACCTATAAGTTGTAAAAATAATATTACCGAGCCACTTGACGCTCCGCACAGCGGGTGCGCCCGGCACCACCACCCGCAGCGGGTAGCCGTGGTCTGGCGGCAACACCTCGCCGTTCATGTGCGTCGCCAGCACGATGCAGCTCAGCGGGTTCAGCGCCATCGACAGCGGGATCGACGTGCTGAACTTCACGCCGGTCGCGTCCATGTCCGACCCTTGGAACTGTAACATAGGTATAGGTTTTTTTGGATACATTCTTTTTTCCTTTAATTTATATATTTGTACCAAATTTACTAATGTGTCAATAAAAAAACCATTTGATTTGAAGTTTAAACACTTATTTCGCACAAAGATCACATTATAATATACATCTTCTTCTTTCTTCTTCTAATATATAAAACTTCCATGTCACATCTAATATATAAAACTAACTGGTCTGGGTGTTAGGTATGTTTTTTTTGGGACACATTTCACACATGGTTGGTTAATCCCATACTGAACCGTTTCTAGTTAGCATCCATAATGGATGCTAACACAACTGATATATTACATATATACATATACACATATTTTATATAGATACATATTTAACACCCAGACCCACAGCCAACAAATTTGGTTCAGTACAAAGATGTAGGCCGTGCCGGGAATCGAACCGAACAAACTAGAAATGGTTCAGTATGGGGTTAACCAGCTGTGTGTAAAATGAGTAAAAAATAGGAGACAATCAAAAACATTGGACAACCTTGTTGGCCTAAAGGTTACCATGCCGGACTGCCAATCAGAAGATTTTCAGGTTTCGATTCCCGGCACGGTCAACATCTTAGTGCTTAACTAAATATGTTGGCTGTGGGTCTGGGTGTAACATATGTATCTATATAAATATGTGTGTATGTATATGTAGTATATCAGTTATGGTAGCAACCATGACACAAATTAGAAATGGTTCATTCAGTATGGGGCTAAACAGCTGTGTGTAAAAAAAGAATATTGTAAGTAAACAGGTCGTCTGTCTAACGAATTCATTAACCGAGCGCTCTGATTGGTAGCGGGCGACAACTAGTATTCTATGTAGATATGGTATGGTATGGTATGGCTCACTATGACATGTTTCCCGTGCACGCGCTCCGTGTCGAGGCCGCAGTGCACGAGCACGGCGCGCAGCAGCACGACGCTCCACACGGCGTTGGAGATGTAGATATGGTATGGTATGGTATGGCTCACTATGACATGTTTCCCGTGCACGCGCTCCGTGTCGAGGCCGCAGTGCACGAGCACGTCGCGCAGCAGCACGCCGCTCCACACGGCGTTGGAGATGTAGATATGGTATGGTATGGTATGGCTCACTATGACATGTTTCCCGTGCACGCGCTCCGTGTCGAGGCCGCAGTGCACGAGCACGTCGCGCAGCAGCACGCCGCTCCACACGGCGTTGGAGATGTAGATATGGTATGGTATGGTATGGCTCACTATGACATGTTTCCCGTGCACGCGCTCCGTGTCGAGGCCGCAGTGCACGAGCACGGCGCGCAGCAGCACGCCGCTCCACACGGCGTTGGAGATGTAGATATGGTATGGTATGGTATGGCTCACTATGACATGTTTCCCGTGCACGCGCTCCGTGTCGAGGCCGCAGTGCACGAGCACGTCGCGCAGCAGCACGCCGCTCCACACGGCGTTGGAGATGTAGATATGGTATGGTATGGTATGGCTCACTATGACATGTTTCCCGTGCACGCGCTCCGTGTCGAGGCCGCAGTGCACGAGCACGTCGCGCAGCAGCACGCCGCTCCACACGGCGTTGGAGATGTAGATATGGTATGGTATGGTATGGCTCACTATGACATGTTTCCCGTGCACGCGCTCCGTGTCGAGGCCGCAGTGCACGAGCACGTCGCGCAGCAGCACGCCGCTCCACACGGCGTTGGAGATGGCACCGCCCGCCCAGCTGATGCCCTTCACCGGTTTCACCTGCTTCAAGAACATTTACTGTGAGCTTACGGCACCATCACACAATCAGTTAAAGTGATAAACTATCTATAGACATTAAAAAGGAATAACTAACAATAGAAAATAATGTTACTCAAATGACTTTGTGGAAATATATATATTTTATAAAAAAAATCCTTAAATCATTATTTATTTTTCGTAAATCTATTTACACAATATATTAATGTAATGTCAAAAATAATAAAATTAAATAAAATAATGTCTTAGAGACTATGTTAAAGCCCTTCGCCCAAAGGTACCCATTAATTTATATTATTTAATTATTAATTTTAGCATGGATATTTTAATATTGTAAACTGACATTTATTAGTGTTATTTTGTACCTATATTGAATAAAATAAACTGGACTGAATAAAATAAACATTTGTTCAATTACACAGCTGCATGTTTCAAAGATCAACAAAATACTACATATTTTATATTTATCATAACAATATTAAATATGTATGTAATATAATATTTACAAATAATATAAGATAAATTGAGTAAGCTATACAAAATGGAATTGAGTGTTTAACTATTCTTGCTCTATTAGGTAATTAATGAATTAAAAGCTTTTAATAAATGAATTCTGTGTAAATTTTAACTGTAACGTTAAGTGATTAAAGGATGCCAACAATAATGAATAGATGTCATGCAACCAAGATGAAATTAAATCGTAATCAGCCAATATACTCAGTAAACATCAATAGCCTTTTACTCATAACGATGACAATCCACCACCTTATGAACCCGATATCTACCCTATAAACCCATGCCCAAGTTATTAACACTATGCCAACCTCAGACAATCAATGCCAAAAGATGACCAACCCATTTTACAAAATTAATGCTCACCTTATCAACCCCATGCCCACCTTAAAAACCCCAAATTCAATTCTGACTAGCCCATGCTCACCTTATCAATCCCATATGCACCTTACAAACCTCATTTCCACCTTATCGACCTCACACCCATCTTATGAACACCACACTCACTTTATAAACCCTTACTCCCATCTTATAAACCCCAACCCACTTTATAAACCTCTCACCCATCTTATAAACCCCAGACCCACTATATAAACCTCACACCCACCTTATAAGCCCCTCACCCACCTTATAAGCCACACACCCACTTTATAAACCACACCTTCACCTTATAAACCCCTTACCCACATTATACACCCTACACCCACCATAAAACCCCATGCCAGCGGACCTCAAACTACCAGTACCTTGTCCATCTCGCTCCGTCTGTTCCCGGCACACATGAGGGCGGCCCTGACGGCGGCGTGTCTGAACTGGCCGAGCTCTTCGAGCGTGAACTGTTTGGTGCGCACGCCGTCATCTACGATCGTGATGCTGAGAGTGTGCCGCGAAGCGTCCAAGTCTGGAACAGGCATGTGTTGCCGCACGTAAAATAATTCGCTGCGAACAGAGAGAGACGGCTGCTGTCGAGATCTATCTCCTGCTTTCGTGATTTTCATGAGTGAGTGTGAGTTTGGATCAGTGATATCTAAACCGATGTGTAAGAATTTCCGAATTGAGATAGGCAACGTTAATATTAGTATTATATTTTTCAGGTTGTTCCGGTGTGTGAGGAGACCAGCCACGTGGAGTGAAACTTCGTTGTGTTAGAAAGGTAGTTTAGGGATTAGTTTACTGGTGTGAGTTGTAGTGGAGGTGTGGTGGTCGGTCAGAGAAACACACCTAAATTTTTTAAAATATTTTAATTTTTCCTTTGCTTATCTTAATTTGCGTTTCAGATCACAGCGGAAGTACACTAAATATTTAATTTTGACCTTTATATCTAAACCTGGTTTCGACTCGATGGCTATTCGTCGAACCTATAGAATACTCTCACCGCCCGTCAACACATGTTTATCTTATGATGTGTATAAAATAAAATAAAACTAAGCAATAACTATAGGCAAACTAGGCTATTAAGAATATACGCCTGGGTGAGAGAATAAGGCTGCGGAACTGCCCCTGCCTCTCGTAAGAGGCGATTAAAATGGGGCATCAGACTTGAGGGTGTTCGGAGATGGGGCTGCAACACCCGCTTCATCAGTCAGCTAACATTGCAGTATAATATGAAGCGCGCTTGCCTAGAAGAAACCGATTCACTCTCGCCTTGAAGACAGTAAGTTCACATAACCTGGGTGCGCCCTATTGTAGGCAGGTATCTTGTGGAAGATTTCCCTCAAGTCAACAAAAAAAAGGGGACTAGGAATAAATGGACGGTTGGACGTCCCAGGTATCGCTGGATAGACCAATTGGGGGAGGACCTGCGCAATCTTCAGGTCACGCAATGGCAGGAGAAGGCACAGAACCGAGAACAGTGGCGTCTGTTACTATCGGAGGCCAGGAATAAATGAATGCGTTTCCCTGCCCCCGTCGTGAGATGGGATACCGTGAGGTTTTAGTCGGTAGTGACGGCCCTTCTGGCCCTCGAATCCGACATACCCCGCTCGCCTCCCCCAGACTTGTAGCTGGAGATGCGTAAAAGCATTTTTCTCACGAAAAAAAAAGGAATAAACGAATGCGTGTACATACTTGGGCGTGTCAAAGTGTAGTATCTGGTGTTGCGGCGGTATCTCGGCGTTGAAGGGCTTGGCGGTCTTCACGATGAGGCGGCGGTCGCGCGCCGGCTCGCGCGCCCACAGCTCGTCATCCGAGTGGTCCACTATGTCTTCTTCGTGCAGGTTGCCTGAACACACATTGATAAACACAAATTTTAAGAATAGCAAAAGACATTAACCCATTTAGTCCCAAACCAAACTGAGCCGTAAAAACACTTATTTTTTGGTATTAATTGGTAGAATATGACATAATGAAGTAAGAAACGTAAAAAAAAATTTGTTTTTTTTTATTTTGGTAGAAAAAAAATGCCGTCCTCAAATGGGGCCACTGGGCTCATACAGTATGAAAACTTTCGAAACAAATTTTACCAATGCAAAGTGTCTTACAACATGTTTTGCATTGCCAGCGGGCTTTTTTATGACAAACGGCACAGCTCAATTGCTGGGATAGTTTTTGAGGGTAGTGGCCCCTACATCGTGCCGCAGATTTGGCACTGCAGAAGCTGCTGGTCGCATTGATACGCTTTCTGTGTTTCGCAAATAGTGACAAGCGACGTAGCGTCGATATTCAAGCTGATCCATTTTGACTTCCTTGGTTAGTAGGTGGAGAAGCCATGTGTTTGCAATGGCTAGATCCAGCATGTAAAAATTAAACCCTCCACCATTTTTGCCTCGTACAGCGGTGCGGTACAGGGAAATAGACTGATCAGCTTGATCAACCCCACCCATAACATTGTTGAGGTTTTGAAAAACATGCGGGATTCCAACGTCCAATTTTTTCTTCTCTATAGCACTCCATCTCTTTACTTTACCTACAGGGAGAACACTGGCAAAGTTCGACCCATAGTGCAAACACTGTTGTCCTGCCATCACACAAATAAAACTTGGTTGACTTGATCAAAGCGGTACTCAACATCGGCACGGATTTTCTTCTTCATGTCCTTTACTGCTACGAGGGTAGGACCAAGAAGTGTCCTTTGTCCTTTCTTGATCCTACCCTCGCGAACAGTACCAGTGCGCGATAACCAGCTTGTCGTAGATCACGTAGCAATGTGTAACTGGTAACGAAATTATCGAAGTATACGATATGGATACCACACTTGGTCCTGGGGGCAGTGCCACTAAGTCAATCTCACCAACGTCTCCTTCTTCGTTCATTTCAGTTTCAATTACTTCTTGAAGGCTTTGGTAGTAATTACAACTGCTAAATACCCATCGTGCCATTATGAAATTGGCATAGGCCTATCAACAAAAATATTCAATTATGTACCTCAGATGTGCCCATTGGCCCCAATTGGGGACAGCATGATAAAATTAGATTTTATCTTACTTGTACTTAAGTTTTGTAATGAAATAAAGTAGTAAGTAATAGTATATAAAACAATTAAGTAATGTATGTAAGAAACCAAAAATATCTAGAAGACAAAGATAGAAATAAAGTACTACACTTTGAAATATCACTGAAGTAAGAAACAGGTCCACAAAATGCTCAATATACGACTTAAATACGATTTAAATAATTATTTTTACTAAACAACATAAAAATGCACTACTTGTCGTCACAATCCAGAAAATGAACTAACTAAAAACTAATATGTTAAAAAAATATGGGTAGATTTATGAGTGTCCTCGTTTGGGCACGGCGGGTCTATATGGGTTAAGTAATGGACAGGTTCTTAGAGACTTTACGTAATTTGTATTACTGTAAATATAAATAGTAATTTGTTAATTAACAAAGTCTCATTTGGCACTAACGACATAAATCATTTGTCTTTAGTAGTTAGTTATGAGTAAAAATATAACCTAGCCTATTAAATAGGCTAGATTATATTTTTATATAACCTCACGCCTTCCTTTAAAATAAAAAGAATAGGAAAATAGAAATCAACCAGCAGGATTCCAACCAGCATCTTTTTTTATTCAGTACTACGTTAGGTAATAGCAAGACTGGGCGAACATGAGGGTGATTGCTAGCCTAGATGGAGCATGCCTTGTCTGGAATTACTGTTTTTTTTTTTTTTTTATTAGGACTCATTTCACACACGGCTGGTTAACTCCATACTGAACCATTTTAAGTTCGTGTTATGGTAGCTAACACAACTGATATACTAAATATACATACATATATATTTTATATAGATACATATTTAACACCCAGACCGACAAATTTAGTTAAGCACAAAGATGTCGGCCGGGCCGGGAATCGAACCCGGAACCTTCTGGTTAGCAGTCCGGCATGGTAACCGTTGCGCCAACGAGGTCGTCGTACTTCCGGTAAACCAGGCCGAACGCTCTAACTTACTGAGATATGACCGACTCACAACTAACCACTAAAGACATAAATGATTTATGTCGTTAGTGTCAAATGAGACTGTTAATTAACAGATTCAAATCTTAATAGTAGTAGTAAGTATGTCGGGCTCGGGGGTCACAGGGGCCGTCACTACCGACTACAACCTCACGGTGTCCCATCTCACGGGGGCAGGGATGCAGGGCCGCACAGCGCAATGCCGCTATGTTATACTAACCTATCCTTTTTTTTTTTTTTTTTTAAGCATTTACGCATGCCCACCACACCCGGGGACATGTCGGGCTCGATGCCAGAAGGGCATCACTACCGACTAAAACCTCACGATGGCCTCCTCACCGGAAAAGACGGGGTGAGGTTCCGCTTCTCGCATTAACGCACCACCCCGCCCACCTCGGCTAGCCTGAGAGACTACATATACTAACCTATCCTGTAAGACTCGAGCAGGCGGTACACTTGCTGAGTCTTGTGCATGCCGTACACGTTCCAGAAGGGCTCGATGCTGAGTCCAGCCGCGTTCAGGATCTGCTCGCCGCCAGGGTGCGAGACCAGGAATGACGTCACATCGTACACACCCTCCTTGTACGTCACCCAGAAACTGTCGCTGTGAAGAAGAAAGATAATTATACATAAGTAGGGTTGTACTGGTACTAAATAAAAAATTGGCCAAGGGCGAGTCAGGCTCGCGACTAAGTGTTCCGTACCATTGTTTTATGGGAGCCCCCTTAAACATTGTTTTTATTTTATAATTTATTTTTAAAGTTAAAAGAGTTTTTGTTATCCTTGATAGGTTTGCGTTTGACTACAGCTAGCCTGAATTAATTGAAATATTCTATGAATGGTATAGAGGGTATACTAAATGTCGTTATTTAAGTTAAAAATTACGAACACTCTCGCCTAATAAGCTTTACAGACAAAAATACTAAAACAAAATCGGGCCACTCATTAATATAATATGATAGGCTTGATGATTTCTATGATTTCTATGAACTTCAAACAAAACATTATTTGCATTGGGGGTTAAAAAGGAAAGGTATAACTACTTACGTGGTATCATGTTTGCTGACCTCCTCTGCTCTAAAAGTCGGAAGGTCGGGTCTCTTGGCACCCGCCTCTATTATCACATCCTCCTTGCTCTCAGGCTTTGTTGACTTTTTTTCTATTTCCCTCTTCTCTGTTACTTTGGGTTGGCTGTCTAATTGTTCTGAGGAAAGAAATAAATACATTATATAAATGTCAGTTGTTTATTTTGGGCTAGGTTTTCTCGTAATGAAACTTTAATCCTAATAATATCATAAATGCGAAAGTTGTCTACACTATAAACTTTCGCATTTATTTGAGTAAGTGTGTCATGTTTGTTACTTTTCCACACTCAAATAGCTTAACAAATTATAATGAAATTTGGCCCTGGATTAGCGCAGGTAGCACTGCGAGATGCAGCTGGTCTAGCCTATAAAACAAATATGGTATTTATGTATCACAATTCCATAGCAAAATTCATCCCAAACAGTTCAGCCATTTCAGAACTTCACTTGATTTAATGTCAAACTCTATAAAGTGTCGAAATCTTTAGGCTTTAGTTGCACTCGCTTTACGGTGAAGGAAAACATAGTGAGGAAACCGGCATGTTTGAGGACCACAATATCTGAATATGTGTGTCATCCACCAACCCGCACTTGGCCAGCATGGTGGATTATGGCCCATATCTCTCTCCTCATGAGAGAAGGCCCCGAGTCCCAGCAGTGGGAATGTATAGTGGGCTGCTTATGCTTATGCTTTGTATTCCATACAATGATATATTCTCTCCATTTAATGACAACTCTCTATAACGCCATAGATGCACAGTTCCTTCAGTGTCATTATATTATAGAGTTTACTATGCGTGCCAACTAAGAATAGGATCGCGCTTGCTTAAACTTGACACGATAACTGTCAAAAAAGTACTGCTAGCAAAGAAAGCGTAAAAAAGAAATTACATAATTATTTTTTTGGTTCATAGATATAAATTTAATTATTGTTTAATTATTCTTGATTTTATTACTGGATAATTTTGGATTAATTAATTCTACAGGTAAGAAGTACCCAAGGCAAATTAACAACACTTAAAAAAAAAACACGTGACGTGACATTGGTTTTGGATAGTTTCGACTTAAGTGCTGTAAGCAGTATAATAAACTATTTTTATTTGGTACAAAAAGAAGTGACAAAAATGAAAAAGAAAATATATTTTTATAAATATGCTTTTACTTTCAAATCCTACTATAGTCTGGCAAACGAAACATGAGACTCGAATTATTTGCAAACTTTTTATATGGCAATGCTATAATAATGTTAACGTCAATATCCAAAACAAGATGGCGTGTTGTTATGATTTAGTTAAACACTAATTACTCAGCGAAAAATGAAAAAAAATATCAAAAGTGGAGTACGGGAGTTGTTGTTCCGCATGATCTCAAAGTATCATAAAAAACAACAAGAAAAAGAATTGAAATTCGGCGTAATTTCAACGAAAACAAGATTGTTTACATGTGGTGTTTGATTTCTTAGGTTAGTATGACGCTACTAAGTTGATACTTTGTTTTAATTCGTATTTACTATATATCTTTTTGCATAAAGTAATTATCTATTTCGATTCACATTCTTTTATCATTAGTCAAAACCTTCCCACCTTCCTAATAATGCATTTTGGTTATTTATCATACCATAAAATGTTACATTGTAATTTTAACACATTTTTTTTCTTTAACAGGTTTTTCTTAATTTGGATTCTGCCATTGAGCTGATATGGAGTTTGGGTGAACGCAAAGTCTTCTTCTTCTTCTTCTCCTTTACCATTTCCCACTAGGTGGGGTCGGCACAGCCTGTTTTTCTCTTCCACGCCACTCTATCAGCCGTCATCTCCACATTCACTCCCTTCTCATTCATATCCTCCTTCACACAATTCATCCACGTCTTCTTTGGTCTACCTCTCCTTCCGCTACTTCTTACAATCATATCCATACTTCTCCTAGTCACATGCATCTCCTCTCTACGCATTACATGTCTGTACCACGCTAACCGTCCACTCTTCACTTTCTCTGAAACAGGCGCCACTTTCAAACTTCCTCTAATATACTCATTTCTTACCTTGTCCATTCTTGTTACTCCACACATCCATCGCAACATTCGCATCTCTGCCGCATGCAATCCTCTCTCATGCACTACTTTCGTCGCCCAACACTCGGATCCATACAATACGACAGGTCTAATGATCGTTTTGTAAATTTTCCCCTTCAGTTTAAGCGGAATTCTCCGATCGCAAGTTGTTCCAGAGACCTGTCGCCATTTCATCCAACCAGCGTTTATTCGGCTCGCTATGTCACGATCAATATCGGCGTCATTTTGGAAGAGAGAGCCAAGGTACTTAAAATTGGAGCAGGCTGGCAGGGATACACCATCTAAGGCAATTGGAGTATAACTGGAGGACCCACCAAAGTCACAGAACATCTGCTCGGTCTTGGTGCGGCTAATTTTTAGCCCGACTTCCTCCAGTCTCTCCTGCCATTTTACCAGCCTCCTCTGTACCTCTGCCCCCTCCTCACCGACAAGTACAATGTCATCTGCAAACATCATGCACCAGGGCGCCTCCTCTTGTATGTCAGCTGTTAAAGTGTCCATCATAAGGATGAACAAGTAAGGGCTTAAAGCTGATCCCTGGTGCAAGCCTACAGCCACACTGAACTTGTCGGTGTCGCCGGCGGTAGACCGTACGTATGTACTAGATCTACCGTACATAGCACGAATAAGCCGCTGGTATTTCCCTGGCACTCCTTTCACATTCATACTCCACCACAGAACCTCTCGGGGTACCCTATCATACGCTTTTTCGAGGTCAACGAACGCCATGTGCAAGTTTTTACGTGCACGGCGGTATTTCTCGCACAATTGGCGCAGTGCGAAGATGGCGTCCGTTGTACTGCGTCCCGGCATGAACCCGAACTGGTTCTGTGAAACCTCACTTTCCTCTCTCAGACGTCTCGCTATCACTTTCTCCCATGCTTTCATACTGTGTGACATGAGCTTTATTCCTCTATAGTTGTTGCATACCTGCACATCACCCTTGTTTTTAAATATTGGAACTATGGTGCTATTGCACCATTCATCAGGTATGACCTCTTCTTGCAACAACTTATTGAAGAATAAAGTCAGCCACATCCATCCATCCGCTTTCAAAAACTTCCACACTTCAATCGGTATCCCATCTGGTCCAAGCGACTTTCCATTCTTCATACTTTGCACAGCTTCTCGCACCTCTTCTATACTCACCTTTCTTACTAGACCAGTGTTAATTGGGATATGCTGCAACTCTTTACTCCAATCATTTTCTTCATTCATCAACCTTTCAAAATATTTCATCCATCTATCTTTTATCTCTTCATCATTACATAAAACTCTTCCAGCGCTATCTTTCACACATTTAATATGGTTTAGATCTCGTCCATTCTTCTCCCTTTCTTTAGCTATCCTATACAAGTTTTTCTGTCCTTCTGGCTTTTCTAGTGATTTATACAATGTATCTTGAGCATTTGCTCTAGAAATTGCAACAGCCTTTTTTGCTCTCTTCTTACATGCATTATACTCATCTTTCATTCTATCTTTCGCACTTGTATCCTGATGGTCGATTTTCTGTAGCTCTTTAAACGCCTTTTTCTTTTCTTTGAGAGCTTTTTGCACATCTTCATTCCACCACCAGGTTTCTTTATCTACCATCCTTTTCCCTGTCGATAATCCACACACATTCTTCCCTACCTTTCTTATACAATCAGCCATTTCATTCCAACACTCATTCACTGTTCTTTCACTCATATCACTCATTTCTATCATTTTATCAACCACCTCGTTTCGGAATTTGTCACCATACTCTACTTTATTGATTAAGTGCCATCTAATTTTTCGAACTGTTATAGGTTTGTTCTTAGAATGTTTTACATAAAATTTGGTGTCTAAAACCAATAGACGGTGTTGTGGTACAACTGCTTCACCCGGGATAATTTTGCAGTTGCAAACAGAATTTATTTTATTTCTTCTTATAAGGATGTAATCTACTTGGGTTTTGGCATTTCCACTTTTATAGGTTATTAGGTGTTCATCATTTTTCTTGAAAAAGGTATTTGTTACTGCGAGGTCAAAGGCAGAGGCAGCTTCAAGTAAGGCTTCACCGTCTTCGTTTCTTACTCCAAATCCATACCCTCCATGCACTCTTTCATACCTATCACTCCTCTTACCCACATGGCCATTAAAATCTCCACCCACAAACAAATCTTCTGAATCCGGAACATCCATCATTAACATGTCAAAATCGATCCAAAATGTCTCTTTCACTCTTCTCTCACTTCCCGATTGTGGTGCGTACGCACTAACTATATTCAACACTACATCATCTTTCACTAATTTTACTAGGATTAATCTATCATTCATTCGTCTTACATTCGTCACGCATTCTTTCAATTCACTATCAAGAACAATCCCCACTCCATTCCTTTTTCCATCGCTACCGCTATAATAGAATTTATAACCCTCCCCGATTTCCCTAGCTCTCGTTCCCTTCCATTTCGTTTCTTGCAGACATGCCACATTTATTCGTCGTTTCTTACATACATCCGCAATTTCCCTAGCTCTTCCAGTCATCGTTCCTACATTCCAACTCGCAAACCTCATTCTTACTTCCCGGACTAGCTTCTTACGTCGCACCCGTCCTTGATGCGACAACCCTAGTCCACTTCCCACAGGTGCCGGGTGCTGCACCTGCGCGTCGCCTGTGGGGTACGCCCTAACCCGATCTCTCTCATTATTCGTCCTTACACTCATGGCTGTGAAAAGTTTTGGCTGTTGTTTTGTGACCGGCCGCCTGCCTGACGTCAACCCTCCTTGGGAATGCTTCGTTGGTGGATTACCCGCCACCCGTCGGGGTAGGCCCGAGTTGTTGAAGCCTAAGTCCCATAGCCGGTTTCTACGACACCCCTGGGAAGATTTGGGGGTGGACCTATTCTTAGCCGGATCCACACGGCAAAGTGTCAAGTGAAAATATTGCCTTGTCTGTCTTGCGGTGTTGAATCAGAACAAGTGATTAAAGAGACATTTGGAACCATAACTCCAGAGAAGTGGAAGAATAATATGACTGATAATGTTATATACATTGAAAATGAATATGAAAATAAGATCGGGACAGGATCACCGAAAATAATTTGGAAAGTTTCATTATAGTAGGAAACTAATAAATAAAATAAATATAAATAAATAAAACTGTGATTCTAGTGAAACCGGTGAATCTTTTCAAATTTAAGTCTTAGATTCACATTTTAATTATGACAGTGAATAAAACATTATAGAATACTGCTTTTTTATTCAGATTGATTGTATAATTTCTAAAGTATTACTTCCTAAAGTACTTAAAGCATTTTTATTCAGACGAAATGAAATAAATAATTTCAAAGTATCAAATTAGTTTATTCCAGGTATTTCATATTAGTTTTGGGGTTGCTATACTCAGATTTTTTAAATTTGCCGCTCTTTTCCAGGGTCATGTTTCGTTGGCCAGACTATAATTTATAATTAATTTGCCGTAAAATGTATAAGAAATAGCAAAACAGCGTACATTAAACATATAAACTGAATATAATTTGTTCATAAAATTTTTTGCACACCATACACTTTGGTTATGAAGTTTGCGCGTATGATTGAGCAAGATGGCGGTATTGACAGTCCTATTCTTAGTTGGCACACATAGTACACTGTATATGTTTTACTGACCAGTTCTGTTTGCTCCCACTAGCACAGCCCCGAGCAAGACTGCTGAGGCCCCAGTCTTGGAATACTTCCACTCATTTTGCCTCTCTTTGTCTCTGTGCTTTGGTTCATCTCTTACTGCTATTGAAGCAAAGTTTGTGAAGTCACTTCTTCGGGTTTTTACTAGAGCTCTGGAAATATTTAGATACCAATATAATTGATGTGAAATAAATAGACAATTTATTTACTAATTGGAATAAATATAATAATACATATTTCTTTGAGAGACATTATTGTAAACTAGTTTGTAATTAACAGTATCTGAAAATTTAAATAAATTCAAAAATAAAATAAATACATTTTCTCTATACTTAGGTATGATGTAAATGTCATTATGGTCAAATCTAAAATTTTATGACTGCATTAAAGTTCACCTTGAGATAACTCTTACAAAGAACAATCAAGATTTATTCTTATAGATATGAATGTTCTCTTCATGTAATATATATAGAGATATAAGTTCACATAATTATTAGGTACCTGAGATAATAGATAAAATTTGATGTCTAGAAATACAATGTGTGCTTGCATAGCCCATAAACTTTTAACATTCTAAAAAAAAGATAAAAATTTAATCAGGTTTTTGCTATATTACTTGTAAATGTGAAGGGATGACGAAGGGACATTGAAAAACTTGTTTTTGTTCAAACAGACCTTGACTTTGTCATCATACTTTCGTATAAATGCTTATTAACGTAAAGTACCTTATATAAATGAATAAAAGTAAGAAACTAGGTTGCATACATTAATGATTTGGCTCACCTGCTTAGCAAATTCCTAAGAGACATTTTTCACTTTAATTATATTATTTATCACTTTTATCACACTCCAACACTTGCAACAGATAAACACTACGTACAGTATCAAAAACAAGCGGCTCTATTTATCGCCCGAAACGCAATTCGAGCAATCTACGTTTATTTTAAGATTTTATCTTGTTTGGTTTGGACGACTATTTACAAAATGTTTTGTTATGACACACGATTACATTTGCCCTTTGTTGACCTCGATAATAGCGTAAATGAGTATTGCGATTTCATTCGAGATCTCTTATCAAATTAATTAAAATTCTTGTGCAGCTCACCAGCGCTAGCGTAAAAATAAACAAAAATCAATCAAAATGACAAATCGCAGTGACAAATACACTTTAATTTTGACAGTCGCTGTGACAATGACTTTAACTTACTAATGTGCTTTTTCCTGATTGACACTGTGATCACATTTAGCATTATCAAAGTAGAATTAAAATATATATATTTGGGTTTAATTAATAGTTTTACAATTTCCGAATAGATATTATGATAGTGAAAGTGCGTATCTCTTACCGCTCAAAAGTAATTTTGAGCTGAGTTATTCGTGTGGGAACGGTCACACCAACGATGGTCGACCTCTATCTACCTTCATATAAGTATAAAATACTGCAGTCTTCTATATCTTGTACAAACCAAACTCATAACTGCCTTTCTGTAACCTTAATGAGTTTTTAAAGATCGCATACATTAGTTTTGCTACCGGGGAATACGTTAGTAGAACATTTAACGTACTGAATATTACACTCGTTCTTTTTCTGTCTTTCGAAGATTTTGTCTACGGATGGTAAGCGTGGATAAATAAATTATAGCCTATTATTAAAACACTTAGTAGATACTTACATAATAATCATTCTTCTGCTTCTTTGAATGAGATGAGTGGCTAAACTCTTGTGTCGAGGGTTTTCAAGCCGCCCGAAGGCATTTGAATTGGTTTATCGACAGCTTGTACTAAGACTAACAGCCAGGACCTACAATTCAACGGTTATTGTGGTAATGCAACTTTTTATATGACATTATTGTCTTTATAAGACTGTGCGCATCGAACGTTGCTAAGCCGATGATCACGTCAGTTCACCTTAGTTAGCCAAGCTAGAGGCTATAAACTATATGATTACCTACATATTATATACCTACGAAGACCTTCGCAAGGTCAGAACGATCATAAAAGTGTATGCGATAGAAACAGTAAGTTTTATGAAAGGGAATGTTATCATTCGCTCAAGTTTTATGAGGCGGTTAATTTTTTTCTTTTTATAGCGCTATTTGAAACTTAATGGATTCTCCCTTCTAATTTTTCGTGGAAACATTCCTCTAAGAGAATTACAGAGTATCCATGTAGTAGCGATTTATTAGTGTTCGGGTTGGTAGGCTTACTTGAATAGGTACTAAAATTTAAAGGTTAAGTTAAAACGCGTCAATAAAAATATCTAATAATTATCATCCCCTCCTGCTTGTGCGAGCGAGAGGGAAATAACTTCAAATGTTTTATTTGTTTATTCATTTATATGTTGGCAGTGTCGAATTAGCCCTAACGCACAAAAGATCCGAGGCCTATGGCCTACTTCTAGAGGCCTATGGCCTATTTGGAGTGAAAGTTCGTATGAAAAATATCAAACACAATAATTACAATAATAAAATTAAAAAAAACCTAAAGTTAACGAAATAAAAATGACAAAAATCTAATCATAACGGCTATTATCAAAAATTAAAAAAAAAATTTACGTAAGCGCGTTTTGGAATTATAACGTTTCTTAACACTGAATCAAATATAATAAAACTGAAAAAACCATAGCCCTATTATTTACACAGGATTTTATAGTATTTTTCAAGATATTTGCTCTAATAGCGTCTTAAGCAACGGTTGACGCGGACAGTCTTTGGATGGGTGACCATGCCCAAGACTGTTGTTTAAAAATGACATTTTCATCTGAGCGCTACCGTGGGATCGGATGACACGTTAAATTGAGGGTCCCGGCTGTTAGTCTTTTATAGGATTTTTCAAAACGTGTTATTTGCGTGTACGTTTTATTTGCGTGTATGTACCTTCATATGTTTGTAACGCCTGTTAGAATTATCATAGCATACGTTTTAGTTTAACACATAAAGTAAGAGTGACCATGTAACTCGGGCAGTTGCTCATTAGCGCTTTAATAAACCGCACCTCAACAACAAATCGCATTTCTTTATTTAAGTTCACCTGTGGCCCACTATCAAGTCATCAACAAGCCCAGGCGGCCTAAATGCGCCTTTTGCCTTACAAAGGAGATGTATATAAATCTTATATATAAAATTTCCGTGTCACAGTGTTTGTTACCGTACTCCTCCGAAACGGCTTGACCGATTTTTTCCAAATATCATATGCGTATTCAGTAGGTCTGAGAATCGGCTACTGTATATTCAGAAATAATTATTAAGGCAAAACAACGTTTGCCGGGTCAGCTAGTAAATAAATAAATATTAGGACACATTCACACACGGCTGATTAGCCCCATACTGAACCATTTCTAGCTCGTATTATGGTTGTTAACACTGCTGGTATACCTACTACATATACAAACATACATATTATATATATATACATATTTAACACCCAGACCCACAGCCAACAAATTTAGAAGCACAAAGATGTTGACCTGGCCGGGAATCGAACCCGGAACCTTCTGATTAGCAGACCGGCATGGTAACCTTTACGCCAACGAGGTCGTCATTGTTCATATTTGTTCAGATGATTTCCATTTGTATAATAAGTAGGTTTGCAAGGTAGCCAGGCGGGCAGGAGTAATGCTCCCGTATTTACCGGCATTAATTCGCCTCCGCCGCTAACTTTTTCAATAACCGTCCCCTGGGAGCGAGCCGACGGCGCGGTGCCAGGGTCGCACTCAGAGCGGGATACCTCTCCATTCTGCTATAATACAATAAATAAAATAAAAAAGCAAATTATTCAATCACAGCTATACATTTTACAAAGATCAACACTGTCCAATTAATTAAATATTTGTGAAAACAATCCTAAAAACACAAAAACATGATTCATTCCGAGCGGTCGGGTGCCGGGCAAAAAAGGATCCATTCATACTTCAACACTTACTTACACATGTGACGATATGCCATCTTTGTTCTTTTCTCTACATTTTGGGCAAGTTAGAGCAGTCCAGATATAGTTTACGATATACTATAGTAAAAAATACGTCAGAGTCGTACATCGATCTCCAGGAGAGGGCTACACAGATGCGACGTTTGTGACACCGCGCAGAGTCTCCCACCGACGAAGAGATAATAATATATGCGAAAATTAAATTTGTTTGTCTAAGTGTGTGTCAACAGAGTCAACAGAGTGGTTCACAATTGGAACAAGTTGCCTGAGGAAGTAGTCAGTGCTACGTCAGTGAACAGCTTTAAAAACCGGCTTGATAGCTGGTTGCAGAAAACAAAAAAATCTCTTGCTAACCTGTGATCAGTGCACCAGTGGACTTTAAACATTAACATAGAACAATGGACACTTTATGAACTGTTAAAGATTTAATTTCAACTCAGTGTGATATAGGCATATCAGCATTTTGCTGCTCGCCTATAAATTAAATAAATAAATAAATACGTGTATACGTTTGTTACTTCTTCACGCTCAAACAGCTGAGCCGATTTTGATGAAAGTTGGCGTAAAGATAGGTTAGACCTTGGATTCTGGTTCCCGAGGAATACACTAATAACTTCAAAATCTTATACGAAAGAACACAAAGACTACTTATTCAAAAGTATTATAACTTTGACTTTGAAGGAACATCGAAAAAAAAACAGAGTCCTAATATTGGAAATTTAATTTAATTTTAATTTCCTTCCTTCCCGCTCGAAGTACGGCCCGACCTCCTTAAGTCCTAATAAATAGGGGCTCGTTACGGCGTCTCCAAGATGTGGAAGTCTGAAGAATTTCCTTAAGAATCGGCCCTGATTGTGATTTTCGAGCGGAGTTGGCAACTATTCCAGATCCATTGTCGACCAACTATCGGGGATCATTCTTTGTCAGGGGAAAGTTCGCTTGGCATTTTGGAGTTTTTAGTATAAGAAGATTCAATTTTTGGTAGTTTGAGTGGTGGTGGGAATTATAAATGAGGATATTCTATGAAGTTCTTACTCGGATGGATATAAGTTGGTAGCGTAGTTTTAGTGATTGCCTGGTTAGTAGCCACCTTCAAGTTGAAAATTTCTCGCCAAGCACCTAACGGTGTTTTCTGGCAGCCTTCTTGAAAACTAGTTATTTCAGACTATGCTGGTCGTTACTACAAAATGGTGCATCAACTATTTTCACAACTCTGTTCATACAAGTAGGTCCGAGTGTCAAAGGGAAAGGTTTGACTATTGTAGTTTTGTATAATAGAATATTGTAGATAAAAATTGATTAATAAAACATATTCAAAATGGCCGCTAACGCAAATTGTAGTGTCAAGGGCTTATTAATTTTTTAATGTATACTTTGTATTGTAATTTCATAATTTCGTCATTTGTCTGCTGATTTTGAAAAATTGAAGAAAAGATAAATACTTTCAGAACATTATCAAAGAAATTTCATGAGAATTGGTTCGAGCATTATCCAAATTGCAATATTTACTTGTGTAAGAAACACAGTTCACTTACGGCTGGTTAGTCCCTTACTAAACCATTTCTAGTTTAGATCATGGTTGCTAACACAACTGATAAAGGAAGAGAAAATTAAAAAAAAAACTGATATAATATACTACATATACATACACAAATGCTTTATATATCTAAATATCTTCATCATCATCATTTTCAGCCATTAATCACCAACAGCTACTGAGTATAGGCTTCCCTTTGTGTACAAAATTTGTCTTGGTCTAGATCTTATATCTTTATATTTCTCAGCAGCGAACGATAAATGTCTGATAACCATAAATTAAATAATGATGAAGTACTTTATTCTTATTTTTCTTATTTTCCAATATTATAATTCATCATCAGCACAATAAAGGCAGGTATGATATATTGTAAATAAGTTACACGCAAGGTCGCGCCGCAAGCCGATAGCGTGATGGATCGCTGAAGGCAATCGGGATGGAACAATATTGTATATTGCAACCCGTCAAATGTGGAGGAAATACATTATACTAGATACACATTTTAATAAAACGCTCACAATGACAAAAATAAAAGAAATGTGTGTAGGTATTAAAACACTTGTTACCTACTATTTTGAAACTCGCTGCGCTCGTTTCATAAATTCACACTCGTGTTTTAATACCCTTCATTATATGACAGTTGTATAAACTACTATTATAACAGTATTTTATAATTAAAATTTAATTGATTTTTTACATTATAATAAAAATTGCTCTTTTCTTTGGAAAGGATATATTTAATAAGGTTACTTTAACATAATTATGTATGTACATCTAATTAAACTTGCTTCAAAATACGTAGATTACACGTAAGTCGACTTTCCAGTTTTAAAATGTTCACTTGTCATGAAATGGAACATTTCTTTCCAAAAAGATGAGAGGCGCTTGTCGTCTGCTCCAACTGAAGAAACATCAATATCGTAGAAGACAATTTGTGTGCAGCGCAGCGGTATATCTGTATTGTGGCGAGCAACGCAAACATGCCATGTTTGGCTGCGGCCGGAACCACGGTATTGCAGCCTCCTGGATACTAACATTGGATATGGTATAACTATTATACATATGTTGTATTTAGTGTTATTTTTCTTGTATAATCTTTAAGTGAGAACTCTTCGAGATTTCTTCGAGATTGTAAATTTCATTATAAAGTATTTTTATTGTAAAGGTACTAATAAAGAAATCCCACTTATATTATAAATGCGAAAGCTTGTGTGCAAGTGTGTATGTTTGTTACTTTATCACGCTAAAACGGCTTAACCGATTTTAATAAAATTTGGTACGGAAATAATGTAAAGATTGGATTAACACATGGGTTACTTTTTTATCCCGAAAACATGACTGGTTTCCGTGTGGTGCATAAATAATTTTAAAATCTATGATTCTCTTTCACGGTCTGTAATAAATCTATGTTTCTGTTTCATGTAATATGAAGATAGGTAAGACCGTGGATTAATATACAGACTACTTTTTATCCTGAAATCACCGCTAGTAAATTAATAAAATAAAAAGCTTTTATTTATCTTAACCGAAAATTAAACAGAGTTTATGGCTTTGTTAGTGTTAGTAAGAAGTTCTGAATGCCACCTTGGTGTTTCCCTACTCGTCCAATAGTAAAACTAGGCAAAAGGAATCAAATCATGCAATCCCGTTGCACACTCTCCGAAATGTACCTAACCTATAAAAAACCGAGAGGCTGGACACCATGCGGCAATGCTCAAGGCTCTGCAGCTTCGCCATGCAAAGAGCATTACTCCAGAGATTTTCAGTGATTTCCCCCTTTTGAAAAAAGCCATATCCTTAGCAAACTATATTACTTACTCCACGTGGAGGTTGAAATGGAAGCTACGTCCAGAACGTTGGTAATGGAATCGTAGATATCGACCACATTCTACCGAACTAGAAACGTCGCTTTGCCATGTATACACTCCACTACCTACTAATATTAAAGCAATAATATGGGCAAATCTTATATTTATTGTTTTTTAATTGTCAATCATAAACGGTAACAAATATTGAAAAATAGGTTAAAGACCGTCTTAAGAACAACTCTAAGGATATTTAATTATACTTCTTCTGGTAGGTACCAATCAGACTTATCAATATGAAATAAAACTTTTTATACATTTTTTTTTAATTCTAATGTTTTTAAGCAATACTACACAGACCGACAACCAACAATTAGCACAAAGATGTTGGCCGTGCCGAGAATCGAACCTGGAACCTTCCGATTAGCAGTTCGGCATGGTCACCATTATGCCAACGAGGTCGTCATACAATTTTGTTTTGTTTGTAAATATTAAATTGAAGGTTTGTATTCTTTACCTATTACCGATTTCCTGTGGGTCTCTAGTACACCATGTACTTTCTCTCTTTCACACCTCTCTTTTACCTCTTCTTTCTCTGACATGGAACATTAAGTTTCCTTTTCATTAAAAACACAAAAGACAGTTAGAAATTTAATTTCCTTCGGGCGTGGTGCCATCAATATCGAATTCGTATTCAATAAGTCTGCGGGGTTACCATCGTTTCTAAGCAGGACGTAATCTGTCCTTAAACAATCTGTATTCAATACATATTGCGTAGGCGGCTCAATGCATTTATTAATCCCTGACGCCTAAACGATGGAGTGATGTTTTTTTTATTTGACGAGTCTGTTTGAAAGAAAGAAAAAAGAAAGAAACATTTATTTTGTGACACAAACAACAAAGAAAAACAATACATAAGAAACTTAAAAAACACATTTACGTGCCACAAAACCGGCCCGGTTTGTGTGTGTGGTATTGAAGCTCATAAACGGATAAACCAATATTGATTTGTTTTTTTTTTGTTTGAAAGGTGTGTTAGCTGTTAGTCGAGAGTCTTCTTAATTATGTTTGGTCTAAAATGACCGTCGCCAAAAAATGGTGACTTACATATTTTTATTCAACTCCGTTATGGTTATCAATTTATTGAATCAATATTTGAATTGACATTTTAATACAATTATTCAAATTCCTAATGGCCGCTACAAAATATAGCGGTGTGGTTTAATCAAATCAAATCAAATCAAATAATTTATTTGAGACTTACATATTATGTCCATACAATGTTAACAAAATTTGATATGACAGTACTATAAATTAGAACAAAATAATCAAATAAGCAGTAAGAATGGTGATGCACAAAAGATATATTATTCAGTTTCAAATTAATATAAAACAATAAAATTAACTTATTTTGTAATAGTATATCTGTCAAATTCAATAAAACGGCGAAACGATATTCCCTCAGGCCAAATTTTAAACATTTCTAATTTATACTTTATCCTTAGATTTATTTCTATTAAAATATTTGTTTAGTCACTAGCATACACCACTGAAGGACGCATCACTCACAGCACGAGAGACAACTCTCAGTGTGAGTGCTGCGCGACTAATATACTGCACACACATTTACAGAGAAATCATAGAATTATATAATGTACTTCGTTTTTGTAAGCCTTGTAAATGTTTTAGAAGTAAATAAATGATTGATTGATTGATACTTGTGCCGAAAGATCATGGTAGCCCGGTTGGTCACAGGTAAAAGGTAGAATTTATTCGAATGCATCTCTCAGTGTGCAGTGAAGAAGTATTTTACATTGTCTGACCGCTCTAGGGTTCCAAGAAAATGTCTCAATTCTGAAGTTCAATTTAGGATGGAATGGAAAGTTAGGTCTGCTAGCTGAACAGTTTGAAGATATGAATATTTTTTTTGCATTAAGTTGTTGTGTTCTAGTAAGAAAATATTTTTTTTAAGGTCTAGGCAACAGTGCTGCTTAACATCAGGCAAACACCGGTTCGTCTGTATTTTCTTTTCCATTTATTAGATTTACTGTAGCGCCTGTAGCTCGGTTAACTAAGGTGATCTGACATGATCTAATAAATGGAAAAGAAAATACAGACGAATTGGTATTTGCCTGATGTTAAGTAGTCCTGTTGTCTACGTTGTAGCACGCTTACCTAGAAAAAACCTATTCACTCTGGATTTGAAGATCTCAGGATAGTACTTTTCAAGAGGCAACAGAGCATCTGGCAGCGAATCCCAGAGCTTCGCAGTCCTCACTAGGAATGTCGTCTTAGTTCTTAGAAATGAACAAAAAACTAATTCATTCCAGATATTATAATAATAACAAAACTTCCCTGCATTTTTTTCTCGACACATTGCGCTCAGACTTGCCAATGAATAATTTTCCACTCTCAGTTTTACGCACCTCCATAAATCTCCGTCAATACAGTCCGTTCATTAATTTTTATTGTCGGAACGTAAAAGGTATTTTCTTTGCGACAATATTTTGGCGCAATTTAAAAACATATTTTTACGATCGCGGGAAAGAGTAGTGATATTTATTTTGCATGGGAAAATGGGAAGATTATGAAAAAGATTATCCCCGAGTATCTATATTTTGTTCCCAAAAAAGCACAAGTAAGAGATCTTAGAAGACTTTATTAAGCTATGCGAAGCCGGGCGGGCTGGTAGTTTTATCATATTTAAGTAATCTTATGTATTTTAAGTTGAATAAAGACTTTCATTTTATAAATAAAATTTCCATGTCACACCGTTAGTTACCGTACTCCTCCGAAACGGCTTGACCGATTTTTACCAAATATTATATGCGTATTCAGTCTGAAAATCGGCTACTATCTATTACCTGAGTGATAAGGGTTGTTTACGAAATTTTTGACGAATTTATTTTTATTTTTTTATAATGTGCCATTAAAAATACATACTACAAACCTAAATTTTTACTTTTTTTTACCAACCCCTATTTTTTATGGCCATTTTTGTAATTTAATCATATTTCATTCCGCTCAATAACTGATTAATTACTCGTATAGTTTAAGGCAAACCAACGTTTGCCAGTTTTACTATAAAAGAGAAGGGAAAGATAAAGAGAAAGATAAAAGACAAGGAACACTACTAAAACATAATACCTATGAATACGAGCGTTATACTTTTATACCTAAATATTTCTGACGTTCCATATATTTTTTTCTGTTATACTAGGTCTTTAGTATATCTTTTTCGTATAAGATACAACTATTATACTCCGCGTTCCCGACTCCAAAAAGTAAATAACAATCGCCATCAAAGGTGTCATTTCACAGCAGTTGGTTAGCGTCAATAGACGTTATACTCGTCTAAATATCCCGGGTAGGCGATTATAAGGAAAAAATGGCTCTAACCGCTATAACCACGCCACACTTCGGCGGCAAAATGGCGCGCTATAATGTACTGAATTCATATTTTGTGTAATATCACGGATTATGGGCAAACGTGATTTATTTATTTGAACAGCCAGCTCGCGATAGAGTTTTCAAAGACGGAGCTCATATATTTTTTTGTGGTTTACCGGCAATATTACTGTTTCAAGGATTTAATTTGATGTTTTATTCAAATAAATATTGGTGTTCTTACATTTATGACCCGCGTCGCAAAAACGACTTATGTACTTTTGATGTCTATGTGTGTGTGTGTTTGTGTGTCCGCCTGTGGTATTGTAGTTCCCGAACAGATGCACCGATTTAGTTTTTTGTTTGATGAAATCGGATTAAGATGGCCGCCACCGTCACAAAATGGCGGATGACAATTTTTTTGCAACTACGTCAGTATGGGTATCAAATGAAAGGGTTTGCGTAAAATATGTAAACTACTATGCGAAATTTCAGATTTAAGATGTATTTAAGATGCAAACTCTAGTTAATTCTCCATCCCAAGGCAAAAATTATTTATAAGGTATATTGAATTGAAATCTGTATGTAGAAATGTACCATTATCCGTGTCTTGTGACAATTACTGACTTATTTTACTCTTATTTGATTTACGAGGGTGAATCAAAAAGTTCTTAGAAGTGCATATATATGAAACCTTTTTGGATCAAGTTCGATATTCAAATTAAAGAGTGTCTATCACACTATATTTATGCAGACTGTCACTTGTTTTTGTCAGTTCGTTCGCATGTAATAATTTTTTTTGTGCAACGAGTTGCTAAAAAGTTAAAATTATGGATATAAGTGAGTTACGTGCGGTGATAAAATATCTCAGTTTGAAAAAAATGTCTACGAAGGAAATTTTTTTGGACATTCAGCAGACATTAGGGGGTGATGCTGTACCCTATTCTACGATTGCGTACTGAGTGGCTGAATTTAAAAGAGGTAGATCAAGCTGTAAATATGACCCGCGTTCTGGGCGGCCTTCAACCTCCGTTACAGAAGAAAATGTCAAAAAGGTTGAGAATCTGGTTTTGGAAGACGGAAGAATGACTATAAAACATATAGCTGAGATCCTAAAGATATCTTTTGGTAGTGTTCAATCCATTTTAATTGATTCACTGGGGTTCAAAAAAGTGTCTGCAAGATGGGTGCCACGAATGTTAACCGACGAAAACAAAAGCGACATTTGGAAATTTCCAAGCGTAATCTCGAAATGTTCCAGCGTGATTCGGATAATTTTTGCCGTCGTCTTGTCACCATGGATGAAACGTGGGCCCAATCCATTTTAATCCTGAAACTAAAAGACAAATCATGTCTTGGAAACGACCATCCTCTCCATCCATTAAGAAATTTCGAGTTGCTCCGACCGCTGGCAAAGTTATGGTCTCTGTGTTCTGGGATAGTGAAGGAATCCTTTTTATTGATTACATGCCAAAAGGCCAGACAATTACTGGACCCTATTATGCAAATTTAATCCCGGAAGTGCGTAAAGCGATTAAAGGAAAACTGTCGTTGGGCGTGTTGTTCCTTCAAGATAACGCTCCTGCTCATCGATCGGAAGTTGCGCTCAACGCAATCCGCTATGCTGGCTTCAATCTCCTTGACCACCCACCGTATTCTCCGGACTTAGCCCCAAGTGATTTTCACTTATTTCCAAAATTAAAAGAGGAAATTCGTGGAACAAAATTTCACGATAATGACGCGGTTATAGCTGCCGTAGAGGACTTTTTCGAGAGTCAAGAAAATATTTTTTTCACAAGGAATAAGGAAGTTAGAAACGCGTTATTCTAAATGCATTGCATAGCAGGGAGATTATGTAGAAAAATAAAATATTATTTTTTAAATCTTTGCATTTTTTAATATTGATTCCAAGAATTTTTTGATTCACCCTCGTACTTACGTGCAAAAAATATTTTTCTCTCTGCACCTTAAACTTATTAAAAAAAAATGTTTTGAAAGAATAAAATTATAGTCAGAAAAACCAAAAGGTTTACTTCTATTGTAATCGAGGCTAATTTCAATAAATGACATTCAGTATAAAAAAGTATCTAACAATCTACATTTAATATTTGCATTTAATGTGCTCGTTAAAAATAATTGTACCATCTTCTCGGAACTATTTCCTAGAACGGAAAAGTAGAGCAGCTTACTCTGCTCTATTTTTCCGCTTGCCCTTTCCTTTGATACTCACATTAAAGGAGTTGTCAAAAAATATGTCATCCGCCATTTTGTAGCGGCAGCGGCCATCTTGATCTTGATCAGATTTTCAGCATAGAAGGGCTAGGTATCTACTTGGTATAATAATGTTCTAAGCAGGCTAATTTGTAACTATCACAAAACCTTTAGGGGTACGAGTAGCTTTAGCTTCGCCGTCGTTTAAGCTAAATGGCCAAGCTCTAATGTTGAAAGTTTTCAAGCCACCCGAATGCCTCTGACTTGGCTTCACGACTGCTTGTAACACTTACAGCCGGAACCTACAATTTAGCGTGTCATCCGACCCACGATAGCGCCCAAATAAAAAAACCGCTAAAAAAACGACAGTCTTGTGCATAGTCACCCATCCAAACACCGTCTGCATCAACCGTTGCTTAGCTGCGATGATCGTTTCAGATCACCTTAGCTAGCCGCTACAGTAGTTAGTCTTATCCTGAGTTCAGAAACGCATAAATGTGGAAAAAATGCGCAACATCTGTGTTCCACATTCATAATACTCGCATTTATGTGTGATCAAAATAATCCTTTGAGAATGGATGGAAAAAAATACTTTTCATTTCACTTATTCGGAAACGTTTTTTTTTATTGTTGGATTGTAAGAGTAATATAATAAATAATTCATAGACCACGTGTATCTGTTACCTCAACAAAAATCTTTAGAACCTACATCTTTTATGTTTAGGACTGGATATTATTTATTTTTCAAGATATACTCAGTTAAAATAGATTATTTTTTTGATTTTATGAAAATGCCACTTGAAAATCGATGGTCACCCATCCAAACACCGCCCGCATCGACCGTTGCTTAGCTTCAATGATCGCGTCAGATCACCTTAGCTAGCCGAGCTACAAGCGATACTTATTTTGATGATATAAATAAACTAAGTATTTTCTTTTTAAGTATGTTTAATTTACTAGGGTAGATGTCACCTTGCAAGGTTATGCGAGTATATCACTCAGGGTTGCTTGTGACTTATATATTAAAAAGGCTTCAAATAGGCAATAAAAACTTTTTGTTTTTATATTTTGACGTGACAACGTCTTAAATTAGGTTGCGGCTGGGAGTCACTTATGAAAAAGTGTAACGCCCGGTAACGTTACGATGAGTCACCGAACGAGAGAGAGGCCCGCCGAATGCCTTGCGTCTCTCTCCCACTCAACTATGATCGGTCTGCCGCGCGCGCAGCACGCGGCAGACGTTGTCACGTAAAATCTTCGCCCGTAAAACCGACTTTACAGGCAACCATTTTTTTAACTATTTTTAAAAATGAAAAAGAAGTCTGCCAATGTGGAGTAGGTTAATTTTAATTTGGCTGGAATTTCATAAATAATAAATCTGTTAATACATAGTTATAAAAGTTTAGAAAAAATATGATTGAATAGAATATCCTTTATTCGTTTTTCGGTAGACATATTCATATGTACTTATTAATTTACTTATATCCAGATAAAATTCTGAAATACTGAAAGACAATTAATATTTACTTTAAAAAAATTAAAACTGTATAATGTTTCCTATACCATACCTACCAGGTACTTAATACTGTTTGCATGAGTACTATTTAAATGATTGTCTAATAATAATTATAAGTTAATAACTAATGTTGTATGATAGAATAAAGGCTTTTTATTTTATTTACCTGTAATGTACTATGGTTTTTTTTTAATATTAGGACACATTCACACACCGCTGGTTAGCCCCATACTGAACCATTTCTAGCTCGTATTATGGTTGCTAACACAGCTGATATACTACATATACATACATATTTAACACCCAGACTCACAGCCAACAAATTTAGTTAAGCACAAAGATGTTGACCGGGCCGGGAATCGAACCCGGAACCTTCTGATTAGCAGACCGGCATGGTAACCTTTACGCCAACGAGGTCGTCAAAATTTAATAAAATTAATTTGAATTTGAATTGGTAAAAAGGCCGCATTCGAAACACGTTTATTTACACTAACCCTGTAGAGTAAGTCCAAAGCCACGTCGGGATTCTTGTCACGTGTCTCTCCTACCCTCATATTTTTATTGACCGCGCCTTTGAAAAACCTTCTGGGAACCAAAACAAAAGGCTTTTAATGCTATTTCGCGAAATCAAAATGAATTATACCAGCGGTTAAAGAACTTTTAGTATTTCGTATGTTAATTTAATGGGTGGGGAAAAAAGTTGATTTTAATCTGAATATAATACAAGATGATATAAATTTCACATTAATTATGTATTTGATCGAAGTACACATAGATGTCAGTCGTTCACGTATACAAGATATATAATGTATTTGTGTGGATACTGCGATCAAACATATAGGTACTTTTTAAGAATAAAAAATAATTTTGAGAATCGCTCCACAAATGGCTGAGATATCGGTGAACATACATAATAAAAAAATACATACAGTCGAATATAATTATAACCTCCTCCTTTTTTAAGTCGGTTAAAAATGCAAGGATACATTACATGGAATAATAATAAAATTGACAAACTTGTTGGCGTAACGGTTACCATTCCGGACTGCCAACCAGAAGGTCCCGGATTCGATTCCCGGTACGGCCAAAATGTAGCGCCTATAACTCGACTAGATAAGGTGAGCTAATGCTATCATAAAAGCTAAGCAACGGTCGATGCGGACAGTGTTTGGATCGGTGATTTGACTTGTAACTTTGGTGTTATCAATAAATGATTTGTATTTGTATTTGTATTTGGTGACTGCACAAGACTGTCGTTTTTAAAGTGGCATTTTGATCTGGGCACTTCCGTGGGTCGGATAAAACGTTAAATTGAGGTTCCCGGCTATTAGTCTTAATACGAACGGCCAACATTCTACTACTAAATTTGTTGTATGGGTGTTCAATATGTATCGATATAAAGTATTTATGTATATGTAGTATATCACTTGTGTTAGCAACCATAATACAAGCTAGAATTGGTTTAGTATATGGCAAACCAGCCGTGTGTAAAATATGTCAAAAATATAAATACTATTTATTATTTTCCAAATTATAAATGGAATAGTTGTATATTGTTGGAATGTAATAAATAAATGTACACCAAATACAAGTTAGACATTGTTGTTTTGACTCGAACGTCTGGTAAGTTTAAATTATATCAGAACAATAGCTTACAGCGCTGAGAGAAGTTTTAGAACTTAAACAATAGGTGAAACAAAAAGAGTTTTTATGTCGATATACCTACAAGTACTCGGTTGTAAACAACAAAACGAAGCAGTATAAATATCCTCGTAGCAAAAGAGGTTCTCCGTAGCTCCACAAATGTATAATTATCCTACTAATATTATAAATGCGAAAGTTTGAGTGTGAGTGTGTTTGTTACGTCTTTACTCTTTAACGGCTGAACCGATTTTAATGAAATTTGGTGTAAAGATAGGTTAAATCCTAGATTAACACATAGGCTACTTTGTATCCCTAAAACAATTGTCTCCCGTGGGATACGAAAATTATTTCAAAATCTATGTTACTCCTTCATGCTGCAATGGCTGTACCAATTTTTATAAGATTTACTATGAAGATAAGTTAGACCTTGGATAAACATATAGGCTTAAAGTTTAGCCTATAATCCCGGATTAACTTCTTTTATGATGTATGGATGGACATGAAAATCTTATAATAAATACTCATTTATAGCGCCTGTAGCTCGGCTAGCTAAGGTGATCTGACGCGATCATCGAAGCTGAGCAACGGTCGATGCGGACGGTGTTTGGATGCACAAGACGTTTTTCAAGTGGCATTTTCATCTAAACGCTACGGTGGGTCGGATGACACGTTAAATTGTAGGTCCCGGCTGTTAGTCTTAGTACAAGCAGGTCGTTAAGCCAAGTCTTAAAAAAACTCTCGACACCAGAGCTTGGTCACTTAGCTCAAACGAAGCAGAAGAATAAGACCCCATCGTTTTTATAACGTCGAGGGTTAAAAAATGTTTTCATTCCCCTGGAAGACACGTTTTCAATAAGTATATATTTTTTTGGTTAATACATTGTGAAATAAAAGCTGCTTACCAACCAATGTGGGCTTTTAAGGAGATTACTGCTGTTTGATGTTGAGCGAGGGAAACGGAGAGGTACAACGATAAGTATCTACTTATACAAGGTGTTTTTTAACAAATAACCTCTGCAGCCCTTCCACGTGTACCGAGAAGTAAATAAATACGAGTATTTTGTTTTTACAAGTTAACTCCGAGTTTGAATGAAACTTTTGAGATTGGTTAAATCTGTGGTAAATAACAAATGTATACGAGTATGTAGTAGTTTTTTTTTGTGTAAATGCTGTAGTTAGACTAATTAACGTGATTTGGCGCAATTTTTAAGCTTAAGCAATGGCCGATGCGGACAGTCTTTGAATGGGTCACCAAGCACAAGACTGTCTTTAAAAAGTGGTATTTTCATGGTTCGGATGACACGTTGAATTCTAGCCGGGACCTAGAATTTTAGTCTGTTAGTCTTAATATTAGTGATAAGTCTTAATAGTTAAGCAAAGTTAGAGGACTTCAGCCAGCTTGAAAACTCTATCTCAGAGCTACATCAGAGCTTGACTACTAAGATTACACGAAGAAGTAATTTTTCTGTTTGGAACGGGTTGGTAGAGTTCTTGTTTTTGGAATCAATCATATATGAATCACATTTTGTTTGTATTATAATTTTTTTTCAATATAATTATTATAAAAACTTTCACCAGTACCTACTAAAATTGAAATTTAACTTCAAGATAAATGTATAGTCATATTTTTATTAGTAAAATTTGTAATATTTGTCAAACTTTTGCTTTAAGCACTAAAATTGTAAAGAAAGCAAAATGTTTATTTGGTATTGAATTTTATAAAATAGTTAGACCAGAAAAATGTGAAGTATGTACTTTTAACAAGTTGTGAAAATTTTCAAAATTAATTATTTAGACCGTGCATGGTATCATAAAACACCTTGTATTCTCCATACAATACCGTCGCGGTTGAAAATGTGTTTTTACGAAGGAAGCGTCAAAATAATATTAAATTACGCTGCTAATAAGTAACTACGTTTGTAATATTTATTTTATACGTTTGTAATATTATTTTTCTCTTTCAATATATTCCCCCCTAACTCGAATACACTTTTCAGATCACTCTATTACTTTATTTATACCGTCGAAAAAAAATGTTGAAAGTGTTGAAAATAAAAAAACAAATCATTCGCCATTTTATAGCGGTAGCCATCTTGGACCAATTTTTATCAAACACAGGTAAAAACCACATATAAAAAAAAACAGAATAACGGTAAAACACTCACACCAAACACATTTTTCAAACTGGCACCGCTATCACCCGTGGTAATCTAGACAATAGTAAGCCCTGCGAGACAGGTTTAACCTAGTGCAGAGCTTACACTCACTCGCCAAAGCGGTTACCTACCATTTTCATAAGTTTCTAAGTATGTTTCATCTTTTCTGTAACCATATTTTTATTGGAAATAAATAATTTTGTATTTGTACACACACACTTTTTTTTTTAGATTAAAGAATTTAATTGCTTCTTAGGTATGAGCACGGATTACACAAACAAAACAAGAGTATAGGTACTTATATTTAAGCTTTTGAGCCGTGCGTTGCTGGTTCATTGCGCCTCGCTGAAGGTTTTTTGAGAACCTGTGTCGCAAGGCAGCTATGAGTTTCACTCCGCTAGCTTTTGTATACACTAAGTACTTACGCTATATAAGACATTAGACAAATAAAAACATTTACTAAAAAACACATACTTTAAAATCATAACACCTCGTTTTTCGTCGGGTGTTAATAAAAAGCCAGCCTCGGCATAGATTAAATAAAATGTAGTGCGCTTATATGTCCTGTGCAGCCGGGACAGCCTTAGCACGTTAACCACCACTTATCAATACACACACTAACACCTCTATAGCCTTGACTTAGATTCCATTTTCCTCTAACCCCAGTGCAAATTATAAAATAAACTTGTTGCGTATTGCTTGGATTTGCGTGATATTTTATTACAGTCATAAGGTTATTGCCGTTTGTTTTTTATTTGAGTTTGTTTCATCGATTTTCACGAGCTCGTATGCAAGGAGAGTTTTGCTTATAATTAATAGGAGTTATTTATTTGTTGCTTCATTTTAATATTATTATGAACGGAATATATTTTGTTTTTCTTTTTGTTTATTATGAATTGAAGAAATAATCGAAATAAATAGTATTTAAATTTGAATAAGACAAATAAGAAATTCAGTGTCTATTATACTCGTAGATATACCTACAGGAGTAACTCGATACAATTGCCGCTAATTTGGATCCATCTACGCATACAATTATACTGCTATCCCAACGAAACACACACACACACATAGCTCGCACGCGATTGGTGCCATGCCACACCATGTGACGCCACGCGGGTGTGCAGGTAGCTGTTTTGCCCCGCCCACCGCGGTATTTTACGCAAGGATGGTGGAACGTGATGGTGGATTTTATCGGCCAAGTTACTATTTTATTCAGTCTAGTTCGCTGTAAAGCAAGGCTTATTGCTCTATTAACATTGGTGTACTATTCAGTAGTTCGTTTAAAGGATTATTTTGTTTTCTAAGAAATATAATTAATTACTACGAGGACCTTCAATTCTCTTACAAAGATGGTAATCGCTTCTGGGTACAGACAGAAAGCTTTGCATAAATATTTTACGCTATAATTTTCATCTTATTCAGCCCTTTCGGGGGTTACCAGTAGTCTAGTAAACTGGTAACTATCATGGTTTTGTGCAATGTTAGAATTTCATGACAATTCCCAGTGCTTTGTGGTGGCTTGAAAACTCTTGATACCAAGGCGCTTCCACTTTGCTTGTATCTACGAATAGAAAAATAATTATTTGTGAATAACATATTGATTTTAAAAGTAGTATAAGATTTGACGCTGAACTTCACATCGTTATTCATGTTTGGGAGTTCCGCACAAATGATAGACAGAAACCCAGTCTTCTTCGTCGTATTGACTAATTCTGATTTAAAATTTTGTGATAATCGAGTTTTCGGCACAATATATTTTATTACATTTCTTCGACTAGAAAAGTAAGTAGTGTGTTGAACATAGACACACACACACAAACATACACACACACAAATTTATTACGAGTGTATTAGTAGAATAGAAGGCGTTAGAGAAAATACAAAGCGTTATCGCGTTAGAAAAAAGATATAAGTTTTTTTTACTCTTAATGGGCTTGCGCTTGAACACAATTCACCTAATGGTAAGCGATATTGCGATATAGGGTGGAACGCGCTTGCCCAGAAGAAACCGGTTCACTCTTGCCTTGAAAACCGCTAGATTATAGTTATCGGGGAACAGGGAATTTGGCAAAGAATTCCACACTTTGGCGGTACGCACAATGAAGGTGGAGGCAAACCGCTTAGTACGCGACTTAGGTTCCTCCACAGTGTAACCGATTTTATGAGTAGTACCTCAGGTAGTAAGCATGGCGACAGGTCCCTCCCCGTGATGGAGGACATCAAGATAACGCCGCTGATAGTATTTAATTAACTCCTAAATAAGAGAACAAAAGATTCTGAATGTTAAGCAGCTCACTTAACGAGGCCGCTGTACTGACATCTGTCAGAGGCTTTCCACCGCCAGGCTCAAGTTGTTTTAGACCGACAGAGCGAAGCGAGCGAATTGGCTTTGGAAGCGAAATAGCATATTTTGTAAAATTAAAACTGTGTTCAGCTTCTAATGACACCCATCCATTAGCCTAGACCGATGCTGGCGCAGGCAATATCTTACTTCCTACTTCACACTTGTGAAGCACACAGACATTAATAACAGGCAGCTATCCTTATTACAAATATTGTGTCCAACAAAGAATTACTAAATTATTGTTGACGTTGGCGTAATGGTTACCATGCTGGACTGCCAATCAGAAGGTACGAATCCCGGTCCGGCCAACATCTTTGTGCTTAACAAAATTTGTTGGCTATGGGTCTGGGTGTTAATATGTATCTATATAAAATATGTATGTATGTATGTATATGTAGTATATCAGTTGTGTTAGCTACCATGACACGAACTAGAAATGGTTCAGTATGGGGTAAACCAGCCGTGTAAAATATTTACTCGTATCTATTTATCTATTTATCTTAAGATCCTAATAATTTGGTAACTCAAACAAAGTTCAAAAATTATCGTAACTATTACTACTTAATACTTCGAAGACAAAGGAATTTATATGAATCAAATCTGATTGCTGCGAATAAAAATAATTGTAGAAAGTTGTGGGATACCGTAAGACAGGTTTGTAGTATAAAATCTGTCAAAACTGATTCAGCAGACCTACTTAATATTAATTCTTCTGTAGTCGACTCCATTAATTCTGTGAATAACTTCTTTTGTTCGGTAGGCTATAATCTTGCCCAAAAATCACTTAATGAACTTGGTCTTACTGAGAAACAGCTTGCGGATCAAGTAAAAACAAGCAAATCGCCATCCAGTTCGCTTTTTCTCTCTCCAACTGATGCAGTTGAAGTAAGTAAGATAATTTCAAACTTAAAGTCTGCATCTGCGCCGGGTTGTGATGAAATATCGAATGAAATCCTGAAGAGGGCAAATCACGTCTTAGCGCCCTTAATTGCACATATTTGCAATCTAAGCTTGATGTCAGGGTTTGTTCCTCATTGCCTAAAAATAGCGGACATATGCCCTATACACAAATCTGGATCTACTGCTGAGGTCTCTAACTATCGTCCAATTTCACTTTTGCCATCGCTATCAAAAGTTTTGGAACGGGTAGTAAACAAAAGATTACTCAGTTTCCTTGAAAAAAACGAGATCTTGTCTAGAAACCAGTTTGGTTTCAGAAATAATAAATCAACTGAGGATGCTGTGGTGTCTCTTGTTGATAAAATTACTACCCATCTTGATAAATCCCGCAAAACTATAGCAATTTTTTGCGATTTAGCAAAGGCATTTGATTGCGTGCCTTGGCAAATTTTACTTAGGAAGCTGGAGCTTCTGGGTGTCCGCGGGTACTTGGTCCGACACTTTTTCTGGTGTACATTAATGACCTCTGCCAGTTAAATATTGTAAACGGTGATATTTTCACATTCGCAGATGATACGGCTTTAGTGTTTCACGGGAAAAGCTGGCAAGAGGTCATTGATGCCGCTCAACTAGGAATTTCTGAAGTTTCGAAATGGCTGAAGAACCATCTTCTCACTCTCAATGCCAGTAAAACAAAATACCTAACCTTTCACATGTCTCAGAGATCAAATCCAACTAATATTCAGCTAAAACTTCACTCATGCAATCTAGAATCTCATCTATGTGCTTGTCCTACTCTTGAATGTGTCAACAAAATCAAGTACTTGGGAGTTGTCATAGATAACAAGCTTTAATTTGATGAACACATTGGAACTCTTCGAACCCGCCTCAGAAAGATGTTGCACGTCTTTAAACGACTGGGAAATGTAGCCGACCCAAAAACTCTAAGAATTGTATACCTAGCTCTTTGCCAGTCTGTGCTTAGTTATTGTATAGTGAGTTGGGGCTCCGCGGCCATGGCTAAAATAAAAAAAGTGGAAGTGGCACAGAGAGCTATTTTGAAAGTGGCTTACAAAAAGCCTTTCCGATACCCCACCCATAACTTATATAAAGATACCAATTACCTGACCGTTAGACAATTGTATATCTCAGCAGTAGCTCTCAGGTTTCACAAGACAGCCTATACAACAGCCTGTAGCACAAAAAAAGACTCACGTCGAAATCACTGGGCAACCCCCCCTGTCAAAACGACTTTAGCTCAACGTGCATTCTATTACAAAGGACCTGTATTATATAAAAAATTGGACCATGAACTTCACCTTCTTGACACATTGAGGTTTAAATGTAAAATTAAGCTACATGCGTATCTATCCACACTTGATTACACAAGCACAGAATCTTTTATAACCGCAGTTATATAAATAGACGCTCAGATCTTATAACGACTATAATGAGCTTAGACATATTATGCATAAACAATCGTGTAGTTATTGAATCGCGTTACCCTGGTTCTAACATGTTAATCGTAATACATATAAAAATATACCAAATAATGCAACACGACAATATTTGCTACATAAGTTACTAACAAAACTATAACATCGGTCTGACCGGGACTGTAATACTTTGTATTGATCGTATATATGCTTAAACAACTTATTTTTATTATTTTGAGTATTATTATTATTTATCTTAAATTTTATTGTTATATTTATTATATGTAATCATATATACGCAGCCTCTTTATTACCCACCATATTTATATATGTCGCGGATTCCATTAGATTATAATCAGCGTGGTCGTCGTCGTCGTCCGCCATTATAATTGAATTGTTTGTCAGTGCGCACAAGTGGCGCAGGCGCTGTATCGTGGCAGACTGAAGCACTCTCAAGTCTCCTCGAATGAACGCACTACTGACGCGTCCTCGAATGAACGCATTACCGACCAATAGGAAACAACTTCATTCGTACATTCACTCAATTGTTCCTTCAATCAGCACAGATAACAAACTCTTGCGTTCACAGTGCTGCCATTCGATAGGATGGAACTACTAATCGAATAAATTAAAATTATACATTCCTCTAACACGGCCATTCTGCCACTCAACGCGTTCTCGCGTTGTCTTAAAATAAGCGACTTAACAGGAAGCAAATAACAACACCGGCAAATCGTTAATTCCGTCCGTGGCTTTCAGCCGCCGATTTCAAAGCGGTTTTAGTCATTTAAATGACAAACGCAAAGCGTAGAGCTTTCAACGTAACGCATGAGTCTTGGGTCACTCAACTTGGCGAAATGCATCGAGAACTTTCGGCAACAAGAATTCAGTACGAGCAACAGAACAAACTCGTAAAGCGTGGTAGCTTTCAACGATACTTTTGGACAAAGCGACAAAGCTTTCAATCCGTACTTTTGGGCAAAGCGACAAAGCTTTCAATCCGTAACTCCAGCTAAGCGTAACAGCTTACAGCAATCGTTCAAACTCGTAAAGCGTGGTTGTTTTCAACGATACTAGCGGACAAAGCGACAAAACTTTCAATCCGAAACTCCAGCTAAGCGTAATAGCTTACAGCAATCGTAACAACATGTAAAGCGTGACAGCTTTCAACGACAAATGTACGCGAAGCGTATAGCTTCCAACGTAACAATAAGAATTACACGAAACACGGCGGAGTTCCAATATACGGCAACGGAGCCACACGAAGCGCGAAGCTTCCAACGAACTACAACAGCGTTACACGAAGCGCATAGATTACAGTCAACTACAACAGTGGTATACAAAGCGCGTAGCTTCCGGTGTACTACAATAGTGTTACACGAAGCGCGGTAATTAAAGACGCTAATTACAATTCAAGGCAAGGTCTGATGGCACAACTCTGCATCTTCAGTTCCGTCACCAGGACTTTCGTCTTATTCAGAAGGTAAATCAAGTAAACCTGAAAGGTATCTACGTAATTTTTCGTGACAAACATACTGAACACGTCCTACGGATATAGACCCCACATTATACCTTTCATTGTCACAAACCTCGACAATCTTACACGGATTCAAGAACTTTTCACCTGATTTAGTGTTCACTCTCGGGTTTTTTTCAACCAATACAATATCACCGACAACGAACGGACGCACTTTTGCCTTGCCCTAGTCAAATCGAATTTTGTCAAGTCGAGCTCGCTCGTGCATCCTGACCTTAGCCTGCGCTCTAACATCAAGGAGATCAAGTTTCTAGTACTCGTGAAAACATACGGGGTGGGCTTTTATTACAACCCATTAACTGCTATGACGGACTCTTTCCAGTTCATTTCGATACTGTACAATTAATAGCCAATTAGATCTCACCCAGGACAGACTTTCACGATTTGCGCTCGTGGTTTTCTGCGAACGTTAAACAATTCGTGAGAACTGATATAAACCTTTCAACCTGCTTATTGGCCCTTAGATAAACCGCTGCAGCCTCACAAAGCCCAAATGGCATTTTTACGAACCATATGCACCATTCGGTGTAGAAAATGCAGTTTCTTTTTATCGATTCGATTTCTCAGATATAAGGAATAAATAAAACCCGGACGCCATATCTAGTGTAGTAAAAACAGTGGGCTGTCCTAGCGTATCTAACTGTTCTGATATCAACCGCAAAGGATAATTGTCAGTAACCGTATTATACTTTAAACCGTATTAGATTTTGTTAGGACTTTTAAGTTTTATTTCCACTTCGTCAGTCTTGAACACCGAATTTCCTTTAACAAATTTATCGCTGTGGCTTTCAATAATGGACCGCAATCGAATAACGTCATTACGGCCTGTCAGCTCAGTATAGAGTTTTGCTGCGAGTATATCGGTACTTAATAAAGCATAAACTTTTGAACGTCACGTCCTATGAGGGCGTCATAAAGCAAAACGTGAGAATCTACTATAACTAAGTTGGTTTTTATGTGCAAGTCTTTGACTCGTATTGGCCGCTACCCATAAGATGCGTAAACTCAGTGTGCCATTGGTCATTAATCTCATCAGCAACGCGCTTAAAAATTAAAGAACAATCAGTGCCGCTGGCAACAAGAGTTTGTAACTTAAACTCGTCAAAGTTAATTTAAATAAGCGGGGCTTCGCATTGTGAGCACACATTGGTAGTTTTCACTAAAATAAGTTTAGTCGAGTCAAACTAGGCTTTGGTATTCGGGTGGATACACGATAAAAGTAATTTTTAAGTCTAGTCAACTAAATCGATTTTATTTATTCAATCCGGTTAAAGCGCATTTAGCGGCCTACATTTTAGAGTGTTTTCTGTCCAAATTCCAACTGTCACATTAGTCGTCACCAAAACTTCGCAATTACAATTAGTTCGAGAAGTTTACATGATTTTGTAATGGATTCTATCATCGATTTTCGTAAAAATTCAAGAAATATGAAATAATTTGTTGTAGCAGCCGTCGATTCATTGGAAGGGTATGTGAAGAATCAAAATTTCGTTCCTTCTCCACAAAACAAGTTTGGGCCTGCGTGCGTGGTTCAGCCCCCAATGCAGCGGTAAAATCCAAATACGTTTATCAATTTTAGACATCATCAAAGAGACTCCGTTTAAGAAACATTAGGAACGCACCAGATCCATTTCAGATAAAAGAGCAAAAGTTCAAAACGCTGTTTAGAGTTCCAAAGTCAGGAGCTCAACAGTTAACAGAAGTTCCCAATGTAGGAAGCACATCTCAAGGAGGTATCCCAAAACATGTAAAGCTCGCTTTTTATATTTTCCTCGCTTTTTTTTTCTTATCATTTTTCAAACAAAAGTTTTATCAAAGCAAAATAAAACCATTGAATTTTGATGGATTGTTCAAAATAATTAGTGTTGCCAAATATTTCACCCAAAGTTAAAATAATAGCCCTATTTTGCATTATACTACGCATAAATTGCGCATTCTGTGTACACACATAAAACACACATAGACGCCATCTCACACACAAGTGAGTTCAAGCCAAGTCTGAAACCTAAATATTCGTTTCGCTCGTTTGTTTCCCTTCGGGGGATAAACGACACTTTATATTCTTTTATATAATATATATAAATATAAATATAATATAAATATATTTATTAATTCATTCATTTGTTCTTAATGCTAATGAACATAATTACAACTAACAATACAATAAATACAAACTAGAAATGTTTAATACAAGAAAATATGGAATGCGGTTTTAGCACTTGGGTGCCCTAGCTCCCACAGTAGGATACCCTGTGTTTGTGGGAGTTAGGTCTCTTCAATGTGTAAACTTACTGTCTAGTGATGCAAGTGTGATGTGTGCGTGAGTGTTTTTGTGGTGTGGTATCGGTAAGTCCGAGTACAGCCTGGCATTGCAGTTGGTGTGCCGGTTTCCCAAATTTGTGTGTGTGTGTGTGTGTGTGTGTGTGTGTGTATGTGTATGTGTGTGTGTGTGTGTGGGTGGGTGTAAGAGTGTGTGGGGGTGGGTGGGTATGAGAGTGTGTGTATGTGGGTGTACACGTGCATATTTATTAGTTTAGTTAAATAACTGGACGTATCAAAGCTTCAGTGTTTCTATAGTTAAGTGTCAGGAGGTAATTGAGTATTTTTTTCTTGCAGATGTATCTAGTGTCATTAGCAATATCGAGGGCGTCATTCAATTTTTTGTATAGGTACGCCCCTAGGTAGGAGTAGCACCTCTGACCAAATCTTGTTTTTCTTTTCGGGGCTTTCCATCTGGCGGACCGCCTATGGCCGATGTTGTGTGAATGAACGGTGGCAGTGATGAGCGCAGTTTTGTGAAATCTTAGAATACATGACTGAATGAAAAGTTGCCGGACTCGGAGCTGTTTGGTTTCCTGGTATAAGTCATCGGTTGAGTAGAAGAATGGTTTCCTATGTGCTACTTTGAGGACTAGTCTCTGTGCTCTTTCAACCTTTATCAGGTATGTTGAGCACGCAGACCCCCAGGAGCTGATACAATATGTAAGTAATGATGTGCACAGTGCATTGTATACCATGTTAATTGTACTTGTATCGGCTATAGTCTTCAGTCTTTTGAAAATAAATAGGAGTTTTCTTAGACGCTTAGTGACAGTTTCCAGTTGTTTCGTCCACGATAACAATTCATCAATATAGATCCCTAGATATTTTATGTCAGTCACTTGCTCAAGCACGGGGCAGGCGCATGGATTCTACACACTATTTCAAATGCATGTCATAAAACCAAACATCGAAAAATAAAAACACAACTGTTACTCCTTTATCAACACGGCAATTAGTTAGGAGAGGTCATAGATAAAATAAGACAAAAAGATAATAAATAATATTTTGCGCCATCTATTGGCGACACCTTGATTCAACATTGCTACTCAGCACTAGACGGCGTAGGCTCCACTTAATTTGGCTCAATATAGCTCACGACCAAAATCAATCCAAATTTAGTTCGAAGAAAACACCGAATAAATAGCCTTTGACTAGTTTTGCACCAAACTACCAAATTAAGTGCGAGCAATTTTAGTTTAGTGCGAATTGTCACCATTAATAGACTTTGTCTTCTGTTTGTTTTAAGCGTCTCATGGTTTGGTGAAACAGACTTGCTCTGTATGGCCTATTTTATAATAAAAGCTACATTGAACATTTTTCTCAATAGTCACTGACGTGGAAGCATCTCCGCAAGTAGAGGTATGCGCCTGGGCCTTAGATTTACAATTACGCATGTAATGTCCGACTTTACCACAATTATGACAACAAATGTTACTACGATCGTTAGAATCTACTTTACGCCTTTTCTGTTCACTTAGTGCAAAGTGCTTGCACAGTTAAGATTTTTACGTTACATCAAGTACCAAGGTGTTTGTCCAGAGCCATAAAAACCGTAGGCGTATCTTTCCTTTTAACAAATTGGAACGTACCTGGTCATCGACGATACCTGAGATGCCAACCTCTATCTTATCGCCTCACTCCAGCCCGATTCCAGCCGGTCAATCATCACCAGTTTGTTTGTGGAATACTCCACGTAGGTCGCCGCCTTGTCGCTCGTGTACTGCACCGTATCCCGGAACAGATCGTGGAATCTCTTCCTAGTAGCAAACTAACGCGTGAGTCTTTCCTTAGCTTCGTACACACAGAGATACACACATAGTTCACACACACAGAGGATAAGACTTCGATGTCCATTTGCGAGCACACCTGTGTAGATGCGTAAACGCGGCGTTCCGTACTTTCCGGCTTTCATAGTCAGTCCACTCGTTTTGCGTTCTATTGTGATCAATTTCTTCACACAACTGAGATGCCGTGAATTCACAATTATCAGGATCAAAAGAGGATATGTGGACATACACTCTACACACTATACACTTTGTTTTATTTTCTTCATAACCGCGTTCGGTTTCGTACTTCCGGTTTCATTAACACGAAAACTCTCCGCCATGCCACGAAAAAACGATGCCCCATAGCCGTAGGAAGATTGGGTAGGTTGCTTTCCGTAGGAGGCATGTTATGTTCGTTACCGTGGTGCGTGGTTTGTTCTTCGCGATTGATTTCGAATCAATCAGATTCTCGATTAGATCGAAAATTTTCTTGTGCCGGATCAGACGTTGGATCGTTGAAATATGCCTCGCAGGTGGTAGCCGTAGGTCGGTAAAGTACGCTGGAGACGCGTTGTATCGATCCCACCGCTGCTGTCGCGGATTCCATTAGATTATAATCAGCGTGGTCGTCGTCGTCGTCCGCCATTATAATTGAATTGTTTGTCAGTGCGCACAAGTGGCGCAGGCGCTGTATCGTGGCAGACTGAAGCACTCTCAAGTCTCCTCGAATGAACGCACTACTGACGCGTCCTCGAATGAACGCATTACCGACCAATAGGAAACAACTTCATTCGTACATTCACTCAATTGTTCCTTCAATCAGCACAGATAACAAACTCTTGCGTTCACAGTGCTGCCATTCGATAGGATGGAACTACTAATCGAATAAATTAAAATTATACATTCCTCTAACATATATATTGTTACTATTAAGACATGTCCAAGGTCACCCAATGTTACATAGGTTGACCTTGAACGCATCTGTATTTATATTGTTTCGAGTCTCACGTAACTCAATTGATCTATTCACAAACTAGTGTGTTAAGTTAGTGTCATTATGTTAAGTTTTTTCATTTATTTTTTTGTTTTGCCCATTTAATGTGTATTTGTATCTACCCCTAATTAGTATTACCTTAGTTTACTCATCGCTTATTACTCAGTATTTTAACCTTTGTACCTAATTAATCTACCTTGTAATCATGTACGCGGAAGAGCCTGAACTCTACGACACAGGTTCAACCTTCTGTGGAGTTCAGTGCACCCCTTGTCTTAAATATCCTAGTTCTAGCCTAAATTTAACTAATGCATAATTTTTAAGACTTGGTGTATAGATGATAAGTGGTATTGTGTACAAAATAAATAAATAAAAAAAAAAAAAAACTACTATGCGCTTTTCTATAGAGTTTGATCTAGGCAGGTCAACATCACCTAGTATACTGTTCCCTCTCAAGCCGCACTCTGCGTCGACAGAGACACACATAACATATGTACGACGAGCGCCGAGTAATGAAATTGTACTTGCAGATATATCTCATTAGTGGAGACGTGTCTCTTTGGCAAACAGCCGCGAGCGGGACAAAGATGAGCGCTGTTTTACCGTACAGAACGGAAAACCTATACAAAATATAATAAGACAGTAAATAAAGCGTCTTTACATTCAATATTTGGAAATTTCAAATGTGGAACAACCTCAATGTGGGTATCAAATTATGAAAAGGCTTGGTAGATGATATGGGATACATTTGAAATTCAAAATGGCGGCCACTTCAAAGTGATCAGTCGTGGGTTTTTGCTATTTTTTATTTAAACTTGTTATATTAAGAACTGTTCTTTTTTAATATGAAATCATTAAATACCTAACTGTATAGACTGTAGACTAGTCTAGTCAACAAGTGCCTTTTTGGTCAACTTTTTTCAGCAGTCTCCGAAAATTATGATTGAGGTGTCATTCGATTCGAAATGGCATCTAGATAGTTTTCGAAATACAATGAAGTTTCGCAAATAAAAATTACAAAAGTTATTAACAATTAAAATAAAAAAGAGGGGTTTAGTTTTTTGCAAATATCTCATAAACTAATAAAAAAAAATCAAATTTGAAAAAAGATTCAGAAAGAAGAGAAAACTTCCTAAAAAAAGTTTGGACTCTCGGAATTGTAGGACTATTATTTATGATTTTCCCAGAGGGTTGAAAATACGCCCGAAAACGGGTACTCCGGCTTGCGCAAGCCACGCCTCCTCGGACCTTGAATGAATAAATATTATTTAAACTTATTAAATATGAAAATTAAATTTGAAAAAAATCATTTGCCTTCAGGACAGATCAATAAACAATAGTCCGTGGTAAAAAAAATTTTTTTTCTTTTTTTTTCTAACCAGCCGTGTGTGAAATGTGTCCTAGTATTTATTTGTTTGTTTATTTGTATCCAAATCTTACGCAAAGGTTCCGTGTACAACAAAGAATAGACCACAAGTCTACACAAGTTTTCCTGATCTTTGAACAAGCCGTACGTATTTTATCAAACGAAGTGAATAAAAGTATCTAAGGAAGTGATGTTTGTTCGCGAGGAAAGTCTTTGATGGAAAACTCTGTTCATTAGACGGATGTGTACGCTGACTCTGTGACATTAATAGTTGAGAAGTAGCAGGCAGTACTTTTGTTATTGAAACGAGAGGTTTTAAAAAATAACTATGATAAGGCAGGATAAGGACAGTTATAAACTGAAATCATCAGAAATCATAGATATTTATTAACCTTATCACATTTCGCAACAACAGGCACGTCCAAATATACATAATATAAATTATCCTTACAAACTACTACAATTCATTTTAAATAACTGATAGATATATACATTATTTATTTTCACACATTTACTTACCTAACTTATTTACATTAAGTACTTAAAATAAGTGTCAACAATAGCGGCTTTATCGCTAAAAGCGATCTCTGCAGGCAACTGCAGAAAGACTGATAATAATACATGATAGGTTGTATAATAAACAATTATACATATATACTAATATACTACATACCATATTATAATACACATTACTACTATATATTAATACACACACTACCATATTATACCATATATATCTACTAATGTTCTACTACATAAAAATACTAAACTTAGATATAGTAACAGTATTAACTATTTAGGTGACACAGACAAGTACCAGTTTTTCGAAGGAATTCAGTGACTGAGACTTTCTAATAATGATGTTTAAGGTTCCGTACTAACGGTTTGCGTCCACCTTCATTGTGCGTACCGCCAAGTTGTGAAATTCTTTGCCAAATTCCCTGTTCCCTGATAACAATAATCTAGCGGTTTTCAAAGCAAGAGTGAACCGGTTTCTTCTGGGCAAGCGCGTTCCACCTTCGATCGCAATATCTCTTACCATCAGGTGGATTGCATTCAAGCGCAAGCCCATAAAGAGTAAAAAAAAAACTTAATTTTTTTTTCTAACGCGATAACGTTTTGTATTTTCTCTAACGCCTTCTATTCTACTAATATACTCGTAATAAATTTGTTTGTGTGTATGTTTGTGTGTGTGTCTATGTTCAACACACTATTTACTTTGATATACTTATAGCGCTTGATCGCATTATCGCTTACCATCAGGTGAATTGCGATCAAGCGCAAGCCTATTATGAGTAAAAAACTACGTTACTAAGACTGCGCTTACCACCCTTACGTCTATCTGAATGATGATAGCTGAAAGTAAATAATAACTAAAAATACTACCAGTGGCATCAATCTGTATCTACAAAGCTTTGATGATAAGATGTTACTATAACAACTGCAAAATATGCTAATTTAGAAAGTCTCCCTGCAACTATCCTTGTGTTGGAGGTCAATTTGGATCGATTTTCATCAAACATAGCCAAAAACACATTGAATTCAAACCTTTCTAACAAAACTAAAAAAGAAACATATTTGATTTATTCGTTCAGGAGATAGTTATATCATAACGGTCCTACAATATTTATCCTACAATTAACTTTTATTATAAATAAATAATAAAATGTATATTAGGACACATTTCACACACGGCTGGTTAACCCCATACTGAACCATTTCTAGTTCGTATTACGGTTGCTAACACAACTGATATACTACATATATATGTATACATACATATTTTATATAGATACATATTTAACACCCAGATCCACAGTTTGTTGGCTGTGGATATGGATTTAGTTAAGCACAAAGATGTTGGCCGTGCCGAAAATTGAACCCAGAACCTTCTGATTGGCAGTCCGGCATGGTAACCATTATGCCAACGAGGTCGTCAATTATCCAAGTAATAAAAGTATCTACCTCTGGAAAATTTTAAATAACCTCAACATTCCCCCTTGCGAAAGGTTAAAACTCTCCATTCCCGCCGTGTCTCCGACCTGTAACATTAATTGGTACAAGAGTTCTCAAGAAGCGTCTCACCTGAACCGAAATAACCTCATCGTAAATTCCCTTTTTAATAAACCAGACTAAATTTAGGCAGTCATTACACGTACGGGGAGAACGAGTGCTGCCAAGGAAGTTATAACGGGCGGCCCACTCCACTTAGATCGTAGCATTACATTAATTTTTTTTTTATAATTTTATGTTAAATCCTATTATTAATATGACTAAACTATTATAAATCCTATTTTTATTACTGAAATTGAATACTGTGAAATTAAATAATGTAAAATGGAAGTAGTTTACGAAACTATATTATATGAAGGTACCCTGAAGAAAACAGCACTTACGGCACGAGACTAGTTCTCAGTGTAAGTGCTGGTCGCCATATCAAACCATTATGTTCATTTTTATAATATTTCTTTTCTTTAATACATTTTGTAATTATATGTAATTATCTGTAATACGAGTATTTTTGCTGTAATAAACAATTTGAATTTGAATTTGTATCGACTTGACGATCGATTGACGTATTTAAATGAGAGTTCTATAATGCTAAAGAATAATACGAATAGATCATTTATTTGTAAATAAAATTGTTTTAAAAAACAAACAACCGACTTCAAAAACACAACTAAAAAGGGAAAAATAATTTTAAGCCTAAATCAAATCAAAAATATATAAATAGAATAGGAAAGTTTATTTCATGTACTTATAAAAAACTATTTGCAATTTTTACTAATCCTGTATTCTTGGAGTCGGTGCCAGCAAAGAAAGACAATTGAAAATAGTTTTTTTTAACAAACATTAATTTGTTCTTATTAGATGGCACCGACTTCAAGAATACAGGATTACTAAAAATTGCAAATAGTTTTTTATAAGTACATGAAATAAACTTTCCTATTCTATTTATATATTCTTGATTTGATTTAGGCTTAAAATTATTTTTCCCTTTTTAGTTGTGTTTTTGAAGTCGGTTGTTTGTTTTTTAAAACAATTTTATTTTTAAATTTTTAGTGGTTGGTAATGATATTTTGTTTAAGTTTTAGCTATGGAGAGCCAAATAAAAAAAAATTTGGCGTGTGCCAGGTAGGCAACCAATTGAGAGCAAATCGAGCTGGATGCGAGCGAAGCGAGCGCGAAAATTTTCACCGTATTTGTTCCAACCGTTTGAGCATAAAGAAGTCCAAAGCAGCAAAAATTACATAATGTTTGTTGTGTTAAAACTTACTAGAACCAATTGCGAGCGAAAAGAGGTGGATGCGAGCGAAACGAGCTATGCGCGAGCGAAGCGAGCGCGAAAATGTTCACCGTATTTGTTCCAACCGTTTGAGCTTAAAAAAGTCCAAAGCAGCACAAATTACAAAATGTTTGTTGTGTTAAAACTTACTAGAACCAAGTGCGAGCGAAAAGAGGTGGATGCGAGCGAAACGAGCTATGCGCGAGCGAAGCGAGCGCGAAAATTTTCACCGTATTTGTTCGAACCGTTTGAAGTCCAAAGCAGCACAAATTATATAATATTTGGAGTGTCATAAGCCCAGAACATCCTGGGGGAAATTCGAACGAAGCGGGATAACTCCTAGCGAAGCGAGCGCGTAAATATTTTCCTTATCCGTTTGAGGGTCTTGTCTATTAATATATCAAATTTTACAGTTCCTTCTTCCACTAAGTATGACCCAAGTGGCCAAGCTCTGGCGTCGAGAGTTTTTCAAGCCCCTGATTTAGTTTGACCCCTGCTTGTACTAAGAGTAGTGGTCCAGGCCCAACAAATTAACGTGTTATCCGAAGCACAGTAACGCCCAGATGAAAATATCACATTTTTTATGGAAGTCTTGTGCATGGTTACCCATACAAAGACTGGCCGCATGGGCCGTTGCTTAGCCTCGATGTTCGCGTCAGATTACTTTTGTTAGCCAGGCTGCTAATTTTATGAGCGAAATCTGTATTGCCGTATGAGAGCGAAGAAGTAAAATAGGTTATCCAGTTATTTGGGCTTCCCACGGGAATAGCAATGACTTTTAAGATAAAAAGTAACCTTCGTGTTATACAAGGTCTAGTCTACCCCCTATATCAAATTTTAGCGAAATCAGTGTGTCATGTGTTATTTGGTGAATCCCACGGGAACAATAATTATTTTCGGGATAAAAAGTAGCCTATGTGTAAACACATAGTCTAACCTATCTTCATTCCAAATTTCATCAATGTCAGTACAACCGTTCGAGCGTGAAGAAGTTAAAAAGATTTATATGTTATTTGGTGCATCCCACGGGAATAGTATTTATTTTCGGGATAAAAAGTAGCGTATGTGTTAACACATAGTCTTACCTATTTTCTTCTCAAATTTCATGAATATCAGTACAGCCAAACGAGCGTGAATCTCTCTACATGCGTAAAAATAACCTAACTTTTTAGGTTTTTCTTCGATTTCCCTAGGAGTCCATCATCACAACCAGTTTTGGTGACAATGGGACCAATTCAGAACCATACTCTTTCAATTAAAAAAAGAATTTTGAGAATCGATCTACAAATGGCTGAGAAATCGGTGAACATACATAAAAAAAAAAAAAAATACATACACGTCGAATATATAACCTCCTCCTTTTTGAAGTCGGTTAAATAGAAGTATGTATATTGTACTTGGTCACAAACAAATATTTTTATCGCATGGCGTGTCGTGGTATATCGTGGCATGACGTGGCGTGACGTAGCGTGACGTAGCGTGGCGTGGCGTTGCATTCCTTGTAATGCCGTGGTACGCCACGCCATGGCTATATCTCTCTTCGTGAGAGAAAGCCAAAGCCAAAATCCAGCAGTGTGAAAATATAGAAAGCTAAATCTGATTCATTCCAAAATAAGTATCAATATACTCGTATTTAGCGTTGTTATTTTGACACTCTTAAAGCTATCTTTTCCCGTTTATTTTATAACGAAAAAACTGTCTCTATTAAAAGAACATTGTAGCTTACAAGGTCTTGGGCAGCCAAACCTCTCTAGTGTTCTTATAACTTCTGTGTCAGAGACTCGCCTCACGCATCTCTAGTTATGGAGTGAAGTAAAGTGGCAACCCGGCCGTTATCAACCGATGCTAGTCTTAATATGGCAATACCAGACCTGCGCGAGTAACGCACGAACACCTTTTCATAATGGGCTTTTTATTTTTTACTAAACCCCTAAAATATGAATAGGATTTACCAAATCAACTTGAAAAGGATCGTTGATCCTACTAATATTATAAATGCGTTAGTTTGTGTATCTTTATAACTTCTTCACGCTCAAACGTCTGAACCGATTTTGGACGAAATTTAGTGTGAAGATAGGTTAGATCTTGGATTAACACACTGGTTTATTTTTATCCCGAAAACAATTGTGGTTACCGTGGAATACGCAAAAAACTTCAACATCTATGTTTTAAAATATCTTTATGCTTCAATGGCTGGACCGATTTTGATGGAACTTACTATGAAGATAGGTTAGACCTTGGATTAACACGTAAATTACTTTTTATCGTGGATTAACTTCTTTTTGTCCCGGATAATACGCGGGTAACACCGCGGGAGCAGCTAGTATTTTATTTCGTATTTGGCAGTATTATAAACAAGGTATATAAAATCTTTAATATACTTTGTCTATGGCAGTATGAATATTCTTAAGAATACAGGTACATCAGGCTTTTTTAATTTTAAACTACCGATGCTAAACTGTTGGGGCGCTGTGAGTTTTCTTAATTATTAATTTATACTTGCTCTAAGATAACTGCTGGCTTTGACCACACACTGTGCAAAAATAATCTAACGGCTAATTAAGCATTTAAAACAATCATATGATAATTAAATACATCAGCATAATCGGCAGCAACATTGTAAACTGAAACCAGCACTCAGGCTTAAATGGGCCTATTCAGTAAATTGATTATAAATTGGTTTGCGTGGAAATGAAAAGGTTTACTATGTACGTACTTATTATGTATAAACGCATACTAATACTTAATTTTTGTATTGTCAATTTTTGGCTAGAATTTATCTAGATATTAAATATACTTTATTTTATTCACTAATTTTGTGTCTCTTTATGGTATAACACTGAGTCGTTTCGCGGGTTAAAACTTAAAAATAGAAGTAGATCGCGAGATATTTTTAAGCCCCTAGACTCAAAACTTGGTCGTATCGTAATTAAGTATATACTCGTAATGCGATTTCAAGTCTGTGTGTTGTGTATGTGTACATGTGTGAGTGAATGTGTAATGTAATAATTGGCCAAGTGCGAGTTAGGCTCGCGCATGATGGGTTCCGTACCATTGTTGTATGGGAGCCCCCCTCAAATATGTATTTTATTTAAATTTTATAATAATATTTGATAGCAAATATTATTATACAATTAAATTAATTTTATTAGTGGTTTTTTTATTAGTTTTTAATTTTATAATTGACTTTAATATCTATCATAATATTTAAAATTGTATGTTTAGAAAATTAAACAAATATATATTTTGCATTATATATTTTGTGAAAATTTCAAGTTACTAGCAGCAACCGTTATTGACATATATGTATTGCAAAAAAAAAAAACAAAAAAAAAGTTTATTGTATGTGGACCATCATATTTTTTATATAGATACAGCCTGGACACAGACAGACAGACAACGGAGTCCTAGTAATAGGGTCCCGTTTTTAACTTTTAGGTACGGAACCCTTAAAAAAAATCGCATGTTTATATGAAATATTTTATTTAAAAATTACAACAATTATGTTCTAAATTACAATAATGAGACTCGTAAATCTCACGAGTAATATATATAAATAATTAATCAATGATGGATGTAGTTCCTTTACCAATCCGAGAGCTATGTATGTATGATTTTACGACCGCTAATGTAATTAATTGGGAGATTAAAAAAATGAGGTTAACCTGCAAATATCGTGTCGGGGCAATATATAAAAGTGTGTTAAACAAAAACTTGGATTCAGTGAGCGCACTGACATGTTTAAGATAATAGTTTTTAGTGCTATTGCTGTGTTGGTTGGGGCCGAAGAAAATGTCTCGAAAGAGCAAGAAGTTTTACAAAATGTTGAGAATCAAAATTCCGAATTAAATAGTTTTGATAATTTATTCGACGGTGTGTTTGGGGAGTCTGTAAAGGAGTCTAAATATGATTATGAGTTAGTGTCTAATGAAACACTGGTGTACGATGCGTTCTTCGGCAAGCCGCTATCTACGAAGCGGGAGAATTTCTTGGCTAATGTTGTAAATGGCAGTGTGTAAGTATCTTTCTTTGTTTTTTCTTGCCCCCAAGTATAAGCCACTGGTAACTGTCACCGCTCTCAGAAACTGGTTATACGAGTACTGTCACATCAGTCGTAACAGAAATCTTAAGCCGTGTATGAAACGAAATAATTTATTTATTTATTTTTATTGAAATGAAATGAAATTATTTTTATTACATATCACAGATCCATATTTTTAAAACACACACCATTTAAATTTATATTATACAATAAGAGATTAACTTACTAACTAGGTGATGTTCGCATGTTATAAATAGTCATGTACATATACATATGTATTATATCAGTTGTGTTAGCAAACATAATACAAACTAGAAATGTTTTAGTATGGGGCTAACCAGCCGTGTGTGAAATGTGTACTAATATTTATTTATTTATTATTGGAACGAAGTTCCTTATCGCGCGTTATGAAAGGGGGCTAGACGGAAAAAAAATCTTACGAAAAGTTGTCACGACACTTTTTGCGCACGGTATGGCAACGTCGCATCTCCAAAATTTGTTCGGAAGTCAAATACGGCTATCAATGAAAGTATTCACTAATTGACAACAGCGCCATTCGTTTCAGGTGGAGTTGCGATTGAGCCTACTGAGTTTATATTATATTATATTTGTTAATAATAAAAAAAATATTATAATAACTTAAAAAAAAATACAATTCCTTCACCAATTAATCGAAAAGAACTTCGTTCCATCTGGGTGTCCTTTGAAACCTCACAAGTTTTTTTATATTTATTATACGTTCGTAATTAGTATCTTTATTTACTAATTCTTTTCACACCTAGACGTTTAACTATGCTTATTCTTTTCGCGCGTATCCGCTCGGATGCACAACAGAACGTATAATTGTTGATTATTTATTCATTAGTTAATAGTTTGTAACAGTAATTTATCTAGTTTGCATGATATAACAATAACAAATGAATACTGATAATGTAATTTAAATTTTTTGCAGTCTTTATCATTTGAAACAAAAATATAAAAATTTAGGCTGGCATTTTAGGTACTCTTCCTACTGGCACTGGATTTTTAGATTAGATATACTTTTAATTTAATTAATTTTATATGAGATTTCGATTAATTGATTGTTTTCATTATGAAGTACCTACATATTATGTATGTGTCTACTGAAGTTAATTTACTATTTTGAATATGTACTACCAAAATAAGCATATTCTTAGGGTGGTTTTTATTATTAAAGCAATTATTTCAATATTTTTTACCCTTTGTGATAAACAATAAAAAACTGTAAATACAATAAGAAGATATTGTCCTTTTCAACGCATAATTATATGTTTTAAATTTATAAAGAGTTTCATATCCTCTATATAAGCATAATTAGTATAATAACACGAATCTGTTTAACATATTTATGAAAGTAGTTGAAAGGAAGCAATAACATCAGTTGAATTGTTTCCAGATGTAATAAAATATAATGATAGATAATAAAGGTCGGGGTAAAAGTATTTTCGTATTATTATTAGATTTTTTTTATATTTTGTACCGCAAGTAAGAAAATATTTTTCCTGGGTATATTTTTTCTATATTTGCATTAATATTGTGAAGAAATGTAATATGAAGATAGGTACTAACTAATTTTTATCCCGAAAACAATCCGCAAATAAATACTGTCAAAGATTGGCGCTAAATTCCGTTACTCAATCCTAATAATATTATCAATACGAAAGTTTGCGTGTAAGTGTGTATATGTAGGTATATAACTTTTTATAATATTAATGATTATCTAGAATTGAATGACATTTGATTCATATCATATATTATTGTTAGATATTACTAGAATTCGATGTGAAAATTGACATTTGATTAATATCATATTATACTATTGTAATGATATTATATTATTAGAAATAGAATTGAAAATTGACATTGATACATATGTATCATATACTTTTGTAATGATATCATATTATTTAACTTGTAACTTTGGTGTTATCAATAAATGATTTGTATTTGTATGTTTGTACGAGAGAGAGACGAAAATGGAAGTGTTTGGAGGAGGCCTTTGTCGCAAGACAAGCTGTAAATATAAGCATGTAAATAGTTAGTTTTTAAGTTAATAGTGTAATCAGCAATAAAGGCTTATTTTATTTTTTATTTAACTTCTTCACGCTCAAACGGCTGAACCGAATTTGATGAAATTTTGTATGTCCGTAGCTTAGACCCTGGATTAATACACAGGCTTCTTACTATCCCGGACGAACGCGAGTAAGACCGTGGCACGCAGCTAGTAAGCAATAAATGTATTTTCTTCCCTTGTTTCTTCCAGACTATGCACAGTGTCAGTGCGGCCATGCCGCAAGTACGAAGGTCGTAGGGTGGACGGCACCTGCACCAACCCCAAGTACCCTTCCCGAGGAGCCAGGCTGACTCCACTTCCAAGACTGCTGCCCGCACAGTTCGGACCTGGTACATAAATATCCTTACGAAATTTAATTTAAGTCTTGTCATATAAATACCTTGTTAATGGATTCCTTCACACATTGAGCTGAAAGGTAACGACATGGCCGATCTTCTGGCAAGACAAGCGACATTGGATGGAATTCCGTTGATAGTAGCTCCTTTATTCTCAGAGTATTCTAGACAGGTTAATGTCAAACATTGTGGCAGGAATATTTTGACAAGCGGTCTCTAGACGAAGGTATTTGGTTTAGGACTATCCAATCAGAAAATCATAAGTATCCCTGGTTCGACGACCTCGTTGGCGTAATGGTTACCATGCCGGACCGCCAATCAGAAGGTTCCGGGTTCGATTCCCGGCACGGCCGATATCTTTGTGCTGAACTAAATTTGTTGGCTGTCGGTCTGGGTGTTAAATATGTATCTATATAGTACAGTATGGGGATAACCAGCCGTGTGTGAAATGTGTCCTAATATTTATTTATTTATTATTATTATTTATGTATTTATTCTGTAACAGTGCGATAAACCGCAGCACACTGGTGACAGCTATGAGGATTCGCTTCGCAAACATTCCTACATATGTGTTTCTATTCCTGATAAAAAAGTCGCCATCGTCATCTTGCGTTAACTGTGGGCAACGGGAAGACGTACCAGGCCACTCAGAAAATTTTGCGAAAAAAAAGTTTTTATGAATGAGAAACTGGCCAGTTTAAACCTATTTTAAAATGTATGATTGTTTATAAGTAAAAATAGGCACATTTCAATTTCAAATTTCCCTCTTAGAAATCATAGAAATCATAGAATTTTATGAACCTTATAACATTGCGTTATACTAGGCACGTCAAATTTACATATTACTTAAATTCACCAATAATCAATGAATGAATTAGTCAATATCTTAATATTATAATAAGTCATACAATGTCATAATAATATATTTTTAACTTATATCATAGCTCACGCATAGCCCGTAATTTTAGCATCAGAGATCAGAACCTGAAAAAACATCTTTATTAACTTTTTCTTCATTTAATGTTCATTTGCAAAGCAAATATTAAGCGCAACAAAAACCCATCTTTTAAAATGAATAAATATTCCTCTATCCTTTCCTTTTGCAGGAAATACCCTGAGACCAGCTAAGGATGGCTCGGAGTTGCCTTCCACTCGGCTGCTGCGGACCACACTGCTTGGAGACGGATACTTCAGAGACCACGACTTCTCTATACTGGCCACACACATCTTTGTCTTTTCTTTCGTTGATAACGTCGATCTGTTTTACTTACGTATGTATCCATTGTTTTACTTTATTTAACGACCTCGTTGACGTAATGCCAGACTGGTTTCGATTCCGGGCACGGTCAACATCTTTGTGATGAAGTTAATTTCTTGGCTGTTGGTCTGGGTGTTAAATATGTATCGATATAAAGTATGTATGTACGTATATATAGTGTATCAGTTGTGTTAGCAACCATAATACAAAATAGAAATGGTTTAGTATAGGGCTAACCAGCCGTGTGTAAACTGTGTCCTAATATTTATATTATACAACAAAGTATTGGATCAGCAGCTCTCATAACCACACGAGTCAGTTGCTACACCCTTGCTAAAGATGGCGCATGCCTAGTCTGGTTTTGAACTTAAGCCTTGTTCCAGTGCGCTACGCTCTAGTAAGCGACTGCTGCGTGGGGGAGCGTCCTAACCCAGCTGGTCCCTTCTGCATCCCCATCCGCGTACCGGATGACGACCCCTACCTGCGGCGGACCAGCGTGCGCTGCCAGAACCTCACGCGAGTCGAGACGTACCAGGACAACGGATGCTTGCCTCCCTCACTGCCCGCAGAGAGGGTAAGTTTTGGCGCCTTCGCTGACCGTCGGGGCTGTTAGATTTGCTGCCTTTGCTGGCCGTCAAAAGTGTAATTTTTGACGTCCTCGCTGCCGCCCGTCGGAAGTGTTATATTTGATGCCCTCGCTGCCCATCGAGAGGGTAAATTTTGTCGCCCTCACTGCCCACCTAGAGGGTAAGTTTTGCCGCCCTCATTGCCCGCCGAGTTGATCAGAATTTGAGTAAAGATAGATTAGACCTTGGATTAACACATAGGCTACTTTTTATCCCGGATCAACTTCTTTTGTCCCGGATTAACGCGGGCGCATCTAGTATTATATTTATTGTAAATGTCCACAGTACAACAGAGTACCACCTCTCCTGGACCTGTCAGTGGTATATGGCAACACAGAGGAACGGAGCAGGGAGATACGTCTCAACCAGAAAGGTCTCCTAGCCTTCAGGATGGAGGGTGAACGGGAGGTTCCCGCGGGGAATTCCCCCTTCTGCTTAGGGAATCGACCCCCCGAGACCTCTTGCTATAATTTCGGTAACAATTTCTTTTTATTTTTTTTTCAATAGAGTAGATCTACGCTTGGCCACCAACTCAACTGATGGTAAGCGAAGCTGTGGCCGAAGATGAAGCACGTTGATCTAGAAGAAATCTGTTCACTCTCGCCTTGAAAAAATCCAAGTTATATGTATCCAATTTACATCACCATCGTTATGTTTAAACCGATGACAGGATACAAAGCTTATCTCTTAGCGTTCTTGATTATATGCACCATAGGTGAAGGAATAACACCTACATGCATTTAAATGTAATAACCTACTCACAAGGCCTTTTAGGTATTTAAGTTGAACATGGAGTAACTGGCCTTTTACATTTCTTATTTATGGCCAATAAAGCACTGTAAAAATATTTTCTTAACTTACCAAATTATATGTATTGATACTAGCTGACCCGGCAAACGTTGTTTAAAACACTATAATTGATCAGTTATCGAGCGGGATGAACAATAATTAAATTACTAAAATGGTCATAAAAATAGGGGATGGTGATAAAAAAGCAAACATTTAGGGTTGTATGTATTTTAAATTCCATATTATAAAAAATAAAACAAAAAAATCGTCAAAATAATAGAAAAAAAATAAGGGTGAACAACTCTTTTCATTTAGGTATAAAAATAGATAGTATCTGATTCTCAGACCTACTGAATACACATATATAATTTGGTAAAAATCGGACAAGCCGTTTCGGAGGAGTACGGTAACAAACACTGTGACACGGAAATTGTATATAAAAGAAGATAAGAAGAAGATTTAGTATACTGTCTGATAAAAAAAACATATTTTATATCATAAAAGGTACAACGAGGTTCATTGTACATTTGTTAACTAAACAAATTAGTATGTATTGATATTGGCTAAAGACATTTGCAGTTACAGGAAAAATATTAAATACTATGTAGTGCAATTAATACGTTTCACACATGTATAACGTTTCTGCAAGCTCCTCATTCATTAGACGCCCTCGTTGGCATACTGGTTACCATGCCAACATCTTTGTGCTTAACTAAATTTTGTTGGCTGTTAAATATGTATCTATATAAAATACTAGATGACCCGGCAAACGTTGTTTTGCCTCACTTAGGGGTACGAAAAATAGATAGTGTAACTTATTTACCATAGCAGCGCCATCTATTGATTACTTACTCAACCCAGTCGAAAGGTATCGACATCTGTTAGAATCATTTGGATTTAACAGATAATTGTGACTGTCAAATAATAACAGACAATAATTAGCAATAAATTAAAATTGCGACTATAATTTGAGATTTAAACTATCCTATCTCTCAAGTTGGATCGAACTGCACATGGTGTGCGAATTTTATTATAATCGGTTAAGTGGTTTAGGAGTCCATTGAGGACAAACATTGTGACACGAGATTTATATATATTAAGATGTATGTATGTATGTATATGTAGTATATCAGTTGTGTTAGCAACCATAATACGAACTAGAAATGATTCAGTATGGGGTTAACCAGCCGTGTGTGAAAAATGTGTCCTTATGTCCTTTATTCATTCCAGGTGATTCGTTCCAAAGCAACCTGCTCCCGGGCAACTTCTTGACTGCGATGTGGTTCTTCCGGGAGCACAACCGGCTGGCTCGCGAGCTGGCCATCATCAACCCGTGCTGGGACGACGACAAGCTGTTCCACACCGCCCGGCAGGTTAACATCGCGCAGTGGCAGCAGATATTCTACTACGAGCTCATTGCTGAAATACTCGGTGAGTACCTTTTTCTTAGACCAATATTATATCTAAATAGTCTAGTCAACAAGTGCCTTTTTGGTCATCTTTTTTCAGCAGTCTCCGAAAATTATGATTGAGGTGTCATTCGATTCGGAATGGCATCTAGTTTTCGAAAAACAATGAAGTTCCGCAAATAACCTCAATCATAATTTTCGGAGACTGCTGAAAAAAGTTGACCAAAAAAGCACTTGTTGACTAGACTAAAATTTGAAAATTGACATTTGATTCCATATACTATTGTATTAATATTATATTACTAGAATATAATTTAAAATTGACATTGAGACATATCATATACTTTTGTGATGATATCATATTATTTGACTTGTAACTTTGGTGTTTTCAATAAATGATTTGTATTTGTATTATCAAGAAAAAAAGTTTGATTTTGATGTGAAACATCTAAAGCCGTACGTAAAACCGATTTCTGGCGTAGCAACGCTATATGAGATGGTATAGGGAGAAACTACTTTCTTCTTAAAACAAACGAATTAAGCAGTTACGATTTGGAATAAATTCTAAATTATTTTTTTTTATAAATTTTTGTATTCCATTAAAATAAATGTATATTCAATAAGTCATCGTTAGATGTGAAACATGTATAGTCGTACGTAAAACCGATTTCTGGCGTAGCGACGCTATATGAGATGGTATAGGGAGACACTGCTTTCTTCTTAAAACAAACGAATTAACGGATTAAGTATTAAGTAGTCACGATTTGGAATAAATTCGTAAATTTTTGTATTTCATTAAACTAAATGTATATTCAATAAGTCATTAATTAGATGTAAAACATCTATTGCTGCACCGTAAAACCGATTTTTGGCGTGGTGACGCGTTGCCTCGGCATGCATATTGCAAAATAATGTCGATGTTTTCTATCTGCCAGGCGACCCGTGACGGCTCACATTTTTTTTTGTTTGTTCGTTTGACGCAAATATACTCCGAAACTACTGGACCGATTTGAAAAATTATTTCACCGTTGGGAAGCTACATTATCACTAAGTAACAAAGGCTATATTTTGTTTCTCTTTACAACTTGGATTATTTTATAGCCCGTGCGAAGCCGTACTGTTGCTAGAATTGTATTTATAACCAACATAACAATGATATAAAACACTCAACTAAAACTTAACCTACAAAATTCCAGGGGTAGAGGAAAAGGTGCCCAAAATGCTGGCAGCATTGCCACATGGATGGCAATGCTTAGTTTCTGACCGAAATAAAAGCCAACATTTTGGACTCCAGAAACCTCCACCAGCCGCTTGGCAAGTTCTCCGTAATTTTTGCTAGAATTATATATATCCTATATATGTATGTATGTCCAGGACGAAAGAACGCTATAGCTGAGGGCGTGATCTCGGAGGACTACGGCCACGTGAACGACTTCCACGCTGAGTACGAGCCGGGGGTTTACCGGGAGTACGTGGTCGCCGGACGCTGGTTCCATACCTTCACGCCGGGACTGGTCGAGTGAGTCATACAAATAAAATAAATAAAATAAAATAAGCCTTTATTGCTGGCATTACATGATTAACTAAACTTATTCAAACTATTTATACAATATGTGTGTACTAGGCCCTGCTGTAGTACTAACTACACAAGGAGCCTGCTTTCCGTAGGAAATCCCACTACATTTTTTTTTACTCTAAATAGGTCAGCGCTTGACCACAAATTCACCTGATGGTAAGTGACATTGAGGTCTACAATGGAGAAAAACGTTCTACAAAACGAGCAGAGAGTCAGTGAAGAGACACCAATACAGAGTTGAAGTTCCAAAGTTTCGTACAAAACGCTTTGCGTCGACCTTTATTGTTAGGACTGCAAAGCTCTGGAACTCTTTACCTGAGTCTCTGTTTTCTGAGGGGTATCATCCGAGGGTCTTCAAAAGTAGAGTTGATAGGTATCTTTTAGGTAAGCGTGTCACATCATAGACTACAGCGTAGCTTAACACCAGGCAAGCTGTAGTCAAACGCATACCTATTCGGGATAAATAAAAGAACAAGAAAAGTCAACTTTTATACGTATTTGTAGCATGATTTATGATGGGGATGAAACCCCATATTTTCTGTATTAAAATTTTCGTAAGGCATATTTGAATAATGTTTGTATAACCGGCTATCACTTACGTTTATTTTGTCGGTATTAGCCCGACATGTTTCAGCACAATCAGTGTGCCATTCCCAAGGGCAGGAACACAGCCAATGTATGCGTAAGTAGTGAGAACCTTTTACCTTGGATAAACCCAGGTTTTTTAGGTAAAATTTTGTTATTATAAAATGTATTCTGTTTGTGATAATAAATAAATAAATAAAATGCACGCGTTCCTGTGTTCCTGCCCTTGAGAATGGCACACTGATTGTGCTGAAACATGTCGGGCTAATACCGACAAAATTGTGAGATATTGCGGGTAGTTTCATATTTGCTGCCCGCCGCCATCTTAAGAATAAACCAGTCGTATACCGCTCGTTGTGTGTTTCATTGCGCCGATCTTACTAAAATAAACGTAAGTGATAGCCGGTTATACAAACATTATTCCCATATTTTCCATTGCAGTACATACCGTAAAGGCAAGTACGCGGGCAGCCGCACCGTGGTGGACGACACCTTCCGCAGCGGGATCCTCTCCATCAACAACACGGAGGCTGACCTTACGGAGGGAGCCTACATCCAGCCCGCAGACCACTTAGACTTGGTCATCGACCCTGATGTGAGTTCTATCAGGTTTTGTATACAAAAAAAGTTGGCCAAGTGCGAGTTCGGCTCTCGCATGAAGGGTTCCGTACAATTACAATTGTATCATGTGTGTAGGTATGTATGTATTGTATCATGCATACCATTTTATTTTATAAATTAATTCGTTTCTTTTTTAAATTTAATATATAATTCAATATTCTGTGAATATATAGAGGGTCTACGAAATATCGTTATAAAGATCGCGTTAAAAACTACTTACTTAAAAGTTACTTTTGTTGTATAAATATTTATTTTATTCAAATTTAAAATTTTTATTTGAAATTTAAGTTGCATTTATTATATTTAAGTATGTAGCAGCTACTGTTATCGGTATATAACAAAAAAAAAATCCGGAAAAAACCTATTTATTGTATGGGGAGCTCGATTAATATCTTTTTTATAAATTTTAAGTACTTGTTGTTATAGCGGCACGGGAATTACATACCTTGTGAAAACTTCAGCTTTCCAGCTATCTTGGTTTATGAGATACAGCTTGATGACAGACTGACAGTGGAGGCTTAGTAATATGGTCCCGTTTTTACCTTTTAGGTACGGAACTCTAAAAAGGATTAATTATAATTGCAGCTAGCAGAAAAAGTAAATGTGGCTCTGTGGTAATAACGCCTGTTTTTCAATCAGACGGCCCCTGGTTAGATCCCAGCCTTACACCAATGACTTGTTTTTCAAGTTATGTGTGGATTTGCACTCACTTTACGGTGAAGGAAAACATCGTGAAGAAACCGACACGTTTGAGAATTGCGATTTCCGAAGACGTGTGTCATTCGCCAGCCCGCATTTAGCCAGCGTGGTGAATTATGGCCTATATCTCTCTCCTAGTGAGAAAAGGCCCCGAGTCCCAGCAGTGGGAACGTATGTATGGTTGCTTATGCTTATGCTATACTTGCAGCTAGCAGAGCGCGTGTTCGGCGAATCGCAGCGCTCCTCAGACCTGAGTGCCATCGACATGATGCGGGGCCGTGACGCCGGCCTGCCGCCCTACAACGAGTACCGACACTTCTGCGGACTCAAACGTGCGAAGAAGTTCGAGGACTTCTACGATACTATTGATAAGGATGTAAGTACCAACCTGACTTGGATCCTTTTTTTTTCAAACAAGAGGAAATGCATTTGCGCATGCCCACCATACTCCGGGATGTGGGTGGGGTATGTCGGGCTCGATGCCTAAGACCAATAGACGACATACATTTATATTAGTCGGCACTGCTTTCTTTATAAATCATAAACAGTAATAAGTATCGAAAAAATAGCTTAAACGACTTCTAGACAACAATTTTAAGAATATTTACTCGTATATAAGTGGTTTGGTACCAATCAGACTTATCAATAAGAAAAAAAATCGTTTAAAAAAATTTAATTTTAGATTTTTTAAACCAGTTTTATTTCAAACTAGCTACACCCCCCGGTGTTACTCGTGTTAATCCTAATAATAAAAGTAGCCTATAAGGTCCCTATCTTTACGCCAAATTTCATCAAAATCTGTTAAGCTGTTTGAGCATGAAGAAGTAACAAACATACACGATTGCACACAAACTTTCGCATTAGTATTAGTAGGATAACGAAAAAACTATAAATTCGAGATTTTGCCCTTGTCATAGTGTATTAATCGACGTTTTGCAGGTAAATTAACTTAAAATAATCTAAACAAATTATTTCATTCCCAAACTTACTCTAACAGGCTGTACCTCTACCTAACTAATAACTAAAACATAAGATCTTGGATTAACATATAGCCTACTTTTATCCCGGACTAACTTCATTTTGTCCCGGATTAACACGGGCAACACCGGAGGCGCAGCTAGTATCATCATAATATCGTCGTACCGCCGGGTTCCGGCATGCTCCAGTGAAAGCCTCGCCTAAGGGATTCTGAACGCATGAGCTCTTTCGGGAGTCAGAAATCCATCTATGGCGATCAATCTATCTGATGTTATATTTCGTTCGACGGGAATTTGGGCTGAACTATAAATTTTCGGGTGAACAGGCTTTCTGTCCTTCATAAATGAGTAGAATATTTGTTTGCTGGAATAGTAAGAGTAGTATATTTAAATAAAGAGTAAATAGTGTATAATTAAAAAGAGTAATACTTAAGTAAAGAGTAGTATATATGTTTGCGAGAATATATTTCGTAAATTCACCACGTGTCTCTTGGTGATTCTGTCAAAGTTATAAAGGGGAATGTCTGATAGCAAGTGTGTGGTTTAACCGTCCTGCCTTTTTACAGTCGATTTTGAGGTTAATATTTGGCAGGTATACTGCAGGGCTATTCAGGCAATCTTAGAATGCATCCGACAATTTTCTCTCTTTCGAAAAGTGACTAACACCTCTGTCAGTTTATGAAGCATGTTGCAATAGTAGAAACTAAAAATTGAACCTTGATAGAAACAGTTTTTTTAAAAAGAAAAGTGACTAATAATATCAGATTAAATAATATATTTTCTTATTAATGTGTTTGTTTTTGATGACAAAGCTTGAAGCACTCATTCTTTTCAAGATGTATATTTTTTTTATTGTCCTTTTGAATATTTACAGTTTTTTAACAGTCATAACTATAGGGTACATGTATAACGTAACTGTTTTTGTATATCCTTATGGTTCTATTAAATGATTTTGACGTGACAACGTCTTAAATTAGGTTGCGGCTGGGAGTCACTTATGAAAAAGTGTAACGCCCGGTAACGTTACGATGAGTCACCGAACGAGAGAGAGGCCCGCCGAATGCCTTGCGTCTCTCTCCCACTCAACTTTGATCGGTCAACGTCTGCCGCGCGCGCAGCACGTAAAATCTTCGCCCGTAAAACCGACTTTACAGGCAACCATTTTTTATTATTATTATTATTTATTCTATGCTTTCGTATAAAGATACTTTTACGCGCAGTTAGACACAGAAAGTAAAAAAAGGGGTGCACAGAAAGTAAAAAATGATCTCCAGCTCATGTCCATCTTCCTCCCCCCAGAAAGTGGAGATGCTCCGCCGCCTGTACGACGATGTGGATGACGTGGAACTGATGGTGGCGATCTACGTGGAGAAGCTTCTCCCGGGCGCGTACGTCGGAGCCTCGCTCTACTGCATCATGGTGCACAACCTGCTGCTCTGGAGGCGGTCAGACCGGCACTTCTTCGAGCATGGAGACATTCCCACTGCGCTCACTCTGGGTAAGCGGCTTTATTACGACGACGGCTAGGAGGCACCGCTATACAGGTGAAGCTCCAAAAATCCGCACGAAGCGTTTCGCTTCCTCATATATTGTGAGGACCATTAAACTGTTGAACTCTTTACCGGAATCCCTGTTCCCTCTGAACTATAGCCTCACTAGAAGACAGTGAGGTTATACCGTTATACAGTTGAAGTGCTAAAAATCCGCACAAAGCGTTTCGCTTCCAGATATGTATATTGTGCGGACCATTATACGGTGGAACTCTTTGCCGGAATCCCTGTTCCCTCTGATCTATAACCTCACTGTTACCAAGGCGAGAGTGAATCGGTTTCTTCTAAGCAAGCGCGCTCCATCCTAGATGCGATCATGCGCTTACCTATTCAACTTAAAAAAGACACAATGCAAAAAGAACGGGGCCGGTATAAGTTTACAATATTATACGTTTGTGTGTGTGGCATCGTAGCTTTCAAACGGATGGTCTGATTTCGGTTTAGAATTTTTATACAAAAGGTTTTTGATGGTAGTAGAGCATTTTCAAGTGCATGCCTGGCTAGCAACCACCAAGCACCTAACAGTGTGTTACGGCAGCCTCCTTGAGAACCAGTTATTCCAGACTAGGCATGCTCCTTCTTAAACCAGAGTGTCGCTAACTCGTGTAGGTTACGCGCCCTGCTAGTCAAATGCGTAACTGTTAGGATAGATAGATCGATTAATTCTTTATTTTCACACACTTATACGTAATAAGAGTGTGAAAACCGAGAATTATTTATTTTTATAAGAAACTCAAAACTAGTGCCAAAAATGGCGGCCGTATAGCTAAAAGCGACCTATTCCAGGCAACTACAGAAAGGAGAGTAATAATAAAACAAGAGAATGGAGTAAAAGAAGAAAGAAAGTGAAATATGTTGCATATTCCGTATCATGTTGCAGATCAACTGTACGAGGTGCGTCAGGCGAGCATGGCCCGCGTGCTGTGCGATAGCGGAGACAGCGTCACCCGCATCCAGCCCCGAGCACTGCTCAGGAAGGGATCCTGGTAACGTCACATTCATTTTGTTGCATTTTTTTTTGTCATCCTTTATTTGGAGCAATCTGTCCATAGAGACAATAAGCTTCATTTGTGTCATTATTGACTGTTGAGGTATGCGTCCAGCGACGCATCCTTCTTATTATTCAGTTAGGTCTTGTGGCATCTTCCTTTTTAGTCTCCGCGGAGGCCCTCTTCTGGTCAGTTCTCTAACCTCTTCATTTGGATGATGTAGGATTCTCTTTAGATATTTTTGGGCAGTATTTTTAACCTCCTCTTGTACCGTTGGTATCTCTAGGTCATGGTGCGGAGCATCGTTGGTGACATACCATGGAGCATCGGTGATCATCCTCAAGACTTTGGATTGGAATCATTTTGTTGGAAGAAAAACGTGACATTCATTTTCTTTGCACGGCTGCAAAGCTGCAGAGCCTTGATCACCGCATGATGGCCAGCCCTTCGATTTTTTATAGGTTGCATTTCGGAGAGTGTGGAACGGGTTTGCATGATTTGATCCCTCCCGCCCCATTCCACCATCGGACGAGTAGGGAAACACCAATAGTCCATTGAAATGTTACATTTTTTAGGCCTAACCTTGCGTTTTTTAGAGGACGCAATTTTATTTTTTTGATGTGTAGGGGGGGTCAGTGTAAAGCTAAAACCAAGTTTGTGGGGTCACCACCCTTGTCCCACGGCCGCCATCTTGAAAATAGGGGTTGAAACGGTTTTTATGATATATCTCTTAAACTATTTATTTGATAAAAAAAAATTGTTAACATTTTTTGTTGCAAATTAAATTCTCTACAACTTTGGTCCCGTAACTTTTTATCGTAAAACTATAAATAAAAAAGTTATAAGCGAAAATCTTCAGAAATTCGAGGAAAAAAATTATATTTTTCGATATAACTTTTTTTTAAATCATTTTACGAAAAAATAATATCAGACCTTTTTTGTAGATCGTTTTTTGGGGAACAACTTTTATATACATTATTTTTTCATTAAGTTAATAGCTAAGGTTTTACAGCGCTCCGAAGTGAGTACTATTGTTTAGTACTCTTAACTATACCTATACGAGGGTGAATCAAAAAGTTCTTAGAAGTGCATATATATGAAACTTTTTTGGATCAAGTTCGATATTAAAATTAAAGAGTGTCTATCACACTATATTTATGCAGACTGTCACTTGTTTTTGTCAGTTCGTTCGCATGTAATATTTTTTTTTGTGCAACGAGTTGCTAAAAAGTTAAAATTATGGATAAAAGTGAGTTACGTGCGGTGATAAAGTATCTCAGTTTGAAAAAAATGTCTACGAAGGAATTTTTTTTGGACATTCAGCAGACATTAGGGGGTGATGTTGTACCCTATTCTATGGTTGCGTACTGGGTGGCTGAATTTAAAAGAGGTAGATCAAGCTGTAAAGATGACCCGCGTTCTGGGCGGCCTTCAACCTCCGTTACAGAAGAAAATGTCAAAAAGGTTGAGAATCTGGTTTTGGAAGACAGAAGAATGACTATAAGGCATATAGCTGAGATCCTAAAGATATCTTTTGGTAGCGTTCAATCCATTTAAATTGATTCACTGGGGATCAAAAAAGTGTCTGCAAGATGGGTGCCACGAATGTTAACCGACAAAAACAAAAAGCGACGTTTGGAAATTTCCAAGCGTAATCTCGAAATGTTCCAGCGTGATTCGGATAATTTTTGCCGTCGTCTTGTCACTATGGATGAAACGTGGGTCCACCATTTTGATCCTGAAAAAAGACAAAGCATGTCTTGGAAACGACCATCCTCTCCATCCATTAAGAAATTTCGAGTTGCTCCTATCGCTGGCAAAGTTATGGCCTCTGTGTTCTGGGATAGTGAAGGAATCCTTTTTATTGATTACATGCCAAAAGGCCAGACGATTACTGGACCCTATTATGCAAATGTAATCCAGAAAGTGCGTAAAGCGATTAAAGAAAAACGTCGTGGAAAACTGTCGTTGGCCGTGTTGTTCCTCCAAGATAACGCTCATCCATCGGAAGTTGCGCTCAACACAATCCGCTGTGCTGGCTTCAATCTCCTTGACCACCCACCATATTCTCCGGATTTAGCCCCAAGTGATTTTCACTTATTTCCAAAATTAAAAGAGGAAATTCGTGGAACAAAATTTCACGATAATGACGCGGTCATAGCTGCCGTAGAGGACTTTTTCGAGAGTCAAGAAAATATATTTTTTTCACAAGGAATAAGGAAGTAAGAAACGCGTATCTAAATGCCATTGCATTGGAGGAAGATTATGTAGAAAAATAAAATATTATTATTTAAATCTTTGCATTTTTTAATATTGATTCCAAGAATTTTTTGATTCACCCTCGTATTATATGTGTATACTAATAATATATCATCAGTTATTTTTTATTTTTTTTATTTTGTTATTATAACTTTTTTTATTACAAATTTAGCAATTACCTGAACAGTATTCCCTGTAACGGCCATCAGATTTAAAATTATTTTAAAAATCAATAATTGTTAAATCCTGTTATGGAGTGAGAAAGAGACAATAATTAATTATTAATAATATTGCTAAATTAGTATTTAAAAAAGTTATAATTACAAAATAAAAAAAAATAAAAAAATAACTGATGACATATTATTAGTATACACATATAATATAGGTATAGTTAAGAGTACTAAACAAAAGTACTCACTTCGGAGCGCTGTAAAACCTTAGCTATTAACTTAATGAAAAAATGATGTAAATAAAAGTTGTTCCCCAAAAAACGATCTACAAAAAAGGTCTGATATTATTTTTTCGTAAAATGATAAAAAAAAAGTTATATCGAAAAATATAATTCTTTTTCTCGAATTTCTGAAGATTTTCGCTTATAACTTTTTTATTTATAGTTTTACGATAAAAAGTTACGGGACCAAAGTTGTAGAGAATTTAATTTGCAACAAAAAATGTTAACAAATTTTTTTTATCACATAAATAGTTTAAGAGATATATCATAAAAACCGTTTCAACCCCTATTTTCAAGATGGCGGCCGTGGGACAAGGGTGGCGACCCCACAAACTTGGTTTTAGCTTTACACTGACCCCCCCTACACATCAAAAAAATAAAATTGCGTCCTCTAAAAAACGCAACCCCAAATGTAACTTTTCAATGGACTACAAGGCGGATCGTTATACTGTGGAGGTGCCTAAGTCGCGTACTAAGCGGTTTGCGTCCACCTTCATTGTGCGTACTGCCAAAGTGTGGATTTTTTGCCAAATTCCCTGTTCCCCGATAACTACAATCTAGCGGTTTTCAAAGCAAGAGTGAGCCGCTTTCTTCTGGGCAGGCGCGCTCCACCTTAGATCGCAATATTGCTTACCATCAGGTGCGATCTAGCGATCAAGCGCAAGCCCATACAGAGTAAAAATAAAGAAAATCTGAAATAAAGTGTATATTTGCTGTGATATGGAACCAAGTTGTGATAAGCAAAAATAAAATCAAAATACAAATAATTGGCCAAGTGCGAGTCCAAGTCAAGGTAAAAAACAGATTTGTTGTATTAAAGCCTAATATATCAATTTTATTTCAATTTCATAATTTTTATTTAAATTTAATTCATAACTTAATATTATGTGAATTTTTGGAGCCACTAAATGTCGTAGCAAAGATCCAAAGTTACTTAAAATTAAATTTGTTGTATTGGAGCCCCGTTATTTTTAATATTATTATTTTTATAAAAGCGAGTGTGGCTAAAAAGCGCGTGTGGCTCGGTGGTAAAAACGTGCTTTTCAATGAGACGGCTCCTGGTTCAATCCCAGCCCTACACCAATGACTTGTGTTTTCAAGTTATGTGTGGATTTGCAATCGCTTTACGGTGAAGAAAAACATCGTGAGGAAACCGCCACATTTGAGGACTGCAATATCCGAAGACGTGTGTCATCCGCCAACCCGCACTTGGCCAGCGTGGCGGATTATGGCCTTTAACTCTCTCCTAGTGAAAGAAGGGCACGAGTCCCAACGTATGGCTGCTTATGCTATATATTTTTTAACCGACTTCAAAAAAGGGGGAGGTTATATATTCGACTGTATGTATATATTTTTTTATATTGATGTTTTTTTTTCCAGGAACGACATTGTTTCGTGTAACGATATCCCCGGTATGGATTTACATAAATGGCAAGACCACAAATGCGCGGCGGTGAACAACAAGAAGTGATATAATAATATAAGCAGGTTTAATATTATAACTAGCGTCAATAAAACGGAAACATTTAAAAGCATATGTCTCGCTTGCGTAACTAAATGAGTGAGCGCGAGAGAGGACGAATTTTCAAATGTTTTCTTTCTTGTATCGCGTTATAACGAGTTTTTATCAAGAACTTAACAAACCCCGACAAAAGAATTTGTGGTGGTGGCCATTTTGAATTAAATTTATAATATCATACTCAAGCTTTTTTATTTAATACCCATTTTTTACACATTTCACACACCGCTGGTTGACCCCATACTGAATCATTTCTAGTTCATATTATGGTTGCTAACACAACTGATATACTACATACACATACATACATATTTTATATAGATACATATTTAACACTCAGACCGACAGCCAACAATTTAGTTCAACACAAAGATGTTGGCCGTGCCGGGAATCAAACCCGGAACCTTCCGATTGGCAGTCCGGCATGGTAACCATTACGCCAACGAGGTCGTCAATTGCACCCAGCAGTGGGTTAGATATAGGCTGATGATGGATGAATGCAAGTGCCCATTAGTCCGAATAAATATTTTGTATATCAATATAGCCTGCGAATGTAGAAGAATAATTATTCTACAAAAATCTATTTTTTTGTTGCCCTGGATATTATTGCAAATTCTTACGTTTTTAAGTGCCCAGATTACGAATATATTCGTAAAAGTACTAAATTTGCTCGTTTCTACAAATTGAATTTTGAACTATTTATTGTCAAAATTTTAATTTTCAGTCATTTGTTGAAAAAAAACACGAGCTGATCTTACAAAATCATTGATATTTTCACGAATTGCGTGTATAAATAGACCCAAAATCATCATCATATCAAAGGCAACAAAACCACTGTAGACCAGTGGAAGAAGGTTATAACCTATTAGACATTTCCATCCTTTTCCTGTCTTTTTATTTGGCATTTCCTTGCCCTCCTTAAACTCCAAAAGCTTGCCAGTTATTCCGTTTGCCGTAGCGCTGTTAAATTTGTGAACGCGTAAACAAAATAAAGGCTTTACAGAGAAATATAATTTAAAATTATCATTGTCCCGCCACCTGGCTTCTACGACTGTTTTACCACAGATTGCTATATAGTTACTACGGTTATACTCCGTCAGCGTTTATACTCCGTACTTTGTTACATACATATTTTATAGTTTACAGCAATGACTGTAGCTCGGCTATCTAAGGTGATTTGATGTGATCATACAGGTTAAACAACGGTCGATCTTTAGATGAGTAATCATGCATTGACATATTCATGCATGACAGTCTTTGATGGCATTTTCATCTGCGCGGTCGGATGTCACGTTATATTGTAGGTCCCGAGAATTATTCTCTGCATACGTTAAACCAAGTCAGAGACGGCTTGAAAACTCTTGACACCAGAGCGCGGCCACTTAGCTCATACGAAGAAGAAGATTAAGTATGATAATCTCGTCAAATAATTCTATGAATAGACAGAGTTTTAGTTTTTCCAACCACTTTTACAATTGTGGCAAAATCGTTCGTATTTTCTAGTGCTGGCCTGGTCATCTGACCCATGGTAGCGCCGAGGTGAAAAAGGCACTTTTTAAAAGCCATGACCACCCATCCAAAGACAATTTGCTTCGATCGTTGCTTGACCTTGATGATCGTGTCAGATCACCTTAGTTATCTAAGCTACAGGCGTCACAATAAAATTAAATGCAGCTTTCTCTGAGCCCGTATTTCCATTCTATGGTGCCAGTAAGTAATAATAAAGATAATAAAGTAGAATGCTGACTCGTCATAACAACCCTCCCTACCCTCCAAGAGGTCGTAGTAGGGCGACGTCACTCGAACGCAAACGCGAAATAAAGCTTGGACCAAATCAACGATGTCAAAATAAGAGCAAAATCTTGATTTCATATTTACACGAAACAAACGGTCACACTTACTTAAAAACGTTGGATATACGTCCAACGGGTTTCAACGCATTAAGAGCGTCATCATCGGGGACGAGCTGCACACGGACTGTCACCGACGAGATCCGCGCACAGACTCTTGATTTCAGTTTTTTTAATCGTAAACGGTAAAAAAATATTGAAAAAGAAACTTAAGGACCATCTAAAAGAACCACTCTTAAAATATTTTTACTTATTTTGGTACCAATCAGTTTATCAAAATGAAAAAATATATATCATCGTGCTCGTCACCGCGATCGGGACATGAACGCGTCGGTCTGGCCTACGCTTAACAAGTTCTAGATTATGGAGTTCATCAACCTAGCACATGACCTTATGGACCTACAAATACTGTAGAAATAACTAGAAAATACTAGAAGTGTTTTGTGAACAACATTTATTTAATTATCGTTTGCAACCAATAGACCTCATAATACCTCGATATTTAATATTGGACGGGATGCTAATCTCACCTTGGCTTCGCACGGGCTACAAAATAATCTAAGTTGCAAAGAGAATCAAAATATTACCTATGTTACTCAGGGATAATGTAGCTTCACAATGTTGAAAGAATTTTTAAAATCCGCCCAGGACTGTCGTCAAACAGTCAAACTTTTCTTCTCTATAATATTGGTATGGATAATAGGGTTGATAGTAGTAAAATCATTAAAATCTGTAAAGGGTCCTGCAACGAAGTCCTTTTGTTCCGACTCAGCATTTTATGGTAGTGGACCCATTGTTTGTAAAATTTAACACAATAATTTATGTATTCTACTAATCAAACACAGTCATTTGATGCAGTAAAAATACGTCATCCACTTTAATGTGCCGCCATCTAAGATACATTCAGATAAAAAAACATAGCTAAGGACTCTTTCAACTAGCACATCTGTCAAACAAAAATAAAATAAAATCGGTTCATGCGTTTGGGATCTACGATGCCACACACACACCTACAATGCCACACACACTTACGATGCCATACACACACCTACGATGCCACACACACACTTACGATGCCACACACACACACACCTACAATGCCACACACACACCTACGAAGCCACACACACACTTACGATGCCACACACACACACCTACGATGCCACACACACACCTACGAAGCCACACACACACTTACGATGCCACACACACACACCTACGATGCCACACACACACAACTACGATGCCACACACACACCTACGATGCCATACACAAACCTACGATGCCACACACACACACCTACAATGCTATACACAAACCTACGATGCCACACACACACACCTACGATGCCACACACATACCTACGATGCCATACACAAACCTACGATGCCACACACACACACCTACGATGCCACACACACACCTACGATGCCACACACACACCTACGAAGCCACACACACTCACAAATAATGTGGGTTAAATGTGAGTCGAGAACCAACAGTAACAATAAACCAGATCTCAAGACAAATGGCGGCCATTTTTATTTTCTTATGGAAATTAGCCGTGGGCCGAGTAATATCGTTCAGCTTACGGAATGCGTTCAGATATCGCGCCGTACTATATTGCGGCTTATTTGACAGCCCTACTGTCGAGCTGGTTAGAGCTGGATTTAACTGCTTTACCGAATTCTTTACTGTCAGAGATTATTGGTAAAGGAGCCAGATAGAAACGTTTAAGGACTGGGGTTTTCCTGTATATTGCTAGCAGTTGACAGCAATGAAATATATTTATAATAAATATAATAGGTACTAGCATAATTTACAAATATTATAAATCTTATATATAAAATTCTCGTGTCACAATGTTAGTCTCGATACTCCTCCGAAACGGCTTGACCGATTCCTCTGAAATTTGGTAAGCATATTGGATAGGTCTGAGAATCGGCTAACATCTATTTTTCACACCCCTAAATAATAAGGGTGGTCCACCCCTCAATTTTTTTTTTCATTTTTTTGACAATTTTTTTCGTTTTTATTTTTTTATGATACGATATTCAAAAATACATACAACCCTAAATTTTTACTTTTTTATCATCAACCCCTATTTTTTTATGGCCATTTTAGTAAATTTCCGTGTCACAGTGTTTGTTACCGTACTCCTCCGAAACGGATTGACTGATCTTTACCAAATTTCATATACGTATTCAGTAGGTATGAGAATCGGCTACTGTGTAACGTTTTTACCCCTAAGTGATAAGGGTTGTTCACCCTTAAATATATATATTTTTTTTCGACGAAATTTTGTTATTTGAATTTTATATAAAGTGGCATTAAAAAATACATACAACCCAAAATGTTTACTTTTTTATCATCAACCCCTATTTTTTTATGGACATTTTAATAAATTTCCGTGTCACAGTGTTTGTTACCGTACTCCTCCGAAACGGATTGACTGATCTTTACCAAATGTCAATACGTATTCAGTAGGTATGAGAATCGGCTACTGTGTAACGTTTTTACCCCAAAGTGATAAGGGTTGTTCACCCTTAAATATATTTTTTATTTTTCGACGATTTTTTTTATTTGAATTTTATATAAAGTGGCATTAAAAAATACATACAACCCAAAATTTTATCATTTTTATCATCAACCCCTATTTTTTATGGCGATTTTAGTATTTTATTCATTTTTCATCTCGCTTGATAACTGATCAAATATAGTGCCTTTAACTGTACTTCGAGTGAAAATCTATCTTTTTTTTTTGAAGAAAATAACTCACAAAATTAAACCTGATATACATATGCTTAGTATTACCAATCTTAAATACTTAAAATTTGCCGCGCCTTTACTTTACTGGTGAGTGAAATGCCACACTATGCCATAGACTGAAGTCGTTCTCCTGTTTCACTCACAAAATTCTTCTTCAAAGACTTCTCTCACTGTTTACACAAATTTCGACCTTCGTTATTGTTTATGTATCGTATGTAGTAGTATTTTTTACAATTATCATTTTGCTATCTCAATGTAACACTCTTATGAACTACTAGCTGTTGCCCGCGGCTCCACCCGCGTGTAAGTCACTTTATTGCATAACCTCTCCTGCACATGACTGTGGTAAAAAAAAAAATTTTTATCTGTGCGCTACTGTGGATCGGATTATACGTTAAATTGTAGGTCCTCTTAGTACAAACAGTCGTTAAACTAAGGAAGGAGCTTAAAAAACTCTCGACACCATAACTTATATGAACCTGATCACTTAGTTCTTACGTAGAATAAGTTATAAAATTTGATGTACTAATAAACTAGACCTCGAACGTATGAGCAAAAAATTTTCAACAAATATGATGATGACACTACAAATATTATGAAATTAAATTTGTTCTGCTTTGGACTTCTTTATGCTCAAACGGCTCAAACAAATATGCTAAAAATTTTCGCGCTCGCTTCGCTCGCGCATAGCTCGCTGCGCTCGCATCCGGCTCGCTTCGCTCGCGATTGGTCCTAGGACGTTTTGGGTCATAGCTTACGACACTACAAATATTATGTAATTTGTTCTGCTTTGGACTTCTTTATGCTCAAACGGCTCAAACAAATATGCTAAAAATTTTCGCGCTCGCTTCGCTCGCGCATAGCTCGCTTCGCTCGCGCATAGCTCGCTGCGCTCGCGCATAGCTAGCTGCGCTCGCATCCGGCTCGCTTCGCTCGCGTTTGGTACTAGGACGTTTTGGGTCATAGCTTAAGACACTACAAATATTATGTAATTTGTTCTGCTTTGGACTTCTTTATGTTCAAACGACTCAAACAAATATGCTAAAAATACTCAAACGGCTCAAACAAATATGCAAAAAATTTTCGCTAGCATGCTTACATACAGTACTTATGTGTAGGCATAAAAATCATTTTACGCCTACACATAAGTACTATCGAAGACTTTATTTGATTTACTTATAAAAATGCTATTTTCAAGTTTTATTTATCCTGTATTCTTGGCGTCGGTGCCATCTAAGGAGAGCAAATTAAAGTTTGTTAAAATAGACACTATTAAATTGATATGGTTTTGGAGTCGGTTATTTGTTTTAAAAAGATTTTTATTGCGTCTAGCATTCCAATGAGCTCAATATTGAATATAATGCTCATTTAAAAGAGGCAATTGGTGCTATGGATAAGGTTCACACTAAAGCATTAAAAGATTGATGTTGTTTGTTATTGTTCCTGTCGTAATTAATATGTCATATGTAATTTTGGGTAATAAACTATAAAAACTTGAACATAATATTTTTTGGCGTTTGTTATTTTTATATTTCCTTAACGTTTGTTCTTGCGCTCCATTCCCATTTCACGCATATACCATACACATTTATAATAAATAAGTAACATTTTAATTATACTAGAATTTGTCTAGAAACTAGAATAAAAATAATTAATAAGGCAAAACAACGTTTGCCGGGTCAGCTAGTAAATATATAAAATTCAAAATTCAATCAATTATTCATACACACTGTTCGATTCTCATAAAGGTATTATTGTGAGATGAGGGTAGAACTACAAAACCTGCAGTCATACACGAATTCGCCAGCGAACTTTTATTCTAGATCACTGTTTATCGGTCGAAAAAGCAGTAAGGAATAAAAACATTAACTAAACTTTAAATATCAGACAAAAACATGACTCACAAGGATTATTGCTAAAGTTTCAAAAGTATTTTCGATATTAAACTGTTTCATGAGTTTATGAAAAATGTCTGAAACGTTCGCTGATTTGATCGGATTTATTAAAGTTGAAGCAAACTTCGTTATGAGTCGTGGCCGTTGCCCTCTGTAGAATGTTCTCGAAGCACAAACTAATCTGCGACACTAATCATCTGCGTCTGATCTCTTGGCGAAAGATAAATAGAATTAATTCAAAGTAGATGAACCCTAATCGCCCCATCACAAGTAGCGAAGCTTGTTAACAAATCCTTAGGTACTATGATATTATTATTATTCGTCTTCTTCTTCGTATGAGCTAATCCAAACTCTAGTGTTGAGAGTCTTCAAGCCGATCGCAGGCCTCTGACTAACAGCCGGGATCAATTTAACGTGTCATCCGACCCACGGTAGCGTACTGATGAAAAAGCCATTCGAAAAACGACAGTCTTGTGTATGGTCGCCCATCCAAACACCGTCCGCAGCGACTGTTTGCTGTTGACCGAAGAAGACAGCGATGGAAAATAATAACTATAAAGACATTTATTATTTTTACAGTTAGGCTAGCGTCGCTGACACAATCTATGAAGCATGTCTAGTCTGGAATAACTGGCTCTCAAGGACGCTAACGGAAAATACTATTAATTGCTTGGCAACAAAAAAATTCAAGAAAAGGACTGTAGTGTCTCTATTTCATATGTCTAGTAAAATTAACAAGGTGTGAAGTATCACCACAAAGCTTCTGATGAAGCTAAGACGTGCACTTTGAGGGTGCTACCATTGAACTACTCGATAATTGCATATTTGATCTTGTATTTTATTTATTCTTCAGTCGATAAATCTAATCTTCTAATAAATATATCAAATTTCCATGTCACAATGTTACTTACTGTACTCCTCCGAAACGGCTTGATCGATTTCTACATAATTTTATATGCGTATTCACTAGGTCTGAGAATCGGCTACTAATCTATTCTCCATAAAGTGATTCACCCTTAAATATTTTTTTTAATTGTTAGAAATAATTTATAAGGCAAATCTTTTGCCGGGTCAGCTAGTTAAAATATAAAATTTCGTATGAGCTAAGTACGAGTAGCCAAGCTCGTTTTTAGCCGCCCAAAGGCCCCTGACATGGGTTAACCACTTTTGTACCAAGACTAACAGCTGGAGTCTACAGTACCTACAAAATAACTTGCTATCCAACCAACGGCTAGACATAATTGATACTTTTTAAATGACAGTCTTATGACTCGTCATCTATCCAAAAACTGTTCGCATCGGCCGTTGCTTAGCTTCGGTAATCGTATCAGATTAACGAATGCAATGAATATTTAAATTTCAACGTTTATTGATTATATCTTTGACGTACGATCGACTACATAGGTTTCAACAGAAAAGTAGTGAGAACTACACAGTTGTTATAAACCCTATTTTAAAAGCTTTATAAGTGTGAAATAAGAACTTCGAATTCAACACAAATGATTCAATTAGTCAAAACGCGGGTGTGGCTCGGTGGGAAAACGTCTGGTTTTCAATCAGACGGCCTCTGGTTTGATCAGGGCTGATTCTTATTTTCAAGTTATGTATGAGTTTGCACTCGCTTTACGGTGAAGGAAAACATCATGAGGAAACCTACATGTTTGAGGACCACAATATCCGAAAACGTGTGTCATACATACATCAACCCGCACCTGACATGACCTGATGAGAGAAAGCCCCGAGTTTCAGTTATGGGAATGTACAATGTGCTGCTTATGCTTATTCTTCAATGAGTAAACAAGATTGAAACCATGATGGCTAACCAGCCGTTATAACCCCCTGCCGGTGTCAGGTGATTGCGGCTCGTGATTACACCTCGCGAGACACGTGAGTAATGACGCTGTTTGCTAAATTATCACTATTCAAGATTCACTCACACCATATGTCTCAGTTACACACATATACAGTAAACTCTATATAACGACACTGAAGAGACTGTGCATTTTATGGCGTTATAGAGAGTGGTCGTTATGGAGAGACTGTATAATTGTAGTAACTACAAGCTAAACTAACTAAAGCCAATTGATATCGATGCTTTAGAGAGTTTATCGTTAAATCGAGAGACGTTACATGGAGTTTACACAGTATTTAAAAAAACTATTGAGCGAATTTTACGTGCTGCATTGCGTTTTGGAACACTATCGATTCTTAAGAGTGACTCAAAGATGATAAACATTTAAAAATATGTAGACCTATCATTGACGCAGGATTGATGTTTCTGGGAGTGAATACAGAGATGACGAATGACAAAGATGTAAGGAAGAAGCGTACATACTGTACCGACCCCACATGAAGTGGGATAAGGTAAAGCTGAAGACGTGCTTGTTATCAGTAATCAGTCTTAATCAAGTTCCAAAGTTTCAGTTTGAAGCTCGTTAGTAAAGTTAAGAATGCATCTCATCACTTCCGGCACATCTGATGCTGTACACCTGGTTAAAGATATTGGATTACCAAATGGATTAGCTACGAACATTATACGTACAAACATGATAACTAAACTTATTTAGATGTATATTCCTATTTTTTACCCGTGCTGGAATAGAGCCCGGTATATTACCATATCATCATCCATAGACCTTTTTATTCCACTGCTGGGTATAGGCCTCCCTCTGCATGTGCCACCTGCGTCGATCTTGTGCAGTCCTCGTCCAGGTAGGACCTGTGACTTTAATCTTTAATGATGTCGTCAACCCGAGAACTGCAAAGCTTTGGAACTCTCTTCCTGAGTCTCTTTTTCCCGAGAAGTACAATTTGAGGGTGTTCAAACCTAGAGTAAATAGGTTCTTTCTAGGCAAGCGTGATTCATCTTAGACCAGTCAAGTTTAACATCAGGCAAGCTGCGGTCAATCGTAATTCTACTCATCATAAAAAACCCATCTCTCAGCCGGTCAACTCTCTACACAGCTTCTGCTCTGGGAGTGAAACTTCGTTGTGTTAGGAGGGTAGATTAGGGATTAGTTATACTGGTGTGAGTTGTAGTGGAGGTGTGATGGTCGGTCGGAGGAACACACCTATTTTTTTTACCATTTAATTTTTTCCTATGATTGTCTTAATTTAGTTTCACAGCGTAAGTATCATAAATATTTCGTTTTTTCTTCTCTACAATAGATTTTCGCAAAGTAACGCCTGAGTCAATAGGATATTGACTCTACTCGATTTCCAGTTTACCCAATCGGTATACGCGTTTGCGTATCCAATGTACAAGATATACCTATCAGTCTATAAAAAATCTGAAGCCTCAATAACCACCAATCACTGACGCGGTCCGGGAGACCCTGAGGGCCCACTAGTCTTCATTAATTGGGTCCCCGGGGTCCCACTCGCATATATATCTCAGTTTGCAACCCCGCCGCGAGGGAATATCGACAAATTGAAAAAGTTTAAGCGCTCTTTCTGTAGCAAGTACTGCGATATACACTCGGTTGCTCTCTAAACGAGGAGTTTATAATCTTTTTACTCGATAACATTAATCTCAATCAGATGATGTTTTACGATATTTTTTTTTACATTAAATGGGTTTGCGCTTGATCACAATTCACCTGATGGCAAGCGACATTATGATCTAAGGTGGAACGCGCTTACCCAGAAAAAACCGGTTCACTCTTGCTTTGAAAACCGCCAGATTGTAGCTCTCAGGGAACAGAGAACTAGGCAAAGAGTTCCACACCTTCGCAGTTCGCACTATGAAGGTGGAGGCAAACCGCTTAGTACGCGCCTTTGGAACCTCCACGGTATAACGATGCCTCTTTGGAGTTTCCCTGCTCGTCCGGTAGTGGAAGAATGTGGACAATCACCTGAAACAAGTTATTTTACGCAATAAATTCATATTCAACAATTTAACAATGATTTTTAAAGTTCTAACGATCTACATACTCGTACGAGTGTATGTAAATGAGCGAAACAGAGGTAGTTCTAGAACATTCTTCTCTGGAGGCTTCGCGAGATTACCTGTAGCCTAGCTCTATACCGAATTAATTCTAAATTAGTTACTCCTTTGGACCCAAAAAGAGTAACAAAGATAACTCTTATAAAGGCAAAACTATTGCCCATATAATATCGGTGGGATGACCAAAAGCCCATAGTTAATAGTTTGAAAGCTTTGTTACCTATGCATGCAGCTGTGTACTGTATACTAGGTAGGCTAGTGTACTGTAGATAGTATAGTAAAGCAATGCGGTTCGTATTTTACATGGAGATTCCGTCCATTCCGTCCATGCGGGAACGTTGGGTCGGGCCGCATTGCAAACAACAACAGAATAAGAGCGTTTTTTTATATTATCGCGGTGCAAGATAGTTCATGTTTATTACAGTTTATTACATAACACTAGTCAAAACTCAACTTTAAGATACAGTGGTCAGGTTGACTTGAATTGAAGATTTTGTATTTCTGAGTATATCGTAATAAAAACAATAGTATAGTAAGCTCATGCCATGTTTTCGTGCTGTGTTCTTTTTCAACACTGAATCTGGTATATTTTATTTGATAGAAGGATTACAAAAAAAAAAAAAGATTTTAGACCACTTTTTAAACACCTGCTCATAGCCTCGCCAAGTCTTCTAAATCGGTGCATGTAGGTGGACCAAAGTTCTATAATCACCTACCAGAATACCTCAAAAATACAATTTCTGACAATATATTTAAAATTTAATTGAAATTGTTATTAACACAAAAATCTTATTATAAAACGGACGAATATTTACACTTTGATTATTTGACAAGTAAATAATCAAAGTATTTACACGATAAATTTACCGATGACAGTAATTAGTGACATTTATGTTTATATAAATTGACTTGTAAAAAAATCCTTTGATTTGTTATCAATAAAACTATGTATTCTATAAACTTGTCGCTATGATAAGGTCCACACCTGGTCCGGCTGATTGTTCGACAGGAATTTACCGCGTCATCGCGCCTGATTGGAACCTGTGCCTGTACACTCCACTCACTGAGGATAGCTCCTATGATCAGGATAATAGGAACATTCTCTTTTGAGGACATTTTTTGGATCTTCTTTAAAAAACAAAATCAAATCATTTATTGACCTTACGGCATCGCGCCGTACTGGGCAAGTCAATTTACAATAATTGTTTTTGGACTCATTTCACACATGGCTGGTTAACCCCATAATTAATTATAGTCTAGTCAACTAGTGCCTTTTTTGTCAACTTTTTTCAGCAGTCTCCGAAAATTATGATTGACGTGTCATTCGATTCGGAATGGCATCTAGATAGTTTTGAAAACAATGAAGTACCGCAAAAAAAAAAAATTAAAGTTTTTGACCACGGATTATTGTTTATTGATTTGTCCTGTAGGCACCTGAATTTTTTCATATTTATATTATATTATTAGGTTTACAAAGCAAAAACTTCTTCCAGCTGAAGTGAGTTCGAGTCCTCGACCTGTAATCACCATCTGGCAATGAGCCGGCAGTATAATTATACAGACGTAACGACCGCCGGGAGTAGGGGCTGACGGCTACCCACCACTGCTCCACAGAGTAGAAGATTCTAGTAGAAGTAGGATAATGTTCCAGCAGTGCCGATTGTGACGCGCTATTGAACTTTTTAATTTTATTTTGACGTGACAACGTCTTAAATTAGGTTGCGGCTGGGAGTCACTTATGAAAAAGTGTAACGCCCGGTAACGTTACGATGAGTCACCGAACGAGAGAGAGGCCCGCCGAATGCCTTGCGTCTCTCTCCCACTCAACTATGATCGGTCTGCCGCGCGCGCAGCACGCGGCAGACGTTGTCACGTAAAATCTTCGCCCGTAAAACCGACTTTACAGGCAACCATTTTTTGTTTATAATTTTTATGATTTCTTTAAGTGATTTTTATTACTTGTTTCTACTTTTGTTTTGTAAAATTAAATTGAATCATAAAAGTTAAAAAAAAATAGAATTAATATCTTATATAATTAAGGGTCCTAGAAACCTGAATCAAATAAAATTATTATATTATTATTGTTATATTAAAAACCATCGATCAAATACGAGGGTGAATCAAAAAATTCTTGGAATCAATATTAAAAAATGCAAAGATTTAAATAATAATATTTTATTTTTCTACATAATCTCCCTGCAATGCAATGCATTTAGAATAACGCGTTTCTAACTTCCTTATTCCTTGTGAAAAAAAATATTTACTATATCCGAAGACGCGTGTCATCTTGCACTTGGCTAGCGTGGTGGATTATGGCTTATATCTCACTCCTAGTAAGAGAATGCCCCGAGTCCCAGCAGTGGAACGTACAGTAAGCTTATGGTACATTTTTTTTATTAATTTTTAGGACATATTTCACACACGGCTGGTTAACCCCATACTGAACCATTTCTAGTTTGTGTTATGGTAGCTAACACAACTGATATACTACATATGCATACATATATATTTTATATTGATACATATTTAACACCCAGACCCACAACCAACAAATTTAGTTAAGCACAAAGATGTTGGCCGGGCCGGGAATCGATCCCGGAATCTTCTGGTTAGCAGTCCGGCATGGTAACCATTACGCAACGAGGTCATACTTTATTAATATCTCTAGAGAGAGTTTTAATAAGCCGTGAAGCTCAGCCAGTAAAGAAAAAAAAAAACAAATTAGTTAGTGATTTTCTGGTAATTTTGTTTACAGAAACTTTTTCACATTTTACCGCCGCCTACAAATCGTTGAGATTTAATTAAGAAACGCCACCTGAAGCGGTCTCGGCTTAGTTACAAAAACCCCGTCAAGTTGTTATTGAGTTTAAATCTCGGGGATTGAATTAAGATTTACCGGAGCCAATATCCGATTCTAACAAACAACATAAAAAAAATACAGTGTGGCATATCGCAATAGTTGATGTCCATGATTTAGTGTCCCTTTTTTTTAATGACGAGGGGGAAATCTTTAACAAGATACCTGGCTACGATGGGGCGCAGCCAGGTGAGATTTGTACCCACTAAAACCCCCCCGGTGACCTGCCTCTGTGCTTAGCGGAGGTCTCCGGGTTCTTCCTGGAAACACTCTGGAGACCTCATTGCACTGCGCTGTGGCCCTTCCCGGATTGTTTCCGCCAACAACGGCATTGGTCACGCGACGCCGTCGTTCACCCCAGACTCGATGAGGTGGGAGTCGGAGCCTTATCTCCGAACACCCTCAAGTCTGATGCCCCTCTTACGACAGGCAGGGGCAATTCCGCAGCCTTTTTCTTTCATCCAGGCAGCAGTTGTTTGCTGTCGGTCTGGATGCTAAATATGTATTGATATAAAGTTTTTAAGTATGTTTAACTTGTGTACCATAATACAAACTAGAAATTGTTTAGTACGGGGCTAACCAGCCGTGTGTAAAAAAATATGTATTCGAGTATAACTGAAAAATCATAATTAATATTTCTTAAAACGTTTCATCATGACTGAATAGGAAACCGTAAAATCTGTATAAATGGCCAAATTAATTCTGTAAGATTACAGCTCGACATGGCAACAGTCGAGAAAATTAATGAAGATTGTAAAAAGAAAACAAATTGAGAGATTTCCGCTTGTTCCCTTTAATTTTGTTTTAATAAAAGCGGAGTTAGCAAAAACTCCCGTTGCTGTAAAAATTGTTAGGGCCCATATAAAATATTGGACGAGTGTATCTGATAGGTGCTTAGAGTTTTTATAAGTTTTTCCTCACAGCTTGATTTGTGAATTAAGTTTTATTAGGGTTCCGTACCTAAAAGGTAAAAACGGGGCCCTGTTACTAAGGCTCCGCTGTCTGTCTGTCCGTGACCTGACCTGATAACATTAAATAACTGAGTAAATTACTCAGTTATTTTATCAGCGTAAGCAATTTGTTCAGCCTAACAATGTCTCTGACAACTAATGTCGGAGGAAGTATGACGAGACATACTTATTTATATTCGGGACGACAAAAAAAAAGCATACATGAAGCATATCTAATGAAGGCTATAATAGAAGGCTGTATGTAACGAGACCGCTGCAGCCTCCGCGCTAATTGGATTAGCTTGTATAATTGGCTCAATCTCCTTGTAACGGTCGACCACAACCATTTTTTTTTTACTCCACACAGCCAGACATTTGACTATCAGGGCGCGTAACCACACGAGTCAGTGACATTCTTACCATGGAGCATGCCTAGTCTGGTATAACTGGCTCTCATGGAGGTTGCCGGAATAAACTATAAAGTATTTTCAATCTGATATAGGAATTAATCCTGTTTTCTTGAAAAAGCTTACGTTTAAGAATATCTATAGCTACGCCTCGCAGTCTTAGCCGCGTCCCGGGATAAAAAAAGTAGCATAATATGCTATTGACACATATTATGTATCAATTCAAGGTCTAACCTATCTCCACACCAAATTTCATAGAAATTGGCTAAGCGGTTTGAGCGTGAAGAAGCATGAGATTTATTATATCAGTAGGAATTAGGATTAAGTTAAATGGGGGCATGAAGACATAAACCTAAAAAAATATTTTCAAAATACTTGTTTTTCTACATTTAATGTGCTTGCGCTTGATAACAATTCAAGTGATGGTGTGCGATGTTGTGACGTTAGCTTGTTGAATCATCATTCCACCGTAAAAAGATGAGTCCTACACACATTGCATACTTTCGGTTCCACCTTGTTCCACCGCGGTCAAAGCGCGTTCCGACCGCACGAATTTTCCTCATGTTTCAACTCCGCAAAAAGTTGGACTGTCTTAAAGCCTCGGCTAAACCAACGCGGTCAGTTCAGTTTACGCGGTAGTGGTACACACTGGTCACTACTAAGATAATTAAATCATGAAAAAACTAGCAGATCGTCCCGGCTTTGCACGGGCTATAAAATCTTATATATAAAATTTCCGTGTCACAGTGTTTGTTACCGTACTCCTCCGAAACGGCTTGACCGATTTTTTCCAAATTTCATATGCGTATTCAGTAGGTCTGAGAATCGGCTACTGTATACTTGGAAATAATTATTAAGGCAAAACAACGTTTGCCGGGTCAGCTAGTAATAAATAAAAATTACAAAGAGAAACAAAATAAAGCCTATGTTAGTCAGGGATAATGTAGTCAAACAAAAAGCAATCAAACTTTTCCTCATTATAATATTGGTAGAAATTAAGTATTCCAAAAATGTTTTTTTTTTGAGTGCTAATGTGTTAACTTTAACAATGTACCGCTTTAGCTGATTATGATGGCTCTCTAACCTCGAAACGGATCCTGGCATCCGACACTAAGAGACGCCTTTTTTTTCTATCCTGTGCTGTCTCCTGCCAGTCTGTGGCAGGAGTGAAGGGAAGACTAATTGCAGCAAGACCTGAGCGCTTTAGAGACTATGTCCCTGTAATGCTATATTTTAAGGAATAAATGAATTTGAATTTGAACAGCATTCTAAAGACATTATTATATTGAGCTCAAAGAGCACTCTGGGCTTCCAGAGTACATTTGATCCATAGGCTAAATAATATAAATATCTCGATACGACATTCTTCTCGCTACGCTCGAGCATCATAAGCGCTTTAGTTTGACTCAGACTTAAACTACTCAACGCAGCTTTGAAAGTGTTCCACATATGTTTTAATTTTTAACATTTCTAACTTTTAATTATTATACTTAGTCGTATTCTGGCATGACTGCTTTGTGGCTTGTGTTCTCAACGCGAAAGCTTAGCAGCTTGCCTTACAAGAAGAAAATAAGTTTTGTATTGAGGGACCTACATGAATTGTATGTGCCAAAACGACGAGTAGCTAAAGTAGGTCTGAGAATCGGCTACTATCTATTTTTCATACCCCTAAATGGTAAGGTTTGTTCACCCTTTCTTTTTTGACGATTTTTTTTCAGCTAGTTTTCAATATTGACATGTGTAAACTGCATTCAAAACTTTGCTTGAAATAAATTTAGACTATTTTGACAACTGACTATAACATATTATAATACGCTTTGCTAATTTTTGCGAAACAAAACAAAATAACGCTCCTAATTATATGCAAACCACCTGTGCAAACCGCGTTCAAATTTTTTAAATACGTTCGAAGTTACATCGTACCTACTAGACAGACAGACAGACTAAAATTTCAAAAATTGTTTAGACTCTAGAGATTAACTCATCATCGTCGTCATCATCATCATCCACAGCCCTCTTTATCCCACTGCTGGGTATAGGCCTCCCTCTGCATGTGCCACCTGCGTCGATCTTGTGCAGTCCTCGTCCAGGTAGGACCTGACTTTGAGATTAACGCATAGGCTTTACATTTTTAACTTCGGGGTCAAAATTTATTCCAATCTCCCGTAAGTAACACCACGGGCACAACTAATAGCTAGTCTTTCATAAAAACCTTAGTGTAGAACAAAAGTGGTCTCCCAAAAACAAGCTCATTTGCGTCGTAAGTAAATTGTGGAACATACAGACTGTTCATTTGTGAAGTAAATCCTTTAAAAGTGTTTGCTCCTCTTGTTTGTGGAGCGCCGGGAGATGGCAACGCTCGGACAAAGCTTTTGAAAGGAAGCTTAGTGCGACTATACCATATCCCTGTGTGGACACAGCAAGGATCTACTCTCTTACTTCTACTATTCAATATGACCAGTCTGGATAATTCTAGGTTTATGTGCTAAAGCAAACGTTGAATTTCATTTTTTACTCGTTTGTTTATATGCACTATGCATTCTTACTAGTGGGATTTGGGGCCTTCTCTCACAAAGAGAGAGATTAAAATAGTATCCTTTAAGAAATCCTGCGTATATGATTGGTCTACTATTTTCTAAATTTATCTTTAGTTCAAGGTTTAGAATCTTGAGAGTTCTATATCTCGATTACGTAAAATACACTTAATAGTTTAATTTAATGAAAAATATTGAAAAAATGTTTTATAATCGTGATCCGTAACACAAAGCGAAATCAAAAGACAAACCTGAATTAAAAAAAAAACTGTACTATTTTTACCTATGTACATGTAAACAAACGTAGAAGAAAACTTCTGCTATATACGAAAATAACTTCATAATTCTTCTTCCTTGCCTTATTCCACTAGGTGCGGTCGGCACAGCAAATTTTTTCTTCCACTCTCCTCTATCAGCCGCCGTTTTTACACTCAATCCTTTCACTCTCATGACCTCATTCACACACTCCATCCATGTCTTCTTCGGGCGGCCTCTTGCTCTTCTTCCTTGCACTACCATTTCCGTACATCTCTTAGTAACACGCGTTTCCTCTCTTCGCATCACATGCCCATACCACATCAACCTTAAACTACTTAATTTTTCATTCACTAGGGCGGGGCTACTTTCACACTTCTTCTTAAACTTAAAGAAACTAAATTCATAATATTTTTATATAACTGTACTTTTTCTTTCCTGCTCGTTTTCCTGTTTATAAAAAGTACAAAATAAAAGAAGGCGTTGAATAACTTTCGACTGCAGTAAATACAAAATAAATAAAAAGCAAATTGAAACTGCAGCAGTAAGTTTTGCAATTGAAAAGACGTTAAGTGGAAGAACTAGCAGTGCGATGCAGACGAGAGACTTGGATGACTTGAAAAAAATACAAAGAAGCAACTGGGCTGGCATTTTGGGCATTCTTCCCACCAGCACTGTTTTTTTAAATTACATATTATAGTTTTACATTAATCGAGAGCTGCAATTTAACGCATGGAAGCGCCTAGATGTAAATTGCCAATTTTTTTAATTGCCTTAAAAACCAGTTCACTCTTACCTTGAATACAGCAAAAATTTTCTTATGCACATTAAGTAAAATATCAATTTTATTTTCTTATAAATTGTGTTAATTTTTGATTTACTTACATCTACTAAATAAAATTTCTATGTCACAGTGTTAGTTACCGTACTTCTCCGAAACGGCTTGGCCGATTTTTACCAAATTTTATATGCGTATTCAGTAGGTCTGAGAATCGGCTACTACTTATCTATTTTCCACACCTCTTAATGATTAGGCAACGTTACCCGGATCAGCTGGTATAAATATAAATTTTGCCTATAAACAAAAAGCAACTTTGTATCTTCCCCAAGCAACAAAAAGTTGCCCGCTTGCCAACTTTAGAACAAAATGAAGCACTTAGTGCAATAATTGTTAAGTATTTAATCCGGATTCCCATTAGCGCTAATAACTTGGAGTTTAACGGCTCGCTGTAGCCGGGAACTGCTGGAGAACTGTTTAGACTAACTTTAATGTTGATATAGTTATAATAGGAATAGTTATAATAGGAAATATAGTTATAATAGTTATAGTTAGTATTAATTTTTTATTTTTTTATTTATTTATTTATTAGGCACTCAGACAGATTACAAACATTCATTTTAACAATACTAAACTACAAAGAACAAAAACAAGTCTGCAATCTAAAAAAGAGTACACAGCATATTAGTGTAAACTTAATGATAAGGAAGGTTCAGATATACATATAAAAGGGGTAATGTTAAGTACTAAGCAATTTAACAATTTAACCTATAACTTATATTATTTCTAAATTGACTGAGAATATGAGGCGATGAGGTTAAACAACCATTTTTACGTTAATCCAATTTAATAAAATCTTTTTTAAGCAATCATGGGCTTGAAACGATGACAGTTAAGTAGGGCGTCTACCCGCCTTACTTCCCGCAAGTCGTGGGTTCGATATCGATAATGCCCGCGTTAATCCAGGATAAAAAAGTTAATCCGAGATAAAAAGTAGCCTATGTGTTAATCCAAGGTTTAATCTGAGTCTTTGTTCCCTGAGAGGTATCATCCGGGGCCTTCAAAAGTACAGTTAATAGGTATCTTCTGGGTAAGCGTGCCACACCATAGACTGCAGTGCAGCTTAACATCAGGCTAGCTGTAGTCAAACGCTAACCTATCAATTATAAAAAAAAAGTCTAGCTTCATAGTAAATGTCATCAAATTGGTACAGACGTTGGAGAGTGAAAGAGTAACACAGATTTTAAAGAGACACAATAATTGTTTTCGGGGTAAAAAGTAACCTATGTATTAATCCAAAATGTAAATAATATTCACACCAAAATTCATCAAAATTAGTTTATCCGTTTGAGCGTAAAGAAAAATCAAATCAAATGTTTTTATTTGACAAGTATAGGTCGAAAGGTGTTACATAGGTATTAAAATTTAATCTACTCTATCCTATACCCGTTAGGGTGTGCAAATTTATGTTGGATCTAACACTAATGTAAAAGTAAGTGATAGTAACAAACATTAAGATAGATAATAGAATAAGAATAGATAATAGATAAGAAGTAACAAACATACACACTTACTCACAAACTTTCGCATTTATAGTATTAGTAGGACTAGAAGCGCGCTTCGTAAATTTGGAAAAAGTTTTTTTTAGTTTGATTCATTTTTCTTGACCAACAAATACTAGGCTACATAAATAGTTTCACGGCATGACCTTGCCACACTGGAAGCCGTGTTTCCCCAATATTAGTGTCAACATGCGGGTAGTCGGAGAGACCATCAATTGTATCAGGCTGTCGAACTGTCGACCGCCTATTGGACGTCTCAATACGCCTCCAGCCGGCCTGCGGGGCCGTGGGGTTCCCTTGGACAATTGAAAAAATGAAAACAACATTTACGTTACTTTTGCAAGATTTTCTTCAGCTTTTTTTTCATGGCGTCGCCGATTGCAGATAGGAAGAGAAATAAGAACAAAAAAAAAGCTTTTTTTTACGTGAAGAGTAATTAATAATTGTATTCGCAATGCAAAAGCAAATGTGGTTGGGTGGGGAAACGTTTGCTTTATAATCAAAATCAAATTTATTGGTAAAATATTTACAATTAGTTTTTAACGTCATTACAATCTTCTTCTTCTTCGTATGAGCTAAGTGGCCAAGCTCTGGTGTCGAGATTTTTCAAACCACCCTCAGGCCTCTAACTTAGCTTAACGACTGTTTGTACTAAGACTAACAGCCGGGACCTTCAATTTAACGTGTCATCTGACCCACGGTAACAACCAGGTGAAAATGCCACATTAAAAAGCCAGTCTTGTACATGGTCACCCTTCCAAACACCGTCCGCATCGACCGTTGCTTAGCTTCGATGATCGCGTCAGATGACTTTAGCTAGCCAAGCTACAGGCGCTATAACTTGACACCTTGAAAATATATATAATATTAGCTGACCCGGCAAACGTTGTTTTGCCTCACTTAGGGGTATGAAAAATAGATAGTGTAGCTTATATGACACGTTCGTAGATTTACCATAGCAGCGCCATCTATTGATTACTTACTCAACCCAGTCGAAAGGTATCGACATCTGTTAGAATCATTTGGAGTTAACAGATAATTGTGACTGTCAAATAATAACAGACAATAATTAGCAATAAATTAAAATTGCGACTATAATTTGAGATTCAAACTATCCTATCTCTCAAGTTGGATCGAACTGCACATGGTGTGCGAATTTTATTATAATCGGTTAAGTGGCTTAGGAGTCCATTGAGGACAAACATTGTGACGCGAGATTTATATATAATAAGATTTAAATGATATGCGGAACCTGTACGTCCGTATAACATGTCCGAAGTAGCTGCGTGTAGCGTACAATAGGTCAGGTTTAATGGGCGGTTACCTCACGCGGTCGATACGTGCGTTGTCGTATTTATTTCACGTCCGCGACGCTTTTACGGCCTTTTGAAGGTCGCTGCTTATTGTGTTGGGGGGGGTTAAGGACTAGCCGTGGGGGACTGGGTAGGTACTAGTAGCGATTCAGCGGCACACACGACTAAACCAAATTTAAAGAAGCCCCGTCTCTTTTCATCTTGGTGACCAGAAAGGTGACCAGAAAGAGACGGCACGTTCTGAACCACAGACAAAACAACTAAAATCACGTCAAATATGGAATGAGCAGGCAGTTTAGAGGTGATACAAATGAGTGCGGTCTAAAGTCGCCTATATTTTCTACATTTGACGTCATTTTAGTTGGTTTGACTATGGTGCGGAACGACGTGTCGTCTCTTTCTGGCCACCTAAGATGAAAAAAGACGGGGTTTCTTTAAATTTGGTTTAGTCGTGTGTGCCGCTGAATCGCCACCACTGGAAAAATGAGGGTAGTTCTGTGAATAACTGCTACTAAATGGTGGTGGCTATTGCCACCAAATTAGGTATTATTTTTTGTATTTTTACTATATTTGACTTTGTTTCTTTATTTATTATTTGTGATAAGGATCTTTGTTATCTGAAATAAAGAACAATTATTATTATGATTGTTATTATTATAAAAAACTATTTGAACAAAAAGTGTAATTAAAAAATACTGAAAAGGTTGCATTTTTAGTCAGTGAGTGGCGTAACAATCATAAAATCTCATCATAATAAGACTGATCAAAATAAATGTTTTCAATGTCATTTGGAACGAAATTTTAATGTTGATCAAAATGAATATTTTATAAATATTTTGATCAATTGAATCTGATTGACGGACAGTATCCATCTCATTCTTTATCATCTGTTGATTAAACGTAAAAAAAAAAAACAAAAAAAAAATGGGTGCCTGTAAAGTCGGTTTTACGGGCGAAGATTTTACGTGACAACGTCTGCCGCGTGCTGCGCGCGCGGCAGACCGATCATAGTTGAGTGGGAGAGAGACGCAAGGCATTCGGCGGGCCTCTCTCTCGTTCGGTGACTCATCATAACGTTACCGGGCGTTACACTTTTTCATAAGTGACTCCCAGCCGCAACCTAATTTAAGACGTTGTCACGTCAAAAAAATAAATAATTCAGGAACTATAAATTATGGCACAATACCTGTGCAAAACTGAATCAGAGACAATAAAACTGAAAACTCGTAGTCTTTTATTCCATTTTACTGGATTTTTCAAAATGTGCGTTTTAGTATCCCATACCACCTTAATGTCAGCTTAAAACTTTACCTTTAAAATCTCAAACAGAGCCAAAATAAAGCTTCTCTAAACCAAACATATAGTGTTCCTTGAAAATCTCAGATAGAGCCCAAATGAAACCTCATTTTCTTTAAACCTAGCATGTGTTCAGTTAATAATGCAAATCACCACTGAGTACATAATACAGCCATTATAACACAAGCCTCCAACAATATTTCAATAACAAGACACATGTAATCCGAGTACAATGCATCTTATAACCACTTCACGTGAGAGCAAACCTCTCACTAACTCTTATCCCAACGCAATAAGATTCAATTTCGCATCTTTATTAAGATGTTCCCCGTCTATTATTCTCTTGTAAATTATTGAGTCTTATCTTGATTGTTATAAGATATCTTTTAGCGTGGCTGTTGATGGTTACGTGAAGGGTTGGTTCATGCGATTTTGATTTTTAAAGGAGGGCTGATAAGGTTGCAAATGCTTTGTCTGGATTGAAGGAACTGGTGGTAGATTTTTATTTCATAACCCTTTGGGGATGCTCGTTTAAGTGTTCGTTTACGTTGGCGACGAGATGTGGAGGATATTGTGTTTTATTATACTGATATGTGTGTTTCCTAGACACGTGCATTGAATTTATCGCGCGCTACAGAGAGTGTAGGGTTTGCTCGTGGTTTAGTGAAATCCGTTCTACGTTTTATGGAAAAAATAACAAGCAAGGCTTGCGTGTCAACCCATCATCTGGCAACCGGCCAGATATTGGTTCTTTTTAAAAAACATTCATCTGGCAACCGGCCAGATACTGGTCGGTTTTTTACTGTTATTCTGTGGAACCACAGTTTGGAATTGAAACCTATGTTTGGAACCATAGTTTGGAATTGGAACCTACGTTTGGAACGACAGTTTGAAATTTTGGAATTGGAACCTACGTTTGGAACCACAGTTTGAAATTGGTACCTACTTTTGGAACCACAGACTAAAAGTTAAGTTTTCTGTGCCATCTATAAAATAGGCAAAATTGTTTGTTTGTTGTATGAAGTAATTATTTTATCAAATGATCAAATTATTTATAAACCTTTACGTGTCGTACTATAAAAGTAAATCCATGTTGTAAAAAGAAACAAAATAAAGTCTGTTACTCGGGAATAATGTAGTTTCCAAACGGTGAAAGAATTTTCATATCGGTCCAGTAGTTTCGGAGCCTATTCACGTCAAACAAAACAAACTTTTCCTCTTTATAATATTGGTAAAGATTTAAGTTTATTAAAAAACAGTTTCTTCACGCGTTCCAACATCCAAACATACCAACACACATACGGACGCAAATTTTGCCAGTTGACGCAGAAAAGCTATGCTCGTTTAGTCAATAAATTTAACTAAGCCCAAGGCAAGTTTCGGCATGCAGTTTCAGAGTTTCGCTAACATTCCTCTATAATACTAACTTACCAATATCTATTTGCTATCAATACAGATTCGGCATAAACTGCAAACATCTATTGTTTAGGTAAGATTCAGTTTTCACTACAGTTACTGGTGTTTTTTTTTCTTTTCTTTTTTTAACCCCATACTGAACCATTTCTAGTTCGTGTTATGCTAGTTAACATAACTCATATACTGCATATTTTCTATAGATACATATTCAACACCCAGACCCACGGCCAACAAATTTAGTTAAGCACAAAGATGTTGGCCGGGCCGGGAATCGAACCCGGAACCTTCTGATTGGCAGTCCGGCATGGTAACCTTTACGCCAACGAGGTCGTCAAGTCAATGGAAGTGTAAGGTGTGGAAGCTGATAACTGGTAGGTATGATGTCAATGGACTTTCAACCTTTGTGCTTTGGTAATTAGGTTGAGTTTGGAGAAAAGAAAAGAAGAAATTGCTTTAGGTATAATTAAGTTACTTTGAGGCACTAACGTTTATGTATGTACTGTATGAAAATCTTTTCTTATATATAACATTTCCATGTCACAATGTTAGTTACCGTACTCCTTCGAAACGGCTTGACCGATTTTTAGCAATTTTTATATGCGTATTCACTGGGTCTGAGAATCGGCCACTATCTATTTTTCATACCCTAAGTGTTAAGGTTTGTTGATCCTTAAATTTTCACTACAGGCAAAACAACGTTTGCCGGGTCAGCTATAGTACATCCTATAAAAGATTGTATTAAAAAGTTTTAGTTTCATCTTATGTATCTAATGCAAGCTATTAATGGTAATCAAGTGTACAAAGTTATACTCTATAGACATATTTTAATGCACAGTGCCTAGTTTTTAGGGTTCCGTACCCAATTGGTAACAACGGGACCCTCCTACTAAGATTTCGCTGTAAGTACCTACTTAAAACGCCAAAGTTTTGTATAGATATATTATGAACACAAAACTCAAGTTTCTTCAAGCACAGACCCTGGTCAAGCTTTACCGTAGAGCTATTTATGCCATTGACATATCGTAGTTCATTATTTTTATTTATTTTTTTACTAGTTGCGCCCCTCGGTGCTACTCGCGGTAATTCAAGATACATGAAACCTCTAAAGATATAACATTTCACTTATAATTTTAGGTCCTTACATATAAAATTGCCGTTTTTCGTACTGGCCACTTTAATCACAAATTTCACCTCTTTGGTAAGGAATTCCAAATTCAAATTTGTACAGCTATAGGCTCATGTATTTGTGTTTCGATGATCGTCATTCATTTGTTTTTTTTCTTCTGTTTTTTTCTGTTTGCGTCACTCATTTTACAAAATTGAAAACTTAAAATATCGCATTAAGTATTTACGAGTACGAGTTACGCCGTGGCACTAGTGCTGCGGAAACAACTCGAAGGGTGAATGATTTGTATGGCGGTCGTGTTGCAAAAGAAAACACAGTTCGTTTTTGGTTCCAACGTTTTCGTTCTGGAAATTTCGACCTGCAGAACAAGCCCCGTGGACGGCCTGAGACTCAAGTTGATGATGAAGAGTTGAATACTAAGCTTCAAATTGGAATCGTCATAAGTTATTCATACAATAAACACAATATTTCTATAAAATTAATTAATAAGAAAATTCAATTACTTATATGTATAGTCCATCTACTGGTTATATAATGTGAGTGTATCTAATGGATTGGATCCGGCTCGGAGGACCAACAAAGGTTCTGTGGTCGGATCGCGACTTCAAACATCCTGTAAATAAAATGTTTCAAAAAAAGAAAATCCAAGCTTTAACTTTAATCATATACAGAACTTCTCAAAGTTTTTAAGGGGAATAGATTGCTGTGTTGTGTTCTGTGAAGCACTTTTAAGGGTTCCGTATCTAATAGGTAAACACGGGACCCTATTACTAAGCTTCCGCTGTATGATAAAAAACCGTGATAGCTAGAAAGCTGAAACTTTGTCAAGTTATGTATTTCCCGTGCCGCTATAACAACAAATACTAAAAATAAAATATTAAGGGGAGTCCCTATACAATAAACGTGTTTTTTTTCGTATATTTTTGCTGTATATCAATAACAGTAACTGCTATAGACTTAAAATTTTCACAGAATATATAAGTGTTTATTCATTATCAAATTAAATTATAAAATTTTCATAGCGTAAATATTTAAGGGGGGCTCCCATATAACGAACTTAATTTTTATACAATTTATTACTCGATCTTCATAACAATATTTGGTAGCCAATAAGTGTTTATAACTAAACGTTATGCAATATCCGAAGACGTTTGTCATCCAATCCACACTTTGCCAGCGTGGTTGATTATCTCTTCTTCTGAGAGAAGGCCCCAGTCCCAGCAAAGGAAACGTATGGGCTGCTTATGTTGCCTATATCACACTGATTTAAAATTTGCCTAACATTTAATATACCTGATATACCTGATAAAAGTAGCCAAACATTTAATATACCTAAAATACCTGATAAAAGTAGCCTTACATTTAATATATCTAATAAGAGTAGCCTAACATTTAATATACCTGATAAGAGTAGCCTAACATTTAATATACCTAATATACCTGATATTGTGTGTTGTACTCCGTTCCAAGATTAAATAAATCTTGGGACGGAATATAGATGTCAAAGTTCAGCTCTTATATAAGAGTAAAGTGTGTTTCCGTGTCATTTTCACCTGCGACACGTTCTATGCAACACAGAAGAGGTGTCTTGAATCTTACTTTGCACTTTAATACAATTCTTTTCCAAGTACTTGAAATTTGAAGTTTGTTGGGTTGGAATTTGGAAATGAGGGTGTTTGAAGGTTACTGCAGCTCAAATTAAAATAACTGGTGGGTTGTGTTGGCGAATGACAGGTCTTTTACACCATTGTTTTCAAGCTATGCGTGGAATTTATGATTCGCTCATACATTGAAGGAAAACACCATTAGACCACCAGGACGCGTAACTACGAGCTAGCGACCTTGTAAACTAGAGTGGGGCAAGTTTAGCCTGGAGAGGTTTTCATAAATTACCTACCTATGTCAAGCTTTTCGTTAAGCGTCGATTCATTTGCCAACAACTCGATGTGCGCACAATGCCGCGAGTAGCTTTATAATTAGTTATTATAAATTATATATAATTATAGATTTAAAGAGAACTAAAACTCAACCTACAATAGTTAGACATAAGTTAAAATAGGTGATATTAGCCTGCAAAACACTAGATCATAAGATTAAATGTTACATTAGTCATAATAACGCTGTGTGAACATACTTTGTATTTATTTTATGTTAATAAAAAAGTTTGAAAAATCAAAACAAAAAAACAAAATCAATCTATAGTATAACGGCTATTAAAACCGAGCAAATTGTAAAATATTCTCATACTCGCTCAGTGGACTCTGGCCGGGTTCGGCGGATATTGGAATTCCTGTAGGATATCTGACAGCTATTCGATCCTGTTATCCCCACACTACTCCACCGCTTCATTTACATAGAGAAAGGAATTCGCTACGATATTAGGAACTATTGTATGTTAACCTTTAGACTAATATTTACAGTGGTATTTATTTGTCGACGCAGGAGGGCCTTTATTATAATTCATGTTGGAAATCACAGCTTATTTTATTACAATTCACACAGTTCGGTAAATTAAATAATCACGAATCACGTTTTAGGTATAATTAAGTTACTTTGAGGCATCTGAGAATCGGCTACTATTTATTTTTCATACCCCTAGGTGATAAGGGTTGTTCACCCTTAAATTTTTAAGGCAAAACAACGTTTGCCGGGTCAGTTAGAAATATTATAAAAACGTTTGTAATTCTGTCTGTGAGTCTGTGTATTTGTACATATGTTTTTTACTTCAGAACGGCGAAACAAAAATTCTAATCAGGATACAGTTTTACTGCAATATATTTTGAAAACGGTGGATGGACAATGGACATAGACTTGAAAAAATATGTTGAGAAAAGAATCTTCATTTCTAATCTAAAGCAAGAATTTTTATTCAACATATTTTTTATTTTATTTTCAATTGTTTTCTAATTATGTGTCTGTGTCTAGACAATATTATTTATGACTACAACTTCTGTGTAGTAACCCAGTGCTTCACTTCGACATACTTTTCTGAGAAGCGGTGAAATGGTGAACTAAAGTCTTTCCAAGAATATCCTGTAACTTTACTCAGAAGTGTCGACGGTGGCTCCATCGATGAGTTCTCAGTATATTTGGTAGTTCTGTGCGTGGGCGTAGACACGCTACGCTGCTACGAGCCTCTACGGCGTAGCGTGGGCGTAGCACTGTTGTGACGCGCGATCAGCTGATTTCCTGGTAGCGTACGTAGCGGCTGTTGCTCGGCTAACTGAGGTGATCTGACGCGATCATCGAGGTTAAGCAACGGTTGATGCAGATACAAATACAAATAAAATAAAAAAATAAAATAAGCCTTTATTGCTGATTATATTTATCACTATTAACTGAAAAACTAACTATTTACATGCTTATATTTCCAGCTTGTCTTGCGACAAAGGCCTCCTCCAGACACTTCCATTTTCCTCTCTCTCTAGAACAAATACAAATACAAATCATTTAATGATAACACCAAAGTTACAAGTCAAAATAGTTTTTAGATGGGTGACCATGCAGAAGAATGTCTATTAAAAAGTGGTAAGTATCATCATTTGGGTGCCACCGTGGGTCGGATGACACGTTAAATTGTAGGTCCCGGCTGTTAGTCTTAGTACAAGCAGTCGTTAAACCAAGTCAGAGGCCTTCGGGTGGCTTGAAAATTTCGACATCAGAGCTTGGCTACTTAGCTCACACGATGAAGAAGAAGCCCTCCTTTATACTTGTTTTAAATAACCTACTAGCTACGTCCTACGGAGCTACCCCCGTCAATACTGGATAAAAAAATTGCTTATGTGTTAAACAATTTTCATACCAAATGTCATCGAATACGGTACAGCCGTTAGAGCGTGAGGGAGAAACAAACATACTCTAATACTTTCGGCTTTATGGTATGGCATAGTGGAAAGTGGGATACTAGTACCGTGTTGCATGCTGACTGTATATATATATATGAAAATATATATGCTGTATATATAGAAAAGTATAATTTAAATACTTTTAGATATACTGCCTTATGGCCTTGGCGGCCTTATGGCCTTAGACGGCCTTATCACCTATAGTGATCTTTACCAGGCAACCAGGAATGGAGAGGGACAGCACGGGTTAAAACAAAGCGGTGATACAAAAAAAAAACTTAAAAACGACTTATTATTAAACAAACACCTTTTGAACCAAGTTTTTCGTAATTCGTTAAAAAAATCGCTCCTACTAAGATTTTGCTCATGTCATGGACTTATCTTTTCTCTCTGTCGAAACTACAAATTATTTCAGTCATTATCCTAACTACAAAACAAATTTTACATTTGAGTGATTTTAAAGTGTCATCATTTTGAAAATAATTACTTAAAGCAAGTCTAATTTAAAAATTGAAAAACCGCTTTCTTTGTATTTTGCGTAGACAGCTATGTTATATTTAAATTTCACAGTTTATGGATTCTACTAATCAAGCCCTTTCATTTGATACCCATATTGAGGTTATTGTGAAAAAAATATGTCATCCGCCATATTATTGTGTCAGCCATCTTGGGCGGGATTTTAATTAAAAATAGCTAAGAACAATCTCGACTAACACAGCTTTCAACAAAAAAAAAATAATTCTGAATCGGTTCAAATAACGGTTTCGGTATCCATAATGTAATAAATAATGAAGTTAATTAATTTATTTTTATAATTACGTTTTATTTTTGTTTGTTTTTTCTATCGATTGTGAATAATTTACAAGTAATTTTTCCTTTATTATTCTTGAGTTATATAAATTTATTGTTATCATTTGGTTTTGAGTTCTAAATTTGTATATAAATATACTTTAGCCACATTCCCACAATAAAACGTTTCTTATACTCAATAAGGTTATAAATAAATATTTTGTTAAAATTAATTTTGGCTATTTATGATGTACTATTTTATAATAAGACATTTTTATGGGTATTATTCAAATTACACTTATTTATATTATTGATATTGACGTATTATATATTTTAATTGTTTGACATTGCATTGAGTGATTTTGTCTTGGACACATTTTTCGCCAAATATAGAGAAACATAACACTCATGAGTAACACCTATAATGTTAATATTAATATTTATGCAAATAAATATTTTTCTTTTGATTTCATCCGTTGGTTAGCCACGATGCCACAGACACACACACACACACACATATACATAAAGACGCTAAAACTTTAAAATTATAACACCCCGTCGTATTTGCTTTGCGAGTTAATTACTAAACGCCATCTCTGCATATTGTTTTATACTCTGTGTGAGTTTGAGTAATCTGTAGAGGGCATTCAGTGTATTCGCTAAGTCATCGTTATTATTGTCTGTTCTCTGAAGAAGCCTACAGGCAAGTCAGCCAATATTGCCATTCTATGGAAAGGTAGATTATTACAAGTTTGACGTGTTTGTTTATATATATATCTAGCTGACCCGGCAAACATTTTTTTGCCCTTAGTACAGTTAAAAACTATTGGTATGAAAAAATACTAAAATAGAGGGTGGTGTATAAAAGTAAAATTTTTAGGTTGTATGTATTTTTAATGTCACAATAAAAAAATACATCAAACAATTATAAACATATATTTAAGGATGAACACATATTGTCACTTAGGTATGTGGAAAATAGATAGTAGCCAATTCTCACACCTACTAAATAAGTATATAAAATTTAGTAATAATTGGTCAAGCCGTTTCGGAGGGGTACAATAACTAACATTGTGACATGAGACTTTTATATATTGGAAGAAAGATATATAAAATTGAAATATCTATGAAAGCACTCCATTTTATTCTCTAAATGATTACCTACGACATGGAAACGCGCCTTGTTGAATCTTCATTTACATAAAGTTTCGCAAATGTGTTTATATTTAACTAGCAGATCGTCCATATAATAATAATAATCCAAGTTGCAAAGAGAAATAAAATATAGCCTATGTTACTCAGGGATAATGTAGCTTCCCAACGATGAAAGAATTTTTCGAATTGGTCCAGTAGCTTTGTTTAAGCCTATTTGCGTCAAGCAAATAGGCTTAAACAAAGAAAAAGAAAAAATCAAACTTTTCCTCTTTATAATATTGGTATAGACTTTTAATAATTAAGACAGACATAATTTAAGATAATTGACTAATTTAAGTGATTTGATGAATGTTATAAATGTCTTGGCCTATGTGACGCGATGTCATTAGGCTAATAAATGTCTATAATTCTATTATTACAATCTTAGTGACTATTTCTCTCATTTGATTTCTTGAGATATGCTTTTTCGTTCTTAAAGAGTCACTTAAGAAATTAATCGACTGTGTGACGATTTTCTTATTTCAAAGTTGAGGTCATTTTAATATTAAAAGCTTAATTTCAGAAATGATTTTCCACACAATAGCAATTTGAATGTCATAGTTATTTGATCAATATTCTAATAATTAATTCCCATCTAAAGAGATTAAGGTCTCTCAAACATTTTGTAATTGAGCTATCAGAATTGAAAATAGCTATTTGTAAAACCATCGGACTTCAGATGAAATTTGATAGATAGAATATATTTTAAGCATAATTAATTTGTAAATTTTGTTTTATTTTTATTATTTTTGTTATAGCGGTAGCAGAAATACATAAACATCTTAGAAAATGTCAACTGTCGAATTGACGAACAGTTGATGGTGTCTCGTTATCCCGTGGAACCTTAAAAAGTAAAAACTAACTAACTGGGTTGGCGCGTCGACCCGAATCGGATCTTGGCCTCCGATACTAAGAGACGCCACTGTTCTCGGTCCTGTGCCTTCTCCTGCCACTGCGTGACCTGAAGATTGTGCAGGTCCTCCTCCACTTGGTCTATCCAGCGATACCTGGGACGTCCAACCGGTCGACGGTCGCTCGCTCGTTCCAGGTAAGCTCTTTTCACTGCACGAAAAAAGTGGTTCGTCAAAATAAGGGTTTATATACATATCTATTTTTTGCTTTTCTACTTGTGCCGGTATCGCCGTGTCATCGGTCATTTTTCACGGTATTGTGGCCGGTAACGGTGTTTGGAGGTTTTATCGAACGAGGTGACATTGACTGTGGAGGGAAAATACTCGTATACTTGTAGGTTTAAGAAACCCTCTAACCCAACAGCCTGGGTGAAGGAATAGCCCATGCCTGTCGTAAGAGGCAACTAAAATTAGGCGACTTAAACAGTAATTAGAATGTAAAACCTAACCCTGTCATCTTTTTTTTACACTGAATGGACTTGCGCTGGTTGACAAGTCACCAGATGGTAAGAGATATTGAGTCCTTTTTTTTGTTTTTTATCCTCGATAGGTAAGCGTTTAACTACAGCTAGCCTGATGTTCTAAGGTGGAGCGCGCTTGTCCAGAAGAACCCGGTTTACTTGTGCCTTGAAAACTACTAGACTATATTATCATGCCTAATTTTATTTATTTCAAACGTTACATTAGTTTTCTTAAGTAATTTTTTAACGTAGCATTTTTCAATCAATGAATAACAACAGATAGATACATTCTTTTTTCACACCAATCACATTAAATTTGACACAAAAGTAACTTAAAACTAGTGCCGAAAATGGCGGTTTTATCGCTAAATGCGATTTCTTGCGTGCGACCAGACAAAAAAATATTTTAATTTAGCATTATTCTCCAATATGAAAGTCGTGTATTTTCTAACGTAATTGATTTTCTTGTAAACAAAACCTTTTCGTGTAGGACACCAATATTGTAATAATATATTGAGGCAAATCACTGATATGTTTCGTCCCGAATCTATACAGAGTTACAGGTAACCTTTTAAAAGCCTGGCCTTAATACGTGTTATGCTATCATTACATTTGATTTACTTACATTAGATTTGAGGATTGTAAATTTCAGTTCTGTGTTGAGCTGTACCTCTCTGGATTCTAGAAGCGAGTGTGGCTCGGTAGTAATAACGTTTGCTTTTAAATCAGACAGCCCCTGGTTCGATCCCAGCCAGCCTACACCAATGACTTGCTTTTCAAGTTGTGTGGATTTTCACTCGTTTTACGGCAAAGGAAACATCGTGAGGAAACCGACACGTTTGAGGACCGCAATATCCGAAGACGTGTGTTTTCCGCCAACCCGCACTTGGCCAGCGTGGTGGATAACTCTATAGCCTCTCTCCTAGTTAGAAAAGGTAAAAGGTGTTGACAATGTTGACATGTAAATTTAAATTTTATGACTTAAAAACTTTGACTTTGACTTTAAAGGCCCCGAGTTCTAGCAGTGGGAACGATATAGTGGGCTGCTTATATTGACTTGTCCCTCGTCACGTTATGGGGATAACGTGACGAGGTGGGGACCAGAGCTGTGAACTCTGGACTAATCCCGCAGGTGTGGTGGTAACCCTGTATAGGGATAATCTAAATATCTGGCCTTACGAACCATATCGCATTTGGCTACCGAAACAAATTTTATTAAGTATATTCGGTTCCGGCGGCTTGATTTTGTCGGTTTTTGGTGGCGACAGCTTTCAACACGAGTACAAAGTACTCATTATCTTGGGTTCAAATTAGTTTTTATTTAAATGAAAATAAGATATCCTTTCTTGGTCCCGAAAATCAACGCTGCAGAGAAATCTATAGCGTTTTTGGTCTGGTCTTTCTTCTTTTTTTTCATGTTCGTTTTATGTAATTTGTAATAATGTATATGTACATTAGTAGTATGTGTCTTCTGTGTCTGAAATAAATGTGTTCTTTTGTTTCTTCTATGGGTATGAATATGAGTGATCAAATGCCTAGCTGTGGAAATTCCTGAAATTTAAGTAAAGGTATTTGATACTATGAAACGTATTTATTTTCAGCAAGTCATACGCAATGTTGGGAAAATTCTACGTTTATGAATATTATCATAAAAATATATAATATTACCATAATAAATGCAAACTAGCATAATATAATCAATCTTGCGGTTTTCAAAGCAGAAGAAGAAGGGGCACTGAACGGGGCACAAGTCATACGAAGAAGAAGAAGAAGATCGGTCCGGCGAGCTAAAAATCCTTTCGAGTTAGAGCGCTAAGGTGTCGCGGGCGGGGTGCGGGGTGCGGGGCGCGGGGCGCGGGAGGGTTGGGCGGTGGAGGCTGCAGGGAGTCAGACGGACGCCTACGCGCGCCGGGGCGGTCGTGTAGCTCTCCCCAGCTCCCTCACTCGCGGCCGGGCCGCCGGCCCGCCGCTAGCGCGCTACGCCGTTACTACTCCTCTACATACCATCGGTAAGTTTACTCGTACACTAACTACATACATACTTATTATTATTACATCTAGCGTCATAAATGTTCGTAATAAAGTCCGCGAATGAAGATCGGTTGGTTGTTTTTTCCAAGCTCGCCTTTTCCACTTTTCTACACACCATCGGTGAGTTTACTCGTACACTAACTACACACATACTTATTATTATTACATCTAGCGTCATAAATGTTCGTAATATGGTCCGCGAATGAAGATCGGTTGGTTGTTTTTCCCAAGCTCGCCTTTTCCACTTTTCTACACACCATCGGTAAGTTTACTCGTACACTAACTACATACATACTTATTATTATTACATCTAACGTCATAAATGTTCGTAATAAAGTCCGCGAATGAAGATCGGTTGGTTGTTTTTGCCAAGCTCGCCTTTTCTACACACCATCAGTAAGTTTACACTAACTACGAGTACACACATACTTATTATATTACACCTAGCGTCATAAATGTTCAAATCTTCGTAATAAAGTCCGCGAATGAAGATCGGTTGGTTGTTTTTTCCAAGCTCGCCTTTTCCACTTTTCTACACACCATCGGTAAGTTTACTCGTACACTAACTACATACATACTTATTATATTACATCTAGTTTGATAAATTTTCGAGTCTTGGCAATTAAGTCCGCGAATGAAGATCGGTTGGTTATTTTTGCCAAGCTCGCCTTTTCCACTTTTCTACACACTATCGGTGAGTTTATACTAACTGCATACATACTTATTATATTACTTATTACATCTCGTTTGATAAATGTTAGAGTCTTGGTAATAAAGTCCGCAAATGAAGATCGAAGGCTTATTTTTGCCGAGCTCGCCTTTTTTACACACCATCGTTAAGTTTACACTAACTACATACTTATTATATTACATATAGCTTGTTAAATGTTCAAATCTTGGTAATAAAATCCGCATATGAAGATCGAAGGCTTATTTTTTCCAAGCTCGCCTTTTCCACTTTTCTACACACCATCGATAAGTTTACACCAACTAAAGTGTAAACTATATAACGACACTGAAGGGACTGTGCATTTTATGGCGTTATAGAGAGTTGTCGTTAAATGGAGAGATAGTATAATTGTATAGAATACATGCTAAACCAACTAAAGCCAGTTCATTTCGACGCTTAAGAGAGTTTGTTGTTAATTCGATTAAAGTTACATGGAGTTTACACTGTACATACTTATCACACATTGCGTATTTATAACACTAGCATGATAGGTAAATATTTGAATGTGTTGGAGTCTTGTTAATAAAGTCTGCGGATGAAGATCGGAGGCTTATTTTTGTCAAACCCGCCTTTGAAGGGATTTTCTTTTGATTTTTTCTTGTTTATTGTGGTTATAAAGAAGATTAGTGTTACTGTGGTACAGTGTTGGTTTGGTGGGTTTTGAGGAAAAGTGTTATGGTATAGTGGTTTTTGATGTTGGTTAAAAAAAGCAGTGTTCTTACTAATATAATAAATATGAAAGTTTGTGTGTGTTTGTTACTTCTTTACGCTCAAACAGCTGAACTGATTTTGATGAAATTTGGTGTGAAAATTAGTTCGACCTTGAATTAATATATAGGCTACCTTTTATCCCAGAAAAAAATGTGTTTCCCGTGGGATACGAACAATACGCACAAACAAAATTTTTGTGCACAAAAAAATCACAAGAAATATTACTTTTCCATTTTTTTTATAATATAATTATTTAAAAACAATAACAACTTGAAAATATATCAATTATAACTACATAAAAAAACGACATAAAGTTAATACGTGAAATATTAACACATCAATTGGTTAAATAACAATGTGGAAAATAAAAACTAGGCAAGCTGTGGTCGTTTGACCGGTCGTTTCACTAGGCAAACGAAAAAATAACAATACACATATAATATACACGCACACACACACACACACACACGTATATATTCACGAATACCTTTTCTCGAAACCCTCGAAGACGAAGTCTGAGCAGAATTTTCTAATCTGAGTTTGTTAGAAAACTTTTTTAATTCCAATACAGAGTGAAATTAATAAGCGCCAAACAAGTTTATACAAGTTCTTGTTCCAACGCTGCTTTCTTTTCATCATTACATTTTTAAGACTTTCCTTTATATTTTTATTCGGAAATTTTCTCTTTCACACGTTATCACACTTTCGTCTGCTTTTTAATCAGACGGCCCCGGGTTCGATCCCAGCCCTACACCAATGACTTGTTTTTCAAGTTATGTGTGGATTTGCACTCGCTTTACGGTGGAGGAAATCATCGTGAGGAAACCGGCATGTTTGAGGATCACAATATCTAAAGACGTGTGTCATCCGCCAACCCGCACTTGGCCAGCGACCACGCACATGACTGACGCTTTTAATGTGGTAATTTCATTTGGGCGCCACCGTGGCTCGGATGACACGTTAAATTGAAGGTCCCGGCTGTTACTAGTACATGCAGTTGTTAAGCCAAGTCAGAGGCCTTCGGGCGGCTTGAAACACTCTCGACACCAGAGCTTGGCTACTTAGCTTTAGCACTTAGCATGAAAAACAATATGAAGTATCCTGATTATATTAAAATTATAAATAAACAATTTAAAAACTCTTGGCACATTTTGTGATGGCCGATATTGACATCTTGAGTAGTAATTTTTTCATAGTGTATGTTATTCTTCTTGTAATGTCCTTTCATTTGTAACACATAATGAAGGTGTAGTGAAAAATATGTGATCCGCCGTTTTCGTATAATCTTGGACAAATCTTTGTCAAACATAGCTAAAAACAATCCAGACTAGTAATTGACCAAATACGAGTAAACAAACTCAAAGAAAAATCTAATTACCATGGTAGTTGGATCGATATTTTTGATAATTGAAGACGTTAAAAATATAATAATAAATTAGACATGTCAAATCATTTAAAGTTAGGAAAACCCGCCCATGAGCGGGCGCCCATGAGCATAACACTGGCTGCCTTTCCACGCTGAATAGCACGATCGAGAACGGGGATCCCCCGTCCTATCCCCTAGTCTTCGCCCGAGTTCTTCTACTAGTCTCCTCGCATCTGCACTCCAACTAAACCCAACAAAATCTAATTTAATTAATTCTTTCGGAAACTAAATTGCCTAGACCCTTTATTAGCCAGCATTTCCAGACTAAACATGTTTCACCTTGCAGATCTAATGCCTAGCTAAAGTAAAATACAAAACTGCATGTAACGTCACTCGATTTAACGACAAACTCTAAAGCATCGAAATCAATGGGCTTTAGTTGGTTTAGCTTGTTTTCCATACAATGATACATTCTATCCATTTAACGACCACTCTCTATAATGCCATGCACAGTCCCTTCAGTGTCGTTATATAGAGTTTACTGTATGTATCTTTTTATACACTTTAGTAGAGTCAGGTACTTTCTGCTTCCACTACATTTTCATGAAAGACATATTTAGAGTTAATATCTATAGTAGTTCTCCGAATAGAAAAGCTTGCTGTCGAGATTTCTTGGAATATTGTTCGAATCAAAATTGTACGGCTTCTATTCTCAGTAGTTAATACATCTGTTTCGTTTTAATTTTCAATTAATATTTTGTAATAATAAGTAGGATATTTTAATCAATTTCTATAAATTACGTTTCTACGTACAATAACGTACGTACAATACTATAAGAAAAAAATGGCGCCACAGAAAATTAAGGATTAAAAATAAACGAAAGTAACCTATTAACTCAGGTGTTACTTTACGGAAATCCACTGTAGATAGAAGACATAATTAAATATTTAGTGTACTTCCGCTGTGATCTGAAACCTGAATTAAGATAAGCTAAGGAAAAATTAAAATATTTATAAAAATTTAGGGACTTCGGAGGAATAGAAAAAGACACCTAAAAATTGTTTTCGGTCATCACAGCGTAAGTACAGTAAATATTTAATTTTGTCTTCTATTTAAAATTAAACGAGTTTGACTTTTAAACAAGTGTGGCTCGGTGGGAAAAGGTCTGCTTTTCAATCAAACGGCCCCTGGTTCGATCCCGGCACTACACCAATTACTTTTTTTTGTCATGTCTATATTCTTGTTGTGATTTAAGTTATGTGTGGATAAGTTTTTGAACCAGTTTTTTTTTTCATATTAATACAAATACAAATCAAATATTGATAACACCAAAGTTACAAGTCAAATAATGTGATATCATTACAAAAGTATATGATATCTATCAATGTCAATTTTCAATTATATTCTAGTAATGTAAAGTCATTACAATAGTACATAATATATGATATTAATCAAAATGTCAATTTTCACTACTAATTCTAGTAATATAATATCAAAACAATAGTATACGATATGTATCAAATGTCAATAATAATTGTCAAATTTAGATAAGTTTGTTTTGCACTGAAATTAGTACCTATAAAAATTATTAGTGATTCTTTCGACGGCTTTTCAGCTTTTTCGATATTTTTGCCGTTTACGATTTATAGCAAAAAAAACGATAAATTGCAAGATTTTGCCCTTAACTTCACCTTAGCAGACTTTTCAATGTTACCAAGACCCAGCACAACCGCTGCCAACTTGCCTCTCCCTCTAACCCCAATAGTTAGAGCTAGAGGGATGTAGTTCCCTCCCCAAGTAGGTCAAGTTCAGCAAAGGGAGCCCAATTTAATGTTCTGAAGTTTGACAATAAATATATAGGCAAGGAGAGGAGAGGAGGAGAGGCTTTATAGATCTCACACGGGATGTTACTGTGGTTATTGTCAATTTTTTTAAGGATCTGTTACGGCGCGAATTAGGATATAGTTTTAAAAAAAACATCAGATAACAAAATGCAATGTACGAAAATAATTATGTAATTTATTCAAGCATACCAAATAAACCAGATGAAAAAGGAAATTAAAAGACCGGGAAATTGATAAGGCGCGCTACAATAAAAAAAAATGTGAGTCGTCACGGGACGCTTGGAAGATGTGAAACATCGACATTCCTTTGTAAAAGTAATACTTATGCAGAAAAGAACATTTTTTTTCTATTGATGAATAGGCTTACGTTTGACCGCAGCTTGCCTGATGTTAAGCTTAACTGTGGTCAAAGATATTGTAACACGCTTGTCTAGAAGGAACCTATTTACTCTAGATATGAAGACCCCTTACGGTTTTTTTCAGATAACAATGACTGTTTATTGAATAAACATTTATTTTCATGAAATACAAAAATGTATGAATTTATTCCAAATCGTGACTTCTTAATTCGTCACAGTCGATTACGCATGGCGACGCGTCGCCACACCATACACACTACTGCATAATATATACCATCATATAACGTGGCGACGGCATGCGTCGCGTATACACACGGAGGTTAGCCCCATACCAAACCATTTCTAATTTATATATGAGGGCTAACACAACTGATTTACTACATATACATACATAAATAAATACTTTATCATCATCATCATCATCAGCCTATGTTCGTCCACTGCTGGACATAGGCCTCTCCCAAGGCACGCCACTTGGCCCTATCCTGTGCTTCTCTTCGCCATCCACTACCCGCTACCTTCTTCAGATCATCGCTCCACCTGGTTGTAGGGCGTCCTACACTACGTTTGCCGAGACGCGGTCTCCACTCTAGAACTCGTCTACCGTAACGGTCATCGGTTCTTCGGCAGATATGTCCGGCCCATTGCCACTTCAGCTTGCTTATGCGTTGGGCTATGTCGGTGACTCTGGTTCTCTGTCGAATTACCTCGTTCCGGATACGATCCCGTAGAGAAACGCCGAGCATAGCTCTTTCCATAGCTCGCTGAGCGACTTTGAACCTTCGGACCAAACCTGCCGTAAGTGTCCACGTTTCGGCTCCGTAAGTCATGACTGGTAGGACGCACTGGTTGAATACCCGTGTCTTCAGGCTTTGCGGTATGGATGACGTGAAGACTCGACGAAGTTTTCCAAATGCTGCCCAGCCCAGCTGTATTCTTCTCATGGTCTCCCTCTCAAAATTGTGCTTGCCTAGTTGGAGCGTTTGCCCTAGGTACACATACTTTGGAACAATTTCTAGAGAGAAACCATTAACGGCAATCGGCTCCGGAGTAACGTGCTCGTTACACATGACTTTGGTTTTGTCCAAATTCATCCGGAGACCGATGCGTCGAGAAGAGTCAGCTAAGCTGTCCAGCATCTGCTGCAGATCCTCCAGCGATTCTGCCATTAAAACGATGTCATCCGCGAATCGCAGGTGAGAGATGTACTCGCCATTAACATTGATACCTCGTCCTCTCCAATTTAGAGTCTTAAACATATCCTCCAGTGCGTTTGTGAACAATTTCGGGGATATTACATCCCCTTGTCTCACGCCTCGACGCAGGTGGATATGCTTAGACTGCTGGTTTTGGATTCGGACGGTCATAGTTGCGGCGTCATACAGACATCTCATCACCTGGATGTATCGCCAATCGACTTGGCACCGCTGCAAGGATTCCAGAACAGCCCAGGTCTCGACAGAGTCAAAAGCTTTCTCATAGTCCACAAACGCTAGACAAAGGGGCAGATTATACTCTTCAGTCTTCTGTATAATCTGCCGCACCGTATGAATGTGGTCTATGGTGCTATATCCACTGCGAAACCCGGCCTGTTCGGGAGGCTGGAACTCATCGAGTCTTCGCGCAAGACGATTCGTGATAACCCTTGAAAACAGCTTGTAGACGTGACTCAGAAGTGAAATCGGTCTATAGTTCTTAAGAAGAGTTTTGTCACCTTTCTTAAAGAACAACACGACTACACTTCTGTGCCAAGCCTCTGGAGTTCTCCCAGTGAAGAGGACGTCATTGAACAACGATTGGAGTTCTTTAAATAAAGGAGCTCCACCGGCTTTAAGAAGCTCTGTTGTTATTCCGTCTTCACCTGAGGCTTTTCCATTTTTAAGCTGCTTAAGGGCCATCACGATCTCGTCCACGCTTATCTCGGGCAGGTCTTCAGTGTAGTGGCGTGTGAGGGTGGCTCTTGTGTCCTCTGATTCTGGCGGAAGATGAGGGGAATGCGACGCATACAGTTGGCCGTAAAAGTCCTCGACTTCCTTGAGAATCTCCGGGAGGGAAGTGACTGATCTCCCATTTGTGGTGGTCAACTTTGTCAAATGGCTTCTTCCAAGTGGCTGATGAAACACTTTGGACCCCCGGTTTTGCTCAATCGCTTTTTCAATTTGAAGCGTATTTGCTTGCCGAAGGTCGTGTCTCACCATTTTGGAGATCTTCTTATCTAGTGCCCGCTGTTCCGACAGAGTTGACGAGGGAGTGTTTCGCCGTTCTTCCATAACCTGCAGAGTCTCTCGCGAAAGCTTAGACTTCCTGCCCCTGCCTCGCTTTTCGCAGAACTTTAAGCCCTCATCTCGCAGGACTTCTACCACCCGGCCGAGTTTTTGATCCACATCGTCAGTGGTTTCTAGGGCAGCAAATCGGTTTTCCAGTTTTAATTGAAAGGTTTCGGAACCAATCACGGTCTGAAGCATATTTGGACGGAGCGTAGACTTCATCAGTCTGACTCGTTCAAGCTTGAAATCAATATTCAGAGTGCCTCGTACGAGTCTGTGGTCACTGCCGGCTTTAAACCTGTTCACCACTGAGACATCTCTGAATATGCGCTTCTTGTCAGTCAAGATGAAGTCTATCTCATTTTTTGTAGAACCACCGGGGCTTCGCCAAGTCCACCTCCTCTGGGGCTGTTTCTTGTAGAAAGAATTCATCAAGAAAAGTCCCTCTTTTTCGAGGAAGTCTACAAGCATTTGCCCCCTGTGGTTCCTTGTGCCCAGACCATGCGTTCCTACAACCGATTCGCTGCAAGACCGAACTCCTACTTTTGCGTTGAAGTCCCCCATAACAATGTTGTAGTGGGCCCTGGATGTGTTATGAAGTGCTCTGGAAACATCTTCATAGAGGGTTTCTACATCCGAATCCGGGTATGATGACCAGGGTGCGTAAACCATGACTAATTTAAGGCTATACCTCTCAGTCAGCTTAACGATAAGGTACGCAACCCTGGACGATACACTCGCAACCTCTACAACATTATTAGTGAGGGACCTGTGGACCAAAAATCCAACACCGCCTTGAGAAAGCAGGTGACCTTCTCTGTAGTACATAAGGTGGCCTGATTCCAGCGTTATGGTGTCCTCCCCCTGTCTTCGGACTTCACATAAGCCAAGAATATGCCACCTTATGTGCTCCAGCTCTGCTTCTACCTGCGCAAGATTTTCGTCAAGTCGCATCGTTTGTCCGTTATACGTAGCAATGGTTAGTGGGGTTTGGCGGCCAACGATAACCCGGGGATTCTTCGCACCCCCTGCCCTGCCGTTACCATGTCCGCCGCCCTGGACAGGAATAGCAGGGCGACCGGGAACTGGGGGCCGTTGATTAGTTGTGTTTTGCATGGGAGGTTATGCCCATAATCGCCACGCTGGGCAGGCGTGTTGGCGATCGCAGCACGTAGCTCGTCGCATCGGTGTCGCTGCTGCCCGACACCGGCCTGTGTTATTTCGGCTACGTGTGTCGGATGGTTATACCGCCATCAGTCGGTTCGCCAGAGCCTCATTCGTTAGCCAGCAGGATGACCACGTGCAGGTTGAGGTTGACTTGGAGCATACGGTGTGATTTGCTCCCTACATCCCAAATACTTTATATCGATACATATTTAAGGGTTAACACCCAGACCGACAGCCGAAAATTCGGAAATCGAACCCGGGATCCTCTGTTTGACAGTCCGGCATGGTAACCATTACGCCAGCATGTATTTATATATAACATGTATACTCGTATGTAGTATATCAGCTGTGTTAGCAACCATAATACGAGCTAGAAATGGTTCAATATGGGGCTAACCAGCCGTGTGTGAATGTCAAAAAAAAAACAAGGTCGTCAAACCCTAAAAGTACACAGTAATTAGAAATGGTAAAATCACGAATAAATAAAATAACAAACTTCAAACATTGAACAGAATTGATTGAACAGAATTCAAAGTTAAAGATAAAGAAATATTTCAATTTGAAAACTAAAACAGATATCAAATATTTACTCCATTAATTTATTTACCCAAATAAGTTTTCCTAAGCACTCAAAACAATTTCAATCTGTAATGGGGGCTACTATGCGAAACCCGTAGGATGTATATCCAGCGTTTTTTAAATAAGTGTGACTGTTTGTTTCGTGCAAATATTATATAATATGCCTTACGATAACAGTTTACAAAGTACTATTTATACTTATTAGGCTAAACACCTCATTAAAACTTTTAATAATAATCTTTAATTCAGGTAAAATAGCATAACCTTTATGAATTTGTATAAAGCTAAAATCAGGTCTAAGAATATTTTAAATTAGGTCATCTTAGTAAACAAATTAAAAGACCATCTTAGTAAATCTTAGGAAATTTTTTAAAAATAATTTTAATAAATATAAATAAATAAATAAATATTAAATAAATATTAGGACACATTCACACACGGCTGGTTAGCCCCATACTGAACCATTTCTAGCTCGTATTATGGTTGCTAACACAACTGATATACTACATGTATATATACATACATATTATATATAAATACATATTTAACACCCAGACCCACAGCCAACAAATTTGGTTAAGCACAAAGATGTTGACTGGGCCGGGAATCGAACCCGGAACCTTCTGATTAGCAGACCGGCATGGTAACCTTTACGCCAACGAGGTCGTCAAACCTCGTTGGCGTAAAGGTTAAAAAAATTAATGTTGGTTATAAAGTAAAAAAAAAAAACCACCGGTTTAATGACAGCATAGCCATGATGTCTTCTAATTGCTACCAAATATGGTTGTAACCCCTTTCGGGCAGAAACACTTGGCAACGTAAATAAAAAGCGGCGCGTGTGCAAACAGAGCGTCCGATACCGCGCTCTATAAAACTGATTTACGGCGAACGAGCCGAGCGAAACAATACAATCCTGTCTGATCAATAGCACAATTTATAATATACACGTGGTTACCCCCCGAGGGGGAGGATGGATTTCGTAACAGCAATAACAATTTTGTTGTTTTAACAAATGTATTTTATGAATTTTATCTCTATTTATTTGATATAGATTTGTATTGATTTTTGTAGAGATTTTAGCCAAATTTTTCGGCTAAGGTGATCTTATGCGATCATCGAGGTTAAGCAGTAGTTTATGCGAACTGTCTTTGGATGACTGTATTTAAACTTTGGCATATTTGAATAATTGACACTGAAACATGTCGGGCTAATAACGAAAAAATATACGTAAGTGATAGCCGGTTGTTATTGTCTTTGGATGGATGACCATGCACAAGACTGTCTTGTAAAGTGACATTTTCATATGGGTACTACCGTTGTTCGAATGATATGTTAAATTGTAGGTCCCGGCTGTTAGTCGCAATACAAACAGTCGTAGAACCATGTTAGAGGCGGGTAGCTTGAAAACTCTCGACACCAGAGCTTGGCCACTTAGCTCATACGAAGAAGAAGATCACATTTTGATGACATTTTGATTAATATCATATACTATGGTAATGATATTACATTACTAGAATATAATTGAAAATTGACATTGATACATATCATATACTTTTGTATTGATATCATATTATTTGACTTGTAACTTTGGTGTTATCAATAAATGATTTGTATTTGTATTTGATCATAATGATCCTCACAGTCAACAAATCTTCCCGCGGCGATCGCTTAAAGATAAAAACCCTCCATTTGAAAAACTTTCCAAACAAATTGGGATTTCTGCTCCAAGTAACTTTTATTGCTTTTTCTATCGCAAACAAAAACAATCCGCGACGTGACAAGTTAAGTTAGTTTAAACCGGTATTAATTTGCCTCGGAGTCCATTTACAGAGGATACTTACTGTCATAGCCAAGATTACTGGCTCGTAAACAAATTAAATATACCAGTGTAAACTCTTTATAACGACACGTAAGGGACTGTGCATTTTATGGCGTTATAGAGAGTGGACGTTAAATGCAGAAAATGTATCATTGTATGGAATACAAGCTAAACCAAGTAAAGCCAATTGATTTCGACGCTTTAGAGATCGAGATTATCAACTGACGTTACATGGAGTTTGTGTTTTACTTTACTTATACTTTTGTAGTGATAACGGCTCTGTCAGGCGTGAGACCACCTCACGTCCCGCTGGCCGCGGGTTTGATGACCGCCAAATGAGGTAGAGTTTTTGGAAAACATCTTGAGGAAACTATAGATTGGTTGGTGGCAGAGCATTTTCTAGTGCTCGCCTGGTTAGAAACCTACCTTCAAGTTAGAAATCTGTCGCCAAACTTATGACGACTTCTGGCAGCCTCCAAGAGAGCTAGAACGTAAACAAGACGAGCCACACTCATATTAAACTAACCCTGAATTATTTCAAAACCTTTTTTTGGCAGAAATTTTGCTCGCTTCGCCCGCTCCGTCAAGGAATGACCACTTAATGAGGGAAGTTGTTCAACACATATAATACATTGCCGTGTAGGTTGCAGTGTGCGTACAGAGGTTCATTATAGGCCGGCAATGGATGTCACCGCCTTGTCGACTCGCATTGTGCTCGCGCTTTTGTCTTACGACTGCTTGATTTATGGGAAATGGACTGCAATGCCTAGTTAAAGCGGGGTTTAGTTAAGATACTAATATTTCCGCGAAGAAAACGGTCACACTTACATTATTATTAAAAGTTGGAACGAGTCCAATAGTTTCGGTGCTTTCCGAGCACCATCTTCAGGGGCTAAATATTTCTAATCAAAAATCTTCTCTACCTAGACATAAAAAAATAACTGTCTTCTTTTTTTTGCAAAATGACAATTTAATTTATTGAAGTACCTATATATATACAAATTTAAAACTTAAAACCAAATTATAAAAATATATTTATTATTTTATTTAATTATTATTTTATTTAAACACAACTTAAGAATAATAATGTAAAAAATATTTACAGAAGAAGAAACAAAAACATTGTTAACTTAAAAAAAATAACAAAACAAAAACAGTGAAGACACATTTCTTGTTGGAATAGTGTGAAATCATAATGAGCTACCGAAGAAAACGGTTTCTTAAGTCTGTTTCTCTTAACAGGTTTCCATATAAAGTGTTAACTATTTGAAGGTTATTCTAAAACTACCCCGAGTTTACTGACTTCTGTGTTCGAATGAGAAATAGTGATAAATTAACTTACCCGTCGCAATATATGAGGTTTATCCCTGAAACTTACTATATAAGTACAGAGTAAACTCCATGTAACGTCACTCGATTTACCGACAAACTCTCTAAAGCGTCGAAATCGGCTTTAGTTGGTGTAGGGACCTCGACCTACATACTCGTATATTAGTGTGACGTTAGTCACTCTTGAACTTGATGTGAAGTTAGTCGCATAAAAACTGAATATGGCGATACACGCCGCTCGCGCATAAAAATAATACAAAAGTACTGTGAAATCTCTCAAACTTCTCTAAATTGTGTGCACCAGTGATCGTCAATTGTGTGTGTAATTTATTCATTTATTCAATTAAATAGATAAAACAGTTTCTACACCAAAGCGCTAAATATTTTTGAATTATTAGACTTATAACTTAGACTTATAAACTACACTCCTGAATGCACACACAATGCAAGTAACGGCACTACAGAAGACATCGATTTCTTTGATATCGGATAGAGCGTTAAGGTAAGATATAGCACGTCGTAGGGTCGTGTAGGGGCCGATTTAGCATATTCCGTGCGAGAATGAGGGACACTGAACAACTTGTGCCATCGCCACACACACGAGCGAGTGTAATTAAGAGGGACGTACAAAAAAAAAGAGCTCAAAACAGTCGGATTGTCAACCTTACCGCGGAGTACCATACAGTAGTGCAACCACATTTATGATCCGAATTAATCAATCATTAATTACTCAATACGCCGGCCGGCAAGAGAGGACTGCAGATCAAAAGGTGGGTCGAGGTTTTGTTTAATGATTTTTAGATTCAAATTAGTTTCGGGCAAAGCCCAGGGCTGAACAGTTGGTTTAGCTTGTATTCCATTCCGTTTTTTGTGTTAGTTTCGAGTAGCCCAGTCAGTGTGTGTGATGTCACACTGTCGATATCCGACGGCGGTGTGACGTAGCGGAAATGAATTCATGTGAATGTTCAATGAAACTAATAAATGATTGACACAATAAGTTCACAAGTTTGGATATACTGCCAATAAAAGCTTGTGGAATCAACTTAAGAGTAAATTTAAGCGTTTTGCCTCCACCTTCATTGTACGTACTGCCAAGGTGTGGAACTCTTTGCCGAATGCCCTGTTTCCCGAAAACTATAGGTAATCTTGCGGTTTTCAAAGCACGAGTGAATCGGTTTCTTCTGGGTAAGCGCGTTCCACCTTAGATCACAATAGATATCGCTTACCATCAGGTGAATTCTGATCAAGCGCAAACCCATCATAGTTTAAAAAAAAATACAAAAAAATATCCGATCGAAAAATAGTCAAATAGAAACTACGCGGAAAAGCCCGAGTGAACATTGCTCGGAAAGGTTTTACGGAAAAAATGGATTTTAAGTGATCTGTCCGGTATTTTCCGGAATTTCTGATGGGTTTTGTTTAGCTAATACCATATAACACTTCGTTTTATTGAAACAGGGCATTTCTGTTTATCTTTATATGTAAACTTTGGATAAGTGGTATTTATTGAGGTTCTTAGAATATTTGTGTGTGTGGTTACGGTACAACTTTATTGTACACCAAATACAACATTACATGGAAAAAAAAACAGAGGCTTTATCTCAGAAACAGTAATAGCTATAAAACTGAAGCTTCACAAGATATGTATGTTTTTCTTGTGCCGCTATAACCACAAATACTAAAAACAAAAAAATAAAAATTTAAGGGGGGTCCCCATACAGTAAACGTGTCTTTTTCGTATTTTCGCTATATATCAATAACAGTAGCATGTAGACCTAAAATTTTCACGTAATGTAAAAATGTACATTACTTAACAAATTAAATTATAAAATTTAAATAAAACAAATATTTGAGGGGGGCTCCCATACAACAATGGTATGAACTATAATGGAAAATATATAAAAATGTACATTACCTTTCAAGTTAAATTATAAAATTTAAATAAAACAAATATTTGAGGGGGGCTCCCATACAACAATGGTATGGAGCTCTTCATGCGCGAGCCCAACTTGGCCAATTATTTATTCTGTTTTTTATTTGATATCGGTGCTATGCTTCATGACTTAACAAGCTTACAAAAGATAGTTTCGTGCCTTTTCCTGCCATGATTTTCGGTCGCTCATCCCGCTGTCAGTCAGCGACGGACTGACAGCTGTCAATTCCACATCCGGTCGTTCGCGTCGCGACGCTCCACATTCTCTAATGGGATTATTCTATAGCTCTTATATGTATATTTATTATTTACTAGCTTGGGCCCGCGGTGCTACCCGTGTTAATCCGGGATAAAAAGGAGACTATGTCAAATAAAAGATGGCCGTCACCACAAAATAAATTATTATTATTATTATTTTCAGCCTGTTGTGTCCCACTGCTGGGCAAAGGCCTCTCTTCCCTCCTTCCAGACAGCCCGGTCTTCGGCTTTGGTGGCCCAGTTTGTGTCATATTCGTCCAGATCATGACGCCACCTTTGTCTGGGTCGTTTCGCGTTCGGTACCCAAGTAGTACAAACCTTCGCCCAGCGGTCACCTGACATTCGGTAGACAAAATAAATAAAATAAATAAATAATATGAAACTTTAGTATAATTAGGTACTTAAATTTTTTGTATTTTATGTAAATATTTTACTTAGATCGTGATGTGTACACATTTGATTAGGATATAATCTAGAACGAAACTATGTATAAATATTTAGTAATTTAAGGTTGTATTCTGTTTTGTGTACCTTATTAAATAAACATAAAAAATAGAAATAATTTATACTTATTTTATTCAGTGCTTACTTGTTATAAAAAAGTATCGTGAGTATTGACGTGGTTGTGTGTTGTTGCAGGCGTACAGAGCGCGCGGGCCGCCTCACATGACCTCTCTCTCACCTAGATGAGACACCACCAACATGGCCTCCTTCAAAGGTAAGCTACACCATATATAAATAAAATAAAATAGTGTAACGATTATGAGATATGAAGCCCTGAGTGATAAGTGACAAGCTGCAAGAAGAGATTACGTCGCTCGCCAATAGATGGCGCTAGGTGAAAAACAACGCAAAGTTAACTCGCGGTGACGTTATTCTCCTAACTTATGAGGTTGTTAAGGCTGGGTTTACGGTATACTTGTATAGAATAATTTTTAACTAGTATACCATGAGAAAAGTCTCGGCGACTCTATAATATTATTATATTAACTTAATTTTCCAATCATTCTAACCGAACCGCGATAAAACTGCAACTGATAAGAGATATTTATCTTTATCATCGCCTTAAAGATTGGTGTTAGACGTCTTGAATTTACAACTGGCATTCTGATTCTGACTTTCTTGCCTTCAGTCAGAGACGTACCACAACTCTGACGATGACAGTGGAATATAAGTATGCCAGCGACCGTGTAAGACCTTACTCCGTTACTTTCAAGGAACTGGGATGGCTTGTCAAGGGTAAATGCAGTCAGTGCAGTTCTGAGTCGCTAGCCTGAAGATTGGCTGTCGCAAACGCTTGAAAACAATCGACACCAGAGTCTCGATACTTAGTCTATACCAATATTACAAAGAGGAAATGTTTGATGTTTTTATTTGTTTGACGCAAATAGGCTTCGAACCTACTGCACCGATTTGAAAAATTATTTCTCCGTTGGGAAGCTACATTATCCCTGAGTAACAAAGGCTATAGTTTCTCTTTGCAACTTAGATTATTTTATAGCCCGTGCGAAGCCGGGCCGATTTGCTAGTGTGTTATAAAAAGGTAACCGTCAAAAAGATTTCTTTGTATGTGTCCTCTAGCGTCCGAAGGTCAGCCCTCAGTATAAACACATTTTGTTACACGTGTACTGAACGTTCTATCAACATGATCTCAAATACGCAAAGAGTATTTAAAAAAATCAGTGATCTGAATCCCTTTAACAGACGTCTCATCAAAGCCGGAGTGTTAAACCAACAGAGATAAATGAATCCTTCTCGAGACAGCTCCGTTATCTTATAACTTACCCGAATCAAGGCAAGTTTGCGTTTTGATCTCATTTCCTCGTTCGCAAATCACTGAATAGCAGCGGCTTGATTAACAGCTTCGAGTTTTGGGACAAGAAATGTGACATTCCTATCTTAATATATATAAATCTCGTGTCACAATGTTTGTCCTCAATAGACTCCTAAACCACTTAACCGATTATAATAAAATTCGCACACCATGTGCAGTTCGATCCAACTTGAGAGATAGGATAGTTTAAATCTCAAATTATAGTCGCAATTTTAATTTATTGCTAATTATTGTCTGTTATTATTTGACAGTCACAATTATCTGTTAACTCCAAATGATTCTAACAGATGTCGATACCTTTCGACTGGGTTGAGTAAGTAACTAATAGATGGCGCTGTACCCCTAAGTGAGGCAAAACAACGTTTGCCGGGGCAGCTAGTAATTAATTAAAATTAAAAAATTAATAGTAAATACTAGCACATCGTACCGGCTTCGCACGGGCTATAAAATAATCTAAGCTCCAAAGAGAAACAATAAATAAAGACTATGTTACTCATGGATAATGTAGCTTCCCAACGTGGATTTTTTCCATCGGTCTAGTAGTTTCGGAGCCTATTTGCGTCAAACAAACAAACAAAAAACCTAACTCGAAATAAGGACACATTTCACACGCGGCTGGATATCCTTTATCAATACTAAACCTTTTCTAGTTTGTATTAGGGTTGCTAACATAACTGATATATAACTTAACTGATATACTACATACATATATGTACATACATACTTAAGCCATAATTGTAGGAAATATTATGACGGTATACGACAGAAGGAGTGTTCGATTCTCATAAAGGTATTATTGTGAAATGAGGGTAGAACTACAAAACCTGCAGTCCGCGCGTCCCGGCCTGAGGCAGTGACTCTGGAATCGTATGGGAGACAACCCGCGCTTCTCATCGCCGCGCCGTAGTACAGAGTTACTCTTTAATACATCCTAAATCGTGTCGCGCGTCGCTTCACCGACGAGAATTTGACCTGAATTTATTTTAATTACTACTTAGTCTATAATATGGGCTTACTACTACACCTCAATACAATGAATAAATTCTAAATGTGTTATTTATCCAATTACATGTTTTAAAAAATAATAAATAATATTCATAATAATAAATAGTTGGACACATTTCACACACGGCTGGTTAGCCCCATACTAATCTTTTCTAATTTGTGTTATGGTTGCTAACACAACTGATAAACATGTTGGGCGTGCCGGGAATCGAACCCAGAATCTTCTGATTGGCAATCCGGTATGGTAACCATTACGCCAACGAGGTGGTCTTAAAAAATATATAAATTCTACTTAATTTCTTCAAACATTTAAGTATCAAGATGTACTTAAAAAGTTGAATAACAAACTGATATAAAAAAGTATCTCACAAAGTGTAATGGAATGAAATTGAAAAAAAAAGCCAAACATTTGAACTTGCAAAAGATTGTTAAATGTAATTTCCGTGCGATGAGCACGTCGCTCGGTTTAACAAACACGAGATTTAATTAAACGCAATCAAAGGTACGATTCACAGGTGTTGATGGAAAACATTATTTTTATCATTCGCGGGACGGACGCCGGGATATGCGTTTGGGATTAGATGTTGTTTGTCTGTTTGTGCTAAACAATGTTAAAAAAGCGAGTGTGGCTCGCTAGTAATACCGTCTGCTTTTCAACCAGTCGGTCCCTGGTTCGATCCAAGCCCTACTCCAATGACTTGTTTTCCAAGTTATGTGTCGATTTGCACTCGCTTTACGGTGAAGGAAAACATCGTGAGGAAACCGGCATGTTTGAGGACCACAATTATCCGAAGACGTGTGTCATCTGCCTATCCGCACTTGGCCAGCGTGGTGGATTATGGCCTATATTTCTCTCCTCGTGAGAGAAGGCTCCGAGTCCCAGCAGTGGAAACGTATAGTTGGCTGCTTATGATATTCTAACCAATGGTGTCGTTTATTTGCAAAACTGTTATAGCAGATTTGTTGAATTCAATGAAGGGCTGAGTTTCTATGTAATTTAGTATGGAAATAGGTTAGACTTTGGATTAACATATAGGCTACTGTTTATCCCGAATTTACTTTTTTGTATCCCCGATTATCTTCTTTTTTTTTATTCCGGATTAACGCGTGTAACACCGCGGAGCGTAGCTAGTTGAAAAAAAAAAATGGTTGCCTGTAAAGTCGGTTTTACGGGCGAAGATTTTACGTGACAACGTCTGCCGCGTGCTGCGCGCGCGGCAGACCGATCATAGTTGAGTGGGAGAGAGACGCAAGGCATTCGGCGGGCCTCTCTCTCGTTCGGTGGCTCATCGTAACGTTACCGGGCGTTACACTTTTTCATAAGTGACTCCCAGCCGCAACCTAATTTAAGACGTTGTCACGTCCAAAATGAAGTTAAATTATTGTAACCTTAGAAGGTAAGAGAGAGGTAAATCCACCAACCGTCTCTAGCCCCTAGTACCCCATACTGCGCTGTGCTCTCGAGATATCCGGCTTTACTTATCTCTCTGTGCCAAAGAGGACGTAACTTAACGCTAGCTTGACTCTAATTAGAAGGCGTTTACGACCTTCCGAGATGCTTAGTGCTACATACTCGTTACTCAGGCTAGAGGTATTGAGCTGTGAGCAAGTTTTGTTTGAGGAGATATGTATGTAGATCTTACTGTATGTGTGTGTGTGTGTGTGTGTGTGTGTGTAGGTGTGTGTTTGCTACCTTTACACATTTAAATAAAAGCTAATAATGATATTAATAAGCTACTCTAAAAAGCTGTTATTTTGAACACCTGTCGAATTGATAGAAAATAAATTTCTTTCTTTGAATAAAAATATCTTTATTAGCATAAAACATAGAAGATACACACTTGAACCATTAGTGCTGAACTAGTATGGAACTGTGATTCAGCACCGATGGCTCTTCCCACAGAATATGAACAAGACTTTTTGACATAATTATGATATGAATGATTGAAACAAAAGATTATGCAAAATTATGTGAAGATAAAAGATGAGAAAAAAATCATAACTAATTTATCTGAAATTAATTATTACAACTTTTTACCCCTCTCGCGATAGAGATAAAATAAATGATACTCATAAATAATAATAATAAAATATTTATTTACCACAGAAAAAACTTAAATATTAGTGTTGCATATACATACATGTTTGGTTAGAGTCTATATTTTAATAAACATTATTACAATATATAAAACTCTATGACACATACGCAACTTTTGCAAAAATGTATGTAATATTGGAGGGACTGTATTCCCTCAACGCTGGATCGATTTGTGATGCCATCGCCATATATTTCTATACCAATATATTTATACTTTAGTATAAGTTCACTGTTACCGTAGAATAAGCTTGGGAGATGCCATTGGCTCCCATAACACAGTTTTTAAAACTACTCTGGGAGCATTTGGATTCCTATTACTTTTATTCATTCAAAGTCAAGTAAGTAACCTTTGCCCAAATAAACGTTTTTTGATTTTGATTTTTTTATTGACTTGTTTTTGACATTTTCTTAACATACTAACATTTGACGACCTCGTTGGCGTAATGGTAACCATGCCGGGCTGCCAATCAGAAGGTTCCGGGTTCCCAAAACGGCCAACATTTTTGTATTGTACTAAATTTGTTAAATAAATTTAGTTCAGCAAATAAATAATTTCTCCTAATCCACTTACTAAATTTTCGACCTGGGTGTTAAATATGTAAATATGTATCGATATAAAGTATTTCTGTATGTATGCATATGTAGCATATCAGTTTTGTTAGCAACCATACTCGTAATACTAACTAGTCATGGTTTAGTATAGGGCAAACAAGCCGTGTGTGAAATGTGTGTATATACTCGTACGTGTATTTATTTTATAATCAATGTATGACAAATCACAAAACCCAGATAATATTTTTAAACTGGATGTCAAAAAACAAATCTTTTATCTACTTGTTCCTAGAAACACCAATATTAACATCATTTCAATTAAATCTTACGAATAGCTTTATCAAATTTCTTAGAATTTCTATTCCAATCTTAATAGCGTGGGAAACCATTTTCTTACTATTCAGAATAAACACCAACTTTTCCTTGTCAACAATCTTTCAGTAAAGCATTTTGGCCTTTATTTGGTGTCTCTTTCTAGCTAAAGGTGCGTATCGTTTCTTGTCTCGCTCTGGCCTCGTGATAGCAATAGTGCTTGAGGTTGTGGGCAATGGAGCAAGTAAAGATGGTGTTTACCAACTATTGTCACAGTATCATGAAGAGAGGCAGTAGGCTAAGTAAGTCTGTTTCAAAAATAATTTCAAATGATTTAAGTAATAATAGTAGCGCTTGTAACTTGGCTAGCTAAGGTGATCGGACGCGATAATCGAAATTAAGCAACGGTCGATGCGGACGGTGTTTGGATGGGTGACCATGTACAAGACTGGATTTTTTCTAGTGGCATGTTCATCTGGGCGCTACCGTAAGTCGGATGATATGTTAAATTGTAGGTCAAGCAGCCGTTAAGCCAAGTCCCAAGCCGAGGCCTTCGGGTGGCTTGAAAACTCTGGACACCAGAGCTTGGTCACTCAGCTCATACGAAGAAGTAATAAAGTGTCAGTTTGAGCGTGTGTAGTATAATAGGCGGCCAAAATATTATCTTTATAAATTAGAATTTTTTTAAGAAATCTTTTGTTTAAAGGTCAAAATGTATTTTTATTGTTTATTTTTATGTATGTATTAGAAGTTTTTTATAAAAAGGTCAAAATGTGTTTTCTAGCTTAAATTTATATTTCACTAGAAAATTAAATAAAAGAAAATTAAATTATTTATAATTATTATTTCATTTAGGAAATTTTTAACTTTAATAATTTAATTAAGTTCAAATCTGATTAACAAAAAATTATATTAATTTAAGTCATTTTACTTAGATGTATTTTAATAGTCATTTAACGTTATTTTGACTTTCAAAATCTATGCATTTAGTCAGGTATGACACAGTGAAAGGCAAAGAAAATCAATACAATTACGATAATATATTTTATTTCTAACTCAGTCATCATGCTATGTGGTTCACACGAAGAGGTCGTACTGCCAAATGATTACTCTGTGCCACAGTTACTGGAGTGTCAGTAGGGAATTTCCAGTAACTGTTGCACGTTTGCTGTTGTGTCAATGTGGGTTATCTTATACACGTGCATTCCCATTCTTTTAAAATATGTCTGTCTTCAGCTTTTCCCACTATGCAGGGTCGGCACAGCCCGATTTTTGCTTCCACACTCTTCTATCAGCCGTCATATCTACATTCACCCCTTTCTCTTTCATATCTTCTTTCACACAATTCTTCCACATTTTCTGAGGTCGTCCTCTACTTCCACTACCTTGTACAATTCCAATCCCATTCTTTCGCTACATATTTTGTATTAAATGTATCTTCTTCGTATGCGCTAAGTGACCAAGCTCTGGTGTCGAGAGTTTAAAAGCCGCCCGAAGGCCTTTGACTTGGCTTAACGACTGCTTGTACTAAAACTAACAACTGGGACCTACAATTTAACTTATTGTCCGACCCACGATAGGGCCCAGATGAAACTGCCATTTTTAAAACGACAGTCTTGTATTTAGTCACCCGTCCAAACACCGTCCGCCTCGACAGTTGCTTAGCTTCGATGATCGCGTCGGATCACCTTAGCTAGCCGACGAAATGTATTTATTTACATAATATACACAAAGTCTTGGTTAGAGACTGAAAACATGACTTGCTCACTCGCTAGCTTGTAAACTCGCCGACTAGCAATTCGTAAACTAAACTAGCCGGGCAGCGGCATTAAGGTTTATATAACACTGGTCAACAGTGGTTTTGTTGCCCTAGATATCAAAATGTTTTTGTGTCTATGTTTGCGCACAATTTATAATAGTAATAATATAAATAATACATTTATTTAATACAGGACCCATATTAATTCTTAATTACAGTGTATTTACTATTCATGAAACTATCAATGATTTTGTAAGGTGAGCTTAGTATTTAAAAAAAAAAAAAACTAGAATGCTCAATTTTAACGTTGAATTGTTTTGAATTCAATTTGCTAAAATCGTACTTTTATGAATATATTCATAATCTGGGCACTTAAATACGCAACAATATGCGATGTTATCCAGGGCAAAAAAAAAAAAAAATTTAGTCTTACATAGGTAGTGACAAGAGATAGGAAATTATGGAGTAAACCGGGGGAGGCCTACGCCAACAAGGCGACAATTACAGTAACCTAAAACTGACAAGAGAAATCGCTTAATTCACAAATAATTTATTATATTTTTGACGTTTTTGACATTCTGAAATTTAAACTCACTATTATTTTACTTAATTATTATGTACAAGAAAAATTGACTTAATTAAAAAACTAAAAATTAAACAATAGATTTTTTTGATAATTATATTTAAATTTAAATTTTGATAAATAGTGACATCGTGATTGTGAATTTGAAACAGAACCTTATAATGATTGTAATTGAATAAATGGCTTTTTTTACTTTTACTTTTACTTTACATAGGTAGTAAATCTCTAACATAACGAATCCTGTACAGTAAGTTATACTCGCAGTATGTACCAGGGTTCTGTAGGAAGCACTTAATATACCTTATGGTTACCAAATGACCGCTGATGGCAGAACGTGAGGGCTCGCAGACCCTTCCATCTACTGGAGGGACTCAGTGCTGCGCGCGGAGTAGACTCTAACAGAAATACTACTATATTAAAACTTTCGTAAGGCATATTTGAATAATGTTTGTATAACCGGCTATCACTTACGTTTATTTTGTCGGTATTAGCCCGACATGTTTCAGCACAATCAGTGTGCCATTCTCAAGGGCAGGAACACAGCCAACGTACGTCCGCGGTGACGGGTGGCCTTGCACTCTCCAGTGCAGGCCCTCCCGAATTGTGCTGAAACATGTCGGGCTAATACCGTCAAAATAAACGTAAGTGATAGCCGGTTATACAAACATTATTGATACTACTATAAATAAATAATAAGATCAAATCAAATCAAATCATTTATTACTTGCAAAATAGGTACAATTATTGTGGTGTCATAAATAAGTTAGCTCTCTATTTTAACAATAATTGTCGGTTCTAAAAGTATGCAAGATATATATGTCGGTTCTAAAATTTAAAAATAAAAATATATAATAATGTCTAATTAAATGTCTAATATACAATCATAAAATTTCAAATAATATTTTAAAAATTCTTTATGTTAATAGTATTTATGTCATAGATAAGATTTATTTATTGATCATAAGCTTAAAGGTATTCCATTTTGACACCAAATTTACATTTATTGTACAGTAATATAATTTTCATATTGTTGTGGAATGTATTTGGTGTGCACTGGACCACACTCTAGGGACTCTACTCGTATCATATTAAAGAGTCAGAACATTATTCTGCCAAACAAAAGATTATGGTGTAGGTTACGTACATTAATAGAGATTCATTTTGTTTTTTTTTTTACTTTTAATGGGCTTGCGCTTGATTGCAATTCACTCGATAGTAAGCGATATTGCGATCTAAGATGGAGCGCGCTTGCTCAGAAGAACGGTTTCTTCTGAGCAGCTCTTGCCTTGAAACCGCTAGAAAACTTATCAAGGAACAGGGAATTTCGCAAATTTGGATCCGCAATATTTCTAAGAAGAAAAGCATTACGAATATACAGAGTAACCAACGCATTTTTTTTTAAATTTGGCTTTATAACGTATAGACGAACAAGTTTTCTTCTTTACTTTTGGAAAGTTTGAAAAAATTAATGTACATAAAAAAGTAACGGACGCGGTAAATGTTTGGAGATGTGTTTTTTATGTATTTCTCAGAGTATTAGTATAAAGGTTTTTGGCCTAGATGTAAAAAAGCCGCCTTTAAAAGATTTTGAGTTGGTTACCATTTAACCTATTTAAGAACCGGATTCATTATATTATCTAGTTTACCTAGAAACAGAAGTATAACACAATTTAATGTTTTGTAAGATTATATTAATAAATTTATTTTAATAAATTGCGTATAACAAAACTAACAAATGTATGTATTAAAACACACACTTTAAAAAAAAAAAAAAACACTTGTGTCATTTATTTTTGGTTCGTACTTTTTCAAACAAACCAAAAACAACACCTACAAATTATTATTTTACAAAAAAATATGTAACGTACATATAGAGGTAGCTATTACTCTGTCAGTGGTATACTCTTTACTGAAAGGTTTGAGAGCCACCATATGTTCATCGGAGTGGATCGAGTAATCGTCGATTTAGGTAAATTACGGACGGAATACCTATCGCAGTGGAAACCGGCTTCTATAGACCCCGAGTGGTTTGTAGAGGACACCCCATACATTATTTATGGCAGAACATATTTAAAACCTTGGTGGACAATACTTGGGTTTTTTATTAGTATGTGAGACATTTTATGTATGATAAATAAATATTATTATGTTTTATCATATACTATTATTGCACGCCGGTAGGCAGAATATGGTGCACTTTTTCTCTGACCCAATACCTGTCTGTAACTATACCACAATATTCGCAATAAATTGTTTTGAATTTGAATTTGAAATAATAAATAATAAATGAATACAGAGATGACGAATGACAGAGATATATGGAAGAAGCGTACATACTGTACCGACCCCACATGAAGTGGGATAAGGTGAAGAAGAAGAAAGAAATAATAAATATTAGGACTCATTTCACACACGGTTGGTTAGCCCCATACTGAACCATTTCTAATTCGTATTATGGTGGCTAACACAGCTGATATACTAAATATACATATTTTATATAAATACATATTTAACACCCAGACCCACAGCCAACAAATTTAGTTCAGCACAAAGACGTTGGCTGTGCCGGGAATCGAACCCGGAAACTTCTTATTGGCAGTCCGGCATGGTAACCATTACGCCAATGAGGTTGTCAAAAGACACTTACTTACACACACACTCACTTACACACACACTAACTCACTTACACACAAACTTTCGCATCTATAATATTAGTAGGATGAAACTAGCCACATATTTCATATCCCTGAGTCCACATTCTGAGAGCTAACATCGTGGCGTAATGTCTGTGCAAGTTCTTGATTAATTTTCCACCATAAAGTGGAATCGGACATAAACTGGGAATCTCTCGGCCGGAGAAGCTTCCCGTATAATATCCACCAGGACTAAGCCTTTACTGCCCTAGTTTGTTATAGGTAGTTATAGTTAGTTACGTAGCAGTAACATAGAATAACAAGCGAGTGTGGTTCGTTGGGAAAAAGTCTTCTTTACAATCTGACGGCTACTGGTTCAATTACGGTCCTACACAAAAGACTTGTTTTATGGGTTCCGTACCTAAAAGGTAAAAACGGGACCCTTTTACTAAGTCTCCGCTGTCTGTCTGTCTGCCTGTCACCAGGCTGTATCTCGGAAACCGTAATAGCTAGAAAGCTGAAACTTTCACGAAATATGTATTTCCCGTGCCGCTATAAGTAACAACAAATACTAAAAATAAAAAAATTATCAAGGGGGTCCCCATACAATAAAGGTGTTTTTTCGTATTTTTTTGCTATATATCAATAACGATAGGTGATAGACACTTAAAACTTTCACAAAATATATAAATGTTTATTAGATATCACATTTAATTAGAATTAATATTTGAGTGGGGCTCCCATACATAACAATGGTACGGAACCCTTCATGTGCGAGCCTAACTCGCACTTGGCCAATTATTTAGGTTAAGTGTGGATTCGCACTTGCATTACGTTGAATCACAGAAACACAGAGCTTTATTGTTCATAAATAACATACGTTAAAAGCGAGTCACACTACAATCATTCCATAATTATTAAAAAAAAACAACTAGTTAAACAAATTAAAGTTAAAGTGGTGTAGAATATCTAATGAATATTTTATTAGATATTCTACACCATTGAATAGTTCACATTGTTAATTTGCCAGGGGTCAGGTGCGGTCGAACTAAGCTGGGTTTACATCGGTCTAGCTAATGAGACACTGTTTATATCTCTAAACACTAATTATTAAATACAAGTAGGTAAGAGCATCTAGACTATTTCGTTTCTTTTTTTACCAAATTTGGTGTAAAGATAGGTTAAATAAACCATGGATTAACATAGGCTACTTTTTATCCTGAAAACAATTATGACCCAAATAACTTCAAAATCTATGTTACTCCACGATCCAACGGATGGACCGATTTTGATGATGTTCACTATTTAGATAGGTTGGATAAACACATAAGAACCCGGAGACCTCCGTTAAGCACAGAGTCAGGTCACCGGGGGGTTTTAGTGGTGGATTGTACAAATCCCACATAACCTGGCTCATAAAACTAGTATATTTTATATAGTTGTATATTAGTAGGTATATGTAATATATAGTATGAAGTATATTTATCATACTTTGTTGTACTCCCCTCATTATCCTTCCTCTGGTTGCCTGGAAGGGATTGCTTTTAGCGATAAGGCCGTCATTTTCGGTACTAGTTATAAGTTTCTTTTATGTATATTTAATGTAATAAGTGGGAAATAAAGAATTTATAGATCTATCTATCTATCTGCACCCTATCGTAGCCAGGTATCTTGTTGAAGATTTCCCCCTCGTCAACAAAAAAAAAAAGGTTGGATAAACATATAGACTATTTTTATTGACTTCATTAGTCCCGAATTATAGCGGGTAACACCGCAGGGCGAAGCTAGTATATTAATATTGGAAACAATAATAATTGTATTGGTTTTGTTTCTATTATACCTCAAACAATGAAGAACTTTTTAAATTGTTAAAGTTTGTGCTATTGTTGAGGACTGAGTGGGCTGAGTTTAGTATTTGTGAGGTTATACGGCTTTTATCTCGATTGTTCTACCGACAATATGTTTTAACTTTAGTATTAGTGTAAAAGCTAATGGTCTATTTGATTGGAAGGTTATGTATTGAAATAGTTTACATAATATTATTGGCAATTGAATAAGTGAGTGTGGCTCGGTGGTAATTACGTCTGCTTTTCAATCAGACGGCTCCTAGTTCGATCGAATTTGACTTGTAACTTTGGTGTTATCAATAAATGATTTGTATTTGTATTTGATCCCGGCCCTACTAATGTCTTGTTTTTCAAGTTATTTGTGGATTTGCACTCGCTTTACGGTGAGGTAAAACTTCGAGAGGAAACCGGCATGTTTGAGGACCACAATATCTGAAGACGTGTGTCATCCACCACCCCACACTTGGCTGGCTTAGTGGATTATGGCCTATATATCTCTTCTCGTTAGGGAAGGCCCCGAGTCCCAGCATTGGGAACGTATAGTAGGCTGCTTATGCTATTTGGCTTACTTTAGTTCTTTATCAACATATGAAAAGGCTTAATACGAATACGATTATGTACTCGTAAGTTGTAATGAGTTTAGAACACTTATGTTTACTTATGTCTATGTTATACCCATTTTTTTTTTACAATTGCGTTTAATCACAATTCACCCGATGGTAAGCAATATTGTAATCTATAGTGAAACGCGCGCGCCTAGAAGAAATAGGTTCACTCGTGCCTTGAATTTTAACCCACGACTTTTGGGTAGTGAGGCGGCCGCACACCTTTGGTTGCCTGGAAGAGGTCGCTTTCAGTGATAAGGCCGCCACTTGTAACACTACTTATAGGTTGATTATTAATTTTTCTCTCTGTTTTGTATTTCCTTTTGTGTTGCAATAATGACTCTATCTATCTATCTATCAAACTGAGTTGTTATGGTTTCAAAAAACTCTTTAGTACCTTTGTATAACAACTCATACTTACACAAAAAGCCTTCTCATTTATGTTATCAAAGAGCTTTTTTGTTTTAAAATATAATGACAAAGTGTTTTATGTAAGTCCTCTACAGAACAAAACACAGAAGTTGTACCTTTGCGCGCAAACTTTCACCTTTCACACAACTTTGGGACTTTTCTACTTAACAAAAGGGAATGTTTTTAAAATATTGTCAGTCGCACAAATATTATATTGAAAAGTCATGTTTCTTAATTTATTATACTAAATAGCATATTTTGACAGATCTTATAAAATCCTGCGTGATATGGTTTTTTCATCCTGCGTAAATAATAAAGCTATGTTTATTCAGTTTTATATTTCTTATATTTAATGTTATGAATCGTTAGTTTCTAAACGCAATGACGTAAAATAAGCTTGATAGTTTACTTTTATGAAAAATACGTGTTCTTGTCGTATATCTTCTTATATATAAAATTTCCATGACACAATGTTAGTTACCGTACTGCTCCGAAACGGCTTGACCGATTTTTTCCAAATTTTATATGCGTATTCAGTAGGTCTGAAAATCGGTAAATAAATATTTTCCATATCATATTTCATATATTATTTGTGATAAGGGCTGTGTTCACCCCCATTTTTTTTTATTTTTAGACAATTTTTTGTTTTCATATTTTTATAATGTGGCATTAAAAATACAAAGTTTTACTTTTTTATCACCAACCCCTATTTTTATATGGCCATTTTATCCTTCTCTATTCATCCCGCTCGATAACTGATCAATTAGTGTTTTTAACTGTACTTAGAGCAAAACAACATTTGCCGGGTCAGCTAGTAAAACTATAAAATGTTGTGCTTTGGAATGTAATAAAGAAATTAAAACAAAGTTATTTATTTCAACTTTTCACTACACCAATATGGGCATCAAATGATGTCTAGTGATACTGAACCGTTGAAACCTCTAGATTACATTTCACAATTGCATCTTGAATGAGTCAGATCTCCTCAATAAGATTCATTATCTCGCCGCTCGCTGCAGTCGGCCTGGACGACTCGTTGCCCGCGGGGACTTAGGCAGCGTCTGTATTGGGAGGGGACGCGATACGGAAACACGTTATTAAACAAACGAGCGAAGCGAGCATTAATTAGTAACAAAACAACAGTTAATTCGGTTTTTTTTTTTGACGTGACAACGTCTTAAATTAGGTTGCGGCTGGGAGTCACTTATGAAAAAGTGTAACGCCCGGTAACGTTACGATGAGTCACCGAACGAGAGAGAGGCCCGCCGAATGCCTTGCGTCTCTCTCCCACTCAACTATGATCGGTCTGCCGCGCGCAGCACGCGGCAGACGTTGTCACGTAAAATCTTCGCCCGTAAAACCGACTTTACAGGCAACCATTTGGGAAATTTTTTTTTTCTGTTTCCTCGGAAATATGTAAAAAAAACGTCGTACGATATACGTGCGTATTGGTTATAATATAACATGCTTGGCTCGATTACACCCTCACTTTCGTCTCAGACTGAAATTCGAAAAAAATCCGCCTCGCATGTTGTAACCATATTTACGCACTAATATCGTAATGTAGTATTAATTGTTTTGCTATTGTTTATTACATTGTTAGGACATTGTTTGAGGAATTAATTAAATATTTATAATTCATGAATATAATTATCGATGTAATAAGTTCTATGAACTTGGAGCCAACCTCTATTTATTTTTAGTGACGGCTCCTCTGGCCCTCGAGCCCGACATACCCCGCTCGCCTCGTCCAGGCTTGTACTCGTAAATGTAAATGCATTTCCTCACGAAAAAACAAAGAAAGGATAATAATGGTATAGTCTTCTATGTCTGATGTCTCTTAAAACGGCAAGGAAAATAAGACCACAAGTAAGAGTAAAGTGTTATTTGAGTTTGAGGAATTTAGGCGTTATTATTATAGTATTGCAGTTGAATTTTCTAACGCTCATTGCGTACGGTCATAAAATTGTATAGCTGTTATACACATATCGCGGATCAAGATAGCTTATGTTTATTACGGCACTAGTCGAAACTCTACCTTATGATACAGTGGTAAGGTTGACTAGAATGATTTTTTTTGCGACGTAGTATATTGTAATAGATACAATAGTATAGTAAACTCGTGCCATTTTTAGTGCTGTGTTTGTAGGCAACAAAAGTACCCTTCATGCGCAAGCCTGACTTGCTCTTGGCCAATATTTTTTAAGCATCGCGTTATATCGCTTCCCAATGCAAGCGCGGCCTAACACAAAGGAATGAATAGTAGCTATGTAACAATAGATGCATGAGCCGGAAGCTATTTCCCTTTCAAAGGAAGTTAGTTAGGCTTTATTGGATGGAGTGATCACAGTGAGGAGTTAGACTTAGACTTGGGCTTTTTTGGTACTAAAAGTACTTACTTTAATTCGTTTGAAAATTAGTTTCTAGACACATTTAGGGTGATTCGGTATCTACATCGGGCGCGCGCGATTCGAATGCTACGGGAAAATCACGAAAGCCATGTCAAAGCCATGGCAGTTTGAAAACTATCAAAACTAGAGATTGGCTAATGATTGGCTGATTCGGAGAAGAAGAAGAAAAATATTGCAAATTTTGCAGATTTTTTTAACGGTTGTATATATTTTTTTTTTTTGCCGCCCTGGAACCGCTTTATCACTTTGTGCCTATTGCCGTGAAGACCCTGGGCTGTTGGGGCAAGGATGCTAGGGCTTTGCTCAAAGAAATTGGGCAAAGGCTTAACAAAACGGCCGGTGACTCCCGCTCCGTACCTTTCCTGGTGCAAAGGATAGCGATTGCCATTCAGCGCGGGAACGCTGCAAGTCTGATGGGCACCTTTGCACCGGGAACTATTAGGGGCGGGTTATTTATTTAGATTTAAGTTATTTGTAATAAATTTAAATTAATTTTGACATATTTGTAAATTATAATTTTTTATTCTCATTTTTATTTAATTTTTTGTAATTTTATAATTACTCGTATATATACTAATAAACCTTTTTATTTGTTTCATTTAAAAATCGTAAAATATTCATCCCGTGATATAAATAAATAAATGACGGGACACAAAAATTCAAATAAATAAACAGGGTTACTCATCTCCAGTAAATAACTGGAATGCCTTATGGGTAATTACGAGTATGTGATCGTAAAAAGACTTGATATTGAACTCTATAGGAATTCTGCATGTTAGAATGGTAGTATATCGTTTATACATGCACGAGGTGTGGTGGTGCGGTGTCCACGAGGCGGGCGGCGGTCATCTATCAGCCGGCGGGTACATCGGCCGGTACACCCGACCCGATACCTGCCCGGATATGAGAAGCGAGCATAATGTGCCGCTATTACTTCTCTACTTATATATTAACCTTTACTATCCTATAATCCTATTAATATTATGTATATAAGTGTACAGTAAGTGTCCCGTCGCCGGTTTGAGAGAGATAGCGTAGCACGAAGTTTACGGTAGAATTTGAAAATGATAACCTACTTGTAAATAAAGTTGATCATTTAATATCAACATAAGCATATCATATTTTTACTTCGCATATGTATAAATTTTTTTTTAATCAAAAAAATACAAAATTTGACCCAAATAAGCGTAAGTTGTGGAAAATATTTACTAACATTTATAATATAAATAAATCTGCAGCTGAGGCGCATCGACTGCTCGTAAATACAAAAGTAAATCGTAAATAAAAGTTTTTGAAATCAGTCCAATAGTTTCGGAGTCTATTCGCGTCATACAAACAAAAAAACTTTTCCTCTCAAAATATGGGTATAGATATAAATATATTTTTGTATGGCGGTAGAACATTTGAAAGTGCCCGCTTGGTTAGCTATCACCCTTAATTTCATATCTCAAATTTGTTAAATTAAAAGTACGTCAAAGTACAAGTTTACTCGCACGAGTACGTTCGACTGACAGTAAATAAACAACAAATATGGAATAAAGACTTTCAAAGAATCTCATTACTTATTTAATAAACGTGACATTGTGTCCTCACAACAAAAGTTACAATATTGTTTGTTGTTTTGTTTTCCACCGTAAAAACAAACCGGTTAAACGAGTGAAGGCAGTGAACAATTACAGAAGCCGTGTAAAGGGCCCGACGCTGGACGGGGAAATTGTATTGTTTTACAATATTTTGTTGTTTTACAATTTCGTCCTTGCAATGTTCAATGTAAAAACTGTATTTGTTATTTTAAAATCCAGTGACATTTGTAGGATTCCATACCTAAAAGGTAAAAACGGGACCCTATTACTAAGACTCCGCTGTCTGTCTGTCTCCAGGCTGTATCTCAGAAACTGTAATAGCTAGAAAGCTGAAACTTTCACAAGATACGTATTTCCCGCTATAACAACAAATATTAAGTATACAAAAAAAAATTTGAGGGGGGTAGAAAAAAAAATACTATAAACGTTTAATTTTTTTTCTTTACTAAAACTATTGAGCGAATTTTTCGTAATCGTGTTTTAAACTCTTAACACCGAATGCAATATAATAAAATTGTAAAAATTGTAGGTTTTATCAAAAATATGGTTTTATTTTTACTTAAAACTACGCCATAAGGCTAAGGCTAGATCTATCTGTAAAATGATTATAATAAATAACTATTACCTGACTTCGGGTGTGAAATACTGCCATGTTTCGCGAAATTGCCTGTTCCTTGCCAGACTGTATTATGCTTAGATACCTCGCGATGGAAAGCTTTGCAGAAACCTTCCGACTGACTGTCACACCCTTTTCAAATATTTGTAACTGGCAAGGTTTGGAATTATTTCCGTATACCCTTTTGGCTTTTTAGCCATTACTATTCACACACGGCTGGTTAACCCCATACAAAAAAAAATACTTTTTTAATTCACCATTTCTATTTGGTATTATTGTTGAAATATCGATGCAGAAACGAAGGGATGTTAATATATTTAACGTGTATATGTGTATATACGGATTGCCAAGTTGAAGTGGAGATGGGCAGGACACGTGGTGCGTAGGGAAGTCTCTAGATGGACTAGGGCAGTCACCGAGTGGTATCCGAGGAACGGAAAACGACAGAGAGGCAGACCACCAGCCCGATGGTCAGATGACATCGTTAGGCACGCTAGAAAAAGCTGGTGGAAACTGGCTGAAGACCGTACTGTATGGCGTGTTGGAGAGGAGGCCTATACCCAGCAGTGGGAAGACACAGGCTGATGATGATGAAGATGATATACATGTGTGTGTGTGTGTGTGTGTGTGTGTGTGTGTGTGTGTGTGTGACTGTCTGTCTGTGGCATCGAAGATCCCAAACGGTTGAAACGTTTTTAATTTTAATATAAATTAAAAATAGTTTTTAATAAAACCTATTTACAACTCACTTCCAATTATTTAAAAATAATGAAAAAGGGGGAAATCAACACGATAATTTTGAAAAAAAGTAATCAACATTATTAATGCCGTGTGGCAGAGAGTCAAGAGCGCTGGCAGCATTCCCGCGCTGTATAGCAAAGCGTCAGGAATCAGCCAGCGTTCTAATCTCCAGTAACGCCAAACACTTTTTAGCTTTTTTATTTGATGAAAATCGGACCAAGATGGCCGGCCTTCTTAACTTCAAGATGGCCGACGCGCGTACATATTATATGAATGAAGAAACTATTTTTGGTCACTAATTTTCAAAGCACATCGGCTCCGTTGGTTCGGCTACGTGGAAAGGATGGGGAGGATCGGGCTGTGAGGCGAGCATACTTGGGACGACCAACTGGCCGACGTCCGGTTGGTCGTCCCAAGTATCGCTGGGAAGACCTAGTGCAACAAGACCTGAGCGCACTTCATGCCAGAGACTGGCAGGAGACAGCACAGGATAGAGAAAAGTGGCGTCTCTTGGTGTCGGAGGCCAGGATCCATTTTGGGGTTAGCGAGTCATCATAGTATAGTAGTAATTTTCAAAAGTCGTAAAACAAATACCTATCGTTTGTTTCGACTTACTAAAGTCGTCTATAAAAGGTTTTAGCATAAAGCATATAAGCAGCCCACTATACGTTCCCGGTGCTGGGACTCGGGGCCTTCTCTCACTAGGAGAGGGATATAGACCATAATCCACCACGCTAGCCAAGTGTGGGTTGGTGGATGACACAGGTCTTCGGATATTGTGATCCTCAAACGTATCGGTTTCCTCACGATGTTTTCCTTCACCGTAAAGCGAGTGCAAATCCACACATAACTCGAAACAAGTCGTTGGTGTAGGACTGGGATCGAACCAGGGGCCGTCTGATGGAATAGCAGACGTTATTACCACCAAGCTACACTCACTGAAAAGGTTTTACTCTAGTTGAATTTTCCTTGTCAAATAAACCTACTGAAAGATATAAAGTTCCTTCATTTTATTCTCATAGCAACCGCTCTTCGCTTACCTACAACTATATATTGAGGTACATAAAACTTAATATAATCCTTTGAATAGTTATACCAAGAAAGTAGCGAAAAGGAAAATACTCAGACTCAATAAAGTTAGTCTATTAACTCAGATACGCAAATCTACGAGTAGTATTTAGGGTTCCGCACCTAAAAGGTAAAAAGGGACCCTATTACTATGACTCGTCTGTCTGTCTATCTATCTGCCTGTCTCCAGGCTGTATCTCAGAAACCGTATTAGCTAGAAAGCTGAAACTTTTACAAGATATGTATTTCTCGTGCCGCTTTAACATAAAATACTTTAAATGAAAAAAGTGAAAATATTAAGGAGGATCCCCATACCATAAACGTATTTTTTTAGCTATATATTCATAACAGTATCTGTTAGACACTTGAAATTTTCTCTAAATACATAAATTTATACCATCTATCAAATTAAATTATAAAAATTAAATTAAATAAACATTTGAGGGGTCTTCCATACAACAAACGTAATTTTTAAGCAGTTTTTTTACTTGATCTTTATAACGATACTAGCTGACCCGGCAAACGTTGTTTTGCCTCACTTAGGGGTATGAAAAATAGATAGTGTAGCTTATATGACACGTTCGTAGATTTACCATAGCAGCGATCATCTATTGATTACTTACTCAACCCAGTCGAAAAGTATCGACATCTGTTAGAATCATTTGGAGTTAACAGATAATTGTGACTGTCAAATAATAACAGACAATAATTAGCAATAAATTAAAATTGCGACTATAATTTGAGATTTAAACTATCCTATCTCTCAATTTGGATTGAACTGCACATGGTGTGCGAATTTTATTATAATCGGTTAAGTGGTTTAGGAGTCCATTGAGGACAAACATTGTGACACGAAATTTACATATTATTATATTAAGATTTGTTAGACCCTCTATACATTTACAGAATATTTAATTATGTATTAAATTAGAAAATAAATTATAAAATAATATAAAAGGGGGCTCCCATACAACAATGGTACGGAACCCTTCATGCGCGAGTCCAACTCGTACTTGGCCAATTCCTTATACTTACTTAATAAATAAATATTTCAAAGATTTGATTCCTGGAAGGTTTATTTCCTTATACCTAATGTATTTAATCATTTATAATATTAAAAGACATAAAAGCGACCATGTGCTGTATCTTATCTTAGAGACATTTATTTCCCACAAAGATTACATTGATCCCTTACGTGAACATAATTATTTTTGAAAAGCTTATCTTACTTTTCTTTAAACATAAAGTTTTAAATGAGGTGATATGAATGTGAAACTGACTTGGCTTAACGACTGCTTATACTAAGGTTAACAGCCGGGACCTACGATTTAACGTGTCATCCGACCCACGGTAGCACCCAGAAGATAAAAGATAGTCTTGTCTATTTTTTATAAGTGGCGTTTTCTTCTTTCTTCTGCATGGTCACCCATCTAAAGACTCTTTACATTGACCATTTCTTTGACTTTGATGATTGCGTCAGATCACCTTAGTTAGCCGAGCTAATGGCGCTACTAAACAGTATTCTTTAAGATCAATTGAAAATGTAATTCTCTCGGAAAATGGTGTAAAAAAATCTCGAAAAGATTTTTTTTCGTATTTCTTAGGATTCTCATAAAAATTGTTTTGCGAAATATTCCCACAATAATATCCCTACAAGATGAGAACCGAGTTTTGTCTGAATTTCGTAGAAATTATTTACATATTGTGTACTTTACTTACTTTTGTGTTCATAAAGCGATCTCGAAATTTGTTTGTACTTAATAGAGTTTCTCGGAAAATTTCTAAACGGTTAATATTTGTACAATAGGACAGTAAAATCGAGTATCTGTACATTAAATACTTTTTTCCGAAAACTGATAGAGGGAGGGCATCAAAAGAGAGTAACAAAACCAAAACTAAACAAATTATGGACGTTTTGTCTGTCTGTCTGTTACGTTGTAACTTAGAATTTACTCAGAGGATTTTAACGTGGTTTTCACAGGTGGATTAAATAATAATTTGATGCGTGTCTATGTATGTATGATGTATGATATTTCCGTAAATAAATATATTTTTTAAAGATTTCTGATATTATAGATATATTTTCGCGTAGAAAACGGTCACACTTACTTATTATGAAAAGTTGGAATGAGTCCAACAGTTTCGGTGCTTTCCGAGCACCATCTTCAGGGGCGAGTGTTACACGGACCCGCCGCCGACGAGCTGCGCGCGCTTCAGCTCTCTGCTCTCGCGCAGATACCGCCGGCTGGATTGATGTTAACTCTTCCTCGTCGCTGGATGATGATGATGATGAGAGTATGCTCGGATCCGCACACACCACGCTGACTATGTCCTGTACTGCATCTGTTACATTGGAGTGGCTCACAGAGTTCAGTACAGGTTTCCAAGAAGGCGCCAAAGTCCAACCACGATCTCGATTGAAATTGGGATGGTGATCAATTTCAGTCCGAACGTGGCCGTTTTCAGTCTACTTATATTGTGCTCTCTTAGAAGTTTTTTTTTTACTGTTGTAGATTGGCTGACGGTGACATGGGCGCAGGGCGGCATGCAGTTTCCGGGGAGCGCGGGAGACGACTCTGACTCCAACAAAACAAGGTCAGTGCTGGCCCCGTGGGTTGGGAGATGACACATATCGTAGAAAACTAGACGTCCAGTTTATATTTATTGATTTTTTAATAACGAAGCACACGTTAACTCTTTATGGGATGGAACACTTTTTAATAAGTGTTTTAGTAATTACTTTTTTTTTTCTTTGATAGGTTTGATTACCAAACGATTTCACATATTTTTAATTTCTTTCAAAACGCTAACTCAAAATAAAAAGGGTTGAAACTCGTCGTTTCTTGATAAAACTAACTACTAAAGTAACTTTAATCTGAGTAATTAGGTACTATGTATTTAATTATTGTTTGAAGTATCGGTTTTTACTCCAATCCATCCACACTAAAATAGGGTCGCCGCCGACTTCTTCTTCTTCTTCTTCGTATGAGCTAAGTGGCCAAGCTCTGGTGTCGAGATTTTTCAAGACGCCCGAATGGCCTCTGACTTGGCGAAAAGACTAACAGCCGGGACCTACAACGAGGACTAGTGGACAGGTTTATGATTGTGGTAGGACCCTCTGCTGTTAATTACCAGCACCACGGATTACCAAATGGGGCAATAGATACAGCAATTCCTTTTTTTCTTCTTATTTTTCCTTCTATATGCAATCGGAGTGGCCATTAGCAGAACTGTTGTAGAGTCGGTTTTTTGAGGCTTGGGGTCCTGGGACCTCACATTCCTGCTATTTTGTTGACAAGTCAGCTATTTTGGCTCTCTTTAGTCGCCTGCATGTGCTTTTGTTGTTCTTAAGCTGAATTATTCTTTTACTTATGAGATAAGAGGCCAAGCTTTGATATCGAGAGTTTTCAAGCCACCCGAAGGCCTCTAACTTGGCTTGACGACTGTTTGTAGTAAGATTTACAGCCTGGACCTTCAATTTCACTTATCATCCGACCCACGGTAGCGCCCAGTTGAAAATGCCACTTGAAAAACGACAGTCTTGTGCATAGTCACCCATCCAAACACTGTCTGCATCAACCGTTGCTTAGCTTCGATGATCGGTGGGTGGGTTCACATGTCTCTCGAGCCTGGCCTGGCATCTCTTGCTATGTTTCGTATAAAGCAATTCCTAAATCAAATTTGAAGAGAAAGTAGAGCTGAATCTCGCTTGGGGCGTTTTTGCATAGAGAACCATCGTACCCAAGCCAAATGAGCTTTTCTCATAAAATATACCTAGTTTAACCAATAACGAAGCACGATGATTTGCTGACAAACCTTTACCATCCCAGTCGCGTCAGATTGTATTTTTTTATTGCAAAATTTTACTATGTTAACTAAATTTGGATGGGTTTGTTAGACTTGAGAGATTAGTAGGGCTCACTAGAATATTAACTGGTACCTTACATTTTCGTTTCCCTTCTGTTTTTAAGTAATACTTCTATTAATCATTTATTATATATTTTCCTTGTAACACCGGAATACTCTCTCTCTCTCTCTCTCTCTCTAATTATTCAGGGCTGGCATGTAATCATAGTATGTTTATTATAATTCATTATAACCTACCGCTATATAATCATAGTATGTTTAATATAATGCGACAAATAGTTTTATCAATAATTTTTATTTGGTTGGTTCTACCGAGTGTAATCTTTGGTTCCAAGTAGCTTCGAAGCGGTTAGTCCGACTTGCAAACTGAAGTTGGAAGGAAATTAGCCAACAAGCAGCGCCAGCTCGGTATTGTAACCACAATGCTCTAAACAAGTATAAGAACATCGCTACTGGCAATTATTTACCAACACTGAACAAGCTAAGTGTTGACTACAGCGAACTAGAATAAACGGAAGAGCAACTCCATACAATTGCCGCTTAGAATTTGGATCCATCTACGCACACAATTATACTGATATCCCAAGAAACACACACATACAGCAACGCACGCGATTGGCGCCGTTCCACACCATGTGACGCCACGCGGGCGTGGAAGTAGCTTTTTGCCCCGCCCACCGCGGTATTTTACTCGTGGACGGTGGAACCATTTTATTGGTCAAGTTACTATTCTATTTATTCTAGTTCACTGGTTGACTAACAAATAATTGGAAGCTTATTGCTACTTGGTATTATTCTTCTTCTTTTTCTTCGTATGAGGTGGCCAAGCTCTGGTGTTGAGAGTTTTCAAACCGCCCGTAAGCCGTTGGCCTCCACCACAAAACGACTAATCGGGGGTTGAATTTTTTTAAGGTAACCGCACGCCCGCCGCGATCTGCGATCGCTAACTGTACTACTAGCTGCATCCCGCGGTGCTACCCGTGCTAATCTGGATCAAATGAAGTTAATCCGGGATTAATAAAAACTTGTGTGTTAATCCTACGTCTAACCTATCTTCATGGAAAATCTCATAAAGATTGGTCCAGCCGTTGGAGCGTGAAGGAGTAGCATAGGTTTTGAAGTTATTTGCGTATCCCACGGGAACCACTATTGTTTTCGGGATAAAATGTAGCATATGTGTTAATCCAAGGTCTAACCTATCTTCACACCATATTTCATGAAAATCAGTTCAGCCGTTTAAGCGTGAAGAAGTAACAAACATACTGCACAATTACACACAAACTTTCGCATTTTTTTCTCACCGAATAGATCAGCCCTTGACCAAAATTCACCTGATGTTAAGTGATATTGAGGTGTACGGTAGAGCGCGCTTACCTAGAAGGAACCGGTTCACTCTCGCCTTAAAAACGCAAGATTATAGTCATTTATTATAATGGTAGGAATTTGAATACAGTGTAACAAGTATAAGTCGAAATATTGGTAGGATTCGAATACAGTGTTACAAGGATGAGTTGAGTCCAATTATAAGAGTATGAAGCAGCTCGGGAGAACTAGTATTTGAAATAGGGTACAGTCGCAGGCGAGGAAACCAGCTGCGCACTACTTCCATACTCTACAGGGTTACTCAACAAATAATTCAAGAAGCTTTGCATGTTTTTTTATCTTTACAAATACAAATAAAAATCATTTATTGATAACACCAAAGTAACAAGTCAAATAATATGATATCATTACAAAAGTATATGTTATGTATCAATGTCAATTTTCAATTATATTCTATTCTACTCGTATTATATTTATTAGTTTGATGTAAGAGAAATAATATGAAAGGATTGAAAGAAATGAGAGGGAATGATTACAGACTACTATTCAAAGATCCAAGACAAGAGCCTTTCCTGTCAGATGCTTCGTTTAATTACTGAAAAAAAATAGATTTAATTAATTTACAATAAATTTAATTTAATTTTGACATATCTGTAATAGGTACCTACTTTGTATTATAAAAATTAATAAATATATTTTATTTATTTTATAAATTCTATTTGTTGATTTAAAAATAAATAAAAAATAATTATAATGTAAGAATACAGAATACAGACATTTATTGATAAAAAAATATTTACAACTCAAGATAATAATATAAAAATATAATTATTTACCACATGCGGTATTCATATCATTATGAAATTCTCTAAGAGAATAATAGAATTTGCCTACTAACTACTAAGTGGTATATTGAAATAGAAGACAAAATTAAATATCTAGTGTACTTCCGCTGTGATCCGAAATCCAAATTAAGACAAGTAAAGGAAAAATTAACTAATATTAATTAACTAGGATTACTTAACTAAGATTAATTAAGATTAACGTTACCTATCACAAGTCGGAAATTCTTAACACTACACGTGTTTCGCCTAACCACAAGGCATCATCAGGAGATGCTGACTCTTCGAACGACAAGTCGAGAGTTAATTTTTCCTTTACTTGTCTTAATTTGGATTTCGGATCACAGCGGAAGTACACTACATATTTAATTTTGTCTTCTATTTACAATGGATTTCCGCAAAGTAACGCCTGAGTCAATAAGTTATTTAAGTGGTATATTACTATTGGTTTCATGTAACCCTGTAATGTATAGGACGCGGTGCGGTCCGCCGCGCCAACTTGCCTCGTTACCGACCTCCGGGAGTTACTGCACCAATGTGTACTTGCTATTTATGATTCTCACACTTTATACTCTCTTCTTACTAACTTACAAAACAACAGCTTTTTATTTGTTGAATTTGAAATGAAACGAAACAAAACAAATAAATAGGACACATTTCACTAACGGCTGGTTAGCCCCATCCTAAACCATTTCTAGTTTGTATTATGGTTGCTAACACAACTGATATAATACATATACATACATTTATACTTTATATCGCCAACAAATTTAGTTCGTTGCTAAGATGTTCACTGTGCCGGGAATCGAACACGGAACAAATACAAATACCCCCTGGTTGGTAGTCCGGCATGGTAACCATTACGCCAACGTGGTCGTCAAAGTCGAGTTGAGATTTTTAATACTATGTTTGTATTTTTTAACCGACTTCAAAAAGGAGGAGGTTATATATTCGACGTGTATGTATTTTTTTTTTTTTTTATGTATGTTCACCGATTTCTCAGCCATTTGTGGATCGATTCTCAAAATTCTTTTTTTAATTGAAAGAGTATGGTTATGAATTGGTCCCATTGTCACCAAAATAGGATCTGATGATGGATTCCTAGGGAAATCGAAGGAAAACCTAAAAAGTTAGGTTATGTTTACGCCCGAAGAGAGATTCACGCTCGTTCGGCTGTACTGATATTCTTGAAATTTAAGATGAAAATAGGTAAGACTATGTGTTAACACATAGGCTACTTTTTATCCCGAATATAATTACTGTTCCCGTGGGATGCACCAAATAACACATAAATCTTTATAACTTCTTCACGCCCGAACGGCTGTACTGATGTTGATGAAATTTGAGATGAAGATAGGTTAGACTATGTGTTAACACATTGGCTACTTTTTATCCCGAAAATAATTACTGTTCCCGTGGGATGCACCAAATAACACATGACACACTGATTTCGCTTAAATTTGATATGGGGGTAGACTAGACCTTGTATAACACGAAGGTTACTTTTTATCTTAAAAGTCATTGCTATTCCCTTGGGATACCCAAATAACTCGATAACCTATTTCACTTCTTCGCGCTCATACGGCAATACAGATTTCACTCATGTAAAATTTGATAATATATTAATAGACTAGACACTCGAACGGATAAAAAAAATATTTACGGGCTCGCTTCGCTAGGAGTTATCCCACTTCGTTCGACTTTCCCCCAGGATGTTTTGGGCTTATGACACTCCAAATATTATATAATTTGTGCTGCTTTGGACTTCTTTATGCTCAAATGGTTTGAACAAATACGGTGAAAATTTTCGCGCTCGCTTCGCTCGCGCATTGCCCGATCCGCTCGCATCCAGCTCGCTTCGCTCGCCCTTGGTCCTAGTACGTTTTGACACAACAAACATTATGTTATTTGTGCTGCTTTGGACTTCTTTATGCTCAAACGGTTTAAAGAAATACGGTGAAAATTTTCGCGCTCGCTTCGCTCGCGCATAGTTCGGATCGCTCGCATCCGGCTCGCTTCGCTCGCTGTTGGTTCTAGTAAGTTTTGACACAACAAACATTATGTAATTTGTGCTGCTTTGGACTTCTTCAAGCTCAAGCGGTTCGAACAAATACGGTGAAAATTTGCGCGCTCGCTTCGCTCGCGCATAGCTCGCTTCGCTCGCAATTAGTTTTAGTACGTTTTGACACAACAAACATTATGTAATTTGTGCTGCTTTGAACTTCTTTATGCTCAAACGGTTCGAACAAATACGGTGAAAATTTTCGCGCTCGCTTCGCTCGCATCCGGCTCGCTTCGCTCGCAATTGGTTCTATTACGTTTTGACACAACAAACATAATGTAATTTGTGCTGCTTTGGACTTCTTTATGCTCAAACGGTTCGAACAAATACGGTGAAAATTTTCGCGCTCGCTTCGCTCGCGCATAGCTCGCTTCGCTCGCATCCGGCTCGCTTCACTCGCAATTGGTTCTATTACGTTTTGACACAACAAACATTATGTAATTTGTGCTGCTTTGGACTTCTTTATGCTCAACCGGTTCAAACAAATACGGTGAAAATTTTCGCGCTCGCTTCGCTCGCGCATAGCTCGCTTCGCTCGCATCCGGCTCGCTTCGCTCGCAATTAGTTCTATTACGTTTTGACACAACAAACATTATGTAATTTGTGCTGCTTTGGACTTCTTTATGCTCAACCGGTTCGAACAAATACGGTGAAAATTTTCGCGCTCGCTTCGCTCGCGCATAGCTCGCTTCGCTCGCATCCGGCTCGCTTCGCTCGCAATTGGTTCTATTACGTTTTGACACAACAAACATTATGTAATTTGTGCTGCTTTGGACTTCTTTATGCTCAACCGGTTCGAACAAATACGGTGAAAATTTTCGCGCTCGCTTCGCTCGCGCATAGCTCGCTTCGCTCGCGCATAGCTCGCTTCGCTCGCATCCGGCTCGCTTCGCTCGCAATTGGTTCTATTACGTTTTGACACAACAAACATTATGTAATTTGTGCTGCTTTGGACTTCTTTATGCTCAAACGGTTCGAACAAATACGGTGAAAATTTTCGCGCTCGCTTCGCTCGCGCATAGCTCGCATCCGGCTCGCTTCGCTCGCAATTGGTTCTATTACGTTTTGACACAACAAACATTATGTAATTTGTGCTGCTTTGGACTTCTTTATGCTCAAACGGTTCGAACAAATACGGTGAAAATTTTCGCGCTCGCTTCGCTCGCATCCGGCTCGCTTCACTCGCAATTGGTTCTATTACGTTTTGACACAACAAACATTATGTAATTTGTGCTGCTTTGGACTTCTTTATGCTCAACCGGTTCAAACAAATACGGTGAAAATTTTCGCGCTCGCTTCGCTCGCGCATAGCTCGCTTCGCTCGCATCCGGCTCGCTTCGCTCGCAATTGGTTCTATTACGTTTTGACACAACAAACATTATGTAATTTGTGCTGCTTTGGACTTCTTTATGCTCAAATGGTTTGAACAAATACGGTGAAAATTTTCGCGCTCGCTTCGCTCGCGCATTGCCCGATCCGCTCGCATGACCTACGATCTCAAGGACTCACACACACACACATACACAAACAGACACGTAAAACTTATTATTGTATCGCGGACTCAAACTAGATAGTAACAAAGTACTAGACCACAAGTAGATGTACTATATCACCACCAAACTTTGGAAAGCTAATACCTCCAAGCAGTAAAGTTATAGATTCCCATCAGTAGCTAGAACAAGTTATCCTTTTGACAAGATACAAATATAAGCTTACATTTCTCATTTTGTCAAGACAAATTAGTTTTCAGGACCTAAGTCTTGAAGATAGATCCTGACAAATGATGTTGTTTTCAACTCGTACGTTGATGTACTTATAATAAAACGTCTGAAGAAAACGTGCGTAAAGATAAATAGAGATAAAGATAAATAATATCGTAAATAATAATTCGATAAATAATAAGTCCGTACTATTTGTGTGAGATTCCCGACCAGTACGGTGCATTTCGAATCGAATAGCGTCTTTAAATTACAAAATTAACTTTTGAAAATCAAATCTAGCATTGAAGAAACGCTACAAAATTTAAATCTTCAATAAAAAGAACTGCGGACCTAAACTAGTTGTCATCGCTTCGATGAAAAAAATAGATTAAAATAAATAATTAAATAAATTAAAATAATAAAATATAATTAATAATGAATTGGCCTTGCAACACCTTATCGCATTTGGAAAGTCATTTACATTTAGTTAAAGAAACACAGAATGTTATTATAATTTTACTAAACTTTATGATTATAATGTAGACTAAGATTGTAGATATTTAAAATTAGGGTTGTTATTGCAAAATAAAAAAAATTAAATGAAAATTGACTTTTTTTTGATGATATTCAGAGCAATAAAATATAATAATATACTGAAGAGAATTTCTGACTAAAGCAAGTCAAGTAACTAAATATGAGGTCATGAAGTTGTTTCAAGAAGTTCGAAATAATACACCAACATTTTGTCATCAATCTTCAGTTGATATTGAGTTGCTGAAGATCTTAATATCGGCGCCGCCTGAAGAAAAATACTCAGAAGAGTAATATTTATCTTTCTATTCTAGTTTTACGATAGTACAGGTTACTTAATATACGTTAAGATAATAAACAATTCAAATAAACTACAAACTACTAGAATCACTTTATTTTTTTTGTCTACTATTTAGACATAAGCCCCGGAGCGGGACATTTGTCACTTGCATTGAATTTCATGAAAGTTATTCAAGCCGTTTCGGCGTGATGCAATAATATACATACATTTTCGCCTTTATAAATCAATGACTATTGTAGAAGATCATTCATTTAGCAACAAAATTCCTGTTGCTACACATATACATTCCAATGAGTACACTCAGGTGTAAAAACATACTCAAAATTACACCAATGATCACAATATATATTCCAATGGGTACAACTAGGTGTAAAATCAGGCTCAAAATGGCTACACCAAGGAGCATTTTTCAGTTTGAGTTTGTTGGTTATTTTATCTTATTTGTAACTATGGGTTTCATGTATGTCTGCAATAAAGAAAATATATTTTATTAGTATTATTTATAATATACATTCTAATGGGTAAACTTAGGTCTAAAAACAGGCTCAACATTGCAACACCAAGGATCACAAAATATATTCTAGTAGGTACAACTAGGCATAAGATAGGCTCATTTTGAACACTAAGGTGCATGATATAAATAAATAAATAAAAATAAAATAAATAAATATTAGGACACTTTCACACACGGCTGGATAGCCCCATACTGAGCCATTTCTAGCTCGTATTATGGTTGCTAACACAACTGATATACTACATATACATACATATTATATATAAATACATATTTAACACTCAGACCCACAGCCAACAAATTTAGTTGCACAAAGATGTTGACCGGGCCGGGAATCGAACCCGGAACCTTTTGATTAGCAGACCGGCATGGTAACCTTTACGCTAACGAGGTTGTCACGGTATACATTCCGATATGTACATCTAGGTATAAAAACGAGCCAGAAATGTGCTAAGCCATTTCCATCTAAAGATGACGGGACAAGGTGACACGGGGACATCCGTCACGCACCGAGACACAGCGTGACTATTAATCACAATGTCCCGCGTGTTGGCGAGGAAATTATATTTTAGCCCTTATTATGTCGGTAAATAAATAGACTGGGACTTTGTTTGCATAAAAATACTCATTTCGTTTAAAGAGGTATACGTAGACACGTACCTTAAGGCGGTATGGGTAAAATACGAGTAGCATATTTTGAATAATCCTAAAATATCATAGGTAAATGATAGGACTATTTTTTTTTCAGTTTTGTTAGCTTTTTCAGTGTTAGAAACGTCAGAAATCCAAAAAAATTTTTCCGTATTCCGTAAAATTTTACTGCCATGTTTGGAGTTTGTTGGCGAAAAAAATGAAGCTAAGATTTAAATTATGTATATTAAAAAAAGGGTTAAAAGGATTTTTAAATAGATTTATAAAAAAATACTTATTTAATGTTTTTTTTTCGACTTTTGTTTGCATTTATTGGTACAATATAAGTCTCTTAATACGCTTAAATAACTCTCTTGAAATTTTAAATCTGTCCCCAAGCACGTAACGTTATTCGGACGACCTCCGTGAAACCCAGTAATTCCAGACTAAGCATGCTCCTTTCTTCAGTGTCGTTAACCTGCTGGTCAAATGCCTAGCTGTATTGTCTAAAAATATACTATTAAGACTGTTCATATTATTATATTATTCGGAGTACGACAATAAATAAGCTTACATTATAATCCCGTAACTTCGGGATCCGATGTCTCAAGGGTCGTGAAGTAGCACGTCTATTATGTCTCATATTACCGTCGCTAGCCAAGTTTTATTAGTACCTACTGGTCGTAGGAATTATAATTATTCTTCTCCGTATATTTCTAATATTATCAGGCTATTGAAGGCTTCATGAATGATCTTTGATTAATTTTGTCTCCTCCTTAGTCGTACGATAAAATAAAATAATTAACAAAGCCATTTATTCAGTTGCATATATAAATTTTACAAAGAATTTCATTCTCAATTCATTTCATAATTACTAAAATAAAACTAAATATATTAAAAAGGTTCATAATATAATATTTACAAGTCACATTAGAAAACTACATACATATGTATATTAAACTGTATAAAATACATATAATTAAGATGACCATGTTTGAAGTATGTTTCATACTTGTAGATAGATCATTAGTTTCATTAAATTAAGACAATAAAAATTAAGGTGATTATTCTGTTTTGTAATTAATGTGTTGTCGAATCTTTCTTTGTAATTTTTCCAATTCTCGTTTTTATATCGTCTCCTTGCCATAGGCCTCGCCCAATTTTAACCTTTAAAAAGTTTTCTGTTTCTTGCTAGTCGTCGCCATTCCTGGCCATGTCTGTCCGTAAACTAATCTTCCCGTAAATAAATCTTCAATCCTTAGTCTATACTCGCTCTTCATTACTAAGGGTCGTGACCCCTAACAGAATTTATTCGTTCAGGGAGTTCTCTTGGACTAGTACATTGTAATAGGCACCTAGTAGTCTAGTCAACAAGTGCCTTTTTGGTCAACTTTTTTCAGCAGTCTCCGAAAATTATGATTGAGGTGTCATTCGATTCGGAATAGCATCTAGATAGTTTTCGAAAAACAATGAAGTTCCGCAAATAAAAATTACAAAAGTTATTAACAATAAATAAAAAATAATTAAAAATAAAAGTTATAAAAAAAAGAGGGGTTTAGTTTTTTGCTAATATCCCATAAACTAAAAAGGCACTTGTTGACTAGACTATAGCTCCTTCCACGAAAAACACCTGTCTTTAGATTTGGTGGTCCTCAAACATATCGGTTTCCTCGCCGTACAGTTTAAGTTACCTACAGCTATGTTTTACGTACAAAAAGAATTGAAAACACTGTCAAATAAATTTGTTGTTGTTATTGTGTGTATGTGAATGTAAATGATTTTGTAATTAAGATGAATGTGGGTTTTTAATAATTTTAGATTTTGTTTGTGTGATATTGTCAATATTGCATGCCTAAAGACGAAGAGTGTGAGGGACATTAAATTATAACCTACATATAATATAATACCTAATAATCCATAGTTCGCAATATATATGATTCCAATTAGAAAGAATTTACATAATAATATTATCGTAAACATCAATTTGTGTATACATAACACGAATTAAAGATAGATAGTCGCCGTCATTTCGAAATGTAAATGGAATTCTGTATACAAGGTTTTATATTCCAAAGAGTTCTTTAGTCGTCGACGATTTTTGATTAGAGAAACCCACAAAGCGGGATGTCTTTGTTATATTTACTGATCGAAAGTGATGAATTCCAGCATACTCGTAGCTATTAAATACCATAAAAATGCGAAAAAATAAAATAAAATTGGATAAATAGAAAAACAAATACAGATATTAGATCATTTTCAAATTTTTCGTACTAATGATGTTCCAAGAAATATGTTCGCAAGAATTACTATAGTTACTAGTCTTCTTATTCTTTTCCCACTATATGAGGTCGACACAGCCTGTTTTTCGCTTCCACGCCACTCTATCAGCCGTCATCTCCACATTCACTCCCTTCTCAATCATATCTACCATTAATTACTATAACTACTAGAACTAGCAGTAATTACTGATATAAATAAATGTATAACTGTATTTTTTTTAGTCTGTACAGCTAGGCATAGGCTATGCGCAGTTTAGAATAACTGACTCTCAAAGAGACTGTCGAAACACACAATTTTGACGACCTCGTTGGCGTAAAGATTACCATGCCGGAATCGCAATCAGAAGGTTCCGGGTTCGATTCCCGGCACGGCCAACATCTTTATGCTTATCTAAATTTGTTGGCTGTGGGTCTGGGTGTTAAATATGTATCTAAATAAATATGTATGTACTATATGTAGTATATCAGTTGTGTTAGCTACCATAACACGAACTAGAAATGTTTCAGTATGGGGTTAACCAGCCGTGTGTGAAATGTGTCCTGATATTTAAAAAAAAATAAACAGGTGCTTGGCGACAGATTTTTCAATTTGAGATTGGTTCTTAGCTAGGCGGGGACTAGAAAATGCCCTACCACAATGCAACTGATGCGGTACTTGTGTTCTGCAGATGTGGTCGCGCGGGCAGCCTGGCGGCGTCTTCGGGGGAGAAGCTGTTGGAGCTGCTGCGGCCGAGCGCGGGCACCCCGCGCCGGCACTCCACCGCCGCGTGCGCCACACAGCCTCGCGCCGCCGGGGGCTTCGTCTACTGCCCCTCCGACGCCCTGCCCTACTGCCCGCCCTCCCGGATACCGCCGCCCAGACCCATTATCAAGGTACCTCACATATTCTCCTTACAACTGTCATAGGCCTTTGCCCAGCAGTGGGACACAACAGGCTTATAATAATAATAATAATAACTGTCATAGACATATTCCATTTTTATCGCTGTCTTTTATGGTTGCCTTCAAAGGTGTTACTCAGGTCATAGAGATGTCTGGACAGAGAAAAAGTATCACTATTAATTTGAGTTTGTCCTATCCCATACAAGAGCCTCTTAACTTGAAGTTAGCAACTAAGATTTATTATAATTGCACCTTGTTGAATCTACTAAATTAAGCGCAAATAGGTATTTCTTCATTTCCAAGTAACGTTGCCTAAAACTAACTCAGGCAACTCAGCTTGACGTTGCTTCTGGACTGCCGGAGGTTAAGGAACTGCGATGAACCATATGTAAAAGCTTCGACTAAGCTTCCCCGCTACTACGATAATACATTTTATTGATATTGGTGCACTGTTCCCCCAGCTGCCGCCGCCCCAGATCCAGGCGGTACAGCCGCCGGCGCCGCCGCCGGTCCCGCAGCGCACGGCGCCGGTGTCGGCCCCGCTGCCCGCGCCGCCTCCCGCGCCCCCGCGCCGGGCCTCCCCGCAGCCTCCCCGCCGAGTGCCTCCCCCGACCCCGCCCAGACCGCTCACCAATGTCGACCCCAACGGCAACCAGAGAACATCCCGCACAGCGGCCACGATCTCGCCGCAACCGAAGCTAGACTGCAACAAGAACCCACAACCGATCATAGCGCGGCGACCCTCACAGAAGATAGGGGAGCCCCTCCCCCCTATCAATACGAACGGAACGATGAAACGCTCACCGAGCTCCGGCTCCAACATCAGCGTGAGACAAGACTCTAACGTGTCTTCGGACTCGTTCAGCCAGACGTCTTCTCCGTCCTACACGACGAAGACCATGGAGGCTCCACTGCTGCCTCACCAGCATGTGAACAAGAGCCTGAACGCCAAGATAGCGCGAGGACTGATGCTGAAGGAACAGCAGGAGAAGGAAGCAGCTAACTCCTCGATCACGAAGAGTATGTCGACGCCGGCATCGCTGCAGACCATCGTGCGCTTCCAGAATGGAAGCAACATGTCGCTACATCATAGGGTGAGTAGACTTTACTTTTGATAGATAGACACGTTGACTAAACATGAAGACCCAAATTAAAAATCATGACAGCTAAAAATCTGACCAACAGAACAAGTAACCACACTAGTTAGCGACACTTTGGCCTAAGGTAATTGGAATGCCTTTAGTTACCGATCAGTTCCATTTCATTAATCGATGTTCTAACAACGAGTTAATAATATATCGATAAAAACTCTAGGAATGTAACCAGTTCTTCTAATCAATCGATATATCTTAATTTCGTCACGCAATGTGGCCATTAATGATTTTTACGATGGATGGCGCGTTTGAGGTGACATGATTTTTGTGTTTCTAGAAACCAATGTTTTCTCCAAAATATTTTGTCTATTTTTTGCGGTTTTCACACATGAATTGATATTAGTGTTGTACATGTTTTTAAATAAATGCTATGGTGGTAACTTTCTATTATATTATATATTTCTATTCTGCAATACATATGTAAATAAAAACATATGGGTTCAAAAAATTTGGTCATATTATCATAACTAGGAATATGTTTTCCATCGAATGTGAGGTACCTTATGTCCTTATGTCCTCTATCATAACTATAAATATTAATATTCTTTATTGTGCAACCCTTCTTTTTCTCGTCTTTTTCAACTTCTTTCCATCCAAAGGTTGCCTGGAAGAGATCGCTGTTAGCGATAAGGCCGCCGTTTGTGGCATACATTTGTGTTGTTAGTTTTTATTTTATGTTGTACCTTTATTTGCCCAATAAAGAGTTCATCTATCTATCTATCTACCTTAAATTGGTACTTAATCGGTACTTTACTGCTATCAGAATAGTTAAAAGCCCAGTCGTTTATAAAAAGCATAATTACTGAAACTAAGAACGATTTTGTGATATTTTTTTTATAAATTATATATATGCCCAGGTTTGTAGTTATTTACTGTGACAAATAAAACTATTTTTTCCTTTGCGTAAGCAAATAAATGTGTACGATAAAAACAATGAATACCAATACACATATCCAGGTTGAAAATTATATTTGTTATATCTATGCAAGGTAATTGATGCTCTATCTAAACGTAATAAAGCTGTGAACTCACTGCCGAAGAGTAACCAAAGAAAGACTCTTGTTCATCAGGACTGGAAGTCAACACGAAATGTACATTGTACATGCTCCTTTACAAACACTGGTTAAATAATTACACCTCGATTGAGTATACTTATGAACAAGCTTGATTGCTTTGCAAATGTTTGCGTAACCATTTTAAAAGCTTATACTTCTCTTACCTACTATTATAGTAATTAACTAATGTAGTAATATTAATTAATTAACGAAGCGCCTGTTAGTTTAGCTAGCTAAAGTGACGTCATCAAAGTTAAGCAATGTTCGACGCGGACGATATTTAGATGGGTGACCATGCACAAGACTGTCGTTTTTCAAGTGACATTTTCTTTTGAACCCTACTGTGGGTCGGATGACACGTTAAATTGTAGGTCCCGGCTGTTAGTTTTAATACAAGCAGTAGTTAGCCTTCGGGCGGCTTGAATTCTCTCGACACCAGAACTTGGCCACTTAGCTCATACAAAGACGAAGAAGATAGTAATCAACTTTATACTTGTACAGATTAACATATAAAATATAGAAAACATAATTATTTTAGGAGGCATCGACATTTTGTGAACGCGGCCATTTTGGGCTTAAATATCTAGCTCAACATTTACATCTTAATAATTATTATTATTGTGGCTTGGTGGGAAAAACATCTGCTTTTCGATCAGACTGCCCTTGGTTAGATCCCGGCCCTACACCAATGACTTGTTTTTATGGTTCTGTACCTAAAAGGTAAAAACGGGATCCTATTACTAAGACTCCGCTGTCTGTTTGTCTGTCTCCAGGTTGTATTTCAGAAACCATAATAGCTAGAATGCGGAAACATTCACAAGATATGTATTTCCCGCGCCGCTAAAACAAAAAATAGTAAAAATAAAAAAATATAAAGGGGAAATATTAAAACACACTTTTATTTAAAAATAAAAGGGTGTTTGTCGTATTTTTTTGCTATCGTATTTAACAATAACGGTAGCTGCTAGACTTTTAACATTTTCACAAAATATATAAATGTATAATAGCTATCAAATTAAATTATAAAATTTGATACAAATAAATGTTTAGCCCCGTAAATATTCCCACATAACAATGATACGGAACCCTTCATGCGAGCCCAACTCGCACTTGGCCAATTATTCAAGTTAAGTGTGGATTTGCACTTGCTTTACGGCGAAAGAAATCATTGTGAGGAAACCGACATGTTTGAGGACTACAATACTCCAAAATATGTGTCATCATATACTTACATATTTTCCTAAAATTGTAAATCCTTTACAATTGTTTGATCATCGTAGAAATCTTAAAATTTTCTTAGTGATAATAGTATTGAATCACACCTTTACAGCTATTTGTGAGTTGCATTTAAAAAAACGTTAACGTAGCAAGCAATGAAGCGAGATAAAAAACATTGGAATCGTCCCGCGCCCTTCACTAAATCTCACAATCGGGCCGTTGATCTAGAAATCTCATTATTTACTCCATTTGGAGGCATTTTCACTATCTCTGAATAAAAAACGGTGAATTTAAAAATTTCGTCTCGATTGAAGAAAACATTAACTGTACATTATACGTGGAGATGAGATACAATCTTATCGGGAATTTCGTTTTTTCACACTCTGAAGAGTTTACGAAATTTAAAATCATTTAAAATGTAGTTTTAATAGCTCTGCAGGCACAAGCTTTAACATCATTTCTAAGAGTCTTTGTAATAATATCAAATACGGGCTGAGCAAGAAAAAATATATTTCTAAAAAGCTTTACAAAGTAATATGATATTTTTATGATTACTAGCATCCCGTCCCGGCTTCGCACTGTTTCTAAAATAATCTAAGTTGCAAAGAGTAACAAATTATAACCTATGTTACTCAGGGATAGTATAGCTTCCAGTGAAATAATTTTTCAAATCGTTTTAGTAGTTTAGCAGCCTATAGGCGTCAAATAAACAGAAATACAAACTTTATTATAATATATAGATTGATTATGTTTAATAAAGACTTTAATATGTCCGAAAAAAGAATGATTTGATTTAAAAAAATCCGTGCGTTGCGTAATTTGGCGGCAGCTCACGCTCGATTTGCAGCGCCATCTAGGTTTCATCGGTAAACTTCCGCGCCACGCTTTACTGTATGGGAATCAGCAATCTTCTCTAGTATTCTGATCCCTGTTTATATTTATTTATTTAATACGTCTAGACAAACAGCTTTGTTGTGCGACTTCTGGCAATTCGCGAAATACCTCGACTCGCGGCAAAATATAAGGAGCCGTAAATTTTGATTCCACGATTCTAGGAGTCGTAAAACATAAGTTGTTTCTATAAAGGCCGTGCTTAAGGTTTGCACCATTAAATTTACAAAATTAAATTGTGTAAGGTCTTATATAGTGAACTGAATGTTAACGAGCTTAATATTTGTGAACTCATCAAGGGTCTTAACGCTGAGCTCCAGTATCGATTGTTCTTGCTTTCTGTGGAATTCTTTGCCAATAGCTCTGTTCCCCGAAAATTGTAATCTGTAGCAATTTTCAAAGCTAGAGTAAACCGGTTTCTTCTCGGTCCAATTACTTACGTAATAAGCATAACTACAATTTATCAGAGACAGCAAATTTCCCTCCCATACAGCGGGGGAATGCTGCGAGCCTGATGGGCACGTTTGGGCGAGGGACGTTATATTTTGATTGTTTGGAGTGACAAGAATGGACAAAATAAGGAATGAGTACATTAGAGGAAGTGTGAAAGTAGCACCAGTGAGAGAGAAAATAAGGAGTAGAAGGTTAGCGTGGTAAGGACATGTGATGCGTAGAGAGGAGATGCATGTTACTAGGAGATGTATGGAGTGTGTGAATGAAGACATGAGAGAGAAAGGATTGAGTGTGGAGATGACGTCTGATAGAGGAGAGTGGATGAAGAAGATTTGCTGTTCTGACCCCACCTAAATGGGATAAGGTGAAGTAGAAGAAAAAGTTATATGTAAGATTTGTAATAAATTTATCATAGACTAATAATTATAAAATAATATATAAATTATGAACAATTATATAGATATGTATGTATATTTATTTATCAGATAAAAAGTAAAATGTAATAAAAAAGGTCATTTATTCAAGCGCAAATTGCCATTAGAATTTAAAATGCTGAATGGCAGGAGATTAAAAAGGATATTGAAAGACCGGTAAATTGATAAGGCGCACTACAATCTAAAATCATATTTTAATTTAGAGTAAGTATTATGAATACGAGGGATTTAATACATTGTACAGTGGGTATTTAAGATAGCAATTGGTTGAATTTAAGTAAGTAATGAAAATAATTTTGTAGAAACCAAACGTATTGTATGTATCGTATGTATCGACGATCTCGTTGGCGTAATGGTTACCATGTCGGACTGCCAATCAGAAGGTTCCGGGTTCAATTCCCGGCTCGGTAAACATCTTTGTGCTTAACTTAATTTGTTGGCTGTAGGTCTGGGTGTTAAATATGTATCTATATAAAATATGTGTGTATGTATATATAGTATATCAGTTGTGTAAGCAACTATGACACAAACTTGAAATGGCTCAGTATGGGGTTCACTAGCCGTGTGTGAAAAGTGTCCTAAAATTTATTTATTATTTTTATTTATCTTTTCGAAAAATGTCGCCATCGAACTTTTACTAAAATATAAATAATCAACAGACAAACTCCTAATAAAACTCAATTAAGGTAATATCGCTTAAATAAGTAATAATTTTTTTTATTTATCAATAACTGGAAGAATTTAACTCACTTATAATTGTCTTTCTTTTAAATCACCTTGTGTTAAACACCTACAGACTGGATATAATATATGATTTGATCATACTAGGTCTTCATTTCAATCATTACTTTTATTCATATTTGAGTACCACATAAATACCGCAAAAAGCTCTGAATTTATTTGCCCACAAAAATAAAGCTTGAAATACATTTACGGTACTCAGCGACTAATTTGAAAGATAAATATTTTCCGCTTTCCTGGAATTCACGAGTATATTTTCTTCAGTAAAACACCAATTTTTAGGATTCCGTTGGCAAAGCTAATAATGGAACCAAATATATCTAAGACTTCTGTCTGTCTGTCACTAGGCTGTATCCTGTATCGTATAAACCGTTATAACTAGAGAGTTGAAAATTTCACAGATTATATTTTTTTGTTGCTTAATAGCAACAAAATTTTCGTAATCAAACAACAACAGTATACTGAAAACGGAAAAAATAATTACGCCCTGAATTTCTTTTTTCCGTTTCAGTATTTTATTTTTAAAACAAAATGGCCGCCATCACAAAAAATATTGCCAACTTACCTTTTTTAATGTAGTTTTTTTTTTGTATACAGATGCTGCGCGACATGCGGTCGGCGGCGTCGGACGCGTCCCCCGCGCGCTTCCGGCTGATGCAGCTAGCTCTCAACGCGGTGGCCCTGCTCGCCATCTCCGCCGCGCTCTTCGCCTACTTCCGGGCCAACCCTGCCGTACAGGTCAGCTTGCTGCCAACCCTATATAGAAAAAAAAAAACAAGAAGAGTGTTGCCGCTCTCTGTGCTTGATAGTAATTACCATTTGACGATACAAGCGTTAGCTGGTAGGGTTGCTACTTTGACGATAGTCGAGGGTGGTAATGAGAAATAAAATACTGGTGTATCACTATATTATCTCTCTATATTATATCTCAGATAAGAACTAGAAACTAGTTTATTATATTAATTGGCACGTGATGTGGGAGAAGCTAACTCGATAGTAACTTATCTAAAATATGCAAAGATATATTTTGTTTACAAGTATATAGTAGTTTGAAACCTTCAACAATACATTATGTGGTGGCAGCCATCTTGGGTTTCAAATATGTAATAATTTATTTATTTTACCCTTCCGAGTCAACTCTGCTGTAAAGATCAATATGACGCCAACCCTATATAAAACTTATCAAAAAGCAAGTGAATGCTAACTTTAAAACTCTCGACATAACAAATCGTATCAGTGACCATCTTGAATATTGTATTCAAGATGGCTGCCGTATCGTGTTTGTATTTTACTAGTCAACATTTGATACAGTTGAGGCAGTTGTGAGAAATATATTATCCGCTAATTTGTCGCGGCGGCCATGTTGGATTTGAAATTTTGTTATAGTTTGTGTATTTTACTAATAGCCCTTTCGTTTGAAATCGATAGAATAGAATAGAATTTCTTTATTATCATATTGATACAAATTTATTACATTATATTTACATAATTATTCACAACTATCAGCAATATGGACAGTATTTCATTCAATAATAATATAATAAATTAAATTAAAAGCATAGCAGCTGTATAGGGGCTTTGGATATTAGGATATTAAACCAATTGTGAAAATATACTATCGGCCATTTTGTGGCGGCCATCTCATATTAATTATTTACATAAAACATAGCTAAAACACTTTCAACTTTCACCTTACAAACAAAAAAAACCGGTTAATTCTTTCAAAAACCCACAGACAGCGACACAAACACGACAAATGTATAAAACCTCGCCTTAATTTTGGATCGGGGATAAAATATATCAAAATCGTGGCTTAACTCATAAGCAGGACTTTAAAACATTATTCAAAATATGCTATTATCCTTCCCGTGTGTAATAATATAACTATAAAATACTATTTAAAAGTTATTTGTCTCTTGACTCAATTTCAATGAATGCGAAAATGATTTTCCCCTTCAAGAGCAATATCAGATAACTTAATATTGTAAATATTCGATAAGTCCTGACATTTAGCGAGAATTAGGTAATCCTCAGAAAGGTCAGCCAGAAATAGACGAGTGTCTTATAACGAAGAAATTACATCAAATAATACTCTTATAACTCTTGTACCAATAATACTCTAATAAGGGATTATTATGGCCACTCACTTACACCACCACTTATATTTACATTAAAAACAAATTACACCACTTACATTTATATTTAAACCACTTACATTTATATTTGAACCACCTTAAACAACTTTCATTTATATTTAAACTACCTTACACAACTTACATTTATATTTAAAACACCTTAAACCACTTACATTTTAATTAATTTTAAACGCTTCCAAAAAAAGGGGTTCTCTATTTGACTGTTCTTTTTTGTATTGGTTACCTCATAACTACGTCATTTAAAAACTTACTAAAAACTTGTTTCTTCAAAATTCTTACATATTTTTTTCAAATGGTCCCAAACATTTTTTAATGGTAGGTACATATTTAGTTCATCACAAAGATTTTGGCTGTACCTGAAATGGAACTGCGAACCCTCTGGTTGATAGTCCGGCATTTCCGGATTTGTCGACGACCGAAATTTTTAATTCTAGGCGGTTTTCCAATTTTTAACCGTTTACTTGTCTTTTGTCATTTTCTGGAGTTATTGTGTCGAGTTTTTTAATCATAGATTTTTGCTTCTTAATGTTTGTTAGCAACCGACAACCTTCCCTGGAATGATTTCTCTTGAGAATACCTCCTCGTACTTATCTTATAAGAACGTCAATTAAATTATTCTCAGACATTAACTTAAGAGATTTTAGTTACTGTCATTTTACATCACCATATTTTTTTAAGCTTTATCTCAGAACTTTTGTCATTCTTATTTTCAAAGTACTCATTGAATATATAAACACATGAAACACATTATTATAATTATAAAATGCTACGAGTATTATATTAATTACTAGATCTGTCCCGGTTTCGCGCGGCTTCAAAATAATCTAAGTTGCAAAGAGAAACAAAATATAAGCTATGTTACTCGGGGGTAATGTACCTTCCCAACGGTGAAATATTTTTTCAAATCGGTCCAGTAGTTTCGAAGCCAATCCGCGTCAAACAAATAAACAAATAAACAATCAAACTTTTCCTATTTATAGTATAAGTATAAATTATCTAAATGGGCCAATTCACCTAACCGTATTCAAATCTATCCCCAAGCACCTGACGTTGTGTTCTGGCAGTCTCCTTGAGACCCATTCAGTCCAAACTATCCACTTTAGACCATAAATCAATCAAATCAAATCATTTAAAAATAAATATTAGGGCATATTTAATCAATTATCATTAAATCAAATCAATTATCATTAAATCAAATAAATTTTAACAATAAATCGAATCAATTATCATTAAATCGAATCAATTATCATTAAATCAAATTAATTATCATTAAATCAAATGCCTTACTTAAATGTGCCATCAAATCAAATGTCTAACTTTAATGAGTCATTAAATCAAATGTAAAACTTTAATAATGTTCATGTAAAAATCGGTAAGTGTGGTAGTGAATATTGTTGTCTACGTATATCCACGTTATCCCATCGTACAACTCCAAAAGACAAACAAAGCGCTTGGTCCATTTTCGCGGAAGTTTGGAGAGAGGCTCCTCACAATTATTCCGGCTTTGCGGGCCGACGATTTGTATACACGCCTTTCTTGATTCTCTACACTGAGGGAGTCTACAGCGATTGTTTACGTATATTTTTTGTGTTTTCTTTTGTAAAGGATATGGGTTACTTAGTAAGACCTTTTTAGGATTCCGTATCAATAAGGTAAAAACGGGACCCTATTACTAAGCCTCCCGATATCTGACTGTCTCCAGGACGTATCTCAGAAACCGTAATAGCTAGAAAGCTGAAACTTTCACAAGATATGTATTACCCGTGCCGCTATAATAACAAATATTAAAAATAAATAAATAAAAAAATTAAGAGGGATCCCATACAATAAACGTGTTTTTTATCAATAACGGTAGATAGTAGGACGGTAGAAATGCTAGAAACTTGTTTTTTTTTAGAAAAAACATATTATATAAATGTATATTAGCTATCTCCTCCCATAACGGGCTCTCATACAACAATGGTACGGAACCCTTTATGCGCGAGTCCAACTCGCACTTGGCCAATTATTTTTTTTATACTAACTTTTCTCACGAAGAGAGAGAGATAGACCATAATCCACCAGTGTGTAGTGAACATTAATTATTATACTGTATACCTGAGCTTTGTCTCTCGCGTATTTTTCATAAAATCCCTACAATGGGCGGCGGGGTGTGTTGGCAAGGGCCGGGGCCCTTTGTGCCCGGAGTGGGCCCTTATTATCGTGTAATTGGCTAGCTCGGCCCTCGAGGTGCCAACGATCCTGGTCTCTGGACGGATGTTCGCGCCACATTACGCAGAGATTACATGCAAACCTGCCGTCAACGTTGGGAAATGAAGCTCGCCATTTTTTTTTGTTCTGGTATTTCTATCTGCAATCAGTTATAATTACTATAAGCAGATATATTTACACGAAACAAACGGTCACACTTACTTAAAAACGTTGGATATACGTCCAACGGGTTTCAACGCATTAAGAGCGTCATCATCGGGGACGAGATGCACACGGACTGTCACCGACGAGATCCGCGCACAGACTGAGACTTTTAAGTAAGTGTGACCGTTTGTTTCGTGTAAATATATAATATGCCTTACGATAACAGTTTACATACTATAAGCAGATTTGGTCTGAGTGAGTGTTGTTGTAAAGTGTGCACCCCATTGGGTACATCTCCTTATTCATGTCCAAGGTGCTTAGTGAGATAGATTACTCAGTGGCTACCAATTGTCTCTTAAGTCTTGTTTGATATGTTGGCGTTTACAGCCATTTTTAAATAAAATAATTTTTAAAGCGGTCTTCTTCTTCTTTTTCGTTTGAGCTCAGTGGCCAAGCTCTGGTGTTGAAAGTTTTCAAGCCGCCCGAAGGCCTCTGACTTGTCTTAACGACTGCTTGTACTAAGCCGGGACCTACAATTTGACATGTCATCTGATCCACGGTTGCGCCCAAATGAAAAACGACAGTCTTGTGCGTGGTCACCCACCCAAACACCGTCCGCATCAACCGTTGCTTAGCTTCGATGATCGCGTCAGATCACCTTAGCTAGCTGAGCTACAGGTGCCAAAATGGCATATTTGAAGAAAATGTTCTGCACTTTTGTTTTTAATAGATACTTTTATTTCGTCATGTTGTTTAAAATTAATTAGGAAAATGATCTAGTTTAGATCCTGGTAAATTATTTTAGTTGTTTTTTGAACCATAATAAATAAAAATCCTATAAAATCCTGCGTAAATGCGTACGGTGGTTTTAGTTTTATTATTTTTAATTCAGTGTTACAAGTTGTTAAAGCGCCAGACACAATCACGTAAATACCACATTGTGACGACAACGACGATTGTTTTTTTGTTTTTTTAAATAAGTAGATGCTTATGAATCTTAACTTCTGAAAGTAATCAAGAAATTCTAAAAAACTTACTATTTATTGGGTAATGATATTATATAGAGCGAGTGAGCTTATGTAATTTCAATATTGTTTATTTTATATGAAAGTATTCCATGAAAAACCTACTACGTCACATGAAGCCCTTCGCTCCAAAAAAATCTCCAAAGACATCGTCCCTAAACGGCAAATGTACGACATTTTTATACGTCTACTAGCTGACCAGGCAAACGTTGTTTTGCCTTAAAAAATATATAGTAGCCGATTGTCAGATCTACTGAAATTTGGTAAAAAGCGGTCAAGCCGTTTCGGAGGAGTACGGTAACTAACATTGTGACATGGAATTTTTTATATTAGAAGATATATTCTTTATTTTTTTATTTTATCAAGATTTTATTTGATAATGAGAATTGGGAGAAAGTTAGTCCTAAACATATATGTTTTATTTATATAAAGACTCTTAATATAGATTTTGACTATAAATACGGATGATAAAAATAGGTTTAATCTCTATATGGATTTTAATATAAATTTACTTTAGTCTATATGCCGCCTAAGCATTTTTTTCGCAAAATTACGTAGCTATGTATATGCGAATAACTAACATCAATGAATTATTAATTTATTACTCATTGTCTTATGTAACGAGAACAGTGTAAGCTTTGTTGTCGACGAACAAATAGCTTGTTCTAACACATAGCGATATCAAATAGCTGAAGAGAAACAATTTATTAAAAACAGCTGCGTCGCCCAACATTAATTAAAATTCTGTCCGGAGACTAAAATTCGCCGAATATATTAATTTTCGAGGGACATAATTTCACTATTTACTCACAAGGTTCTTAATAAGGGCATTCCTGATTTAATAGGCCACGTGACTGGGACCTTTTTCGCTCCCTCGGCCCTTTGAAAAATGTCCGGGACGCCGTGTCACTCCGCAAATATTTCTTTTTGCGTTTCCTACCTGACTCCTGAATTTTGATAGAGATTTTGTGTATGTTAAAGCAATGTTTTTCATGTTCAGCCGCGCCATACATATTTGAGCGAAGCGCTTCAAGCACGTTGGTAGTTATTTCACGAAATAAAATTATGCTTCATCAAAAATTAACATGATTGAGATTTTAAGCTTTAATGACTCTAGGTAATAGCGTTTTCCCTACAAAATAAAAAATATATAAATTAAGATTTGTTTTATTTTTTAATGAATGTCAGAAGTACCTATAATTTTTTTTATAATTTATGTGATTATTTTTAGTGTGTAATTTTATTATCTACTAAATAAACACAGGTATATACGGCTCTGATTTTAAGCAATTATAAAAAAAAAGTGGGACTCACTCATGAGCGTTACGTACCATCATCTAAGCATAAAATACGTTTTTTATAATTAAAAAAACATAATTTTTGTTGTTTTGTTCTATAATCATATTCATTTATTTTATATGATGTTATAGCGGCAGCAACTAAACATCATTTGTAAAAAAAAACATCTCTTTAACCACCACCATGCACCAAACAAAAGCGTCTTAGGGTCTAAAGACCCTAACCTGATCGAGATCCTTAAAAAGTATTATATTAAGGGTCTCGTTTGTTTTCTTTCTTCGCGAAACCCTAAAAGTAAAAAAAAATCTCCACAAAGCGTCGGTGAGCATGATTGCAAAACTTGGCAACAATCTCTTAATAATGAAAATGAACAGTTGAGAACTCTGCCGATTATACAGAACACTTATCCAGCGGACGCTCACAGATTAATTAATTCCAAGATAAGATAAATTATTAAGATTAATCACTGTTGACGGTGTCCGAGTGACGTCACGGATACACCGTTAATATCACGGATAACAGAAAAAAAGGATATGGTACGTCAGGAAAAAAAAACAGTCTTTCAGGTTAAACTCAATTTAGTACAATTGAAATAAAACAAAAAGCATAACGATGTGTTACAACAATTTTTGACTAGTATAATATAATTTTTTTATAAATATTTGTGACACATTCCCACACAGTTGGAACCATTTCTAGCTCGAAATATGGTTGTTAACACAACTGATATACTACATATACAGACATACATACATATTATATATAAACACATATTTAACACCTAGAGCCACAGCCAACAAATTTAGTTACACAGCACAAAGATATGTTGACCGGGCTGGGAATCGAACCCGGAACCTTCTGATTAGCAGTCCGGCATGGTAACCTTTACGCCAACGAGGTCGTCGTATATATATCAGTAATAAAGATCTCATACGACATCTAGTTTTGAATGTTAGAATTAGTTTTATAGCTTAATGCTACGCAAATTATGAAATCAATTATTTTTCCGTACATTATATATACATTTGAGCTCTTGAAGACTAGCACTAGTTGCTTGCAACCTGCTATCCTGAGTTGAGCTGGTTCCTGCATATATAGGCAGAAAACAGTTCAGGACGAAAAAGGTAAAAAAAAATGGTATTTATCAACTTACTACTTTAATGTAGCCACCGATTACATATTTAGTTTTTGTGTTGTGGGTGTTATATTTTAGGAAGAGTTTTTTTTTCTTTCGTTAATTTTTTTAATGTGTTGTGTTGCGCAGTACGTGTCGCACGTGGTGAACCGGTCTCACGTGGAGAGCGCTCCGGGCGGCGGGGAGGCGGTAGGCGCGAGGAACCCCGCGCCCGGCGTCTGCCTCCCCGTCATCGTCAGCTTCTGCCACCAGCACAACATCACCTACAACTACACTGTCTTCCCCAACTACATCGGACACTTCGGGCAGAGGGACGCGCAGCAGGTAAGCGAGAACCTCAAACCTCTACCAACCTTTTTATTGACGTGACAACGTCTTAAATTAGGTTGCGGCTGGGAGTCACTTATTAAAAAGTGTAACGCCCGGTAACGTTACGATGAGTCACCGAACGAGAGAGAGGCCCGCCGAATGCCTTGCGTCTCTCTCCCACTCAACTATGATCGGTCTGCCGCGCGCGCAGCACGCGGCAGACGTTGTAACGTAAAATCTTCGCCCGTAAAACCGACTTTACAGGCAACCATTTTTTTTTTAAAGCAGCGTTGACACGATCAGAACCAGCTCGGACCGAGTGAACTCGGATACCTAATCTGACGCAACTCGGATTGTAGCAACCTCTAATCCGAGCCCACTCGGACGACGGCGTCCGATCTAAGTAGACTCGGACCGTGTTCTACTCATCCGAGCTAGCTCGTATACGAGTTGGAAAACAAAATGGCGGCTAATAACAACCAAGAGTCTTGTGTGAAAAAAAAGTGGGGTAGAATCCAAGAGCCAGTTAAAATTATGTTCCTTTTGCGAGATGCCTTATCTCTTTCCCGTCTTAGCTCCTCTATCAGCAAATTTGCGACAATTCCGCACACTAAATCCGTTTTTTTCGATGTTGACTGATAAAAATAATTGGAATAATGACGAAATTGATCCGAGTGAACTATGATAATATCAACAGCTATTCTAGTACACTCTTATGAAGCTACTCCTACGAGTCCACTCGGTCCGAGCTGGCTCTGATCGCGTCAACGCGGTTTAAGAGGGGGAAATCTTCAATAAGATACCCAGCTACAATGGGGTACGGCTGGGTTATGTGAGATTTTTATTTTTACCCACTAAAACCCCCTCGGTGCCCAGCCTCGATGCTTGATGGAGGGCTTCAGGTTCTTCGGTGGAAACACACTGAGGCCCTCCCAGCTTTTGCTTGCAGCAACATCCACATTGGCACAGAACTGCCAACCCTCCCTGGCTCAATTTGAATGGACTGTCGGGACCCCACTTCCAACAGTCCTTGAGCCTGGGGACCTCAGTCCAATCGCCCCCAATGCTAGCCAGTGGACCGTCATTGATAGTGATCAGATGGGGAAACCTCAACCAATCTAGAATCGCATGTAGCTCGGCTAGCGAAGGTGGTCTGATGCGATCATCGAAGCTAAGCAACGGTCGATGCGGACGGTGTTTGACTGGGTGACCACGCACAATTTTGGCAATTTCATCTGGGCGCTACTGTGGGTCGGATGACATATTAAATTGTAGGTTCCGGCTGTGAGTCTTTGAGAGATACACAGATAAGCTACACATACAGCTTTAGAAAGCTGAACCAAACGTAGCAGTTCCACCCTGACTTACAAGATTACTATCCCACTAAAACTAATTCCAATACTAGTCTCTGCTAACTCGACATTCGCATTAACCACCAAATCTCATGACACAGATGTTTACGCTCCCATCTACTTAAGAAACTAATTAAAACCGGTTTTGGAACGTTGTTATCACTCGTATGTTATTAAGGCGGTAAGGCAGCAAAATAGCATAATTTAAAAAAATATATAAAATTCTGCGTAAATATAGGAGGGCTTCAGTTTTGCAGTTTTATTGTCTTTAATTTATTGTTAAGAACCGTAAAAGCTCCAAAACATGATTACGTAAAATTCACTGCATAGTTTTATTTCGAAAGAAAATTGTGTATTCCGCAAAAATGGTACATACATGATCACATGAAATAAATTAATTGAGAGATCTGAAAAGTGTATTCGAGTTAGGGGGGAATACATTGAAAAAGATAAATAGCATATGTACTTTATTTTATCCCCCTTCCCATCCATTACGCGCACTTTTTGACACCGTCGTATAATAATATGTACGAGTATCTTATAATATGTTTGTGCACAAAAGGAGCAGGTTTTTTGAAAAATTTACGAGTTAAATTTAAAAACTTTGCGCTACTTGAAGTACTTCTTTCAAAAGCAAAAACTCCTCCTAAAAAAATCCTTTTTGATAGGCTTTAGAGCTTATTATTATTTCAATATTGTTAATTGTTGATTCTATACTCATTTATTCCGTGGAAAAACCTATTGCAATGCGGTCGGCGTTTCATTCAAATATGGCGAGGTTGAACTTGGTACAATGGCGCCTTAAAACTATTAAATTTGTTTGTTTGTCAGCAACATTGGTTTGATTGCCGTTTGTAAGGAATAGTCTGGGAGTTAGCAAGTAATTATTGTTTGGAAGTTTAGGGTCGTCGCTCAGTGCCGTGCTGGGCTTTCTTGTCTGTAGTATTGTGCTTCTACACAGCTTGTTATGTATTATTGTTCTGTTGGATATGTCTGGAGGCAACTTGGTATAGAGACAGCTAATTTGGATCTAGTGTAAAGTTTCATTTCGAGTTTAATTATGAGATAAATACTCGTAGAATTACGAGAGCAAAATTGTAGATTTCTATCATAAAATTTTAACGCTAATCGTATGAGGCCAGAACTTTGATTTATTTAGATTTTGTTTCATTTTTATTATAAAATACTTTATTTTCATTTTTTTATGTTGTTTTTAATTTATGTAAAACTTATGACATGAGGTATTTAAAATAGAAACGTTTTTCTTCTTCTTTACTAGGCGGGGTCAGCACAGCCTGTTTTTCACTTCCACCCCACTCTAGCAGTCGTCATCTCCACATTCACTCCCTTCTCATTCATATCCTCCTTGATACATATCATCAATTTAATAAATATATACCAGATTCAGTGTTGCATACGAAACTGTATTACTATGCCAATAACGCTTAAATTCCTCAAACTCAAATAGGACCACACTCTTACTTGTGGTCTTATTTTCCTTGCCGTTTTTAGAGACATCAGTTTATATCTAGTACATTTTTGATCGAAGGCCACCATTTTCATCGATTTGTATGTATGTCTTTTTTTCGCACTTATAGGGTTAATAGGTCCATTTTCCTATAATTCAGCCTTTCCACCTGACCTATTATATTATAGTTGGCAGCATCGCAACCCATTAACCTAAGCTCTACCTATCTTGTTCCACTCGACTGGAAATATTTTAATTGCAAAACCAATGAAGAGGAAGTTCTTAAAGGGAGTAGCCCGAATCTGCCTGCCCTGGGGTGCTACCACTGTAATGTCAATAACTATTCTAACTTTGATAGTAGTTTGATCTTAAATTTATTTTGGATGAGTGCACATAAGCATTTTGTAACATACTGATAATTTTGAATTAATGCACATCAGCTTATTCTTTTTGTAGCATTCTGATATTTCTTAATAATATTTTATGTATTGTATCTAAAATACATAAAGTGAGAATAAGACAATTTAATTTGCTTATTTCGTGCACACTCCTACGTATAAAATGAGTAGAATTGTTTTGTAAATGTAATTTTGTGCGCAACATATGTATTTTGTCACTAAATTTAAAACGTAGAATTTACACCCTTTATTAGATAAATTTTTTTTCTTTACCTTATCCCACTTTCTTTCGTATGAGCTAAGTGGACAAGCTTTGGTGTCGAGAGTTTTCAATGCTGGCCAAAGGCCTCTGACTTAACTTTATGTGTCAGTATGTACCTATTTACATATTGCACATACTAAAGATCACATAAAGTAAGTCAGAGACCTTCAAGTGGCTGGTTTTCAAGCTTGAAAACTCTCGATATCAAAGCTTGACCACTTAGCTCACTCAAAAAGAAAGTGGGATAAGGTAAAGAAAATATGTAGAAAAACACCAGATACATTTCTTCGTTATCTCTGTATGCACATCTCTTTTGTTCATGTCGTCATTTGTACAGTTAGTTTAATACACAGTCAAGCTTAACATCAGGCTAGCTGAGGTCAAACGTAAGCCTATTCATCAATAAAAAAAAACGGCCGTTATCTAGAGAATCTTAATAATATTTATGACTAAACAGTCGCACCTTTTCAACCATTACGGTCGTCAAATGACGTATCCATCCACTAATGGTGGAACTCAATATTAATGAAGACACTCATCAGCTAAAGAGCAACCTTGACTATAGTAGCCCCCTGGCCTGAATCAAGCCCAATTGACAAGAATCGGCGCAAATCGGCTTAGCGCCGCCCCGAGGCCGGCGTTATCCGAGCCCGACCAAACCTGAGGTAAACCGTTCAAACGTCATTAACAGACTTCCTCACTTAGTTGGATTCACTGACTAAACTAACTTCGCCGTGTGGTTTCACGTGCGTTTCAAAAAAATACAGGTGGATGGTATGGTAAAATTTCTGGTTCCTATCTGGACGAAATCTTTTTTAGGGTTCCGTACCGTTAGGGTAAAACGGGCCCGTCTCCGTTCTATTACAGAACGAGCAGAAATTCTGCCAAGAGACATACCATAGATTTACCGTCGAAATCCCTAAGTATCGCACAAGCCGATACTAAACCATTTCTAATTTTGTATTATTATGGTTGCTAACACAACTGATATACTACATATACATACAAACATACTTAAAATCTATCTTACTTAATGCCCAAATTGATAGACAACAAATTTAGTTCATCACAATGTCCTATGTTGACCGTGCCGGGAAGCGAACCCGGGAGCCTCTTGTTGGCAGTCCGGCATAGCCATAACGCAAACAAGGTCTTTAACATTAGAGAAAAAACCCAGAGTATATAATAAAATCAAAACCTTTAATATTTAGAAAACCTTCAGGTGCTTAATTTATTCTGTAATGCGAAATCAGAAAATGTAGTTGAAGCTAAGAACAGAAAATTTTAATTAATTACGGACAATTCATAAAAAAATTAAAGAATCCGTAAAAAGAACATTTTGATATTGATATTCAATTTTATAAACTTTTTTTTTTATACATCAATAGAAATTTGTTTTAAATTAATGAAACCATATGAGTTGATTTTTAATTGAGCGTATTGAGTAAAGCGAAAAAGCTAGGGACGGTATATTGATTACTTTTTAAATTAGGAATGGAATACATTCGTTGTGTTTTTTTTTCTGAGAAAACCGAAACTATCTCATAATAAATCATAGAACTTTTTGACTTTGACTTTGGTGTTTTTTGGTGAAATAGTTTTATAGGCGAGTTTTTATTAAACATGCATATTTTATTGTACAAACCTTGTTTTTGAGTGTTGGCCAATCTGTTGCCCTGGAGTTTCAAACGAACCGGTTTTCGGAAGTTTATTGCATAATGCATTATTATATACTAGTTGCACACCACGGTGTAATCCACGTTAAAGTTACTACGAGATAAAAATTAACCTATGTGTTAATGCAAGATCTAACCTATCCTCATAGTAAATGTCATTAAAATAGGTTCAGCTGTTGGAGTGTGAAGATGTTACATAGATTTTGAAGTTATTTGCGTAGCCCACGGAAACCAATTGTTTTCGGGATAAAAAGTAGCCTATGTTTTAATCCAAGGTCCAACTTATCTTCACACCAAATTTCATCAATATCGGTTTAGCCGTTTGAGTGTGAAGAACTCACAAATATACACATACACACACACAAAATGAAATATCTACAATGATTTTATTTTCTATAGTAGTTTTATTTATAACCAACATAATAATAATTATGAAATATCTTACTTTTTACGCTGGATTTTAAAGGATTTTTTGAAAATATCCTATCTCACTTGCCATATTGCCTTAAGCTGTATATTGACATGTATTGCAATATTCGAGACGCGTCTTCCCGGGTTACCAGAGAACATGATAAATTAATTACTTACGTAAAACAAAGAACGTGCCACTCCCCCTGATGCGAAGATTACGGGCATCATCTTTGGACACACAAATTAATTGGTTCGTCTGATCGATGTTCACGGAGTACATAATATACACAGAAGCCCTTATATGCCTTTTGTAAATCGATACCCTAATTTGCAAACCCACTCCTCTGCAGATTTTGTACGGGAGAGGCTCCAAACGTCATTGTATTATATTCAGATGAATAAAAAGTAATATAACTTTATTTTTATTATAATAATAAAAATAAATCATAGTTTTTCACGGGATTTTGGTTTTTCTTTATTGTGTAAAATAATAAATACAATAAAGTTTCGAACCTCTCCCGTAAAAAAACCCGCAGAGGAGTTAGTATCTTTTCAAATTAGGGTATTAAAATGTTTAATCCTTGACGAAATTGACGTTTTTTTAATTATTTCTTACAATTAGGCGTGCGAAGAGAGGAGAGGTATGTGACTAAGAGAAGTATGAATATGATTGTACAAGGTAGAGGAAGTAGAGGACCTAAGAAAATGTGGATGAATTGTGTGAAAGAGGTAATGAAAGAGAAATGAGTGAATGTAGATATGACGACTGACAGAAGAGTGTGGAAACAAAAAAAAATGTTTTTGCTTCCACAATTTTGCCTTTTGTAAATGTTTAATGTACTTTGCCTTTTGTAAATGTTTAAACCTTCACGAAATCGACGTCTTTTTAATTATTTCTTACAATTAGGCATGCGAAGAGAGGAGAGGCATGTGACTAGGAGAAGTATGAATATGATTGTACAAGGTAGTGGAAGTAGAGGACGACCTAAGAAGATGTGGATGAATTGTGTGAAAGAGGATATGAAAGAGAAAGGAGTAAATGTAGATATGACGACTGACAGAAGAGTGTGGAAGCAAAAAACAGCATCTTTACACTCACTCCATTCTCTCTCATGTCGTCATTCACACACTCCATCCATGTCTTCTTCGGTCGACCTCTTGCCTTTCTTCCTCGCACTATCACGTCCATACATTTCACATAACAACCAATGTAAGACCCACATTACTGAACTGGATGTATTTAGTAACAGCCTCAGTCAATTTAGAAATAATATACGTTAAAGGTTAAATTGTTAAATTGCTTAGTACTTAAGATTACCCCTTTTTATATCTGAAACTTCCTTCTTATTAAGTTTACGCTAGCATGTTGTGTACTCTACTCGTATTTTGGATTGCAGACTTGTTTTTGTTCTTTGTAGTTTAGTAATATTAAAATGTATGTTTGTAATCTGTCTGAGTGGCTAATAAATAAATAAATAAATTTCCTAGTAACTTGAATCCGAAGCGTTAATTAAGCAACCATTAAGTTGACGTACTTACCGTTGTGTAAGTTCCCAATGAGCTTGATTGAGGGCTGAGGTAAGTAAGCACTTTGAATTGATTCAACTTCAATTAACTGCTCAATATTACTGATAAGTTTTGATTACGTTAACTCCTGGCTCTAGGCTGATTTGCTTTAAGGAAATGGTAAGGGATCTACTTATTTATTTAAGGCTCTTGATTTTGCAACTTTAATCGTGGGTTCTATGAAGTTAAAAGAAAAAAAATCGAAGAAACTATACCAGAGTTTTAGAACGTTTTCTATGCGAATCTGGCTTGCTTCGACTCTCGAATTGAAAATCTGTCATTAAGCACCTACAATGTCTGCCCGCTTCCTTGAGATCCATTCATTCTAGAATAGGCATACTCTACTTTCAGCCAGAGTTTTTCTTACGCTATAAAAAAAACAACGCACAATTTTTTTTTTTACCATGAAGCATTTAATTCGGCTGGTTATCCCCATACTAAACTATTTCTAGAGTATATTATGGTTACTAACACAACTGATATATTAGACATACATAAATCTATAACAATATTATGAGGAGGAAAACTTTGATTTTTTGTTTGTTTGTTTGACGCAAATGGGCTCCGAAACAACTGGACCGATTTGAAAAACTCTTTCACCGTTGGAAAGCTACATTATCCCTGAGTAACATAGGCTATATTTTATTTCTCTTTTTAACTAATATTAATTTAAAGTCCGTGCAAAGCCGGGACTATCTGTTAGTACTTTATTTTGATACATATTTAACACACAGACAAACAGCCAACAAATTTAGTTCGTCACAAAGATGTTGGGTGCGTCAGAAAAGGAACCCAGGACCCTCTGTTTTGGCAGTCCGGCGCATTGGTTAGCAAGCATTGCGCCAATGAGGTCGTCAATCATATATACTATACTAGCTGACCCGGCAAACGTTGTTTTGCCTTAATAATTATTTATAAATATACAGTTGCCGATTCTCAGACCTACTGAATACGCATATAAAATTTGGTAAAGATCAGTCAAGCCGTTTCGGAGGAGTACGGTAACAAACACTGTGACACGGAAATTTTATATATAAGATTATGCAAACATTTTATTTTTCGACAATTATTGATAGTATTAAAAGCCAGTGGAGACTCTCAGGTACGTAGGTATATGAAGGAGTAAAACTTTGTATTACCCAGTCTATATTCCTACAAAGTTTGAAGCCCAGACTCAGTGTAACTCCGCACCAATCTGCTAGGATTTTCAACTTGGAAGAATTTTATTGGCGAGTAATAAAAGTGCAGGGAGGTTTTATTGAAAAGTTTTTATATATTTCAATGTACTGAGAAGGAATGCTTTCTGGATTGTTCAGGTATAATTGTTACTAAAACTGAGCTTGTTTGTTATTTTATGAGAATTAAAAAAAACGAGAACGGTCACATTAACATTATTATCAAAAGTTGGAAGTACAATTTGGGGGTCTTCAAATCTAGAGTGAATAGTTTCCTTCTAGGCAAGCGTGATATATCTTAGACCACAGTCAAGCTTAACATCAGACAAACTGCAGTCAAACGTAAGCCTATTTATCATTAAAAAAATAAGTCAAACAGTTTCGGTTAAAAAAAAAAATAAAAAACATTTAGCCTTGAAACCAACCGTGTCACCAATGACCAATAAATATCCATCAATAAGGTTAGCATGGGACTAGGATGTTTTTCCACCAATTTTTTCCACCTCTCAGTGAAAATCTTAATCTACCGTACATAAAAAGGGTAAAATAAAATATTTCTATTAGACGAATATTGTGGACATTTAACTCCGTTTTGACAACATCGTTGGCGTAACAGCTACCATGTCGGATTGCCAACCAGAAAGTCAGGGTCCTGGGTTCGATTCCAGGCACGGCCAACATCTTTGTGATTAATAAAATTTGTTGGTTGTCGGTCTGGTCTTATAAATGTATTGATATAAAGTATTTATGTATGTATATGTAGTATATCAGTTGTGTTAGCAAACATATTACAAATTTTAAATGGTTTAGTATGGGGCTAACCAGTTGTGTGTGAAATGTGTCCTAAATTCAAATTCAAATACCTACTATTTTTCTCAAGTAATAGAAATTACATAAACAATTATAAACAAAAAGAAAAATAAAATAAATCAACAGATGTTACAGAAATTAAAAAATAATATTCATATCAAATTTACATATTTTTACAATACAGCAAAAATGAATGTATGTATGTTATTCTCTGCTGTATAGCATGGACTTGGAACTATCCACGGGGAGTCCGTGCTCTGAAAGTATACAAATTTGATAACGGGGAAAGAGTTTATTTCCTCTACCGGTGGATAAATAGTCCCCTACCCGTGCTAACCCCGCTGTGGGTATGTAAGCTGGTGTTATCTCAAAGGAACATGCCCTCTCATTGCCTCACACATTAATCCCCATCAGTTAATTAACCCCCAGGCCGAGCTTCGATTTGTTGATCGATTAATCGCTCACATGACAACTTTAGCTGTAATATAGAGGAACATAGAGGAAAGTAAAGTAAAGTAACAACAAAATGAAGTTTAAAATTTGTGTTTAAGTGTAAGAGTTAAAATGTAAGAAGTAAGTAAAGTTTAAATTTATAAGTACTAATAAGCAACTTTGTAACTTCTGTAAAAGAAACAAGTTGTAGAAAACTGTAAATTAGGGTAAAAATAAGAAGATCCTTCTTAAAGTTGTATAGAGTATGCGTTCCAAACACTGTTGAAAACATGTATAAATTGTAATTCATGTATATTAAACAAATAAACATTGTTGAATAAAGTTCCTGCCCCCCACAGTAGGAGTAGCTTGCTACGAGTATGCTAGTAGTATACATGTGCTAGCTGACCCGGCAAACGTTGTTTTGCTTTACCAAACTGGCCATAATAAAATTGTTTTAAAAAACAAACAACCGACTTCAAAAACACAACTAAAAAGGGAAAAATAATTTTAAGCCTAAATCAAATCAAGAATATATAAATAGAATAGGAGAGTTTATTTCATGTACTTATAAAAAACTATTTGCAATTTTTACTAATTCTGTATTCTTGGAGTCGGTGCCAGCAAAGAAAGACAATTGAAAATAGTTTTAATTTGTTCTTATTAGATGGCACCGACTTCAAGAATACAGGATTACTAAAAATTGCAAATAGTTTTTTATAAGTTCATGAAATAAACTCTCCTATTCTATTTATATATTCTTGATTTGATTTAGGCTTAAAATTATTTTTCCCTTTTTAGTTGTGTTTTTGAAGTCGGTTGTTTGTTTTTTAAAACAATTTTATTTTTACATTTTTAGTGGTTGGTAATGATATTTTGTTTAAGTTTTAGCTATGGAGAGCCAAATAAACTTCACGATGAAAAAATTTGGCGTGTGCCAGGCAGGCAACCAATTGGGAGCAAATCGAGCTGGATGCGAGCGAAGCGAGCGCGAAAATTTTCACCGTATTTGTTCGAACCGTTTGAACATAAAGAAGTCCAAAGCAGCACAAATTACATAATGTTTGTTGTGTCAAAACGTACAAGAACCAATTGCGAGCGAAGCGAGCTATGCGCGAGCGAAGCGAGCCCGAAAATTTTCACCGTATTTGTTCGAACCGTTTGAGCATAAAGAAGTCCAAAGCAGCACAAATTACATAATGTTTGTTGTGTCAAAACGTACAAGAACCAATTGCGAGCGAAGCGAGCTGGATGCGAGCGTAGCGAGCTATGCGCGAGCGAAGCGAGCGCGAAAATTTTCACCGTATTTGTTCGAACCGTTTGAGCATAAAGAAGTCCAAAGCAGCACAAATTACATAATGTTTGTTGTGTCAAAACGTACAAGAACCAATTGCGAGCGAAGCGAGCTGGATGCGAGCGAAGCGAGCTATGCGCGAGCGAAACGAGCGCGAAAATTTTCACCGTATTTATTCGAACCGTTTGAGCATAAAGAAGTCCAAAGCAGCACAAAATACATAATGTTTGTTGTGTCAAAACGTACAAGAACCAATTGCGAGCGAAGCGAGCTGGATGCGAGCGAAGCGAGCTATGCGCGAGCGAAGCGAGCCCGAAAATTTTCACCGTATTTGTTCGAACCGTTTGAGCATAAAGAAGTCCAAAGCAGCACAAATTACATAATGTTTGTTGTGTCAAAACGTACAAGAACCAATTGCGAGCGAAGCGAGCTGGATGCGAGCAAAGCGAGCTATGCGCGAGCGAAGCGAGCGCGAAAATTTTCACCGTATTTGTTCGAACCGTTTGAGCATAAAGAAGTCCAAAGCAGCACAAATTACATAATGTTTGTTGTGTCAAAACGTACAAGAACCAATTGCGAGCGAAGCGAGCTGGATGCGAGCGAAGCGAGCTATGCGCGAGCGAAGCGAGCGCGAAAATTTTCACCGTATTTGTTCGAACCGTTTGAGCATAAAGAAGTCCAAAGCAGCACAAATTTCATAATGTTTGTTGTGTCAAAACGTACAAGAACCAATTGCGAGCGAAGCGAGCTGGATGCGAGCGAAGCGAGCTATGCGCGAGCGAAGCGAGCGCGAAAATTTTCACCGTATTTGTTCGAACCGTTTGAGCATAAAAAAGTCCAAAGCAGCACAAATTATATAATATTTGGAGTGTCATAAGCCCAGAACATCCTGGGGGAAATTCGAACGAAGCGGGATAACTCCTAGCGAAGCGAGCGCGTAAATATTTTCCTTATCCGTTCGAGGGTCTTGTCTATTAATATATCAAATTTTACAGTTCCTTCTTCCCCTAAGTATGACCCAAGTAGCCAAGCTCTGGCGTCGAGAGTTTTTCAAGCCCCTGATTTAGTTTGACCCCTGCTTGTACTAAGAGTAGTGGTCCAGGCCCAACAAATTAACGTGTTATCCGAAGCACAGTAACGCCCAGATGAAAATATCATATTTTTTTATGGAAGTCTTGTGCATGGTTACCCATCCAAAGACTGGCCGCATGGGCCGTTGCTTAGCCTCGATGTTCGCGTCAGATTACTTTTGTTAGCCAGGCTGCTAATTTTATGAGCGAAATCTGTATTGCCGTATGAGCGCGAAGAAGTAAAATAGGTTATCCAGTTATTTGGGCTTCCCACGGGAATAGCAATTTGACTAATTGGACTTTTAAGATAAAAAGTAACCTTCGTGTTATACAAGGTCTAGTCTACCCCCTATATCAAATTTTAGCGAAATCAGTGTGTCATGTGTTATTTGGTGCATCCCACGGGAACAATAATTATTTTCGGGATAAAAAGTAGCCTTTGTGTAAACACATAGTCTAACCTATCTTCATTCCAAATTTCATCAATGTCAGTACAACCGTTCGAGCGTGAAGAAGTTAAAAAGATTTATATGTTATTTGGTGCATCCCACGGGAATAGTATTTATTTTCGGGATAAAAAGTAGCGTATGTGTAAACACATAGTCTTACCTATTTTCTTCTCAAATTTCATGAATATCAGTACAGCCAAACGAGCTAGAATCTCTCTTCATGCGTAAAAATAACCTAACTTTTTAGGTTTTTCTTCGATTTCCCTAGGAGTCCATCATCAGAACCAGTTTTGGTGACAATGGGACCAATTCACAACCATACTCTTTCAATTAAAAAAGGAATTTTGAGAATCGATCCACAAATGGCTGAGAAATCGGTGAACATACATAAAAAAAAAAAAATACATACACGTCGAATATATAACCTCCTCCTTTTTGAAGTCGGTTAAAAATAGGGGTTGGTGATAAAAAAAGTTAAAATTTCGGGTTGTTCACCCTTAATTTTTTTTACGAAATTTTTGTTTTTACACGATTTTTATTAGCTTCGCCTGTATGTTTGTTTGTAACCGACTCCTTTGGGCGCAATTTTGACCCACTTTAAAAGGCCAGATTTCGTTGAAACTTTGTAGATTTATTGAGGACCGATGACAATACACTAATTTGATAAAATTATTACATATTTTTGTATTTTTGTTTGTATGTTTGTTTGTAACCGACTTCTTTGGGCGCGATTTTGACCCTCTTAAAACGACCAGATAAGCGTGTTTTTTGTTTTTTTTTTAAACTACTATTATTATATTTCTAAAATGTGGCATTAAAAAGTATGTGTTTTTGAATGTCAAATTATAAAAACATAACAACCCTTATCACTTAGAGTAATAGGAAATAAATAGTAGCTGGTTCTCAGACCTACTAAATACGCATATTAAATTTGGTAAAAATCGGTCAAGCTGTTTCGGATGAGTACGGTAACTAACATTGTGACATGGAAATTTTATATATGCTCGTAAGAAGATTATATATGTACACTAGCTGACCCGGCAAACGTTGTTTTGCTTCACTTAGGGGTATGCAAAATAGATAGTGTAGCTTATATGACACGTTCGTAGATTTACCATAGCAGCGCCATCTATTGGTTACTTACTCAACCCAGTCGAAAGGTATCGATATCTGTTAGAATCATTTGGAGTTAACAGATAATTGTGACTGTCAAATAATAACAGACAATAATTAGCAATAAATTAAAATTGCGACTATAATTTGAGATTTAAACTATCCTATCTCTGAAGTTGGATCGAACTGCACATGGTGTGCGAATTTTATTATAATCGGTTAATTTAGGAGTCCATTGAGGACAAACATTGTGACACGAGATTTTTATATATTAAGATGATTACAGACTAACTTTTTAAGGGCGCCTTTAGCACGTCCATAAAAACAAATTTTTGAGCGCAACAAAGGAATAGATTCAAATATTTTACTAACCATAATAACATTCATTATTTTTGGTACATGATTTACAGTGATATGTCTTAATGCTAATAATATCTTAATACAAAAAAGAGTAAAATTATTGTTATGCAAGTTCTCAAGAATCATATAACCAGCTGTTAGTCTTTGTACAAAGAGGAAGGCCTCTTGCCTCTTGGGTGGCTTGAAAACTCTCGACACCAGAGCTTGGCCACTTAGCTCATACGAAGAAGAAGAAAAAAGATAAGTAACCTAGTATACTTTATACTAGGTTACTTATGAGGCAGCAAAATGATACTTTCTGAATAGGTGGAATAAAAATTAAATTCCCAGGGCTTTGCTCAAAGAAATTGGGCAAAAACTTTACAAAACGACCGGTGACTCCCGCTCCGGATCTTTCCTGGTGCAAAGAATAGCGATTGCTATTCAGCGCGGGAACGCTGCTAGTCTGATGGGCACCTTTGCACCGGGAACTATTAGGGGCGGGTTATTTATTTAGATTTAAGTTATTTGTAATAAATTTAAATTAATTTTGACATATTAACTATATATTGTGACATGAATAAATTTAATTTCCAGTAAATTCCCTCTACTTCAATTTAGCCTCATGCCGTCGTTAGAAGCAAACGCAGCCATCGTGTAGTCCGGCCGTTACCCGCGTGTAACGGCCGTTAGCCGTTATCCGTTACTACGATGGTCGTTGTTAACCAGCCCCATTGTGTGGAGACAATGATTGATTTGTCTGAAAGGTTTCTCCTAATGACTGCTGAAGGCTGTATTGTCTGTTTGCATCGTAGATTGGGATTAGTACTTGCTGATTGTATGTCAATTAGTTAAAGTTAATAGTTAAATTATATTCTTATAATATTAAATTCTCCATTGCATATAAGACTTGTACATTAAAATAAATATTTTATATAACTTTCTATGATTTTGATTTTGAATAATGTTTGTATAACCGGCTATCACTTACGTTTATTTTGTCGGTATTAGCCCGACATGTTTTTAATACAGTGATTCTATGATTTTATTAAAAATCAATACTAATAGAAAGTATTACTATACTAATAACGCTTAAATTCCTCAAACTCGAATAAAACTACACTTTTACCTATGGTCTTATTTTCCTTGCCGTTTTTAGAGACATCACCTTATATCTAGTACATTTTTGATCAAAGGTATAAACAGAAATTGAATTTGACTTTAACTTTGACAACAAGAGACATTCAGTCCAAAATGCTGACTTGTTTTTTCACACCGGGACACGGGTCTCGTGTATCTAAATCCTCCGACAACTGACAAGTCAATACAACAAGACGAGTAAAACACATAAACGGATTCGCAAGAAAGTTCTCAGCAAAAAATTGACACGTAAAAGGGTTTAGAGGGGATTGTTACAGAGCGGGACCTTTTTACCCAGTCCGTGCTTCTACCATAATAATGTCACTCGAATGCGTAGAGCTTATAATACTACAATTAGATGAGATGTATAAATAAATGAGTAAATATAGTGCAGAAGCCTTTAAAAATGGTAAAAAATGATAAAAAAAAACAGTAGAATGAAACCCATTAGAAAAGGAGGGGAATATGATCCAAATGAAAGGAAAATAAATTACGGTCTCTCCGAGTTCTGAAAGTGGGGGGGAAGGTGAGTTTTAAGGGTAAAAATGGTTTATCTTGATTTCCGGAAAAACTACAAGTCCTATGGAAAAAAATACATGACAAAGTTGTAGTTAATAAAAAGATCTACGACTATTGTATTGGCAATTTTTTCACATAACATCAAAATTTAGGGGAAATATTTAAAAAAACACTTTTTTACCCTTAAAAACTCACCCCCTCACACTTCTTGAACTCGGATCGACCATAATTTATTTTTCCTTTCATTTTGATCATTTTCCTCTCCTTTTCTAATGAGTTTTATCCTACTGTAATCTTTTCGACCCTGGTCTATTAGGACACATTTCACACACGGCTGATAAGCCCCAAACTAAACCATTCCTAGTTTGTCACTCTAGTTAAATTGTTGTCAATAAGCAACCGATTTATTCCGGCTGCTTCCTTGAAAGCCAGTAATTCCAGTCTAGGCATGCTTCGCCTTCGGTCGGTGTAACGCAGACCCTTGTGGTTACTTGCTTTGCAAAAAATAATGTTGAAAAAAAAGATTACACACCGTTAGGGGCTTGTAACGGCGATAGATAATATTTAAACAGAAAATAAAGATTTTTTGTGAAAGTAATCCATTTTATAATTTAAACAAATATATGAATATGGAGCTTGCAGAATCGTTATTCATGTGTGAAAAGTAGTATAGGTATTTTATATTTAATACATTGGAAAAACAATTTCTATTGTGTGTAGTATTAAATGGTGTAGAATAAATATTTAATGAAAATTATAAGTTAATTTATTTAATTTGCCTTTTTAAGTATTTAAGTAAGAATAAGAATAAGAATAAGAATATATTTATTGCTTAACTGTGTACAATGACGAGATCTTAAAGTAGTGATTAGGTGACAACAGTCTTGTTCGTAATGAACATACAATATTAACTTAAAATATCAACTATCTACTAACTAAAAACTTAATAATACACATTTTAATAACTATACATATTTATACATTTAATAACTATACCTACACTATATTAATTTACGCTACTCCGAAATATTCATTAATATTATAATATTCTTTGTCTATTAGCCATTTTCTTAAACAAGGCTTAAATTTATTTATATGGAGCGATTTTAAACTTTGTGGCAGAAAGTTGTACACATTTATTGCCTTTATATATGCGCTATTATGATACATGGCGTTGTTGACTTGCACTATGCTCATATTATATTTATACTTTGAACGGAGAGTTGCAGCACGACTAGATTTTATATTAAAATATGTGTTTTCATTACTTTTTACAAATATACATAACTCCATTATGTACAGTCCGGTGAGTGTTAACATATTGTTCATTTTAAATTTGGTACGCAATGTGTCCATACTTCCCAAGTTTAAAATACTGCGTAGACATTGCTTTTGTATAATGAATGTGGATTCTACGTCGACAGAATCACCCCAAAATATAACACCATAATTCAGATGAGGGAAAACATATCCATAATATGCCATCAACGCGGCTGATTTGGAAGCAGAGTTTCTGAGAACGGATAAAGCATAAATATATTTAGAGATCTTGTTGTTTAATTTATTAATATGTGCTTTCCAATTCAGATGTTTATCTAAAACTACTCCCAAAAAAGGTGTCTCATTAACGTCATTAACTTTGCTTCCATTGCTTACAATGTTTAAATTGAGAGGCACTCTTTTATAACTTGTGAATTGCATTGTGTTAGTTTTGGAGATATTAACTTTAAGATTGATAGTTTATTTTGTTTATTTAATTGTTTTTGTGGTATGAATATTGTAGCGTCATCAGCAAACATGGCACAAGGGTGTTTTATAACTAAAGGTAGTTCGTTAGTGTAAATGAGAAACAGTAAAGGGCCAAGAACACTACCTTGTGGCACGCCTAGCTGTATGTTCTTATATTTAGAATCGACTCTCTCAATGGTTTTAGTTTTTTTGTTGTACACGTCGATAGTCGTAGAATGTGATCTACTACTAAGGTAAGACTCTATCAACAGCAAGGGTGTCCCTCGTATGCCTATAGCCTCCATTTTCTCTAGGAGAATTTTATGTACGACGCAATCGAAAGCCATTGAAAGATCTAAAAATACTGCGATGCCAGTTCTTTTACAATTTATTTCATCCCACACTTGTTTCAAAATTTGAAATATTGCTAGAGTGGTATTTTTGCCCTTACGGAAACCAAATTGGTTGCTGTTGAGAATATTATTAGCATCTAAGAAAGAAGTAATTCTATTATGAATAACTTTTTCAAAAATTTTCGAAAAACTTGGTAAAATTGCAATTGGTCTATAATTTGTCATATCAGATTTACAGCCTTTCTTGTGAAGTGGTTTAATTAATGCTGTTTTTAAGCTATTTGGAAATATACCTGTTTCGAAAGTTAGGTTAAGTAATGATTGTAATAGGACTTGCCTTTAACGTATGTTATTTATAGTCAGTAAAATACTGTGTTTCTACGCCTCTATTCAACTTGAGGGCGAACTATAGAAAATACTCTTCCACCATACACTGTTCTAACTATTTCTATTAGTTCTATGAATGGGAAACCCAGAGAATTCCGTCCTATATACATACATACAAAATTACGTGATTCTGCCCAACCGCGGTTGTTTCCTTCGATGTCTTATTGCTTTCGTGGTTCGAGGAAAGTTCCTGCGGCTTGTCGAGTGGTTATGAGGAAGGTTGGCGGCAGGAAGGTGGAAATAAAACTACAATACGTCTCCGGAAAGTCAATTTGCGCTAGATTTGCCGGAAGGGCTCGAGCTTGGAGTGGCGGTTGAATGTTGATGAACCTCGTAAATGATGTACTCGTATTTGTGGAAAGTCCGGATCGTGTTTTGCATTCTTAAGGAAGTCAATTGATTGTGTTATCTTACATCTTTTTCTTCTTCGTATGTGTGGCCAACCTCTGATATCTAGAGTTTTTAAGCCGCCTGACCTGGGTTAATGACGGCTTGTACTAAGACTAATAGCCGGGACCTACAATTTAACGTGTCATCCAACACATGGTAGCGCCCAAATGAAAATTACAGTTTTTAAAAGACTTGTCTATAGATAGGTGACCATGAAGGTCACCTATGACCTGCATCATCTATAGACTGTCCGCATCGACCGTTGATTAACCTCAATAATCGCGTAGGATCACCTTAGCTAAGCTACAGGCGCTACAGTTACCTTGCGAATAACGTAGAGAGATATAGGTACTTACGAACCACTCTAAGAATATTTATACTTATTTTGGTACCAATCAGACTTATCAATATCAAAAACTGGTTCAAAATCTTATTTTTTTATTTTTAATCCAGTTTTATTTCTAATTCATAAGTCTGTTTGGTACCAAAATCAGTATGAATATTCTTAGAGTGGTTCTTTAGACGGCCTTTATGTTATTTTACGCTTTTTTCCGCTAACGATTTGTATCGAAAAAACTGTAAAATCAATATTTTGCCCTTATAATCTTCGCCATATGTAAGGAACCCTTCATACGCTAGTGGCTTGTGATTTGTGTGTGTACATGATTGTGTGTGGACCAGGACCTGGATATATACGACGCGGTGGTGGACGTGCGGTGCTACGAGCTCACAGCACTGTTCCTCTGCTCGCTGTTCGTGCCCAAGTGCGGGCCACTGGGGCACATGGTGCGCCCCTGCAGGAGCCTGTGCCAAGGTACGTGTTCTCATCATCATCTATTTAACCATAATATACGTCATCATCGTCACAATCTACATCATCATCATCATAATCTACATCATCATCATCATAATTTACATCATCTCCGTCATAATCTACATTCTCATCACCATAATCTACATCATCTCTGTCATAATCTACATTATCATCGCCATAATCTACGTGATCTACAACATAATTTTCTTAATTCATATCATCATCGTCCTAATATTTATCATCACCTTCATAACAAAGATTGAAGCAGAGCTTGTAGAAGTTATCAGAGACATGAGTTTACAATACGATAAATTTAAAATGATCTTGTGATTGAAATCGAGGTCCAACGATTAGGCTGATATGGACTTCATTTGTTTTGTGACTGTAAATTCTTCAGCGGACTTACAATAAAAACTTGCAAATTGTTAATTGTTAACTTAATTGGCGCTATCTCTTGCAGAGACGATGCGTCGTTGCGGTTTCTTCCTGGAGGTGTTCGGTCTCTCGATGCCGGACTACCTGCAGTGCAACATGTTCCCGGAGTCGGTAGACACCAACGTGTGCCTCGGGAACCGGGAGGTGAAGGAGGCGCGCTTCCGGGCTGCCAAACCTAGTATGTGACACACCCATATCAAAAACCATTCGTTCCTTAGTTTTAAAGGGAAAATGGGACCTTATTATTAAGACTTTGCTGTCCATCCATCCGTTTATCCGTCTGACACCAGGATGTGTTTCATGAACCGTGAAAGCTAGAAATTTGTAAATTTTACTGATGATATATTTCTGTTGCCGCTTAAATACTAAAAACAGGATAAAATAAGTATTTAAAGAGGGGTCCCCATATAACAAACTACAAACAGGAACCCTTCAAGCTCGAGCTTGAATCACACTTGGCTTACTATTCATGACAAATATCATAGTTGTAAGTACCTATCTAATGTCGTAATTGAAAAGCGCCCTATCATTTTATGTTTTTAAAGCGCCATCAAAAATATAGATTTGAACACTCTTTGTCAAATGCCCTGTTCCCCGTATACTATAATCCAGCGGTTTTCAGGGTAAGAGTAAACCTGTTTCTTCTGGCTAAGCGCGTTCCACTTTAAATTGAAATGTCACTTAGCTATAGGTGAATTGTGATCAAGTGCAAACCCCACTACTACTAGATAAAAAAACATAAAAATAAACTCTCTAGCTATCCATGGTTCATGAGGCCTGGTCACGGAAGAACAGCGAAGTTTCAGTAACAAGGTCTCATTGGTACCCACCCTTTGGGTTTGGAACCAGCCTTGTCCATGCCTGCTTCCAACTAATCACGGCGTGTGTCCACGCAGCCTGCATCTCGGGTTTCCAATGCGACGTGCAGCGCTGCATCCCGTTCGACTGGCGCTGCGACGGACACATCGACTGCGCCGACCGCTCCGACGAGCTCAACTGCCGCGTGTGCAAGCGCTCCGGTGACGTGCACTGCGGCAACCAGCGCTGCATCTCGCAGGCACACATGTGCGACGGCCGCGTCGACTGCCCTTGGGGGCAGGACGAGAGGAACTGCTGTGAGTCGAGCGATGATCTAGGACCTAGCTTATGTCATTCTCATACATTTTCGAACTTTTTACTATCGTTATCGTCAAACCAAATGTTACTTTGTCTAGGCCCACTGTATTACCTATCTTCATTCTTTATCTGAAATATTTTTGGCTTCGGTTTTTAGTCTTTATATAAGTCGTTAAGATTTGAAAACTCTCGACACCAAAACTTGGCCATTTAGCTCATACGAAGATAAAGAAGATTCGATATTTTGACGCGTTTTGTAGTCACATCTCTAAATAGTGAGCGCATTCGCACTTGTAGTTTTTAGATCTAAAAAAATAAGTGTTTTGGTTTTCAAACCGTAGTGACTATAATTATTATTAAATAAATAAAATATATTACTAAAAGTCTCATGTATAAAAATCTCTGTAGATTTTATTTTAAAGGTGTTATGGTCGGTAACGCAGCTTTGTTGGAAAATGGCGGGATACATTTATATTCACAACTATCCCAATATGGGTATCAAATGAAAGGAAATGAAGTTCATAACATAGATAAAAATTTAACAGTGATATATTTCAAATGCAAGATGGCCGCCAATATAAAATCTTGAGTCAGGGTTTTCTACATTTTTAATTTACACTTGTATAAGATGTACTTTTTCTCCTAGTTCATTATTGTGATCTTCTTCGTGTTATCAGTACGTCTGAGCGACGCGAACGGCGACGTGGGTCGCGGCGAGCTCCAGGTGTACCGCGCCGCTAACCACTCGTGGTTCCCCGCCTGCCTCTCCAGCGCCTCGCTCGACGACTCCACCGCACTGCAGCTCTGCACCATGCTCGGATACTCGTCAGTATTTACAGGATATCATGCTTCTTTTTCAAACTAGTCTTCTTCTTCCTTCTTGTAACTACGCTTCTTTTTTCTGCTTTAAACTATTTTTTTCTTTCGTCTTTAAAGTAGGCTTCCTCTTTGTTCTTCAAACTAGTCTTCTTATTCCTTCCTTAAACTACGCATTTTCTTTCTGCTTTAAACTAGGTTTAATTTTTATGCCGCAGATTAGGCTTCTTCTTTTTTGTATAAACTAGACTTCTTCTTTTTTCTTTCCCTTTGTGTTTTTTTAAAATCCCTAACTAGGTTTTTTTTTATTCGTTCCAGGCTAGGCTTTTTCTGATTTTTTTTCTTCTTTCTTGGTTTCTTTTCTTTAATATAAGCTTTGTTTACTCCTTTTTTTCTTTTAACTAAACTTTAACATTCCAAAACAAATATTTAATTTCTAGGTACATGCAGCGACTTGTTGTTGGAAATCAAACTCGGGAAGTTTCAAAACTCTGCAATATACTGAACTGGTAAGTGAAGAAGTATTAATTCTAAAATTGACATTCGCATCATTTTACAAATGGTCCTGCTTTTAAACTGTAACAAGATGTCCGTCGTCGTGAAACACTCTTTAATAGTTTAAGTAAATACGCTTTTTTCTTTTATTTACGTTTATAAATTTCATTGAAACTGAAGTTTTTTTTTATAACTCTCTCTCTCTATCTGCGATCAGCTGCAGCAGCAGATCCTACATTGCTACAAAAAAGAAGATCATTGAAAATCTTAATCGATTTTGTTGAGCTTTCGAAAGGTACCACTTCATCAGTTTCCACAACTTCCACTGAATAAATAATGTGCTAAATTATATTACATGTTTTTTGACATGTCATGTCATATAATAACCAGTTGATACAAATCCTAGAACGAATGCATTTATAATAGCGATGCATCTAGTCCCCAAGCTTTCATGCAAGTAATACTTTGTGTTGGTTCCACACAGCCGCACGAACAAGACGATGACAGTGCCTCAGCAGAGCACGGCGCGCGCGTCCCGCGTGCACGGCGCCGCGCACTCGTACCGCGCCTTCCTCCGGAGCGAGGGCGGGCTGCTGCGCGAACTGCGCGAGTGCCGCCACCAGCACACGCGCGTGCACCTTGTCTGCAACAGCTACGGTGAGTGCCACCGAGTAAAACAGCACTCCTACCGAGCCTTCAGCGTTCGGTCCGAGCTAGTGTGCGTTCACCTTTGCTTGTTGTGCAAGCAAGTGACGTAACGCCACTGCAATATTACATATTATTATGTAGGATGAAATTAAATGAAATAATTTTATTTGCGCAGCATGGTAAATATTCAGGAGTGTCCCTTGTAAGCTACCGCATATGTGGTGATATTCTACTATAAAGCGTGTGTGAGGTCTCAGTTGCAAATGAAAAACAGAATCCAAGTTCCGTACTTTATTTTAATAATTATTCTACTTATGAACTTTTTTACAGCCTATTCTTACTACTAACTGCGCACTAGTCGTGTGGCCAGTGATTGAAATATAAATAAATACGATCCCGCGCCGCGCAAATTTAGTCTGCCTCGGGCCACTAGCGCATACGCATGTCCGTCTATTCTCTGCAGGAAACATCGCACGCGCGTCTCCACTCGTATATGTATAAATAGAAAGATTTACCCGTTTTTTTATCCCCGGCTCCGCACGGGCTATATAATAATCCAAGTTGCAAAGAGAAACAAATTAAAGCCTATGTTGCTCGGAGATAATATAGCTTCCCAACGGTGAAAGAATTTTTCGAATTGGTCTTTTAGTTTCGGAGCCTATTCGCGTCAAACAAACAAATATACAATCAAACTTTTCCTCTTTATAATATTGCTATAGATACACGTTTTCGCACAAACTTAAGACTACATCTGACGCTAATTATTATTAATCTGACATTAAGCGATTTGGAATCATCTTTATATCAGCAATTTCCAGCACGCAGTCCATAACAGAGCGCTATTAAAACGTAATCTCCCCGCGTGACCGGTGGTCTGGGAGCGCGTAATCAAATTAAAACATTGTGCCGACCGCGGCCGTTTGGTCGTGTTGCCGCAAATCAGGCGCGCCTGCGGCTGCCGACCATTTGCCTAATGGCAACATTTCCCCTAAAACCCGGGAATTTCTCATTTGACCGTACGTCGGACGCGCGTGGATGCGCTTAAGGGAACTCTTTATTCGGTGTTGCTAGAGGGAAATTAAATGTGTTTTATTTCACGATAAATATGTATCCATTACTAGCTGACCCGGCAAACGTTGTTTTGCCTTATCACTAAGGGGTATAGAAAATAGATAGTAGCCGAATCTCAGACCTAATGAATACGCGTATAAATTTTGGTTAAAATCGGTCAAGCCGTTTCGGAGGAGTACGGTATCTAACATTGTGACATGAAAATTTTATATATTAGATTATTTTTTTAAGGTAATGCTCGAGGTAACTTATTAGGTAAGATAATAAATAGTGTTACTTTAATATAAACTACAAATTACGTAAACTTTTTGTATCTCTGTTTATAGAGAAAATGGTACGGAAGCCTTCATGCGAAATCTAGACCCGCACTTGGCCAATTTTTTACCGCTATTACCCTTAAAACAATACTCCTTCTCCCCACTTTCCCACCTCAGATAGATTATAAGTTATTTTCCTATTTTTATACTCTTGCTTTGCCAATAGGTTTCAACGTACTATAATTTTATTACGTTAAAAACCCTGTCCACCGTGGTGAAGTATTTGAAAGCTTACATAAAATATTATCTTAATTTCAACAGAAGCGCAGACTCGTCTATCCCCAATCTAGATTTCTCTGAAAGCTATTAAAAATTTGCGCATTCAGGTAGCCTTCAGCGAAACGAATAAAGACCAGCTCTTTCATTTAATTTTTTACCAAGTTTTTTGTTACAAATGTTTACAAATTGAAATAGTCATTTTTATATATTCTGGCTAAAACTAATAATAATAACTTCATTGCTAGCCCTAAGTCTATATTATACATAACTAGCTGATCAGGCAAACGTTGTTTTGCCTTAAGTACAGATACAAACACTATAATTGGTCAGTTATCGAGCGGGATGAAAATAGATTAAATTACTAAAATGGCCATAAAATTTGGGGTTGGTGATAAAAAAGTAAAAATTTTAGGCTGTATAATTTTTTTATGCCACATTATAAAAAATAAAAACAAAAAATGTTGTCAAAAAATAATGAAGGGTGCACAACCCTTATAACTTAGGGGTATAAAAAATAGATAGTAGCCGATTCTCAAACCTACTGAATATGCATATAAAATTTAGTAAAAATCGGTCAAGCCTTTTTGGAGGTAAGGAGGTTTTAACTTACATTGTGACATGGAAATAATAATTCTCAAAAAAAAATAAGATCTACGCTTGGTCACTCGCCTGATGGTAAGCGAAGTTTAAGTCATAACCGTGACCTTATAATACATATTAACTCATGCAAGATTTTAACCTTGATTCTTTTTTTTTGGAAACATTTCACGCACGGCTGGTTAGCATCATAATTTCTAATTTGTATAATGGTTTCTAACACATCTGATATTCTACATATACATACATACATACATAGCACCCAAGCCAAAAGCCAACACATTTAGTTCTTTACAAATATGTTGGCCGTGCCAATCGAACCCGGGACCCTATGGTTAGCAGTCCAGCGTGGTGAGCATTACGCCAACGAGGTCATCGATAAACTTATTAGCTGTGTGTAGTATTTACAATTTTGTGCAAACTAAATACCGTAAACCTTGCTATAGCGTCGTCAGCACCACAAATATGACACTTTACGAGGGTCCCTTGTTAGTCTGACCGAAGGGTTGTCAACATCGCTAAGCACGCCTGCTGCCTTGTACCGGTGTAAATACACAACCACCAACTTTTGACAACCTTGATTTTAGATTTCAAATTTAGAAAGATTTTTTATGGCAGTTACACGCACGCGACAAGGAATCGGATAACAAAAAAAGGGATATGATACGTCAAAAACTATTGTTTCGTACCTAAAAGGTAAAAACGGGACCCTATTACTAAGCTTCCATTGTCTGTCTGTCTCTCAGAAACCGTGATAGCTAGAAAGCTGAAACTTTCACAAGATATGTATTTCCCGTACCGCTATAACAACAAATATTAAAAATAAAAACGGGCTCCCATATAACAATGGTACGGAACCCTTCATGCGCGATCCCGACTTGCACTTGACCAATTTTGTTATTTATTTATAGTATGTGTGCCAAATTTACATAACTGAAATACAGCATCCATAGCCCTGGGTTACGCAATTTTTTCCTTTTATCTCAGGAATAAAGAATTGTCTCTATGTACGGCATTTCACGCGACATCTAGTTTTGATCATTAGAACTAGCTCGTTTAATCAATCCATATTCATTTTTTTAAACTTACATGGTGATAAAAATATAGTAACGAAAAAAAAAACTTTTTTGGATTTTTTGTCCCGTCTTTCTGTCTGGTACTTTATAACTTCGTAACGCCTCAACGGGTTAGAATACTATAATAAGTGAATATTAAGACACTTACTATTTATATTCTTTTGACGATTTATTGAAACTTAAAGTGACTTACATTACGCTCGTAATATGAACTAATTATATTACATTTATTATAAATTATAAATTTTTGATTTATTTAGGACATTTATATTTGAATTATATTGATCATTTATATTGATTTAGTATTAAATGTTATTGTGTGACTTGAACCACAAATTAATAGGTTTAATTCACTATTAGTAAGGTTTTTTTAATGTTTAATTATTGCGTAGTTTTTTATGTTTATTTTTCATGTAATTTTTAATTTTAGTGTAGTCTAAATAATAATTAAAAATAAATAAATTACTTTGACTTTAGTAAAAGAAAGATTAAAAACCTAAATCTGTCTGTACTCGTATCTAAGCATAATCTAGAAGATAGGTAAGCTAAATATTGTTGGGCGCAGAGAATCTCCAAGTCAAATGGAATCCGGAACCCTTTCACGGCGGGTTTACACAGGATACCCAAATTTCCGTATTTTCCAAGTAAAAGGAATTAGATATCCTTATTTCCTATTTGTACCTATGTCGTATAATACCTTATATTAATATAAATATTTTGTTTTACCACCCTACTAAAATAATTTATGTGAAAGTTTGTGTGTATGTTGGTTATTTCTTCACGCTCAACCGGTTGAACTGAATTGAATAAAAGTTAGTTGTATGTAGGTTTTTAAAGCCTGGATTAACACATTGGCTACTTTTTATACCGGTATAACGCGGGTAAGATCGCGTGGCGTAGTTTCACATCTGCCAGGCGTCCCGTAACGGCTCACATTTTTTTTTTAATTTTTAGTATTTGTTGTTATAGCGGCACAGGAAATACATATATTCTTGTGAAAGTTTCAGTTTTCCAGCTGTTATGGTTTTTGAGATACAGCCTAGATACAGGCAGACAGCGGAGGCTTAGTAACAGGGTCCCACACAGGGTTTTTACCTTTTAGTAAGAGAACCTTAAAATTAAAGTGACGGCTGTGAAATAATATGATCTCACACTCCTCTCACTTCCCTCGCTCTGAACAATTTGTAACTTGAAGCACACTCTAACAACTTGTTAACAAGATTCCAACAAAATGTAAGTAAATAAGTACATTTGTGACGCTTCAGGAAATTTCCACAAGCGGTTACCAAGGATCAGGTACTTGCTTAATTAAATTTCGGGGAACTAACCTGAGTTAGTGGACGATTCCAGAAATTTGAAAAGGCTCTCTTTATAACAATAAACACAACATTATTCTGTCAACAAAAACCTTTACAATAACACACAGGATGCCGGAAAATTGGTCTCAAAGCGTATATACTCGTAATTTCAAATGTGTATTTCTTTTTGTGCTAAAAAGTGATTGTGGCTCGGTTAGGAAACGCCTGGTTTTCAATCTGACGGCGCCTGGTTTAATCTCGTTTACTTGTTTTTCAAGTCATATGTGGATTTGCGCTACCATTATCTATGTTTTATTATCTTTTTAACCTATTTTGTGGAGGAAAACATAGTGAGAAAACCGACACGTTTGAGGACCAAAATATTCGAAGACGTGTGTCAACCCGCACTTGGTCAGTGTGGTGGATTATGACCAATATCTCTCTCTTCATGAGAGAAGGCCTCGACTCCCAGCAATAGTATAATGGGCTGCTTATGCTTTATGTTTATTTAGCTCCGTACCATTGTTTTATTGGAGCTCCCCTCGAATACTTATTTTATTTAAATTTTATAATTTGATTTGAAAGGTAATACTTATTTATACATTCCGTGAAAATTTTAGGTGTCTACATACTACCGTTATTAATGTATATAGCATAAAAATACGAAAAAAACGCGTTTATTGTATGGGGACCCCGACTTAATATATAAATATTTTTATTTTTAGTTTTTTTTTGCACGAGAAAAACATATCTTGTGAAAGTCTCATCTTTCTAGCTATTACGGTTTCTGAGATTATAGCCTGGAGACAGACAAACAGCGGAGTCTTATTATTAGGGTCCCGTTTTTACCTTTTAGGTACGGAACCCTATAAAGTTATTAATTATATCTTCTGTCTGTTTTATTTGTACATTTATGTGGGACACCGTAACAGTAATATCAAGATTTTTACCTTTATCTTCACTTTAAAGCATGGTGACAACAGGCTAAAATATATGTGGATAAAGGCTTTTGACCGCAGGATTTCCATTAACCTTACCTAGGCTATACCTAATCCTATTCAATTAAAACCCCAGCTTCACCCAAATCAGAACTCGCTCCAACTATCCAGCCTAACCTTCAGCACAAGCAGCACGTACCTCGCAATACAAACATAAGTCTAAAGGGCTGTATCGATCCCAGCCCAGATGCCTGCCCATAAAAAACCGTAGCATCTTGAACTTTATTGCCTCGACATAAGAGTGATTGTTTTTGAGTGCTGACGGTGAACGGCCGTCTTACGCCGGGGTTGCTTCTTGATAAATATCATTTACATCTTCTTTTCGTTTTAGCTGAGTGTTTGAGCTCTGGCGGCGAGATTTGAAGACATATTCAGACTTAGCGTCTCGGTGACTTTGTGTTATGTTAAATCGAATACGATTATTAACAACTAGAATCCCGTCCCGGTTTTGCACGGGTTCTAAAATAATCAAGTTTCAAAGAGAAACAAAATTTATAATATTTTATTATAATCCTACCTCGACTAGTGAGTGTCTGGGGCCTGACCTACGCCTGATCTAAACCTTTAGCAGTTCTCGATATTTTATGTCTCTCGCACATTCATTCTTCATTATTATTATTATAATCAAAAGCCTGTTGTGTCCCACTGCTGGGCAAAGGCCTCCCTTCCCTCCTTACAGTCAGCCCGGTCTTCGGCTTTGGTGGCCCAGTCCTTATCAAATTTATATAGATCGTCGCGCCACCGTTCTTTACCATTCTTCATACTTTAATTAATTGTTGATTGAGTACTTGTACTAAATCATTAATTAATTAATTGAGTACTAGACTCAACTAGTGTCTCCTAACGTCCTTGCGTGTGGGAGCAATGGCCGTCGAAGGTGGGTGAGGTGCACCGGGCTCGACCGGCCTGGGATGCCAGGGCTTAGGACGCTCGCTATACAATCTTCATATGAGCTAAAGGTCCAAGCTCTGGTGTTGAGAATTTTCAAGCTGCCCGAAGGCCTCTAAAAATGTTTTAAGATAGTTATTACGGTAATAGCTCACCAAAGGGCGCTACAGTAAAGTAAAAACATAAGTAGCTTCCGCGTAGAAAACAGTCACACTTAGATTATGAGAAGATGGTGCTCGGAAAGCACCAAAACTGTTGGACTCATTCTAACTTTTAATAATAAGTTTGAAAATATAATGAATAATATAAGTATTTTGTGGATTTATATTTTTTATTTAGTGTTTTTAGTCTATCTAGTTTCAGTTTTTGCAGCCTTAAATTTTCTTAAATTAATAACTGTTATAAATTCAGATTTAAGATGCCTTACGTGAACAGTGGACAAAATGTAATATTTGTACCAATTTTGGTTCAAATTGACGCTACATTGTAATAACATTTAGTTCTTTAAACAGATTAAATGTATTTAATGTTATGGTTGAAAATGGTACAGTAATTGTGGGGTTCAAATTGCGAAAAAAAATATTCTATCATTACAAGGTTTGTTTATTAAATTTGTTCTATTAAACTGACCCTGTTGTAAATAATTACCGAAAATAGCATCAAAATAAAAGCAAACAATATTAGGTACGTAAAATTGAATTTAATCATGTCAAATACAAAACAATAATAAAAATAATTTTGAAATATAATACATTACTTATTACGTGTATTTATTTGCCATTAAAATGGTGACAGAGCCACTTTGACACTTCCCCTATAAACTTTCGTGGCCATTACGAATCGAACACTTTACGATCAAACTTAATTAAAAGTTAAAACGAATGAATAAAAAATCCCGCAGCGATTTCGCGCCCGCAAATAAGGTTCAAATCAAAATGAATCTTATGTCTTGATTCGTAAAGACGACAACCGTTAGTATTGTCAGCGTGGTAAGTCCGTCGATTTAATTCTATGGTCTCATCGCTCATGCGGGCTCAGGTCGCCCCTTGAGGATTTTCTGAGAAATCTTACTCTAGTGAAGTCAAATTATTTTTTACCTTCAGTGTTATGGTTTCATTACGTTCAAGTTTATTATTACAACACCTTCATTATTTTCATAGCTGAGCATGTACATAAGTTTTTTTATAATGATAATAATTAACACGGATTACCAATAACATTAATTATCTGAAATTCAATTCATGGTATATATCTAAGATTAATTCAAGTTATCGATGAAATTAAACTTATAGTAACATGTACTCTGTAAGTATTTTTTTTTGTTTGACACATTTCACACACGGCTGGTTAACCCCATACTGAATGATTACTAGTTCGTATTATGGTTGCTAACACAACTGATATACTACATACACATACGTACCTACATATTTTATATACATACATATTATTATTTAACACCCAGACCGGCAGCCAACAAATTTATTTCAGCACAAAGATGTAGGCCGTGCCGGGATTCGAACCCGGTACCTTCTGATTGGCAGTCCGGCATTGTAACCACTACGCCAACGAGGTCGTCAACAACTGACATTATATTACTTATTAACTGATTTTAATAGAGAAGGGAATTCTCAATTTTACAGAAGATGTACTTGGTATGTTTGTCATACGAGTAAATAACATTTTTAGCGAAAAAACTAATGCACTCATAGTTTTTTTTTCTTTTAATAATGGGTTTACGCTTGATACTTTACAATTAATATTTATTCTCAGGTCAGTCTTGGTCGAGAGTTCTCCAATTTTTCTACGAGCTATCTCATTAGCACAATATCACGCTATCTACACGAAACGGCAAAAAACTACAAACACAACATTTTAGTTTACGAGATACATAAAAAAAAACGTCATTTCCTCGCTCCTCCAATTTGCCATAAAGGTCTGCGGCGACTGTTGATTTGTGCTTACCATGGAGTTACGAAATATACTCGTAATATAAAACTCACTCATAGATATCGATGGAGACGAAATATTTCCAAATACTCCATTCCATGCAACATTCTAATCGATTCAGTCGTTTGAGCGTGAAGGAGTACCTAACAAACATACTTACATACTAATGAATGAAAGAATGAATGAATGATTTATTGTCTATAATTCTACTACCAGGGATCAGAATACTAGATAAGACTGCTGATTTCCATATAATAAAGCGTGGCGCGTAAGTTGCCATAATTACCAATGAAACTTAGATGGTGCTGCAAATCAAGCGTAGGTACAGCCTAGCTGCCGCCAAATTTTGCAACGCGCTGCAGTCGCATAGTGATTTAACATTAGTAGATTTCGTAACCCGCGTGAAATCGTTTCAAAAAATACGATTAGATGGCGCTACGTTTATCAAATGATACACGTAGTACGGTTTACGACATGGGATTGAGCGTCTATTATATTTATTTGTCTATTGTTTATTTGTATTAAATTCTATAACTTAGTATCTGAATGGTTGAAGGATTTGAATGATGATAAGTTTAAAAACTATCTTAAAGATCTATTGACAAATAAGGCATATTATTCAACAGACGAGTTTTTTGAGAATAAGGGCTTCCCTTATAATTACTCAAATTACTTAATGTACACAATAATAATTTATAATTTTATATTATTTTATGATTTACTTTACCGTTGGTATTTTAATTTTGTAAATTGACATTGTAAATTGACGTGGTAATATTGTAAATTGACATCCATAAGTGTACTTTTGTACCTACATAATATTAAATAAAATAAACTGAACTAAACTATGATACTACTGTTAGTAAGTAGTATGGGAAGCAGGATTCTAGGAGAGCCGGTGGACTCTATAAATTCTTCGACAGCTCCAGAGCCTTCACTATCAATCTTGATCGGCAAATATTAGCGACGTTAAGTGAGGCGCGTGGAGAACACTCTGACCGGAACTCTCGCTACTTGCTGGGAGAGCGTCCGATACTTGATAAGGCTCACTTAATAATAACTATGTACTTAGCGCCTGTAGCTCGGCTGGCTAAAGTGATCTGACGCGATCATCGAAGCTAAGCAACGATCGATGCGGACGGTGTTTGGATGGGTGACCGCACAAGTCGAAATTCAAGTGGCATTTTCATCCGGGCGTTACCCTGTGTCGGATGACATGTTAAATTGTAAGCTGTTAGTTTTAGTACAAGCAGTCGTTAAGCTAAGTCAGAGGCCTTCGGGCGGCTTAAAAACTCTTGACACCAGAGCTTGGCCACTTAGTTCATACGAAGAAGAAGACTTAGCTTGTCGACACTTACCTATACATTAGGTATTCCTTTTTCCATCGCGATGGAAGGAGACCGCGGTATGTGAGTTTGGGGCGAAAGGATGTTTGTGTGGTTGTGCAAACTAATGTTGTCATTTACTTTCTAAACTGCTAGTCCGATCTTTATGTGGTTTCAGGAAGAGTTTAAGTTTGGTTGTTGCATCTTTTTACGTAGATAGGTATTACAGTGATAGCTTACCAGGCGGCGCTGCAGTAAAGTAAACATTTAAGTAGTTTCCGCGTAGAAAACTGTCACACTTACATTATGAAAAGATGGTGCTCGGAAAGCACCGAAAATGTTGGACTCATTCCAACTTTTAAGAATAAGTTTAAATTTTCTATTTTTCTAATTTAGTATTTGTAGTCTATCTAGTTTCAGTTTTTATAGCCTTATTTTTTTATACATCTGTTATAAATTCATAAGCAAATAACATAATGACAGAAAAGAACAATAAGAAAAATGTTATGAAAAATATCCTTCTACAGAAAAATGGTATGACGAGTGCAAATTCACACATAAATCGACCAGGATCGAATTAGAAATCGTCAGATTGAAAAAAAAAAATGTTTGCCCACCTCTCTGATCGCTCGCTTTTATATGTATTAACCTCAATGAATAACACTTTCCAATTTCCACATTACTGTTCACAGTAGATTGTATTTCATTCACTCAGTTGTATTGGCAATCATAATAACAGGACCGGATTATAGGAATCTCTTATAATCTGTCAAACACGTAGCTTTCTGTCATATTAACTGATATGTAGGAATTAATTCCATTAATTAATTCACAACTAATGTAAAAATGCCAAAGATTTTATAATAGACACCCGTTCTTCAACTGACACAAATATTGTACTTTGTAAACTGTTTTCGTGAGGCATATTATATATTTGCACGAACAATCCGATCACACTTACTTTAAAAACTTTGTAAATGTGACCGTTTGACACAAATATGACTAGAAAAGATGAAATAAAACAAAAAAGCAACAAAGAGGCGAATAGAGAACTTTTTAAAAGTCTGTTTAAAATGATAATTAGCGCTATTTCTATTTCATGTAAGCAATAGCTTTGGCCACAAACTAACAGCGTGATAAATTAAGCTCAAACGTAATATTTTTAAGCTACATCTAGCGTATGTTAAAGAATATTCTTCTTTTTCTTTTTATTTACACCAATAAGTCTTAAAAGAAAAAGGCACATCTGCACTAATTAGTTGGACTATTCTAGCTCATATACGTAAGCAGGCTATAACATTTTACTATTTATGTAAGACATCATCAACAAATACATACATACTTGTACTATATATCTTTTAAAAATTTAAAAAGTTTTTTTCTAAGTAAACGTACTCGTAATAAGTTTTAGTTTCTACCTCTAAAATCCTTTGCATGAAAAACGCGGACATAAACGCACACATTTTACCATAAACATACATACGAGTAAATACTATAAGTACGAGTATATTGTTGTGGTTAATTCATAGAGACAGACAATCTGAATATTCAGTGAGAGGTCCCGGAGTTCCTCCAGGAATGTCTTGGAGAGTGTTTTCGTCGATGTCATAACCCGTGTACCCCGTCATAGCTACACACAACTTTATATACGAAATAAGGGGATACTAACGCAAAACCTTTTAAAGGCGACTTGAATACGCAAATTCAAGAAAATAAAATCTGTTCCAAACCAAAAGTAATTTGAATTGGTAAAAAATGTATTTATTTATTTGTTTTTGCTTTTATAAGATTATAATTTATTTATTTATACAGGGCTAGCTGCGACCCGGTTGGATAACCGCATAAATTTGAGATACAAAGTTGGTCTAAGTTTTAAACTATATACAAATTTTATTGAAATCAGTTCTGTCGTTTGAGCGTAAAAAAAGTAACAAACTACATACTATGGGTTGCAATTTAATCTTTTTTTTTGAAACTAACGAATCTTAACATTGAATAAAAAGTAATTAAACTCATTTACGCAGGGTTTTATAAGATTTTTCAAAATATGCTATTTTGCATGTGGGAACAAAATAACTACAGGTTTTTCAGTTTTATTATCTTTCATTTAGTGTTAAGAATCGTTAAGAGTTCCAAAGCACGATTTCGTAAAATCCGCTCGTAGTTTTATTTTAATAGTAGCTTTATAATTTGAACATGTTTTGCTACTAAGTTATGAGGTAATTAAAATAAATCCAATTTTTTTGTAGGTTAAGATACGAGTAGTATATAAAATCATCACAACATAAAATTTTAAGATTGTTGAATTTATTTCGTAAAAATTCTTCTGCCGCTCGGCAGGCGCTTTGCTCAATAATTCTAAATTTAACGTTAATCACACTTTCGCGGTCATTTAAATTATATTATATACTTAGCATTAAGTCATAATCACATATCCAGTGTAAATGGCGTACCAAAAATAATGAATATTTTTTTTCCACCGCCAGCTTTAAGACTAGACTCAGGGTTTAAATAAAACAGGTTTTTAATAAATCTATTAAATAAAACTTTTTATAATATTAATGATTATCTAGAAATAAAAATTGACATTTGATTCATAATATGTACTATTGTAATGATATGTCATTACTAGAATTAGATGTGACAATTGACATTTATTGATTAATATCATATACTATTGTAATGATATTATATTATTAGAATTAGAATTGAAAATTGACATGGATACATATCATATACTTTTATATTGATATCATATTATTTGACTTGTAACTTTGGTGTTATCAATAAATGATTTGTATTTGTATGGTTAGTAAAACATCTTGAATCTGATCTGATCACATTTGTGTGACGCGGTTGAACTCGATACAATAGCGCTTTCAAGAAATGCGCGTCACGATGTTTACGAGTAGCCCTGTACCAAGCGACGCGCGACACCGCGACACCGCGCTGTCTGCTTGTCGATAGTAAAGGTGATTATTCTCTGTCACCCGCCGTTATTAACGAGCGCAGGTGCTGGAAGGCTGTATTACGGAACTTCGCCAAATTGCTTGCGACGCGCTCCGTGCCATAATAAACCGGTGAGAAATCATGACTGGCAATCTTCTTCTTCTTCTTCTAGCCCGAAAACCCCTGAATTGGCTAAACGACTACTTGTACTAAGACTAGCAGCCGGGACCTTCAATTAATCGTGTCATCCGACCTACGGTAGCGCCCAGAAGAAAGTGTCACTTTAATAATAATAATAGTTAAAAAAACCGTAATTTTATCAAATCAGTGTATTGTCATCGGTCCTCAGTAAATCTACAAAGTTTGAACGAAATCTGGCCGTTTAAAGTGGGTCAAAATCGCGCCCAAAGAAGTCGGTTACAAACAAACATACAGGTGAAGCTAATAGAAAGCGTGTAAAAACGACAGTCTTGTACATGGTCAATCATTTAAACACTGTCCGCATCGAACGCTGCTTAGCTTCGATGATTGCGTCAGATCACCTTAGCTAGCCGAGCTACAGGCGCTATTGTCTAGTCTGTTTTAGTGCGAGTATAACTAAAATTATAATAAGAAAATATTATGTTTTTTCAAGGTTCTGTACCTAAAAGGTTCAAACGGGATGTAAAACAAACGTAATTTTAAGCAAGTTTTTACTCGATCTTTAAAACGACTCTTGGTTAACATTCTCAGAATGTCTTTATTAAAAAAAAAAAACAACTTCCTACTAATATAATAAGTTGGAAAGTTTATATGTGTGTAAGCTAGCCAAGCTACAGGCGCTAGAAATAAGTTTAAACTAGCAATCCCGGCGAAATCCGTATCGCCAAAAAGTTGAAAATTTTCCTTAATTTTGTTTACTACAAACCTCACGGAGCCCGAGACCTTTCCAACGAATGCTGTACCGTGGAAATCGGTTCGTGCGTTCTGCAGTTATAGCGCCAGGAAGGAAAACCCCACTTATTTTTATATTATAGATACTCATCACAGTTCTAATAAGTAGTGGCCCCGAGCTTGACAGAGAATGATGGTGTTGGTGGTAGGAGATAGTAAATAGCCGACTAAATGAAGCCGCCGCGCTGAGTCAATGTTTAAAGAACGACTCGAGAGATATTAAAGTAAGAAGTCTACAAACATTTATTTATAACAAATTTAACAAACCGGCATCTGTTTACAGTTGAGGTGCCCAAGGCACGCACTAAGCGTTTTGCCTCCACCTTTGTTGTCCGAACCGCTTTGGAATTCCTTGCCAAATTCCCTGTTCCCCAATGACTATAATCTGGCGATTTTCAAGGCGAGAGTGAACCGATTCTTCCTAGGTAAGCGCTCTCCACCACATTATACTACTCAATTCTCATTCTTTGTTTATTAGATAGGTATAATTGGTTTTTTTTTTTTCACATATTACACATGGATCGTTCGCCTTACACTAAACCATTTCTAGTTTGTATTATGGTAGCTAACATAACTTATATACTACATATACATTCATAAATACTTTACATTGATACATATTTAACACCCAGACCAACAGCCAATAAATGTAGTTCATCACAAAGATCTTAGCCGTGCCGGGAATCGAACCCGGGAACCTCTGGTTGGCAGTCCGGCATGGTAAACGCCTACGTGGTCGTCGACGTACCCTGTAGAAACACAATAGTTAAAATATGGACCTTCCTTTATTTTAAAATGGACTCGTCAAAAAATATATAATTTCTACATACTTTTGCAATAAATAATGTGAAGCATAATTTAATACTCACTAACCAATATTTCAATATAGGTAATTTACGTCGTCCGCAATATATGCGTTATTAATCCGACCCTGTACGAGAAGGAATTTCATAAAAATTCACATTAATTTTACATGGGATGCCACATTATATTCAATGGCTATATTGATATGAAGTCGGTTAAAAATAATTGTAGCGCCTAGCTCAGCTTAGTAAGGTGATCTGACGCGATCATCGAGGTTAAGCAACGGCCGATGCAGACAATCTAAGTTTTTTGCTCAAGTTTTTTCCTACTTCTTCCTAAACTATATTTTGTGTGAACGTATAATTTGTTTATTAAAAATGACGTTATATTGATTTGTACTGACATGGAATCGCTTTATATTTTTTCTGACATTTATTATACCTATAGTTAGACATGCGATAGTATAATAAGCGACAATTACAATTATTATTTGACATTCCGATTTAAGCATTTATTGTCGATTAAAAAGACATTTAAAATAATGATACGAAAAGATGACAAACTATGTAAATATGTGCAGTTGAATAAAGACTTTTTTTTTTTATATATATTGAATTCATAATTTCTAATCCTAAATAATAATCAAATGAAAAATCTAATGAGCAGTATTTTAACTAAATTAAAATCTACAGAAACCCCGAAATTCAATTAAAGAAAGCATTATGTTGGCAGCAAATCATCGTTCCGCGGCCACAAACTTGCAATGAATCTCCAAAGAAATGGTTCCCAATACTTTCTAATCAACTCTCCAGTTGTACAATCAAGTAAATTCTTATCAAGTATTTTCAATCTCGCTCTGTCTGGACAGGGCCATCCCGATAAAAAAAACTTGAAGGACACACAAAATTTACAATGCGGTACCGAGGGCTGTTCAAAATTGATCTTCTCTCTTCTTCTCCATCTTTTCTTCTTCTTCTCGTCCTTTTCCTATCTCGTATTTATTCATTTTCTTTTGTCAAAGTTTCAAATTATCCTCGGATAATCTTTTTGTGTATTTTTTTATAGCTGATTTGGGCGAAAACTATGAGAGAACTTAGTCGTATTCCGCTCCGGATAGTAGCTATATATATAGCTAAACCTTTATAGCGCAAAAGCTATCCATCGCCATAGAATACGGCAATGCAACATGCGTTATTGGTTTCTTTCCGCCAGGTTCTTTCCAGGTCTTTTTAATTAGTCTTTTTTATTTAAATAATTTATTTTTTGTATGTATAAATTTATTTACTTTATAATTTTATTTTTTGCATCAGCATTTTGCAGTTTGATCACAATTCACCTGATTGTAAGTGATATTGAGGTCTACGGTGGAGCATGCTCTCTGATTGCTTTAAAACCGGTGTGTTTGTTTCTTGGATATTTAGTCTGTGTTCTGTTATCTCATAAAGTAAGTGCTGAGAGCCATAAAAGATAGAATGTGATTAAATATTTATGTGGGAACCATTGGAAGGGTTTATGGTATAAGAGATCTGGTGAACTTAAACTATAACAATACGAGTACAATAGTAATGACGCTAGCAATAAGATAATTATTAAGATTGTAAATAGATGACAAAATTAAATATTTAGTGTACTTCCGCTGTGATCCGAAATCCAAATTAAGACAAGTAAAGGAAAAATTAACCAAGATTAATTAACTAAGATTAATTAAGATTAACGTTACCTATCACAATTCGGAAATTCTTAACTCTACACGTGTTTCGCCTAACCACAAGGCATTATCAGGAGATGCTGACTCTTCGAACGACAAGTCGAGAAGATCATCATCATGTCATCTATTTACAATGGATTTCCGCAAAGTAACGCCTGAGTCAATAAGTTAATTATTAAGATTGAAATAGTGATTTATAATTTGACTTGCCCTATTGACATTGTAATTTGACTATTAAGTATATTATAGGCATCTAATGTAGGTAAGTATAAATTAAATTTTAATATTCAATAATTGTAAATTGAGTTGCCTAGTACGGCGCGATGCCGTAAGGTTAATAAATGATTTGATTTTGAGTACATACTATGAAGAAAACTTGTATTTTTAACTTTTTTCAACAAATATTTGCACGAACAAACGGTCACACTTACTTAATAAAACGTTGGATATAGAAGCAAAAGTTGTATATGACTTATGATATTTTTTTTTAAACTAAAATTAAATAATGAAAAAAACATTTATTCGAAAAAGTTTAAGAATGAGTCAGTATTCAATCAAAATAAAAGTTTTGGCAGCTTCTTTATGAGCGTCACTGAGTCGTAAGGTTACTTTTTTACACTTTTTTAAATACACCTGGTCAATTGCCTAGCTGTTGTATCCAAAATACGTAGTACAGTAATTATTTGTTCAGTTAAATTATGTCTGATCCGTCTTAGAAAATAAATCTAAAGAAAGGATTTTTGGTAGAATTTGTACATTAACATTAAATAGTAGACGAAGCTACTTACTTTATGACGTCATTAATAACAAAGAGCCGCGAAGGTATTGTCGCGGAAACATTGCGGCGCTTCACCCTTTCTTTGCCAGCGGGATATAAATTGACGGAATATAAATACGGGAATTGTTTGTCGGATTTTGCTTTCGTAAAGTGAGCAATTATTATTACTTAGTTGGTAGATAAATGTTGTTTTCTTGATCAACACTTTATGAAAAGCTAAAACGTTTCCAGAAATTTACGGTTGCCATTTTTAAATAACATGCATGGTTTTTAACGAGGGGAAAATCTTCGTAGTTCCCCGACTACGATGGGGTGTGGCCATGGTATGTGAGATGTTTACTCACTAAAATCTTGTCGATAACCATACCTTGAGCTTCCAAAAGAAGATTTTGAGATGTCAGGTTGAATGCATTCGAACTCCGCACGTTTTTACTTCCACCTTTCTTCTGTCCGTAAATAAAGCTTCATACGACGCTTACAATCCTTCTGGACTCGTTTTGGCTTGACTCCCAGATCAGGGCACCAACAAGGCTCCAGGCTCTTACTGCATTCATGGTGACATACATAGTTACCCATCCAAAGACTGTGCGCATTGACAGTAATTGAAGATCCAGGTAATTATTCTTAGTACAAAGTTAAGCTTCCCGCCTGTTATGAAAACTTTAAAACCAATAATGAAAATCGTGCAGAGACTGTCTTGCTAGCTTGTAAGCGTTAGCGTGATTTAATTTTACTCCTAGCGCCATCTATTAGCGAGCGGCATAATCATCTTGTTGCAAGCTCGTTACAACAATTGTAATTTTTTGACTCGCAGAGTGCGGCAAGCGGCGTAATGTGGGCGGTGGTCAGAAGCGCATAGTGGGGGGTGTGGAAGCTTCCCCCGGGGACTGGCCATTCCTGGCAGCTATCCTCGGCGGGCCCGAGGAGGTGTTCTACTGCGCCGGGGTGCTCGTCGCCGACCAGTGGGTGCTCACAGCTTCGCACTGCGTCGGCAAGTAAGTCTCACTTTTTTAAATGCTCGATAGGCTTTTGTTCGATCACAGCTTGCCAAATTACTCAAATTGAAAACTCTCGACATCGGAATTTGGGCATTTTACTCATACAAAGAACAAGACAGCTTGCCTGTAGTTAAGCCTTACTGTGATCTATAATAGCCACGCTTACCGTAAAGGTTGGTACCTTTACGCTAAGATTTGAAAAATCCATAATATGGTTATGTTTACTTGTTTAAAAGTTCGGATAGTTCGTATCGTCACTCGTCGTCCTCAACTCAGCATCCCTTCATATGAGTTATATTTCATAGTTTAAGTCCTGATTGTTGTTTGTGGCGTGCCATCTGAGGATGAGTCTCAGCACGTGCTGAGTGCAAGCATCCAGCGCTGAGCTTCCGTGGAGACCACGGGTGACGACACGAACAACAATCAGAACATTACACTAAGTACCTGTTTAGACCTTATTTAGTAGGATGCAGCATTCGCACCGCTACTCGCCTGCACTTGGCTCTTTTACACTTCTTCTTTTTCTTCGTACAAGCTCAAAATGGCCAGGCACTGGTTTTATGCCGCCCGAAAGTTGAAAATACTATAATCAAGCGGTTTTCAAGGCTAGAGTGAACCGGTTTCTTCTGGGCAAGCGCGCTCCACCTTAGATTGCAATATCTCTTACCATCGGGTGAATTGCGGTCAAGAGCAAGTCTTTATAGCATTACCAGTAAGAAAAACTGTACTTGACTTAACTTTTTTATACTAACCCTATAATGATGTTGTATCAGCCATTCGGATGTGAACGGGTGGACGATCCAGCTGGGCATCACGCGGCGTCGCTCGCACGCCTACTACGGCCAGAAGGTGAAGGTGCGCCGCGTCGTGCCGCACCCGCTATACAACGTCGGGGTCGCGCATGATAACGACATCGCGCTCTTCCAGGTACGCACAATACTATTAGAACTTCACCATTCGGAGATTATCCTGGATCAAGCAGTCGTCTACACACGTCAGAGGCCTTTGGAAGGCTTGAGAATTTTCGAAAGCATTGTCTGTTAACATTTTTGTGTTATAAAATCCGAGTTAAGTCGCTTTAAGAAGTAAAATAATGGAGAAATTAGGATCTAAAGCTATATAGCCAAGCATTTATTCAATGGTTTTGTCAGCATACTCCCAACATCGAGCTTTATTTACATGGCAATGAAAAAAGATTAACGAAACATTAATTTTGACAACAAAAAATCCTTTTGGTTTTTAGCATCGTTTCTTAAGCGTTCGTGGCGCCATCCATTACTTCTAAATAACTCAATGATACAGCCCATCTACTTGATGATAGCCACGATGATATCATAAGCATTATAAGCAGCCCACTATACGTTCCCACTGCTGGGACTCGGGACCTTCTCTCACGAGGAGAGAGATAGAAAGGCCATAATCCACCACGCTGGCCAAGTGCGGGTTGGCGGATGACACAGGTCTTCTAATATTGTGGTCCTCAAATATGCCTGAAACATGTTCGCAAGCGAGTGCAAATCCACACATAACTTGGAAAACAAGTCATAGATGTAGGGCCGGGATCGAACCAGGGGCCATCTGATTGAAAAGCAGACGTTATTACCACCGAGCCACACCCGCTTTTTGATATAGCTGAGCACTTATAGCGTGCAGTAAATGAGAAGCTAACATGAACTCCTGGTTGCAGCTGGCAGTCCGTGTGCGCTACCACGAGCAGCTGTCCCCGGTGTGCTTGCCGCCCGCCGCGCGCCGCCTGGACCCCGGCACGCTCTGCACCGTCATAGGCTGGGGCAAGCGGGATGACAAGGATAGTGAGTATCTTCCTCTCTTTTGTAAGAAGACAGTGTTACTAGGCGGTCTTTTTTTTAACCTTGATAGGTTAGCGTTTGACTACAGCTAGTCTGATGTTAAGCTGCACTGCAGTATACGGTGTGGCACGCTTACCTAGAAGATACCTATCAACTCTACTTTTGAAGGCCCCCGGATGTTACCTCTCAGGAAACAGACTCAGAACTCACTAGAGTTCCAAAGCTTCGCAGTCCTAACAATAAAGGTCGACGCAAAGCGTTTTGTATGAAAGTTTGGAACTTCAACTCTGTATCGGTCTATAGAGCAAAGGAGGGACAAGGATACAAGTAACTTCTCCTCTTTTGTACCTAGGTGGTATTTGGGCAAAGAAGTGACAAGGGCAATCAGTATCTTCCTCTCTTCTGCATGAAGATAAAGTTACTATACTTCCGCCAAATTCGATGTGAAATGTTTACCAACAAAGCGTTGCCTAGCAACCACTGACAGCAGTGGTAAAGAACTTTTTTTGTAATGTTAAATTTTTTTTCTAATGTTCAATATAGAAATACTTGTAAAACAAACGAATGTCGGCAAACAAGTGTTGAAGGAGCGGCCATGTTTGAGATGTTTGTTTACGATTTATTTTTAGCACATTTCGTTTTACACTATTGATACATTACAAGAATACATGTTCACATTGTATTCTCCCTAAAATAGCACTTAAGTATGACGTAGATTTTATAAGAAATTTGTCATTGAAATGTATACTAAAACTGTTATTTTTAGTAATTGCAAATTACTATTTCCCTTAAATAAAAATATTTGTTGAAATTGCATCTTACTAAAGTACAGTGTACAACGGAACATCATATATCAAATCAAATGCGACTTAATAAAAATTAACTTGTTAATTAGAATTTTTAAGGGTTTTAGTGTTATATTTTATTTGGAAGAATAGCAGAAAAGTGGCCAATGGTTTGAGATTCCTGCACTCTAAGGAAAAAATAGCTAGGGTTGATGCTGATTCCAATGTAAGTAATTACTAAATATTCTGTTTTCTTTTAAAACTCACTTCTTTGCAATTTGTTATTGCTATTGATCTTTAAATACAGTAAATATGTCTTTTCGATTGAAATTACAAAAAGTCTGGACGATTTATATGACAAAATATAGAAATTCTGATATCCGTAGCACTTTCTTGAAGTGACAACCCTAAAATTGTAATTTTTTTGTTTGTTTACATTTAGTTCACATCGAATTTGGCGGAAGTATAGGTGGTCATAGGCGGTCTATTGGGGCAGGGGAGGTGATAAAGATAATTAATATCTTCCTCTCTTTTGTAAGAAAATAAAGTTATTAGCTATTTGAGCAAATATTGACAAGAACAATGAGTATATTCATTCTTATGCAAGAAGACAAAAGTTACTAAGCGGTCTGGTCTATAGGGGCAAGCGGGATGATAAAGAAATTTTGGCGTAATAATTACCTTGCCGGACTGCCAACTAGAAGGTCCTATCACGGCCAACAATTCTGATGAACTAAATTTGTAGGCTGTCGGTCTGGGTGTTAAATACACGATTTCAAATATTTATGTATATGTAGTATATCAGTTGTATTAGCAACCATCATACAAATTAGAAATGGGCTGACCGTGCGAGGCTTGTGTGAAATGTGTCATAATATTTTTTTGTAGTCGTATTTTTGTAGACGTAGATCAGTAGTATGAAAATCAGCGCTGGAGTAGTCAGTGCTCTCAGCATTATAATCAGCGCTGGAGTACTCAGTGCTCTCAGCATTATGCTGAATTTGCTCCTGTTGTGCACATACTATTAGTTATAATTATCTACTCGCATTATTTATTGTAAGTTTTTTTTTGTTTTGTGCACAATAAATGTATTTTCTTTCTTTCTTAGTTGCTTTAATTTAACTTTCACTAGTATGTAGTACTTTCACTGTACAGTAAAATACTGTTGTTCCTCTGCAGTGTCGGAGTACGAGCCGGCAGTGAACGAGGTGGAGGTTCCCGTCCTGAACCGGGACCTGTGCAACCAGTGGCTCGAGCACCGAGACCTCAACGTCACCGAGGGCATGATCTGCGCCGGCTACCCCGAGGGCGGCAAGGATGCTTGCCAGGTACGGATACATGGCAAAAAAAAAGTTCATTGACATCTCTATGTCCAAAATGAAGTCGGTTAAAAATGGCTCGAGAAGGCATTTTACAATGTATATTAATATTTCAGTTTAAATTTGACACATATTATACATATTATATGAATATTATTTTATATTTTTTAGTGAATAATTTTGATTATCTAATAATTATTTGAAAATGTATGACGTGTAACTTTTGTTATCAATAAATATTATATATAGATACATATTTAACACCCAAACACACAGCCAAAACATTTAGTTACGCACAAAAGATGTCGGCCGTGCCGGGAATCGAACCCGAAACTTTCTGATTGGCAGTCTGACATGGTAACCATTACGCCAACGTGTCTATAGTGCAAGTGGTTATAACTTATAAAATAAGCATTACTTACCGCAAAATCATTAAAACTCAACATATCAAAAAAAAATATAGAGACCGGTATTATCAATAGGCTTGAACTGTTTGTCAGTTCGAGTATTATTAAAGTGGTGTTCACACAGAGGAAAATCCCAACGAAAAAGCGTTGGTTCGGAGCAATTCCAATAACTGAATATATTTATTTAACTCCGCAGTTGAGCCTCTTAGTATTTGGCCGTGAGCACTCAGAGAGACCCTTCACCGATAAATAAACAACTCTTTCTCGAGACCAATATAAAGGTCCTGGCTCGAATATCTAAGACGCACTTCTCGCGTTATTAGGAACGGGGAGAAATAAATATAAGTACACATTAAAAATGTAGAAATCCCCAGTGGCGGACATCATTGATTTGATATTTATTGTACTGTATTTAATTTACCTACTAGTCAAGCCGTTTATTGTATATTTGATGCTCATATTGTATGTACACTAGCTGCTCCCCGCGGCCGCAGCGTTAATCCGGAATAAAAAGTAGATTTCATACAAATGTTAATCCAAGGTCTAACCTATCTTCATAGTAAATCTCATCAAAATCGGTCCAGCCGTTGGAGCGCGAAGGAGTAACATAGATTTTGAAGTTATATTCGTATCCCACAGGTACCATAATTATTTCGGGGTAAAAAGTAGCTTATGTGTTAATCCAAGGTCTAACATAGGTTCATTCGTTTGAGCGTAGATGTAATTAAACGTATACACATACTCACCTACACACACTTTCGCATTCATCATGTTTATATCATGTTGAACCAATTTCATGAAACATTTTCAATTAATATACTTTTTAAACAAAAAAAGAAACTGAATTCAAATAAGTTCATCCATTCAGGAGCTACGATGTCACAGACAAACAAACACTAACTTTAAAAACTTTTGTTTAGACATATAACAATACAACACAAGCCCGAGTAGTCTCGACGAAATAAATAAATATTAGGACACATTCCACACACGGCTGGTTAACCCCATACTGAACCATTTCTAGTTTGTGTTATGGTAGCTAACACAGCTGATATACTACATATACATACATACATATTTTATATAGATACATATTTAACACCCAGACCCACAGCCAACAAATTTAGTTAAGCACAAAGATGTTGGCCGGGCCGGGAATCGAACCCGGAACCTTCTGATTGACAGGCCGGCATAGTAACCTATACGCCAACGAGGTCGTCGAATGAATGAATGAAGAATGAAACTGAAGAGACTACAGAGCAATTAAACAAAACAAAGATACTTACTCGTGTATTCGGGTTGTGGCCACTCGACTACCCAGTCGAGAACAATTAGAGAAGGTTCAAAAATCTAAAGGTTAACTTCAGTTTCGGTTTGTTATTTCCACTTATTCGTCTCTTACACGTGCCGCGTTTTGTGGCAGATTTTGTGAAAATACCCTCACCCGAATCTTTATTTCTATTTCTATTTCATATTTGTTTGACTATTCATAATAATAATAATAAAAATCTTTATTCCACTTAATTTTACAGCAGTTCTTACTACACATTAATACTCACACTAATAATGATTCTTGGTAAAAGCTGATTTATCTGCGGGTCAGCTGTTGCCGAACTAGGCTTTCCACCCTGTGTTACAGCATACAGTTACTCCCTGGTTATGTATAATTATTGATACTGGCAGTTAGCTTACAATAAGTTTAGAATAATGTATAAATGTGTAAAATTCAGTGAGCTTATTGTATTTAATGGGCTATATTGCCGTTATTTATTTCGCTTTGTATATCTAGGTCTGTAGTTACCTTACGTAAACCTAGTTGGGATTTGCTCAATTCAATGAGGTGTTATTGGGTTTTAAATTATTTTGTTAGGGTTAAGAATTCCGATCCAGAACCTTTCACTGTCCGTCGGCCTGTCTGTATATCATCAGGCCGTTTCTCATTACACGCGATACATGACAATCGAGTTTTTCAAACAATCATGTCTTTCTGAATAGCAACAAATACTTGATACTTGGCATATAAAAAACGCAATTCTTTGCCGTATTTTATAATCTTCTAAATAATTGTACGAAACGCTTGCACTTAACCAGTTATTATTAACAAAACTTTTAAGGCCTTTTGAGCGTAATTCAAATTCAAATTCCAAACTTAATTTTTCAAGTAACAAGGACTCATACATGTTAGAGAAAAAAATATACCTATATAATGTCAAAACTATACAATTAAAAAATAATGTCAAAGTAAAATAAATAAAATAAAAATGAGAATTAAAAATTACAATTTACAAATTAAATAATAATTAAACATAAAATCACATAAATTTACAAAAAAAAATATTTTATTTTTCTTATCGCGCAGTGACTTAGGCACCCATTAATAATGCTTCATTTTCGTTCCAGGGCGACTCTGGCGGCCCCCTCCTCTGCAAGGACCCTGAAGACTCCTCGCGCTGGTACGTGGGGGGCATAGTGTCCTGGGGCATCAAGTGCGCCCACCCGCGCCTTCCCGGCGTCTATGCTTACGTTCCTAAGTACATCCCCTGGATCGAGCGACAGATCGAGCTCTACAACGATGATAACGCCAAGTCTGAGGACATATAAAGTCTGAAGACACTCGTTGAGGAAAACATTCGAAGAAGTAAAAAATTCTTGCAAAAAAATAATTACATAGTAGCAAGTGTCGCCATGTCTAGTCTGTCTATTTGTCTGTAAGCAGACGTTTTTAGAAATGACAATGTTTTCGTAGAGCGCGCTGGACGATGCTCCGAACAAAACTCGGATATGACACTGACTGTGGAGGTCAGTCATTGCCAATTGTACGAAGACAATAATATTTTTGAAAACTATGAAGATCTTATCTATGTCTGCGAAGTGACTTAGTTTTTTAAGCTTTTAAACTTTTACAAATCGCTAAGTTACAAGATTATACCGAGGTTTTAATAAATATTATACTAAATTTTGTGCATTATTAAGTACAGTATGACAATAAATAAATAAAATAATTTATAATGTATGTATTTAGACAAAACGTGTAAAACGTTTTGTCTAAATACACAAATTAAATAATTACTTAGTGAATTGAAAAAATAAGTGATTTTGCAGAATTTAACTGTGTAGGTAATTGTGACAATAAATTTTGAAAAATATGTTCTAAGTAGGTGCGGAAAAACCTTATTTGAATTGTACTGAAACGTGAAATTACGCGAAACGTGACAATAAATGTAACTTTTATGAAATAATGTCTAAAATATATCGTGATTTTAATGTTACAGTCGAAACTAGACAGTGACACAAATCTACTTATATGTATGTATTTTACGTCAAAGTTTTACTTCTTGTGAGTTACATTAAAACCTATAACATCGTTTACGAATATAAACTTTTTCATACAATAGTAGAAATAGGTACATCACGCCAAATAACTTTTTATTTACTAACCCACAGTTTAGTAGACTATTTTAATTATTAAAAATATAGGTATGTACACATAAACACACTTAAAGTGAAATAAATCCTTTATGCAGCGAAGTTATATACGTCAATAGAGAAACAAAATATAGTTAGTATCCGTGAGATAACGTATTCGACATATCGCTAGCTTGGAAATGGTTTCGAAAAAAACATTAAATTATTTTTGTGGTCTATTAAAATCAACAAACTAACCTTACCTCCTAAAGTGTACCATCCGAATAGCATTGTTTAAATTGCTAGGTTATTTTTCTATGTACACACATAATATGACCTTTAATTAATATAAAAGATATTTGGAAACTGACTCGGAAATGGCGCGGACAATAATTTGTAAAGCTGTGATACTACGAAATTTTATACTGAGTCGATGCGAGTGACGTGCTGACGTAACATCGACGCGATTAACTCGATTCGTCTCGATCAATCTTCGAGACAAACTTTTATTCGATAAAAATAGATGTACGTTTTCTAAATCGCTTTTACGAGTGATGTAGGGTTCTCAAGCTTTAGCTATACTTTTAGATGATTTTTCTTATATCATTAATGTTACTGGTAAATATTTTGGTTTCTATTGAGTGTTGTAGAGTGTAGTGGAAACGTTAGATGTAACATGTTTGTTTGATGTTTGGTGTTCGTAGTGTTAGTGAGAAGTGCTTTTATAGATAAACTAATATTAAGATTAAATTACTAGTTTGATAAATTTCAAACGTGTTTAGACAATAAATAAGAAAGAAAATATGCTAAATATATACTTTTTAAATAATAATAGATGACTTTTTAGAAGTTTCTTCCTCGAATGACAATAAAATTGCTAACTAAATTTTATATGTACATGTTATATTATAAATACGCATTTTATACTAACTGAAATGTCAATAATTATTACAAAAGGATAAGTAGGTATATACCTAGTAAATTATATATACAGAAAATTAAGTGAAATTAATTAACAATTATGACAATAAACTTGTGTTAATTTAGCATAATAGCATGTCTTTTTGACAGTTTAATATAGTAGGTATACGGTTTTATTAAATGTCCATATACTTATATATACCATATTTATTGAATAGGTAATAGACAAAAGCCGTTAAGTTAATATGTTTCACAAAAAATATCTTGAATTTTTATTTCAGCTTTTCAAATATTATCTATTTGAAACTAGAAATGCCTCCCTAATACAAAAAACACATCTCTAGATTAGAGTCGATGTGAAAAATTAGTCAAATAGCTTTAATAGTGTTAAGCTAAATAGTTTTAGTGATTTGTGTAACTCGGACTTAGCTCGTGAGTTAGAATAAATTTTATAATTTATAATAATACTTTTGTACTAATGACATAGGACTAAAATAAATTAAATGCAGTAATAGCAAAAGCTATGCTCAAGAATGTTATGAATTAGAAAATAAGGCAACTAAATTTTGATAAATTGTAAATCCGTAAAATTTATCACATACTAGTATTTATATCAACTGCCTCTTTATATTTATTCTTATTATTTGTCTTTATATTTATTCTTATTATTTGAACGAAATTGTTGGGTAATTTTTCGTCTTTTTTTAATTGAGGTCGGTTTTTTTTTCAGCAAATTGGTTAGGTACGTTTTCTTAGGAAATTAAGTTTTGTTGTACAAGGGAATGCTACTGTTTACAATAATTTAGAAAATAAACCAGCGTCATAGGTTAGCATAGATTTTTATAAAACTACGAGGTTCTTCTATTTTATTACAGCGGATTACTCGAATACTAAATTTGTAAATTATAATTTCTGATTTAGTACACTATTATTAAAAAGTAAAAAAATACATGTGACATTTACGTGGAGTCGTTACGGCGAAAATAATATTTAATTCGATCGATTTCTTTTTAAAGGCTTTAGTTGTTAGACGTAATGTTGGTAGTTCTAATAAAATTTCTAGTCATATAACTAGTGTAATAAATTATTTATCGATAAGTAAGTTATCGTGGTTGTTAGATGTAGACACGCTTTAGCGTTCTGACTTATGATGATTGTGATCTCAATTGTTTTTATTTGCATTTGTTACTACAACTACATGTTTTATATGTTTGAAATAAGTTTTTATTCGATTTCTTCTTAACTTACTAAAAAAGTTGCACATAAGACATAACTTTATAAATAATTTCAAGCAGAAAAAAAAACTGATAATAAACCTTCTATTAGTTAGAGTAACGATTTATTGATGAAAAATAGAAATTTTATTGGTGATTTTTTTTTTTGTTTTCTGTTATATTAAACAATTGATTAATGAAAGAAACATTTATTTTTGAATAATAAATATTTTATTAGTAAAATTGCTACGTAAATTTTTGAGTTACCTATGTATTCTACTTTCAAAGTAATATTATCATTGGCTGGCATAGTTTCCGTAATAATATTGATAGAGGCTTGTACTAGTAAACAGTGTAGTGTCTGATACTTTATACATAATGAATGTGAATAACAAGACAAGATGCATTGGTATTTGGCTTTATAGAACATGCGTATCGAGTATGCATGTTCAGCTATTAATATTATACATAATGGTGTTAGTAAATACACGGTGTTTTATGTATATGTAATATGTATACTGTTGTAGATATAATCGCTGTTCGATATAAAGTATTATTCGCGTCACGTAAAAAATAATGATGATGGGAAAAAAAAACAGGCAGAAAATATTTTTTTATTTTACTACGTTATATTTCACTTTTACTTTATTAATATCTTTATCCATAGCCATAAAAATTAAGGCTTGTTTTAAGACAAAACAAGCCAAACACTTCCGAATGTACCTATTCGCACGCTTCATTGAGGAGTAGGTAGTAACACCTGTCCACTTTTATCAGCATTTTTTTTATATGACGCGGTGTGTAGGTGTCATTATTTCATATTCAAAGTGTAACTTCTCAGAGTCACAAAGCAGGCTCTTAGAGTAAATATTGACGCTTTTAGAAGCGGAGGTTCAAATTATTCTATCTTACAAAAGACTTTGGTAAAATCCGTAATTTTTGTACAAAAAATTACAAGCATTTTGAACTTAATAGAACCTCTTATATGTGGTTTTATGGCACCCTTAAATTAAATACTTTATTTATATTTCCAACCTATAAGTTCATTTTATAAAATCACAACTTAATTTCGATTACGACAAATATTTGTTAGGAAATAAATCTACAAACGACTTCTGTAACTAAAGACAATAATATTTTGTAAAGTAGATTATACATTTTTCAATATATCTAGAACAATGTAAAGATAGTGGTATATAACTTCACTACCCCTATTGATAAGGATATATCAACTACTTCCATCACAAGGTAGGAGTCCATCACCAATGTTAATATCTTACTTGATAGCCGATGTAAGCTCTCATATAGCGCTGTTCACGTCTGCGCTCGCGGAACGGGGTGTTAGCAAAGGATAAAGCTATTCTAATGTCTGTTCGGTAGAGCAGGATGGATTAGAGAGTTCGACGGGGTGTCAGTGTTTTAATTTTCGCGTGTTTTCGTCTTAATGAAAACCACCTCGTTAGCGTAATGGTTACCATGCCGGACTGGCAATAAAAAGGTCGGATCCGATTTCCGGCACGGCCAACATCATTGTGAACTAAATTAGTTGGCTGTAGGTTTGGGTGTTTAGTAAGTATTTGTATAGCAGTGTTGTTTTTTCAGTAAAGAGGTCAGAAGCTCAAAAAGTCGCGGACTTTTTGACCTACTCTCGTATATAAAGAATTTATGTATGTATTATATGTAGCATATCAGTTGTGTTATCAACCATAATACAAACTAGAAATGGTTGGGGTTAACCATCCGCGTGTGAAATGTGCCCAAATATTTTTTTATTTATTTTAATTATATACTTCCTGATTAAGTAATTTACGGATTACTGAAAAATTAAGCTTGTAGAAAGAATTTTCAGAAAGCGTTCAGGCGTATTGATTTTATTTATTTATTCATAAATAGCATACTACGCGGTATGAGCTAGTAATGATTCGCTTACTTTTTCGGATGAGAGATAATGCTATATGCTATCTAGTAGGATATTATCATTGTCCAACACAAACTTTCTCTATCAGTTCTTTTTTTGTATACTTTAAAACTATAAAAGCCAAGCATGTTGCAGGCTAAAATATACCTAAAGGTTGTGTATTTAAAGTCTAGTCTACTTCACGTCAATAGTCGTAACTAAATGCTCTATAAATGTTGATTGTTAAAAAGTATTTAGAACATAAACTATTTACGAGCCACCGATTTCTCGAATACGGCTTAAAATATAATAGTAATAATTGTTATCGTATTCAAGATTTGATAGAAAAATATTAGATTTTTACAATAGAAGTCAATTTGGTACTTATAAAATAAATAGGAAAATTTTCACATACCATTTAGTATAAAACAAATTAAAGAGCTAATAAAATATAATATCAAACATTTACAAAAAAAAAACTAAGTTTAAAAAACTTTTATATCATGATACCTAACAAGGTATGCGCGTATCATTATTTTGTAATAAATAATAATAAATTCTTACATTTATTATACGTTTTGAAAACGTTAACTTTGTAGGAAAACGACAATAAAACATTTCAACTATAATAAAGTAATTTAGTGTGACGACAATAAAACCTTTTAACTATATGTCATTAAGTGTGGCGACAATAAATAAATGGGACAATACCTTTAGAAAGTCTTTTATAAAAATCACTTTAATTTACTTCTTCGCCTTAAACGCGCTAAGATACATAATTAAATCAATTTTACTATTTTATATGATTCTATTAATAAACAGACAAAATATTGGATTCAACAAAATATTGAATAAATCACAAAAATTATCTTCATATCAATAAAAAAAAATAATGTAAATTAATCAATAAAAAGTATGTAGTCAAGTAATAGAGACGCACAAAAATACTTACTATAAAAAGCCACTATATACATACTTATATAGGGGTTTACTTTGTGTGTAAATCGTATTAATTTTATTAAACTGAATAGTTATTTATCATAGATAAGTTGAGTGTTGAATGTGTAGGAAACAATATTGCTTTGCCTTGTCTTGAATCTATATCTGTTTTTATAGCATAATTGTTACAAGTATGGATTTATAACTGTTTTTCTTTAAAAATATTAATAAAAATATATTATAATAAAACTTAAGTTCAATTAGAGATGATTATTTAGTATTTTTACTATTAAATAATTCATTTTTTAATATAGATAATTATTTTAAACTGACTATTAATTACATTATTGAATTATGAAATATTTGTAATAATTTAATTTTATGTTCTCTATTGATATAAAATTGACGTGAAACTTTTGGTGTTATAATAATAAATATTTTGAATAATGAAACATGTTGATGCGTCTACATGTGTCGAATGTAGTGTAATGAATAGTTTTAACTTTACATTCTATTTTGTAACTTTACCTCAAATTCATTTGTAGATTTTTACAAGTAGATATTTTTAGGGTTTTGACTTTTACGTTATGTAACTTAAAACCGCTAATAAGATAAGTTAAGATAATTGAATTACTGTTTTTCTTTAAAAGTCTGTAAATTTATTGTATATCTCACGTAATTATTTCAACAATTTTGTATTATTAATTTATAAATTGCAATCATTATGTTTTTGCCATTTTCTCTTATGAATTAGAACATTACCTACTAAATGTTCAATAGAAAATACCTAGTTGTTAAGCTGATGAGTATTTTTGTATGACTTTAGTAATGTTTCGATGTTAGAAGAGCTTCTGGTATAAGTGTGGTATGCTGTGGTTTATTTTAGACCTTTCATACATAACTATGTACTAATATTATTCTTTTTAGTAACAGTTAACGATTCTAGAACTATTGACGTTTTTTAACTGTTATCTTAAAACTATAAATTTGTCAAAGTTACGCATTTTTACCACACGTAGGTATAAGAGAGGCGTATAAATATTGTACCTACCTAGTAACGTATACTGTTGTGTTTCACTGGATCTGTTTAGTCGCGCCGTATTTGTGTAGGCTTTAGTTTGACCCTTGGAGCTTGTAATAAATAATTATTAAAAATATATTTTTTATTTACAACAACCCATTGTTATTTTTATATGTTTTAAGGGGGGAATGAGGGCATACAAAAAACGTGTTTCTTCTCCTTTTTTTAAAGATAAGGTAAGCGTTCCTGCACACGATGCCGTCACCGCGCTGTCGCCGCGCAATTACACTGTAGATACGAGTCGCGCGAAGCCCGCCACCGCGTCGCCGCCGCGCGCGTTCCCCTCCCTCCTTGTTTGTTTAATTCATTCCAAGTTCATTCATTCTTTGCATAGGATGAACCCACAACTTTCTAACTCGACGTTATTTTTACCATTTCCTATACATATAGTAGGCAAGCACAAATTTCTTTTTTTTCATTATATAAGACATGTTTGCGTCACGTGCGATCTCGCGGCGTGCACGTTCGTACGCGGCCGGTAATGGTGGCGGCGCGGCGGCGACGCGGTGGCGGGCTTCGCGCGACTCGTATTTACAGTGTAATTGCGCGGCGTCGGCGCGGCGACGGCATCGTGTGCAGGAACGCTAACGGAACCTTTCATACGTGAGTTCAACTTGTGCTTGGTCAATTACTTCTAAAAGCTAGGTATTGATTTGACCAGCCAGGCGTAGTCATAGTAGCATACAAGTCAGTGATCCTTTGGCCTAAGAAGGAGCATGACTAATCTGGCTCTCAAGAAAGTTGCCGAAACACACTGCAAGGCAACTTTCGTTTCCCATATTTTTCATTCTGATTCTAAAATGACAAAGTTATATCGTACAGGTTTAAGAAAACGCAAAAATAATTGAGTTAATATTTTACTATAGGATACAATAGTTACATTAATCAACAATAGGTATAAATAACTAGCTAGTTAACCGCTAACTAACACGATTACACTTGACTTTACCTTCATAATACAGGTTCACCACTGTTCTAACAAAAATGGATTTAATGACGACATACAAACCTAAGCTAAAATAAAACCTGAGAATACGAAAAAAAATAATAATAAAGCTCTCTGTGATGATTAATTGACAAGAATTATAAAAATAAAAAACATAAATAATCAATTGCAACAGAAAAAATTTCACAATCAAAATTAAAAATTAAATCCTAAAAAAATGTCGTCTTCAAATCCTTCACATTTCAAATCTTTAAAACTAAAACCCACAAGCAGATGCAATGTAAATTGTGATGAATTCTAAAGGTGACTGCACATTACCCGGAAACAAATGCGTCGAGCGGAACGAATTTCGAAATTCTTTAAAATGAAATCGTATGTCAACTTGCACACTTGCCCGCATCGAATCAGCCGAATCCACCAACTTTGACTTCGGTACGTTTGTTTCCGTATAATGTGTGGCCCCCTTAAAGCGAGAGTCACAGCTGAATATTGACATTATTTATCTCTTAATAGATAGGATACAACTGTTTTTTTAAACCGAACTATTTTGTGACAACTTTATAATGAGACTTGTGAAATCATGATTATTGATTTTATGTATAATCTATGTAAACCAATATTATAAAGAGGAACCGTTTGATTTGTTTGTTTGACTCGAAAAGGTTTTGAAACTACTGGACCAATTTGAAAAATTATTTCACTTTTGGGAAGCTACATTATTCCCGAGTAACATAAGCTATATTTTGTTTCCATGCTCGAATAGATCATGCCCGTGCGAAGCCGGGACGCGATGCTAGTTTATACATAAAATAAATAATAATGATAAATAAATATTATAATACGTAACTCTCGCTAGGAGTAAAGCGTTTCTTGACGGCGACACAACATCCAAGTTCAGTCTTGAGTAATATTCCATTAAATTGACTAACGACTGATAAAAGTCCGTAAATCGATATACCTACATACTCTGTCAGGTGTCGACAGAAAAGTTCCAGCATTATTAAAAACTTTTAATGAGAAAAACCTATCAATAATATTGCTATTTATTTATCAAACCAATAATGATGACCTTCTTATAAGTTTTAGGTAATAAATAGATAATGCTTATGGATTTAAGTTGTTCTATTTCAAATTAAATTACATCCTCATTAAAAAAAATACTTTGTGTCAACGAAAGTGTTTTGTATTAAATACTGTACTTAAAAGTAACCGAGATATTTTGTATGAGAATAAGGTTTTCAATTAAACACATTTATTTGCGATAAGCTCAAATATATTGGACCTCCGAGCTGCTTTCTATGCTGCTCACTTAACCTGTCCGTCACGTCATTCTTTGGTCAAAAATCTATCGACTTATGAATGACACATGTGTCAAAAAAAGAGACAACGCGATTGGCTATTGACACATGTGTCAAAATAAGAAACAACGTGATTGGCTACTGCCTCATGTGTCAAATTACGAAACAACGTACTGGCTACGGACACATGTGTCATAAGAGACCAACGCGATTGGTTTTTTGACACACTTGTCAAGACTGTAGTAAAAATTACTGAGTTTTATGGCGCTAGGAACTTTTCTCTCAACTCACAACTTTACAAAACGTGCGCCATACAATAATGAGCCTTATGCCGTGGTGATAAAGTTACTACTATTTGATATAATGACACACAACTAACAAGTTTCGATTACAATGATATTAAAATTTACTATTTTTCTATTACATATGTCAGAAGTTTTTAATATTATTTCAAAATATTCATTGTTTAAAATAATTTGTTCATTGTAAAAAATCTAGTTCTAACTAGACTTTTTAGAAATAAACATTTGACATTTGTTGAAATTAAACGATCAAACTTTAAAGTAAGTATGGTAAATCTCTAGATGATCACCAAATATAAAGGTTATGTTAGTTGGAAGTAACAATGTGAAAGTTATACTATAATCAAGCCAGTTCAAACAATTTTAGAAAAAATATTATATAATTTATTGAGAAGTGAAAATATTCAGCGTTTACAATAGGTACTAAAATTAAACTAAAAATTAAATTACTCTGAACCCGTAAATTCACGCAATTAGAATTTCTATTACTAACTAATTAATTATAGTTATACATAAAAACCAGATTCATTAGAGTTAAGTCTTAGTTAGAATTTAGAACCGTTAAAACAGTAAAAATTATCAATTAGTCAACTGATATTCATTTTTAAGGCGCATACATGCGGAATATCTACAAATGTAAAATTCAAAATAGATAGAACAGACTTAAAAGTAATAATACCATCAATAGTACAAATATTCTTAGCCGTTCTTACTTTCAAAGTAAAGAAGTTATTTTTCATTTTAATGAACCGTTTATAAAACAGTAAATTCAAAATTTTGCCCAAGTATGCGCTTAGAGTAGTCAACTAACCGTAATCACTAATGATAATAATTAATTAATATCTAATAAATAACTTTTTAAGTCTTAAACGAGTTTAAAATAGAGTTCATAATACTTTTTGATATAATCTTAAAGCCTCTTAAATCATAATATAGTTTTAATATTAATAATACTTATAAATGCAACAGAGATGTACAACTTTTATTAATATAATATCGAGTATAATAAATCCAATAAAAAGATCTATAGTAATAAAATATATTTAAAATGAAGATCTATTAGATTCGGATGACAGTATCTATATCAAACGAGTATTTAAAGCTGTACACCTCAACTAAAAGAAAGCTAAACTCTATAAATAAACTATGTATGTATATATAAAGATGGATAATAAAATAAGTCTACTATTCTAGATAGATCATGCGCTTACAAAGTCTGGTCGAGTTAGAATTAGATAGTTTTACACAACAAACTCAAGATTTCTAACTTTACTGGTTTTGTATATGAAACAAAAATGTATTTTGTAGAATATATTAAAGTATTTTTGTTGGACATATTAAAGCATTTTTTGTTGAATATATTTAAGTATTTTTGTGTAATATATTCAAGTGTTTATGTTCCAGGGTTATTTGAATATTTGAATGACTTATTATTATGTACGTTTTAACTTCTATCTCGACCAGAATAATAAACGGCACGCGTATCAATGTAAATAAAATATATTTAATAGCATTCGCATTACGATAAATTCAAATACCATTTATGTCAATTTTTCAAGTTCAGATAAAATATGAAAAGTTACACTCAACAAATAAATATAACTAGACTCAATAAAGAAAACATTTGAAAGTTCGCTTTATCTTGTTCACCACTAAACCCAGGATCTAGAAACAGGGAGCATGCCAAGTGGCAATTTCGGGGGTGGCATCATTTCCAATTTTCCTCCCTCTTTTGAGTCCCATGGTAAAAAATACTTCACCCATCTACCAAAATATATATATAATAATTATATATATGTATATCTAAAATGGAAGTCTACAGTCTAGTCTCGACCGCGAGGCAAAGATGAACTGAGCGAGGTTTGGAAACGGGATCCTGACACTCATTTTATTTTGCAAGAAGACATGAACTTTCAAGTTTTTTCTTTACTGACTCGAGTTGTCAACTCTCGTTGGGACGTGGTACGTCGACGATACTTATGCTTAGTGATATGAAAGCAAGCGCAAATGTTGCTAAGATTACAGGCTAACATAACGTGGCGATATTTTTATGCGAAGAGATACTGCGTTGTTGACAATATTTTTAGACACAGTTATAAAAAAGGCAAAGAATATCCGGGGGCAGACCGTTCATATCAACGAAAAAAGATAGCTATCGCTTTAATTAGTGACTAAAAATTATAGCTATCGCTCTAATTTGTGACTAAACATGATACCTATCAATTTTGTTTGTGACTACTTAATTGTCAATCAGTGCCACGTAAGTTTGCTTTTTTCTATAATACGAGTATATTCCCATTAATTAACTTTAGTACTCAAAGTTGCATATCTATGCGTAAGCGGTACCAAATGCATATGACGAAAGCGATTAAAATTGTGGTTCTTTTCATACGGTCGGCCCGTCTTACAGAAATACCAGTGTAAGTTAACTTTTATGAATAAACAAACGTTTCAAATTCGAATTAAATCAGAACAATTGATGACGTTAAAAGGTATATACCATCAATGATATTGTACCTCGTCAGGGCTGCCTAAGCTCTTTTCTAATACATTAAATGCAATTCCTAGAACTAACGTCTATTTATCCAGTTATAGGAATAAATCTATTAATATAGGAAATATAATTATGGCAGTGTAACGTCTAGCAGAAGATAGGACCTCGTCATGTACGTAGAACTCAAGCTCTTTAAAGGTTCTAGAAAATACAGACTCTAAACTGATCTAGCAAGAGAACAACAGAACTAAATAGTCTAACATAGGAAAATCCTAAAAGGGAGATTAGTGACATAAAAACAAACTTGAAAATTAACTATTTACATTTATTTACTGAATTCATTACAACACATTCATAAATAACATAATGATGATAAAGTAACACTGAACAACCGAAGCAGCTCGCAGGACATGTGAAACATCTTCTTGCTAAATAAATCAAAGGAAGGTTAAACCCTATTTAACAAATACTAGGTTTCATAGTGCTTGATTCCTGACCATCAATATTCTTATTGATAATCGGGAAGAACGGAGCCCCACGCACGCTCCCGTTCCGTGAAAGTCATCCAGGGTGGTTATTTCCCCGTCAAGCACTATTTGCTTGACCTTCATTGTTGGAGGGCTTAATTACGCACTTTTATGCCATCATCATTCAAGTCGAGTCATCGAAACGACAGATCATCTTACAATACAAATTGTCTAATATTATAAATCTGGCAAGCACCTTGTATACCAACTTAAAGATTCAAGTCTGTTATTCCACCTTGTATTCAAATTTAGTTTTAAGCCTAATACTCCTCCATACACTCGCCCTAAGCAAATTAACTCGTTGGTTAATATTAATTAATCTAAGCAAAGGGACAAGAGGGCATCCTATATTCGGTCAGTTTGTTCAGTTTCCTAAAGTATAGTCCATTACCTACTAGATCAATCACCTGCTTACAAACTGATACTTTCTTTCAATTCTCTTTCTTTTATTTGATATAATCCAAGTAGTGGCAAGGATTTTAGCCCTTAAATTATACCAAACACTGCATCCATCGCCACAGTTTACCTTTGGATCCTAAAGGACTCTTATGTTCGAGACCTAAAGGTCCCCCGTCAATTCCAGGTTTCCCTAACCTAACTATCCTAATTTTCTAAGTACTATAACGAATCTATCCTATTATTTGAAACTTTAAACTAGTCTGTCTGAAACTATCGGCCCTAGACTAATCTTAACCCAATTAAACACGATGCTCTAATCTCAGTATGTTCAAAGAAGGAAGAAGAGATGATAAATGAGATTGATATATTCTCCTGGGTCGGCAGAACATATAAATGAAATATTCTCCTGGGTCGGCAGAATACGTAGATGAAATATTCTCCTTGGGAGGTAGAATATAGATGAAATATTCTCCGTTAATGGCAGAATATAGGGATGAAATATTCTCCTTTGGAGGTAGAATATGGAAGTCGAACGTGATTATATATTCTCCTTTGGGGGTAGAATATATATAATAGAGAAGTCTCGCTCTCTTACTTATACTCAGATTAGAGTCATTAATTGAAATACATCAACATTATACTTTGTCTCATTAAAATAACTTGACACAATATTTAAGTGCATAATCTTGCATAAAATGGTTCTTTTATATCTCAGGAAAGTAAAGCAGTAGACATGTTTATGTCCAAGAATAAAGTATGACTATACTTTTGAGTAGCTTGGTCGCTATAAAGTTGGTTTAAATAATCTCATGAAATAGTAGACATAATAGCATTATCAATAAGATTTATTGTCTTTTCAAGTTTAGTTCTTCCTTTTAAAAGAAACAGTTTTCTTGTTGTAAAATATAATTCCACAAATCGATACAATAATTATAGCTCCGTAAAAGTAAAGTAAAAGGCTTGCACAAATCAATCTGGTGTATATTTAATATTATATGATCTTAAGTTTTACATTCTTATTTCGGCGTCTAGTAAATTAATCTCTTACCTCCCTTCTCTCCTGAGAATTACGTGAATGGTACAATCTCACCCAGATCCAGTTGTGACTCAGTCCAAGAGAATTACGCTCAGAAACCTGGAACCTGGATCCCGGAACCGCTGGAACCTGGATTCCGGAACCGCTGCACATTGGTACTTTATTTCCTCACTATTTGAACATCACGTTTTCTTCTACTAAAACAGAAAGACACAATTTATAAAATATTTTTCACAATTTTCCATCTTTTCACTTCAAAATCCCAAACGTCAATCTCCGATATTTTCATGACAATCTCTCTTTTTCCCAAATTCAAATATTTTTAATTTCTTTTTAATTCCTCAGAATAAAGTATGAAACTTCAAATGAGTTTGCACTCGCGCGAAAGGAGGTTTATATCTATTATTTCTAGTTCCAGATAATATTAATGATTTAATAACTGTAAGCCATTTCTGGCCAGTTACAGCCGACCCCTGGTAAAATTCTGAAGGTTTATTCCTTTAGACTGAAAGAATTTTAGCACAAATTAAAAGATGAAATTTCAAAACAGTAACAATCGCGCGAGAGCAGATTTATACCTATTATTTCTTTCTCCAAGATATTATTAATGAATAGATAACTGTAAGCCATTCCTGGCCAGTTACAGCCGACCCCTGGTAAAATTCTGAAGGTTCATTACTTTAAACTGAAAGAATTTTAGCACAAATTAATATTTTAAACTTTCTTAAAATAGATTAATTTACTCTTTCATAAACGACCCCAGGACAATAAGAACTCTCAAACATATAGCCGACCCCTAGTAAAAACTGAAGGTTTATTACTTTAGACTGAAAGAATTTAAGCACAAACTAATATATTAAACTTCTTTAAAATGGATTAATTTACTCTTTCATAAATCGACCTCAGGACAATAAAGCTCTCATATACCGACCCCTGGAAAAAATATTTAAAGTTTTCTTGAAAACTGAAAAGATTTTTCCATCAACTGGAAAAGAAAATATATATTAAACATCTAACTACTGAAATAAAAAAAAAAGACAAAATACCACAGATACCTTATTGTTTACCATTAAATACCAAAACATACCACCATACCACCAAACCTTACCTCCTCATAATGCCATAAATTATTAAACGGAACAAAAGTCCTAATTTCCAAATCCTCTTTAGTCTCCCATGTTAGAATTTCTACATTCAAATGTAAAAGTTGTATGGATTTAACCAAATAGCAAATGTTATCATATGGACCAGTGTCAAGCATCAGACATTAAATACTAATTGGTTAATAGAGTTTCCCAAGCCACGGCAATACTTTTGATTGAAACGAAGTGGGTTGTGAGGCCACTCAGTCCTAATGACAAATATCAAGCAGACCGCTACCAAACCTTGGTTTGGACGATACACCTGATACCCGCTTAACCCAAAAATAGAAACCTTAAAACGGCAGACAAAACCTTAATAACAAATGTAGAATAAACATCTCCACTCTAGACTTAATTCACATAAGACAACAATTTACGATTCGGAGCATGTGACGTGTGCTTAGTCCTTGCCTCTCGGCTCCTGTATAGTGTAAAGCTTCAATGCAATCGACAAATATCGATGACTCAATTGAAACCTAGCACCAAATTCTCCAACACTGAAGCTTTTTATTGTAGAGTATGTAAAATGCCAAAATTCGAAAATGAGAGACCGTTCCCCTACCAGAAAATCTGCTAAATTACGAAACCCTTCATGCTTTGAACTTAATATCTAACTATTTATTTACAAAACTATCATACAGCCTTGCACTTTCAGTCCCTCAACTAGCGCAGACAGATACGGGCTTTCACGCTCATTCCACAAATCAGCAAATTCACTATTGATAGGAGAACTTTCGAGGCGGTTACCCCCTTTATGACACTACAAGTACACAGTTACCAAACCGAACAAATTACCAAGAAGAAGAAGCCTTATACCTTGATGACGTTACCAATAGATAAGTACCATAAATAGCAAAACCTTACCACACCTTTACCCAAAGCAAAAATAATACCTTCGAAAATATTTTATTGTCGAAGAAAAGAAACTACATCACATCACATTCGAAATATTAATAGTAAACAGAGTTTAAGATAATAAAAATTATAGAATAAAATATTTTTTTAAATATACCCCTCCATAATATTTGTGTATTTACTAAAGACACATTACTTCCTATATAAATACGGAGAATTTCAAAATTATAACTTGTTTTATCTGTGAAAATTAAAGATATTTGAATTCAAAAGTAAATAGTTATAGAAATTAACATCTCAAATTATGAAACAGAACACAATTCTTTAATCTACGCTTAACCGCAACATTCTTAATATACATATTACGCACTAAATACAGCAATTACAACTGACACATAATACCCAAGCTTTTATTAATCGAATTGTATTTAAAATAATCATTTTAATTTACGTTGAATGAAAAAAAAAACTAAATTACGCATGGTGTTCTAAGTGTGAGATTTATTTTTCGCAAAATGCTCGTAAAATTATAACTATTAAAAAAAAAAAAAAACATACAGTCGAATATATAGCCTCCTCCTTTCTTGAAGTTGGTTAAAAAGAACTGACATTAAAAGAAAATTTGTGGTTAATATGTTTCACAAAACTTTCCTTTGGTGAACGAAATCTTATGAAAGACAATAAATCTTACTTTAATAACATCAAATGATTTATCATATTTTAAAATCAGCACACGATTTGAAATGTAAATATATATCGGTCAACCGGATCTACTTTACTCAGAAGTCGACCCCATTCTAAAAATTCCTTTACCTACTTTATAGTATCAAAATAAAATATGTATATACGCCTTAGCTCCACCAAATAAATTAATTTTCACCTATACTGCGTCAAATAATACGAAATCGTGTAATATACCACAGCGTTTGTGTACACAAAAGGTATAAAAAAAAACTGACATCCACAATCCAAGTTATATTAATTTGGATGGATCTTAAACTACTGAAGCAGTCTTTATACACTTATGCTTCTTTGAAATTTTTACTGGCCGTTCGAAGGGTAATAAATTAATTTTATTGTCAACTATGTTTCACTTGAATAAACTTCCCGTTTCGACTCGACCCCAGAGTGTAAATAACTAAAATAAACTCTTATTATTACAACAAACCACACTAACAAAATCTATTCTAGATACAATATTGTTTGCGACCCCAATCCCTACCGGAACAATTACTATTTAATCATCCTTATTTCTACTAAATAAATCTATTCAATAGTTTTGGTAAATGAAAATCTTTATCTTAATGTGACAAAACCTTTTTGTTTTAAACGGAACCCTATTACTAAGACCCCGCTGACTGTCTGTCTCCAGGCTATATCTCAAAAACCGTAATGGATAGAAATCTGAAACTTTCACAAGGTATGTATTTCTCTTGCCACTATAATAACAATAAGCTATATAACATGTAGACACATAACATTTTCACAGAATGTATAAATGTACATTACCTTTCAAATCTAATTATCAAAAATTAAATAAAATAACTATTGAGAGGGCCTCCCATATAAAAATGGTACGGAACCCCACAAGAGTGAGCCCAACTCGCACTTGGCCAATTTTTCTTTAATAATTTAATTGACTGAATAGGTTATTTATTATAATTACCAATATACTAACGACTCCAATCTAACATTGTGTACAAGAAACGTGACAAAGAGTTTGGTCTCTTCCTTCAGCGTCAAGTCCAGGCCTCGCACTTATAGAGTAAGATCAGCCTAACTACTGTCCTGTAAATTCTTGGTGCGACGGCTCAGCAGCTTAGAAGAAAGCACTGTGTGGAGGCCTGCACTGCAACGGGGGGTGTTCTGAGTTCAGATCTCGATCTCTTCCTCCCTGTCGTTGTCATCAGTTACAGTGCATCCGAGGTACCGGAACTTAGCCACACCTTTGAACGTTGTATTTTCAACAACGAGATCATCTCGTCTTCGTCGTGTATCTTTGTAACGACGTATCAAAAGATATTCCGCCTTCTTGTGACTAACTTTAAGTCCAATCCTCGCGGCTTCTTCCTGCACTCCTCCGATGGGCGTTTGCACCTTTCTATTAACATGCTCGAGTATCAGGTTAAACAGTATTGGCGACAGAGCGTTCCCTTGCTTCAAGCCGGTCACCACATCGAACTCTTCGGAGAGTGAATTTCCCACATGCACCGTCATCCTGCTTCTACTCGTGGTAACCTCCAATATTCGCACTAGCTTACCGGTAATCTGGAAGCTGCGCAGGGTACTACATAAAATTATAAATTACCTAAATAAATGAAATTGCACACAATATAAATTAAAACCAACTATAAAAAAAATAGCCTAAAAAACAATCACAATCTTAGAATAAGGAAAATTGCAACCACATAATAAAAATAATAATAAAAATTAAGATGCGTATGTACCTACCTACTTTACTTTCCTGATAATTTAAATGTCTAGAAATATTACTAAATTCGAATAAAAATAGAATGTTGATTCTTAATATTAATAAATCCTATATAATCTGTATTATCTAAACCTCTCCTTTTCCACGGCAACAAATTATGCTAGATTATTCTAGCATTTTACAGAACATTAAGTTCAAAATTAGTCACGGCACCAAATTATGTACCTCGTCAGGGCTGCCTAAGCTCTTTTCTAATACATTAAATGCAATTCCTAGAACTAACGTCTATTTATCCAGTTATAGGAATAAATCTATTAATATAGGAAATATAATTATGGCAGTGTAACGTCTAGCAGAAGATAGGACCTCGTCATGTACGTAGAACTCAAGCTCTTTAAAGGTTCTAGAAAATACAGACTCTAAACTGATCTAGCAAGAGAACAACAGAACTAAATAGTCTAACATAGGAAAATCCTAAAAGGGAGATTAGTGACATAAAAACAAACTTGAAAATTAACTATTTACATTTATTTACTGAATTCATTACAACACATTCATAAATAACATAATGATGATAAAGTAACACTGAACAACCGAAGCAGCTCGCAGGACATGTGAAACATCTTCTTGCTAAATAAATCAAAGGAAGGTTAAACCCTATTTAACAAATACTAGGTTTCATAGTGCTTGATTCCTGACCATCAATATTCTTATTGATAATCGGGAAGAACGGAGCCCCACGCACGCTCCCGTTCCGTGAAAGTCATCCAGGGTGGTTATTTCCCCGTCAAGCACTATTTGCTTGACCTTCATTGTTGGAGGGCTTAATTACGCACTTTTATGCCATCATCATTCAAGTCGAGTCATCGAAACGACAGATCATCTTACAATACAAATTGTCTAATATTATAAATCTGGCAAGCACCTTGTATACCAACTTAAAGATTCAAGTCTGTTATTCCACCTTGTATTCAAATTTAGTTTTAAGCCTAATACTCCTCCATACACTCGCCCTAAGCAAATTAACTCGTTGGTTAATATTAATTAATCTAAGCAAAGGGACAAGAGGGCATCCTATATTCGGTCAGTTTGTTCAGTTTCCTAAAGTATAGTCCATTACCTACTAGATCAATCACCTGCTTACAAACTGATACTTTCTTTCAATTCTCTTTCTTTTATTTGATATAATCCAAGTAGTGGCAAGGATTTTAGCCCTTAAATTATACCAAACACTGCATCCATCGCCACAGTTTACCTTTGGATCCTAAAGGACTCTTATGTTCGAGACCTAAAGGTCCCCCGTCAATTCCAGGTTTCCCTAACCTAACTATCCTAATTTTCTAAGTACTATAACGAATCTATCCTATTATTTGAAACTTTAAACTAGTCTGTCTGAAACTATCGGCCCTAGACTAATCTTAACCCAATTAAACACGATGCTCTAATCTCAGTATGTTCAAAGAAGGAAGAAGAGATGATAAATGAGATTGATATATTCTCCTGGGTCGGCAGAACATATAAATGAAATATTCTCCTGGGTCGGCAGAATACGTAGATGAAATATTCTCCTTGGGAGGTAGAATATAGATGAAATATTCTCCGTTAATGGCAGAATATAGGGATGAAATATTCTCCTTTGGAGGTAGAATATGGAAGTCGAACGTGATTATATATTCTCCTTTGGGGGTAGAATATATATAATAGAGAAGTCTCGCTCTCTTACTTATACTCAGATTAGAGTCATTAATTGAAATACATCAACATTATACTTTGTCTCATTAAAATAACTTGACACAATATTTAAGTGCATAATCTTGCATAAAATGGTTCTTTTATATCTCAGGAAAGTAAAGCAGTAGACATGTTTATGTCCAAGAATAAAGTATGACTATACTTTTGAGTAGCTTGGTCGCTATAAAGTTGGTTTAAATAATCTCATGAAATAGTAGACATAATAGCATTATCAATAAGATTTATTGTCTTTTCAAGTTTAGTTCTTCCTTTTAAAAGAAACAGTTTTCTTGTTGTAAAATATAATTCCACAAATCGATACAATAATTATAGCTCCGTAAAAGTAAAGTAAAAGGCTTGCACAAATCAATCTGGTGTATATTTAATATTATATGATCTTAAGTTTTACATTCTTATTTCGGCGTCTAGTAAATTAATCTCTTACCTCCCTTCTCTCCTGAGAATTACGTGAATGGTACAATCTCACCCAGATCCAGTTGTGACTCAGTCCAAGAGAATTACGCTCAGAAACCTGGAACCTGGATCCCGGAACCGCTGGAACCTGGATTCCGGAACCGCTGCACATTGGTACTTTATTTCCTCACTATTTGAACATCACGTTTTCTTCTACTAAAACAGAAAGACACAATTTATAAAATATTTTTCACAATTTTCCATCTTTTCACTTCAAAATCCCAAACGTCAATCTCCGATATTTTCATGACAATCTCTCTTTTTCCCAAATTCAAATATTTTTAATTTCTTTTTAATTCCTCAGAATAAAGTATGAAACTTCAAATGAGTTTGCACTCGCGCGAAAGGAGGTTTATATCTATTATTTCTAGTTCCAGATAATATTAATGATTTAATAACTGTAAGCCATTTCTGGCCAGTTACAATATGTCGACGAGATTTCAGGATCTTCTGTGCCCTTTTTTATATTTCGCTTCACCATTTTGTTATATTAAGCCTTACAATATAGTTCGATCTAATCTTCCTACACACTCTCTAAAGCAATATACTTTCGTCAAAATCGACAAATAAATTGACATGAGTAATTTGTAAATAATGTATTATATTTTCAGTACTTCACTATATCTGTTATTATTTTTAAGCACGTTTTTTATAATTGCAGATTTATTGAAGGTGCTGGTAATATAACTAACGTTAAAATGACCGCTTTAGTACATTTAAACAAACAATTTTTTTTCTAACTACTGTAGTTTTGAAAAAAACCCGTTAGCGAAAAAAAATTGTCGACGTACGGCGAAATATCCATAATTTATTTTTTATGGATAAGCAGTTTTTTTGTCTCAAATAATGTAGTCACAGAAAAAAAATATTAGTATAACTGTACAAATGCTGCCCTTAAAATAGCTAGAAAAATAAATAGTAGCTTTACTCACCAGTTACCATATAAAAAGCCTTAAGCGTGCAAAGTGCCTAAATTCTATTATTTTTGTATTTTTACCCCGCTCCCAAAGAAGGGTTATGTTTAATTGACTTTTTCATAATAGACACAAGTCCCAGCTATTTTAACAGTTGGTTTTTAATATTAGGCTTGCTTTTATCGATATTGACGAAAATATAAGCCAACTCTACCTATGTACCCTAATATCAGTCCTACACACCCGCGAAATAGCTACACAATCGTGCCGAGTACAATGTCTACATATAAAGGTAAATATACAATTTAAAATGTTAAAATTTAAATAGAAAACTCTGATTTACTGACCTATTTAACTTTGGTTTCTTGCGATGATTGGAGATTATGAAATTGCTACGTTAAAATGGACTTTATAAATAAGTAGATTAGAGTTTAAAATGTAATGAGTATGGATCTTTGGTTTGGCGATGAGTATAACGTATGGATGGACAAAAATATGTTAAATTATTAAAAAATTTTAGTATATCGAAGTCGGAGAAGCAACTTCATTTAAAATAACTCTAACAATCAACATGTATACTTCACAGAAGTAATATATTTTATTTCTTAAAACCACCTATAAACGCTGCTTCTCCAAACGCCGACAATTCGAGTTACAAGGCGAAGTTAAAGGCAAAATCTTGATTTTACAGTTTATTCGCTAAAAATCGTCAACGGAAAAGTAGCTATCGGTAAAATAGCTTTAAGGCCGTCTAAAAACCCACTCTAAGAATATATACATCAAGCGCAAGCCCATTTAATGTAAAAAAAAACACATTTATTTTGGTACCAATTAGACTCATGAGTTATAATACTGGTTAAAAAAAAAAATTAAGTGTTTTGAACTCGTTTTTATAATATTGATAAATCCGATTGGACCAAAATAAGTATAAATATTCTTAGAGTGTGTGAATATCTTTAGATGGTATTTAAGCTATTTTTTTTTTATATTTTTTCCGTATATTGAAAAAACTGTAGAATAAAGATTTTTCCCTTCTCTTTTGCCTTATGGTAAAATTGCGTCAGTGGTGACATAACATAACATATATGACCACATATAGCACTGAATTAAGTAATACAACAGTTAATTTAGGAATGATGAATCTAGCCACTAATAATAGAATGAACATCATCATTATCATCTTCCCAAAACATTCACTCAGCGCGAGACAACTTCATACATTCATTATATTAACAACCGAGCGCTTACACACAAAATAACTACTTTTAGAAAGTTAAACATTATTATTTGTCATTTCCTTTGTAGTAAGTTTTAAAACGAAATGTAGATCTAAATAGGTAGCGATAATAATATAGTAATTTCAATAATGATAGCGATAATAAAAATTATAAAATTTATTATCGTTTGTTATAATAATTATTATCGCTTATTTATTAGCGAGGAAGACGAGGTTAGGAGAAATGCTAGCGGTGCTAATAAATTTAAACAACTTTAAAAATTGTGTGTTGAAAATTTTCCAAATCGCTAGCTGGGGTCATAGGTCACTATACCTCTTGCTTACCAACACGGCATTTTTTAAAAGAGCAACTTTAAAGCCATATTAATGATTATTATCTTTTAGGCTCTTTAAGTAAAATAAACCTTCATAAAGAAGCAGACGAGTGCTTCTTTTTTAACTGGATCCTAAGCCTTTAGTTTTGATCACAAACTTTCAGACTAATATTTTAGAAAGGTTCATAATATTCACGCTGAGTCTATTTTAGTCAAAATTATCCCGCGATATTGTAAAGATTTAATGAACTATGACCCTAAAACAGCGAACTAGAATAAATAGAATAGTTACTTGGCCAATAAAATGGTTCCACGCGTTAACGTAAAATACCACGGTGGGCGGGGCAAAACAGCTACCCACGCGCCCTCGTGGTGTCACTTGGTGTGGCACGACACCAATCGTGTGCAAACTTTGTGTGTGTGTTCGTTGGGATCCAAATTCTAAGCGGCAATTGTATTAGATATTGGTTTCCAATATACAGTTTATACAACTAGTTTGGAAGCTTTTGGATTTCATATAATTTAGTTGATTTTGTTTACTGTGTTAAAGTTTTTTTGTATGGAGTTACTCTTCCGTTTATTCTAGTTCGCTGGCCTAAAAGTATATTAGCCATGCTTAATTGTACCTACACGGTAAATACCTGATTTTAATAACACCCTTCCAGCTTTTTAGGATACCGACAAAACATCAATTTTACTATACAAATACTAGTGTTAAGTAATTATATACAAACAACGTTTGAAAGAGCTTTTAGATTTATCCCTGGTCATTGGTTAACAAGTGCAAAATATTTAAAGGTTTAGGGATAACATTAAAAAAATAATATTAATACAGTGTAAACTCCATGTAACGTCACACGATTTAAAGACAAACTCTCTAAAGCGTTGAAATAAATCAATTGGCTTGAGTTGGCTTAGCTTCTCTCCATTTAACGACCACTTTCATTTAACGCCCTTAAATGCACAGTCCATTCAGTGTCGTTATATAGAGTTTACACTGTAAAATCAAACCGGTTTTGTTAACCAAATATTAAATTTAGATACGACAATTAACAAACTTTTTGGATCCTAAAAAAGGTTTTAAAATCAACATTTGTCGGTTACTTTCCATACGTCACTCGACTTTCGGCCTTACTACAATAGAGATAAGATTCAAAAATAGATTCTATAGAGGAATATAACAGGAGATCCAAGTCTTACACATTCGCTGTTTTGGTTCACAAACAAATAGGCCTACGAACAAGCTTAGGTTCTGCTTAAAATTGAGCATGGTTCTTGATCTAATTCGTTACATTTTCACAGAGATTCATTACATTATTAGCTAAGGAATATTGTATCTTACTGTTTGGACATAAGGTTTACAAACTGTTGCAGAAAAAATATTGTTACTGGTCCATTAGCTTTACACTGACTGATAAAATGTATATTTTACTTCATTTTTTTAATATCCTGATAAATTTTATTTTTGCATTGATTTAAGCTGCATTCTATTGCTTTACAATTTATATTAAGGAACGTTTAAATTTCAAACTTAACAAACCAGAAATAAGATTCAAAATATTCAAATCGTCATTGTTCGTTTCTTTGCTGATCTAATCAAATTACAAAGTACCTTATTCTAAGGATCATAAGTACGATACTAGAACGCACGCTTCAACAAATTCTCTTCATAAAGTACGAAGTACAACGCACCTTATGACTATGACATTAGGTCAGATATTCACAGATACAAGGTAATACAGACTTTAATTTAAGTTCGATTTCCCAACGTACGTTTCAACAACTTGTCTTTACAAGTGCCAAAGTAAAACGCACCTTGTGTATATGTAGTTAAGTTAGTTATTCGCGTGGTGGATGGAGGCGAGGAAGGCCGGGTCGACAGACGCCACCTTGGCCGTGAGGAAGGCATGCATGCAGAACAGCAAGCTCTGCAGGATCTGGCACTCCAGCTCCTGGAGACAATGGAAAATATTCAAGTTTCATGGCTAGGAGGATCAGATTTCTTTAAGATCGACTTTTAGCTATGTCCATTCCACAGCTTCGTTTACCATCTGACATGTCAGGCTAATATCGAAAAGGTACTAACTCGGGTCGTAACTGATCGTCGGTTATACAAACATTAGTCAAATATGCCTTACGGAAGTTTTAGTACATTATTCAGACGGGTTGTTTATAAAATAATAATTATTTAGTTCTAATTTATAGTACGGTCATATCTAATTTTGTTAACATTGTATGGACACATGTAAGTCTGAAATAAATTTATTTGATTTGATTTGATAAAAAATATCTAGGGCTTCTACACAATATAAATATGAACATACATGTATTAATCATAATTTGGTTAATTTAACTTCACTACTTATGGTAACCATCTTGAATTTTTAAATGTTGCAGAATACATGTACATATATCAAAGCCTGTCATTAGACAAATACACTGAGGAAATTGTGGCAAAATGTGTGATGCACCATTTTGGCCACCGGCCATCTTGAAAAAGTTGGCAGTCACACACACAAACATACAAGTCACACTTAAAACAACGTTTTAGCACATAATAAAATCGTACGGAGTAACAGATACTTACTTTAGTTTCTATAACTTTAGTTTCAGCGTCTTGGAAGTGCAGCTTGAGTTTGGACTTGCCGTCGTCACTCGACCCTCGCAGCTGGGAGAACCTGCGACCAATACAATATCACTTTTAACTACCCGCGTTGATACTGGAAACAAGTAGCCAATATATTAATCCAAATTCTAGACTATTCAGAATAACCTAGACTCTGTACTTGACAGACACTGAAATCGGCACAGGTATTCTAACTCATAAACTCATTTATTGGTAATTATACAATTACATGTCAGAATTAATTAACAGTTACATAATTAATATAGCTCATAAATTAATTATGTAATTTTATTTATTAAATATAACTATAACTAATTATGATGGCTAACTGACCCCGACACTAAGAGACGCCACTCTTCTCTTACACTCTCACTCACACCCTGCCAGTCGGCAGGACACAGCACAGTGTGTGTGGCATGAAGTGCGCTCAGGTCTTGCTGCACTTTTCCTTCCCAGCGATACTTGGGACGACCAACCGCATCTCGGCCAATTGTTCGTCCCAAGTATGCTCGCCTAACAGCCCGATCTCTCCCATCCTTTCCACGTGGCCAAACCAGCGGAGCCGATGTGCTTTACTTTCACCCATGATGTTAGCTTCTGCTACAAGCTTCTGTATTTCTTTGTTTTTTCTTACCCTGTAACTCCCTTCCTTTTTTCTGGCTGGCCCAAGAATTTTCCTGTATACTTTACGTATTAAGTATACATAATATATAATTACAGTAGTAAAGAACTTTAGATCATACTGTTACATACGAGTATCATATATCATTTACAATAAATTACCTGCTTATGTGACCGAGGCAACGAGTTTAGGTAACTTTAAAGCTCGACTTAAACGCTGGCTTATCGAGGAAACTCTCTATGATATAGATGACTTTGTAAAAATTACAATATAAGATATTAGAACTAGTTTTTTGACATTGTTTTAATTTTAGATTGATGACATACTCGTATTTAACTCAAAAATGTACAGAAGTATATTTATATTACTTTTATTATAATATTTTATAAAAAATTATGTATGAATTGACTTGTAAAACATTTTTACCAATAAATTATGATTATGATGATTATGATTATCTAATCCTTTTCTTAAATCTCTTTTAAGGGTGAATGAGTAACAAACACAACGCCCCATTCGCCCTAGTACCGACCTGTAAGCCCACACGGGCGCCGCGCCGGGCGTGCCCTCGGTGAGCGAGAAGCCCGCCTGCCAGTCCAGCGTGAGTCCCGCCGCGCGCCCGCCGTGCACCACCGTGAACGTCTTCTTCTGGAACATTCCAGAACACACTCTGTTAGTGCTATACACATGCCAAAGAATCATTTAGCTAGAACTAGAATTAGATGTGACAATTGACATTTGATTAATATCATATACTATTGTAATGATATTATATTACTAGAATTAGAATTTAAAATTGACATTGATACATACGTATCATATACTTTTGTAATGATATCATATTATTTGACTTGTAACTTTGGTGTTATCAATAAATTATTTGCATTTGTAATACATAATAGTACGTATTCGCTGAATAGACGGGCGGCGTCCCGGTCGCCCCAAGATAAGATGGCGGTATGACCTCGACACACACAACCCAGACTGGAAGACTGTTGCCCAGGACAGACAAAAGAGGAGGGATAGGGAAGCGTTTTGCCCTGCAGTGAGCTGATTTATAGGCTTAGATTGATAGATAAAGATAAATATTATTACCAAATGGATATTTTCATATCCATCATCTCTTGACTGTAACAAATATAATAGTAATGTTAAAATATAATTAAAACATTATGTATATATTTAATTAATTTTATAAATTTAATCAGGTTGTTAAAGTAACTGACTTAAAAATAGTAAACTGTAAAGTAGATTGTCTAAGAAATGCAATACACCACACTTGGGGGAGCTGCTCCTCAGAAATACAAGTTCGCTTAATTCTAAGGAACACGCTTCTTTTAGTTTCTTTTAGGACATAAATATAAGGATACTTTATAACAATAATACACTAATGTAATCTGCTTTGTACTCATATGTATATCCTATTAGTGCAAATAAATGGTTACTATTATTACTAAATAATAATTTATTTATTGCTTCCAACTGATTAGAATAATGTATAACCTCTTCTTTAAACAAACTTTTTCAAATTCCATGATTATAACGGCCACAGCTATTGTCATTTTAATACAATGACATAATTGATACCATATTAACTTGACACCTAAAAAACTGTGTTCCTCTGTGGATTTCCTATATTATAGTTAAAACCGTGATAGAACTGTCGGAGGATACATTAACATAATAAATATTCTATTTTCTATATGAAATCCAATTTTGTATCGACAACCAAGACATAAAAAGCTAGTACACAAGTGACAGCAGGAGTGTATATAGCACGCACCGTGCAATAGGCTATTTAAAACAAAATTTGGCTTCGCCAGCCATATCCGTGCACATAGCCGGAACTAGCTAAGTTCGCCATTGGCGGATACGCCTAGGAGGACAATATATATATATATATATAGCAAGCATGGACTGCACGCAAGGCAAGCACGTGTGTATGCTAACTGACGTAGCAACATGCAACGCCGCGCCTCCCACCGCCAGTACGCGCATTCATCGCATCATTGTGAGCTTACTAGCATTCATTATACATACATTCTCTGTCAACTAACATTTTGATGTGTAATTTATTTAATTACTAGCTGACCCGGCAAACGTTGTTTTGCCTCACTTAGGAGTATGAAAAATAGCATAGCGAGAATAGCAAGCACTAGAAAATGCCACTAGGAAGCTTGAGCATATTATCGGGGATCAAACCTACCCCCTGCGGATCGAACGCCTGACTGAACTGTCATGGTTTCAAAATACCAATGTTTTATTTTAAAGTTACCCTTTCTTCGTCTTTATCGTATGAACTAAGTGTCCAAGTTCTGGTGTCTGAGTTTTTAAGCCACCCGAAGGCCTAATAATCAGAAAAGAAACCCGTTTTTCTTCAAAAACTAATTATTAGCTTTCCTACATCCAGACATGCGGTCTCCGCTCGCTGCGTCTCCCAAGCTCTTATCATCACGGCACGGCGGCGGTGATCCGGTCAGCCGCGCGCCTTCGGGCCGAGCGAGCACGCGTGGCCGCAGCGGTACACCCCTACAGCATCGCCGCGCTCATTGCCGACGCTATGCATGCCGCGCTCACCGTGGCTGTCTTCCTCTACGCACCCTTACAAGTCTTCATCGCATGTTAGTACTTATTTCTTCTTCGAATGCCTCTCCGCTATTGGAGGTTGGCCGAGTATCTTTTTACTAACCCAACCTTTTTTCGAGAGGGGAAAGGGTCGTAGATCCCCAACTACATTGGGGTGCACCTGGTTGACATGGATTCCTACCCACTGAAACTTTTTTGTTTCGAAGGGAAAATCGTTGTAGATTTCCAACTGCATAAATATATTGAGATACAGACGGGGCATATGGGCTTCCAACTCCAGAAATCCCTCGGTTGCCATTTCTTGTGTTTCAACAGGAGATTCCTGGATTATCATCTGGAGTAGAACTCTAGTATGTTTGACACCTCTTTCTTTCAAAGTTAATATCGCCACTGACCCCAGCTATAATTCGAACAGCATTATAATTCAACGAAATATGTTACAATTTCTAAGCGATCATTCCTTTTCAGGTCCAGACCCGTACAACCCGTTCATCCTCTTCACCGATGTGATGTCGTTCCTCCACATAATATTCTCGTTCAGTGTCGGGTACGTGGCGGACGAAAACCGTCAGATCGTGTTGGAACCCAAGCGTATAGCTGTGCACTATTTGAAGACTTACTTTTTCCCGGATCTCATTGGAGCGCTGCCTTTGCAGATATTTGCGTTGTTCGATGACTGCCGGTATGTATAATACCCAGATGAAGTCTAAGGTTTTTTAAGTTCCGTTGTTCTTACCAAGTCTAAATGTTTGGGTACATCACACTTTGCTGTTTCTATTATTTTTATTTGTTTTGTTTCCAGATACCCTACCAACACCACACTGCTCATCTTGAAGCTGTTCAAGGTGCCAACGTTCGTGCGCCAAGCGAGGAACCTGATGGATCAACTTGACTTGTCGTACGTCAAGAGAACCATCCTCTCAGTCGTCTTCAAGATCCTGTTCTTCTTCCACTGGATGACGTTCATCTACTACCAGGTGCCGTGCTTCACCATACATTTCTACGAGGCAACAGAGCGGCACAAAGTTTGGTTGAAGAGATTCCCTGTCCTGAGCAAGGAAAGCGATTCCTTATTCCAAAAGTACACATCTAACCTGTTCTTAGTTTGCGGGCTGATTATAGGATCTGGCTTCAACAATCCTGTGGAGGAACATCTGATATCTGACCTAGTGTTAACATCAGCGATGGGCATGGCGGGCATGCTTTTCTTAACTTACGCCTTCTGCGCTTGTCTCCAACTGTCCATCTACAAACAGTACGAGAAAAATCTCTTCAATGGCCGTTCTCAGGAGTTGAAAGAATTCATGGATTTCAAACGCCTTCCGCAGTTCTTGCAAAGGAAAATACAGTTGTTTATAAATTACAAATACAACGGACACTATTTCAACGAGGAAGTCATAATGAGTACTATCAACGATCAGATAAAGCAAGACATCAACATGTACGGGTGCAAGGCGATGGTGATGTCGGTACCTCTGTTCCAGGACATGCCGATTGCTCTCATTAATGCTATTATTTTCAATTTGACACAAGTCCTGTTCATGCCCGGAGAGGTGAGAACATTTGGTTATTTTATTTAGAACTTTATCAAATAAGTCTTGCTTAATTGCAGCTGATATGCGAATGTTAAAATGGATGTGTAAAGTGACCAAAATGGACAAGTGCAGGAATAAATATTTATAAGAAATGCCAGTATGACAGTAACTGAAAAAATAAGGAGTGAAAGGCTGACATGGTATGAGCATGTGATGCGTAGGAAGTATGGGCATGGCAGTAGAAGGTATGCGAGGAAGAGGTCGACTTAAAAAGTTTTGTATGTGTGATGTGAAAAAGGATATGAAAGAAACAGGAGATAATGTAGAAATGACAATCAAAAGAATGCTATTAAAACAGAAAATATGCTATGCCGATTCCACCTAATAGGAAAAGCCGAAGATCATGATGGCAGAAAAAATAGTTTCAAATTTCAAATAATTTTGGTCCGTATACCCTACACGATAAAGCACATTCCGGCTTATCCAGGTGCTGGTGAAGGCAGGCGAGCCGGGCACGTCAATGTTCATGATAAGCTCGGGGACTGTGGCGGTCCTCACTCCCGCCGGCAGAGAGGTAACTTTACTTCTTCGTTAAACATTCAAATATACTTTTTTCTACTTTACAAGTGCGTGATGTCGGATTAGCAGTGATGCATCTGAAATGGAGCTGGGCAGGACACGTGGTTAGAAGAAATGACGACAGGTGGAGTAAAGCCGTTACCGAGTGGTGGCCGAGAACTGGCAAGCGAAGAGTTGGTCGTCCAGCGGCGAGATAGGTTGACGATATCACTGAAATCGCAGGTCCTACCTGGACGAGGACTGTGCAAGATCGACGCAGATGGGACATACAGAGGGAGGCCTATACCCAGCAGTGGGATAATGAGGGCTGTGGATGATGATGATGATGATACTTTTTTTTAAACCAACGTCTCATTAGCGTCATTCTGGCTGAAGGTAGAGCATGCTCAGTTTAATAACTGACTCTGAAGGATGATGTCGGAACACAACGTTGTGTTGTGGTGATTGGAGAGATTTTTCAACTTGAGTATAATAGCTAAGCAGGCGAGTACTAGAAAATGCTCAAATCCCATGCTACTTAGTTATATTATGCTAGTTAGATTATATAGCAAATTTATTTAACTTCAAAATATCTAAAAGCTGCTTTCTATAACAAAGCAAGAGTAAGACGTTTGTAACATTAAAGATCTTTTTCACATAAGAAGAACAAATATCTGCTGTTTGTCTGTATGTCTGTGTGTCTAACACCAACAAGTATTTAAGCCGTGTCACTTGAAAGTTTCACACATGATAACATTTCTGTCGCAAGAGCCACAGCTACTAAAAACAGCATCAAATATATATTCAAAGGTGGCTCTAATACAACAGTATTTTCCATATTTATATGTAGTAGATAGATAAGGAACCCTCTATAAGGGAGTCCGATTACCACCTAATAATAATAATTATTTTTTTATCTGGGTTTCAGATAGCCCACCTGAGAGACGGTTCATTCTTCGGCGACATGGCGTTACTGCAGCCCGGCCAGCCGCGGAGCGCCACCGTACTCGCGCTCGAGATTACAGAGACTTACAAGTAAGGAATGAACGAATGAATGAATGACATTATTGTAGCGCCTGTAGCTCGGCTAGCTAAGGTGATCTGACGCGATCATCGACGCTAAGCAACGCTCGATGTGGACAGTGTTTGGATGGGTGACCATGCACAAAACTCGTTTTTTTAAGTGGCATTTTCATCTGGGCGCTACCGTGGATCGGATGACACGTTAAATTGTAGGTTTTCAAGCGGCTTGAAAACTCTCGACACCAGAGCTTGGCCACTTAGCTCACACGAATAATGTTATTTATATTCCAATAGGTCATTAGTATTATTAAATTTCACTTATAATACTGGAGATTGGAATAACTGGTTCTCAACGAGGTTTCTGGATCACACTATTAGGTATTTGGTGACAGATTTTTCAATATGAGGGTAGTTCTACAAAGTTTTATCTGTTTGTCGTTGCAGACTGGAGAGCAAAGAGTTCCAGTCGTGCGTGGCGCCGTACCCGCATCTGCGCAGGCGGCTGGAGGAATACTGCAGCCGCCGGCGCAGGACGTCAGCTGCTCAGTAAACGATGTCAAAGATAACAGCTAGATAACAAAAGTCTTAGGCATAACTGGATGTATGCAATTTTTTTCTTTTTTCATAAGAGCAAAGTGATGGTAGGGTTGGTATGCGTTTTTCTTTTCGTTTCCAAACGTAAATAGCAGATCTCATTGTGTAAAATATTTATAACCGAATTCATTTTTTGTTTTTACAATAAATGGGCTTGCGCTTTTTGTCAATTACTTTTATTATGACTAATGTATCTTTATTTTTTTAAACTGGATGAAAAACAATGGGGTATCTGTGTGTGTGTGTATATGTCTGTCTGTGGCATCGTAACTCCCGAACGTATAGACCGATTCAGTTTTCTTTATTCGGAATGTGTGTTAGTCGAGAGTGTTCTTACCTATTTGGTAGAAATTAGTTCAAATTGGTGGTAAACATATTTTTTTAAAACTCATATCAATTCGGATATTAAATGAAAATTAAAACTAAATTAAATTTGACTTATTGATAATAATTTCATACACAGTGTAAACTCTATGTAACGTCACTCGATTTAACGACTACTCTCTAAAGCGTAAAAATCAATAGGCTTTAGTTGGTTTACCTTGTATTTCATACATACTAAGATATATTGGAGAGTCATTTAAACTCGACCACTATCAATGCGCAGTCCCTTCAGTGTCGTTATATACAGTTTACACTGCATTTCCAATCTAAGATTGCCACCACCTAAACTGCAGCTAGGATTTTCAAAATGTTTAATGCCACTAGTAAAGTCTTACCCCGAGCCGTATGACGGAGTTGAGTATGTTGGCGGTCCAGGCGGCCTCCACCCGCAGCAGCTCCTGCCTGGTCTAGTAAAGTCTTACCCCGAGCCGTATGACGGAGTTGAGTATGTTGGCGGTCCAGGCGGCCTCGACCCGCAGCAGCTCCTGCCTGGTCTCGGCGCTGAAGTAGCGCGGGCCGGCGGGCCCGGGGCCCGGCGCGCTGGACTGCACCAGGAAGCAGTGCTGCCGCCAGTCCACGGTCTCGCTCTCCTTCACCGTGCGGAACATGGTCTGGTACACCTTCAGCGTCTCCGGGCACTTGGCCAGCTCGGCGATGTTCATCTGGAAAGGTTATAGCACTAGTGTAAGCAGCACTTTTTACGTTCCACTGCTGGGATTTGTATAGTCCACACACTTTTGCGGATATTGTGATCCTCAAATATTTCATTTCTTCACGATGTTTACTTTCGCTGTTAAAGTGTGCTACACATAACATAAAACTAATTGTTGACATTTGTTAGTATTAAAATTTATTTGTTGTAATTATGTATAATTATGTATGCTATGGATGATAATCTGAAGTAAATAAATAAATAAAAACAAATTGTTGGTGTACGGCCGTACACCAACAATTGATTTTTGATTCAGTTGGATTGAACCAGTGGACGTCAGATTGAAAGGCAGACGTTGGCTGAGTCACAGATAGATATTTTAATGTAACGAAATAATTTATAAAAATGTACTGTATCGCTTTTGTATGCCCAATCTAGTATAACTTGCGTCAATAAAGAAAATGTTTGCAAGTGCGTGTCCTCTTGGATGGGTATATATATACATGCGAGCGAGCAAGAGGGAAGAACTTTTAAATATTTAGATTATTTATTTGAAATTATAATAACGCGGAGTACAGAACGCTCTGTATCAGAAAAGTTTTAGAACTTTCTAGACAGTTATGACTTCAGGCTCAAGGACTGTTGGAAGTGGGGTTCCGACAATCCATTCAAATCGGACCCGGGAGTGTTGGCATTTTTCTGCCGCTGTGGATTAGCTGAAAGCCAAAGCTAGGCGGGCATCAATGTGTTTTCACGGAAGAACCTGGAGACCTCCGTCAAGCAACAAGAATAGGTATTATTTATTTTTTTATTTGTAGTCTTTGTTGCTATGTTATGTTAAGGGGCACAGGAAATACATATTGTGTGTTTGTTAAGTTAAGTTTCAGCTTTCTAGCTATTACAGTTTCTGAGATACAGCCTGGAGTCAGACAGACAGTGGAGTCTTAGTAATAGGGTCCCGTTTTTTACCTTTTAGGTACGGAACCCTATAAAGACTGTTAGATTAATATGGCAACACAAATATTAATCTTATGTTGGTAGTAAAGTTTTGTTTTTGCTTTAATGTTGGCTATGCTTCTTCTTCTCATGCTCGCTCCCATGACACGTGTAAGTAAAAGTAAAAGTAAAAAAGCCTTTTATTCAACTACAACATATTTACATGCACACATATTAAACTCTTGTCAATTATCAAAAGTAATTTCATTATGACTACTCATTAAATTGATTATTAAAATTAAATGTCACATTTTCGATTTATTTGTCAATAGCTATAATAATTGTTGTATCATATTAATAGTGCGATTTCTCTTGTCAGTTGAACTATCGGTTTATGTAGCTGTCGCCTCCTTGGCGTAGGCCTCCCCCAGTTTATGCCATAGTTTCCTATTTCTCGTGTAATGTGGTTCAAATAAATATTATAAAACATGGGTTAAACAACAGCGTTTCATTCATAAGTTTGTACAAAGACAGTTGTAACGAGAAATACTGACCGGCGGCTGGTCGAAGAGCATGACGTCAGTGCCCTTGAGCACGAGGAACTTAGCGCGGTAAGTCTGCCAGCACGCCGCGCCCCCCGTGATGCCCTCGTGCACCCACCCCATGTACTCGATGCGCTCGCCCACCGCCAGGTGTCGGTTGAACAGCTTCATCTGGAACACAGGGATTTAACCTTTATTGCGAAGGCGATAAAAACTAAATTTCAATGAATTAGATTCAAAAAGAATTAGCTATTCCTCATAGAGTTGTATAAAATGAGCGGCTCCAGCTGGAACGGAGGGATTTGACTTTTATTGTTAAGATGATAAGACCTAACTTGCAATGCATTATAATTCAGAAAGAGTTAGCTATTCCTCATAGAGTAGTATAAAATGAGCAGCTTCAGCTGGAACGGGGGGATTTGGACTTTGTTGCGAATGCTAAACGAACCATATTGCAATTAATTGTAATTCAGAAAGAGTTAGCTATTTCTCACAGAGTTGTATAAAATGAGCAGCTCCATATGGAATGAAGGAATTTGAGATTTATTGCGAAGGCTATAAGAACTAAAATGCAATAGTATTGTATTTCAGAAAGAGTCAGCTATTTTTTATGGGGTACCTTGTGCACGGCCAGAACATATATTATATCTAGCATGTAACTCATATAACCAAATAAACATTTATTTTTTTTAAATGTCCTCGCCTCGTGTTCGCCCCGTAGGTGGCGGTTGAAATCATTGTAAGCAAAACTGACTAGAACAAACCTGCAGGTTGGTAAGACCGACGATGTTGTCGGAGATGCTCTTCAGCCAGTGCGATAACGCCGCCGGGTCGGCCGCGTGGATCACGCCCGTCGTCAGGTGGGGCCGAGCGCCGCGCACCTGATACAAACATATACATAAGCATAGCATAAGCAGCCCACTATACGTTCCCACTATAGGATGTGTGATTGTGGTACGGCCGAGGAGGACAGACACCACGTTCTGTGGGAATGTCCTCTGCACGATGAAATGCGTGGAAGAATGATGGATGGGATCACTCGGACGGAGGAGGGCCCGGTTTACTACGCGGAATTGGTGCGAGACGAGCGCAGCTTTGGGCGCTTGCGCGAGTTTGCGCACGCATGGCACGCCGCGCGCACTGCGCGCGAAACATGAAAGGACTGCTCGGCGGCGAAGTTCGTCTGTGCTGTTCCAACGCCCCAGATGGGGGAGAACGGGGCCAACATTTGTAGAACTTCAGTACATGCCGCAAAGTTCATGTTTGGGTCCTAATAACCGTAAGGTTGGTGGGACCATGGGAGGTGGTGGGTGATTATACGTTCCCACTGCTGGTACTCGGGGTCTTTCCTCACAAGAAGAGAGTTGGCAGATGACACGTCTTCGGATATTGCAGTCCTCAAACCTACCGGCTTCCTCACGATGTTTTCCTTCACCGTAAAGCGAGCAAACTTGAAAAACAAATCATTGGTGTAGGGCCGGGACCGAACCAGGTGCCGTCTGATTGAAAAGCAGACGTTTTTATCACCCAGCCACACTCGCGCTTGTGCAACTTAAACCCGTATAATGACAACAGTTTGCCTTATTATGTGCTAACATTATTCAAAACGATATCAATAATCTTTTTTTTTTCTGTCCTGGAATGTGTAGCACAAGGCTACCGTCCAGGAATCAGGGGGCAGGAACTTTATTCAACTAAGGTATCTTTGTTTACAATTTTTTTTTTAATATACAATGTTAACTTATAACTATTTACTTAGTACTAAAATACTACCTATACTAATTATACTACCTTTTTATTTCATATTACATTTATGTAGGACGCTTTATTTTCATTTCTTTTATTATTTCTAGGTTCAGACTTTTAAGAGAAGCTATTGTTTATTACATTTTGGATACATGGTTTTTAATATTTAGGTTTTAGTTTACATATATTTTTAGAACTTAATGTCGCATTGGGTTTACAACATAATCATTATTCAAACGATATTAAGCATGTCGAGCTACAACTCATAAAACAAACGTAAGTGATAGCCGGTTTTTTTTTTACAATTATTCAAAACGCCATCTATGAAGCTTACCTCGAAAGCTCCCGGCCTTAGCTTGTCGGTTCCCATCACGTATCTCGTCACGTAGCCCATCATTAATGGTACTGGAAATTACAATTGTGGTCAAGCGCGAACATTTTTTGATGTAAAACAAAAAAATAAGGTGATAAAATATAAATAGGTTAGTCAGGCGTGCAGCCTCACAGTCTGTGTAGGGCGTCGGTTCGATCCTCCACGTTAAAGCTTCGTTTCCGCTGAAGGAAAACATGTTGAGAAAACCAGAAACTGTTGTAAAGCGCTATGGAAACAAAATATGCTATTTTGCTACCTAGACTAGAAACTAAGACATTTTATTCTGCAGAGGCAGATATCCGTAGAGCGGCAATGGTGGCGATTCAGCGGCACACACGACTAAACCAAATTAAAAGAAGCCCCGTCTCTTTTCATCTTAGGTAGCCAGAAAGAGATGGCACGTTCTGAACCACAGACAAAACAACTAAAATCACGTCAAATATGGAATGTGCAGGCAGTTTTAGAGGTGATACAAATGAGTGCGGTCTAAAGTCGCCTATATTTTCTACATTTGACGTGATTTTAGTTGGTTTGACTATGGTGCACAGCGTGCTGTCTCTTTCTGGCTTATTTAAATTTGGTTTAGTCGTGTGTGCCGCTGAATCGCCACCAATATACTCTACAGTACAGTGATAATAACGTTGTTAAATAAGATAGCATGTAAGTATACCTTACTCATGGAAAGGATGCAAAGGAAATTAGCACGTTATTTCTATAAACGGATGTATGGATACTATCCATATAAGTATCCATCCTTTTTTGTAGCAGGCATAGTTGATATTGAGACATTAGAAATTAAAAGAAGCTTTAATGTGGTTATGCACTACTGTATGGTACTCCGCGGTAAGGTTGACAATGCGACTGTTGTGAGCTCTTTCTATTTGTACGTGCCTGTTTATTACACTCGCTCGTGTGTGTGGCGATGGCACAAGTTGTTTAGTGTCCCTCATTCTCGCACGGAATATGCTACCCTACTCGACCAGCTATAACTTATCTGAACGCTATATCCAAAATCCAAGATATCGGTCTTCTATAGTGCCATCACTAGCATTGTGTGCGCATTTACGCTTTTAGTTTTTTGATGTAAAATAGTTATAAATGAACTATGAAATATGTAAGTTTATGTATGTTTTCTTTAAGTTTTACTCTTTAAACCCGTCATTCCTGCGCCCCGGGGATTAAAAATAGTCTTTATTGGTTTTATATTCTAGTTGTATATCTTTTAGATAGATAGATTAGATCCCTTGTATAATGTTAGTCTTAAGTATTTCTTCAATTAGTTCTAATAAGGAACCCTGGATCTCGCGACACAGGCTTGCCTAGAGGGAGGTGCAGCGGCACACCAACTTACCCCTAGTATTATTTTTTTCATTTTTGTCTTTAGTCTAGTAATGGTGTATATATTTAATATTTAGCCTTAAGTTTATAGAACAATGAAATACATTTGAATTTGAATATGTATGTTTCCAGTGTGTAATTCTTTGTTTTACTTGTACTAAATAACATAGCCTGAGCATGAGTGACGGAGTGGGGCGACGGTAAAGCTCATTTATTGTATGTGTAATTACGAGTGTATATACATGTATGTGAAGGTGACTCACCCTCAAATAAAATAATTAGAAATAGATTTTTAGATTACTGTACTAAGATAGTTATAAAAGTTGTAAATAAAAATAAATATATTATAACATTAGCACAACTGTATAATATAAATTAAATTTATGCAGTATGTGCTAAATAAAATATGTAGTATAATAAGTAAATAGAGTAACAATGCAGTGTCCTAGTATGTAAGGTCCCCGATTATGTCAGGGGTTAAGAATACTAATAAAAAAATGATTGCTTGTAAAGTCGGTTTTACGGGCGAAGATTTTACGTGACAACGTCTGCCCGTGCTGCGCGCGCGGCAGACCGATCATAGTTGAGTGGGAGAGAGACGCAAGGCATTCGGCGGGCCTCTCTCTCGTTCGGTGACTCATCGTAACGTTACCGGGCGTTACACTTTTTCATAAGTGACTCCCAGACGCAACCTAATTTAAGACGTTGTCACGTCAAAAAAAGGTGACTCACCCTGCACGTGGTCCCGCCACTCCCGGAGGAGGGGGTCGGCGTGCGTGTCGGAGGAGACGGAGGGCGGGCGCGAGCGGGCCAGCGCCGAGCCCGGCCGCGACCCGCTCTCCGACCACGCGCTCTGCAACACACATCGCATCAGCATAACCATGATGAGAGCAGCTCAAGATGAAAGTTCGCCTTCCTTGATTCCTCGTTGATGACCTCGTTGGCGCAACGGTTACCATGCCGGTCTGCTAACCAGAAGGTTCCGGGTTCGATTCCCGGCCCGGCCGACATCTTTGTGCTTAACTAAATTTGTCGGTTGTGGGTCTGGGTGTTAAATATGTATCTATATAAAAAATATATATGTATGTATATGTAGTATATCAGTTGTGTTAGCTACCATAACACGAACTTAAAAATGGTTCAATATGGAGTTAACCAGCCGTGTGTGAAATGAGTCCTAATATTTATTTAATATTTATTTATTCCATTGCTAATCTTCAGACAAACAGACCATCTGACGCAACAGGGGTGGAACAGGTAATTTGTTACAATTGAAGTTATCTGCATATTATTGTTTTGTTTATTTTTCATTAATTCTAAATAAAATGTATAAAATGATTTAAATAAAATTTTGTCAGGTACATATTATTATTTTAAGTATAATTTAGGGGAAGTACAGCTGTCTATATTACAGGCTTTACAGCCTAGCTTAGACAGCTGTAGATCAACTGTTTCTAATATTACAAATGTACCCTTTTTTTGTATACATTCTCTTTTTTTCCTTTATTTTGTATTATTGTACCAAATTTACTGTTGTGCCAATAAACAATTTGATTTGATTTGAGTTATGCAAGCGACCCAGGGCTGTGCTCCGTTACTTCAAGAAGCTCGGTTGGCTTGGGTAGGCTGGTAAGGGGGAAATGCACAATACGCCCCTAGCGGGATGTCAGTGCAGGTCTCATCACCCTCACTTCAAATTAGAATTAGAAGCATAACCAGCCTACTTACCACTGCACCGGCCTTCTTATATGTTCCCACAGCTGAGACTGGAAGCCTACTCTCACGAGGGAAGAAATATAGGCCATGATCCACCACAATAGCCAAGTCCGAGTTAGAATTGTATACAAGTCTATTTAAAAAACTTTTTTTTTTTTTTTACACATTATAGGCTTGCGCTTGACCACAACTCACCTGATGTTAAGTGATATTGCAGTCTAAGATGAAGCGCGCTTGCCTAGAAGAAACCGGTTCACTCTCGCCTTGAAGACAGTCAGGTTGTAGTTCAGTGGGAACAGGGATTCCGGCAAGGAGTTCCACAGTTTGGCCGTCCGTACTATAAACGTGGAAGCGAATCGTTTAGTACGTATTTTCGGCATTTCCACTGTATAACGGTGTCTCCTAGCAGTCTCCCTGCTCGTTCGGTAATGGAAAGGGGCCGGGGGAATTAACTGATGTAATTCCGACGCACACTCACCGAAATGCAACCTGTAGAATACCGACAGACTCGCAACCATGCGGCGGTGCTCCAAACTTTGAAGTTTCGCACTGCACAGGGAGTCATTACCTATAACTTTCTTGGCCTTCTTCTCAATTGCCTCCAACGCCTGAAGCTGGTATTTAGCAGAGCCATCCCAAAGGTGCGAACAATACTCCATACACGACCGAACTTGTGCTTGGTATAGAGTGAGCAGCTGTTCCGGTGTGAAGTACTGTCTAACCTTTGAGAGGATGCCCAGTTTTTTGGCCGCAATTTGAGCCTTAGACTCAATGTACGAGCCAAAGTTGAGGGTTGGAGTTAAGGTTACGCCAAGAAGTTCGAGGTTGTCGGAAATCGGTACAGTTACATTTCGGAAAGTGGGGGTCAAATCGAAAGGCCTCTTTTTAGCAGAAAAAAGACACGCTTGTGTTTTTGACGCATTAAACTTTACCAAATTGGCATCGCCCCAGTCGGAGACTGCCGTAAGGGCCAAGTTTAAGCGATCAATCATGGACTCTCTGTGCGTCTGGATTTCAGCCGCACTGGCTCTAGCGGTGGACATATAGCTCTCTACAATAGTGCTGCCATCTGCATACCCAAAGATACCGGGTTTCAGCAGGTCGTTTATGTGCAGCAGAAATAGCGTTAAAAAACTTTGTTTGTTGCAAATATTTTCAAGTGCCCAGATTAGAAATAACCTTCTTGAAAGTTATTAGTTATTAAAACTGCAACAAATCAAATGTTTTTTTTATTTGCAAAGTATAGGTCGAGAAATGTTACATAAGTTGCACTCGGATAAGTTGTCGCACGTTATAGGGCCGAAGGTATATAACTGTTTGCCTAAAGATATTAAAAATGCATGTAATGATAGCATTTTCAAGAATAAGCTCAAGAACTGGCTCGTTCAGGAAACTTTTTATTCTATGGACGAATTTTTTAATATCAGAAAAAATGTTATGTGAATCATGTCGTGACATGTAATTGTTAAATATTATTATTTTTTATTAGGTATTAATATTGACATTATTCCATATGACATGTATTACAATTTATTTGTATATCATATTGACATTTTTTAATTTATATTCATATTGACATTTTTTAATTTTTGACGTATAATTGTATACTTATCAATAAATGGTTTATCTTGTTTAAGTAGTAAAATTTAATGTCCTCTATTCTATACCCGTTAGGTTCAAATTATAAATGTCGTTGGTTAGGTTTTTTTCAAAATTCGTTTATTGTGTGTATACATCTTAGAGTTAGGTTCATAGAGTAATGTTTAGTAATAGCTATGAGAGTGGAGGCTGTGTCGTGCCTGAGAAAGAAAATATATTAAGTTGAACTGAATAGGCAGATTGTACTGCTGTCTGTGTCCGTGTACTACTAACCTGCCAGCCTCCGTTAGTATGTTCGGTGCCCCGCTCGGAGTTGCAGTTGGCGTCGACCGCCGGCGCCGGCGGCTTGTTGCTGAGCGACGGGTGCTCGTCGCCCGTACTGCTGTCTGTGTCCGACGCACCGTCACCTGCGAGTGTACATATATATATATACAGTGTAAACTCCATGTAACGTCACTCTATTTAACAACAAACTCTCTAAAGCGTTAAAATCAATTGGCTTTAGTTGGTTTAGCTGGTATTTAAACAATGATACATACTCTCCGTTTAACGACCACTCTCTATAACGCCATAAAATGCACGGTCCCTTCAGTGTCGTTATATAGAATTTACACTGTATATATATATTTTTAAATATTAGGACACATTCACACACGGCTGGTTAGCCCCATACTGAACCATTTCTAGCTCGTATTATGGTTGCTAACACAACTGATATACTACATATACATACATATTATATATAAATACATATTTAACACCCAGACCCACAGCCAACAAATTTAGTTAAGCACAAAGATGTTGACCGGGCCGGGAATCGAACCCGGAACCTTCTGATTAGCAGACCAGCATGGTAACCTTTACGCCAACGAGGTCGTCAAAAGTAAGTGTAAATGTAAGTGTCAACTCCTATGATTTAACGACAAACTCTATAAAGAGTCAAAATCAATTGGTTTTAGTTGATTTAGCATGTATTCCTAAGGTTTGGTAAGCCGGCACACCAACTGCAATACCAGGCTGTCAAGTCAAATTCAAACCATTTATTGCAATATTATGTCACTTTACAGTTACATAATTACCCATAAGGCATTGCAATTATTTACTAGAGATGAGCAACCCTGTTAATTCATTAGATTTTTTAAATGTTCCGTCAGTTAAAAAGTCTTCTATTTTATAATAACTTTTTGTTAACTTTTTGTACTCGGACTTACCGATACCACACCACAAAAACACTCACGCACACATCACGCTTGCTCCACTAAACAGTAAGTTTGCACATTGAAGAGACCTAACTCTCACAAACACAGGGTCTCCTACTGTGGGAGCTAGGGCATCCAAGTGCTAAAACCGAATCCTTATGAGATATCGTCTTAAATTATAATTTATAGTTTAAGTTGTCTAGTTATAATTATGTTAATTAGGATTAAGCACAATCGAATGCATTAATGAATATATTTATTATAAAATGAGTATCCAATTGTTTTAATATAATAAAAATTATACATGTCAAGAAAAAGAAAATCATGTTAGGAAAACCCGCTCATGACCGTACCTGGTGCAAAGGTGCCCTTAATACTGGCTGCGTTTCCGCACTGAATAGCAATGGCTATCCTCTGCACCAAGTACGATCGAGAACGGGGATCCCTCGTCCCATCCACTAGTCTTCGCCCGAGTTCTTCCACTAGCCTCCTCGCATCTGCACCCCAACTGCCCATAGTATATATTTATTATTATTATTATTCCATACAATGCTACAATATTCTCCATTTAACGACCACTCTCTATAACACCGTAAAATGCCCAGTCCCTTCAGTGTCATTATATAGTTTAAACTGTAGTTAGATAGCTAGCACGAGCACAGCACCTAGTCCCACTCTCACGAGCGCAAGCGCGGAAGCAGCGCATACCTTGTTTCTGCAGGAAGGGCGTGGCAGCGCGGTAATGCTTCACGGTGAGCACCACGATGTCCCCCGCGTTCCGCAGGATGTTCACCGCGTCGTCGTGCGCGCACGCTGTTATGTACTCGCCGTTCACTGCGATACGGAATATTGGTGTTTAATAATGAGCAGGTAAGGTTGATTTTGCTCTATAGGGCTTTCATATAGGTGAGGTTAGTTATGCTGTTTTCGGAATATTGGATTTTGTTTTTCACACACGGCTGATTAGCCTTAACCTAAACCATATAACCACATAACATATTTATTTCGTCAATAATGTTCAGCTATTTTCAAGGCGAACATATTGCAAATTATCATTGTATTATATTAGCATTTTTCTTGAATAAGCATGTAGTTAATCCTTAATTTCATTCTTGTAAGTTTTATATAAGCCTTGTGTTTGAAAATGTTTGTATTATTTATGTTAATAGCAGCTAGGATATAATGTACACTGCCATTGTTGTTTAAGTTAATATAAATTGAATTAATAAAGAAATTTTGAAATTGAAATTGAAAACCATATAACAAGGTATATCTAGTTTGTATTAACTATGGTTGCTAATACAACTGATATACAACATATACATACATTAATACTTTATATAGATACATATTTAACATCACAAAGATGTTGACCGTGCCGAGAATCGAACCCGGGACCTTCTGACTGGCAGTCCGTCATGGTAACCATTGTGATAAAGAGGTTGTTGTTTACTGGGAATGTTACTGGAGATGTTAGGTTAATTTGTGGACTTTATATTAGATACATAACATAAGGTTAGTTTTGCTAGGGAATATTGAGTTGTAATACCAAGTATAAGGTTAATTTTCATACCAATTATTAGGCATAATTATTGAGTAGTCTAAAATAAAAATGTCTGCCACCAAATGTTATGTCGGGTTTGTTTTAATTATAAATTTTTACGTGTTTTAAATGCCTAAAGACTTAGACATACATTTTGGTTGTACTTAGTCCTATAAATATTAATGTAACACCCTGTGCTCGTCATACACTCAGTAATCTGGGCAAAGTGCCTGAGTGACCTCAATCCCAGCATTAGCATACATAACAAGCGGTTATGTACGGCCGCTAGCCATAGATGTCGGCTAAGGATAAGAATGGTTTAGCTTTTGTATTGTTACTTATTTGGGTAGCATGTTAAGGTTTTGGTGGCAGAGACGAGCAACAAATAAAAAAAATGGCGCCGTTAGCTTAAGAACCTAGTATATTTAAGTTTATGTTGTACAGAATAATAACGCTGTCTATACATGTTATACATATTTCATGTGAATAAAGTACTTTCAAAATCAAAATCAAACAGTAAATAAAATAAGTGAGGTTTTCTTTAAGTTTAGCTAGGCATTTGATCTTGACTCTGGCACAAGGTGGAGTATGCTTAGTCTGGAATAACTGGCTCTCAAAGAGGCTGCCGGAACACACTATTAATGCTTGGCGACATTTCAACTGGCTAGCCACGTGAGAACTAAAATGAATGATCTATCACTACGCTTTGGTTTTCTCACGATGATTTTTTTTTCACTGATAATTCGAGCTCTTTGGCGAGGATCGAAACCGAAACCTAAGACGCCCAATTTAGCTGCCATCGCTATAAAAAATTACCCTTTATAACAGCGTCTCCGACAAACAGCTGTCCAGTCTGATCAGCGGCCTGGTCCTTGTATATCTTAGAGATGAGGATGGGCAGCTTGTGCTCCGCCCCGCCCTTGATGCTGAGCCCCAGCCCGCCCACCTTCTGACGGTTCAGCTGCACCATGCGCTCCTGGAAACATGCAGGGCACAAGTTGAACAATATCTTTTACTTAGATTCATTAGTTTTTAGAGTCCAGAACTCCTGACGAGGAAAGAGGCAAGTACTAACAATAACCAGCGCTCTGCAAAAATTACACAATAAAGGTTATTTATATTAAAAGGCTACATTTAATTTTTATGTTGAAGGTTCTTGGCTACAGTTTGCCTAATGTTAAGCTTTATTATGATCTAGGTACACTGAAAACATCTCTTTTTTGTTTTGACTTGAAAACCCCAGTTTGGTAAGGAAAAGGACTTACTTCTTAAGAAAAAGGAGCGCAGGCAGAGAGTTGCAAACCTTCTTAGTCTTCACAATGAAGGTCAAAGCAAAACACTTATATTATAAAAATTATATTATGAAATTGTAAGGATACATTTGATGAGTGCCTGTAGCTAGGCAAACTAGGGTAATCTGCAATCATGGAGGCTATGCAATGATAAATGCGGAACCAGCACAAGACTGTCATTTTTATCTGGGCATGAGTTGGATGGAATGTTAAATTGTAGTTTAGTCCTTAGTCCAAGCAGTGGTTAAGCATTGGATGCCTTAATAGAAGTACCACAACATCTGATGACAGCGGAAAAGGTATGTCAGCAATCCAAGACCAAGGTCTTGGGGTGGCTTGGAGAAATACACAAAACACTTCCTGTGGGTTTTTAGTGCAGGTCTAAGCGCCCGCATCCTAGAGTTAGAATTAATTGTTAAGCCAAATCAATCAAAGAGGTTATCAGGCTCTGGACACCAGTAAGGCCACTTAGCCTCCTCAGGACACCGAGGACGCTGCGGGAGGCCTGCACCGGCGTACGCGAGCTGCTGGCCTTCTTCAGCGAGATCGGATGGCTGGGTTAGCGACCGCCAGTCGGGCCCTACGCACAGAGGAAGCCGGAGGACTTCTAGTAGGGGAAAGGAGCCCGCACATCAACATAACGTAAGGCCACTTAGCTTGTACAACATAGAAGAAGAGAGTTTAGAAGACTCACTCTAGGATGTGGCACAGTCTTGTCCTGTGTGGGAGGCTGCACCACCACTTCTCTCTGCACCGTGACAGAGTCCATGGTGAGCACCAGGCGCGCTGGCCGCGGCCGGGACTTGCCGTCTGACACCTGCACCATGCCTGTGCGGATCTGGAGAGGAAATAAGGAAATGATTACATAGAAGAATTGGCATGATGATGGGGTTATAGCATAGAATAACATAATTAGTCTTTTCTTCTTTTTCCTACTAGGTGGGGTCAGCATGACCAAACAAGCTCACTGAGCGAGGCCTGACTGTGGTAACCGGCCCGAGCATCAAGTAACCAAGTTAGTATGTGGGGTTGGCACAACTAGTCTTCCTCTTCCACACAATTCTGTCATAGGTCCACATTCACTCCCTTTTCTTTAATATCATCAATTATTTATTTATTTGATTTATAGGCGAGCAGCAATATGCTGATGTGCCTATATCACACTGAGTTGAAATTAAATTTTTAACAGTTCATAAAATGTCCATTGTTCAATGTCAACATTTAAAGCACTGATCACAGGATAGCAAGAAATTTTATTATTTTCTGCAGCCAGCTATCAAGCCGGTTTTTAAAGCTGTTCACTGATGTACTCACTACTTCCTCATGCAACTTATTCCAATTATGAACCGCTCTGATGCTGAATACATAGAATAACATAATTAGTCTTTTCTTCTTTTTCAACCTTTTCCCACTAGGTGGGGTCAGCATGGCCGAGTTGCTTGGAGTAGCATCACCAGCTGGTCTGCACGCTGAATGGGAGCTTGAAAGAGGATCTGACTGCAGTAACCGGCCTAAGCACCAAGTTAGTAAGTGGGGTCAGCACAGCAAGCTTTCCTCTTCCACACATTTCTATCAGCTGTCATATCTACATTCACTCCCTTTTCTTTGATATCCTCATTTACACAGTTCGTCCACATCTTCTTTGGTGAACCTCTACTTCTGCTACCTCATACATAAGTCATTTATATTACCTACTAAATATAAAATTTTGTTGTGTTGGAGAAACATTATGTGACTGCATTTAAGAAAAGGTTGACAAGAAAATAACATACGGACCACCACTTCTAAGGTTGACCTCTACTTCTGCTACCTTGTGCATTAGTCGTTTATATTAACAAAAAATAATAATTACATAAATAAATAAATACAAGGACATATTTCACACACAGCTGATTAACCCCATACTGAAGGATTTCTAGTTCGTATTATGGTTGCTAAAACAACTGATATACTACATATACATACATACATATTTTACATAGATACATATTTAACACCCAGACCCACAGCCAGCAAATTTAGTTAAGCGCAAAGATGTTGACCGGGCCGGGAATCAAACCCGGAACCTTCTGATTGTAATTTCTTCCAGCATAGTAACCTTTACACCAACAACATTGTCAATTTATTATTTGTTATTTTGTATTGGATAAACATTACTATGTGATTGCATTAAAGAAAAATATGTCAAGGAAATAACATACCACCACTTTGAACATATTGGATCCAACTTATGTGAAACTGTCACATTCAACTAATGATTATACAACTAATATGATAATGGTTTAATCTCATTTAGGATGGTAAGTTGAGCTTAATGATAAGTAGGTACCTAATTGTTATGTTTATGATAAAAGTCAAATTATTAGATTGTACTTTGTCAACTGTTATCTTAAGGAAAATTATATATTCGTACAAATAAATTATTAGATATTTGCTGACCATTATCTAACATTTTGTAGACAAAAAGTAATTGTGATTGAACATAGTAAACTGCTTAAATAGTTATACCTATTAACTTGTTGTTAATTATAAGAGAAAGTAAATAACTAATTCTAATTATAGTAAGCCCTATTAACTAAGCACCGGGTGCACATTTTAAGTTCAGCATAATTAATTGTTTTGCTAATAAAGTTATTTGAATTTTGTTTTTATTTTTATTTAGTTTTTATCACAAAAGATATTATCTATAGTTTAAATAGGAAACTGCTTACCTTCTCATCTTTTTTCTCCTCAATAGGCGTCATCATCGTAACTTGCATAGCATTACTGTATCAAAACTGTCGCCTCTTTGCTGTTTCTTTTAAATATTTACCACTAATTCTGGTTCATTGTCACTACAACACACACCCATATTTTTACTCTCGGTCAACGCTTTATTTATCCAGTCTATAATTAGAGAGCAGAGCTCTGCTTCTAATGATTTTATTAATTATTTATGGGCTTCACATTACGAGTACGAAAAACAGGTCACTGGTCTAAGATAAATCAATATACGTGAATGGAACCAAAACAATCAGATTTAACATGATTCTCTAAGTTTTCACATTGTTTACTACTGTCAAATATTTTTCTAAAAGCAGGCATCATCAAATTACACTACTTTTATTGACTTCGTTGCTTTGAAAGGCAAGAAAAACATTATTCACTAATAAATTGACGAAAAGTCATACATCCAGTGGGCGCGTTATCAAGGTACTACCAAAGAGTAAAATCTAGTTCTGACAGCTTCTTAATCACAGAGAAGAGAAATAAATAATAGTGATTAGTGATGTGCCTTAGGATGATTAAAAATCGAACAAAATATATATTTTAACTTACTTTATATTTTTCCAGATTACCTGATATAAAAATTACAATTATAATAAATTGATTTTATTATGCAGCTGGATGAGGTAGTGGAGTCCACTCTCCGTGGAGCCCCGCATTGTCAAGACGGTGGAGCTCAGTAAACGTGGGCTGATCCACCCACGGTGAAGTAAAGACGGTCCTTGAGGTGGGCCACTCCCTAGGCTTGTATTCTAACAAGCAAGTTCTAGAAAGAGTGGCACCTGGTTGTGGAATATCGTTCCAGGTGGGTTTCCAAACTGAAGCGGGTTCATGGAGCGGTTAGGAAAGTACCGCAGCCGTTGGTGTGAGACAGTGGCAGGAGATGAGCGTCATGATTAGACCATGATACGCCGCTTTCCCTGTATGCTGCAGCCTCAGCGGATCGCCACAGTTAGATGGCAGGTGCGGTGGGGCCCCAAGAATGAGGGAATTTCGGTACCGCAATCATTCACCCTTTGCTATGCTGCCTTAGTGGCAGGTGACGGGGCCACTTTATTGAAACTCATAAAGCAGAGGAAATGCATTCTTAAAATGAACAAAGTAGGTACTAATTTAATTTCTGAGTTTCTAGAGATTTGCTCATTGCCTTGAACTGCAGTGGATTGTTATTATGGACCGAATAACTGGTATAATAGTAAATATTGATACCTAGTAATCGTGTTTATCGTATCATTAGCTTTGTTTGTTTGAACGTATAATAAAAAATAGATAATTGAAACAAACACAGATGCCACAACACACAGTTTTATTTGCGACTTCCGTAACTTATAACTATTTCAATAATTTTATTATTACACAACATGTATATAGAAAGAATTTTATACAAGAGTGTATAACTTTATTTACTATTTAACTTTACTTTATCAACAGTATAATAAAAGAATTAAGTATTAAATATTGGCAGTCTATTTTAATGATATGTATCTTTTTCATTTGGAACAGCCATTACCTTAATTAAAAATAATCTATTAATGTACTAACTTATTTCATTTAGCATAGTTCTCTAACGTCTAGTAAAATATTATCTATTTACACATTTACTAATCTCGAAGACAATAATAAATATAAATTAGTGCCTAGGACGTATTTAGTTCACATTAATGACTAGGTAAGTAATGCAGAGAATACAAAGCTCATCGATTATGAGCACGAAATTGTATATTAGTAATTTATTTCTGCTTTTAAATTATTATGCTAGCCCATAAAAGGCTGATTGATTCCAAAAAATCCATAAATATGGAAGGGTTTTTTACATACAAACTAACGCAGTAGGTAATTTTTTTTCAACCTAATTTACACGTGAAACATGCTAATCTATTTACATTCAAACAGAGAAATACAGTCAAATAATTAACTAATGCAATTACTCCCAACAGCAAGTATAATCACATTTAATAATTTTAGAGCTTTGTAAATAATAGGTGTTTTAAAGTCTTTATGTTATGTAATAGAAAGCCACTGTAATTATATTTTGTAGCACTTTTTTATATAAAAAATTATAAGTTGAATATCCAATGTATTCATTCAACGATGTGTTAACCATTTAAAGTACAATATAAAATTACATAATTTTGGCATATGGCAAGGTTTTGACAACAATCGTTTAGGCAACAAGTCTTCAAATTCACACTTTTAAAGTTATAGCAAATGTCCAAAGTTTAACTCGTTAGTTTTATATCTAACGATTAAATTAAATGCTACACATGAATAGTACATTCACGACGCTCCTGTTCTTTCCTTTGTTGGTATCTGAAATAAAAAATATGCATTAGTTTTATTGAGATACGGTGCTTTCAATGAATGATTAACTTTTGAAATTCTGTTAATTTATGGAAATTACATTTACAGTTTACTGTAGTTTAACTATAAGTACCTATAGACAGACACAAAAATTAAGAAATCTTATTGAATCTAGAGTTAATATTATATTTTACTTGTCTATTAGTGATGATATATCAGGGGGCGCAGGAGCGAAGCTTCCAGAGAGCCCGTCACTCCCATTCGGCCCTCCACTGTGAACCAGAAATAAACCTTAACAGTAGTAAAATACAAGATGATTTATATCACTACGTAAGCGCACAGGCTGGCTGGTTATTAACTGGCAATAAGAATTATCACTTATCTAAATAAAATTTTAAGCAGGTGAAGCCCTCAAAGCCATCAATATACACTAATACTAAATTTTTGTAATGAAATACAATCTAGTACAATCTAGTCATGATTAAAATTTTGTAGCGCATACAATTATTATGGTAAATATATTAACTTCTGCCAGGTGAATGTGCGTGGATGCAATGAATGACAGCGAGGCGGTGTGAGGAGTGAGCGGGGGAGGTACCTGAGTTCTACCTGCTGGTGGTGCGCGCGCTCCGCCGCCCACTGCCGTAAGCACTGCCGCACGGGGATGTGCCGGAACCTAAAGCATTTTATTTTTGTCGATTCATCACATTTTATTCGATTTACCATATTAAATATTATCGCATCACTAAAATTCAATAATGCGAAAACTTCAAAGTCACATAACTGTCAACGTCATGTGAGTGTGTTCGGTGGATTTGAACGATTCGTGCATTTAGCCAATAATAGCAGAAGCGTGTAAATATAAAATTACCGCTCCATAGAAATTGGATACGCAACTGGATAAATGCGAATCGTTGCAGCTGGTACGGAGCCAAAATGAGGTATACCTTTGGTAGTAGTATTGGCTGCGCTATCGCTGTTGTCGTCGGAGTCTGTGTGGGTGTCTCGCCAGCCGCCACTGCCGGCGCCGGCCGCCGCCGCGCGCATGCGGTGCCGCGCCTCCACTGTCGAGCATTTAGACAGGCTCGACTCGTCTGCCGGGAGATGGCTCGCTCGGGTCATATAGCGGGGTTCCACTACCATTACTGCTACACGCTACTGGCTAACTACTAGCAGATATTATTATTAAAACTCTTTCAACTGCGGCACGATGTGAGATAAATATTGGACATGGGTTTCATTACTTCCATTTTGAGCTTCATCAAAATATATACCTAATGGATTTAGACTATTCTTAGAACAACATTTAGATTATCATGGTAATCAGGGTCCAGTACATATACATAGGGCGGCTAGAAAACTGTGGCCACTAGGAATTCACCTCATTCGAAAAATAATATACATACTAAAGTGACCCACGAACAGACTTAACCTGGCGATCGTGATTTTGGCTAGAAAATCCAATTAATATGGAAGTCGAGAGCACATGATTCTTGTCAGTTGTAGTAGAAGACATTTTGGCAATAGTAATAACTACCAAGAGCACCTAACTCATCAGCCAAGATCTCAGAAGTGCTTAAGATTTAGGCTTTACTTTGGAATATCTAGGAAAAGAGCTGCAAATCTGTTATTGTTACTCTAACATATCTATCTTGACTTAGTTATCCTCTAAGTTATCTATTTTGGATGACTAATTCTCTAAGTTATCTGTCTTGACTAAGATTATTCTGTAAGTTATCTATCATGACTTAGTTATGCTCTAAGTTATCTATCTTGGATTAGTGATTCTCTAAGTTATCTATGTTGGCCTAGTTATTGAGTATGCGGTAGTATACCGTAGCGGTAGTGGTCGCAGGCGCGGTGCCGGCGGCGGTGCGGGGGCGCGGCCTCGTCCTCGCGCCGCGCCAGCGTGCGGAACTGCAGGGAGTGCGCCGCCGACACGCCGAACGTCGCGTACGGACTGATCTCGTACAGCTCCGCTGCAATACGTCATTATTTCATTCATTCAACATTCATTATCATACTTTGATACTGTTCTCGGCAGGTAATTTTAGAATAGAAGACAACATAATAATATACATTTAAAATATATTAAAAAATTTAGGTGTGTTCCTCCGACCGACCACCACACCTCCACTACCACTCACACCAGTAAACTAATCCCTAAACTACCCTCCTAACACAACGAAGTTATCCTTTGCTAATCTTAATTTGGGTTTCAAATCACAGCGGAAGTACACTAAATATTTAATTTTGTCTTCTGTTTACAACGGATCCGCAAAGTAACGCCTGAGTCAATATGTTAGGTATTTTTAGATTTGTGGCGTTTCGTCGTAGTCTGTGGTCGTACCAGGTTTTGTTAACTGTGAGGCGCGCCAAAAGTGATCTTTTCTTTATGAGGTTTTCAAGAGGACAAACATACGAAGCAGAAACCAGCTCCGCTATTGTTTTATCTATTTTCGTCGTAGGTACATCTCCTCTTTACTCCTAAGGGTTAAGTATTGGTATAAAAAAATGACACCTCAGTCAGGCTGCCTTAGGCGCCTCGTTTAGATAATGGTTTTGACCCGCTAATGAGCTATATCTGGAATTTTCGGTGAAGAAACACATCCTGAGGAAATCATAGTATGGCGGTATATAATTTATTTGCAGACCAAACATGCCGCACTACGGTGTAGCCAGAGTGTCGCTAACTCGTGTGGTTACAAGTGCCCTGCTGGTCAAGCAGTCTTACCAGAAGAGTCATCATTAGACTTCTCATTGTTGATAGAAGAGGACGAGTATAGCTTCTGTCCCTCTCTGAGCTTCTCTCGCTCCGCCTCGTTGCTCTCGCTCAGTTTCCTGTCGTCTCGCATGTAGTGGTCGCTCGAGAAACAGAAGAATCTGGTAAAGACACAGAAGAGTATTTGAAATACCTGAAAATTTTAGTGCGAACATGTCTTCTTCTTTTTGGACTTGGCGTTACTGCTGTTTGTTTTAGTAACTAAGCTAAGTCCTAATAAGACCTATAATTTAACGTAGCATGACTCATGAGAACGAGACACCCGGTGAGAATGGCTCTTTTAAATTGATGGCCTTTTGCTTAATATACCATCCAAAATTATGTTTTGGTAAGGTTAAGAAATGTTTTACTTCAAAGGTAATTACTGTACATTACTGTAATTTCTGGTCTACTGTATGGAGATCTGGTCATGGAAAATTCTCAAAACTAAGTAGTTTTGTTAATTATAGACAAGTTAGCGGCGGTTTGTATGAGAATTCTTCAAACATTTAATGCGATTGGTTGATGTTTTGTTGGTTGGTCTTTGCCGCAGCTAATTCTCAAATTACGGCGTCACTGGGTTGTTGATACAATGAGTTCGACTAGTTCTGTATTTGGGCTCTAATAATAAACATACTAGTAGTTCTCCGAACAGAAGACCTCGGAATCAAAACTTCTTGGACACTAGTTTGTAATTAAGGAAACTTTATGACCTTTTATTGAATTCTTCACATAATACAAGTAATACCATAGAATAAATAATACCTTTAGTATCTTTAACAAATATCATTGAAATCACCTTCTAAATAGTAATACAGCTTTTACCCCCCCTTTTTTTTAAATCTTCCCTGAAAAATTGCCAAGAACTGAAAAATTCTAGTATTAGGTAGTAGTTGGTACAAAATAACCGCCTCGTCGCTAGAACCAACATACAAACACACAGACAAATCGGCAACAGACTTGGCCGGTTAATATAGAGCTTCACTTGCTCGGTCTACTATCATCGAGGTCTTTTTTTTTATACTATGATGGGTTTGCGCTTGATCAGAATTCACCTGATGGTAAGCGATATAGTCTTACTTCTTCTTCCCATGCACGATACACACGATGGCAGCCAGCGTGACGACGATGACGACCGCGCTGGCTACACACGAGACGAGCACCGTGCGCAGCGAGCCGTGCCGCGCGCCGCCCGACAGCGGGGATGATGGCTTCATGGGGGGGATGCGCCCTGCAACCACGGGGGGGTGGGGGTTGAGACACAAACTTCGCAAATATTGGTATGTATCGATAAACGCATAAACTCCTTAATTGGTAATTATAAAAGTACAAAAAAAGCGAGTGTGGTTCGGTGGTAATAACGTCTACTTTTCAATCAGACGGCCCCTGGTTCGATCCCGGCCCTACACCAATGACTTGTTTTTCAAGTTATGTGTGGATTTGCACTCGCTTTACGGTGAAGGAAAACATCGTGAGGAAACCGACACGTTTGAGGACCACAATATCCGAAGACGTGTGTCATCCGCCAACCCGTACTTTTAAGGCCTATATCTCTCTCCTCGTGAGAGAAGGTCCCGAGTCCCAGCAGTGGGAACATATAGTGGGCTGCTTATGCTTATGCTATACAAGTACATGTAAGAAATAAATTAATAATTAAATGTCAGAAAATGAGGTCGTCAAAGTTACCTCCAGTAAGTGTATGCGTGTCCGTATACAGGGTGACTCGCTCGGGCCCCGCCTCGCTGTACGCCTCCACCGCCACCTCGTACCACGTGGCCGGCGACAGCGAGCCTACAACGTGACTGGCGGAGCTCAGCCCGTCGCCCACCTGGAACAATAAGCCAACGTAAATTACACAGCTCTAAAAAAAAATATTTTTTTTTGTTGCCCTGGATATTATCGCAAATTCTTAATATTATCGTTTTTAAGTGCCCAGATTACGAATATACTCATAAAAGTACTAAAGTTGCTCGTTTCTACAAATTGAATTTTGAACTATTTATTGTCAAAATTTTAATTTTCAGTCATTTGTTAAAAAAAACACGAGCAGATCTTACAAAATCATTGATATTTTCACGAATTGCGTGTATAAATAGACCCAAAATCATCATCATATCAAAGGCAACAAAACCACTGTAGACCAGTGTTATTACACAGAAACACAAAACTTTAATAATAATAAATAACATGTGTTAAAGGCTAGTCCCACTACTAATTAATAACGATTATCAACTACGGTTGTGGTTCTGAAGTACACCCAATTAAACTAATTTTAAGCCTCTCTTTTTATCATTAGTGGCTAGAAAGAGACGGCGCGATCTAAACCATAGACAAAAAACTACATCACATCTAATGTGGGGAATGTGGGCGGTTTATGAATGCGCCCATTTATCAGGTTCGATACTACATTTATTTGCAAAAGTAAATCATAATCAATATGTTTAAATAGTTAATAATTATAGTAAGTCATTATTATCCAATACTATAATATATCTTTGTTCTCTGAATCCGATTCGGGTCGGCGTACCAACCCAGTTAGCTAGTTTAGACATTTTTTTTTTATATTGTATACTTATAATCTTTTGACATTTCTTTTAAATATTATTGCTTAGCTGTAAATTATAGTAGAGTGCAATTAACTTATAAATTACCTAACTAATTAATTGACCTTTTGCACACCGCATATGCGTTAGCCTAAAAGGGACATTTTATATTATTTTCCATGTTTTTATATTACCTGTGGCTACGCAAATAAAATTATTTCATTTCATTTCATTTCTGAACATGAATTAATTAATTATTTATTTATTTTATTTTTACCCTGATGTGTAACAACTCTTATTCCTTCTAGACAGCCCTTTGGTTTGAAGTCCAAGTTTACATAATATTTTTCAAGATTATGACGTTAAGTTTGTCTGAGCCTACCTTGAGGGTGACCTCGGGGTTTGGGGGGAACAATGCGTGCGTTACCTAAGATTTAGAGTCCTTCGCTTGGTGGTCATCTATTTAAATTATAGTTATAACATTTGTAATGTTTGTATGTACCTTGATCCAGTGTTCGGAGCCAGCTCTCCTGTACGAGACCCGGAAGCCGAGTATGGGGCAGCCGCCGTCCCGCCACGCGTAGAAGTTGATCTTTATCGCCGTCGAGTTCATATACACGTGGTCTTCCGGCTTTGGGGGCTTCGGGCCTGGAACGCATTCATATATATGATTACTTTATATCTGATGTCACCTTTCTTTGAACGATAAATAGTATTTTGAAGATACTTTTTTGTTTGTAGCGATAGGAATCTTTTGCAAGGGATGTTAGAGGACCTACACAGCACATTTGCCAGTTATTGTACCGAAAAGCAGTTGTGGTAAGCAGACACTACTATGTAGGTACTAGTTTGAAGGACAATTATTTTTTCAATCTCACTGACCATTACGGGAAATACTGATTTAGGATCGAATTTCTCAAGATTTCCGCGTAGACAACGGTCACACTTAGACTATTATTAAAAGTTGGAATGAGTCCAACAGTTTCAGTGCTATCCGAGCACCTTCTTCAGTGTCACACACCAAATGTCTCAGTTATTTATGTCAATAATGTGTTTGAACGTTTGCGAAATTCAAGCACATTAGTGACAACAAGATATGTTATAATATATTAAAATCCCTGATGATAAGAGTTCTGGAATACTGGAATAGACCAGCGCAAACCTTATCATCAGGCTAGCGACTCATCAGCATAGACACTCACGTCCTCCCCTGGTGGTAGCCGTGAGCACATCACTGGGCGGCCCGATGGAGACCTTGTTCCGCGCCTGGATCTTGGCATGGTAGGTGGTGCCGCACCGCAGCATGTCCAGGGTGTAGGAGCTCTGCTCGGGGGACAGCTCCACCAGCACCCACTCCGACTCCGACGCTGGTTTGTACTGGAGGAGGTAGCCTGGGAAATGGAGGAGAACACATTTACTGGAGACAGTCTGGTGGTAGAACATTTGCGAGTGAATCTAAGTAATGTTTAAGAGATTTGGTGATTTGAGTGCTTCTATTCCTTTATTTTATTGTACCCTGATGGAAATTATACATTACATTTAAACATATCTTAACCTGATTAGATGAACAAAATATTGTAATTATCTGTTTATTATAATTTTCTTTTTCGTTTTAATTTTATTATTTAATGTTTTATTCATGTATTTTATACATTTCATGTCTGCTATATTATGTATTAATTATATTTCATGTTTGCTATTTCATTTTTCTTCACCTGTATCATAAAGGTTGGTCCTGTAAATCAGTGTTGCAGAGAAATCTGTAGCGTTTATACTGAGGGCTGACCTTGTCGGACACATATTATGCTGTCTTTGTTCCTTTTTTTTTATTTTCGTTTTATGTAATTTGTAATAATGAATATGTATGTGTCTTCTGTGTCTGAAATAAATGTGTACTTTCTTTCTAAATAAAAATAAATAATACTAACAGATCATCCCGGCTTCACACGGGCTATAAACTAATCTAAGTCGCAACGAGAAACAAAAAATAGCCTATGTTACTCAGGGATATAGTTTCTTTCCAACAGTGAAAGAATTTTCGAGTAGTAACGGAACCTATGTGCGTGTTCGGTGCAATTTGGTCCAATAGGGAATTCTCAAGTTGTTTACTAGATGGCGCCACTGGAAACATTAGCACACGCAAACGGTGTGTCGCATGATTTTCATGTATCGAAATTTATGTTACAAATATAAAAAGTTACTGACCACAACCTCAGTCTTTTATTCACGTCAGTTACGCTTCTTGGCATCTCCAGTAAAAAACTTGAGAATTCCCTATTGAAACAAATTGCACCGAACAGTGCGTCTAACAAACAAAAAATCTGAGTTTTCCTTTTTATAAAGTTACTAGCTGACCCAGCAAACGTTGTTTTGCCTTAATAAAAAAAAAAAAACTAAATATACAGTAGTCGATTCTCAGACCTACTGAATACGCATATGAAATTTGGTAATGATCAGTCAAGCCGTTTCGGAGGAGTACGGTAACAAACACTGTGACACGGAAATTTTACATATAAGATTGGTATAGACGTACCTAGTATAGGTTCCAGAGAGTCTGCCGCCAGCTGCCAGTGCAGCTTGATGCTGGAGGCCGTGGTGTACTGCAGCGAGAGGGCGGGCGCGGCGGGCGGCAGCACGGCTACCACGCCGTACACTACGGAGTCCTCGCCGATAGTGTTGCTGGCTGTACACGTGAAGTTGCCAGACGACTGCTCGTTCACTTCTGCAAACAAGTACCATGGCGTATAATGTCTTCCAAGGATGTGGGTTATCATGCCGCAGACTTGCCTCCAAACCTACAATTGCGTAAACATATTATAACCTAAACTGGACCATATAGGAATAGAATAAGAGAAGATGTGACTAAAATTAAGCACTACAAAGACCCAAAAAATGAGGATCAAGGTAAAAAGTACAAATCGCCATCGGTTTTCTGTCAATGACCAAGATACCACCAGAGGCAGTAGAATAAGCTCACCGTAAATACCGTTTTGCTCTACGTGTGAGGAACTTAAAAGGTAACCGAAGACATCTCGTATAAACTCCAGGTCGTGAATTCGGTTCGCAATCCAGTTCCAGTTCATAGTTTTCGATCAGCAGACCAAACACTACAATCTGCGAAGGGAACCAAACCACATACTCAGGCAAAATCGAGTTTGGAATCCCCAAAGAAAAACCAAACATAGTCGTCAACAATAGACCTTTTGTGGACTATCAATAACAAAGAGAAGCTTTCGTTTCGTCTGTAAGCAATCGAAAAAGCAACGTACTGTGGACGTCTTGTGTCCTATCTAGGGGACAAAGTCACTAAGTCAGGCATGCGCGACGTAAGGTAACCGCATGAGGACCGGTTATGAGGCTAGTACCCGTACCTCGAATGTGCAGGTGTCCGCGCGGCGTGACCTGGTAGTACTGGTGGTGCGTGACGGGCGCGCGCGCATGCGCCCAGCGCGAGCGCGGCGGCGGCGCGCCCACGCACGTGCACGCCAGCAGCACGCCGCGCCCGAGCCCCGCGCGCACCACGCGCCCGAACGACGCTATGCGCGCCGGGACTGGAACCAGATACATAGGAAGAAAGAAAGAAACATTTATTTTGTGACACGAACAACAAAGAAGAATAATATGCACAAGAAACATAAAAAAGAAATACGTGCTACAAAAACGGCCCCGGCTCAGCGACCAGGCTCCCGATATGTTGAGAAAATATGATAAGCAGTAGAACATAGATAGAACTTGTTGAAGTTTTTCAGCCGTTACTAGGTTACTTTTCTACCATTCTCATGTATTCATTCAGGGTTTTCAACCTTAACAATTTTAGATCATACTTTAATTTATTTTGTCCAGTGTTTGAAGACTGACGCTATTGCCATTTTGTCTATAGCCTTAAATCCATCTCTTAAAACAAGTTTAGTTCCTGTGTTTACACCAAAGAGAAGGGAGAATATTGCACTTTATCTTTATAGCTATGGTTAGCACCATAGATTTAGGATTCATCATTCAGATTCAACCACTCACTTCTAGAGCTGGGCCCTTGTCCCACGACCAGGGTAGACTCTCCTTCCCCTGAGCCGGTGGTAGCAGACACCCAGAACTCATAGAGCTGGTTCTCCATCAGGTTCCTCACTTGGAACATCAGTTCTACTTCTTGGTTCTGCTCCGCTGATACTGTATAGCTAGAGTGCTTGCCCAGCCTGCAAGTTAAAAGAGGGTAGACGAAATTTAGTAAAAACGTTTTTACTGTTACGGATATAACATTGTGACCCTTGATAGTGTAGTAGTGGTAGTAGAAGTTTGTTATAGTAGTCTAGTAGACAGTAACGGTTGTAGCTCGGCTAGATAGAACTAATAAGCTGATCAATGTTATTAGTGAAGTTAAGCAACAGGCAACGTGGACAGTCTTTGGGTGGAAGACTTTTCAAAAAACTAATTATCTTTTTTCGGACGCTAGGGGACACATACTATGCTGTCTTTCTTGCATTTTAAAATAATGTATATGTATGTGTCTTCTGTGTCTGAAATAAATGTGTTCTTTCTTTCTTTCTTTAATTAAAGGTGACAACTGGAAGTAAATTTTAATAATCAATTAAGAGTACCGCTGTGTTCGTATAACGGTGAAGACTTACGGAGACAAGCAGATTACACAAATTTAAGACGTACCATTTTTATCTGGACGCTAAACTTGAGTCCACGGTTTAAATTCTAGGTCCTGGCTAGATTTATTTCCTCGGCGCATTCAAAACTCTAAACCTCATAGGAAGAAGACGTCTGCATGGTTTACCTGCCAGCCTCTCTGTAGTAGACGGTGTAGTGCGAGATGACGCCGTTCGGATGCACGGGCGGCAGCCAACTCACCAGCACCGAGTCACTCGAGTACGCCAGCGCCTTGATCTTCTCCGGAGAAGACGGTACTGGAACATTTATTATTTCGGAAATCTTGATGGTCAGCAAGCATAATTGATCTGAATTTTGATTTTTAAACTCGGAGCTTCGCCAAATCACGCTTATCACTCTTAGGATGACAGTTAGCTCTCAAGTTGTATTACTCAGTAATCATTTCCGTAATTGACTGATGGAATCAGTGCCGTTCTAACCGAAATACAGTGGTGCAACTAAACTACTGTTTTCTGCTGAACAACTAACTATCTATTAAAGGCACACCTTTGCTACAAATGATATGTTTTTACTTTTGTGGGAGCAGTCTGGGGAGATGCCATTTACAAATTTGTAAGGGAACGTCTCGGAAGGGGCCGTACGGGTTTTTTTTGTATGGCATTTTATAGTATTTGCCTGGCTAGCAACTACTCTCAAGTAGAAAAATCTATCGCCAAGCATCTAACAATATTTTAGACTAGACAAGTTTCACTATAAGCCAGAGCGTTTACAACTTGTGTGTTTAAGCTTACGCAGCACCCATATTGGTCTAAGAGCCGTGGAAAATCGTCCTTCACCGATCTGATAACCAGATGAGACGTATTTTTTATCAAATATTTTTTATAAAAAAATATGCCTAAAATTGCTTTGGATGCACTCGGATATATTCTACGGTGAGGTAGCGAGCAGCTGCTATGTTGTGTCCTGTTCTATCACACGGACCTCGGCCGCTCTACTTTCTCTGTCGCACCTATCAAGTGGTTAAAATTCTAAAAGTTTTTAGGCTGGCAATAGAACTTTTTTTCGCAGGCAAGTATATATTTCTGATTTTGAAATAAAATAATCTAAAATTTGAGATAACTTTCGATAAGTTATCAGATCGGTGGAGTCACCTATTTTGACTTACCTGTTTACACCTGCTTGCCAGGTAGTTATACACTGAAATGAGTAGGCAAGCATACCGAGGCATATTCTGTGTATTAAAAACTATCAGTGAAATAAATTTCATTTGGTTATCAAAAGGATGAAGGTGATGAAAAAAAATCGATAAAAGTTTATTTAATTAAAAATAGCCATGAGCACTTTTCGATAGGCAAGCAATTTTAGGCTTATTTGTTTATAAAAAATATTTGATAAAAAATACGTCTCATCTGGTTATCAGATCGGTGAAGGACGATCTTCCACGGCTCTTCTACTATATAGGTCAAATTACTAGCTGTAAAGAGTAAAACAAAATTACCACATCTCTGGTCGGCCCTTGCTTTCCTACCAATACATATTTCATTTTAGATTAAATATTTAGTGTACTTCCGCTATGATATCAAATCAAGATTTTATCTTCTATCTGCAATGGATTTCCTCAAAGTAACGCCTGAGTCAATAGGTAACATTAAATTTATTTGGTTATATTGTGGGTAGAAACGGTTGCGTACCATCCTCGTGCGTGAGGCAGTAGACGGGCGGGCTGCGCTTGCCGTCCCCGGCGCCGGTGTACGCCAGCACCTGCACCGAGTAGTTGGTGTACTTGTGCAGCGCGTGCACGAACGTCTCCGTCGTGCTCACGCGCTTCACCTCGCCGACCTCCGCTGGAACACCACCAAATGCGGTTATGGTACAAGGAAGCCAAATCAGAGGAATTTGGGTGGCTTGAAACCTCTCGGCAATGGAGCCTGGCTACTTAGCTCATAGGAAGAAGTTATTATATTGTGTTGAGTGACTAAGATAAGACCCTAAAAAAGAATAATAGCATTGCTGCGAGAGGCACCCCTCTGCGGAGAGGAAGTTTTTGACCTATTTATACCTGTGATGTGTGTTGATTCTCGCTGACATTTATTTTAATAAATTTATTTTTTAATTCAATCATTATATCTGACTATTTTTCGGAAGGTCACCCACGAGGTGGACTGACCAAATCAAGGCAGTAGTTGGAGGCACCTTGAATGAATGTATGACATCCAGCAGGCAGAGATGGTGAGATATCGTGAGGCAAATCATATCTGCCCCCTCTAGTGACCCTCCATGACGATCACGACCGCTCTGACAAGAGCGTCACGAATAAGAAGAAGAAATCTGACTATATTTTTCATTTTATGTATGACATTTAAATCCATATTTTATTGATTACATATTTTAAATTATTTAGAAATATAATCATTTCATGTAATCTTTTGATATGGGACTTGTCTGAAATAAATTTGAATGTATATTCAAAGGTGGTGCTCACCATGGTCGGTGCTGACGGGCAGGTAGATGACCTTGTACCCCTGTATGAGTCCCCCGTGGTGGGCGGCGGGCGGCGGACTCCACGACACCTTCATGCTGGAGGAGGACAGCGCCGAGCACGACACGTGCAGGGGGTGGGACTCCGGCACTGCATCACATACTCACATGACGCATGGACACTAGTTATCATGTTTCAAAATGGCATATACCTAACAGACATTCAAATCTATATATCTATAGGCTATTTGATGCTAACGTTCAGTTCTCAATAGTAAAATAACGGTGAATCTACGAACCGCCTCTTTTCAATCTTTGAGGCGTAAATGTCACACGACATCTACCAAAGCCAATCAAATCATTTATTCTGAAGCAGATAAACCAAATTGATACGTGCGTCTTAATTAGACCATGTTACAAAGCATGACCATTAGACAGCTGTCTCCGGACACAACGTTTATCCGGAATAGGGGTATTTGTTTTTGCTAAGATGGAGATAGGCTGACTTCGCTCCATACCTTGACTGGCATTACTTAAATCACCAATACCGAACGAGCAGAAACTCTAGATATAGAAATCCCAAAGTATAGTTCTAGTAGTTTCCTGAGGAGTACTTTCTGGAAAGCTTCAAATCTAGGGTATCTATTAAATCACAGTGTAGCTTAGCTACAGACAAGTTGTGGTCAAACGCAAACCTATCAGTTGTGGAAAAAACCTTCTATGCATTGTAAGATATGAAGGTGTAGTAGTACCTCCCTCCAATGTAGTAGCGGAGACGGGCGCGGAGGGCGGGCCGGCGGCCACCGCGTTGAAGGCGCGCACGCGCACCTCGTACCGCGTGAACTTGCGCAGCCCAGAAACGCTCACCTCCGTCGCCGACCACCCGTTCACTGTCAGCGTCCTGCAGATATTGTTACAAAACATTAATATCCGCGACGTGTGTGTGCTTACACATTTTTTTGCGAATATATGGACATACATAGATCTTCCAGAATCGTACAAGATGCATGGATCTTGCAGAATCACGCTCAGATCTACGCTACATTAGTTGTGCTTACACGGAAAATACTTCTTGCGAATATGGACATGGATATGGATCTTGCAGAATCGTCTATACCAGTGTTGTAAAGAGGAAAAGTTTGATTGTTTGACGCGAATAGGCTCCGAAATTTCTGGACCAATTTGAAAAATTCTTTCACAGTGGGGAAGCTACATTATTCCCGAGTAACATAGGCTTTATTTAGTTCTTTATTGCCCGTGTGAAGCCGGGCCTGGCTGTTAGTTATTCGTAAAAGACACATTTTTTTATGAGATAGATCTTCGCTTGGCCACCAACTCGCCTAATTGTAAGCGTAGCTGTGGCCGAAGATGAAGCACGTTGATCTAAAAAAAAAACTGTTCTCTCTCGCCTTAAAAAGTCCAAGTTATATTTATCAAGAAACACAGTAAGGAGGCAATCTATTCTATTCCTTAGCAGTATGCACGATGAATGTGGAGCCAAATCGTTGCGTACGGATTTTTGGATATCCACATATAATAGTATATGTATGTATATGTATACTGCCTTAGAAGGTTTTTTTGACTTCTTACAGCTAGGAATGCCAAGTGCCAGCATAGCCAGACCATACCACATGCCAGGAGGCTTTTGGACTACACCATTAGGTTCTTGGGCGACAGATTTTTTATATTGACGGTGGTTGCTAGTCAAACGAGTGACAGAAAAAAGCCTATCACAATGCAAAAATAAGAAAAAGAAATTTGAGGGTGAAGAAGTAAAGAAAAGATTGTTTCTAACTTGGTAGCGTTCCTAGGGCTGGAGTCGGCGAGGCCGGCCTCCGTGCAGGAGACGGAGTAGCCGAGCAGCTCGCCGTGCCAGGCGTCGCGCGCCGGCGGCCGCCACGACACGTGCAGCTCGCCCGCGCCGCCCGCGCCCGCCTGCACGCTCGACGGGGCCGCCGACGGCGCTGCCGAACCACACACCTCATAAACCCTCTGGGTGAACATATCATAACCAGTAATTAGGTAATTCTACCATTTTGGAAGAATTCTACCACTTTGGTAGAATTCTTTAATGACTGGTAACTCTGAAAGCTACACAGCAACTAAGCCAATCTGACTTGGTTTTGTTTAGTTTTGTCACAAACGAATGTTTTAAGTATGTGTTTTTTAGTGAATGTATTGTGTAATGTCTTATATATATAGCGTAAGTACTTAGTGTATACAAAGCTAGCGGAGTGAAACTGATTGCTGCCTTGCGACTCAGGTTCTCAAAAAACCTACAGCGAGGCGCAATGAACCAGCAACGCATGGCTCAAAAGTTTAATTATAAGTACCTATACTCTTGTTTTGTTTGTGTAATCCGTGCTCATACCTAAGAAGCAATAAAAATCTTTTATTTATTTATCAGGGATCAGAATACTAGAGAGGATTGCTGATTGCCATACAATAAAGCGTGGCGAGGAAATTTCGTATCAATAATAAAACAAAATAAAATAGCCTTTATTTTCCTGACATTAGAGTAAGGACATTTAACATTTTATATTATTTTTTCTAATCATGTTCCGCATCAGGGCATTCAAATTTGGATAAAGGCCTCCTCCTTGCTGGCCCATGTCGTAAGATCCTGAGCCTGCCTTATCCATGTAGCTCCAGCGATCTCTACGATGTCGTCTTTCCACCGCTTGTTTTGCCCCCGGGTTTTTTACTTTTACTATTGTGAAATGAAACTGTGTAAATATACAAAACAACTAGCTGACCCGGCAAACGTTGTTTTGCCTCACTTAGGGGTACAGCGCCATCTATTGATTACTTACTCAACCCAGTCGAAAGGTATCGACATCTGTTAGAATCATTTGGAGTTAACAGATAATTATGACTGTCAAATAATAACAGACAATAATAAGCAATAAATAAAAATAGCGACTATAATTTGAGATTTAAACTATCCTATCTCTCAAGTTGGATCGAACTGTACATGGTGTCCGAATTTTATTATAATCGGTTAAGTGGTTTAGGAGTCCATTGAGGACAAACATTGTGACACGAGATTTATATATATTAAGATTAAGATAGATGGAATAAAGCCTTTTTTACTTTTACTTTTACAGTCTTCATTTACCTTCTTCTTGTGTCTTGACGACGACCGGCTCGGTGAAGGCGCTGCGGTCGATCTGGTTGATGGCGGCGACGCGGATCATGTACGCGGTGTGCGGCTTCAGCCCGCCCACCACCGCCTCGTAGTGGATGTCGCCTTTCTTCGTCAGCCTGGACGGATACGTATGTACAAATTGGTTATTTTGTACAGCTACTCATACTTTTTACATCAGTATATGACAAAATCAAAAATCTGGAATTTACAGTTTTTTCGTTATCAAATCATAAACGGTAGAAAATATCCAAAAAATAGCTTAAAACCGTCTAAAGATCAATTTTAAGAATATTAAAACTTATTTTAGTACTCTTACCAATCGGATTTATCAAATTGAAAAATAACTAGTTACAAAATGTTGATTATTGATTTTTTAAACCTGTCTTATTTCTAATTCATGATGATGATATCTAATTCATCTAATCAAGTCTGATTAGTACCAAAATAAGAAAAATATTCTTAGAGTGGTTCTTTACACGGCCTTTAAGCTACTTCTTCGATATTTTGTGACTGTTTTGTACGCCTACAGCGCAGTGCAAGGAGGTCTTCGGAGTGTTTCCCGGAAGAACCAGACTGGAGTCCTCCATTAAGCACAGAGCAGGTCACCGGAGGGTTTAAGTCGGTACAAATCCCACATAACCTGGCTACGCTCTACCGTAGCTGGGTATCTTGTTGAAGATTTATCCCTCGTCAACAAAAAAATTATTGGCCAAGTATTTAATTTAATTTTATAATTAAATTTAATAGCTTATATACAAGTATATATTTTGTGAAAATTTTAAATGTCTAGCAGCTATCGTTATTGATATATAACAAAAAAATTATGACAAAACACGTTTACTGTGTGGGGATCCCCCTTATTTTTTATTTTTATATTTTTAGTATTTGTTGTTATAGCGGCACGGAAAATACATATCTTGTGCAAGTTTTCGGGTTTCTAGCTATTATGGTTTCTGAGATACACCCTGGAGACAGACAGACAGCGGAGTCTTAGTAATAGGGTCCCGTTTTTATCTTTTAGGTACGAAACTTAAAATAAAGGTATTTTAGTGATCTGAGAGCATCAGAGAGACTCACGTGACGTGTGGATGCGCGAGGCCATGCAGCGAGACGTTGACGGCGGTGGCGGAGTCCCACTGGTTGCGCAGCGCACCCTGCGTGGACAGCGCGCAGTGCTGCACGGTGTACCCCACCAGCGGGCTGTTCCCGTCGAACGCCTGGCTCCAGGAGAGACGCACGCCGCGGCTCAGGATCTCCGTCACCGCCAGGGAGTGGGGGCTGTCGGGCTTTTCTGGACGACGGAAACAGTATTATTAGTATGAAGTAGCACAAAGTTCGAGATATAATATACTTTATCTTGTTCTTGTATTTTTATTTTCTTCTCATTAGGGCAGCCGTCTCACGTTGCGAAGATCGAAGGTTCAATGTCATGGTCCCCGCCAATGATCTCGAGCTTGCGATGTAGGAAAACATTGTGAGGAAACCAAAACACGGTGAAGAGCACATGTGTTCTATTGTATCGACTGTTGTTCGGCTAGCTAAGGTTATCTGATGGGATCAGCGAAGCTAAACAACGGTCGATGCGGAAGGTGTTTGGTCGGGTGACCATGCACAAGACTGTTTTGAAAGTACATTTTCATCTGAGCGCTACCATGGGTCAGTTGACACGTTAAACTGTATGTTCCAGCTGTTAATTTTAGTACAAACAAAGTCAGATACCTTCAGGCGGCTTGAAAACTCTCATCAACAGAGCTTGGCCACTTAGCTCATACGAAGAAGAAGAAGATGTGGTAGCTTGGCTAGCAACCACCCTCATGTTAAAAACTCAATTGCCAAGCACTTAAAATTGTGTTCAGACTGCCTGCTTTAGAGACAGTTATTCCATGCTCCACGTTATGCCAGAGTTACGCACCATGCTAATCAAATGCCAATGTAAAAAAGGGAATGAAAAGTTACCTTGGACGGAGAGATATATATAATGGTCGCTGTGACCGAACGCGTTGACAGCTTGACACTTGTAGACGCCCGAGTCCTGGCGGTCGGCGCGGCTGATGTACAGCTGGGACCTTAAACCACTATCAGTCTTTGCTTCCGAGATGCTTAGCCTGGAACACGCACCATGTTCAACATGTTAGGAGAAAACTTCTTAAAAGACCTGTTTTTTTTTTAAGTCTTTTGAACCTAAAACTGTAAAAACGATGGGCTGTTTATAAGTTTGGTGTGAGTTTCTGTCTGTCTGTGTCATCTTGCTATCAAACAGTTGGACCATATTTGTTTTTTTTTGCTTGCAAGGTTTGTTAGTCACGAAAGGAGGGTAGGTAAAGCTCTGCCAGCTAAAAGTCTACCTAAGTACAGAAACATGGATGTTATACAAAAATATTGATGTACAACAAGTTGCAAGAAAACATAACAAATTACCTTCTAACCCTCAGGCTAAAAAATTGGTCTTTGCGACCAATTTTTTTTTTTAATTTTCTAGCATCGTTTTCAGGCGGCTTCACTAGCAGCCAGCTATTTGAGAATAGGCATGCTCTACATACGAGTAAGGCTGTATCGCTAACTCATGTTGGGTGGTTATAGCGATGCGGGACTGTGAATGATTCCAGTCGAATTATTCGACTTTATAAATCATTCGACTCATTCGAATGATTTCCGAAAATTAGTAAGTTACATGATACCCACTCAAAATTAACCGGACTGAATGAATACTACATTAGTTACTACTTGAGCCGACTCCACTCCAACGATTCATTCATATTTCATTCATCTGAAACTAACAAGTGACATTGACAAGATTCGCTAACAATCGAGTCAAAACGCCATTAGTAACTAATTAGTACTCATCATTCGATTATTGACATTAGTATTTTACTAATATTCAAGTCGAACGTGTATATTAGTAGATGTAGATAATTCGACTGGTCAGATTATTCGCAGTCGCGCATCTCTAGGTGGTTATGAGTTCAGCTGGTTAGTTGTCAATAGGGTTTCTCATTTCTCGACCTTTTTTATTTCCCGGAGCACGAGAATTCTCGACCACTTTTTCCCGGGAATTCCCGGGAAATACGATTTGTTTTAAATATGTGTGATTTAGCAATAAAACTACGTTTTTTATGTTATAATCAACAATATTTATTTTTATTTTCACGTCGTGTGACTTGAAAATTTTAAATAAGCGAAATATACTCTAGCGAGATCTTTTAATCAATATTTCTACAAACAATTAGGATTAGTCTTTTTCTTTGGAAAATTAAATAAAATATCTTCTAAAAACAAAATCTTCATGTGACCACAATAAAACTTAGTACCTTACACACTAAGTAAATTATATAGTGTGTAAACCTTACACTAAGTTTATCTTTACAGTTATGCAACATAAAACGACAGTATTTAAATTGTATATAAAAAATAACAATCAGACTAGCTTAATAATTACGAGTAAAGTAGGTACTTTAGTTTAGTCTTTGTATCTACTATTCAATATTTGTTATATATGGACAGTCTTTTTCGTTACGTAAGTAAACATAGGAACCTTATGAGTAATTAATACTCTTAAACTAATTACAATCACAACTGAAAGCGGAAAGTGCTTAAAAGCTGAAGGGGGCGGGGGGCACTCTCGGTCACTCGCACACCGCGTGATAGAGCCAGGCGCGAGCGCAGGCGCGTTATTATGTTTTTGAAATTTTTGACTGAATTTCTCGATTTCTCGACCACTTTTTTCTCGTCTCGAGTATAGCAAAATTTCCCGGGAATTCTCGGTTCGAGAACTCTCGTAGAGAAACTCTAGTTGTCAAGCTGTTAAGAATAAAAGTGGTCTCACCTATAAGTATTAAGATCTAAGTGGTCTCACCTATAACTATTAAGATCTAAGTGGTCTCACCTATAAGTATTAAGATTAAATGGTCTCACCTATAAGTATTAAGATCTAAGTGGTCTCACCTATAACTATTAAGATCTAAGTGGTCTCACCTATAAGTATTAAGATTAAATGGTCTCACCTATAAGTTTTAAGATCTAAGTGGTCTCACCTATAAGTATTAAGATCTAAATGGTTCATGTCGTGTGCCCAGGTGACGCGGATGGGCGCGTCCCCCCGCACGTCGCACGTTAGCGTGGCGGGCGCGTCGCGGCGTGCTGTCATGTTGTGGGACGTCGTCTCGAAACGCGCGGGCTCTGCAATATATACGTATGGGATGTTATTATCGGCATCATTGGATTTTTGCTGCACCTTGCGTTGTTCCACCCCTTAATATGTATTTATATATAATATGTATGTATGTGTATGTAGTATATCAGTTGGGTTAGCAACCATAATACGAGCTAGAAATGGTTCAGTATGGGGCTAAGCAGCCGTGAGTGAATGTGTCAAAAAAAAAAACAGGATAAAATTAGTCTGTTTGTTAGTACTAAGACTGTTCTTTAAAAAATATTCCATCGTAAAACTTCAATGGGTTTGTAATATCTGAAATTGATTATGACATAATTTGTAATCTTATATATAAAATTTCCGTGTCACAGTGTTTGTTACCGTACTTCTCCGAAACGGCTTGACCGATTTTATTCAAATTTTATATGCGTATTCAGTAGGGTTGAGAATCGGCTACTGTATATTTAGAAATAATTATTAAGGCAAAACCACGTTTGCCGGGTCAGCTAGTTTATTTATAATGTTATTTTGGAATCCTGTAGCGCGAAAATTTGTTTCGTATTAGTATGTGTTTCGCGTGCTCGTGTTTTTCTTGTTTCTTCTATTATTATAAGTTTGATGTGTCTGTGTATGTGTGTGTGTGCCGGTCTGTGGCATCATAGCTTTGAAATGGACCGATTTCAATTCTGTTCGATTTTTTTGTTTGGAACGTGTGTTTGGCCAGAGTTTTCTGAGCTATGTTTAATGAAAATCGGACCAAGTTGGCCGCCGCTACAAAACGGCGGATGATATATAATGATCAATTTAAAATTCAAGATGGCCTCCACCTAAAAAAGTTCATTCGCAGGTTCTCAAAATTTTTGATATACAAATTCAAATTCAAAACTTTATTTACAAGTAACAAAGACTCATACATGTTAGAGAAAATAAACCTATATAATGTCAAAACTATACAATTATAAAATGTCAAAAAAACAGAGAATTAAAAAAATACAATTTACAAACTAAATAATAATTAAACATAATAACACATTTAATTTACAAAAACATTACATTTTATTTTTCTTATTTATTTGTCAAGTATGGATATCGCGCAGTGTCTTAGGCACCCATTATTTATATAGGTACTGACAATCGTATCTATCAGCAATCATAGCTAAAACGGCATTGAAGCTGGCTCGCACCCGGCGCACCAGGGATGCGCTTCGCTTACGCATAGTGGCGTGGAAACAATCTGTGCGACCAACAGCAAACACATAAATATACATTTTAATATCCTATCTATCAAACAATGACTTTATCTCCGAGTTACCGTTGACAGCGACGAAGATGGTCTTGGAGAGCGGTGCGCCGACTCCGTTCTCGGCGCGGCACATGTAGTGCCCCTCGTCGTAGGGCAGCGCCGCCTCCAGCCACAGGCTGCCGTTGGAGGAGAACTGGAACCGCCCGCCCAGGTTCACCAGCGGCACGAAGTCGGTTGATGGAGATGCTCCTGGAATCACACATACACTAATATGATCCACCTTAAAGTTTATAATTACGTATGTATTTTCACGCTCAAATGGAAGAGACGATTTTGTTGAAACTGAATATGGGAAACAGCTAAGACTGGACTGGAAATCAAATGGACATCTTTAGGAATCTGTGGTCCTCGGAGCATAGGAGTTTCTTCAAGATTTTCCAATCACAAATCACTTATACCACACAAAACTGGAAAAAAAGTTTGTCTTCTTTTAATTTGAGGCCAAAGCTCTGATGGTACCGAAAGTTTTGAAGCCGCTTGAAGGCTTGGCTTTGCGAACTACGATCTAACGTGTCATCTGAAGCACGAAAGAGCATAGATTAAAATGTCAGTTTTTAAATTACAGTTTTGTTCATAGTCACCCATGCTAAGGCTGTCGCTGATTGCGTCAGATCCCCTTTGTGAGACGAGATTAGCGCTACAGGTATGGGTAATTAAATTCAATGGTGTAGGTCCGGATTTGAATCGGCGTGAACCAATCTCGCCTGATGTGCCACAATCTTTCTAAGTATGTTTTTTTTTACTCTAAATAGGCCAGCGCTTGACCACAATTCACCTGAAAGTGACATTGAGGTCTACGGTGAAGCGCACTTACCTAGAACCGGTTCACTCTCGCTTTGAAAATCGCTAGATTATAGTCATTGGGGAACAGGGAATTCGGCAAAGAGTTCCAAAGTTGTCCTTATCTTAATATATATAAATCTCGTGTCACAATGTTTGTCCTCAATCGACTCCTAAACCACTTAACCGATTATAATAAAATTCGCACACCGTGTGCAGTTTGTTCCAACTTGAGAGATAGGATAGTTTAAATCTCAAATTATAGTCGCAATTTTAATTTATTGCTAATTGTTGTGTGTTATTATTTGACAGTCACAATTATCTGTTAACTCCAAATGATTCTAACAGATGTCGATACCTTTCAACTGGGTTGAGTAAGTAATCAATAGATGGCGCTGCTATGATAAATCTACGAACGTGTCATATAAGCTACACTATCTATTGTTCATACCCCTAAGTGAGGCAAAACAACGTTTGCCGGGACAGCTAGTGTCTGTATATGCGAGTACCTCTCTGCTTCATCCAGGTGACTAGCGGCGGCGGCGCGCCCGTAGTGTGGCAGTGCAGGGCCAGGGACTCCCCCGCTAGCACAGCCTCGTCCCCCGGCTCCACCACCCACTTGGGGGAGACTGCGGCGTGCGGACACACAGACAGACAACACGCGTCAAATGATATGTACAAATACAAATACAAAATACAAATTTATTTATTAACAAAGGGTTTAACAGAACCTAATATTACTTATTTTATGAAAAGTTAAGCTAACATAACAAGTATTTATCAATATAAAGTCTTATGTTCCTTAGACCGATTTGACTTATGAAGAAACAAAAGACGGTATGGTCTCGTCAGTACAAATATAAAAATGTATATTTATGGACAATGTCATAAACATTATATGTAAAACTAATGTATATTAAAATCATGTTTGCTACACGGGGCAGATTTAGTCCCATGGCGACTTAAGGTCACGGCAACAGAGATAGAAGAATGGATTATACGGTTCAGCTATATTAATACCTATTAATTATATACATATATTATAATACTAGATATTAAGAGTATATAGTCGGGAGTATATATCTAGGCTGTGTATTAATTTGAAATGTTGTTATTTGAATTGTCGCGCTCCAATTTTTATATTACAAGCACTTCAATGTGCTAATAGTGCTCACACAAACTTACATAAATAAAAAAATCTTAATAATTGACAAAATAAAAATTTATAATAACACTGAATATGTATGGGTATTATCTAAACCCACATGAACCGTGAGAGGTTTAAGTAAAAAGCAAAGAGACAAACTTAGGAATTTAGCAGAATACAGATACTGAAAATATATACATTAACGAATCTGAACCCATTCATATTTACCGAGATTGCATTTCAATAAAAGAAATTAAAGCTAGAAAAAAACATTGACAACACAAAGCCCATATTTACCGTGAGCGCAATTTAATAAAATACATTAAAGCTAACAGGTTTCATAGATGACTATGCCGTTTTAATGTTTTAGTACATGACTAAATTAATGCCTACTTTATTACCTCGTCCAAGCTGCGGTTCCGTAATAAGCCGTGTATAAAATGTAGCGTGATGTAAGCGTACTGCTTTATATATAAATGAATATAAATAATAAATAGTTTATTTCCAAAAACACTGTTGAAGAAAATACTTTAGATAGATCCAATAACAAATTTGATATGCGATGGGCTCTAAACGATTGAATCTGTTTCTTGGATGCCTATCATATATTACCTACCTTTATATTACCTATCACAGTATAAAACAATTAATATCAAGACTTCTATACAATTAACATCAATTATCCAAAACAAAACACGAAGAGACGATTATTAAGTAATAAGAGATAGCGCCGAAGCATGACAAAGTTCTTAAACTACAGAAGAACACAATAGAAAGATCATCCCTCTTTATTGTTAACTAAATGAGTGGGAGCAAGAGAAAACGATCTTATGTTTCCTGAACAAGTTATTATGTTTGACACAACTTATAATATTTTTGTGTATAATGAAATTAATTCACTTAGATTAAACATAGTAAAGATATAAATAGATAGGGTTACTAATCATCAAATTATTTAAGTGGCTTTCGTATACACGTATTTGCATATATACAATTTTGTTATAAAAATCTGACTTACGCGAAGAATTCTATCAATAAATCACTTTTGATGATACACTTTATACATTCGAGCATTATTGTTTTACAAGAACTTTCGAAAGCCGTAAAACAAAATTTGCTTGCTAAGAAGTATGTTGAAATCGCCTTTAAAAGGGTTTACGTTAGTTGCCAATCACCATAATATATGTATACATAGGCATAGTTACTGGTCTTCTTTATACATTATTACACGCGTTGTCAAATTTTTCGTATGAACAGCAAATTTTTATTTTTATTTTCACAAATTTCGAAAGTACCAGAACAAAAGTTGTTTGGTTGTCTTATTTTATTTCTGGTCATACTAAAACCAACCTTAAAAGATTTTGATACCAAAAACCCTGTAAGCTTATACGACCGATAATATGGTCAGTATAAACAATGTGCTATTAGTGCAAGTTACATATTACACGATGGCTGGTCACTGGTTTCCGAATGATTGGCTCCGATATCTATTTGTCCGGAAGATCAAACACTACGTTACATACTTCGTAAAACCTATACCTAGACACTTATCTACATGTAGGTAAGGTATGTAAGGTATATGTAACATCATCCTTAGTCGTATTCCTCATTACTGAAGGTCGTGAATTCCCGTGGAATGTATTTATTGAAGGAGTTCACTTGGCAAGTACTTCGTAAACGTTACAAAGTAACTTTAGTAATCCTTTTTCTTCTTCTTGAGATTACTACTTACCTTATAAACTCGTACCTTTCGTACGCAGATGGTACGAGATGTACATTTTTTTCTTTCATAAATCTCTATCATTCATCTCTCATCATTTGTGTAACACCTCTCCTTATAATGTTCTCGTCATTTACTTATTATTTTCAATATTTCCATTTCTTTTGTTACAGATTATTGATTATTAAATTGTCACAAAATTCATTGATTTTGTAGATAATCTCACATACATCAAATATGATAGATAAGCCGCAAACTGAGTGTTTTGAATCCAATTTGAATATAAAAATACAAAATGTTACATAAAATGTATTATATTACCCTTTCCAAAAGCCATCTGTAATCCAACGCTGAGCAAAACAAAAATTACATTTATATCAACAAAGTGAAAACTGTGCTGTTCAAACCTGGTGCAAATATTCGAGAGGATTTTGTTCGGAAATAAATTAATTCTGTACAAAATGAAAATGGAAGCTCAGAAATTGAATGTAAGGAATTAATTTCAATTTGATATATGATTTATTTTCGAACAAAGCGTTTGATTGTCTGCTTTAGCCGAGCTACAAGCAGACGACCGACAAAATACTCTACTGATTCAATTACGGACAATGGATTAATAAACACGATACTGTTAAAAGCATTGAATTAATTTTCTTTTCATTGGCACGAAAGAAAATTAATCAGTCTACTTCAAGAATTTATCGAATTTGGAAACATTGGACACAAATCAAAACGTTGCAAATTCTAGAGTGTAGAAGTGATCCGGTGCAATGCGTCGAAGGTGAATCTTGTGCACGGTGCAAGCGTGAGAGTGCGGTGCTCAGAGCTCGGTACGAGGCTATGGTTACCTTTCACCACCAACTCGGCGGTATAGTTCACTTTGGCCGCGGAGTTGGAGGCCACGCAAGTGTAAAGGCCGCTGTGGAGGGCGGTCACCTCTTTGAATACGAGGTTGCTGAAAAAATCAGCTCCACGCTCTTCCACCTATACAAGCAGGGTGCGATTCAATACCAAGAAGTACGGAGTGTAGTCGAAACATGGAGTCTACTCTTTTTAATAAAGAAGAAATACCCAAATCTTGGTTTATTTTCTTATGTCTTTTCTTAAGTTGTCAAATTATTTTTTGTAATACTAGTATTCAAGAGGATTACGAGTAACTATAATGACGCTAGAGATCCAAAAAAGAATTAAACAGGATTTTTCATCCAAAATATCCCATAAATGAGTGGCTCCTACAAGAAAAATATAATATAGGGAGATATTAACCTGTAAAGTGGAAGGTATGGGCAGGTTGTCCTTGAGCCAGGTGAAGTGGACCGGCATGTCTCCTGACGTCACGCTGCAGCTCACTTGAGCTCGTTTGCCTTCTTGGAGGTTTGCCGAGAACGAAAACGGCTCTATTTCCGGAGGATCTAGAGCATAATGTTTGTCTTAATTAACCTTACCAATGAAAATATGTCTTTATGGTTTATTTTCATGGCATGATATTATTTAAATCTAATAAGCTCAAAAATATACAAAAATAACGCAGAAAAAATGACAACACTTCAAACAGACCAAAGAGAAAGTATTTTGCTGAATAAAAAAGATGATTTCATAGTTAGTGGCTGATAATTATTTTGCTAATGTTCACAAAAGTAGTAGTTTTGATTATGTACAAGTCCTGTACTTACTGCTAACAACAAGTTGTAACTCTCTTCTGGCTATTTCCCCATGAGGTCCCATCACCGCACAGGTATAAGCACCAGCTTGAGAAGGTTCTACCCTCGACACTCTGAGAGCACCGTCGATATTTCCATCCCACTCTACGGGGCTACCGTCTCGCTCCCATTTGACGGAACTGTGACAAAAAACAGACATGTATTGGTGACTTGTACATTTAAGTAAATCTTCAATGTGCTATTGAAGTTGTCAAAAGACCTACCTGATAGGGTAACCAGAATATGGACAATACATGATGAGTTCTCGACCTGCTACAGCCCTTACAGGACCTACAGATCTGACGTATGGTGGTCCTGAATAACAAAACATACCCATAAAAGTTCACTTTTCAAATACAAATCTTCACCTTGTGAATGCCATCAAAGAAATACCCTAGATTCTCTTACCATAAATGTTAAGTCTGGAAGTATGGGACACTTCTCCCAAAGAGTTGGCCGCCTTGCAGGTGTACAGTCCACCATCCTCAGACCTCACTTCCGAGATGTTCAGGTAGCTCACCACGTCGTTAGACTTAGTGGCAAACTGTTCTATGCTATACCTGGGAAAAAAAGCAAGATAATTTTAAAGATTTGCACTTGGAAAGCAGTGAAACTATGATTGATCAGTTAGGCGTGATGACGCGTCACGCCCCAAAGGTCGTGGATTAAATCCCCGCCAATTAGCTCGAGCTCTCGCCAAAGGAAAACATCGTGAAGAAACCATAACATGGTAGGCATTTTCTAGTGCTTGCATAGCTAGTAACCACTCTCTAGTTAATAGTTCTAGTTGGAAAAATCTGTCGCCAAGCTTGTAGCAATGTATTCTGGTAGCCTCCTTGAGACCGAGCTATTCGCTTTGATTTCTGAAGCAGAAATAGTCAGTATAATTTTATGATTATGAGTTGTTTGTTTTTCATCAGACCTTTTAAGTGGCTAAGTTGGAGTGTCAAGTGTACTCAAGTATCCATTACCTACGGCCTTTGACCATGGTATTGAGCGGCTGTCCGTCCAGCAGCCACATGAAGTGTGGTGGAGGGGAGCCGGCGGCGGAGCACTTGAGGGTCACCACCTGCCCCGGCCGCAGCACCTGCTCTATGAACGTGTACTGCAGCTCCGGGGCCGTATCTGGAAACAGAACCTGGGGTGACTTGACTGCTCTAGATTTTTCCCTTTGTAAAAGGTCTTAACAAAGATCTTATGGGTACATAGACTATTGGAGTGAACTGGCTTGGTATTATGATGATGAAAATATCAAAAACAATTGGAGCTATGTTCAAATCCGTGTGAGATTTTTTTTGCTGCCCGATTGGTTTATCTTTTGTTATTTATTTATTTGATTTATAGGCGAGCAGCATTATGCTGATGTGCCTATATTACACTGAGTTGAAATTATTTTTTAATAGATCACATAATGTCCATTGTTCAATGTCAATGTTTAAAGTTCACTAGTGCACTGATCATAGGTTATGTTTGTGACTTCTCCAGGTAACAACTGGCTATGCTATTTTGTTTTTTTTTCTGCAAAACTGATTGATACTTTGAGAAATGTATACCCATGGCCCAACATCCATCTACGTGTGTTTGACTCGGATGAAGGCAGTACAGGGCCGAAACGAATGGCGTACACGAAGGGAGACGTACGCTCAGAAGTAGTCGATGAATAGCTGAAAATGATGATGATAATGATGTTCCTACTAATGGGAACTTGAAGATTACCTCCTAGCTTGAGCTCAGCGCTGGCCTGCGCGGAGTCGCGCTCGTTCCTGGCCATGCACTGGTACACGCCCCGGTCCTGGCGCCGCACGGAGGTGACGACCAGCTGCTCCCCGTTGTTCTGTATCCGCACCCTCCCCCCCTGCACACCCGCCCCGAGAGGCACCCCATTGTGGAGCCACTCGAGGCGTGGCTCCGGCCACCCGCCCCATGTGCAGTTGATGATGGCTGTCCCGCCGCTGTTTACCACCTGGAGACGAGATATTGAATGCAAATTTAGTTTTTTTTCCAGTATACAATTGCACATGGACATCCTGAGCTGAGGCCAGTTTGTGATAGGCAATGTATTTTTGTATAGAATTATGTATGTCTTTATTGTTATTCATGAACCTATGGATAGTTTCGGTCGCATTAATAAATTAAATACTTCCTTTTTCTCTTTCTTCTCTTAAGTAGTTCCCATAATCTATGTCTATCTATCTTTTTTTTTTATTTCTCAACATTTTATTGTTGCCATTATATCTTGAGAATGGTTCTAGTGTTTATACGGTTTTCGCCACGGTTTTCGCTGTAAACTGGTTAAGTATGTTATCAGTGAAAGAAATGAGAAGCTGGATTTTGTCTATATCTAGAGATAAAGTTATAAATCTATACTAAAATTATATATGCTTAGGAAAGAATAGCTTGTTCTGTTACACAAATAATAAGGAACTTTAGAAAATCATATTTCTGTCGCTTTTATTTATTTGATTGCATAAAATGTTTTATGAAAAACGATTGTTGTTACAAAGCTATTCGAACAACTTTTCACTTCACAATTAAAAAGTTTCTCTGCGCGGAATCGCTGCGAGAAGTTACAACCCGCTAGCACAGTAGCGAGAAAGATATTTTTTATCCCCGTGAGAACTATACATGCGAGAGACGGACACTAGATAGTATGTATGAACGTATATGTGTGTTTGTAACTCCTTTATGTTAAAAAAACTGAATTGCTAAAGATTTAAATTGGCTTGGAGGTTCCTGATTCAACGTGAGGCATATTGATGGGTACAGCTATTTACACAGAGTATACACATGTATTCTCAGAGATAATTAAAATCCGGCAACTCAATTTAAGTTCATGATAGTAATTTATTGATTTGAAGGCAAAATTTGTATAGTGAGTGCATAACCTCTTTGAACTGTTTAACCCCGCAGGGGAACTCGACTCGGGTTTCGCCATTAGTAAACAAACAAGTGGAACTTAAATATTTAGTTTAAGGTAATTAAATACCTATTCAGGAATAGAAAAACAAACTGTTCACTAGTTTTACCTTTTAGGTCTTTTTAGGTGAATTACGTCCAATAAAAAATTTGACTATGACTTTTATGATTTTTGTGTCTGTATTTCAAATTTACTCGCGTATAGAATAGTTTCTCCCCTGCGATGCTAGCCAGGCTAGTACAGTGCAAACATTCTGCGATACAAACCATTAGCAAGTAGCGTGCTGTGATGGCTTACTTACAACTAACTACAATATTCTATGTTCCCCGTCCATTCCTCATAACTACAAGTAGAACTCTGAACAAAGAAAATACATATAACTTTGAATAATTATTACTGTGTGCTCTTTAGGAACAACACTGTTGTAGCCTAATTACTATTTTAATATCTCATCTTTTATTTTTTAGTATCTCATAATTACTTTGTACAGTAATATATTCTTGACTTCTGAACTCGCGAACAAAGTATCTTGGTACATCTTTTGTTCTTACCGAATCTTTGTGTCTTATTATGTGTGTTTGGTTGGTCAAAATTGTTCAAATAATTGTTAGATAGGTCATCCTCATATCTTACAATTACTTGACTAATTTTTTCATATTCACAAAGTGTTTTAACGGTATGATATTATATCGTTGCGGAGTTTACAACTATATAAATAGCGTAGCTTTACTATTGTAAAGCTACGCTGTTTATATAGTTGTATAACATGTAGGTTTCCTCACGATGTTTTCCTTCACCGTAAAGCGAGTGCAAATCCACATAACTTGAAAAACAAGTCATTGGTGAAGGCTGGGATCAAACCAGGGGCCGTCTAATAGAAAAGCAGACGTTATTACCACCGAGTCACACTCGCTTTTTTATATATTTGTCAAAATGAACGAATTATAATTATAGTTACAATGCAAAGTGTGTGTAGTACCTTGTATGCAGTTAACAAGCAGACAAGCCAACAAGTCCGCGCTGCGTTTTGCAATTACGAACAACAATAACAGTAAAACCGGACTCTCGTATAAATTAAGCCATTTTAATCGTGACTGGAACCACGTTCTGCTATCGAACTGAACGTACTTATATTTGTAGTTATACATATGTATTAATGCTGGTCACATTTAATTAAAACGCGCACATAAATATCGTCAATTTGGTAATATATGTTTTTACATATAATGTGGTATGAGGAACGATTATAAATCAGGAGATATTTCAAAATCATTATAGATAATTGGCCAAGTGTGAGTTGGGGTCCCGCATGACGTGTTTCAACCTATTGTTGTATGGAAGCCCCCTTTTAAAATTTACTGTTATTAAATTTTATAATTTTATTAAATAGCTAATAAACATTTATATATTTTGTGAAAATTTCAAGTGTCTAGCAGCTACCGTTATTGAAATATAGCAAAAATATATGAAGAAAAACACGTTTATTGTATGGAGACACACTTCATAATTTGTTTTTTTTTTATTTTATATTTGTTGTTGTAGCGGCACGGGAAATACATATCTTGTGAATATTTCAGCTTTCTAGCTATTACGATTTCTGAGATACAGTCTGGAGACAGAATGGTACGGAACCCTTCATGCGCGAGTCCAACTCGTACTTGGCTAGTTATTAAGTTTTAGACACGTAGTCTAGTATATAGCAGGGTCGCCATTTAGTTATTCATTTCTGAGAGGAGCTAAGAAGAAACTTAAGAAAATACCAGGTCATCGACTATGTCGTTTCGTGTTCGTTCATACGAGATGCCAATAGTTTCTGCAATCTCCCTGATGGTCAATCTTCGATCTGTCATTATTTGGAAACCATTGAGATCTATTAAAAAACTGAATAAATTTTAAACAGAAACTAGTTTATATATTATGGGGTTACTATTACATCTCACTAGAATGAAACAACTTTTACTCATACTCGTATATTATGTTCACGGTTGCTTCCAAGTATCGAACGTTTCTGGCGTTAAAATAATATTTCGATAAAATATTTATTTCTACGTCCGGAACAAAACGACTCGATAAGAATTCTCCAGCAAACTGGCAAAGTTACGAGCGTGTTTATTTGACAGCCGACTGAGATGGGTGGAAGTGGATGTTTGGAGTAAGCGCACTACAGATCGAGATATTTGATGGATCTTGGTATTTTATTGGCGTAACGTTTATTCTATAGTATCCTTAATTTGAAGGAAAAAGAAAGAAAAAAGACTATGGTACGCCAGGAAAAAACATGGTTAAGATTGGACAATACGATTCAAATTCAGGAAAAAACATGGTTAAGATTGGACAATACGATTCACAAAAGAAGCGAAGATTTTAATTGTATCAATGTAAAGGCTGTAAAATCAACGACGCAAAAACGACCGAGTATATTTCAAGCATATTCCAAAAGTAGCTAATACTGAGAAAAAAAACATTAAGTCACTAGTATGGAAACCCGACTAAATAATTATTTTATTCTTCTTTGCCTTCGCCTTTTCCCACTATGTGGGGTCGGCACAGCCCGTTTTTTGCTTCCACACTCTTGTGTCAGCCAGCTGAAATACATTATCTGAAAATTCCAGCTAGCTCTTACCATTCATGAGATACAGCCTGGTGACAGACAGGCAGGATCCCATTAAATATTCTTTGCAAACGGAACTCTAAACAAAAGAGAAAAGGATTTAACCGCGGCTAGGTTTTACCTTTCACAAAGTGACCGCGCGGCGCTTACTCAGATTTACGCTCCAAAATAAAAAAAAATGTTAAATTCAGTTTGCGCAAAAAGCTTTCTGCGATCCACCTAGAAGCTCCCAGTCCGAGTCTTAAAAATCCGATCACAGTAAATGGGAAACAAACAAAAAATAAACCGACAGCCCGAGTCAAAGAGGGAATCTCGTTAGAAGCCGCGGGACACTCCGAACAATCAGATTTGCAATTCCTTTCCTTAAAAGGGTCCATCACGGATTACTCCTATTAGATAGATACGTAAAGATAGATTGACCCCCTTACCTGTTAAACTTCAGTATTAAAGAAGTTCAGTATTAAAGTCGAAGACGTAGGGATACGGATTGCCAAGTTGAAGTGGAGATGGGCAGGACACTTGGTGCGTAGGGAAGTCTCTAGGTGGACCAGGGCAGTCACCGAGTGGTATCCGAGGAACGGAAAACGACAGAGAGGCAGACCACCAGCCCGATGGTCAGATGACATCGTTAGGCACGCTGGAAAGAGCTGGTGGAAACTGGCTGAAGACCGTACTGTATGGCTTGTTGGAGAGGAGGCCTATACCCAGCAGTGGGAAGACACAGGCTGATGATGATGATGATGATTAAAGAAGTACTTTTAACTTACAGCTCAGTATTTACGTAAGTGTACACGCCAACCAAACAAAGCTAAATTTGATGATTTAATAGCTTTTAGATTATTATTAATTATTTAATTTTATTTAATTAATTAGATTTTACGAGAAGACCGGACTGAATGATCACATTGTTTGACATAATCGATGCCTCTCTTCGGTCGGCCATCTTGAAGAACACGCTCAGTCGTCTACCGTCATAGCGAGAAGGTTGAGGTCAGTACTGTGAGCATTTATGTTGTTTTATACTAAAATTTGCCTGTGATTTCAGTGATTGTGAATAAATAAGTAAAACGTGTAGTGAATCGTTAAATTTACTGCCCTTTCTGAGGCATGGTATACACTTTAGAGCAGAGTGCTGTTAATTTGTGTGGTTACGCGCCTTACTGCTCAAATGCCTAGCTGTAAAGTGTAAAAACCTCATTAATCTTAGGAAATTAATCGTTTCTATCAACTAGCATTGAAATAACGACGTCATAGCAAACTTTCTCCATCAAATCGCAACTTTTACGTATGGTAATACGATTTTTAACATGGGTGTCCTAATATATAACAAATTGCCTCTGATTATTAAGGAATCCAACTCGTTTTCTATCTTTAAGCTGAGACTTAAGAAATTCCTACTTGATAAAGCCTACTATTCTTTGAAAGATTTTTTTAATGACAAATTGTGATCTATTTTTATAATATCCTGACCTAATTTTATTTGTATCATGACTAAGTTTTACTCACCACAGATAATGTGTAATGTTTGTGTAACCGGCTATTACTTACTTATTTACTTTTACATTAGTGTTAGATCCAACATAAATTTGCACACCCTAACGGGTATAGTATAGAGTACATTAAATTTTAATACCTATGTAACACCTTTCGACCTATACTTCGCAAATAAAAACATTTGATTTGATTTGATTTGATTTGACTTTTATTACTCAATCTTCTAAGATTGAATCTATAAGTGGTAATCTTCAGAAGGTCCTCAGAGAAGTGCTTGGCTCGGCGGGCGAGCAAATTGCTGCGACCCTTGCGATGTGAAACAATCACCCCCTGTACATTACTCTGCATTATAGTTGTGGAGCACCCTCTATATTGTTCTGCTTTATTGTGCTGTGGTGGTTAAGTAACAGGTTTACGGCACGTCTACGGTTTATATACACTCGCTTAAACGCTGAGAAATAGAAATTACTGGAGTGAAATACTTTCAAAGGGCAACTTGCAAGCTACGAAGAATGAAGGGATTAGTTTGTTAGAGTAAAAATGCAATTGTGGAAAGTTAACTTTCTACAATTGCATTCTAGCGTCGTCATAACTAGCTGCGCCCTGCGGTCTTACCCGTGTTAATCCAGAATAAAAAGTAGTAGTACGTGTTAATCTAGGTCTTAAACTATATACTTACGACTTGTTACTTTGGTGTTATCAATAAATGATTTGTATTTGTATTTGTACGAAATTTCATAAAATTCGGTTCAATCGTTTGAGTAACAAACATACACAATATTTTAATTAATATGTTCTACGATTAAAAATTATCTTCCATACATTTGGTCGCATTTCTAATAACTTTCGTAATTATTAAAAAAAAAACAACATTAGAGCTTGCTCACTAAGATCAACTTTTACGAAAAAAAGCAGTTCGAATTGGTCAATCTGCATCTACATATATGTATAAAGGAAGAAGACATGTTAGTTACCCTATCTATAACTCAAGAACGGCTAAACAAGTTTGGCTAAAAATTGGTTGAAAGTTAGCTTAGCACTAGGAGACGGATATACTAGGATACTTTTTTCAATATACAGTGTAAACTCTATATTGTAACGACACTGAAGGGACTGTGCATTTTATGGCGTTATAGATAGTGGTCGTTAAATGAAGAGAATTTATCATTGTATGAAATACAAGCTAAACCAACTAAAGCCAATTGATTTCGACGCTTTAGAGAATTGGTCGTTAAATCGAGTGATGTTACATGGAGTTTACACTGTATTTATTTTTAATATGGCAAAACAACGTTATCAAGGTGAACTAGTTATTCATATTATAGAAATTAAATAATATATAGATTTTTTTCCTTTTAATAACTGTTGTCTTTCTTAAATTTTAAACGTATCTATCTAATGGTTAGTTAGTTAACTAACAACTACAAGTTCCTAATAGCAATTAAAATGTAGAATCTCTATTAGAGTCGATCATTAAACTTGATTGGTGTAGACGGAGCCTCGTTATTTCTCGCTATTAACAAAACTATATTAAACCTCTGGAAGTATTATATATACTTACTACGTGAAAAAGAAGAAACGTTTTCTCACAGCTTAGCTTGGGTCCTAGACGAATTGCCATCGTTTCAGGTATTGCTTAATTATTGATATCTTCAAATGACGTGAAATGTATGGGAGTAACGATCGTTAAGAATTTTCTACAGCTTACTCCACTTCCACGAATTTCACGTCATTTGAACATATAAAATTTTAGCTATACCTAATACTTACAAAATTCGAGAACCGGATGTGCGTTTCTGAGCCATAACATTTATAATTATGTTTTTACAATAAATGGGCTTGCGCTTGATCACAATTCACCTAATGGCAAGCGACATTAAGATCTAAGGTGGAGCACGCTTACCCAGAAAAACCGGTTCACTCTTGCTTTGAAAACCGCCAGATTGTAGCTTAAAAAACAACATTACAAAATTTTAAGTTGGCCCTCACTTCAGAATGTGATGGGGGTTTCCCTAAATGTTTAATTTATGCCCCAAATCCATATCTTACAATTGTTCGCAAGACATTTGATGTATATTGTACTCTCGATTAAATAGAAGAAAGCTTTTGAAAGTTAGCTGTTTCTTCGTTTCGTTCATTAGGTTATACGAGCCAGGGGTGGTCCACTTTTAATTTTTTGTTATTGACACAAGTAAAAGAAGTTTGAAACTCGTAAACTATCATTTTTTTTATTTCTGCAAGATTATATCATGATCATAGTTTCCATGCTTATTATTTCTACTCCCTTGTCCCCTAAACGAGTATGCCTTCCAAAATGCTAATGTAAACAGAACAGGTATGGTACTTTAAAGACGCAGAGAAATGGCGAAAGGAGCCCTTTGCAAACTTGATTTTCCCTTTATAGACAAAGGAGTATAAATATTTAACATGGCAAGTCGAGGTGGAATGGCAGACAGATAGATAAATTTATCCCGTGCGGTAAAACTGTTAGATAGGGGATTGTCGCATCAGCATTTAAAAATGGCTTATAGACGACCAACTTTTCCTACAGTTACTTTAGAAGTGTCGTGAAGAAAGTATTAGCTGCCTATATTATTTCCAGTTCATCATCCGATCCTTTTTGTATGAATATTTTTTCGCAAAATGCCAAAAGTTTAAAACAAAAACTGTTTGCGTAGACTTACCAAGCCTAAGATATATTTCACTGAAAGGCTGTTTGAGCACGTTGGGCGGCACAAATTTTGAACTGTTTTTTAGTTATTACGTTAACTATCAAATTATTAGAAACCATTACGTTGTTTGCGGTTATATTATATTATAATTATCAAATGTACTTTCATATTATCAGTATAATTAAGTATTTGCAAGTAATGCTCATAATAATTGTTCAACTTTCTGAAGAAATGTTTTCATAATGTCATAAAAAGTTTGATGTGTAAATATATAAATGATTTAGTTACAAAGGAATTAACTAGATTTTTTTCTGTTTATGATTAGAATGTATCCACCCGACACTGCTAGTCAACTTGAAGAGGTGAATAATCTTGTATGTGTCACGAGTCTAATTTTATCTCTCGCGCTGCCATGTTAGCGGGGCGGGAGTAATCTCGGGCGGCAGTTTAACCCGGGCACCAACTACAATATTTACCTAGGGCCGGCAAACAACGCCCTCTGCGGGGTTTTTTTCTCTTTTATCGAGTTGTACGAATGTAATTTAATTGGCGACGGGCGAGAGGAAAGCCGATTAGTGTGACCGGTAACCTTCCTGTATGAGGAACTCTATTTTTGTTTCGGATTACAGGAAAAAATCCCCAGGGTTTCGATCTAGAGTACATTCGTTAAAAACGTTACTAGCCACTGTATTTAATATATTACTATATTATTTCTTATTATAATGATGTTAGTCTGCTTTATTTTAGTGATACGTATAGCGTTTGTAGCTCAGATAACTAAGGTGATCTGACGCGGTCATCGTAGTTAAGCAACGGTCGATAAAATCTTTGGATGGGTGACTATACAAAAAGATTCGTCGTTTCAAAAGTAAATTTAGCGCTTCTGTAAATCTAATGACGCGTTACACTGAAGGTCCCTGTTGTCAGCATTAGTACAAGCACTCGTTAAGCCAATTCAGAGGATCTCATGCTAATTGAAAACTCTCGACGTCAGGCCTGGCTACTTAGCTGATACGAAGAAAATTATACATTTTGTTTTTAATAAAACACTAGCAGATCGTTCAGGGCTATAAAATAATCTAAGTTGCAAAGAGAAACATAATATAGCCTATGTTACTCGGGGATAATACACCAATGTAGCTTCGCAACGGTGAGAGACTTTTTCAAATCGGTCTTGTAGTTTCGGAGCCTATTTGAGTCAAACAAAAAACTTTTCCTCTTTATAATATAGGTATAGATATAACGTACATAATTCAGCATCCCCAAAGGCCAATAACCACAATTGGCATGAATTCGGAGCTGTGACGTCACACCGCATCGACCTCGCCACCGCTTCCATTATGAAGCTCACATACAATGTTGACTGTTTTAAAGCCTCCATTTGATACAGGCTCTCTGGTAACTAGCAGGAAAGTAACAATATTACAATTTGTGAAGGGCAAATTTAACAATACTAAATTACTAACTAATATAATTACTGTATAATATCTATATCTCAAAATAGGTATTAAATGAAAGCCCTTTCATTTAAAGGGAGAGAAGTTATTGTGGAAAATAATTTTTAGTTGAAAAGTGTGTTTATTTTGAACAAATAAATACATTTTGACAATTAATGTATATTTAATCTTCGAAGGAAAAAAATGGTTTGTTAAAAGTTTGTGTGTTAGTGTTTGTCTGTCTGTCTGTGTCATCGTAGCTTTCAAACGGATGGTCCGACTTTAAATTAGATTTTTTTTCATAGTATATTAGGCGAGAGTATCCTTAGCCATGTTTTACGAAAATCCGCCCATGATGGCTATTTCAATCCCCAAACTTCCACCCTTATAGTTTTTTTTCGGTGGTTTGAATTTGTGCAAAAGGTGAGGTTAGGTCAGCTCCTCAGTGTATTCTCGTTTTACCCATTATTCTCGTAATGATATACACAGTAGCACTATAACGTCATACCGCACTAGGTTTGCACCGCAGCCTCAACTGCGCACAAAGTTTACCGTTTTATTTATTCAACTTAAAAGCTTTACCCGACATTTTGTCGGTGTTTTGTTTCCATTAACTGTTGTCAGTGATTGCAATCAATGAATCAATCACTGAGACCGGTAATGTAATCGGTTCATCCATGTCGACTTACAATGATGATGGAATCTATTTTGCACAAATAAAGGGATTTGTCAATTCATTTGGAATTGCTCCTCTCATCAGAAACTATCACAATGTTTTTTTTTTGTCGCTTGTCAATATATGAGTATCTTATTAGTTATTAACAAGTTAATTTATTCTTCTTCTTCTTCGTATGAGCTAAGTGTTGAGAGTTTTCAAGCCGCCTGAAGCTTAACGACTGCTTGTACTAAGACTAACAGCCGGGACCTACAATTTTATGTGTCATTCGACCCCTGGTTGCGCCCAAATGAAAATGCCTCTTGAAAATTGACAGTCTTAATGTGCATGGTCACCTATCCAAACACCGTCCGCATCGACCGTTGCTTAGCTTCGATGATCACGTCAGATTACTTTAGCTAGCCGAGCTACAGGCGCTACGAGCTAACTTAAGTGTAAATAAAAATTTAGAAAACTCCATCTCAACATTTTGTGATGATGGCCGTTTTGATGAGATTCAATATGAAGATAAGTTAGACCTTGGATTATCACATACGCTAATTTTTATATTTGCACGAACAAACGGTCACATTTACTTAAAAAAACGTTGGATATACGTCCAACGAGTTTCGACGCATTACGAGCGTCATCATCGGGGACGAGCTTAAAAAAATAATATGCCTTACGATAATACTTTACAAAGTATAATAGGCTAGTTTTTATCCCGGATTGACTTATTTTGTCCCAGATTCACGCGGGTAAAACCGTGGGGCGTAGCTAGTGCCTTTATTATATCTGTAATGTGTAAAAAAAGTAGAGGATTTCAGTAACAAAGAAGAGACGGTTTTGGAGCTCTGAGGTATTGTATATACCCTAGTTCTCAACGTTTATAGTACGGACGGCCAAACTGTGGAACTCCTTGCCGGAATCCCTGTTCCCACTGAACTACAACCTGACTGTCTTCAAGGCGAGAGTGAACCGGTTTCTTCTAGGCAAGCGCGTTTCATCTTAGACTGCAATATTACTTAACATCAGGTGAGTTGTGGTCAAGCGCAAGCCTATTAAGCATAAAAAAAAAAAAAAACGTTTGGTTGGTACCAAACCTTAAAATCCTTGCAATCCCTAGTTGCAAAGCAAGCAACGATGGAGAATGGCTTGGCATTGATTGGTGCTGGTAATTGGGCACTGCTCGTCGTTACCCAGACCTGCCACCTGATATACGAGTAGTGAGTTGTTAACAAAGCTAGATAGTTGTATATACAGAAGCAGACCAGTAAATAGGAGTGTAGTCAGTTCAGTTTCCAAATTTCTTTATTTCTCATTGAAAAAGTGTAACATTAAATTAGCTAGTGTACTTACAATAATATTAACCTAGCAATTTAAACAATGATTTTTATAAAAAAATATGCACTTCGCGAGGTTACTTAAAAAACCTCTTTTAAAGTTTATAAACTGTAATGGATAGTATATAATAAGAATTGATCATGAGCCATTTACTCGACATCTAAATTATCTTATGCACGCTTTAGCAATAGGAGTGTAGTGCACAGTATATGAATGATGATAGTCTTTGACTTAGGGATGACACTATGGACGATGGCCTAGAGTCTATGGCATATCTATAGGTTTGCCAGAGCCATTGTCAGTTGGTCTGTGGCGGGGTAGTCGAATACGGATCGTCAAGCAAGCAACACGTCTCCTTACTAGTGAATTTCGTAATATATATGTATATACTAGTACATAATTATATTGAAATGGAAGTGCAAGAAAGAAGGGCAAAAGGTCGACCGAAGAAAACATGGATGGAGTGTGTGAATGAGGACACGAGAGAGAAAGGAATGAGTATAGAGATGACGGCTGATAGAGGAGAGTGGAAGAGGAAAATTAGTTGTGCCGACCCCACCTAGTGGGATAAGACAAGGAAAAAGAAGAAGACTAGTACATAATATATAATATTGTGTTAAGTGTTTTAAGAGCACCTATACACGAGAACACTCTACAGGGAGAAACGGTCATCTTCTTCTTTATATGAGCTTTGGAAAAGATCTCCAAACTCTGGCGTCGAGAGTTTTCAAGCCGCCCGAAGACCGTGGCTGTTAAGCAGATTTTTCAACTTGGGAGTACCTAGTTGCTAGCCAGGAGAGCACTAGAATAATAATGTGTCCTACCACCATGTCACGGTTTCCTCAAGATGTTTTCTTTCACCAAAACCCTGAGCTCATTAGCGAGGTTCGAACTCACGAGATACGAGACGGCTGTTATCGCTCCTATATTATTATGAATAAGTCTATTTAAATTAGTTTGAAAAAATATAGTTTTGTAGACAAATAGCAACAATAGTGATGTTAACTTGTGATGTTTGAGTTAATAATCTAAACATGTTAAAATATAAATTTACGTTCTGCAAATATATTTCAGGTCACAAGTTCTCAGAGAGTTTCCAAGTAGAGAGAAGTTATTGTTCCGCGATAAACAACCACCTTTCCCGTCAACCTTCCTTTGATCCGCTAAGCTGCCCTACTTTCCTTTCCTTGTAGCTTTTTGGATCATCTACGAGATTATCCAGTTTTCTATATTTTCCGATAAGCATCTTTCGATATTTGATATTGGAAATCAGTTTCGAAGTAGAACGTTAGGTAAAATCTCAATCTTTACAATAATAATAAACAGTTAAAAGCCTTGACTTCTTAGAAAAGCGACATCGTGATATAGTAGCTGTAAGCTGTAGCGATGTTTTCTCTAGAACGTTGTCTTTGCAAATGAGGCAAATATTGCTCTCTTGGAAATCACAACGTATTTATTGTCAACATATCACGGCTGGTCTTTAATTTTAGAAAACAAGAGTTGTACCACGGTACCATAGTACCGTGGTACAACTCTTGTTGTACTATGGTATCAGGTACGGTACTATGGGGGTCTTCAAATCCAGACTAAATAGGTTCCTTCTAGGCAAGTGTGATACATCTTAGACCACAGTCAAGCTTAACATCAGGCAAGCTGCGGTAAAACGTAAACCTATTTATCACTAAAAAAGATGCTATCAATGTCCAGCAAAAACCGAGGGAACTAAGGATTTTTATGTCAACGTATATTTCTAGTGACATTTAAGTGATGCACTACAAAAGGTTATTATTTTTTTATTTTTTAAGGAATACATAAATTAAATGTGTCCTAATAATATTTAAAAAAAAATAAGAAAAATAATACTTGAAACTCTTTCTTTAAGAGGGTTAATTAAAAAGTTAATTAAAGTTAATTAGTTTGTTTTACATATCTTAATTTTTGCTTCTATCTACAATGAATTTCCGCAAAGTAACGTCTTAATATTTTTTTTCTTCTCTCTCTCTCTCTTACATGGGCCATGGCACGACGTACGACTTATCCACAATCGTCATAAAACACCTCCAAGGTCTTTTTTTAAGAAATAAATAAATTAAATGTGTCCTAATATTTAATAAAAAAATAAGAAAAATCATTTTTGAAACTCTTTCTCTAAGAGGATTAATTAAAAAGTTAATTAGTTTGTTTTACATATCTTAATTTTTGCTTCTATCTACAATGGATTTCCGTAAAGTAACTTCTTTATTATTTTTTTTCTTCTCTCTCACTCTCTCCCTCTCTCTCTCTCTCTTACATAGGGCCATGGCACGTCAAGCGTCTTACCCAAAATCGTCAAAAGACACCTCCGAGGCTACCCCTCGTGTGGGATATCGGTGCGACTGACCTGCGAGTGTGGATGCACGTGTAGCACGAGCTGCGCGCGCACGGCCAGCTGCAGGTGCAGCGTGAGGGAGCCGTGCGCGTTGGCGGCGCGGCACGCCCAGCCCCCCGCGTCACCAGCCTCCGCGCGCCGGATGGCCAGCGCGTCGCGTGCTCGGCGGTAGCGCGTGCTTTCCTCCGCGCGCACCTCGCGCAGCGTCGCGCGCGGACCCGCCACGCGGTACCAACTGGTAACAAAAAAAACAAAACACGGCTATAAATCAATTCTTCTTCATCGCGTAAGTCGCGTACTAAGCGATTTGCATCCACCTTCATTGTGCGTACCGCCACGGTTCTTTGTCTAATTCCCTGTTTGCCGATAACTATAATAATCTAGCGGTTTTCAAGGCAAGAGTGAACTGGTTTCTTCAGGGCAAGCGCGCTCCACCTTAGATCGCAATATCGCTTACCACCAGGTGAATTGCGATCAAGCGCAATTCCATTAAAAGTAAAAAAAAAAACTTCTTCACATGAGCTAAGTGGCCAAGCGTTTCAAGAGTTTTCAAGCCACCCCAAGGACCCTGACTTGGCTTAACGACTGCTTGTACTAAGACTAACAGCCGGGACCTACAATTTAACGGGTCATCTGGGCAGTACCGCCCGAAAAAGTCACATGAAAAATGTCAGTCTTGTGCATGGTCACCCATCCAAACACCGTCCGTATCGACCGTTGCTTAGCTTCCATGTTCGCGTCAGATCACCTTTATCATAAAAGATTTATAGGTTTACACTTTTACAATAAAATATCTGCTTTGGCTAAAATAGTAACTGAAAACATACTACAGAATAATATCAGAGAAGCATAACTTGAAAAGAGTTACCATAAAATTAGCGGATGCTATAGAAGATAGACACATTTTTACACATTGTAATGTACTCGTAGTAGCATGAACAATGAAAAATTCTACTAGTATTGTACTTTGTGAATTATATTTTATTTGTTTCATTATTGTTGTATAATTTTACTTATATAAGTACTTCAGTGTATAAATTGCTATTTCAGTTATACTTAAGACTAATGTTTATTAAGTACTATGCAGTAACATATTTTAAGCTTTCAAAGTAGTTTAGTTTTTAACCAAAACTTGAAATATAAAAAAAAAAAAATAACATGGATAGAAAATTATTTATTGGACACATTAAATTAATAAGGTCTATTAATTACAAATTCTAACCTGATTTCGGTACAAATAAATGTAATTTCACATGTTTGTCAACTGATTCTCAGTATTATTACTTTAGATATGGCAAAACAACGTTTGCCGAGTCAACTAGCAGGTATGTGTGTGTGGTATTTGTTTTAGATTGATACGCAGTTAGCGGCTGACGAGTGACCAGCTGAGCAAACGGAGGCGACGTGCGGTTCGCTATGTTAACCTCAATAATTACATACTAATCATACTCTATACGCATAAGTAACCAATTACTAATGCCTAAAATATTTGTGTGAACCACATGTGTGAATCATTAATTAGGTACGTAAGTTTATTAAGTAGTAAACAAGAGTTAGTGTACGATATTCCATTTTTATTATAGAAATATATAGGATTCCTCGGAACTAAAATAGTATACTGTTTACGCGCAGATGTGGACAAAATCTTTAATTTACAGTTTAAAAGAAAAAGATCATGTCTTATTTTATCTCTGTTGTAATCTTTATATAAAACATATTATACTTATCTATAAAACATTGTAAATGTTCATGTAAGGCATCTTAATATTTCTGCGTAGAAAATGGTCACACTTATTATTAATATTAGTTGGAATAAGTGGAACAATTTCGGTGCTTTCCGAGCACTGAAACGTTTCATTTCAACTTTTAATAGTAATGTAAGTGTGACTGTTTTTGACTTGGAAACATCTATGTAATATATAAAATTTCCATGTCACAATGTTAGTTACCTTACTCCTCCGAAACGGCTTGACCGTTTTTTTACCAAATTTTAAATGCGTATTCAGTAGGTCTGAGAATCTGCTACTATCTATTTTTCATACCCCTGAGTGATAAGGGCTATTCACCCTTAATTTTTTTATGACGATAAGGCAAAACAACGTTTGCCGGGCCAGCTAGTTTTTATATAGATAGTAGATATTTGTTCACCTTATGACATGCGTCATATAAGGCAGGTCACAATGTCTTAATAACTATCTTATAGCTTGCGTCGTTTCTATTGTCTATATTGGTAAATATATTAAAAAATAAAAATAAAAAACCGAACCTCAATCTGACTTTTTTTGTTTGCAACAATAATTTAAAAAAAAAACACACACAAACACATCTCGTCGTAAGCCCGTATACCGGTCTCGGTTCCGTCGCGGATAATACGAGTAAATGTGATAAATATGAAAAAAAAAGGAACCCTCAAAAGTCAACAAAACATGAAAAAGGCCAACCCTAATCAAGAGAAAACTGCATTAGCGTCCAAAAACAATATAATTCTTTCACGTCGGGTTTAATTTGGTCGCTCATAATGAACTAGGCTCACAATACCGCGCGCATAAATCCTCCCCTGCATTATTTAGGAGCAGCCCTAACTTCCCCCACACCCCTCTTCTGGACTTGGGGGTAGCTTTTTGAACGCACATCTCTTTTATTCCAGGTTTTTTATTATTTTTAAGCCCACTCGCGCACTTCCGGCTTACAAATTCTTTACAGCCGAGGGTTTGAAAAGGTTTTAAATTGTCCGCTGCGAATTGAGTGTGCTTATAGGAAGTGGTTTACAGTTACTTACTTATTTAGTTTTACAAGTATCCGTCGCCTCGCGATAAGTACAAGAAAATAAAGACAATTTTCTTAACGATCTTATTACACAATGAGTTGTTTAGAAGGGATTGTTTGACTTGTCAATTTCATAAAAGTGCGCGAATTTGATTACTTACATGATACTCGTTTATAGATATACAAATTTTACTATAACATACTACTATCTAATCTTCTAATATATATCTAATATATAAAATTTCTATGTCACAATGTTAGTTACCGTATTCTTCCGAAACCGCTTGATCGATTTTTACCAAGTTATGCGTATTCAGTAGGTCTGAGAATCGGCTACTATCTATTTTCCATGCTCCTAAGTGATAAGGGTGGTTCACCCTTAAATATTTTATAAGACAAGACAACGTTTGCCGGGTCAGTTAGTAATATAATATAAGCGAAATTTTCAAATTCAAATTTATGTCAGGCAAACTTATATAAAACGTTTCACAAGCACATAAATAAAAATTATTAGAAACAATTAGAATAAAATAGTTAAAAGTCAAACATACATTTTGTATGTATGGATGTCCAGATGAATGGATGTTCCTCTTTTAACGCAAAAACTACCGAATGGACAAAGAAAGATCACAATAATATAAGTTATAGTTCAGAATAACACATAGGGTATATTTTTTAAAGATTGGACATACAACATATAGGTAAGTTAAAGTATGATGGCTGATGATAATAATATTATATTTAACTTATGATAAAACGTTACTGTATTATACGAGTAAATAACTGTCAGTAACAAAAGATAACAACTGTCATGTTACTTCGTAATATTTCTTTATTTTTATTTATTGAAACAGTTTTATGAATAAGACAAAATAATGTTAGTCGGGTTAGTTACAAACGTAACTATACGTAGTTTGACATATAATGTGAACGAACTCTCTGATTTCATAGGTCTTGTTACTACATCAACGGAGGATGATGAGAAATGTTTAACAGCCTCATGGTGTTCACTCCACTATACTTATCTATCCATAATATACGAGTATCCAACTAATTATAACACGGTAACAGCTTATATCTTCAATCGAATATATACCAGATTCAGTGTTGCATACAAACACAGCACAAAAACAAATGACATGAGTTTACTATACTATTGAATCTTATTACAATATACTACGTCACAAAAATATTTCAATTCAAGTCAACCTTACCACTGTATCTTAAAGTTGAGTTTCGGCTAGTGCTGTAATAAACATAAGCAATCTTGCTCCGCAATAACAGCTATAAAATTTTATGACCGTACGCAGTGAGCGTTAGAAAAATCAACTGTCTTACTATACTAATAACGCTTAAATTCCTCACATTCAAATAAGACCACACTTTTACTCGTGGTCTTATTTGCCGTTTATAGAGACATCACCAATTGTCACGTGATATACGCGATGCTAACGAAATAAATAAATAAATACTAGGACACATTCACACACGGCTGGTTAGCCCCATACTGAACCATTTCTAGCTCGTATTATGGTTGCTAACACAACTGATATACTACATATACATACATATTATATATCACCCAGACCCACAGCCAACAAATTTAGTTAAGCATAAAGATGTTGACCGGGCCGGGAATCGAACCCGGAACCTTCTGATTAGCAGACCGGCATAGTAACCTTTACGCCAACGAGGTCGTCGAATAAAGTATAGCCGATGTCGAAATAGTAACTTATAATAATCTAAAAAATGCAAAGGTGGTAGTAAATAATTTTTAAATTCGTTTCAATTAAACCTTTAGCTTACTACTCCACAATAAAGCTAACGTAACAAGCCAGCCGGTTGCTAGGCAACGTCACGCCTCAACCGGCGCCATTAGCGAGGAGCCAAGACCCCGACACGTGGACCGCTGGGAAATAACACCTTTGAGAGTTTCATTGTGCGAGGAAACTTTGAACTTGTGAAGGAAAAACTGGAAGAAAGGGCGGTGGAGTAACTTTGGAAAGTTGGCAAATATTTCCTTTGTGAAATCCGATCTAGTTATAACACACTAGCAGCCAGTCCTGGCTTTGCAAGGGCTATAAAACAATCCAAGTTGTAAGAGAGAAACAAAATAAAGCCTATGTTACTCGGGGATAATGTAGCTTCCCAACGGTGAAAGAATTTTTCAAAGCGGTAGTTTCAGAGCCTATTCACGTCAAACAAACAAAAATAAATTTAAACTTTTCCTTTTTATAATATTGGTATTGAAAATCAAATACCTTTATTTACTCAAGACAGATGAAAATGCCACTTGAAAAACGACAGCTTTGTGCATGGTCACCCATCAAAACATCGTCCGCATCGGCCGTTGCTTAGCTTCGATGATCGTGTCAAATCACCTTAACTAGCCGAGCTACAGGCGCTACAATATTTAAATACTTGAACTTTGTTTTTATTTCGGAGTTTAAGTCACAAAGCTCGATCCAATTGCACTCGCTTCAATATCCGATCCATGTGGTGTTTCCTTCTAACGCCCGATGAAGATTCGATACAACAGAAGCTTTCAGAAATCAACAGGAAGGTTTTCAGAAAGCCAGCACAATGTGATCACTACTCCACTCTAATGTAATGATGTTTGTTACTGCCGGGGCTACTATCATCTCAAAGCAGTACGGAATTCATACTTATTCCGTTCTCATTTAGCTGACGTAACAGGCCCATAACAGAATAAATAATAAGCATGTCTGATGGGTGAGTCACGAAGAAATTATAGAGAAAGTTTTTTATTATCATACCACCCTGAACTCGATGAAGAGGGTGTCGGAGCTACATCTCTGAACACCCTTGAGTCTGATGCCCCTTTTATTCACCTCTTACGACAGGCAGGGGCAGTTTCATTACCTTTCTTTTACCCAAGCTGCAACGACTTAAACACCTGATAATACGAGTAGGTACCTAATTTCAAGTAAATTCTCTAGCCAGCTTAACAAAGGTCCTTATAGGAAATAGAGAACTTCCGATGCAAGCTGTTTAATCACAAAGCATTCGACACAATCAGGTTTCAAAGCCGCCGCAGCCTCTTAACACGGCCATCGTTCTTGTACCAGCTTCATATACTACTTAGCTGTAGCGCCTGTAGCTCGGCTAACTTAGGTAATCTGAAACGATTACCAAAGTTTAGCAACGGTCGATGCGGATAGTCTTAGGGTGGGTGACCATTAAAAATACTGTCATTTACGCTACCGTGAATTAAAAGATACATTCAATTAGTTAAATTAGATCCCTGGTAGGCTGTTAGTCTTAGTACCTTGCCTTGGACGGCTTGAAAGCTGTCGACAACAGAGCTTGGCCACTTTGCTCATACGAAATTATTATACTACTTAGCAAGATTACCTAGCTAAACGGCTAAAGAATCTTTAAAACGATTTGATAAATAGAACGTAAGGTAAAGGCACCTTATTCCGAGGGGTTCTGGAATTGGCACCATATTCCGAGGTATTTAGAAAAATAGCGCTTACAAGAGATTTAATTAATGAAAATTAATGAAAGATTTTCCATTCAATAGATAATATATCTTTGCGTAGTTATATCATCAAAAAAGTGGTGTCATGTGTAAACAGTTTGAAATAATCGGTTAGAATAGCGACAGCAGCTGGCTCAAACGCAAGCTTCATACATTTTGGACCCTGTGCACGTGAATACCATGTTTTTTTAAATAGTGTTTTTCTCGTTATTTTTGTACTCTGTGTTTACTTCTTTGTGTTAAACTATTTAAAAAATATGTTTTTAATCTAAAACACTTAACTTTTGTGCATTTTTCTGAGTAAATTAAGCCCCAAATGTATTTCGAATTTACCTCGGCATTAGGTGCTAAATATTTTAGTCAGTTCCTAATTACGATTTATACCGCGGAATAGCGATTTCATAGACATGATCTATATTTTGATTTTCTGGGTTGTTTTTATGATTAAGAGTATCTCAGTTTGGATTTGACAAATTAAATATTAAATGAATATTAAAATCTATTTCCGAGGTAAGTTTTTGCATCACATTCACTAATGATAGCATGTAATAGATGACTTATTTACCTATTTTATTAATTCGTTGTATGGAAAAGATAAAAAAGAAAATTAAAGTTCATATTTAATCTAGTATAAGTGTTAGCAAGTAATATATATATTTACGACGATATTGCAAATAAGATTTTTTCTGTATAAAAAATATGAAAAATTTATACATTTTTTAGTACTCGGAATTAGGAAACATGATATTTTCATATGAAACGCTATTCCGATGTACAGTAGGTCGGGATAAGGTTCTATACGCACGTAATTCCGCGGCACAGACTCAAGTAAAATACAGAGTGTTCACAACTTGTACAGGTAACAATGTAGTTTTATTTAGTTTTGGTGAATGCAAAAACTAAATAAAAATTTATAAAATTACTATTCTCCTATCATAATCATTAGTAACTATCACAAACTAAGAAAGATAGCGGTAAACGTTTATGAATAATTTTCAAATACAAATAATGTATGTACTTATTACTATTATTTTACATAATGCCTTGCTTGGCAGAGAGTCCTATATTAAGACGTTTGTATTACTGGATATATTTGATTTAACTTAATATACAACATGTTGCTTTGCAAATGTGAAGAGGTAGTTTTACTCCACTAGCAGAGCACGAATAAACTATGGGCAACCTTGAAATCGAAAAAAAAAATCATTTGCTGTTTCATATATTTTGTTGACGATCAACGAACTTTTTGTATGGAACATATGTTTTTTTTTCTCCATCTCAAGGTTGCGCCATCGTTTATTCATGGTCTGCTATTGGAGTATACTTACCTCTACAAATTTGGCGAGAATGCAAAGCAACACGTTGTATATAGCTCACTTCTTTGTTTAATTTTTATTATAATAATATTTATTTTTTTTGGTTATAGGATAATGAAGCCTAGAATAAAATATACAGAAGACGATCTCCAAAATGCTATTACACGGATCAAAAAGTTCTCATTGTTAAGAAGTCCAGTAACAAATTGTAACAAACAGTTCAACGTAGCTCTTTAGGAGCCATATTGATAATAATAAAGTGATTAATAAATAATTAATGTTAATAAATAAGTCGTAATTTTTTGAACAACATGTATCATTCCTACCGATTCTATTTTGTACACTCGGAATTAAGGACCAAATACATCGGAATAAGGATTTTTACATCGGAATAAGGTGCTTAGGACTTTTTTCAGATTTAATTTAATTTTAAATACAAAGTTTAACCTAATTATGAAATATATAGTCTATTTAAAAAGGAAAAACAATAAAGCTTCTAATAAAAATAGCCAAACTGTTAGAAAGGTTCAGTTAATGCCTAATATTCAATATCCTTTCAAGTTTTGGTGAAAATACCGCGGAAATAGGTGCCTTTACCTTAGTCTTTTACATAGTCTTTATTAGCAAAATAAATTAACTATAGTACTCTTACTATTCACGTAAGAATACACCGGTAACAAACACAGCTTTTCTCTTTCTCTTTCTAACTTTGTTTTACTTACTTTGAATTTTGATAAAATTTGATATGGAAATAAGTTAGACCATGCTTTAGCACATATGTAGGCTACTATTTATCTAGTATTAACGCGGGTAGCACTTCAGAGCGTAGCTCGTACATTAAAAACTTTACCTAAAATATGATGCAAAAATAACTCCAAGGCGAGTGAGTAAAAATCCAAGTTCCAGGGCCCTAGCGAGGTGTAACAAGGCAGACTAGTGTTCCACTTGCACCGAGCTCCGCAATCAATCGAGCTCGCCTTTAGCAGAAACTTTGTCGGAGAACTTGAGTCCAGCCCTGTTGTTATTATATCGAGTACGAGAACTTAATTGGTACTAAACTAGATTTAACTCCACTTGCACTTCGATAACAGTTATTCGACAATTTGAACGATATATTAGAAGCTAGACATGTTTGCAAATAACTTATTGACTCAGGCGTTACTTTGCGGAAATCCATTGTAAATAGAAAACACATTTACATATTTAGTGTACTTCCGCTGTGATCCGAAATCCAAATTAAGACAAGTAAAGGAAAAATTAATTAAAATTAAACGACAAGTCTCTCGACTTGTCGTTCGAAGAGTCAGCAAGCATCTCCTTATGATGCCTTGTGGTTAGGCGAAACACGTGTAGAGTTAAGAATTTCCGAATTGTGATAGGTAACGTTAATCTTAATTAATCTTAGTTAATTTTTCCTTTACTTGTCTTAATTTGGATTTCGGATCACAGCGGAAGTACACTAAATATTTAATTTTGTTTTCTATAGACATGTTTGCCTTTAAGATTGTATTTCTTTATCAAGCATTGCTGGCCCAGCAAGGAGGAGGCCTTTACCCGCTTTTGGGTGCCCTGATATCAATAAATAAAAATCTTCATAATTGAATATTATACAGAATTTGAAACAGCCTAAGAAGTGAATGAAATGTAATATTTTAAACTAGGGAAATAAAGGCTATTTTATTATCAAGTATTGAAATACTAAAGTAATGAATACATTTCTATTCTAAAGGCAGAGGTAGGTTATACAAATAAACAGAACCACTCAATTCGAACAGATTTATCTCCGAAAAATAATAATTGATATGAAAATACAGCATTCATTTAAATGTTACCAAAATAATTTATCTGAATAAATGGCTGATTTATAAATAATTATTCGGAAGTTAACGAAATGGCATCAAAACAATACTATTTGAATAACTTAATTAAAAACTACACAGTTGTATTTTTAAACCTTAACAAAGCAAATTTAAGCATTTATTTCCTTGCAATAAAAAATGAAAATTTCATCCTAAAAAGGTCTTTATTTAGACTCAGGTTAATATATTAAAGGTGTATATAAATCTGAATATATAAAAGGATAGTGCCATTGACGAGATACCCTCGAGGGTTGAGTGAAACAAGACAAGAATACTCCATTATAAAAGAGCTATAAATATAACAATATAACTATTCGTTAAACAGTATACAAAGTATCAGATTTATGTATAAACATAACAATAACTTACATACTAATAAAGGTTTAAACTTGAAGATTACGGCTTAACCCGGCGTGCGGCTGTCTTAAGCCCAGTAAGTCGTGGGTTCAATCTCCGCCAATGAGATAGATAGATAAATTCTTTATTGGACACATAAATATAATAAAAAAGACACAGTAAAAGACAATTAATTTAAAATTAGTGTGCCACAATTGGCGGCCTTATCGCTTAATGCGATCTCTTCCAGGCAACCTTTGGATGGGAAGGAATTTATAAACAACTAAAGAAGGACGTAATGTACAATAAAGAATAATAAATAAACATACATATAATATTAATAATACAAGATATAACCTAATACATATATAAAATATACATAATATACTAATAGGTACATAACGTACCAAATTAATTACTTGTGTAATAAAAAAAGAAAAAAAAACATTATAAATATATAACCAGTATCTAATTTAAAGAAGAAAGTGAATTGTCTCAGAGCAGTGAAGATAATAATGAGCTCGAATGAAAAACACTATAGCAGTGTAGCAGTGGTAGATAGTTGTCTATTGCTCGCCTGGCTACCAACCACCCTCAAATTGAAAAACCTGTCGCCCAGCATCAAATGGTGTGTTCCGCCAGCCTCCTTAGGAACCCGTATGTCCAGAATAGGCATGCTTTATCCTAGGTCGGAGTTTCGCTGGCTCGATTGGTCAAATGCCTGTGTAAAAAAACTAAAGGTTTCTTATGTTTTATGATCTTCATTTGCTTTTAGATAATTCATTCTTTAAAAAACAAAGCTCCTATACCAAAAATGGGTTATCTAAGTATTCGACAATTACCAGTTAAATTATAATTCCGACTTATTGTAGTCTATCCTTCATTCCGAAACATACCTCTTCAGCCCGACCAGACCACATAGCTGTCTATCTACAGAGCTGTCTGTCTCTCCGTTTAAGCGACGTACTTAATTCCAAAGCAGAATGTTTGATAGGCAATCCCGAATACGGAAATAAAGGGATTTTACCAAACATGGGAGCGATTCATTTCGAGAGCAATCAACGGACATCAGTCCGGAGGTTTCGGGGGCATATGAAGCCTTCATTTTGCAAAATAGTAACAGGGATGAGAAAATAACAAGTAGGTACTAGATGCCAGTTCTGAAAAAGATACTAACGAAATTCATGTTTCGCCATCTTAAAAAAAGTTTGTGTATTATTTGTAAGTTAGTTTTTATCTTAATGTTTGAAGAATCTTCAATTCTATAGTAGTAGCTTTTTGTAATGAGTATTTTTTTAAGTTTATCAAGTAAAACAGCTGAAACAATTTTAATGAAATTTGGTTTAGTGGTTGATGAAGTTTGGTTTGGAAAAGAATTCTGGTTCCCGTGGGATACGCAAATATCTTCAAAATCTACGTTGTTTCTTGACGCTCCAAGGGCTGGACCGATTTTGATGAAATTTGGTGTGAAGATGGGTTAGACCTTGTATTAACACATAGGTTTCATTTTATCTCAGATTAACGCCGTGGAGCCAGCTTGTATTAGTATAAACATTACATAATATACGCTTAAAATTACAAAGATACAGCAAGAAAAATCTCAAACTCGACATTCCAAAAAAGAAAACAAATCCTTTCTGAAAAGAAATATCCACGCATCGTCGCTTATTGTCTGCCGGAGTAACGCGACAGATCCTTTCAAGATATATTCAAATCAAAACACGTGTGTCAGCCGCGACGTAAACACCGATGTTTACTCTCTTTCCACCCTTTCTCTCGATTTCCCTCAGCTCTATAGCGTGTGGAGAAATAATACAGAAATCCCCCTCGGGGCTAGCATGGGGAAGTATTGATAGAATCGATAATGGACTCAATATTATCAGAGAAAAGCCTCAAGGCTTGTCAAATAAAAATAAAAGGTTGTTGGGATTGATGGTTAAATAAATAGATTTACACATTATAGAGTCAAGGAGCAAGTAGGAAACTAATTTTTATGCCTGAAGTTTCAGTAATAGATACTAAAGTAATCTGACGCAATCATTGAGGTTAAGCAACGGTCATTTCTTTGGATGGGTGACCATGTGCAAGACTGATGTTTAAACAGTGGTTCTATTTTCATCCGAGCTGTGCAGCGGATGTAACGTTTAACGGCCAACATCTTTGTGCTGACCTTAATTTGTTGGCTGTCGGTCTGGGTATTAAATATGTATCTACATAAAATATGTATGTATATGTAGTATATCAGTTGTGTTAGCAACCATAATACTAACTAGAAATGGTTCAGTATGGGGTTAACCAGCCGTGTGTGAAATGTGTCTAAAAAAAAATTTGGTCCCGGCTGTTAGTTTTAGGACAAGCAATCGTTAAGCCAAGTCAGGAGTCTTGGGGCGGCTTGAAAACCTTTGTCCCAGAGCTTAACCACTTAACACAGCTCTGGAACTCTCTTCCTGAGTCTCTTTTTCCCGAGAAGTACAATTTGGGGGTCTTCAAATCTAGAGTAAATAGGTTCCTTCTAGGCAAGCGTGTTACATCTTAGACCACAGTTAAGCTTAACATCAGGCAAGCTGCGGTCAAACGTAAGCCTATTCATCAATAAAAAAAAAACATTGTTATGATTAAACTATCTTTCTTTTTTAACTTTTGAGTTTTTGTTTTAATTTCACATACGAGGTAGGTACTCAGGTTTGAAATACAAAGACTATCTTTTTAAGATAAATTTGTGCGCCGGCGGCAACACGCGTTCGTTTTATCATATTCGTAAAAAGTGTGTACTCACCCCCACCGGACCTTATTTTGCTTCTCCTATCTCTCGGCACCCTCGGGAAATATGAACAGAACGCTTCGACATGTTTATTTAGTAATACTGTGCCTAGATAAGGATGACCTTTTCTTTTCTTTAACCATGTTCCCCGAAATCTTTAGTCTAGATGTTTTTGGGCAAGTATATATAAGGGAGACACTGCTTTCTTCTTAAAAGATAATACGATGTGATTCATCTAAAAACAGAGAATCGACAATCAATAATGTTCATGCTTTAGTGTTATTAGTTTATAAAAATAAACTTGAATCACCGGTTCCACATTCATATACAAAACTGAGTTTATATAAACTATTGTAATTTAATGGTATAATTTCACTTGTTTTAAGATTAGTTTTAATTCACTTTCCGTTATTTTTCATATATGAACTAGGCTCCCTCATATGCCGCAACTGTCAGAGATATACTCGTACTAGAATGTCACTGTTAAGTGTCAGCACAAAGCTTACAAATATTATTATTATTTTATTAATATATTTTAAGTGGTACAAACAATGATATAAAATACTAAACTAAAGCTTAACCTAAAAAAGTCCAGGGGTAGAGGAAAAGGTGCCCAAAATGCTGGCAGCATTGCCACGTTGGATGGCAATGCTTAGTTTCTGACCGAAATAAAAGCCAGCATTCTGGACACCCGAAACCTCCACCAGCCGCTTGGCAAGTTCTCCGTATATTATTTTATCTATTACCGCGGCCCAACTTATCTTGATTAGATACGATGTGAACACAAGTGACTATTTAACTGATTTTATTAATAAAGCATAAGCACCAAACTAACTTGGCCACATCGCAGCACGAAGCCAAGTAAGAATTTGTACGTAAAAACATAACTCTCGAATTGTACTGAAAATCGGCACGAAATATTACTTGTGGTAATTAATAAAAAGGGACTGTGGCTAGTGGTAAAAATCTGTTTTTTAATCAGACGGCCCGGTCCCGGTCTTACACCGCATTTCCTCACGAAAACCAGGTATGTACGACACCACAAGTAAGTTTTCTACAATATTAAACCTTCTTTATATATGACCATGTATATAATTCTATGAACCCTACCTATATTAATTTACCTATACAGAATAAAGGTAAATGAATACAGGTACACATACTAACAAGGAGGTGGGTCCACCGAGGCGTGTCGGTTCGCACTGTCGCTTGTTAAACTTGTTACAGTGTTGTTACGTCACATCCCTTGGTTTACAAGGTTGAAGGCGATGTTATCAAAAGAAAATCTTTTATTTACAATTTTTCCAATATAACTCCTTATAAATGGTAAAAAAATATCTTAAAGCCCGTCTAAAAACAATTCTAAGTATTATTTATACTTGAACAGAAAAGTAATGGAAAACAGCTCTCGGTGAATGAAAACATCGTGAGGAAACCATAACATATTGGTGATAGGACGTGGGTGGTAGAACATTTTCTAGAGCTCGCCTGCCCAGCAAAAATAGGTTGCCATGGATTTAACTGTGCAAAGGAAACTTTGTCTCCACCTTAGATTTTTGACTTGTATGGCTACGTGCTGTACTGGTCAAAATTCTACCTATACTGTGTAAAAAAAAAAAATACTTTTACCAGTTTATAATACCTTTTAACAACGTCATTAGTTTTTACTTTTGTTAGATTAATGTGGCAACACAAATAATATTGTTATGTTGGTAGAGGTAGATCGTGGTTTTATCACAATATATCTACGAGGTTTAACTTAAAAGTTTACTCTAAATAGTATTAGGTATAGAACAGAGAGCGGCAGGCATGGGTGATGGCGCACTCAATCAATCACCGGGCGGAAGGGTGCGAGGCCACTGGATCGACAGTGTCTATATCGAGGCTCGGGTTACGTTATTGATGTCCTTTGGTGGTGTCCGACATAACAAAAGTCACAAGAGTATGTAAACAAAACAGCGTAAACATATTTTTTATATAAATGATTTTCCATAAGGATTTGTCTTTAATCATGTATCTAGAATTCCAGAAACACAAAACAAACGCATAGGTACATAAAAGAACAATTTTAATTTTTATTATATTTTCGCTGTGATCTGAAATCGAATTTTGAATTTGAAAAGGAAATATAAAAAAAATGTTAAGTAAAAAAAAATCTCCTGATATGTTTATATACTTTGATGTTTCCTTTGCTTTTCTTAATTTGGTTTCAGATCACAGCGGAAGTACACTAGATATATAATTTTTTCTTCTATTTACTGTGGATTTCTAAGTAAATAGGTTATAAACGCATATATCCCAAAGTTTACTGTTGTAAATTCACCTTTCGCATGTTTGTCTCGACGCGGGAATCGATCCCAGATATTATGATTCGCGAGCCGACGCACTGACCACTCATACGAACGTGGAGGTCTGATAGATGTTGTTTAAAGGTTTAAAACATACTTATAGACATTTTAATAGATAACTAGCTGACCCGGCAAACGTTGTTTTACCTTAATAAAAAAAATAATTAAATATACAGTAGCCGATTCTCAGACCTACTGAATACGCATATAAAATTTGGAAAAAATCGGTCAAGCCGTTTCGGAGGAGTACGGTAACAAACACTGTGACACGGAAATTTTATATATAAGACTAGCTGACCCGGCAAACGTTGTTTTACCTTAATAAAAAAATCTAAATATACAGTAGCCGATTCTCAGACCTACTGAATACGCATATAAAATTTGGAAAAAATCGGTCAAGCCGTTTCGGAGGAGTACTACGGTAACAAACACTGTGACACGGAAATTTTATATATAAGACTAGTAGGTATATATTTTTTTAATAAAAATAAAATATAATTTTAAACTTCTCACTACAATCACTAAAAATCTGATCCATATCTCGACAAAAAGTTAGTTGAATCTGTGACCCAGATACAAATGGCAGCATTCATTTTTGGCATACAAATAAGGGAATAAATTGTAATGCGACTGAATCGCTGTAGGTCGCAACAAAAACTCTATTATTCTGTGTGAATGGTGGCGGGCGGGAGCGGAGCGGAACCACAAGCGGAACGTATAAATCTCGCTCTCTTGCTGCTTCCGCCCGCCCCGGGTGACTCGCTCGCCTCGCTTCGGTCGCGCTCGGGAAGCGCGTCACGCTTCGCTCGCAGCCGCAGTGTGTACGCAGCTTTAGGCAGAGTCCACACTAGACAATACGATGCGATGCGATAAGGCAACAAAATCAAATGTTTTAATTATACAATAAATAAATATAAATAGTAAACAATTCCGGGCTGACGGGAAGGAGAGAAAGGGGGCCTTTGCCCAGCAGTGGGACACAACAGGCTTTTAATAATTAATAATAAAAGTAAATAATTCGGATAAATTTCACACACGGCTGGTTAGCCTCATACTAAACCATATCTAGTTAGTATTATGGTTGCGAACACAAGTGATATACTTAAAGTATACATTTTTATAGATACATTTATAAGGGTTAACACCCAGACCGACAGCCAACAGATTTTGTTTAGCACAATGATGTTGGCCGTGCCGGGAATCGAAACCGGAACCTTCCGATTGGTAGTCCGGCATGGTTACCATTACGCCAATGAGATCGTCTTATATTGAAGTGTATAGAGATCGCACTACGTCCCCTTGTTGAGGAAATCCGTTGCGAAAGAGATGCTTTTTGAAACCTTTATACATTTTTATACATTTGAGTTTGTGTGTTAGCTCATCGCGTCGCATCGCCTGCTAGTACTGCCGCCTCATTACGGTTGGAACCGCAGGAAACTTATCTTGTTTTATTAGTCGTGAATATTATAATTATTAAGTATTCGAGAAAAAGAAAGGCGTAGAAGAAAGTATCCAAAGGCGTGGAGACCTTTGGGCGAGACTTTTTCCCAACAGTGGGACAATATAAAGTTATTTAAAAAAGTGTAGGTAGGCATGTGATTCTGTAAAAATGTGTAACCTACTAACTTATTAGCAAAACAAATGTGTTTCAGGAGAGTTACCAAATTTTATAAGAGATTAAAATAAGGTTTTAAGACATAAATTGTAAAAAATTAAATAATGCTAGAAAGAAATAAAATGTTTTTGTAACACGAAAAAAACAATAGCTACGAGTTAACAAGACAAGAAAAAGTATATATTTATAGAAACAATAAAATGCAGCTTTTCATTCAAACATGTTTACCCTCAAAAGTAAACTGTTGCACGTATTAAAGGAAAAATAATTGAAAAAGTTTCGTTGCATTGAATAGCCCGGTAACTAGCCCATTCAGTTCGCCCCCGGGAAAATGCATCCAGATTTTTATTTACGTTAACATTACCATTACTCGGGTCACTACTCACTAGTCACGAAAATAGTGAGTTTCGTGATTTTTGTGAGAAACGATCATATCCCGCTTGATGGTCGATGTAAGCAATAAATATAATGCCTCACAATAGCGTTGTTCACCTCTGCGGTCGCGGGACGCGATGCTAGCAAAGGACAGAGCTAAAATGTGTCCTAGCGTTAGAGCAGGACGGACTTAAGAGTACAACGTGGTGCTGGTGTTTTAATTTTCCCGACTTCGTTTTAGTTTTTGTAATTCTTGATTGAGTAATTTACGGATTACTGAAAAACTAAGCTCATCTGTAGAAAAAAAGGCAAGTTTTAGCCGGATTGATTTTATTTACCTACTTCACATAAAAAAAGTGCGTCAAGCTACGTCCCTTGTAACAGGATCATATGATACTTATCGCCGGGCTCAATGGATATGGCAAAAGTACACTAAAAAAGCACAAAGCTTTATTTTGGAATCTTAATTAGTTATACATCTCAGTAAATATTTTTCCAAATTAACTATTTGTATAATTTCGGGAAAGGGGTAAAGCTCTGTACTGTCAAGTGGGATATTGTCATTGGTAGTGAGTTACACGATTGTTGTGAGTTTAGTGAGTAGCCACGAGTCTAGTGAGTCGCGAGCACGCGCGCTGTTTATCGAAACAAGTTTTCCACTTGACATTTTCTAGCTCATATGGTTACGGTGTGGTGCAAGTATCTGAACAAAACGATATATATAAATTAAAAATGTAGAAAATCTTTGACCTAATATGATAACGGTCATAATGGATCTGAAATGTATCATAATGGTACGACCATCTATTGTTCGAGGAAGTTATGGAAAAATATGTGATACACCTTTTTATGGCGACGACCATCTTGAAATTCATCTTCATTGACCACATCAACTAATCAGATGTCTGAATGATTTGTTTTATGATTTCAGTTAAACTTTACTGTGGTCTAAGATATTGTAACACACTTGCCTAAAAAAACAGAAAAAGAGTTTCAAGGCTTTGCAGTTCTCACAATGAAAGTCGGAGCAAAATTTTTTGTGTGAATCCTCGGAACTTCGGAACGGTGTAAGGAAGTGGTTTCAAGTATTGTTAAACCATAATTAGCGATATAATCAGTAATAATTACTACTAATTACGAGTTAAGACGTACACTGTACGTATCATTTAAATAAAAACTTGAACAGTATGTAAAATTATTTTTATTATAAATAGCAACATCTGCCTCTTGTAGCTTGCACCACAGTAACACAAATTGACAACTATATAGCAGTAAAAGTTAGCAAACTATGAAGCACGTACTCGTACCTAGCTAACTACGGGCGGTCGGACAAACAAACAAACATTGTTGTAGCATCGTTCATAATATTAGGGTGATTATTCTAGCTTTATGGAGAGAGATTTAATGTTATTCCTTTATCAGTAACGGTGTTTTTTAGTATGGGATCTAAAGTAGGCTAAATTATATTGTGTTATTAAATGGCAGCCATCTTGGATTTGAAATAAATTATAATATATGCGAGTGCGGCTCGGTGGGAAAAAAGTCGGCTTTTCAATTAGAAGGCCCCTGGTTCGATCCCAGCCCTACGCCAATGACTTGTTTTGTTATTTTGCACTCGCTTTACGCTGAAGGAAAACATCGTGAGGAAAGGTTTGAGGACCACAATATCCGAAGACGTGTGTCATCCGTCAACCCGGACTTGGCCAGCGTGGTGGATTATGAACTAATTATCTCTCTTCTCGACAGAGAAGGTCCCAGCAGTTGAGACGTATAGTGGGCTGCTTATGCTTATGCATAATATATGAATCCCCATATTAATGGAGTTGTGAAAAAGATCGTCGTCCGCCATTTTGGATCACGGTCGAAATATACAGATGAATTAAGGATCTCCTCCTATTTTGGAGTCGAATAGAAATCTACCATGGTTTTTAAACCCTCTAAGACTTAAAAAGGCGTTTTACACAATATTCCCCAATTTTTATATGTGTATCTTACATCTAACTGTACAAAATGTATCGTATTGCCCCGACCCTATCATTTATAAGATAGTTAGTCCCACAATATCGTGAACATGATGCTTACGGCGCCAGTAATGAGTGTTTACGGCCTTTAATGGTAGTAATGGCCCTTAAACGGTTGCCACTGGTTAAATTTTAACCGCGTGTGTTGGAGGGTTGGTGTTGTGGAAACGGCCCCTAACGCCCTGTCGAGTTACTATAGTTTCTTGTAATCTAAATGTATATAATTTTTTTGTATAATTTAATCTTCTTATATATCAAATTTCCGTGTCACAGTGTTTGTTACCGTACTCCTCCGAAACGGCTTGACCGATTTTTTCCAAATTTTATATGCGTATTCAGTAGGTCTGAGAATCGGCTACTGTATATATAGAAATAATTATTAAGACAAAACAACGTTTTCCGGGCCAGCTAGTTAAAATGTATAATTTATCCTAAAAAACCTTTATAAAGTACTTTCACATTAAAGAGTAATTATTTTTAGCTCACCTTACCTATTTTTTTATACTTTTGTATGCCTTGATGCCTATTTGAAAATTTAACTGGCCGTTTTGAATATTTGACTGGACTTTGAAATCTTGATTTTATTACTTTACTTTACTTTATTTTATTACTTTTTTTATAAATTGTAAACAAAAAAAAATTGTTTAAAGGCTGTCAGACCTATGAATTAGAAACAAAACAAGTACAAAAAATATAAAATTAAGTGTTTTGCAACAGTTTTTTTTTATAAGATATTATATTGATAAGTGCCAAAATTAGTGCGAGCATATTAATTTCTTAGAGTGGTTCTTTAGACGGCCTTCAAGCTATTTATTCGATATTTTTTTCGTTTACGATTATAGCGAAAAGTTGTAAAATCAAGATTTTGCTGTTCTCTTTGTGTAATACATTCGATTGGGTACTGTAGATTTATATACCCAACAATAATTATAAACCCGTGTTAGACGTGTATCTTTTTAGATATTACAATTACAAGGGTCAGTTGGCTTGGGTAGGCTGGTAAGGGGGGAATGCACAATACGCCCCTAGCGGGATGTCAGTGCAGGTCTCCTCACCTCCCCTCAAATAAGAATTAGAATTAGGTTCATTAAATTTCACACGCTTGGCTCAGATACTGCTCTGTAGGCTGATTGTTCGCAAACATAGTGAATAAATGATGTGAAACAACCTTTGTTACGCAGCCAGAGTGTATGTAACTCACCTCCAACAACATTAGACTAATGAAATTATACCTACCCTCTTAGGACTTCTGAATTATTCAACCGCAGGAATTAAATATGTATTTATATAATATGTATGTTTGTATATGTAGTATATCAGTTGTGTTAGCAACCATAATACGAGCTAGAAATGGTTCAGTATGGGGCTAACCAGCCGTGTGTGAATGTGTCCTAATATTTATTTATTTATATAAAAAAAAAAAACATATTAGTATGTGTTAGTTACAATTCTTGAATTGTAACTAACACATACTAATGACCTTTGAATATGAAAAAAAAAAGATTTTGGTCTCCTTTTAACTAACCACCGTGTAAAATTGACATTTATGCACTGAATACGCGTAGTCAAAGTATTATTTTGTTATGTATGTATGAATAACACATAACATGTGATATAGCTGAAGTATATGTACAATACGCAGCTGTTATTCTTCTTCTTCTTCGTATGAACTAAGTGACCAAGCTCTGGTGTCGAGAGATTTCAAGCCGCATGAAGAGCGGTACATAGTTATTCATTCGATTGCTTACTAATATTTCAATTAATGATAATGTTGTAAGCACAAAAAATAAAGTTATTCCAATTAAATTCAAACAAGCATAAAATGTTGCGATTGTAATCCGATTGAAGGTAATCCCTACCTGATAATAAATATATTTTATTTAAAAGCAGTGGATTTTCATTTTCACGGAGATCAATCGCTGCCACACCGGGTCGTGTCAGGTCACACTGCCGTGTGATAGCGAGTGACGACGAGTGACGACGAGTGACGACGAGTGACGACAAGTGACGACGAGTGACGACGAGTGACGGCGGGTGACGGCTGACAAATGCCTCTGTCATAGCTAATTTGGAGGTTGGAGCAAAGTGGTTAGGTTATAGACACTCATGGGCTCGAGCTCTCTATAACGCCATAAAATGCACAGTCCCTTCAGTGTCGTTACATAGAGTTTACACTGTATTTTGTTTTATTTAAGAGTCAAAGTAAAAAGCCTTTCTTAATTACGAAGTCAAATAAACAAGAGTTAGTATGACAGAGTGGCGACAAAGCTCCCTCTAATGTGTACCACACAATGAAGCTCCATACTAATTACCACAAATTACAACCATTATAATGGCTCTGTAATAGCTCAGCGTAATTTAAGCATTTATTTAAATAATCTTTGTTATTAGTAATGGGTTACAATATAAATTAAAGGCGCTAATGTTTCAAGTTTAGCCGCACTTTACAATTTTGAGCGAAGCGCCCGGTAGTGGATGTTACACGAAATAAATACATATAAAATCCACAATAAACAATTTTAAAATAACAACAAGCTTTAACGATTCTAGATAATATCTTCATCTATAAAGTAAGTTTTTTTTTATTTCTCTATGACATTCGGAAGCGCAACATTCTTCAAAAAAATTAATTATCGAGCGAGTTTTACGTAATTGTATTTTGAAACTTTAACGATTCTTAACACTGAATTAAAAATAATAACCGTATATATGATATTATCATTTTTAGATATTTAGGATTTTTCTAAATTGATCCCAAAGTGCCTTAAATAATTGATAAGACTGTCATATTACAGTTTTTTTACTTAATTTTTGGTTATATATTGATAAGTCTGTTTGGTACCAAATTATTTAATATTGTTATAGATTAAATATGTATCAATATAAAGTATATAGTATTTCAGTTATGTTAGCAACCATAATACAAACTAGAAATGGTTCAGTATGGGGCTAACCAGCCGTATGTGAATATCATGTTGTTTACTGATAGTTTTATGTATAGGTATTATATGCGAAGTTAATTTTCCGAACTCCACTTTTGAACTCCCAAACCTCTAAGCATCACGTGGCCTGACCTAACGCAGCCACCCGAACGAAGGTCGCGTTCAAATGAGCCCATTCGCGCCCAAAAGGCTGATTTCCGCCCAATCAAACTTTGGGCGGGAGTTGAAGTTAATGTACGCTTTAGCATTTCATTTACTTTGGGTTCTGAAGTTTAATAGGTCACTACAGTCGTTAGCTTCAACTATATATATTGAATATTATTGTATCATATAAAATTTACATTTTGTTTATAAAATGTTTATAAAACTTATGTACGAAAAAATATTTCGTCGTTATAAATACTATAAATAAACCTATACTAAAAGGATTTACGAAAATTATATTCTTCTTCTTCTTCTTCGTATGATCTTAGTAGTCTATCCCTGGTGTCAAGAGTTTGAAGCCGCCCGAAGGCTAACCAGCCGCCTTGGAGGGGCAGGCTAGAGCCATTAAGGCCATACAAAAAATGAATTCGATCATAATATAATGTCGAATAGTGTTAAAGTGTCATAAGGTTAAAATATATAGAAGCGAAAAGTACTACCTGGGGGTTTTCAAATCTAGAGTTAATAGGTATTTTCTAGGTAAGCGTGTAACATCGTAGGCCATAGTATTGTTTAACACCAGGCAAGCTGTGGTCAAACGCAAACATATATGTTATAAAAAAAAGCATTTATCCAAATTAATTAATATTAAATTATAATGAGTAATGAACTCCGGGTATTAATATTTCATAATGAATAACTAGTGATTACGGTCGCTCCGCAATCAATTAAACAAGGGCCGCGGGGTGTATTGGAAAGTTATTGCGAGTCCGTTATAACGAGGTCGTTATGTAACGCGCGTTACAGATGTGTAGTTTTCACGAGCTATAGGTTTAAAAATATACATTTAAGAAAAGTAAATAAGAAAACTAGATAAATAGCTCTAAGTAGAGTTCACTAGAGCACCTGACGATCGCTAAATTTCTTAGTTAAATCATGGTCGAGTCTAGTCCTATCTTAATAGAAAATCTCATCAAAATAGGTCCAGCCATTGGAGCGTGAAGGAGTAACATAGATTTGATGTTATTTGCATATCCCACGGGATCCACAATTGTTTTAGAGATAAAAAGTAGCCTATGTGTTAATCCAAGGTCTAACCTATATTCACACCAAATTTCATAAAAATCGGTTCGGCCGTTTGAGTGTGAAGAAGTAATAAACATACACACACATACAAACATTCGCATTCACTATATGTAGTAGAAATTATTTTTTAACTATACTGATATAACAAAGCTTATTTTTGTCATGTTCAAAACGTGTCAAAATCTATAACATAATCCATTCTATTCAGTTCCGTAACAGGAAGTGTTCTAACTTATCACCATATATTTTACGACGCGACAGACAGGTCTCAGGTGGCGCCATACTGCGCTATCTGTCATGTATCCCTTTCTTCGTCATCTTTGCCAGACCACCTGATGGAAACCAATTACTTCATCTTCCTATGAGCTAAGTTGCCAAGCTCTGGTGTTGAGAGTTTTCTAGCCACCCGAAGGCCTCTGACTTGGCTTAACGACTCCTCGTACTAAGACAAACAGCCGGTAGATACAATTTAACCGTAATCTGACTCAAGATGAAAATGCCACTTGAATAACGACGGTCTTGTGCATGGTCACCCATCCAAAAACCGTCTGTCGTTACATGGTTTAAATTAATTCATTTGAACACCCTAATAATAATGAAAAACATTAAGTTTGGTAATCATTGCTAATTATTTACTTGAATAATTTTATTCAAAACATCTTTTAATCCTACTAATATTATAAAGGCGAAAGTTTGTATGTATGGATGTGTGGATGTATGGATGTATGTTTGTTACTCTTTCACGTAAAAACTACTGAATGGATTTGAATGAAACTTTACCACAATATAGCTTATACATCAGAATAACACATAGGCTATAGCTTATACATCAGAATAACACATAGGCTACAATTTTTGAGGTTTTTAATGTGAGGTCGTAAAAAAAACACATTTTTTGCGCTTACATTGCAAACGCTGACTGAATCCTACAAGATAGATCAAAACAATTTACTACAGTATTGTACAACTTAAAAAGGTCTACAAAAAAGTCCGTGATGGTATATGTTTATCTCTTAGGAATAACCCACAATAACCATTTTTTATCCTTTACTTTGTACGAGAAATAATGGCTTATTTACGAAGCGATTTTAAGCAATACAGTATAAATCCTTATCCAATTAAGTATCTTAAATACATTGTGCATTTAATAAAGATCAATATGGCTTTTTGCAGCATGTAAATTAAATAAATATTTTCGAAGATATCACAGATTTAAAATGCAGCGGCGCCAGGCGAACGGGCGTGGGGGGAGCGGGGGTAGGTGCGGTGGGGAAGAAGTGGCTAATAGCTGAGTGCGCGACCCGAACGCGGGCAGACGCGTGAGGGCAGACGTCGTTGACGGTTGTGTCCGTTTTGCGAATTTTCAAGGCACTAGCGATTTGATAAAAACGTATGGTCGCCTACTTTAAGTAATATAGGCCTAAGGTTAGTTATTGCCAGGTTTCTTTTTGGTTAGGAGTAACACGTACAAAAAGATACTTCATTTTTTCAAATTACTTCATTGATAATTCAATTACTATATAGATAGGTTACTTACAGTTAATTATAACAAATTATATTAGCAATAAATTAAAATTGCGACTATAATTTGAGATTTAAACTATCCTATCTCTCAAGTTGGATCGAACTGCACATGGTGTGCGAATTTTATTATAATCGGTTAAGTGGTTTAGGAGTCCATTGAGGACAAACATTGTGACACGAGATTATATAAATTAAGATAAGATTATTAATATTATATGTATGTTTTTTATTATTCTTTATTGTACACTACGTCCTTCTTTAGTCGTTTATAAATTCCTTTCCATCCAAAGGTTGCCTGGAATAGATCGCTTTAAGCGATAAGGCCGCCAATTGTGGTACACTAATTTTAAGTTAATTGTCTTTTACTGTGCCTTTTTTATTTATGTGTCCAATAAAGAATTATAAAATTTCCATGACACAATGTTAGTTACCGTACTCCTCCAAAACGGCTTGACCGATTTTTACCAAATTTCATATGCGTATTCAGTAGGTCTGAGAATCTTCTACTATATATTTTTAAGGCAAAACAACGTTTGCCGGGTCAGCTAGTTCGGTATATAAATGACTGTAATTATACTTTATTTTTGAAATTGTTTATATTTATTATCTTCATTCATCGTCAGTTCTGTGATCTATGTTAAAAAATACGACTAAAAATATATACTAAAAAAATATGACAGTTTAAAACTTTCAAAAGATTTTCTTTTAACATTGTGACAAAAAACATTGTTAAGAAAAACCAGCAAAAATACATGAAAGCATCATATGATCGGTTTACAAATAACCCTGTTTATTGTCTATAACATACATAATATACGTATATAATAAGTATATAATTGAGTAAGGATGTGGCGCGGCGTCTCTCGGGAAGCAGTAATGTAAAAGTTTGCAAGTTCATTACTCTCATATACTTTACACGGTCTCTTGCGTACATATATATAGTAGGTACTTAAGATATACTGCATCCCTTTACTGTTACCTGCGATAAATATAAGAACCTATCCCAGATATACATTTAGGTACGAGTTACTTTTGTAATACGCCTTTAGTAGGGACACCTACGCATTCGCATGCGGCAGAGTTTTTTTCGAGTCTTTGTGAAATAATTGCGGTAGAAAAACATCTGCGGAACGTTGGTACACTGCAGTTCTTTCGCAAGGAAATGTCATTGTAATTTCATAATTTCGGCTTCCGTTTTGCGAAATTCTGTCCTTTGGCAGAACGCGTGGTGACGCTATGCGATGCGAAACTCCACTAGCGAAACAGCTGCGTTTGTGTAACGGCCATTTCGCAGTTATTTGTGAAACTATACCGACTTTGCGCAAATATTTCATCTAGTTATATAGTAAAGCGAGACATAAATGCGAAACGTTGTCATACAACTTACAGTGTTTTCGTCGTTTCGCTGCTGCATGCGAATGCGTAGGTGCACTAAAGGCCTACTAGAAGAAAGTCTGAACGCCTGAGTCTAGGTTATTTATGTGCTTATCTAGAATCTTCATTTTTAATTCTGGCTTCCTCATAAATTCTGATAAGAATCAAGCTTGTAACCAAAATTATAAATACAAAATTTTGTGTGTGATATTATAATATTTTTTATTTCTTTATGCCTAGACGGCTGAACCGATTTCTAGGTACTGAGATAATTTAAACCCTGGATTATTGGAACTAAGTTCCTTATCGCGCATTGTGAAAGGGGGCTAGACGGAAAAAAATCTATCGAAAAGTTGTCACGACACTTTTTGTTATAGTAAGTAATTGTAAGCTGTGCGACGTGCGCATGTATTTCTCTCTCTCTCCCTCTCTCTCTCTCTCTCTGTCTTCATTCTTCTGATATTTTCCTGTCTATTTCGTATTGAACAGTGTGGTGTCGCGACGATTATTTTTGTTTCAGTGTATACAAGTTTTTTGTGAAAAATAAGTAATAAAAATAATATTAAAGAAGCTTCGTTCCATCCGCGTGTCCCTTAACACCTCTCAAGTCGCAGCTAGTTATGATATAAGTACTTTGACTACTTTGAAAAGTATTTTCCAAAAGAGCTATAGAGCAAACAAAGCTGTTTCTTTCAATGAATTAAGTAATTTGCATTTGACGGGTTTTTTTTACGAGACACGGACCAGCCTACTTCCATTACACTACTTTTACTCCCCTTGTACTGTACGACGAGCTATAAACTTTACAGCTGCGGTAAAACCACCTTTAACACGTGCAGATAAAGCTCAAATTTGCACTCACACGTGCCGCGTTAATTAGTACTAAACTAAAATTACCGAACTAAAGACCTTATTGCGTCGGAATAAGAGCGTCGGTTAATTGAATAAGGGAATAAAAAAGGTAAATAAAACTCGCCGGTAAAACAGTTGTAAAAGTGCGGTGAGAGAAGTTAGGGTTGGCTCTTTGCGGGATGGTAATGAGGGCGAGTGACGAACCTGCGGCGGTTGAGAGGCAGCCCTAGGGGCGCAGGGGTAGTCATACCACTTTTGTTATTAGACTTATTTTTTTTTCGTATGAGATTTGTGACCTGGCTTTATTGTTAAAAATGTTTGAGATGCCCAAGAGCCGAGAAGAGCAGAGAGAGTATACATTTCAGCTCTCTAGCTATCGTGGTTTCTCAGATACAGCCTGGTGACAGGCTATATCTGAAAATATAAGGAAATAATCTTAAAAAAATATCGAATAAAATGAAAGAAAATAATGAAATAAAAATGAAACAATCCATGACAGTAATTATTTTTTAAAAATGTTTTAAATTCATTATGTAATTTTAATAAAATAAAATTTCATGCGTAATAATGTCCATTTGGGATTAGTCAAAATCAATAAGGAATAAAAATTAAGCCTAAAAAAGTTCTAGTTCAATTAATGTATAAATTAAATAAAGTAGTAGATGGATCAAAAATTTATACTTATAATTTACAGTTAAGATTATTTAATATGTTTAATTGTGATACGAGAATGGACCGGGATCAGAAGTGCCGCTGAATTGTTTCGCTTAGCAATGGACAAACTGAAGTATGCAGAGCTGGTTGCCAACCTTCACTAGTTGGAGAGGCACCACAAGAAGAAGAAGAATTGTGATACAGACAGCGGATGATTAGTAATAGGGTCCCGCTTTTACCTTTAGAAAACGATCTATTAAGTTTGAATCTTTTTTTTTAATGTGCTTACGCCTCATCGCACTCCACCTGATGGTAAGCGATATACTAAACTAGAGACGTCATAACGCACCTCCCCCCGGAATAATGCTGGACGCGCGGTATCCGGAACGTTTACGGCACAGTTTTACGGCGCTCTGTGAGCCTGGATTTGATGAATAAAGCCTTGTTTTACTGCCGGCTCTTCCTGCTTCAAAGCAATCAAAGCCTTAATACCCTTTGAATAGTAACGAGATTCGCGTAACAACACGTAACATTTTATGGGGAGCTTATAAAAATGTTAAAAGAGTTAGAAATTATGAGACGGCTTTTCCAATGCCTTAGAAAAAATAGTTTTTATCTCTGCGAAATTCATAGAAATATGTAAATTCTGATTGAAAAGCAGGCGTTGGTACCACCGAACTACAGTCACTTTTTCGATCTGCTTTACTGGTTCGAGCCCAGCCCTACACCAATGACATGTTTTTCTAGTTATGTGTGGATTTGCATTCGCTTTTCGGTGAAGGAAAACATCGTGAGGAAACCGACAAGTTGTAATTCTCATACAATATCAGAAGACGTCCGCCACCCCTCACTTGGCTAGCGAGGTGGATGACGGCCTATATCTCTCTCCTTGTGCGAGAAGGCCCCGAATCCCAACAAACGTATAGTGCTTATGCTATATACATTATAACAAGAAATTAAAAAATCTTGACGCAATATCGTGACTGATAGGTTCAGCTAGAAAAAAAACAAACAGAGACGCATAAAATCCTACGTGGCAACCCTTACCCTACGTCTAAATGACCCTTAAATTTGTCAGTCCTCACAAAACAGCATGGGGTCTGAATATCCTGCAAACACCGACCCTACAATGAGGGTAGTCGCGTAAAAACCGCGGATGTTAGACGTTCATACATTTCTCATTGTATTAAGTTGTATTTATGTTGCATGTACATACATTTACTTGGTAATATTTAAAATACGGTGTACTTAAACGCATAATACCACAGCCTCGTTGGCGTTATGGTTACCATGCCGGACTGCCAACCAGAGAGTTCCGGGTTCGATTCCTGGCACGGCTAACATCTTTGCGATTAATTAAATTTTTCTGAGTGTTAAATATGCTTACAAAGATTATCGATAAAAGTATTTATGTAGGTATGGGTATATGTAGTACTTCAGTTGTGTTAGTAATCAAAATACAAATTAGAAATGGTTTAGTTTGAGGCTAACCAGCCGCGTGTGAAATGTGTCCAAATTGTTTTTACCAGCAAACCTGGTAAAAAAAATGGCTGACTCGGCAAACGTTGTTTTGCCTTAAACATAGATAGAAGCCGATTCTCAGACCTACTGAATACGCATATAAAATTTGGCAAAAATCGGTCAAGCCGTTTCGGAGGAGTACGGTAACTAACATTGTGACATGGAAATCTTATATATTAGAAGAAGAAGATAGATATTCCAGGGTTACGGGTAGTACTTTCCAACTAAAAAGTAAGAAAGCCTTTTAAACGTTGGCTCTATGCATTGGCTATGATGTTGAATACCACATACAAAATGACAGACCCAGTATGTTTACATATATAACATTAAAACTTTACCCTAGCTGAAACTTTTCATAGATATTATTTTAAATAAAAACTCCAAGAAAAACAAGGAAACGTTTTAACATTAACCCATGTTTGCTTCAATTTCAGCTGTCAAAAGAAATTTCAAACGAGAGCCCTTCTAAAAGCTACGTTATATTTTTCAAAAGGTCCGTTACCAAGCTAGCTAGACGGTAATTACGTTATGTTTTAGTTAGATTGCCGGCGCGCGGGGGAGCGGCGACGCGTCACTCACAGTAAACAGGCAAGCTATGACAGGCGGGGCGTTACTGAAGCCTGTGCCTGTGTCATTGTAGGTGACGTCTGGTTTTAGGTTTTTACTCGTGCAGGAAAGAGCCTGGTATTATGAGCTAAGAGAGAGACAAAGAAAAATGACAATGCTTGTGTGAGTGTACTGTATAGTGTAGACGAGTCGTCACAAAATAGATGGTTGGGTTTATTATGGCTTCTCAGCAGATTTTTCCTACCAACGCTTTGAAGATGGTGTTTTGTGATGAGCCTTAAGAATAATAATTGACAATAGTTGTCGCAAAACGATTCAGAATTAAACGAAAGAGATAATTTGAGCCGCCAGGATAAAGAAAACAAACTTATGAAAATTTAAAGTCATCTAGCGGCATATGAGCACTTGGATACCGCTATCGTTACCTTATAAAAATAAATTACAAATAAAAACAATACATTATAGGAAAACATTTTTGTATATTCTGTCTGGAATATGAATAGCAACTTATGATGCAGTTGACCTCTGACCTCTCCGATCGACCGAGTTATGCAACAGAGAGCGGCAGATCAAACACTGTCGCTATATATAAACACTCAGCGTTCCAGGTTAAACGATACACTAGAATGAGGATATCAATAGAGTAGACACCTATACCAATATTATAAATAGGAAAAGTTTGATTTTTTTATTTGTTTGTATGTTCGACGCAAATAGGCTCAGAAACTACTGGACCGATTTTAAAAATATTTCACCGTTGGCACGTTACATTATCCCCTAGTAATATAACCTACGAGGGTGAATCAAAAAATTCTTGGAATCAATATTAAAAAATGCAAAGATTTAAATAATAATATTTTATTTTTCTACATAATCTCCCTCCAATGCAATGCATTTAGAATAACGCGTTTCTAACTTCCTTATTCCTTGTGAAAAAAAATATTTTTTTGACTCTCGAAAAAGTCCTCTACGGCAGCTATAACCGCGTCATTATCGTGAAATTTTGTTCCACGAATTTCCTCTTTTAATTTTGGAAATAAGTGAAAATCACTTGGGGCTAAGTCCGGAGAATATGGTGGGTGGTCAAGGAGATTGAAGCCAGCACAGCGGATTGCCTTGAGCGCAACTTCCGATCGATGAGCAGGAGCGTTATCTTGAAGGAACAACACGCCCAACGACAGTTTTCCACGACGTTTTTCTTTAATCGCTTCACGCACTTTCGGGATCAAATTTGCATAATAGGGTCTAGTAATCGTCTAGCCTTTTGGCATGTAATCAATAGAAAGGATTCCTTCACTATCCCAGAACATAGAGGCCATAACTTTCCAGCGGTAGGAGCAACTCGAAATTTCTTAATGTATGGAGAGGATGGTCGTTTCCAAGACATGCTTTTTCTTTTAGTTTCAGGATCAAAATGGTGGACCCACGTTTCATCCATGGTGACAAGACGACGGCAAAAATTATCTGAATCACGCTGGAACATTTCGAGATTACGCTTGGAAATTTCCAAACGTCGCTTTTTGTTTTCGTCGGTTAACATTCGTGGCACCCATCTTGCAGACACTTTTTTGAACCCCAGTGAATCAATTAAAATGGATTGAACGCTACGAAAAGATATATTTAGGATCTCAGCTATTTGTTTTGTAGCCATTCTTCTGTCTTCCAAAACCAGATTCTCAACTTTTTTGACATTTTCTTCTGTAACGGAGGTTAAAGGCCGCCCAGAACGCGGGTCATCTTTACAGCTTGATCTACCTCTTTTAAATTCAGCCATCCAGTACGCAACCGTAGAATAGGGTACAGCATCACCCCCTAATGTCTGCTGAATGTCCAAAAAAATCTCCTTCGTAGACATTTTTTTCAAACTGAGATATTTTATCACCGCACGTAACTCACTTTAATCCATAATTTTAACGTTTTAGCAACTCGTTGCACAAAAAAATTTATTACATGCGAACGAACTGACAAAAACAAGTGACAGTCTACATAAATATAGTGTGATAGACACTCTTTAATTTCAATATTGAACTTGATCCAAAAAGGTTTCATATATATGCACTTCTAAGAACTTTTTGATTCACCCTCGTATATTTTGTTTTTCTCTACAATAGGCTCCTTCTAGGCAAGCGTGTTACATCTTAGACCACAGTCAAGCTTGACATCAGGCTAGCTGCGGTCAAACGTAAGCCTATTCATCAATAAAAAAAAAATAAACATTATAGCCCGTGCAAAGTTGGGACGATCTGCTAGTAAACTATATTCATAGAATCCGCCACAAACTGGTCAAACACATAACAGATTTAATGTAACCTTCAGTAAGAAAGAGCGTCTTATGATGAGTTTTACCTAAAAATGGCAATTAAATATGAGGTAAGGGAGTTAAATATATATTCTATTTTTAGTTATAATTTGTTTTTAAAGCGGCAACAGAAATACCTACATCATCTGTGAAAGTTTCGTTTCTCTAGCTATCACGGTTCCTGACAATACAGTGTGGTGACAGACAAAGACACAGAGAGAAGTCTCAGAAAAAGAGTCCTATTGGCACTCTTTAGGTACAAAATCCTAAAAAGGAACAAACAGCCTTTGGGTGAAATCGAATATCTGAGTAAAACAAAATGCAAAGTTTTAAATTGTATCTGCATACATACATAAATATACCAATCATAGAAATCATAGAATTTTATTAACCTTATAACATTGCGTTATACTAGGCACGTCAAATTTACATATTACATAATATATTCATCAACAATGAATTAATTAATTAGTCAATCGTACAATGTCTTCATAATATAATTAGACTTACAATGTCATAATAATAAAATAGAAAGTAACAACACATTTACACATAATTCATGTCACTTTACAGTCCGTCATACTTAAATAAAGATTCTGAAAGAGGCAACCTCATATATTCATTTCTGGCATAAAAGGAGTTTTTCACAAAGAAGTTTTCAATTTTCTTTTAAATGTGTGAAAAGGTAGGTCTGTCATACTTTGAGGCAGTTTGTTAAACATACATATTTTGTTGTAGATCCCTTGCTTTTGCACTTTAAGTAACCTATTGTAACTGTTAATCTATAATTTCTTTATGATGGTTCTCCATATGGCTATGTAGATGATCCGGCGGCGCCGCGTCCGCCGAACGAAGCCGAGGTACAAATAGAATCACAAATGCAGCGCTAACTCGGTTACCAAACACGCTCGCTCGGACATTAATTACCATTTTTTCAGCCTAACTCCACAGGGCTAGGTACAATACAAAAAGTTTTACAAATCATTTTATTAGGATGAAATACAGGGGTGAATCGCACTGTAACTAATAAAATACTAAAGTATAGCTTTGTCTTAGTGAACGTTTTGCCATATCCACAGACCCCCCGTGCTAAGTATCATAATTATGATCCTGTTATACGGTTACTCGTATATCCAACTAATGTTATAAATACAAAAGTCTGTAAATAGATGACAAAATTAAATATTTAATGTACTTCCGCTGTGATCCGAAATCCAAATTAAGATAAGTAAAGGAAAAATCAACTAAGATCAATTAACTAAGATTAATTAAGATTAACGTTAACTATCACAATTCGGAAATTCTTAACACGTGTTTCGCCTAACCACAAGGCATCATCAAGAGATGCTGACTCTTCAAACGACAAGTCGAGAGTTTCTCGACTTGTAATTAAGCTTGGTTAATTGATCTTCGTTGATTTTTCTTCTTCTTGTATTAATTTGGATTTCGGATCACAGCGGAAGTACACTAAATATTTAATTTTGTCATCTATTTACAATGGATTTCCGCAAAGTAACGCCTGAGTCAATAAGTTATTTACGAAAGTCTGTGTAAGTGTGTATGTTTGTTACTTCTTCACGCTAAAACGGCTAAACTAATTTTGATAAATTTTGCTAACTATGGAGAAAGGTAAGGCCCTGGATTTAAACATAGACTACTTTTTATCCCGGATTAACGCAGGTAACACAGCGGGACGCACCTAGTTGAATCAAACGCGGTTAAAGTAAAAAATAATGATTATAAAAAGCGATTTTCTCGTAGTGGCAGCCTGTACTCGCACTATGAAGTCCTTGGATCACGGGTTATTTTTTTACTTAAAGTATTTAAACGTACGAGGCGTCCCTTTGCTTGAGCAGTTTGGATGAAAAAACATAGTTAGCCGAGCTACATGCGCTAATACGCTACCACGCGTAATAAATAATGTTTAAGAAAATAAAAATATAAACTTCTTCACACTCCGCAAAAAGCCGAAACGCAACCTCAATTTCCATCTGAGAAATTGCTAAGGAAACGGCAAGTTATTTCCAAAATAAATCCTTGTTCCGCCGGCGTTTAAATAATCATGAGAGCGCCATCTACCGCGCCGAGAGTGAATGAGACACACGCAATAAGTCACGTGCGTGCGGTACGCAGCCCTCCACGTGCCAACGTCACTACGTCAGCACGTCGCGGAATTCCGATTAATATTTTGTGTTGTTCTTTTAACACCATGGAGTACTGGAAAACGTGGAATCTATGTTTATTTTAAATGTGTGGGATATTAAGTTTAGCATACAATGATAGACACGGGCCGAGCAGCCTCAATCTAAGCAGTTTGCGACCCGCGGAAACGGCTTAGATTGATTCGCTGCGTCTCCATTTGAGCCCATGAAATACCTACGCCTCAGACCCGAAATTGCCTCAGTATTACTTTTACAGCACGCAGCGCACTGAGGCGCCTTTGAGCACGCCCTTTCACTGACAAAGTTTGGTTCGCGCTGCGGCCGCGGCCTCGACTCGCGGCAACGTCTCCATTGGAGCTGCCGCGGGTCCCGAGGCTGCCTCTAGTGGAGACTCAGCTAAATACAAAACCTTTAAAGCTGTGCTACACTTCTTCAAAACGTAGATGATTAAATACTGTGTCGTGACGTACGTATTTCAATTTACTAGGCTACATAAGTCAACAGTCTAAGTGGAGCGGAGCATACATACAAAATATAATTAAATAATCATAATTATCTAGAGCTATGACGTAACAATTACGTGTTGAAAAGAAATAAAAATGACCACCGAATCATTATATCGAAAAGGAAAACAAAAAAAACAATGATCAAATATAAACCCAGGAAATTGTTCGGAAAACTAATGACATGTAATAACTGGCTTTTGTTCACCAACATAATTGTAAGTAAACGTTTACTTTACTACCCCCCCCCCCCCCCCCCTCTCCATTCCCCCTCGCCACATAGACATGTTTTGTCCTACTGGCTGTATAAAGACTGTGGGGAGGAACATTACTTACGTGTACCGGCGGGATTATACGCGCGTCCGACTCAGGTGTGGATTACCACGGATAGATACCTCATTGTTAATCCCCTAGTAAGTGTATTCTTAACCTCCAAAATCAAAAACAAGGTAGAATAAGTTTGACGTATCTATGTATCTGTGGCATCGTAGCTCCTGAATTGATGAATAGATTTGAATTTTGTTTGAAAGGTGTGTTAGTCGAGACTGTTTTTAGCTATGAAAACCTAAGGCAAGCAAGCTGTGGTCATAAGAAAACATATGAAAATGATTGGTCAATTAGCCAATTAGTGCGAATAGGGCTCTGTAAAACTTCCGTATAATTATCTATAACAAAATAAATGGCAAACAGCATGTTTTTATGCATTTAAGGATGATTAATTTTATAGCGGCAATCAAAACTAAATTAACTAAAAAGAAAAGAAAAACCAAATACATAATATGGGCAAATTTAAACTTTAGCTAGCACGGCATATGAGATACATCCTGGTAACAGAGAGACAAGAAAACACTTATAAATAGCGCTACGTGTATAGATCGATACACGTAGTACGATTTTCAACAAGAGGTGCGAGCGTCTATGATAATGTTTATAAATCTGTGGAAGGTAATCCGATGAAGATCCGAATTATAAGCAAAAAGACAATTCTCTCGCAAGATTGGTTAGCAGCATAACGAGCTTACCGCTTTCAGCTCCGTGGAACTCAAAAGGTATTTTTTGCCTTATTTTCTTGGTTATGACTACGTGTATTGCTTTGCCAATTTCGCTTTTAATAAAATGTCGTTAAGGTTTATGTTAGAATACGTACGGTATCTAGAAAACGTTCTTAGTAGGAAAGAAATATTAAAAATGCCAGATAATATTTTTTATATTCTATGAAGCAGTTAAAATGACAACTAACAATGTATTTATCATTTTTAACATTTTTACACGGGAATAAATATATATGATAAAATATGCATATTATGTATATGGCATTATTATATTATATATGGCAAAATTAAACTAATAGGAAGTCAGTAAGGATATAGATCAGGGCATTGCAAAGGACACCCTATCATATATGTATTCATTATATAACAGTATATTTCAAACCCCTACGTGATACATTGTTATAACGGCCTTTTTGAATTCAAAATTTATCTAAGCGTTTGTTTTCTACTAATCAAGTCCAATTATTTGATATTCAACTATTATTACTACTGTTGGCAGCTGTGAAAATATGATGAACTTCGCCATTCTGTAGCGACGGCAACATTGAATCTAATTATGTATATAGATAAAATATGTATGTATATATATGTAGTAAATCAGTTGTATTAGCTACCATAACACAAATTAGAAATGGTTTAGTTTGAGGCTAACCAGCCGCGTGTGAAATGTGTCCAATTTTTTTTTACCAGCAAACCTGGTAAAAAAATGGCTGACCCATGACTGAGTATAGGGTTAACAAACCCTGTGTTAAAAAAAAAATATCAAACACACACGTAGCTAAAATATGAAACTCTTTCCCGACTTAATACATTAATTTTCATTTAAAAAAGAAATAAATTAAAATTGGTTCATTCGTTTAAAAGTTACGATACCACAGGCATACACAAATACACAGACCATGTCAAACTTATAAGAACCCATCATTTTTGCGTCGGGGACTAAAATATAAGTAAGCTTAGAAAGTCTGCAATGAAGTCTATTATCACTTTTAGATCTCAAGAACTTTAATAGAAAACTTAAAAGTACGTCACCGCACAGTTCCGGTTTCCTGTAATCCCGTGCAGGAAACCTCCTTCCTCAAGAGTTCCGCCATCAAACACAGTGAATACCCTCTTCTAATAATACATGCCATGAAGCTCATGCATTTTTAACACAGATTTGCGATTCAGTGGCTGTAGTTGCCGATATCTAAGAATATTAAGAAAAACCTTATATGGTATAAGTGTATCGTCTATAAAAATAAATAAAAAATAAAATAAGCCTTTATTGCTGATTATACACTATTAACTTAAAAAAAACTAACTATTTACATGCTTATATTACAGCTTGTCTTGCGACAAAGGCCTCCTCCAGACACTTCCATTTTCCTCTCTCTCTAGCTACTCTCGTCCATGTGGTTCCTGCTATCCTCATTATGTCGTCTTCCCAACGTTTACGTTGCCTTCCTCTACTTCTTACGCCATCTCTAGGGTACCATTCGGTTATTATTTTTGTCCACTTTTCTTGACTTTCTCTAATCATATGTCCCGTCCATCTCCATTTTAGCTTTCTCCAAGTATGTATGACATTTTTGAATTTAGTTACAGACTTGATCTTCTGCAAACTTACTTTATCTTTTATTTTTATTCCCAGTACGCTTCTTTCTATACTATTCTGGCACACTGACACTTTATTTTCTAGATTTTCTGTTAATGCCCAGGTCTGACATCCATATGTTAAGCATGGAAGAATGCATGAGTCGTAAACTTTCTTTTTTTCTTTCAAAGGCATTTCATTATTTTTCATTACTTCACTGAGTGACCAGAATCTTTTCCATGTATTGGCAATCCTTCTTTCTATCTCTTTTTGCATGGTTCCATCTATAGAGATCAGTTGTCCCAAGTATATATATTCTTTGACACATTCTATCTTTTCTTTATTGATCATAATATTTATTTTTACCTTTGTTTTTGATGTATTCATTGTGAGACCAGTTTTAGCGCTTTCGTTTGCTAGATCTTGAAGCATCTGTTGTAGCTTTTCGGGACTTTCTGAAAACAGCACTAGATCGTCAGCAAAACGCAAGTGACTCAGTCTCACTCCATCTATGTTTAGTCCGTCTTTGGTCCAATCTATATTTCTTATTATCATCTCCAGTACCGCTGTAAACAGTTTGGGTGATATTGGATCTCCTTGGCGTACACCTCTTCCAATTTTGAATTCCTCACCGGATGTTTCTAGTTTGATTTGCGCTGTGCTGTTTGAGTAGATATTTCTTAATATGTTAATATATTTATGATGTATTCCTTGTTCTTCTAGGGCTTTCCATATAGCCTGATGTTCTAATGAATCAAATGCTTTATTATAATCGACGAACCCGAGGTAGAATATTTTGTTGTATTCGTAGTATTTCTGCAGGATTTGCCTAATAACATGTATGTGATCTACCGTTGAAAATTTGCTACGAAAACCAGCTTGCTCTTTCGGTTGATTCTCGTCCAGTATGTTCGTTATTCTAAACAAAATAATCTTTGAAAACACTTAGTAAATATTTGACATTAGGCTAATTGGCCGGTAATTACCAATGTCGCCTTTGTCTCCTTTTTTGTGTATCAATATAATAGATGATTTTGTCCAGTCTCTAGGTATAATTTCCGTTTCCATAATTTCATTAAAAATGTCTGTCATGATTGGTGCTATTACTGGGACAGTTGCTTTTAGTATTTCGTTGGTAATGTTGTCCGATCCTGGTGCTTTATCAGATTTTTGTGTCTGTATCGCTCTTACTGTCTCTTGTGTAAGGATAACAGGTACTTCTTCTTCGTTTAATATCTTGTCTTCCGTAAAGATGTGGCATTTTGTTTGGCTTTGGTACAAGTTTTTGTAAAATTCTGTTGCTGTTTTAATAATTTCTGATCTTTTACTTGTACGGTTTCCTTCCTTGTTTACTACATCAGTCAACCACTTCTTTGTATTTTTAAGTTCCTTTTTTGCTTTCTTTACTCCTCCTGTTTTATTTATATAGGTTTGTAGCGTTTTTGTACGTTTGCTTTTTCGATCCTTCCTTAGTTGTTCATTTATCTTTTTGCTAATTTCTGCTATCTTCTGTCGGGTTGTTCTATCTTTATGTTCTTTCAATAGTCCTTTCCTTATTTGTAGTAATGTTTTTGTTTCTTCTGATATCCCTTTTTTATTACTTCTATTTACTGTAATAGTTTCTTTCCTCAATGTATCAACAATCATACAATATCTGTCTTCAGTGGACATAGGTTCGTTTACAAATCCTTTTATTGTTGTAGCTAGGTTATCTAGCAATGTTTTACTATCACCAGCGCAAATTACTGGTATAGTGTTATTCTGAAACTTTCTTGATTTTTTATTATTATTTCCTGATATTGTTGCTCTAATCATTCTATGGTCTGAGTTAAAGTTTAGGTTTTTTATAACAGAAATATTTTTGAAGGGTCGTAGGTTGTTTGTCATTATGAAGTCTATTTCATTCATAGTAAGGCCATTAGGAGATTTCCATGTCCATTTTTTATTCCATTTATTCTTGAAAAAGCTATTCAATATGCTTAATTTGTTAACCATAGCAAAGTTAACTATTCTTTCGCCATTTTTACTCCGTTTCCCTTTTCCGTGTTTTCCTATATTAAATTCTTCTCCAACTTTTCTCGTTCCGATCTGACCATAGAAATCCCCCATGATTATAACATTCTTCGGCGAATTTTCAATGATGTTTTGTAATTGGCTATAGAATTTTTCTATATCTTCTCTTTTTTCAGATTCAGTTGGTGCGTATACTTGGATAATAGTCCATGTTGTCTCTTGTTTTTGTCCTAAATTTAGTTTTATACTTAGTATTGCTATTCTTTCAGATATTCCTTTAATTTCTTCAATTTTCTTAAGCAAATGTTTTTTGATTAAAAATCCTACTCCGTATAGACCCGGAGTCTCTCCTTTGTGATATAGAATGTATTCACCGTGATCTTCGATATTTTCCCCAAATCTTCTGAATTCACTGATTCCTATTATATCCCAATTAAGTTTTTGAATTGCTTGTTCTAATTCCTGGAGCTTTTCAGGGGTTCTTAACGATCGTGTATTATAAGTAGCTATATAGATGTTGTTAACTCTCTTATGTGAGTTATTATGTGAATTATTATTTTTTGGAGGGTCTTGGTCGTTTTCCCCCACGAGGACCAGTCGGCTTGGGGGAGTTTTGTTTTTATTATGTAATTGCTACTTCTTTTCTGTGGAGGCAATGCTAGAAAGAGAGTTGGTTCTCCTCATCAAATCAAATGCGTTTGATCGGTTTCTACTTACAGTAGTTTGTTTTTTTGATTGTGTGTTAATTTGAGGGGAGGTTGATAGTTCTCTTTTTCTTCTTTTCTCGTCACTGCCGTTGTTCTCGTGTACTACTAATTTATCGTATTTTAAATATGCAATTTTTCCTTTACTCCTCTCTTCCGTATCGTCTATACCAATATATAAAAAAGAAAAAGTTAGTTTTTTTTTATTGTGTGTTAGTTTTTGACGCAAATAGGCTCCGAAACTACTGACCAATTTTTAAAAAAATCCTTCACCGTTGGGAAGCTACATTATCCCTAAAGTAACATAAGCGATATTTTGTTTCTCTTTGCAACATGATTATTTTATAGCCCGTGCGAAGCCGGGACGATCTGCTTGTAGTATATAATTATGTTTGTTGTAGATAGGTATTTGATATTAGTACTAGTAGATAAGTATTTTATGTAGGTCTTATTATTTTTTGTGTATTTGTGTATTTAGTTATTATTAATGTATGTATTTAGTTATTTTTAACTCTTTGTTGTACACCCCATTTTAACTATTGTAATTCCTCTCCATGCTTTGATTGCGTGGAAGAGATCACTTTTAGTGATAAGGCCGCCACACTACTTTTAAGTTTTTTTCCTTTATTTCGTATTGTTTTTACAATAAAGAGTATATCTCTCTATCTAACCATTCGTCCCGGGTCAAAATAAGTAGACCTTAAAACAGCTGAAGGACGTTTATGTCCATGCCTTTACACTAACTTTGCAGTATAATACACATTATCAAGTCCGTTACATTAAACCAAATACCCCTCGGGGTCACATCTTCAGCCGCAGCCGATGTAACATTTTATACAGGCTCGTTAGCTCGAGGGGGGGAGGGGGGTGGTCATCATTGTAATCACATAGCTTGACTATCATCACTAACTAACTATCGTCAGACTGACTGACTTGATGAATTGACGAACTTTTAGAAGTGCAAAATTATTATATTCAAGTCCTCTTTGTCTTCGCTTTTGTGTGGTCGGCACAGCCTGTTTTTTTCTTTCTTTCCTTTGTTTCCACACTCTTCTATAAGCCGTCATACCTACTCATGTATACATTCACTCCTTTCTATTTCATACGGTTTTACGGGTTAATTTATAAGGTGCTATTATGTTAAAAAATATTTTTATGTGGATACTTGAAAAATCAAGAACTTTTCGTCTTCTTCGTTGAGTTTTGTAAGTGGCCAAACTCTGGTGCCAAGTGTTCAAGCCGCCCGAAGGTCTCTTTTTTTAAACTTATACGCTAGGCTTGGCGTATAAGTTTAAAAAAATGTTGAAAATAGCCTTTAGACCGTCTAAAGAATATTTATGCTTATTTTGGCACCAATTCGACTTCGATGAATTAAAAATAAAATAGGTTCAAAAAGTCTAAAATTAAGTTTTATGAACCAGCTTGATAAGTACCAAATTAAATATAATGGTTTTATAGACGACTTTAAAGCTATTTTTTCCAGACATTTTACCGTTTATGATTTACAATAAAAACTGTATAACTTGTATGTTGCACTTGTCAACAAAAAATTGTCTTGCCTTAATCTAAGGATCTACAAAATTTATGTACCTTATTTTATGTAATTTATTACTATTTTCTATTTATAGCGAAACTGTAACTTCAAGATTTTCCCATAATTTTCGCTTTAAACATTCAAATCATACAGACAACTAGATCCATGAATAATTAAACAGAAATTAATGATATAATTGCGTAAAAGCCTGTAAAGCCTCAGGGAGCGGGTTGTAACGGGCTTGTTTCCTGAGAAGATGTACGGGCTCCCTCAGGGGAGCGGTGAGAGCTTTGCCCTGACTTGTTGAAACTATACGACACGCCGGCTCTCCGGAGTGGAATATCGTGTACTGAACACGTGTACAGATATTTTTAGGTCTGCCAGACTTTGCAGAAAGTTCTGGAACGGCAAGTTTCGGTACAAATAGATAAGGTAGTAACTACGTTGCTTGCTTAGTGCAAACTAGAGTGAACCGGTTTCTTCTGGGCAAGCGCGCTCCACCTTAGATTGTAATCTCGCTTACCATCAGGTGAATTGCGGTCAAGCGCAAGCCCATTAATAGTAAAAAAAAAAAAAAAAACTGGGCCTAATCTTAAACAGATGAACTGATTAAAGGTTTCACTTTTTTATTGTTTTTTTTTAAGGTATCTATTATATTATGTGTATTATCAAAACTAGAAGTAATGAAAAAATATATTGAAACAAAACTTAAGAATAATATTACAAAGCATAGTAAAAACGAAAATTTTGTAAAGTAAAAAAAAAACATTTTTTTTATATATTTATTGTTTAGATTATTTATATTAAAGCATTACTTGGAAGTGTTTTAAACAATGGTTTACGGAAATCGGCTCATGATGTATGTGGATGGTCCAGAAAATAGCGGATAACATACTCTTTTGTAAGTCTCCCCCTTCGAAAAGGGTACCTGTAGTGTACAGTTTATGTATGTATAGTCTGTGGCCTAGAGATGATAGTCTATGGACGCTAGCCTGCAGTCTGTGGTATATCTAATGGTTTGTCAGGGCTACTGTCAGTTGGACAGTAGCGGAGCATTCTATCACCGATCTCCACGGAAATATCATAGCAGTGAAGTGTAACGTAGTGAATGTAGTGATTCTATATATGTGTTGAGTATTGTAAGTGCATCCAAACATGCGAGCACTCTACCAGTACATATCAAATTAAAGAGCTTTTCTGCTAAAATGCATACACTACGATACATATCAAATCCAAAATGGCCACCCTCATATATGTCCAAGTTTTTTAAATTTTCAATTTACACTCATTCACAGAATTTTGTATCGGCTTCTATTTCAACTTCACCTCGGGACAGTAAAGCTTAGAGTTTCAGAAAGCTTTCAGTTTTATTAACATCAGTTCTATTATTGAAATGTTTTGTCTAGCCTTTATTTTAGTTTCGACAACAAAGATCTTTGAAATTACTAAGAAATTGCTTTTTCTGTTTCAGACAATTGTTTCCAAATAAACTGAGAAGCGGATTTTTAGAGTTTTTTTTTTAAATCGCTAGCTTTGCCAGTTTTTCCTTTGAAATAATTCTTAGAAAAGGAAAGTTAATAAACTTTCTTCTAACCGAGCTTTATTGTATTTTCATTGTTTTGATTAAATAAAAATAAATTATGTTGTAAGTAAGAAAAAGAGTTTGCTTATTATTCACATCTCAACTGAAGTTGACTGAGAATGTAGTTTTTTTTTTTCTGTGTTATAGATTCGCGTTTGAACAAATCTTGCTTGATGTCAAGCAGCGCTGTAGTCTGCGATATAGCACGCTTACCTAGATGGAACCTATTTACTCTAAACTGAAAGGATGAGACACAGAGTCTCAATCAGAGATAAAACCTTCGCAGTCCTTTTGAATGTCCCACTTTGAATGCCCGAGTAAAACGTATTGTGTAGTTTTTTGGATCTTATTTAGTTTAGATTAGTTCATCCCACTAAAAAAAAAACGCAAACCTACTAACGCAAAATCACGCGCAGTAGGTCACCCACGAGGACTGAACAAAACAAGGCAGCAGTTGGAGGCTCCTTAAACGAATGTATTCGTATGACATACAGCAGGCAGAGACGGCATGTCGTGAGGCAAATGATCCCCCCCCCCCAGTGACTCCAACTCATACCTACATTCCCTTCTACCTACCTTCCCTCCTACCTACTTTCCCTCCTACCTACCTTCCCTCCTACCTACCTTCCCTCCTACCTACCTTCCCTCCTACCTACCTTCCCTCCTACCTAACTTCCCTCCTACCTACCTTCCCTCCTACCTACCTTCCCTCCTACCTACCTTCCCTCTTACCTACCATCCTACCTTATAACTCCCCGATCTAAGAACTGCTTCTTATCTATTTATCTAGTTAGAAAATGCATCTCATATGGTCTCCGTGAAGTGTGAGTAGTAAAGAGCAGTACTCACGTGATGGTGGCGGGGGGGTTGGCGTGCACGAGGCAGGGCAGCACCACGTCTCCCCCTCTCCGCACGGAGCTCTCCCACGTGCCGTGCCACACGGCGCGCGGCGCGGAGGCTGTGCTTGATGCTGGAATATTACATATTATAATCATTTTCACATTATCGTAGGAAAATTAAGTGCGTAATGTTTTTCCACTCTATTACAGTATCTTATAATTTATATTAATATCTTTCGTGTGGAGCGTAAGAAAAGAGGTTCAATTTGTAAATTAACGGTGTAAATAACTTATTGACTCAGGCGTTACTTTGCGGAAATCCATTGTAAATAGAAGACAAAATTAAATATTTAGTGTACTTCCGCTGTGATCCGAAATCCAAATTAAGACAAGTAAAGGAAAAATTAACTAAGATTAATTAAGATTAACGTTACCTATCACAATTCGGAAATTCTTAACTCTACACGTGTTTCGCCTAACCACAAGGCATCATCAGGAGATGCTGACTCTTTGAACTCGATGTTGACTCTCAACTTGTCGTTCGAAGAGTCAGCATCTCCTGATGATGCCTAAAATTATTTTTTCCTTTACTTGTCTTAATTTGGAGTTCAGATCACAGCGGAAGTACACTAAATATTTAATTGTGTCTTCTATATTATAATCATTTTAACATTATCCTAAGAAAATTAAGTGCGTCATGTTTTTCCACTCTATTGTAAAATCTTATAATTTATATTCATATCTTTTGTGTGGAGCCTTCGAAAAAAATTCAATTTATAAATTAACGGTGCAAGCTGATGACGTCGTTTGTCGTCTGCTCGCGTCATGGCCTGGCTTCACTCTTCCGACTTATCTTATCTTATCCAACTAATATAAAAATGTGAAGGTGTGTTTGTTTGTTACATCTTCAAGCTTAAGCGGGTTAACCGATTTTAATCAAATTAAATTTACAATTAATTTTTAATTAATTTGATATGTGACACCTTGGATTAACACATAGGCTACTTATTATCCCGGACTAACTCAGGTACGAGTAAGACTGCTGGGTGCAGCTAGTCAGGAGTAAAGCTGAGTACTCACGTGCGACATCGATACTAGCCGGCGTGCTGCGACGCCGCTCGCCGGTGAGCGCGTCGAGCACGGAGCACGCGTAGCGCGCGCGTGCGTCCTCCGCGTGCACCGCGCGCACCACCAGCCGCCACCCCTCCTCCAGCTGGAGCGTGCTGCCTGCGGGGGGAGGGAATAACACTATAATATATATAGCTGCGGTCAAATTAGTATAAAAAACTTAAACTCGTTTTGAACCTTTTTTTACTCATTACAGCAGAACCACTGGAACCGGACCAGCAGACCATGTAATCACATGAATAGCGACACTCTGTACTAAGGTGTAGCATACCTTGTCTGAGAATGCTGGCTTAAAAAGGCTGTCGGGACACACCATTAGGTGTTTAACTACAGATTTCAAATTTTCTGGGTGGATAGTTTTACCACCATGCTATGGTTTCCTCACAAAGTTTTCCTTCACCGGAAAATCCCAGCTCACTCATTGGGTGGGATCGAAGCCGCCACCTGCGGGATGCAAAGTGACCACACGGCTGACTGAACTGTGATAGTTTTGAAGGTCCTCAGAAGTGTTACCCATATGGTCGGTAGCGGGCAGCACGGCGTCGTCTCGGTACCAGGCGGCCACGCTGGCATGGTCTCGCAGCGCGGCCGGTGCCGAGCACGTGAGCAGCGCCGGCCCGCCCGCCTCGCCCGCGGTCACCGCCACCGACACCTGCCACTCCTGCCACACCACTGCAACAATACACACAGTGACAACAGAGACAGGTAAGCTAACCAGAACCCTATCGCTCGTAGCGTTTTTCAACCCGTGGAACCCAGGTTGAACACAGCCCTGCATCTGTCTTTTATGCACTTATATTTTTTTGACGACATCGTTAGCGTAAGGGTTACAATGCCGGTCTGCTAATCAGAAGGTTCTGGGTTCGATTCCCGGCCCGGTCAACATCTTTGTGCTTAACTAAATTTGTTGGCTGTGGGTCTGGGTGTTAAATGTGTATTTATATATAGTATGTATGTATATGTAGTATATCAGTTGTGTTAGCAACCATAATACGAGCTAGAAATGGTTCAGTATGGGGCTAACCAGCCGTGTGTGAAAGTGTCCTCATATTTATTATTATTATTAGTGACAACAGAGACAGGCAAGTTAACCAGAACCCTATCATTAGAAGCGTTTTTCAATCCGTGGAACCCGGATCGAAATCAACCCTGGACCTGTCTTTGCTGCACATATCTTATCTTAATATATATAAATCTCGTGTCACAATGTTTGTCCTCAATAGACTCCCAAACCACTTAACCGTTTATAATAAATTTTGCACACCATGTGCAATTCGATCCAACTTGAGAGATAGGATAGTTTAAATCTCAAATTATAGATGCAATTTTAATTTATTGCTAATTATTGTCTGTTATTATTTGACAGTCACAATTACCTTTCAACTGGGTTGAGTAAGTAATCAATAGATGGCGCTGCTATGGTAAATCTACGAATGTGTCATATAAGCTACACTCTATTTTTCATAGGTACCCCTAAGTGAGGCAAAACAACATTTGCTGGGTCAGCTAGTAAATAAATAATATAAAAAGCTTTTATTTACCTTAACCGAAAACAAAACAGTAATGGTTTTGTTAGAGTTTACAAGTAAGTAAAATGTGTTTAGGTGGTTATGAAATCACAGTCGGTATAAGGTCCGCCTGTGGCGGTAATAGCCTCCTCCAATTATATTGTTTCCACATTTCTCGGCTTTTGGCTGTTCTCGACCAGAGAGCCCCGGCCACTATGTCTGTTGACCACCTTTGTAGAGGCAGACCTCTCCTTCGCGCACTGTCTCTAGGTCTCCAGTTTGTGATAGTGTGGGCCCATCTTTTGGGGTCTGCTGCACTTACGGTGAAGATAAACATTATGAAGATAACATGCTCCGAGGTCTACCAACCCTTACTTGGCCAGTCTGGTGTACCACTGCCGTGAGAAAGACCAGATTCCCAGCAGCGGAAACGTAATGTGAGCTGCTTATTCTTATGCTATCTTTCTAGAACAACTAAGAAGATGAGATAGTGTATTGTATTGTTGTGTTACATTTGACCAATATAACAAGAAACAACACGAGTCAGTGACAGTCAGGCCGAAAGTAGAGCATGAGTGTAGTCTGAATTCACTGACTGTTAAAAAGACTGCCGGAATACACTGTTAGATGCTGAAAATCTATTGTCTAGCAAGACAATACATGTCCCCATACACTAGCCAACTAGGCAAACGTTGTTTTGCCTTAAGTACAGTTAAAAACACTTAAGGGTGAATAACCCTTATCACTTATGGGTATAAAAATTTATATAAGCCGATTCTCAGACATCCTGAATACGCATATTATAAAATTAAGTAAAAATTGGTCAAGCCGTTTCGGAGGAGTATGGTAACTAACATTGTGACATGGAAATTTTATATATAAGATTTACAGACAATATTTTCTGGTAGTGTGTGGATTTTGCTAGAAGTCTCCAGGTATAAACCATTAAACACATGACAAACAACTCCAAATCGTATAACTTCCTCACATTATTACTTCAGCTGCAATAACAATAATAGTATTTTATTACCTCTACTCTATTTTCGATGAGAAAACAAGACCGTTCTTCATGTTTGTGAGCCATAACGACGGTTCTATACAATTGTTTATCTTAGAATTGCCGCAAAATTAAAATTTATGTTTTTCTTGTCAACACTTTGGTTAACATTGACGTCTTAGAATTTTTTGACAGATGGTAGAAAAAGGTTTTTTGATTTTTCTTGAATGTGTATGTTTAATAATAGGAATATATTATTATAATTATTTATTTTAATTAATTACTTCTTATCATTAATTAAAATTAAAATTAATGATAAGAAGAAATTTACTTTACAGGAGCGTTTGTTTTTTTTCACTAATTACATTTTGGACCTTAATTACAACTTTAAACTTCGATGCGGTCACAGAATAATAACTTGTACTTCGTACAGAAGCTTCACTTCGCAATGGTTTTCAAAGAAATATGAACTCAATCTGATAAGCAATATGATTTAATTTAGCTCGCGGTCCAGTCGATCACGTGATTAGTTTTCTACCTACCAATTTCTTTTCAAAGGAATATGGGCCTTAATTCACTATGCTACGGTTTATAATACATTGTACATGGTTATACGTAGTACTAGTTATTATTCTGTGGTATTGAAGAGCCACGGACTATGGTTGCTTACTTCGAGAAACTACTTCATATGCCATCTAGCGCGAATAGAATTCCATAGGTATCATCTATAGTAATTATCACCGAAAATATTTTGCGTTGGGCTCTTAGTCTAAGTTCGTAAATGTACGACAAATGAAATGCAACTATCTTTTTTATTGTACTTTTTGGATATTGGAATAGTACGGGGAGAAACGGTTTGTAGTTTGAATTAATTTCATTTCATATAGGAACATAATGTAATCCAGTCAAAATAGATTTTACCCTTACCTGTCAGCGTTTTTAGGTAACAAAAAAAAAGTTAAATTTCGATCACGATCCGTATTTAAACAATTAAATACTGCACAGTAATTTTTTGCTATTTTTCGTTTTGTGTCCATCTTGCAATTATATAATGAATCAATCAAATAACACAGAATAATAACTAGTACTCCGCAAATAATTAAGTTGAACGTGGTCGAACATATAGCGCGCACGCGTGTGTTTTCTTTCGCTTGTGGCAGCCTACTAGATTGACCACTCCGGAGTGGCCGCCGCCCGTAGGTATGTTTTTAACACCTACACGCGGAGTGACACAGGCCTGATGCGGTGAAAATTTCAACCGACCTACGCGACATTACATGCGTGACGTCTCGCGAGGCAATTAGTACGTCAGCAAAAAAATATTTAGAATGACACTTCATCAAGAAAGGCGACGTCAGAATAAATGTATGTGACAGCTGGATATACAAACATTATTCAAATATGCCTTACGGAAGTTTTAGTACAGTAGCGCCTGTAGCACGGCTAGCTAAAGTAAACGCGTTCATCGAAGTTAAGCAACGGTCGATACGGACGGGGTTTGGATGGGTGAACATGCACAACACTGTAATTTTTCAAGTGGAATTTTGCATCTGGGCTCTACCGTGGGTCGGATGACACGTTAAATTGTAGGTCTCGCCTGTTAGTCTTATTACGAGCAGTCGTTAAGTCCAGTCAGAGGCTTTCCGGGCGGCTTGAAAACTCTCGACACATTACAATGATTTTCGTTCTATCCATGCTTGACAACCCTGCTCTGGGTTACCACGCCACGCTTACGGCTGAAAACTCCTGGTGTCGGTCTAATGGCCCCGGATCCGAGTAATATTTGATTTATTTTTATTATATTCGAGGCAAATTACTGCCATCTCTCCGCGGGTCGGATCTGCATGCTCCAGTGAATGTACACGGAGATTGTGGAACCATACATCGGCACAGAGTATGATGGAGCCTTCTAGATACAAACAGGGCTAGCAGTCGCTAGTGCAAGGTCTTATAATACTACATAAGCGGTGACAACCCTTTGGCCTTATTGTTCTGGAAAGTTTAAGTAGTTTTGTTATAACTAGTTAATAGCTAGAAGCAAATAAAAACTAATATTCTTATTGTTTCTTCTTCTTTATATGAGCTAAGTGGCTCTGGTATCGAAAGGTATCTGAAGGCCTTTGATTTGGCTTAACGACCGCTTGCACTAAGAATTGCTGCCGGGATCTACAACTTTACGTGTCGTCCGACCTACGGTAGCCCTTAGGTGAAAATGCCACTTGAAAAACGACAGTCGTGTGCATGGTCACTCATCCAAAGACTGACTGCATCGACAAATGCTTAACCTCGATGATCACGTGAGATAACTTTAGCTATCCGAGCTACAGATGCTTTTACAGTTAAATGTAATAAGACATTTTAAGTCTTTGTGAGATGCAGATCTAATAAAGTTATCATCCACCATGACTTGTTTCTTTACAGACGTGATAATATGCAGGATTTTAATATGAATTAAAATGCATGAGTTTGAAGAACTAGACAGAACGCTCCAGTTATTTAGAATTTTATATTTTAACAGCCGACGCAACAACAACGGGCTGTTATAAGTTCGTCGTTATGTCTGTTTGTGGCATTATAGCACCCAAACGGTCTCTCCGTCCGATTATGTTTTTTATTTGAGGTTATTACCTACTGATGCAAATCAGTCCAATATTTTTGTCACAAGGGTGACATTTTATTAATTTTTACCCTTTATTTTAATAAAATGTCACCAATTAATAATTATTTCCCCGTATAAAATTAAATAAATTATTTAAAAAAAAACGATCCAAAATAGGCGCAGCTACAAAATGGCAAATAACATTTTCGGAACTAGGTAGGTACTTCAATATGGATAGCAAATGCTGGCTTGCCGAGTAGTATACTTATAGAAGATGGCTGCCATAATAACAAATGCGACGCGGGTTATTATTTTATTATTTTATACTTGTACTGCAACAAGAAACCGAGGTTAAGGACCTTTATAATCTTTGCAGCGTCGGACACTCCGCATCCAATTACTTCATTAATGTTTTCATAAAAATACTACTAACTAAATGTTCTCTCTAGGAGATCTTTTTAATCCCCGATGCAGAAACGACGGAGTTTTACAAAACATAGATAATCTGTTGATGTGTGTGTGGGTGTGTGTGTGTGTGTGTGGGTGTGTGTGTGTGTGTGTGTGTGTGTGTGTGTGTGTATCTGACTTCGTACCTCCCGATAGAAAGGACAACTTATGATTCAAATATTTTTTGTTTGAGTAGTGTGTTAGTCAGAAGTATTTTTGGCTGTGTTTGATGAAGATCAATACAAAATGGCCGCCGCCACAATATGGCGATTTATTTACTCGTTCATCACTCCTTTGAAATAGGTATCAAATAATATCCTTGACTAGTAGAACACCATATACATATACGCTATTCCTTCTTCTTCCTCGTATGAGCCAAGTGGCCAAGCTCTGGTGTCGAGCGTTTTCAAGCGGACCGAAGGTATCTTGTCTTATCTACTGCTTGCACTAAGACTTACAGCTAGAAGATACAAATTAACATGTCATCCAACTCAAGGTAGCAAATGTTACGTTTAAAACGACAATCTTGTGCACGGTCACCCATCCAAACACCGTCCGCATCGATCGTAGCTTCGATATTCGCGTCTGATCATATCTTAGGTTAGAGCTACTGGCGTGACAACGCTATGGTACTTTTCAAAATCTAAGATGGCTACTACAAAAAGTTGTCTGGAGCTTTCAAATTGTTTTAAATTGTATTTTTCGTAACTAAGTTTTTCATTATAATAATAATGAGTTAGCCTTTGTGCTCGAAACAGTTCTCTTTCATGTTCATTGAATAAGAAAATCGTTTTAATAAATTCTGGTGAGCGAAACACGCTGTCTTTAGCGGTTCTTCCTTGTATCTAAAATGATGTTTTTGATTGGAATTCGACGAAAATGTTCATCAAAGGCGTAATACGATATAAGGTATGAGGAGGTATGGTTATTTACGCTACGGTATGGTTTCCTTGCAAGATTTATTGTGGAAATAATTGGCCAAGCTCACGCATCGAAGGGTTCGTACCATATTTATAGTATTTGTACCATTATCTTAAAAAATGGTGATGTTTGATGTATGAGAGCTCCTCTTAAATATTCATTTTATTTTAATTTTATAATTTATTTTCAAACTAAATATACATATATCTAAACATATTTTGTGAACATTTTATGCGTCTATTACTGTTATTAAGGTAGAGAAAAAGAACACGAAAAAAAACTTTTATAACATGAGGGCTCCCTTAATATTTTTCTTATTCATTTTTAGTATTGTGTTGTTATAGCGGCAGTGGAAATACACAAATTGTTATTAGTATACAGTAGTGTATCTGCATGGAATAAAAAAATCTGGAGTTACTGTAATCTAGATTTTGAAACATTTAAAACCCTACTTGGAGAATTAGCTCCCCTCCCCTCGCTTGGTGTTGCCTGTACACTTTATCCCCCTACTTACATTCTTGCCTGAGCGACGAAATTCTTCAAATATATCTACAGGAACCGCATTTTCCCGGATTTATTTCCCCGTTCCCTTACCAACTCGTATTTTAACGACTCCTTTTATCTACACCATACATTTTATATTTTGTGTGTGTTATACGATGTTTTTTAGATTGCTAAAATGTATATTTCAAACTAGGCGTACTCCATCCTCAGCCATGTCTCTGACTGGTAAAATACCTAGCTGTATTGTGTATAGTATATTTATGTCTAATTATTGGGAAATTAAATGAATAACTATAAATAATACGTTTAATTAAAACAAACATGAACAGAGAATGTAAACACTGAATTACTCGTAAATTCCTAATTTGCCCGTACCCATCAAAAGACACAGACTAAATTAGTATAAGAACTTTAGTGCCGAGTTTAGTCAGAAACTGTCATCACTTGATGGACATACAATTAGTCTACGCCAGCCTGCCTATTCCCAGCTTAGAGATAGCAGGCGAAAATAGACCATACCGCTAATGTATAAGGTTCACATTCGTGTCTTCTAAAGTTGATAGTACAAATAATTGACAGGGTTAGTAAAGCCTTTGAAGAGCTCTTTCAACAAGGCCGCTTTGATAGGCCTCTATATTTGTTATGTTGGTTTGATTGTTTGAAATAACAATGTTGTCTTTGAATACAGCTGTTATTGTTGTCTGAACTATTGGTAACTCTCAATTAGAATTCTGATTTAGTTTTAGAATATCATAAAAAATAAAATTTAATAACGATTTTTATAACAGTAGGTTAACCTTCTTTCTTTCTTTTGTATTAGTTATTTCGCCGCTAAGCAGTAGTGTGTAAGCATTGTTATGGCCGGACTCAAAGGGCCATGTTTTCGATACAATTATTGAGCAAAAAGAATTATAAGACAGACATCTCTCAGGGGGACAATCATAGTTCAGTGTTGCGCTGAATATATTTTAATGCCAAACTCGGAAAGCCGTTGTTATTGGATTGGCTAGCTCGATGCTTACCTTAATAGCGACTGGTTCCTAGTGTCACTCATTAATATAAAATAACCGGACAAGTGCGAGTCAGACGGATCGATTGATGACACGGAAAGAGTTAGTGATAAATCTCAAACTTGTTTCGAAAGAGGGGTAAACACTTCGATTCAAAAGTACAAGGTTTAAAGTGATGTCTCTAAAAACGGCAAGGAAAATAAGACCACAAGTAAGAGTGTGTTCTTATTTGAGTTTGAGGAATTTAAGCGTTATTAGTATAATAATACAGTTGAATTTTCTAACGCTCAGTGCGTACGGTCATAAAATCTTATATGTACCTGTTATCGCAGAGCAAGATAGCTTATGTATATTACATAGCACGAAACTCAACCTTAAGATACAGTGTTAAGGTTGACTTAAATTGAAACATATTTTGTATTTCTGTGTATATTGCAATAGACGTAATAGTCAAACTCATGCCATTTTTTGTGCTGTGTTTGTAAGCAACACTGAATCTAGTATTTACATAATACTAGCTGACCCGGCAAACGTTGTTTTGCCTTAATAATTATTTCTAAATATACAGTAGCCGATTCTCAGACCTACTGAATACGCATATAAAATTTGGATAAAATCAGTCAAACCGTTTCGGAGGAGTACGGTAACAAACACTGTGACACGGAAATTTTATATATAAGATAAGAAGAAGATAAGATGTATTTGATCGTAGGGTAAACATAATCGCTATCAAGTGAGATATTATCAATGTTTGCAACGGAAAGCACCGCAGGGTGCAGCTATATACACTACCTACATATACATCATGCCATAGATTATGAAACTTATGAAATTAATATCGAACTCGAGCAAAGTTTACAATTACCGGGTGAACTGCCGCCGCGCCCTGCTCATAGATTTACTGCTTGGAAGCAGATACTTTATCGAATACAAAGAAAACAAGTTGATTAGCTTGTAAGAATTAAATTAAATAAAAAAGAAAAACCCGACCACTCTCCAACAGTTCTGCTCATGGCGTCGCCGATTGCAGATAGGAAGAGAAATAAGAAAAAAAAAAAGCTTGGAAGAATTATTTGGAAAAAACTCTTTAACAATTTTAATGATAATAGTCTAACAATAGTTGTTCATGTTTGTTTTTGAATTATTCTATGGTTCAAATCATGCGGTATCTTCTGACCCTCTTTGATAAAAAGTTACAGTACTGCTTCAAATTTAGTTTTAGTGAGGAAACTGGCATGTTTGAGGACCACAATACCCGAAGACGTGTGTCCAACCCGCACTTGGCCAGCGTTGTGGATTGTGGCCTATATCTCTCTCGTCGAGAGAGAAGGCCTCGAGTCCAAGCAGCGGGAACGCATAGTAGGCTGCTTATGCTCTTGCTTAAATAACTAAAAGTAAAAAGACCATTTCGATTTTCATTTTCTACTCTAGTCTAATATCTTAGTCTATCCCAAAATGCTACGAGGGAAAACTATCTAAATAGGATGGAAAACCTTTTGTTCGCAAGTACAAGTTAGATTAGGGAGGCCCTCGGCAGTTCACCTAATAAACATCGGAAAGAACAAACATCAAAAGCCAAATGAGAAAAACATATAGAGTCGACTTTTCTACACTTATTACTGAGTAATCGTTCATGGACAATTGAAAAGATAAATAGACTGTTATTTTTTTATTAGTTAGTCTTAGCAAATATTCTTATATCTTAGCAAATATACCTTCTTTGTCATTGCAGAGGGAAATCACCAAGTTGGCTACTGTATGATATAAAGCTGGTTAAATTATGAAAGGTATTTCCAACATACCTATTTGTGTTGAACTAAATTTGTTGGTTTGGGTGTTAATAATCTATCTATAAAGTCATATATAGTATGTATGTAATTTAACCTTTTTTTTCCTTGTTTATCACATAAGTTAATTTGATTCTTCTATTCTTATAATTTTTTAAGTACACCTCCCTTCTTCTTTACTCACTTTTCCAAACAAAGGTTGCCTGGAAAAAATCGCTATAGGCGATAAGGCCGCCTATTGCGCAACTTTTTGTATTTTTTATTTATTTTGGTTTCAAACTAAAAAAATATTTTTACTGTGTGTGGTGTGCAATAAAGAGTTTTTGTATTGTATTGTATTGAATGTAGTATATCAGTTGTGTTAGCAACCATAATACAAACTAGAAATGGTTTAGTAGTACCTAGTCGTGTGAAAAAAAGGCGACCATATCGTATTTGCTTCGTGGATTCATAAGTAGCCATCATAAAATAGCTATTGGATATCAAACAGAGTGCACTTACAATTAAACCCGAGCGAGCAGTCCGCCCGTTAATTAGGGAGGGCGTAATTAGTGAGCGGAGGAAAAACCGATTTACATCCCTAGTGGGCATTTAGTTTTATTACTGTTCGGTTTGTGGTTCCGACTCAATCTGGCTTCCGCGTGTTTTGTTTGTGTTTTCATGTGAACTAAAGTATCAATTTGTAATCATTTGATTTTATATACAGGATTACTATTATTTAATGCTTAAAGCTAAAAAAACACGTGTATTACATGAATAATAACTGTAGTGGTTTGGTATTGAATAGAATTATACTAGTTTTTCTAGTATAGTTATCATAAAATCAATATCAAGAAAAGATATTATTTTCGAAAATAATTGGACAAAGAAAAGTCAACCAATTATATCGAATTAGCCTAGCCTAGTTTGCCGGAAGAAGTTAAAACTGTACACTTGGGTTTTGTTACAAGAATAACGTACAGATTATCTAAAGTCCCACTGGAAACATTTTAACATTACCAGTAGATTTTTTTTAAACATTCTAATCCAAGATATGTCCAATCGATGTGTTCTGTAGTTCCATTACTAACATTCTGAGCGCATTAACGCTTTTACTCTTTACATTTAAAATAGTTAGCACTTTGCTGTTATAACTGTTTTAACTTTTTTATTAGATAATTTTAGCGCATGTAGCTCGGCTAACTAAGTTGATCTGACGCGATCATCGAAACTAAACAACGGTCGAAGTCGATAATGTTTGGATGGGTGATTATTTTTTTTTATTTTTTATTTTATGCACAAGATTGACGTTTTAAAAGTGTCAATTTCATTTTCAGGTCAGATGACACGTTTAATTATAGGTTCCAGCTGTTAGTCTTAGTACAAACAGTCGTTAAGTCAAGTCGGAGGCCTTCGGGTGGCTTGAAAACTCTTGACGTCAGAGCTTGACCACTTAGCCCATACGAAGAAGAAAAATATTTGATAAATGAATAATGACTTAACAAAACGCGGGTGAAATCGCGTGCTAAGGTTAGTCTCATGTAAAAATATCGTTGAAAGTGAATATACTATATAGAGAATATAATACATCAGCGATTACAATACAGTTTGTGGCAGGCCGCATGACCATCAAGGTATTTTTAAACCTTTTACCCGAATGAAAGTGGAAAATAGAAAAAAGCTACGTCGTAGGGAGCACATGCACTAAACAGGGAGCCTACAGTGGACGATTTAGGTTCATCATCATCATTTATATATTTTTGAGCTGTTGGGATTAGAATAATTCCGTATTCATTTTACTTAATAATTAGGTACTATGCTATCCGCACTACAAACAAAAAAAAAAACACAAATTTGACGAATTGAATTTTATTGGCATTTGAAATTTAGAAAAGGATATGGTCCTACAAAAGCTCTCAAGTGCCAGTATAATTTACTCTAAAATACGGGTATCTGGCCGATCTACCAATAAAGACCAACAAATGAAGTTTGTCTAGTAAATTTTAACCAACCATTGTAAAACCCGAATAATTTGCTAACAGTCGAATAAAAAAAATATTTACGTGAACCATTGGAAAACTGACCTCAAGTAAAACTACATAACACGAGTTACCATGGCAACCGTTTTACTACCCCGGTTCCAGTGGGCGGGTAAGAGGCAGGCTGGCAAAGGCCTCGTAATCCGTAGTGACCGCGTAAAAGCCGGACATTATATATTCCTTTTTAGTTTCTCTCGAGTTGTAATATCTCTAATGCACCGAAAATACTCCCCACGCTAATAAGGTTTGGCGCAGAACTTTCTGGAACATTAATGGAATGGTGTACAAGGCTGTATCGAGCTGGGAATCGCTTTATATATCATGGTGACCTTAGGTCGGATAACTGATGCGATCATCGAAGTTAAGCGAAGGCTGGCGCGGAAAGATCCACCTTAGATCGCAATATCGCTTACCACCAGGTGAATTTAATAAAATGTGAATGAAAATGGGTGTCATGCAAAGTTTTGCCTTTTTTACATGCAGAATTTACATACAAATTGTGGAATTTACATCTGGGTGCAACTAAGGGTGAATAACATGATAATTGTTAAGTCACAGCTAATAGTTCGAGTCCAGGCTTAAATCAAAATCCCTCGGGCGACTTGAAAACGTAAATATGGTTCTACATTTAATATTTGAAAGGAAAAAACAGATCATTATAAGAAATGTACCGGAAATGTTTGACCATGTCGGCCTGAAGCTAAGCCTGAAGCTAAAATTTGTGGCCGTAGATAAGCTCAATAAAGATCAGATGTTATTTTTTTCCCAATTTCTTTTACCTATAATAATTTAGCTTACATGTTCAAGGGAAATTATAGCCATTGGCAAGAAAAGAATAAAATTCAAAATGGCCGACATCTTTGAAAAAAGAACAGCTTAAATAGTAATGAGGATTCATATATTACAACATTAAAAATGAAGCTTGTAACTACAGCTTTTTGTACCAGATATAATAAATGTACTAAACAGCCAAGTTCCACCATTTTTTTCCAGTCCAAATTTATTTTTCGAGCCACATTTCTACTGGAAAAGTCCAAAAAACCGACACCGAACAGCGTCACACAAAAAACAAAAGAGTGTAAACTCGCGGCGAGCTAGCGGCCGCATCTATTGCGGCGCAACCATCGCTCGCCTAATGCGCTTGTCTGGTTTGAATTATTGGCGGAACCAGCGATGGACACGAGCCACCGATAGCCGCTCTCTGATTTATGCCCCGACTGATACTATCTGTCGGTGCTATCGCTGCTCTTTGTCTGCAAGAATTATTGCTTTTAGGGAAATTAGGAGAAAATATTCTTTTGCGTTGTACCGGTAAAAATCTAAAAATGTTTCTGAAGATGTATTGGAAAAGACTAACAACGCTCCGCGATGCTACTTGCGTTAATGTCTGGTTATCAAACCAGGTTTTTTATGCGATATAAAAAAATATTTATTTTTAGCCTGGAGAAATAAACCGTTAGATGCTTAGCTACAGATTGTTGAACTTGCAAGCACTAAAAATGTTCTACCACTATACTCTACTGTGTTCTAACACTCTACGAAAACTCATTGGATGGAATTGAATCCAAGACCTGTGGGACGTAAGGCTGCCGGACTAACTGAGCTATCAACCCTTCACATTGATTTTAAGGTTTTATGTTTTCCATAGTCAAAGTCTTTTTCTCTTTTTATTTTATTTTTTCTTTCAAATTGCCGGTACGTTAAGGAGTAACAAACATACACACACAAACTTTCGCATTTATAATATTCGTTAAGATTACTATAAGTAAGTAAGTAAGTAATTAATTATTATAAGTGACCTTTTACTTATATTAATAAAAAAAAACATTACAAATAAAACAGAGGAATAAATATCAAGACATAAAATTCCCTCAAAACGCGTAATTAAAATCGCTACAAAGTTTGTTCGTTGGCTAATTGAAGCTTTTTCCTTTTGCTTCAAACAGGACTCAAAGTCAACTCTTGTTTGTCCAATTAGTGAATTTATTTGATCTGTTGCCGTACTTTATTTATTTAGAATTTAGCCGTGTTTTTGAGTTTTTTTTACCGTGGCTTTTTTTTTATAACAGTGTAAACTCCATGTCACGCCACTTGTTTTTAAGACAAACTCTAAAGCGTCGAAACCAATTGGCTTTATTTGAATTAGCTTTTATTCTATATAATAATGACAGAAAAGCGTGGAAATCATTGGGGGGAGACCTTTGCCCAACAGTTGGACAATATAGGTTAGATAAAAAAAAAAATAATACATTCTCTCTGATTGACGACCACTCTCTATAACGTCATAAAATGCGAAGTCCCTTCAGTGTCGTAATATAGAATGTTCACTGTAATTATTTACGTTTATATTGAATTTTACTATTAGCTGCTCAGGTATCTTACGTACGGTAATGGTTTAATTCTGGCATGTCTTAATCGAGACCATTAAATAATATTATAAATTTGAGGTGTTTGTGTGTGTGTCTGTCTATGGCATCCTAGCTCCCAAGGGGATGGACTGAATTTGATTTAGTTTTTAGGGTTCCGTACCTAAAAGGTAAAAACGGGACCCTATTACTAAGCCTCCGCTGTCGATCTGTCAGCCTGTTATCAGGCTGTATCTCAGAAACCGTGATAGCTAGTAAGCGTAAGTTGTAAATTTCCCGTGCCGCTACAACAACAAATGCAAAAAAAAAACAAAAACAACAATACAATAAACGTGTTTATTTAGTTTTATTTTTTGCTATATATTAATAACGGTAGTTTGTAGACGCCTAAAATTTTCTCGGAATATAAAGGTACCTATTTTTAAATTAAATTATAAAAATAAATTAAATTGATTTTTAAGGGAAACTTTCATGCAACAAACGTTATTTTTAAGCATGTTTACTCCATCTTTATTGCAAAATTTGGTAGACCCTTTATACATTCACAGAATATTTAATGAGGTATTAATTAAAAATAAATTTAAAAAAATATAATTATAATGGCTCCCATAAAAAAGGTTTCGACCGACGACCGATAGTTATCGAACTGATTAGCAAAAGAATGACTAAATACCTACTTCAACATGGACGACTATTTAGAAACTCAGGATTGTCAATTTCTGAATACCTTGACGAGAAGGCCTTACAACACAGAAGAACACTACAACAACAAGTACGCGCTGCGCGACTAGACGGTCATCACGCCATTATACGGAACAACAAGCTCATCATAAACGGCAAAACGACAGATACATACCTACCGCGGCAGTCGCAGGAGCGGCCGTCGGCGCCGGCGCAGGCGCGGGCCTCGGCTCGCCCGACCGCCTGCTCCCCGCCGCCCGCGCAGCTACCACACTCACTGTCTTATCCACATCCCATGCCGAGTACATCCAGGGACAATTCACTCGGTATACACTCCACTAATATAACATTTCGAAGAAATAGCTTTCGAGAATAACCCCACCGACTTTCACATCATAATACAGAATATGCAAAGTTTATTTGGTAAGCGCGACACAGTTACATCATTTCTTCAAGATAACTACGATAGTGTCCACGCGCTATGTGTGACTGAAACGTGGCTAACGGAAGCCAAATGCCAACTGATTGACTGCGGCGCATATAATAAAGCTGCTGCATTTTTTCGACAACGTCGCAGTGGAGGAGGTACTATAATACTATTGAGAGACGACTTCGAATACACGGAGATACATGAAATACGTGACTTATCGATCGAATATTGCATTGAAATTTGCGCAATAGTAATTAAAAAACTAAATGTATTATTAGTAACTATTTATTGGAATGGCAACCGGCTTGATCTATTTTTTTATCAACTAGAAAAGTTAATTAGTTTATGCCGAACGCGTTTTAAACTTTTAGATATTTTAATAGCCGGCGATTTTAACATAAATTTGCTGAAAAAAAGTACGGCGTCTTCTAAACTTCTAACATTACTTAGAGAAAATAGTTTTATATCGTTAGTAAATGAGCCAACTCGAATAACTAGTACTGCGGCTTCTTGTATTGACTTGGTATTTGCAAACCGCTGTAAACATCAATTAAATGTCTCAGTACATGACTTTGGTTTTGCTGATCATTTAGGAATATCGATAAAAATCAAACATGCATTAAAAAATAAACAATTGTGTAACTGGCAAATAAACAAAAGGATATTTAATGCGGAAAACATTAATAACTTTAAAAATGAACTAAAAAATATAAATTGGCTAGACATATTAAAAATAAATAATACTGTAAATGAAAATTATAATATATTTCACTCAATACTTTTTGACAAATTAGATAAATGTATTCCAAGCAAACGGATAAAAATTAAAACGAATAAACGACGTTCTTGGCTAGCTCGGGGTATAAGAACTTCATGTAAAAATAAACGATTATTGAGACATATAGTAACCTATTTCAAACATGCGACACTAACTACATTTTATAAGACCTATACTAAAGCGTTGAAACAAATCATAAAAAAGTCTAAAAGAAACCAATATATACGTGAAATGAAAAAAGGCGATAATAAAACTAGATGTATGTGGAAAATCATTAAAGAGCGTACAAATAAAACTTGTAAGAAGCCTAAAACTAACATAAGTTTAAAAATTAGTAATAAATTAATATCGGAACCGAGTGAAGTCGCACGGATCTTCAATGAATTTTTTGCTGGTGTAGGCGCTAGCGGCGCGGGAGGCGAGGCGTGCGGTCGCCCGCCGACCTCGCGCACTCATAACACTATGTTCCTCAGCCCTGTCGAGCCGAAGGAAATCAATACTATATTGTTAAATCTAAAAAATAAATATAGCTGCGGAGTAGATGAAATTCCACCTATTTTATTAAAAAAATGCGCAGCCGAATTGACGTTACCCTATTATATACTAATTAATCAGTCGTTTAACCAAGGCATATTTCCGGATTTCTTAAAAACATCTATAATAAAACCAGTTTATAAAAAAATGACAAAAACCGACCCCAACAACTATAGGCCGATAGCATTACTACCTACTTCGTCAAAAGTTTATGAAAAAGTAATGCAAAAGCGTTTAAATTCATTCTGTGAAAAATATGCAATTTTTGATGATTCTCAAAACGGCTTTAGAAAAAATCGCTCAACCGTCCTAGCTGTATATAAATATGTACAAGAGATTTTAGATATATTAGATAGAAAAGAATACGCCATTGGAATCCTAATTGACATGACAAAAGCATATGACAAAATTAAATTTAATATTTTACTGGACAAATTATATAATATAGGAATTCGCGGGATAACATATAACTGGTTTAAATCTTATTTAGAAAATCGAAAGCAGTACGTGGAAGTAGAAAGTTTTGACACTAATACTGGAACAATATCAACTGTAAGATCAACCCCCCTGACTACAAACCATTCAATTCCCCAGGGATCTGTCTTGGGTTGTATCCTTTTTTTAATTTATATTAATGATTAACCTAAAATAATTAACGAGTCCTGTGTTTTATTCGCGGATGATATATCGCTGTTGACATCTTGTACTAATAATCTTAATTTAAATAATAAATTGACTGACATTTTTAATAATATAATTAGCTGGATGACGGACCATAACCTTGACATTAATTTTACAAAAACCAAACTAATTAAATTCAGACCCCATCAAAAAACCGATCTTGACTTAAATTTCACTTACAATAATAATATAATCCATAGTATTGGCGCGGCAACCTTGTTAGGCTTAGAACTTGACTCACACATCAATTGGAAAACTCACATAAAGAAAATACAATCAAAATTGTCAAGCTTTGCATATGCGCTTAGGGAAGTGAGGCAAGCTACTGACCTTGAAACTGCAATGTCGGCGTACTACGCATACGCATACTCGTGGCTCAGGTACGGTATCATCCTCTGGGGTAACAGTGTAGATGTAAATGACTTGTTTATAGCACAAAAAAAATGCATACGTATACTTGCCCAAATAAAAGCCCCCGATATCACAAAATCCCAATTTCATAAACAATATTTTATTAAATTTAAAATACTGACTGTGGCGTGTATTTATATATATGAAATTTGCTATTTTGTAAAAAAATATCCGTATCTGTTCCAAAAACTAGCAGATATACCGCGCAAACACGTACTAAGACATAAATACAATTTGCAAGTACCAAGGTGTCGATTAGAAATGCAGAGCTCGGGCCCACATTCTATGGCTATTAAAATATTTAACAAATTACCAGACGACCTAAAGCGTATCGATAATATTAAAACTTTCCTAACAAACTTAAAAAAATTACTCATAACAAAAAGTTATTATAAAATAGAAGACTTTTTAATTGACGGAACACTTAAAAAATCAAATGAATTAACAGGGTTGCTCATCTCCAGTAAATAATTGCGATGCCTTATGGGTAATTATGTAACTGTAAAGTGACATAGTATTGCAATAAATGGTTTGACTTTGACTTTGACTTTGACTTTGACAAGACACGAGCCCGACTAACACTTGGCCAAATTGTTTTGTTTTTGTATCTTCCTTTTTTTTTCTTCGACAATACATAAGTTTCAGAAGCCACTGGGATAATCTTTGCCCGGTGAATAGGAGAGCTACAGAAGCGTCATAAATCTAGCGTCGGAACACAAATCAATTTGTTCGATGATTTAGGAGTTTGTATAACGGCTCGCCGCGGAGCCCGGGGTGGATTAATTAAAACACTCCATCATACATTCTGTGATTGGAGAACAATGGTTGTGACGTCATCGCTATTAAAACTATCGACTCACGTATCAACATAAACAACCCTTTTTAACATTTAAAAACAAGAAGGGAAACGACAAAAAAAGTAGCAGGAAGGTATAACATTGCGCACCTTTATAATTGACCGCAAACCTGCCATTAAACTCTTTCATATTCGTAATAATTTGATTTGATATGAAAAAAAATGGTTGCCTGTAAAGTCGGTTTTACGGGCGAAGATTTTACGTGACAACGTCTGCCGCGTGCTGCGCGCGCGGCAGACCGATCATAGTTGAGTGGGAGAGAGACGCAAGGCATTCGGCGGGCCTCTCTCTCGTTCGGTGACTCATCGTAACGTTACCGGGCGTTACACTTTTTCATAAGTGACTCCCAGCCGCAACCTAATTTAAGACGTTGTCACGTCAAAAGTAAAAAAGCTTAAATAAAATGTTCCGAAATGTTGTGTCTAATCTTACAAAATAGGTTTTTAATCTGAGTAAAAATTCATGACTATATTAAACCTTTTTCTTATCTATTAGTGATGTAACTAAACTCCTTTGAAAGAAGCTTGAAATTCAAAAGGAGGTTTTATCATCACAATTTTCAACCTAATTTCGGTAGCAATATAAATATTACAAGTAGATTATACGGTTCTAGATTCTTTTTTGTACACATTTCACACACGGCGGTTAGCCCTGTACTAAACCATTTAAAGTTTGTATTATGGTTGTTAACACAACTGATATACTACACATACATACATACAATACTTTATATCGATCCTTATGTATTTAACTCCAAAACCGACAGTGAACAAATTTAATTCAACACAAAGATGTTGACCGTGCCCGGAAACGAACCTACGACCCTCTGGTTGGCAGTCCATCATGGTAACCATTAAGCCAACGAGGTCGTGAAAACATCATAAAGTACGCGTATGTTAAATAAATCACTGTCTCCAATGAATAGGGAATTATGTTTGATGTAACCGAGGCCCAAGGAGTCGAGTGACGCAAGCAATGTAATATTCGATACGTTATAGATGACATGTCACACACATTATATATGGAACTTTTATTGTCTGTCAGATTGGTTATGTAATGGCGCTTTCTTTTACGTTATAACTGTATAATATATCTTTGTCAGATTGAGTCAGATACTAAAAGGTATTTCGGTCTTTTGTGGTTATTTTGGCATGGTGGTATATTTTCTAGTGCTCGCCTGGCTGGTATCCACAATTAGGTTGACAAATCTGTCGCAAGCAACGGTATGGCAGGATCCTTGAGAGTCAGTTATACCAGACTAAGCATGCTCTAACCTTAGGCCAGTGTCGCAAGCCCGTGAAAATACGTGGCCTGCAGCTGGTCAAATGCCTAGCTGAAATGCATAAAAACTTTGGTAACATCAAATACTAATAATTTATTGATGACACCAAAGTTACAAGTCAAAAATCATTTCATCATTTCAATTAAGGTTGTCACACGATTATTTCTTTTTTAGGGTTCCCTACCTTGAAAGTAAAAATGGAACTTTTTTACTAAGACTCAGCTATCTGTCTGTCACCAGGCCGTATCTCATAAGCTTATTAGTTATAAGAGAAAAAATACAAAATTCAAATCGGTTTAATCGTGCGGGAGCTACGTTGCCACAGAGACGAGACACGTTAAACTTATAACACTCCGTTTTTTTGCATCAGGGGTTATAAACCGTCAGCTATCGAGTCACAAAATCTCAAACCGGCTAAAAAAAGCAAAACAAAAGTAAGAGAACAAAACATCAAGTCCGCTACAAGCCTCCCTCGACGCGAACTTTTTGTCTGAGATCAGCTTTTTTGTAAAAAAAAACAAAGTCCGAAGTCAGTGTTTCGTTTGTCCTTCCCCCGGGTGGCGTTACAGTGCGGCGAGACAAGCCGATAGCGGGGTTAATGTCGGCCAGATAACTGTAGGAGTTAGGATAAACCAGCGCAGTCAGGGGCCTCGAAAAAGCCATTACTAAAGCAGTGGTTATTGCAATTCAGCAATGGTTATAGTTTAAGTCAGAGTCAAAGTCAAAGTTTTTTATTCATAAAATTTAAATTTACATGTCAACCTTATATAAATATTATAATTATATATCATTAAAATTAGTATACTTAAAAGTAAATTTTCTTTTTCTTTTCTAGTCATTATAAATGCAATAAACTTATAGTTCTGTACGTTTAGTACAGCCGTCGACATTGATCTTTAGAAAATCGTCGAAGCTGTAGAAAGTTTGCTCGATAAGCCAGTTTTTTTATCTGTTTTTATAACTGATTTTAGTTTATAGTTTACTATCTGACTCGGCAAACGTTGTTTTGCCTTAAGTTAAAAACACTATAATTGATCTGTAATCGAGCGGGATGAAAACTATTAAATTAATAAAATGCCCATAAAATATTAGGGGTTGGTGATAAAAAGTAAAATTTAGGGTTTTATGTATTTTTAATGCCACAATACAAAAAAAAAAGAATAATTTCGACAAAAAAATGAAAGGTACAACCCGTATAACTTAGGGGTATGAAACATAGATAGTAACCGATTCTCAGACCAACTGAATACGCATTTAAAATTTGGTAAACATCGGTCAAGCCGTTTCGGAGGAGTACGGTAACTAACATTGTGTCATGGAAATTTTATATATAAAAATGTATTAGCTTGTAAAACATGTATGGCATAAGGCTATGTTACACGTGCCTTGTTGTAAGAGAGGGTAGCAAGAGGCTCTGGCTAGCTTTGCTTCGAGGCAAACTAGACAATGTCTTTAGTTTAGTTATGATTCAATTTGATAAACGTCAAATGACGTGATTTTTTATCCAATCAAATCGATTATTTTATACACAGAATACGGCATTAAAGTGAAGGGGAAAATCATAATTTTACAGATTTTTCGCTATGAATCCTAAACGGAGGAATCTAAGAATATTTATACTTATTTTAGTACCAATCTGATAGTCTGATTGATACTTATGAATTAGAAATAAAAGCAATTTCAGAAATAACGAATTTTTATTTTTGGACGCCGGATTGGTTATTTCCAGTGCTCGCCACCGCGTTGGTTTGGCCTGGACTTAACAGGTTTCTCAGTGCAATTGGTCGCTTGTACTTTAACTTTTTTAAACAGGTAGCATAAGCATACTCAGCCCGCTATGTGTTCCCACTACTGGGACTCGGGGCTTTTATTCAAGAGGAGAGAGATTTAGGCCATAATTGACCACGCTGGTCAAGCGAAGGTGACTCACGTCTACCCCGTCACGTGTACCACGCTAACCTCCCACTCTTTTATTTCTCACTTACTGGTTCTACTTTCAAACTTCCCCTAATGTACCCATTTCTTATTTCATCCATTCTTGTGCACTCATATACGAGTATATCTTGTTTATAAGAAACACATGGAAAAGCGAAATATAACGGTTTAACATAACAATAAAACCGATATTATGTGCCGAGAGGGAAAACATACAGCATTGTTAATGAAGAAGCAGTGTGTACTTAGCCATAAAACCTCTGTAATCTATGATACCATAGACAAGTGTTTCCCATCCCGTCCACCAGGGGGCGCCAGCAAGCTCCTCAGAGGGCGTAGCCATCTTTGTTTCATAGTCTTCACCAGGAAGAACTTCCTGCAATGCTGTATGTATTATATTTCCTTCGTGTTCAAAATGTAACAGATAATTTACATGTTTTTCAATAATTAAACTTAAGTTAATTACGTTATTTGTAAAACCATCTGTTTACATGTAGCTTACCCACGACACCCATCTGTTTGATTTTGAATTAATTATCGCTAATTACATACTCGTACATATAAATGTGTATCTTTGTCAGAGTTAACTTAAATTTAAAGAATGTGATTCAAAGTCAATATGCGTCAGTGTTTCAATGTACTATTATAGAAATGTAAATATGTTTTTGTATTTCTGAAGTACATTTAGTAATAGAACTTCATAACGTAGCGCCTGTAGCTCGGCTAGCTAAGGTGATCTGACGAGATCATCGAAGCTAAGCAACGGTCTATTGCAGACGGTGTCGTGATGGGTGACCACGCACAAGACTGTCGTTTTTAAAGTGGCATTTTTATCTGGGCGCTACCGTGGGTTAGATGACACTATTAAATTGTAGGTCCTGAAGAAGAATACCGCCTTATGTATCTGTCGCATACATACGAGTATTTTGCCAAGTTTTCTTCTTATGAGTATAAACAGAAAGAATATTTCATCTGAAGAGTTAACGCTGACAATAAATTCTTGATTCATAAATCTGTATGTTGAAAGCATTTGGCGGAAAAGGAACCGGAAGTGAATTATATTTTATTTGGTAATGTTGGTACTGGCAACCGGAAACTGCGGACTTAATTAAATATATGAACGTGTTTATGGCTTTTTATTTAGATTAGAAAATATACAAGCATACATTATGGAGGTTGACTTTGTACAATTTTAAATTGGTTTAATGGTATCTAATAAATTAATAGTTGCGAGGTGGTATTGTATTTTCCTGGGTGAGTACAAGACTTGTACTCCCCCATGCAGGTATACTTCCGTCTTAATTTCTAGTTTTTTAGTAGAATTGTAAATGTAAGTCTAGTTGTTTTTTAGATAAAATTGTAATAATAAGATAAATGTCCGTATATTTTCTTTTAGACATTAGGCCTCTATGTACCTACAAGTAATGGTGAGCAGTCCTGCGGGAGCCTCTGCCGCCCCACAGTTGAGGCAGCTTGACTGACCTAGTGTGTAAGGCGCAGCGCATTATTGGCTACTTTACATGCAAAGCAAACCATACATGTTTTATACCAATGTACAAGTAGCTGTAAACCTAAATTTCCTGTACAATATTTTTTTCTTCTTTTCTTTCTTCTAGTCTAGGGAGTAGCCCAGAGACCCTCTTAACTTCACCGTGGGCCGACCAGGCGCGGGTACTGAGCCCCCCTCTCCCCCCGTCTCGACAATGGGGCCCCACGGGGGAACTTGAGCTCTTACCTACTCTCGTTGGTTTTTCGCGTTTCTAATCTGATCGTTTCTGTCTAAACTACTAATTACTTGTTAATAATAACCTTTCTCGCCACGTGAGTTAGGGTATGTGTATATAACAATCAGCTATATACACATACCTAGTATTGTTTAATGTTGAACAACTAGTTAGTTGCGCCTCGCAATGTTAGCCACGATAATACAGGATAAATAAAAGAAGTAGCCCAAAGGTTAAATGATAATCACATAGATATAGCGTAGTTGAGAGCCTTAGCTCTTTCTACCAATCTTTAATATTTTTAACCAATTTTCATTGCTATTGGTTAGGCCGTTTGAGCATGAAGAAGTAACAAACATACACGCTTACACAAAAACTTTCCCATTTATAACATGAATAGAATATGGCGTGGCCACAGCCAGCTGTGCTAACACAGTTAGATGGCAAACGTGCTTAAATATTAGAACACACGTTGAAATTAATGAATGCTCGATTGGCTTCCGTCGGTTGTAGAACACGCTAAACAATCATGGCGTGGTTTTGTACTATACTGAAACTCGTTGTAGTGATGGTTGGTTCCGTTAACAAGTTGTGTGGTGACGATGATGACAGTGAATCGTCCCTGGGAGCCTCGAGCCTGTTCACCCCCCCGGCTGCGGACCTTTCTCCCGCTCTAACTCTAATTGACGAATCTTCAAGTAAACTACCAGCATCCCTTGACAATACACTTACTCAAGAAGGCAACAAGTTACTTGCTTCAAGCGATGACTCGACAACTCCAAGTGACATTAGACTAACATCAATCACTGACTATCAGGATGCGGACAAGGCGACAACTCCGAGTGACATTAAACTAACTTCAGCCACTGACTATCGAGATGAGGACAGGGCGACAACTCCAAGTAACAGCTTTCTTAGTCCAAGTACTAATTCGCCCATTCCAAGTGTCAGTTTGCCATATCCTAGTGATACTTTGCCAATTTCAAGTCCAGACGTTAGTAAACAAATTCCAGCAAGTTCTTTAAGCCCAACAACAACCCACCTGAATAAAAGTACTGCTCTGTCAAAGGTGGGTCAAGCGAGCAATACTGACCCGCTGCTGAGATTCGTTCGAGCAATACAGGAGCTCAACGTGACGAGAATTGGGGACAACTACGATGAAGAGACACAAGACCTACTACAAAACAAATACGCTTTGAACATGAAAGAAAAATATATGAACACCACTCAATTCATCCAACAATGTGGTCGGCGAGTAGAAGAATACACAGTGAAAACTTTCGACGGGTATTTCTTGAAATTATTTCGTATTCCGGGCTCTGGCCCACCGGTGCTTATGATGCATGGTCTTCTATCGTGTTCTGACGACTACGTGACTTCAGGTTGTAGGAACTCCCTCCCTTACGTGGTGTCGGATCAGGGCTACGACGTGTGGTTTGGCAACGCGCGCGGGAACAAGTACTCGCAGCGGCACGAGACTCTCAACCCCGAGAGAGATCTGCAGTTCTGGGACTTCTCCTGGCACGAGATCGGAGTGACCGATCTGCCGACCATCATCGACTTCATCCTCATATACACCACCCAACCGAAGCTGCTGTATGTCGGCCATTCCCAGGGAACTACCTCGGCGTTCGTGTTGCTATCTGAGAGGCCGGAATATAACGACAAGCTCCACTTGATGGTGGCGCTGTCCCCCGTGGCCTGGATGGGCAACGTGTTCAGTCCTTTCCTTCAAGTCACGAGTCAATTTGTAGACGAGGCAGATTTCTTGCAGCAAGCTATCGGTTTGGGTGAGTTCGTGGTTGGCAGTGATGTCTCAGTAGCGCTGCGGAGCGAGATGTGCGGCACGTCCCCGACCGCGGCCGCCGTGTGTGACCCGATCGTCTCCTCTATATTCGGCTTCTCTCCGGCGCACAAAAACTTCGAATTCCTCCCGGTGCAGACCGCGCACCTGTATACGTGCTCGTCCACAAAGCAAGTGACGCACTACCTGCAGGAGATACGCTCCCACAAGTTCCAACAGTTCGACTACGGCGAGGAGAAGAACTGGGAGATGTACGGCAGCCCCACTCCCCCCGAGTACCCGGTGCACAGGATCTCGGCGCCGGTGGCTCTCTTCTACAGCTCCAACGACTGGGTGTCGGCGGTGGAGGATGTAGAACGCCTCATATCACAGTTAGGGAAATCTGTCGTCTACGCTAACTTACTGCAAACGGAATACAGTCATATGGACTTCTTGTGGGCGCACAATGCGGTCCAGTTTGTATACAGTCATATATTGTATCTTTTTAAACAATATTCGAATGCATACCAAGATATTCATTATTACGCGGACTATAGTTAGTTGTTATTAAGATGGTAATCAAAGCAAATAATACGAGTAGTTTCTAGTTTAAAATTTTATATACGGAAGCGCTTATTTTGTGTTTGTTTTGATATAATAATAAAGATTCATTTGCAGGTTTTTTTTATACATTGTTTATTAATTTCTTACTATTTGCTCAATGTTTAAACGTCAAAATATTTTAGTAAACATAATAATTATTTTGACTATTAAATATAAGGCTATTTTGCGTCATAACTATAACTATAATATTCGTGTATCACATGAGTTATTAGTATGTGTTACAAAAGTAAATAATGTCATTAACACTTCTTGAGGTTAGTAATAAACTTTCGTAAATAATGTTTCATATTCCATTTTGGATCCATTTCAATAAACATTGCTAAGAATACTCTCGATTATTATTAAAGTCAATTAGATTGGAATCAGTTCATACGTTTGGAAACTACGATACCACAGACAGGTGGTTAAAAAGATAACATTAGACACAGTAATAAAAAACGTTCACTTAAAATTGAACAATTCTTTGTAGATTTAACGTATTCCTTATGGAAGAAGTGCATCGTGCTGGGCCCCACGACGTGCTATACAGGAGCCAAAGCTTCTTCTTTTTCCTTGCCTTATCCCACTAGATGGGATCGGCACAGCAAATTTTCTTCTTCCACTCTCCTCTATCAGCCGTCGTCTCTACACTCACTCCTTTTTTTCTCATGTCGTCATTCACACACTCCATCCATGTCTTCTTCGGTCGACCTCTTGCCCTTCTTCCTTGCACTACCATTTCTACACATCTCCTAGTGACATGCGTTTCCTCTCTACGCATCACACGCCGATACCACGCCAAGCCAAGGCCGCCGCCTCACTCGCTCCGGCCATTTTCATTTTACGTCGCGATTTATTTCTGTATTTACCTGAGTTATGAAAAATATATTATTGTTAGCCTTATTAAGATTATTGTTTAATTATAACTTGTATTCCTATTTAATACTGTGATTCTTAATGGATTTCATTAGTCTGTGATGTAGATTTGCTTGTTTGAATAGTCTACATAAATGCTTTTATTTGAATGACAACACCGCACAATTTCTTACGTCAAATGAACATCGCAAGATTTAACACATTGGAATGGTGAACGATTGAGTGGAGAAGTGATACGAATCATAAATATTCTTGACTTCCGAACAAATTTTGGAGATGCGACGTTGCCGTACCGTGCGCAAAAAGTGTCGTGACGACATTTCGTAAGAATTTTTTCCGTCTAGCCCCTTTTCATAACGCGCAATAAGGATCTTCGTTTCAAAAATAAGTACTATCGTTTCCATAAAATACTGTACAAATATTTTACATTTTGTTTAATTTTAACAGTAGTTAAAGTTTACTGTAATAATACTGATAATTTAATTTGATGTGCGATGGGTCCGAAACTAGGTTGATTAATCTACTTGCATAATAATTCTTAGCCACAAAACATGGCAATTGTGTACTTAATGAGTATATGATATAATATTATAATATAATTTATTAATGATTCTGTAGGAAGATCGATTTATACAGGCAGGGTTGGTTCGTGATTTAAACGTTCTTTATTTCTAGTTGAAAATCGCTTGGAGATTTGTCGTTTTCTATTAATTGTTTAAAATATCAATAAAAATTTCCCTAGAAAACGTGATAGAATATAAGGATATTAAGCAAATAAACAGTCACATTGAGAATTTGAAACATAACAATCAATTAATGTATTTTATATTGGTTGGTTACCTTTTATTTACGTTAAAAAATGGTCACAACATAATTACATATTTGATTATTTCTTTGGTTATTTATTTCGTCTTACGTAAATTATTATTTTTCTTAAATTATAAATTGGATTATATCAATTTTCTTTAAATACAAATGTTGTGCACTTTGCTAATTTAACTGACTGATTTACAGAGCTTAGGTATTTTAATAAAGATCTGCCAATGTGGATGTTTCTTACACGACATCTTATAACATATTAATACTTCAGTGAAAACAGCCTTAGTCGCAGTAAATGCAAAACTCTCCGACAAAGCAGTGAGTCAGCATAAGCGTAATATAAGCTAAAATCTCAGACACAACTTTCAGATTAAGCTGTAAAAACCCTAAGCAGGGAGGTAATGAGGCGCGATCCATTCCCGACTCAGTAATACTCCGTATTATTCAGAAATTTAATGTCTCTGTTTACCATTTTACTTGCTGACTCCGCTGTACATCTTCTACTGCGCTGGATAAATTAAAACGTACATTTGCGAATACCTTGATGGTAATGGATGAGATTTTCTGAAGCTTCAGGCAAGTATTTGGGTCATTTTGTTAATTAGAACACCGTACCGTTTCTAGCGATAAATCAGGGACAAATAACAACTGGCTATCAAATTAATGACCTTGTTGATGAGAAGATAAGATACAACAAAAAAAAAAACGTAAAAAAAACTGCTAAATTTATATTTAGCAGTTTTTTTTACGTTTTTTTTCAAGTGTACATTTTAAATTTAGAAAACGTCTGCCTCACGTTATGAGTTGGTGGTCATTTGAGATTTCAAATTTTTCATAGTATATGTATTCTGCTAGTCAATGTAGTCCCTTTCATTTGATACACATATTCAGAAAAAAATCTTTGATCCACGATATAGTAGCATTGGGCACGTTAGACCGATTTTAAGCTAGTGCTAAATAAAATCGGTCCCATACCGAGCAACACATAAATTATATATACAAGTATAAAAATATAAAACATAAAGTAGTATAATGCGCTCCATCACAACAAATGGACAAACAAACAGCCCTCTAGCCGCCAATAACTGTCATACGGCGCACTAGTGTGTTATCTAACTGCCGTAAATAGTGTATTTAGTTCAGGAAATGCGAATTTTGTTGGATATTTGAGCGATATTTTTGCGTTATCTCTCCCCGGCGGCGGTAGATGGCGTCGTCTGTATTAGAGAGGCGGAGGGAGGTCGTGACTCATGTTGATATGTGTTTCTTGTAGTTTACTCGTATTCCTTCAAGAGAACTGCGAATAAAGTCGTCGAAAGATTGTTTTAATTGGGTTAAATCAGTTTCAGTTTCAAAAAGGCTACTTTTTAATTATGAAGATAGGTTAGGTTAGCGGATTAATTTATTTTGACCCAAAATAACTCGGGTACACCGTGCGCATTTGTTTCAATATAAAAGTGTACCTACAGTAACAATGTCAGTGTGGATTATTCCTAACTTGTTACATAATACGAGTGGATAATGTTTTACGAGATTTCAAGCCCATTTAAAAACTAACAACGTTATACTCGTATTTATAATAATTAGTTAGATCTATGTAAGTACAGTACATCTTAATTGTACTGTACTTTTACATGTATTTCTTCTTGTTTTTTTATCTAAAAGACAAGGAACGCACCTAGTCGATATTGAAAGAAAACATTTCAAAGTTCATCCCGTCTCACTTACACAACCTAATGAGTGTGATCAGGAGAAGTGAAATGAGAAATAATGTTGACTGAGGAGAGACAAAATCTGCAGATTTTAATAAAAATCAGAATCATTAATTCTATAAAATATATCTGCTTTTTCTTCTTTGTATATAAATAAATAATGTTATAATTTTATTTTACACTATATTGCAATAATTTTATCGTTTTTATTTTGACATATGATAACTTGTTATATGGAGTTATCATTATTACTGTATTGTATTTTATGAGTTTAGCGGCCAAGCCCTGGCGTCGTAATTTTTAAGCCGACCGAAGGCCTCTGACTTGGCTTAACTATTGAAGTTCTGTTACTAACAGCCGGGACCCATAATTTTACGTGTCATCCGACCCATGGTAGCACCCAGATAAAAATGCCACTTTTAATAAACAGACAGCCAGAGTGTATGGTGACCCATCCACAGACAGGCCGCATAACTTGACTTCGATAATCGCGTCAGATTCCCTTAATTAGCCGAGTTTCATGCGCTACTTATAAATAATACGTTCATATTTCGCCACATTTTACACGTCTCTCCGTGTTTGATCAGTGGCCGTACAAATATGTTTGGAGTGATTATTTTGCAGGTTTCTTGTAGATTAAATTCCGTTTTAAAAATAATTTCTACTTAAAACAGTTTTTTTCAAACTGTGAACTATGTCTTTGTTAAAATTGCATTAATTCTTAATATATATATCTAAATCTCGTGTCACAATGTTTGTCCTCAATGGACTCGTAAACCACTTAACCGATTATAATAAAATTAAATTAAAACCATGTGCAGTTCGATCCAACTTGAGAGATAGGATAGTTTAAATCTCAAATTATAGTCGCAATTTTAATTTATTGCTAATTATTGTCTGATATTTGACAGTCACAATTATCTGTTAACTCCAAATGATTCTAACAGATGTCGATACCTTTCGACTGGGTTGAGTGAGTAATCAATAGATGGCGCTGCTATGGTAAATCTACGAATGTGTCATATAAGCTACACTATCTATTTTTCATACCCCTAAGTGAGGCAAAACATCGTTTGCCGGGTCAGCTAGTATAATATAAATATATAAGCATAATACATTAGTTTTAGTATTAGCTCCGTGCGGCGGCTGGATCGATTATAGTAAAAGTCCCTCTACAAAAGCTTACAATAGTTCTCGAGATATCCTTTGTCATCATTTGCCCGTGAAGATACTAGTTATATAGCTATACAATGTATCGGTCACGGCGTTTGTTTTGCTGTAATGAAATAACAAGCAATGCACGTAGCTAAATATACAAGAGAACATAAAGACAAATGTTGACTGCATCTCTATAAATACATTGCCTCTCTTGTATGAAGTCTATTTACAGTAATTTTATTTTCATAGGACGGACAAACAGCTATATAATAAATACACATAAGTAAAAGAGAATAATAATACTTAGCCTAAAAATCTATCACTTGTGGTTTCACGTACTTATAATGAATTAACCAAACCAACAAACCCTAAATTGATACCCTAGATTGACCCTGACGACCTCGTTGGCGCAATGGTTACCATGCCGGACTGCCAATCAGTAGGTTCCGGGTTCGATTCCTGGCATGGCCAACATCTATGTGCTTAAGTTAGGCGGAGTCGTTAAATATTTAAAAAAATAAATTAAAACCATTTTTGACAGAAATGGCTCCATACACTGTCGAGGAATACGTTCCACATTTATTTAATTGTGTATAAATATTATGAGTAGGTACTGTAGAATTAACTACCTATATTCTAAATATATACAATATGTATTTATTATTAATTATACAACCTGTATTAGACGTGTATCTTTTTAGATATTAAATAAATATTATACATTATACAAATTTAGTTGTAATTACAATTACAACTAAAATTGTTGGCTGTGGGTCTGGGTGTTAAATATGTATCTATATGAAATATATATGTATGTATCTATATGTAGTATATCCGTTGTTTTAGCTAACACGAGCTAGGAATGGTTCAGTATGGAGTTAACCAGCCGTGTGTGAAATGTGTCCTAATATTTAGTAAAAACTGCTTAGGAAAAAAAGTTGTGATTAATATATTTATGGAAAAAAATATTCTTCGTGTTGAATAAGTCTACAATATATACGGAAACACGAACCTAGGTATAAAAATAAATTAAAAGTTCCAAAAATTAGGTAAAAAATACATAGTTCTGGCCCTAACTCAATGGCAGTTAAAATATTTAATAAGCTACCAGAAAAGTTAAAAGAAATAGAAAAAGACAGTATTTTTGAAAATAAATTAAAACTTTTCTTGTTACATAAATGCTATTACTCTATTGACGAATTTCTAAACGATAAGGATTTATTTTTTGCATGCAAATAAACCGGCTCACTCCTCTTATGTTGCAATACCCGAACAGGGTCCGTTATGAGATACCTACCTTTTAAATGTATAACATCTTAATTATGCCATAACGAAGCAATAAATGTATTTGACTTTGATTTTGACTTTATATAGTCCAATACCAAGTAATTACTACAAAAAGCAAGCAATTTGGATTAAGTTTTGGTTATATTGGATGATTGCAGGCGATATTATTCTTTATCTAGCGGAGATACTGTAATAATGTTTTTTTTTTGTTTTTTCCGCTAGTTCTCTCTTAACACTTATTATTATTAAAAGCCTGTTTGATCCCATTGTTGGGCAAAGGCTTCCCTCTCTTAACACTTAGTTATAATAACTTGCTGCTCCCCGAGGTGTTGCCTGCGTTAATTCTAGATAAAACGTAGCTTATATGTTAATCCATCGATAGTCCATAAGGATCTCAAGATATATTTTAGTATGGGTTTGATCAACCGAGTATGTAAAATGTAAAAAAAGCAAGTTGAGTAGTATAAAGCATCCTACGAGCAGGGAAACGCCAAGGCGGCATCGGTTTACGGTTGAGGTGGCCAAGGCACGCACAAAACGTTTTGCCTCCACCTTTGTTGTCCGAACCGCCAAACTTTGGAATTCCTTGCCGAATTCCCTGTTCCCCAATGACTACAATCTAGCGATTTTCAAGGCGAGAGTGAACCGGTTCCTTCTAGGTAAGCGCGATCCACTGTACACCTCAATATCACTTACCATCAGGTGAATTGTGGTCAAGCGCTGACCTATTCAGAGTAAAAAAAAATAAAATAAAAAAAAATCCTTAATTGCTCTCTATCCAAATGGCTTAAACTATAAGATAAACAGAAAGTCCACATTACCCGTGACTAGCCAGTAGTGGCGGGTAATGTAAAGCTAGCGGCGAGATGAGCCCGTTACTCCGGCCCCAGGTTAACGGCCCGTTAACGGTCGTTATTAGTTAACCGTTGCCGTTTGATTAAACCAACCTTTTTGCTCGGGCGGAGCTACGTGGCTTTTTGCACTACGTTTAATTAGACCCCCCCCCTCTACGTAACGTGAAACAGCTATTGGTTCATATTAATTTTTGTAATAACTGTGTTAACTCCATGTAACGTACCTTGATCTAACTACAAACTCTCTAAAGCGTCGAAATCAATTGGCTTTAGCTGGTTTGGCTTGTATTCCATACAATGATACTATCTCTCCATTTACCACTCTCTATAACGCCATTAAATGCACAGTCCCTTCAATGTTGTTAAACATAGAGTTTACACTGTATATTGAAAAAAGAATAGCATTTTTAACATCACGAAAATTAATAACTTCACTTTTAAGAGTATCTTTCGTCAATGAATGAGATAATTAAAGCCGCCCTTAACATTTGAATCATGTTTTTTAATTAATAAAGTGTTTTGCAAAAATAATAATTATTTCGTATCATCTAAGTGGCCTAGCTCTGGTCGAGAGTTTTTTAATCGACCAAGGACCTCTGACTAGGCTAAACGACTAATTTTACTAAGACTAATAACCGGGACCTACACTATTACGTGTCATTCCACGATAGCGCTCAAATACCATTTAATAAAGACAAGTCTTCCAGTCTTTTTTGCATGGTCCATCCTACGACTGTCCGCATCAACCGTTGCTTAACTTTAGTTTTGGTAAGAATCTTAGCCCGCCGAGCTAACAGCGCTACAAAAGGAAACACACAGAAAGGTTCTATATCAGCTACCAGTAACGCTTTAGACTCTAAAAGCCGATTTGCTAAGTTTTGCCGCTTTGGCTAACTGTATCTGTCATCGCAAATATGCAGCCATTTTTTTTATTTATAGAGAAGGAAAATTTAAAAAAATCATTACAAGGTAACGGAGACCAAAAAATATTGATTAATTTCTTAATCTTAAAAACATTTAGTGGAAAAGGAACCGGAAGTGAATTATATTACATTTACCAATGTTGGTACTGGCAACAGGAAACTGTGGACTTAATTAACTATATGAAAGCTTTTATGGCTTTTTATATTATTGAGGATGCAAAAATGCAATATGGCGGTTGTTTTTGTAGAAATTGTTTGTTTTTGATTCAGCTAGCCATTGATTATTACAGAGGTTTACACTAATATTCAAAATTAAAGACTTTAATTTGAAATTTGATTTATAATTGTAACGAGTTATATCGTTTACTGCTACATACACACAGACACACGCACACACTTTATAAATAATAACTATAAAATGTTAGCGTTTATAAATTCAAAATGTAAGTATACGTATAAAGCTTCTTCAGGACGGACAAGTAATAAAAATATATAAATTATTTTATTGGTGCATGTTTATAGATAGGAAATAGCGATGACAACTCACCAGGCAGCGCAAGAACATCCTTACAAGAACGTCCTTATTTTTTAATTTATTACTTGTTTAATTTTTGTATACATTGGTCATACTCGTATATTACAATAATTAGTCTACAACATTTTTACAGCAATAAAAAAAATACACCAACAATTTGTAACAATATTTTGTATCACGTTTTTACACGTGATAAAAAAGGCGAATATTTAATTAAGTTCGTCATTGGCAGACAATATCAATCAGCTATTCAACGCATTTTTTCAGTAATCAAACAATATTGTGTTGGCACAACCAACTGTGTTCACACAGTTCGCTTGCAAACTTTTATAAGAATAAGAACACACGTCAAAATTAATTAAGTGCTCGATTGCCTTGCGGTTAGTCGGTTGTGGATCACGCTGGTAATCATGGCGTGGTTTTGTGCGATAATAAAGTTCATTTTATTGATGGTTGGTTCCGTTTCGAAGTTATGTGGAGAAGATGACAGTGAATCGTCTCTTGGCGCCCCGTGCCTGTACAACCCCCCGGCCGGCAATGCAGGTCTCTTTCCCGCTCTAACCTCGATAGACGAATCTTCAAATAAACTACCAGCATCTATTGACGATATACTTACTCAAGAAAACAAGTTACTTACTTCAACCTATGATATGACAACTCCAACTGATGTTTCCTTTACTTCAAGTGCTGACACTCCAAATGAGCACAGTGCGACAACTCCTAGTGACAACTTGCTGACTCCAAGTGACAGTTCGCTATCTCCAAGTGATGTTTTGCCAAGTTCTAGTCCGAATGTAAGTAACGAGTCACCCGCAAGTTCTTCAAGCCTGACATCAGCTCTTCAATCGGACCTAGATAAAAATACTGTCTTGTCAAAGGTGATTAAAGCGACCGGTGTTGCCCCACTACTGAGGTTCGTTCAAGCAATAGAGGAACTTAATCTAACAAGAGTTGGAGACTACGACGAAAAGACACAAGAGCTAATAAAGAATAATTTCGCTTTGAACAAAAAAGAAAAGTACATGAACACGAGTCAACTGATCCAAACATGTGGTCGGCGAGTAGAAGAATACACGGTGAAAACTCCCGATGGGTATTTCTTGAAGTTATTTCGTATTCCGTCTTCGGGCTTGCCGGTGCTTATTATGCATGGTCTTCTATCGTCTTCTGATGACTTTCTGGGCTCAGGCTGCAAGAACTCCCTCCCCTACGTGGTGTCGAATCAGGGCTACGACGTGTGGTTTGGCAACGCGCGCGGGAACAAGTACTCGCAGCGGCACGAGACTCTCAACCCCGACAGAGACCTGGAGTTCTGGAACTTCTCCTGGCACGAGATTGGCGTGACCGATCTGCCAACTATCATCGACTTCATCCTCATATACACCACCCAACCGAAGCTGCTGTATGTCGGTCATTCCCAGGGAACTACCTCGGCGTTCGTGTTGCTATCTGAGAGGCCGGAATATAACGACAAGCTTCACTTGATGGTGGCGCTGTCCCCCGTGGCCTGGATGGGCAACTTGTTCAGTCCCTTCCTTCAAATCTCGAGTCAATTTGTAGACGAGGCAGATTTCTTGGAGCAAGCTTTCGGTTCGGGTCAGTTCGTGGTTGGCAGTGAGGTCTCAGTAGCGCTGCGGACCGTGGTGTGCAGCACGTCACCGACCGCAGCCGCCGTGTGTGACCCGATCGTCTCCTCTATATTCGGCTTCTCTCCGGCGCACAAAGATTTCGAATACCTCCCGGTGCAGACCGAGCACTTTTTCTCGAGCACGTCCACAAAGCAAGTGACGCACTACCTGCAGGAGATACGCTCATACAAGTTCCAACAGTTTGACTACGAGGAGGAGAGGAACCGGGAGATGTACGGCAGCCCCACTCCCCCCGAGTACCCGGTGCACAGGATCTCTGCGCCGGTGGCTCTCTTCTACAGCTCCAACGACTGGGTGTCGGCGGTGGAGGATGTAGAACGCCTCATATCACAGTTAGGGAACTCCGTCGTCTACGCTAACTTACTGCAGACGGAATACAGTCATATGGACTACTTGTGGGCGCGTGATGCGATTCCGTTTGTATACAGTCCAATGTTAAATCTTTTCAAACAATTTTCGAGGGCCCCCGAAGATTACTTTGCAGACAATTAGATTTTATTAAAATAATAAGTAATAAAACTAAACTACGACTTCGAGACATTCGACTTGGAGAAAGTCACGGTTAATAAATACATACATATGGTATATATTATTATCTTTTTGATAAAAGCAAATATTTACGTTGACAGCACCTTAAGATATTATAATTCTTTATCTCATAATTACGTTTTACTTATTTTACTAATTATATTAGTCTTTTCCACCCTAAATTTGTCTGGTAGAAATCATTGTAAGCAGTGAGACCGCCGATTGTGGCATGATGTGATTAATATTACTTTTATTATATTGGTATCTGTTTTAGTTATATTGGTATCATATTATTTGTAACTTTGGTGTTATCAATAAATGATTTGGATGTGGATTCGGATTTGTCCAATAAAGAGTTAATATATCCGACTAGGCATTTTACCAGCAGAGCGTGTTAGCTGACGTGCCAACGATACACTGGTTATAGGTGGCATGCCTAGTCTGGAACTATTAACTGGCAATCGTGGAAGCTTAGAACACACCGTTAGGGTACTTGGCGACAGACTTTTCACTTTGAGGGTGGTAGCAAGCGAGCACCAGAAAATGCCGTACCAGGAGAGTATGACCTACCTGCGTGCGCGCGCATGTCCCGCGAGAGCACGGTGCCGTGCACGTTGGAGGCCCGGCAGCGGTACACGGCGGCGTGCACGTCCGCGCGGTACTGCGCCGCCGAGAACGGCAGGAACACCAGCGTGCCGTTCTCCAACACCTCCCTGGAATCATCACGAGTTCTTTTACACTACACTACTAACAAACACAGAATAACTTATTGACTCAGGCGTTACTTTGCGGAAATCCATTGTAAATGGAAGACAAAATTAAATATTTAGTGTACTTCCGCTGTGATCCGAAATCCAAATTAAGACAAGTAAAGGATAAATCAACTAAGATCAATTAACCAAGCTTAATTAACTAAGATTAATTAACTAAGATTAATTAACTTAAGATTAACGTTACCTATCACAATTCGGAAATTCTTAACTCTACACGTGTTTCGCCTAACCACAAGGCATCATCAGGAGATGCTGACTCTTTGAACGACAAGTCGAAAGATTGATTGAGAGACTCTCGACTTGTCGTTCGAAGAGTCAGCTTAGTTAATTAAGCTTGGTTAGTTGATCTTAGTTGATTTTTCCTTTACTTGTCTTAATTTGGATTTCGGATCACAGCGGAAGTACACTAAATATTTAATTTTGTCTTCTATTAACAAACACAGAATTTACTCTGCGCTGTGACCGAAGTGCTGCTTTCGATAAAATCACTGACATATGACTAAATATGTGTAGAAGCCAACCTCAGTTCCGTGACGTATGGAACTACGTTCGGGACCTGTAGCTCGGCTGACTAAGGTGGGTGATCTGTTGCGATCATCGAGGTTAAGTAACAGTCTAAGCAGACAGTCTTTGGATGAGAGACCATGAACGAAACTGGCATTTAGAAAGTGGTCTCATATGGGCGCTACCGTAGGCCGATGATAAATTAAATTGTAGGTCACGGCTATTAATCTTAGAACAAGCAGTCGCAGCCAAGCAATAGGCCTTCAGGCGGCTTGAAAACTCTAGAGTTTGGCCTGAAGCTCAAACGAAGAAAAATAAAAAGATATGCAACCTATAAGGTTGCATATCTTTTTTTTACATTACAGTTACATTTTTTTTGATACTTTTATACAGCAGCAAACTACGTTATATAATATAATACATAGCCGCGTTATAAATATATTTATACAGGTGCGTTGTTTAAACTTGAATATCAAAGACCAATAAAGGCAATTTGACAAACCTTATAATTTTCCACGACTCGTTAATAATTTTGAGGTGAGCTAATTTGGAACTTCTTCAAAGCAATAAAACAATACAACTCTAACTCGGAACGTAAACCGTCCGCAAGCGAGCCAAAATTATTTTACGTTTTTGCTGAAAACCCAATGAAAAATGTAGCCGAGCGAATTAAGGGTGAATTCCGTTGACTTTTGTAAGGAAAAAAGGCTTCTACGGGATCCAGGGGACGCGGGTAATTGGCGCACCCTGGCTACACGGGAAAGGTTCTATTTAGTACGAGCAACGTAGACAATGGCTACAACATAAGTGGCAATTTAAAATTTTTACAATCACTGCCAAAGAATGTTTTGGCGGCAGCCATCTAGGATTTCAAATATCATAGTGTCAAATTTTATTCAATAAAGAAAACATCTGTAAGTTGGCTTCCTCTTGCTTGCACTTATCATATTATGAAAGACAGAGGACATCGACTTGTAAATATATGTGGTTTATTGATATACATTGTGATAATGCGGAAAAATATTATGTGAGCCGCCATCTTGTAGCAGCGACCATTCTTGGTGCAAAATCATGAAGCTTTCTAAAAAAACAAAATAGTTTCATTCGTTTTGCTAGTTTGCCATAGACAGACACACACGTGTCAAACTTATGATACGTCAAACTATATAGTTCATAAGGTGGTGATACAATTGTAAATAAAATTCTACAAAAAAAATTCCAAAATGCAAAGTTTTTTATTGTTTGTTTGTTACTTCTTCACGCTGAAACAACTGAACCAGTTCTAATGAAAGATGGTACAAAAATAGTTTAGATTCTGAAGAACACATAAATTACTTTTAGTCCTGGATTAATAGAATTAACACTGCGGGCCGCAGCTAGTAATTATATAATACCGTGTTTTAGTTACAACAAAAGCTTGCAGAGTGAACCGTAAAATGAGTTTTAAATTTTACAACTAACTCAAATTAAGCATTAATGTATTAAAACTTTTCTGAAATAATCGCTAATAATCTTAAATATTTTGCAATTATTTAAATTAATGGCTGAATAATTATTCTAGTAATGTTAGAAATATAGAACTTAATATGAATTTAATGATGAAGGTTAATTTGAACTTGTTAAATTTATTTAGCAATTCGGATGGGTACAATTATTTTGTCTAGATCTACAATAATAGCGTTGGGGTATTAAAGGTTAGAGCCTAGAATAATATTTATCAGTTTTATACTGGGTTTCAAGTTACTTAATTTTTTTTTTTTATTTGAAATAGGTTTGCGTTTGACCACAGCTTGCCTGATGTTAAACAGCGCTGGTAGTTGGGCTGGTTAGCTGTTTTTTATTTGGTTAGCTGTTCCATACATTGTGTTGCCAGGCAGTGAATATCAATATCTGTATATTTGATTTAGTTTTACTGCGAATATTTTATTAAACCTGCTTAAGAGTATTCTTTATGACAAATGTTTTTTTTTCTTTTATAATAATTTCTTGTTGCTGGAGTTATTTTATACTTTATTTGGATTTCTGAACCAGTATTCATTTTATGTGTTTCCGTTTGACCTCAGATGTTCAAACCAATCGTATAAAAATCTACGAGCAACATTTCGTCCAGTCATGTAATTTAATGGATGGAAGATCCAGCAAATAGCATCAAGACAGTTTACTCCATCAAACCTGACACCTTGTCTAGGGAAAGAAAATAATATTACAAGTATTATAACCGAGGTGGGCACGAGTCATGAGGAGACAGAGGATGAGGTGACATGGGTGAACCATAACTCGTTTAAAATATTTGACATACAGGAGTTTTTTTTACTATAAATGACAATCTCATTTTTGAAGCCCGCTTGGTCACAATTCACCTGATGGCAAACAATATTATGATCAAATCAAATCAAATTGTTTATTTGTACAGAAGTAAATTTGATACAAAGATACTCGTATACATAAAAATGAATGTATACAAATAAAAAGAGTACATTTGTATTAATTTAACAATTGGATATACAGCTGTCTGTGATCTAGAGACTGAAATATAACCTGGGAATACCCAAGTAACAAGAAGAAGTTAAGAATTCCGTCCAAAAATACCTTTAAAAAATTCTATGTCATCAAAGAGGAGAACTGCCAAAAGATGATTGTACGGAAGCCATTCTAAAATGGAAGTTCATCAATAACCAGTAGCCCTGTATATCTGGTAAGTACCTACTAGATACTCGCTACGTATATTTATCTTTTGCCAATCCACATAAAAGTCACGAAGCGACAATTTATTCCATCAAATAGATAAATTATGCAAATAACAAGGAAACAGTACAGATAACGCTGCGAAATTAACGAACCGGCCCATTTGTAATAATTAAGTTAAAAGCGAAATATTCGTAGCATTTTAATACAGTTTTTGTTTAAATTTTCAATAAATTGCTATATTAGAAATTACAGTTTTATAATCACACACGAGTGATAAAAATGAGTTTAACAAAGATATACAAGTATAAATAAATATTCTTACTATGCCACTACTATGAAAGTTTGTGTATAAGTGGGCAAATGCATAAGTTTGTGTGTTGGTTTGTCACTTCTTCACGCTTACGGGCCTAAACGGATTTCAATAAAAATTGGTATGGAGATAGTTTCAGCTCTAGATTTAACATACAGGCAACTTTTTATCCCGAATTAACGCGGTCAACACTGCGGAGCTCAGCTAGTTTACGTTAAAGACAAATTTAATGATTTTTAAGTGAATCGACAGAACAAAATACCCGAGTAATTAATATCCGAAATGATCAAACACATCTGTAACCCATTTCCCGCAATCTCTCCTCCTGCGACATGCCGGTAGCTCCCCGGTCTCCCCCGGCGCTACTAAGCGGTCGGAAATGAGCCCCGTGTCCTGCCTCTAGAGACAGCGTGGTTGCCCTACACCGGATATTAATACATTCATCCAACCAACTTGACAAGTATTTATTTTAATTAACTGCCAATTTACTGGCAAAGGATGATTAAATTCCTGGAAGAAATATTGTCAATAGAGATAGACGAGTGACTGAGTTTGTTGCGCTGTCCGTGGAGACTTTAGGCCCGTGCTCGTCTGACACTAAAACTTTTTGTAAAGACATTGGGAAACGGTTGGTCCTCGCTTCTGAGATTCAAGATCTTTCAGCTATTTCCTACAAAGACTAAGTTTAGCTGTTCAACGGGGTAATGCTGCCAGCATCTTGGGAACTCTGCCCTGCAGCGACAGCCTGGATGGTGAGCTTACTTTAATTTATATTGTAGTATTTTGATTTTTCTTGCTATCTTTAAGTTTGTATATGTCCAATGGGGAGTATGCATCGCTAATATACAAGCTTTCATGCTTAGTTTAGAGACGCAAGCTCATTACTTGTAGCTTTTAATACAAAATATGTAAAAAATATAGGTATAAGAAGCATTTTTTAAGTAACAGTAAACAAATCATTTGAATTGAATTATAGTCTTTTAATTGTTTTTTTTTTTTATAAATGTAAAAATATTTGCGTCTTCTACAGGTTATTTTGTTTCATGAGATGAGTGACTATTCTGATAGAATACTAGCTGCGCTGCCTGCATTAATAATTCAGGATAAAAGTAGCTTCTGTGTTAATTTGGGATATCTGTTCTAATACAATTGGTTGAATTGAAGTAGATTTGAATCTTTGTCCTTATTTGATCTCATTAATAATACTGGGCAAAATATAATTATTTAAGTTGGGGCTTTGCTCAAAGAAATTGGGCAAAGGCTTAACAAATCGACCAGTGACTCTCGCTCCGAATCCTTCCTGGTGCAAAGGATAGCGATTGCCATTCAGCGCGGGAACGCTGCTAGTCTGATGGGCACCTTTGCACCGGGAAATATTAGGGGCGGGTTATTTATTCAGAATTAAATAATTTATAAAAAATTTAATTTAATTTTGGCGTTTTATATGTGATTGTTTTTATATACCTAATAATTATTTATACTGTTGCTTCACGAAGGAAACGAGTGCTACATGGAATAGAATATAATATCTTTATTCTTCTTCTTTATATCATATATACTTGTTTTACAAATTAAAATATTATTAACAATGAGTTATAGTATACACTCGTCAAATAACCTACGTACAATATCATAATTCATAATTTAAATATAATTGAGAGCAATCGAAGAAGACGAAGAAGGATTCAGCTGGTTTGCTTCCGGTAGGGAACCCTTAAAATAATATAAAGTTAGTGGTATCGCAAGAAGCCCGGTCGCGACCAAAACAAAAACTCGGAGCTCCGTTATAAGCCCGCTTCTTAACTTTAATCATAAATTTTTGTCGTCCTTTCTCCCATTACAGCCAGTAATGTTGTTCGGAAGTTCACCCAGTGTGCCTCCACCTTTAATAATTTACACCGAGTGCGGTGTTATGATAATCTGGAGTTAATAGTTATTGTTTATTGTCATAATACTGCGGAGAGGGATTATTGAGCGGAGACTCTCAGAACTCACATTCCACAGAGTTCATATTATCATCATCATCTTCTTTTTTACCTCATCCGACTTATGTAGGCGGGGTCGGCATAGCAAATTTTTGCCTTCCACTCTCTTCTATCAGACGTCATCTTCACACTCAATCTTTTCTCTCTCATGTCCTCATTCACACACTCCATCCATGTCTTTTTTGGGCGACCTCTTGCTCTTCTTCCTTGCACTACCATTTCCATACATCTTCTAGTGACATGCATCTCCTCTCTACGCATCACATGTCCATACCACGCTAACCTTCCACTCTTTATTTTCTCCCTCACTACTTTCACACTTCGTCTAATGTATAATCTTATCTATCAAAAGTTTGATTAATTGACGCAAATAGGCTACAAAACTACTGGACCGATTTGAAAAATTCTTTCACAGTTGAAAAGCTATATTATTATCCCTGAGTAACACAGGCTATATTTGTTTCTCTTAGCAACTTAGATTATTTTATAGCCCGTGCAAAGCCGGGACGGTCTACTAGTTATTTTTTATGATTTTTATATATAATAATGTATTCAGGTGTCAATTCAAGATATTATCTGTCACCGCCTCAATAGACTCTTGTACTGGACTTGTAGTGCATATTGAAAAGTAATTTAATCCTATGAATATATTCCTATATTCTAGTCTTTTCTTCCTAATAATATAATAAATGTGAAAGTTTGTGAGTATAACTATGTGTATTTGAGCAAAGATTTCATCATCATCATTAGCCTATATCTGCCCATTGCTGGGTATATGCCTCCTCTCTCTTAAGCCACTATGTGCGATCTGGTGCACGGCCCAAGTGTCCTTGATGGACCGGATGCCATGGATCCATCTAGCTGGTGGTTTGCCTATAGGCCGCTTTCTATCCCGTTGAAACATGAGTTTAAGGTTTTGTGTAATTTTAGTTATTTCTTAACGTTCAAGCGACATACAAATTTAACGATAATTTGGTACGAAAATAATGATATACTTATGATCTTATATTAGACACAGGCTATTTTTATCCTGGTAATTAATAAATTCATTAATTATGAAGAAATCAAACAAATTTCCCGCAAGGAAAAATTTTAAATTAACATTCTCACAGAATATTTTGTCAAAGTAATTCTAATTTTGCTAAGAAGTTATGATTAATTAAAAAATATATTTGCGCTTTTATCTGTCTCATTTGATTTCATTTGATTCAGATCATTTTTGCAACAGTATTTTACCCACATCAGACCGTGCGTTAACAGAATAACTTTATTTAACTCAAGCCATTAAAAAAAAAGTTGACATCCTTTCACTAACTACTAAATGAGTGGAAGCAAAAAGAAACGTACTTTCAAATGTTTTCTTACTGCTACAAGTTATGGTTTTCGTTTAAACGTTAATGTGGTTCCTCAGGTCCTTCTAACCAGCGAGAAGCAGCAGCGCGCCTCCTCCCCTCTCCATCACTCTCTCAGTAAATATTTTCGGTCGAATTCTCAAAGGGTGACATCATTAGGCGCGTGTAGCGCTCGCCTAGACTCGAGCACGTTTGAGGATGTCTTTGAAAAAACTCCCTTCCCTACCCTTCGGGTGGATTTTTTCCTACATCTCGGTATAAAGACGCCGCCAAATTGTGCCGGCGATTGGTAAAGTTCCGGTTTATCGAATTAGGATAGTTCAGCTTGAAGTCAGGTACTTATTAGGGCGTCATTTTAGTAAATTTACCAATATTATAAAAGGAAAGAAAAGTTTGATTTTTTGTTTGTTTGATGCAAATAGGCTCCAAAACTACTGGACCAGTTTGAAAAATTATTTCACCGTTGCGTTGGGAATCTACATTATAGGCTATATTTTATTTCTCTTTGCATCTATTTGCCTATAATACACTCCTATTACAAAATATAAAACTGTTAGTTAGACTTCGTTGTACTATCTTGTAAACATCACATTTGGTCGTTAAAGAAATTTGAGAAAACCTTAAATATAACATGTCTATATACAATAACTTATTGACTCAGGCGTTACTTTGCGGAAATCCATTGTAAATAGATGATAAAATTAAATATTTAGTGTACTTCCGTTGTGATCCGAAATACAAATTAAGACAAGTAAAGGAAAAATTAACTAAGATCAATTAACCGAGCTTAATTAACTAAGATTAATTAACTAAGATCAATTAACTAAGATTAATTAAGATTAATGTTACCTATCACAATTCGGAAGTTCTTAACTCTACACGTGTTTCGCCTAACCACAAGGCATCATCAGGAGATGCTGACTCTTCGAACGACAAGTCGAGAGACTTAACAATATGGTGTTATCACTTTGCTATTTTCAAAATGTCACAAAATTCCTCACGTTTGGTGTCGACTTAAAGACGCAAAATCATAGAACCGTTTTCTATCACTGTTTTAACCGAATTTTGCTTACTAAAAATATACCTCTGACTCCTAAAATGTTAATATTCACGGTAGACTCTGAGAAGGCTGCGCCAGTTTGTTTGAGCACAAAGCACTGTCTGCTGAGATAGGTATCCGCTCACTATCAGATAACTTGGTTACTTTGCCCTCCGAATATACTTCTCACCGCTTTGAGCTCTTCAAATTATGTAAATTAAAGGAAACTTTCTCTCTGACCGTTATGAAATTTGAAATTTCGCTCGACGGACAGAGCACGATTTTTATCTAGATAATATTTTTGTGACGAAACTCCACAAAAGAATTAATTTCCAAGTTGCTTTGCGGAAAATTCGTAATTAAAATGGAGTGTCCTGCCGCTAGATGTTGTAATTTTGTTTATTAAAAAAATACTTACATAAGTTACGGTTATACGGAGTCCTTATTACGGGAACGGGACGAATTCTTAACTAATTATCTCACTGAAATGTTTATTTGTTGCTTCTTTTTGCCTCCAGCGCTGTCTCGGAATTTGAAAAGGCGACAGAATTAAATTGAGCAAAAATTTCTGTTTTGCAAAAGTTTTTATCTAAATAAAGTATTTTGTAACAAGTTTCTAGAAGACCGTCGGCGTGGTTCCAGCAAATCATTTTATGTAGCTTGTTTAGTTTAGATGTCCTTATGCCTGTTTTACCATCAGATCAACTTTTAACAGTATTTATATTTGCTGTATATTTATGAAGTACCTATGTTACATTTTGACAACGACGTCGAATTGTCGACGCGTATTGGTTACCATGATGAAATGAGCCAACCAGGGTGTGATTCCCGGCATGATCAACATCTTTGTGATGAATCAAATTTTTTGACTGTCAGCTGACACAAAGTCAAATATGAGTCGATGTTAAATATTTATGGATATATCTCATATCTTTAAATGAGCAATTCTTGTATATAATTGGAATATCGGAATCGGCTCCAACGATCTTCATGAAATTTAGTTAGTTTACAGGTGGTTTCGGGGGCGATAATCGATCTAGCTAGGAATTATTTTTAGAATATGTCATATTAAATAAAAACCGGGAAAAGTTTGGTCAACCAGGAGCTATATATTATTTAGTATGTCAGTTGTGTTAACAACCATAATACAGACTAGAAATTGTTTAGTGTGGATCTAAGCTGGTAAGACGAGCACTAGACAATGCTGTACTACCGTACAAAATGCAAATGCTTCATTGTATTGGAAACAAATTTAAAGTTTTATAAATTACCAATCTTCGAAAAGACTAAGAAATGGCAACGTAAACATTTAGAGGCACTAAGACGAGACATAAAAAGCTCATCGTAAATTTACTCCAAGTAGATGTCGCGGCGGTCAGTGTCCGGTCTTCTTCTACTTCACCTTATCCTATTTAGGTGAGGTCGGCACAGCAAATCTTCTTCTTTCACTCTCCTCTATCAGACGTCATCTCCACACTCAATCCTTTCTCTCTCATGTCTTCATTCACACACTCCATCCAAGTCTTTTTCGGGCGGCCTCTTGCTCTTCTTCCTTGCACTACCATTTCCATACATCTTCTAGTGACATGCTTCTCCTCTCTACGCATCACATCACTTCACGCATCACATGCCATTACGATTCGAAAAAGACGTGGATTTGATTGTCAGTGTCCGCTATCCGATATAAATCAATCGCACAGCATCCCGGGCCGGCATTCTTCCCGGCTACACCCGGCCAGGAAGAATGCCGGCACGTCCCCGGAGAGCCGGACACGGTGATTTAGCACGGGACGGCGCCGGGTCACACTTGCGGACGCCGGGTTGAGATTGCTTCGGGAAAGATGGATGGATCTGAAGAACTAGATGCTGATGGAGACGAGGGTGATGTTTCTTTAAAATTACTTCTGAATTCTTTAGAGTATAAGGTATAGACGAAAAGGAAATTGAAGGAGTAGTCAAAAATCGAAATCCTTACAAAGACTTTTAGTTTCTTCAAGCCAAGCGCGCTCCATTCTAGATCGAAACCCTATCTATCATTAAAAAAAAGCTCCGCACCTTTACCTTCAGATAGTTTCCGTGACGTTCCAGATGCCTGACTGTTCCGGTCATGACACACAATCTACTCGGAAAAGACGTGGAATTGATTTCACACCCTTTGCCTCCACAGTATATCTTTTCAATATTCCTAGATCTTTCTAAGTTATCAAAGAAGACATTAAAGTGCGAGTCTGACTTACGTACGAAGGATCCCGTATTAATATCTAGGAAGGAAGATAGATAGATAGAAAACTCTTTATTGCACACAAAAGTTATTTAAACTGAAAATAAAATTAATCTTAGTCTTAAAATAAGTTTTAGTCTTTAGACTATAAATAAAAATTGTGTGCCTCAATTGGCGGCTTTATCGCTTAGAGCGATCTCTTCTAGGCAACCTTTGAAGAAAGTTCTTATGAAACGTTAATTTTATTCTAGTTTTAACTGTGTAGCGATCAGGAAGTCTATGAGTAATAGCCTGGTGACGGACGGACCATGGAGTTTTGTATTAGAATTTCTTTGGTACCATATGGGTACGGCACCTTTAAAATAATATAAAATAGTAAACAATAATAAACTAGTAAGTAGGAAAATAAACGGATTACCTCTTTAGTGTTTGGCAAAGTAATCACGACTTAAAGACAAACCTACAGGAGTGTACAAATCTGAAAACTGTCTGGAATTCTAGAATAATCCTACTAATGAAGGCTACAGCAAGCCTCGGTGCAATTTACAAGAACTTAGGATTTGTAGCTCGAATTTGCATGTCTGAGATTGTAAATGAAACTGCACTCTATTGCTTTACAATATAGAGTCTAAATTCGTTTAAAATACGTGTGCTAAAAACCAAGATCAGCTTTTAATATTTAGGATTGCATCCCAAGCACTTCCTTTTAATATCATTAAGTGATGTAGCTCCAGTGAATAGCAGATCTTAATATAAATGCCGGCTATTTTAAGTTTAGCTCTTATGATTATTTATTAAGAAAATTAGAAAACCCCCGACTCTAAGAATCGTAGTGCCAGCCATATTGGATTTTTAATTTATCACCATTTATGTTCTAGTCATTTTTTCCGCCAACCCGCACTTGGCCGGCGTGGTGGATTAATGCCTATATCTCTCTCCTAGTGAGAGAACGCTACGAGTCCCAGTAGTGGGAACGTATAGTGGGCTGCTTATGCTGTTTATATATCTTATATCTATAAACGAACAAATCTTGTATATATATAATTGGAATCTCTGAATCGGTTCGAACGATTTTCATGAAATTTAGCATATAGAGGGTTTCGGGGGCGATAAATCGATCTAGCTAAGAATCATTTTTAGAAAATGTCATATTAAAAAAAAATACCAGTCAACCAGGTACTAATAGTTAAAACACTAGTAGCCCTGCACCGTTGGCGACCAATTAGTGCTAATGAGAGTGGCGTCATACTTGACTCCGCATGAACCTACCCTCGTACCGGGGAGTTTACACCTGCCCCTCTAACATGGCGGCTTATTTTACCCCGCGCGTTAACAAGACTATAGTTATAAAGTGATTTATCACTTTCAGGAGAGTTATAAATAGATTTATTTTGTTTTATAGATAACGACCAGATCCAGTTAAACAGCTAGTGATCAATATACTTAATTAATTATGTTAGCATCGTATTAAATATTAAAATTCACATGAATTTATTGACACCAGTATGAACGTTACAAGTATATCAAAAGAAATGGTAATTACAATTTGGAATGGTAAAATTATTATGAACATTAATTATTTTTATCTATTAATTACTATGGCGACCAGCTAATACTGAGAACTAACTCGTGCCGTAAGTGCTGTTGTCTTCAGGGTACCTTCTAATATACATTATACTCGTATGTTACAATAATAATGTACATCAAATCATACTATTACATATTTATGCAATAAATAGCTATTGCTTAGATCAAAAATGTACTAGATTTAAGGTGATGTCTCTGAAAACGGCAAGGAAAATAAGACCACAAGTAAGAGTGTGGTCTTAGTTGAGTTTGAGGAATTTAATCGCTATTAGTAAAGTAAGACGGTGGCATTTTCTAACGCTCACTGCGTACGGTTATAAAATTTTACAAGAACTAGCTGTTATCGCGCAGCAAGATAGCTTATGTTTATTACGGCACTAGTCGAAACCCAACCTTAAGATTGAGTACAGTGGTAAGGTTGACTTGAAATGGAATATTTTTTTTGACGTAGTATATTGTAATAGATACTAGTATAGTAAAATCATGCCATTTTTTTGTGCTGTGTTTTATGCAACACTGAATTTGGTATTTGATCGAAGGTTAATTGAATAAAAAGTGATTTAAACGACTTATTTCCGTTATTAAAAAGTAAAAGATTAATATATTAAAGTAAATCCTTGCAACTAACAGAAATGTCGAGATGAATGTGTGTGTTCTCAGCTGCGAAGCAAGCTGTGTTAGCAACACCGGTGAGCACCACATAACGCGTTGTTTGGTCCTCATGCATATTCACTGCATATCCAGCGCGGGTCAGATGCTGCGCGCTCTGTACAGGCTCATACGGAAACTACGTATTTATTTTACTATCAAATCAAAATTACAATAGCACCTGTAGCTCGGCTAACTAAAGCTTTGGTCTGGTGATCATGACGCACAGATTGAGGTGATCTGTGCGATCATCGAGGTTAAGCAAACGATGCGGACAGTGTTTGGATGGATGATCATGCACAAGACTGTCATTTAATAAAAAAAGAGCTTGGCCAATAAGCTCATACGAAAAAAAGAAGAAAATTACACGTAAACAAAAAAAAAACAGTAATTGTCGAGTCAGTTGTCGCCAGATTTACGTCAAATTCTAACTGATGTATTTTTTACTCACCACGACTTGGTATTTGTCCAGCACGTAACCACACGATACAACGACACTGGCCTAAAGTGGAGCATGCTTAGTCTGGAATAACTGCCCTTCAAGAAGACTGCTGGAACACCCACTAGAAGCTTAGCGACAGATTTTTCTACTTGAGTTGTAGGTAACTAGCCAGACGAGCAGTAGAAAATGCCCATGTCTATGCAAGCCTTGTGAATACATTTTTAGCTCGGAAACATCATTAATATTGGACACTATCTTATGAGTTAGAACTAGCGTAGCCGGTGAGCTGAGATTTGGAGCGTCTCTTAGTAACATTATGTTAAGTCTATTGTGTGTGGTCCACTCTTATCTTAAGGCAGTCTCAATAAACATTTTGTCTCAAACTGAGGAGCTTTATCTAACATACTATTTTGTTGTGCATATGGCATATACCTTGCGTTAGTAGTGGTAGTCGCGTTAGTAGTTTGGCGTGCTTCCACGTCCGACCTCCTCACGCGGATACTTTAAAGACCTCTTTGAGGAATCAAAAATACTTTCTTCTTAATTCTAACTAAAAAAAACTTGACGTTGTCTTTTTTTTTGTCAAGCTTGAACAAAATATTATAATATAGTTACGTACCTTTATTTCACACATGGTCCAATTGTTGTCTTATAATGTTGGTAAAGCCGCATAGCTAACAACCACTTTCAAGTCGAAAACTCTGTCACCAATCACCTTACTGTGTGTTCCGGCAGCTTCTTTTAGTACAAGTTATTTCAGACTAGGCATGCTCCACCTTGATCTAGAGTGTCACTGATGTGTGGTTACGCGCCGTGCAGGTCAAATGCGTGGTTTTATTGTATAAAAACAGGGAACTAGAATAAACGGAAGAGTACCTCCATATAATTGCCGCTTAGAATCTGAATTCATCTACGCACACAATTATACTGCTATCCCAATGAAACACACACACACACAGAGCTCGCACGCGATTGGTCATGCCACCGATACTAGCCGCGCGGGTAGCTGTTTTGCCCCGCCCACCGCGGTATTTTACGCGTGGACGGTGGAACCATTCCAACGGCCAAGTTACTATATATTCTAGTTCGCTGATAAAAAAATAAAGTATCCTAAGCATTAGTAGATCTCAAAAGGCTGCTTCTATCCCAATTTAACGAACGAAGTTAACTGTGTTGGGCGTAGCTTGTAAATACTCAGCTTCCAGGTCGTACGGTTACATTCCGACTGTGTCAATGAGCTGTTGATAGTGTTTGTGTTTATCCCTCTGATGGATTAGTTTAAGCTTTTGAGTGTGGTTCGAAAGCCTCGTCAACAATACAGCTCTCAGAATTAACGATGGATTGATGGGTGGATTGTAGGCTACTGTACCGTTTTATTAGTATTGCTTTTTTTAAAGATGAATATGCTTATGTTTGACCGCAGCTTGCCTGATATTAAGCTTTACTGTGGTCTAAGATGTAGCACGCTTGCTTAGAAGGTACTTTTTTACATTAGATTTGGAGACCCCCAAATTGTAATTTTCAAGAAGAGAGTTCCAAAGTAGTTTATTAATTACAGACAATATGTGTATTGCTTTCTCTATTGTTTTATTTTATTTTCAACTTATCTATAATATGCCTGACATGTAAAAGTAAATATAATTCTGCTCTGAAAAAAAGTTTCACCATGTATAAAATAGTTGTTTTTTTTATATTCCTTGATAATGTATTTTGTCAAATAAATCTTTAATAAATAAATCTAAAACTTTTTCTTTATATATTTTACTTTGTATATTCAATAATATTTACTAAAAATACATTTTCTTTTTACTTAAAACACACAACCTAAACTGTTCTAACTATTTTGTTGAATAAACGAATGAATTATGAATTTTCGTAATTGAATATGAACTTACTACAAAACCTAATAAGGTAATATGTGTTACCTATTTTTTTTACCAAAAGGTCTCTTTTACTAACGCTAAAAGCCATATCAATATGTGTGTACATTTACCCAAATAGAGGCTCATAAAATCAATTGAAATTCAGCACAAAAGTTCACAAACTATTTGCAAGCCTGCGGAAAAATCCTGCAAGGGTTTACCGCACTCAGGCCATTTACGGCGTCTTGACCTCGCCGGGTTTATCCACTAACCTCGGGGATATTTTCGAGTACAAATTGAAGGTAGAAATAAGTTAGAAATGTATATATGACTGTTATATGATGTTAGTACATAAAGTTTATGAATGTACAATATTTTTTAAAGAAAGATCAAAATCAAACTCAAACCAGATTAGTTGAATTTGATGTCGTTGTGACTGACTGATAAGCAAATAAAATTCTAAAAAAATGCATTAAATTATATGTTCTAATGTAAATACATATTTTGGTGGAACTGTGAGAAAATTCAATTTTCACCAAAACAGATATTAACTGTCCATTAATGATCAGTCCCGAGTTACAGATCCCGAATAGAATAATATTTATATCCTGAAACTATTTAAACCTTGCTACAAGAAAAAGATAAATGACTGATGTTTCAAATTGAGAACCTCGTATTTCTTTTTCATATTGTTAACTGTGAATAAAAAAGAAGATAATTGTATTAAATAACACCGCGAAGTAACAGTGAAGGTTATATAGCTAGGTATATGTATATATAGAGTTACGTGAGAAGCTTTAGGCAGCCTTGTTGAACCATTACCGGAGTTGTAAACTGACAGGCAGGTTCACTCTGTTTCTGTTCATTTAACGTAGGTACAACTCGTATATTAGACAACCAACTGACTTGGTAGCAAATATTTCAGATATTTTTACACATTACAGCTAAACGTATGAAGGTGGAGAATGCCCAGACTCAAAAGAGGAAGAGGAAGAGAAGGGTGCTGGAATGCATCGTTTTAACTTATAACTTGAAGGTGCTAGCCAGGTAAACATAGGATCGGCTCAAGCTTATTGGTGGACTCTTTTGAATAAACCTAGTTGGCCTCATCTAAATTTTTTTTAAAGTCATTCAGTCAGTTCATTGCTAATTGTTAGCAATTAGCAATGAGCAATAAATTAGTAACTCCATTAGCAATTTAGCGACTCTTTGTCATTGCTAATTGTTTCATTGCCAATGAGCTTTTGTGTGCAAGTATTGCACAAAGTCAGTTCACTCTTCTTCACCTCCAGTCACTTCTCAGGATAGCAATAATGTCAATGCAATAGACGGGTCAGCGTGATGCTTAACATCGAGCCGGACAATGTAGGTAATTAAAAATACTATCCATATAGACGCAAATCTTAATTATGTGAGAAATAATAAGTTTAAAGATTTTCCAGCACTTTATCTACACCTGATAGTCTATGTTTAAAGCTCATATTATTTTCTAATCTTCATTATCGCAGGATTTTTCAAAATGAAACTTTAATCCGACTTAATGAGTATAATTCCTTTTAGATTGCTTGCTAAATGATTTACGTTAGAATGCAAACTGGATATGTCTTGCTCGTCGCTAGCTTAATGTAGTTTACTTCGCTTTGTTTGCGCTGAATATTAAACTTTAATGTGGGATCGAGGTTATGAATTGTGACTGTTTTTATTAGTTTAGCTAGTTATTTTCTTAACTAGGTTTTGAAAGTAATTTAGATTTTATAACTAGCCGTCTAATAGGTTAATTGGTATGTAAAAACTTGAAGTAATAGTTATAGCGTTATTGACGACTTCATTGGCGTAATGGTCACCATGCCGGACTGCCAATCAGAAGGTTCCGATTTCGATTTCCGGCACGGCCAACATCTTTGTGCTGACTAAATTTGTTGGCTGTCGGTCTGAGTGTTAAATATGTATCTATATAAAATATGTATGTAGGTATGTATATGTAGTATATCAGTTGTGTTTGCAACCATAATACGAACTAGAAATGGTTCAGTATGAGGTTAACCAACCGTGTGTGAAATGTGTTCTAATATATATTTTGATTTGAATTTTAAAAGGTATAACTTTGTAAACAATTACTGGAAATCAAATTCAAACATTTTATCCAGTTTGGTACTAAATAGACCCAATTATTATACAAAATCAGAAACTTCGTCGTTTGGATTTATAACATTTAACTTAATTCTATGATTTGTCCCTGGAAAGTATCTGTCGGCTAGCAACCACTCTCAAGTTGACAAATCTGTTGCCAAGCACTTAACGATGTTATATTCTAGATATTCGAGACTAAGAAAATTCTTACTTAGGACTTAGCATCTTACTGGTTCTTATGGTGACGCGCCCAGCTGACTAAATCTCTAGTTGAAATGTATAAAAATAAAAAAATGGCCAAGGTCAAGTCGCGCTCGCGCATGAAGGGTTCCGTACTATTATGCTTAAAAATTACACACGTTTGTTGTATAGGAGCTACTAAAAAAAAAATGTTTTATTTAATTTATACCTCTATTATAAAGAGGAAAAGTTTAATTTTTTGTTTGTTTGTTTGACGCAAATAGAATACAAAACTACGGGACTGATTTGAAAAAAAGAGCAATGTTGGGTATCTACATTATCCCTGAGTAACATACGTTAAACTTTGTTTCTCTTTGCAATTTAGATTATTTTGTAGTCCGTGCAAAGCCGGGACAATTCGCTAGTTATTTATATGACGGAGTGTTTGTTATAATGATCACTAAACGAGCTAAAAAGCTACTTCTCCACTACACTTATAGCAAGCATCACAAGTACAGAATAAATATCGTGAACTATTGAACTTTCTGGTTCATTACCGCGCGACAAATCAACTGCGAGTGAGTCAACTGTTGTGCCGACTTTGCTTCGTTACAAACGAACTGTGGAGTTCATAGTTACGTTTTATTTATAATTATCAAATAATTGGCCAAGTCCGAGTTGGACTCGAGCATGAAGGGTTCCGTACCATTGTTGTATGGGAGCCCCTCTTAAATACTTATTTTATTTTAATTTTATAATTTAATTTGATAGCCAATATACTTTTATGTATTTCGTGAAAATTTTAGTCTAGCACCTACCGTTATTGATATATAGCAAATACGAAAAAAACACGTTTATTGTATGGGGACCCCCTCTTTATATTTTAATTTTTAAAATTTTTAGTATTTGTTGTTATAGCGGCACGGGAAATACATATCTTGTGATTTTCAGCTTTCTAGCTTTTACGGTTTCTGAGATAAAGCCTGGAGACAGACAGTCAGACAGCGGAGGCATAGTTATAAGGTCCCGTTTTTACCTTTTAGGTACGGAACCCTAAAAAATAGATAATATTGCGCTTTAGAAAGCTGTAGAGTCAGAAATTTATGTATCTAAGAAACTTAAGGTCACAGTCTAGTCTCCTAGCTGGAGGCAGTTAAAATTAACTACGTTTGTTTTACGACATTTTGAATGGAATCATAAACGAACTGAAGAAATGGCGCAATCAACTGAATAACAAGAAAGCGCATTTTTGTTTTTATATTTATGAAAAAATATATATTTATATTAATTAGAAATCCCATTTATACAAGAACAACAGCTGTCTTCAAGGCGAGAGTTAATTGGTTTCTTCTAGGCAAGCGCGCTCAATTCTAGATCGCAACATCACTTAACATCAAATGAGTTGCCTGTGTATCATACAAAGATAACAAAATTTTATGTGTGATGATATATTATAGTGTATGATACCTTTTTCTATTGAATGGAACTCTATTAAACATGATATTTTAAATATTAAATTTTTCATTACAGGTCGATGGTAGCCTTTACGGCAATTCCATTGCAGAAATTTTAAATGTACAATATTATGAATGCTTTTGTAATCTCTGGTTTGAACCCAATAGGTTTTTTAACTGTACTTTTAAAGAATTTCCTTACTCCTTTTGTTTTAACTGCCAACACTGAACCGTAAAAGTGTAAGATCTCTTCAAATGTTCTGGAAAGCCTCAAAATTTGCATTAAAATGAGAACCGAGCCGATCTTGATCCCGTTAAGGTTAACTCGCGGTTAAATTACTTTTTGACAACCATAACCTGTTCCTTGGCAAATGGCCACTTCACGACGCTCTGAGGTGGCGCAGCATTCTCATCGAATGTTTTTTTAGTATTTATTGTTTTTAATTTAATTAAAATAATTTATTCGGGATATTTATACCATACATACTTTGTAGAATTATAAGATAATTAGTACAATAACATAATAAAGAATAAGTATATAAAAAACTATTATTATTCATGTACCTCACTCAAAGCGACATCAAACACGTGATTTTACTATGTTTTAAATAGTAACTACAAATACCAATAAGAGTCTGTTCCTCTGTGTAATAAACCAACACAAAGATAAGTCCAACACTTCATTAGCGATATATTTACATTGCTAGAGGTTACAGGCGACCAAATAATTTCTATGAAGGAACTTTACTACTCTTGACCAAAACCAAAGATTAATGAAAAATAGAAATAAATAAACGCTATTCCGTGACTTTTAGAAACGCTTCCTCAATAACTACAATTTAGCAGTTGAAGGCAGAGGACCCTTATTTACCTGTGTGCTTGTATGGGTCACCCCTTATCATTAGCTAAATTGTAGTCAAGCGTAAACCTTTATAATACGTGTTTGAGAACGTTGAAATCGAATATAGTGATAAACATTTTTTCTTGTCATCTTTACAAGTCAGAGAGCTGCTCCAAGTGTGTAAAGCTTGTAAAAATCCCCAGGGATCCTTTCTGCGTATCTAAAGGGTTTATCTTAATGACTGGATTAATGTCTCTTTGAAGGCTAAGAGCTCGTTTCCAAGAGCAACTACTCCATCCGGTGGACAAAGCTGCTGGAAATATCAATAAAATATGAGTTATTAAAGCAGGTTATGGGTTTATTTGAATCTACTGAACTGAACTGAAACCAACCCGCACTTGGCCAGCGTGGTGGTCATAGCCTATATCTCTCTCCTTGTAAGAGAAGGCCCCGAGTCTAAGCAGTTGGAACGATATATAGCATACTTCTGAAGGTCTACAGTGCGTACAAACAATTTTTTGTTCTACAACTGAAATATGCAAAAAAATCGATTGATCGATCGACACCATCTTGATTACATCATAAAACGAAGCATAGATCATTATTTACAATAAAAATTTGGTGACCCGTTAAAAAATATGAAGAAAACACAAAAATATAACTAAAAATGGTTTAAAAAGTAATAAAAAACAAAAGCGCTTAAAAGTAACAACACAAATAAAAAAAATAGAAAATAGTATTCGAAAATCCAAAGCAGATCTTTCCTTTCATTATAAAAATTTACTCAAAATATCATTTTATTCTTGGCAACCTTGTATGTTTGTTTGCTGAACCATTTCCACCGGTTTTGCTCCGTTTTCTACACGTCCCTAAATTAACAATAATGTACGTACTCGTACCTACACAGAGAGGAAACAAAGCCGCGCCGTAACAATAGTGTATTGTGCCGCTTACTATTGTGCTGCGTTTGGTTTGGCCCAGTGAGGTCGCTTTACATTGTCCACTAAACTGGCGAGTACTGGAAGGTTGTATTGTACTCATAGTTTTATTGTCTCGTTATACATTTAGGAAAATACTTGTGTTTGCTTCGAACTCAGATATTTTTTTAAGATTCCGTGCCTAAAAGGTAAAAACGGGACCTTAATACTGAACCTCCGCTGTCTGTCTGTCTCCAGGCTGTATCTCAGAAATTGTTATAGTTAGAAAGCTGAAATTTTACACAAGTAATGTATTTCCCGTGCCGCTATATCTAAAATAATAAAAATATAAATGTTAAAGGGGGTATACAATAAATTTGCATTTTTTACGATACAAAACTCTTCATGTGCGAATCCGATTTGTGCTGGCCCAATTATTTTCATAATCACTATGGACATTAATATTTAGTAAAGTTTCAAACACTAGAACTGTATTTTTGCTCTTTAACGCGTTAAATCAATTGTTATATGTATAAAATTGACTAGGCTTTCAAGTCTATTTACTAAAGTGTCAGAAAACAAATTGCGTCGGTTTCTACAGATTTTGATTGATACTTTGATTGATTGTTGTAATGTTTGTACATTATAGAAGAAACAACGCTCCAGCTAGTTAAGAGAAAAAAAATTAGCCAAGTGCGAGTAGGACTCGCGCATGAAGGGTTCCGTACCATTGTTGTATGGGAGCCCACCTTTAATATTTATTTTTATAAAATATTATTTTGATAGTTAATATACATTTATACATTTTGTGAAAATTTTAAGTGTCTAACAGCTACCGTTAATGATATATAGCAATGGTGATATATTTAATGAGATACAGCCTGGAAACAAACAGACAGCGGAGTCTTAGTAATAGGGTCCCGTTTTTACCTTTTAGGTACGGAACCCTAAAAATGAAAAATAGCAAATTTCAACCCAAGTACCTGTCCTAGAAGCGACGTCATAAATAACGAATCAAGCGACATCCCGACGTCGGTTTCAAAAAATAGACAAATATCAGCTAACCAGCGTCCAGGAGCGGTTACATAGCTAAAATACCTCGTATGTCCTGAGCAGTAGAGGTTATATTTCACCGTGATTCCTCTCCGAGAGCCGTAAGCCTCCACGTTATAAACTATAACCCGTTGACACGCGGTGTTAGCTTAAATTTCTGGTGAAATATGAAGGGTCCCCCGAGCGTACATTATATATTTAACATGACACGGGTATTATAAACTACTTTATGTAATTTAATCTTCTTCATAGAGCTAAGTGGCCAAGCTCTGGAGTCGAGAGTTTTTCAAGTTTTTTTTTTCACCCTAAGGCCTCTGACTTGGCTTAACGACTGCTTGTACTAAAACTACGAGAGCCAGAGCGTACAATTTAACGCGTCGTCTGACATACAGTAGTACCCCGATAAAAATGGCATTAATTAAACGATAGTCTTATGTATGGTCACCCAACCAAGGAACGTCCGCGGCGACCGTTGCTTAACCTCGCCTCGGTGATAGCGTCAGATCACCTAAGTTAAAACCTAAGCCTAATAAAGCTCAGCTGCTCTTAGAGCTAAATAAATTAAAATTAAAAATAAGCCGTATTACCAGGTAGTTAATTAAATAAGCTTCGATGACATTATATGGATCTGCACGTGAAAGTGAAATATGACAACCATAACTTTGTGTTACGCTTAATAACATTGACGTACATTTGTCTCCATCTGCTTCTACAGAAAATCAGTTATTACCAACTGGTTGGAATTTGCTATAAGCAATGATTTGTAAGATTATACACAACTAACTGTAATATGCAATTAGAGATAAGTCTCCGACAACTTAGATTAAAGTAAAATACGTTAATCCATAATTAATTAAAAAAAAAATCCATAAAAAAATACTTTAAGCATTGTTAAGCAATTTAATAAGTAATTTGCAACCATTACCGGTCGATCAAAATCTAATGACATCAGAGCTTGGCCACTTAGATCATTACGAAGAAGAAAAATAATAATTTCTCAAAATAAAAATAAGAGTGAAATAAATAAAGCCCATAAACATACTTTATCAAAACAATAAGAGAAAAACTTAATTTTCTTAAAAAAATGGAAACCGCAAAGCTGTTGATAACAATCACCTCGAGGTAGAAAAAACGAGAGCTTCAAAACTTAGTTATATTCACAACAACGTCTTCATTCTATTTCCGACGCTCCTTTTGTGTGCAGAAAGAAGATATTATTTTATGTTGGTACCTATTATAATACAAAAACTATAGTAGGCTGAAACTTTTTTAAGGTTATGTTGTAGAATATACGTGACGTAAAGTAATAATTGGCCAAGTGCTGGTTGGGGTGAGGACTGCGAAGCTTTGGAACTCACTACCTGAGTCTATGTTTCCTGAGAGGTCCGGGGTCTTCAAAAATAGACTTAATAGGTATCTTATAGGTAAGCGTGCCACATCGTAGACTACAGCGCAGCTTAACATCAGGTGTAGTCAAACGCTAACCTATCAAGGATAAAATAAAGGGTTCCGTTGATACTCATACTGAAAACAACCACACAAAACCAATTTTGAACAACATTACAAATTCATCGTGAAAATGTACCGCATTATTATTTTGTATTGCAAATTATTGCATTATTAAACGCACCTTTGATACAATGTTTGTAATTCACGCGAACCGGTAAAATTCCGCAATTAAAGCAGAAACCGTTAAATTTGATGAGAGCGAGCCAACAAAGCGAGTAATTAATTTAACTGAAATTAATGCCAAAGTTATACATTTTTAACTACCAACTACTTCCGAAGCAAACCACAAACCTAGAACAATTATATTTGATGGATACAGAGTTACTGCGAAATAAACCTAGCCCCTTATATTATAAATTAGTGTATAATATACGTGGAGCAAAGTTGTATAACCACCTACCCATAATATCTCAAAAATACAACGTCCGATAAATAATAAAAACAGATAAAACTAAATGAAAATTATTGTTAACATAAAAATCATATTATAAAAGGCATGAGTATTCAAATGATAAATTCACTGATGACGGTAAAAAGTGACATTTATATTTATTTTAAGCTGACTTGTAAAATCTATTAATTCTTAACAAAAAATTAGGTATTCTGTATTAAAACTGGAAGTCGGACTAAATCTAAAAATAGCATAGTAATCAGTAGCCCTGTATGAGGTATATACCATAATAGATCGGTCCAGAATGATAAATTTGGTCGAAACCACCAGATCAATAGTGTTCTGAATATTAGAGACAGCTGATATTAAAAATGTACAAAATGTCATAGCTTTCCTTAAAAACATTTTAAAGATTGTGTGTGTATTATATAATATGTATGTTTTTTACTCTTTCACGTTCTAACGGCTGAACTGATTGGGATATTTGGTATATTAATTACAAGATCGACGTAGGTAGCACATGCAGAGGGAGGCCTGTACCTAGCAGTGGGATAAACAGCGCTGCGGATGATGATGATTTGTAGTTTTACCTGGAAACTCTTTATAAAATTGTGATTTGATGGCGCTCTGTTCGAATATTTAAATATGAAAACCATACTATGCCAATTATGCTACGATATGAGTAAAAAAAACGTGTTCAAACCCAGTTTTCAAAGATTACTCTTTAAAAACTCATTTTACGCTAAAAAAAGACACAAAACAATGAGTATTATTCTTTTCTTCTTCGGTTTTCTAGCACTAAAACTCAGCAGTTTTAGTCCAAGCAGGCAGTTTCTCCTACCATAAAGCTAAGTAGCTGGAAAGTTAAAATTTACTTTAGTTCAATAGAACTAAAGTAAATTTTCTACAATTTTAGTACTAGGAAACCGTAAAGAATAATACTCATGTTATTCCGGATAATATAGATAAAGCAGTTGTTGACCACACTCATGAATATCGCATCATCACATTTGCAACCATCCAATATTCATTCACCGCCATGAAATGAAACCATGATCCGTCAAATCGTACATGTTTGCCGCAACCGTGGAATTACCAGCTGACGTAGAATGGAAACAGAATCAGGTCAGATATTCAAACAAACGCTGTGGTATCGTTCCAATCATTTCGAAACAATAGTTGTAGTCTGTCTTATCTTGGCGTAGAACAATATAAAAGAACAAGAAGCCACTAAGAACTTGCTGCGTATTAATCAAGTAAACAATAAAGATAAGAACAGATAACAGATAATCAATATAAAAATATTATCCAGTAAGATCCTATGTCTTCAATACAATGATACTATTGAGTAGCAGTTCACACTAACACACACTTACAAACTTTTATATTTGTATTATAAGTACGTTTAATCTGTCTTATCGAAGTTTTATAGCAGTTACAAATTTTAGATTTCATTAAAAATAACCTTTGTTGACTAATTGAATTATTAGTCAAGTAAAATAAATAGACAATTATATTATTTGTTGTTCTGTCTTTCTAATATTAAGATCCTATTTTGTGTTGTAGTCAAGCACAATATAAAGTTTTCAGTGATCATAAATGCTCATACAATTTGCCCTCAACGATTCTTCGTGGAAATAATGAAACTATTCTCTGTAACTAAACCAAAATCCTCGAGGCGCACTATTCAAAACAGCTGATACATATTTCATGTCCGTCGCCGAATCTTGCCGTCTCCGGCGCCGTGCCGGGCCCGGCCCGGCGCCGGCTCGACCCCGGAATACTGCAAGAGTGTTTACCCAGATTATACTATAAATTTGATTACCGGGAAAGGACCAGACTAGAATTTGAACGTTAACAAGGGTTCAAATGTCATTTTAGATTTATTGAGCTAGATTTGTACAACTCGATGTCACAGTTTACGACGGTGTACTTTGATGTCGGCCTTACTATAATGAAACGGTTATTCTATAATATCTATAGGTTTATTGCAATTTGGTTACGCCTGTAGCTCGGCTGATTAAAGGTAATCTGTGATTTGGATGGGTGACCATGAGCAATGCCGTCTTTTAAAAAGTAATATTTTCATCTGGGTGCTACCGTACGTCGGCTGACACAGTAAATGGTACGTCTCGGCTGTAAGTCTTAGTTCAAGTGGTCGTTAAGCTGAGTCTTATAACTTCAGGTGGCTTGAAAACTTTCAACACCAGAGCTTGGCCACTTAGGTCATACGAAAAAGAAGATGAAGAATTCAATTCGGTGCTTTATTGCTATGTACACTTAGCATGAAAATGAAAAAGTTAGTTTATTTATTTTTTATTATTTTTGCCCCGTTATATTATGACTAACTTAGTAGTAATGTTCTGTTAATGTTTTAGCAATTAGAGATAGCTTAGTATTTAAGTACTGTTAAGTTAGTACTCTAAGGAAGCAAAAAGTATTTACAAATGACTTTCTTTGATTTGTTTTCTATTATTGGTTTAAAACATGTTAATTATTATTAAATAAATAAATTTAAATAATTAAATTAATAAATCAGAATTTAAAGGTAATTTATTTTCTACTGTCAAATAAATGTAACTACTCGTAAAAATATACCTTACGTAGCAACTTATTCTTATTGTATGATAATATGAAAATTCAACTTTTCGAGACTTGAAGATTACTTTCCCCTTCACGTTCGGTAGAAAAATAATGTTATTTTGTAACCGGAAGTAGGAACTCGTCTTCCAGCCAGTATCATCCGTCGCTCGCATTCTGCTCCCAAGTTTTACCCACTTCATAAACACGTCGAGTAAGGTGAACATTGTTTCACGTATTTGTGGGATAAATTTTACATGACCAAATGACTAAGTTTTAAAGGTTTTTTTTTGTTATACGTAATCGTACGGCAAAGTAGAGGGTACTAGAAAGCGCGGGAGGTCACCCACTCGCTGGACTGACCAAATAAGGACAATCGTGGGTACCCCCTAAACAAGTGCGCCAGGGTGATTTCTAGTAGAGGTAAATGGCGCGGCTTCGTGAGGCGTGTACAGTCTGTCCCATCCACCATTACTTCAAAGACCACAACCGTTTTGTCAAGAGCGTACCGACTTAGAAGAAGTCGTACGTTGTTGTTGTAGATAGTCGTTAATAAATATTATTCTTGCTCTTTCCATCTCTGGTGTGTGTGTCTGTGTTTGTGTGTGTATGAACTGTGTTGGTTTAGTTTATTTGTTTACGAGGTGTGTTAGGCGGGAATGTTCAATGCTATGTTTGATGAAAACAAATTTAAGATGGCCGCCGCTACCATAAGGTGGATTTCATATTATTTGCCAACTGTCTCAATATACGAATAGGTAATAAATCTATGGGCTTACTAAGTAAACTACAAATAATGTCATGTGATTTCTTAATGTTTAATGTATAGGTGTAAAAACTAGATGCATATGTCACGAGCTTTTTTGCGAATCAATTTTTCCCCAAATTTTGTTTGCTACTAACTTCACGGAGGCCAAGACCTTTCCAACGAATGCAAAACCGTGGAAATCGGTTCGTGTGTTCTGGAGTTATAGCGTTAGGAAGAAAAACTCGTCTTATATTTTTATTTTAGATAGGTAAGGCAAAGTAGTGTAATGCATTTGTTATCAAACAATGTACAAGTTGCGTATCGCGTTGTCACCCTACTCGCGTACATATCGATGCCCCCCCCCCCCCCCGCGGGCCGGCACCTGCGGCCGCGGCCCGCACTCCACAAGAATGACAATAAGCTCCGCGCGACTTCCCAACACTTTGCCTCTTTATTTACACTTATTTTAAATAACGATTGACTTGAACATTTGAGGCTTCCATTTTTGACGACCCAGTTGGCGTAATGGTTACCATGCCTAACTGCTAACTAGAGGGGCTCGCGTTCGATTCCCGGCACGGCCGACATCTTTGTCGTGGACTTAACTTGTTGGCTGTTGGTCTGGGTGTGAATTTTTATTTCAGTTAAAATAACATAACCCATATGAAACTACGTACTAAACATTTAAATAATACTAAAAAATATTTTAAAATAAAACGTTAAAAACGTTAGTCATCATAGTATAAAAAATAAAATAAAATTTGTTTTGTTAAATAAGAGTATGTATAGATATGTATATGCAGTATATCAGTTGTGTTAGCAACCATAATACAAACTAAAAATGGTTTAGTATGAGGCTAACCAACAGTTTATTTGTTATCAGCTAAAAGCCAGTGAGGTTTGGTAGGAAAACGTCTGTTCTAATGCGACGGACCTTGGTTCGATCCCGGCTTGACACCAATGATTTATTTTTCTTGTTATGTGTGAATTTGCACTCGCTTTGCGCTTAAAGAAAATCATCATGAGGAAACCGACATGTTTGAAGACCATAATATCCGAAGACGTATGTCATCCGCCAACCCATTTCACCAACATTGTGAATAATGGGTTCTATTTCTCTTATTGTGAATGAAGTCTCCGAGTCTCAACAGCGTCTGCTTAAGCCATTAAAAGTTTAAAATATAAGTGACATTTCAAGTACGAAAATACGTATATTTCTATTTATAAAGGTTATAATAAGCAGAATAAGTCAGATATTGTTGCCTATTTTTAGGGAAAGTCTAATTTTAGACATCTATTTTGAGAACAAATACACTGGTTGGTAAAATAACCTAACTAAACAGACACCTGCCTGAGGCTGTCTTTTCACTATTTTCGGAAACCGGGATAGAACAATGCTTCGTCTAGCAAAAAAAAATATGAGCTACGTCGTAGCAGCGTAGCACTGCTACGGCGTAGTGCAGCTACGACGAGGTTGTGGTTTGTTACGTTTATCTTTTAAGTTTTTGTATTTCCATTTTAAACCTGTTCTGTGTTTTTCTGAGCAAGCGTTATATCCGTTTTTTTTTAAACGAATCAGCGATGTTTTCCTCATATTAAAGACAGCTTTAACTATATTGCGCCTGTAGCTCGGCTAACTGAGGTGATCTGAAGCGATCGCAACGGTCGATGTGGACATTGTCCGGACGGGTCACCATGCAAAAGGCTGTCGCTTATTAATTGATATATTCATTTGGAAGTACCGTACGTCTGATGACACGATAATTAGTAAGTCCCGCCTGAAAAAAATTACGACAAGCCATCATTATGCCAAGTCAGAAGCCCTCAGGCGGCTTGAAAACTCTCGACATCAGAGCTTGTTCAAGATTATATGAACAAGAAGATTTATGAAAAATCTATCGTCAAGTACCTAGCAGTAGGTTCCGGTAGCCTCGTTGAGAGCCAGCTATTCCAGACCAGGCATGCTCCCTAAAGCCAAAGTGTCGATCGGTGTGCTTACGCACCCTGTTGGTGACATGTGTTTTTTTGACGAGCTTTAATCATCGACAAGATACCTGGCCACGATGGGGTGCAGCCAGGTTACGTGTAAAAATGCCAATAAAATGTTGAGTTTTGTTATGAGAAATGCTGCACAATTCAGTTATCTAAAAGTGGACATCCTGCTATACAATGCTTACTCGTATGTGTGTAGCAAGCTAGGATATGAACGTATAGTTTGGGGTCCAGCGGCGAAGCTATAACTTATCTTAACGCTGTATCCGAAATCCAAGACGAACGATCGATGTCTTCTGTAGTGCCATCATTAGCCATTGTGTGCTAGTGATGGCACTACAGAACTGCTACTAGGTTTTTAATCTAAAATAGTAAGCGCTTTGGTGTAAGAACTGCATTTACGCATCTCCCGCTACAAGCCTGGGGGAGGCGAGCGGGGTATGTCGGACTCGAGGGCCAGGAGCCGTCACTACCGACTCAAACCTCACGGGGTCCCATCTCACGACGGGGGCAGGGATGCAGGACCGCACAGCGCATTGCCGCTGCTATCCCCGTCCAGGTTAGCCAACTGCCTAGCTGTAAAGCCGGCTGTACACATGGGGCCAAGGTGTTGGGCCAACGTGTAGAGAGCTACTTGGCGGTATGTTGGCGCCAACATTGGCAGGCCATCCGAATAGTGTCGGTTTTTAGTGCACACATCAAAGGATCTTGGCGCGCTCCGCAAACAGCGTTCACAGCAGAATGAGCAGTAAGCCAATGTGTGAACAGGAATCTTGGTTTCCATCATTTTTGCCCAACACATTGGCCCAACACCTTGGCCCCATGTGTACAGCCGGCTTTAGAAGTAAAGGTGTGTGATGTGGAGTACCTGAGTGCAGGCAGCGTGGTCAGCGCGGTGCCGTCAGCCTGCAGCCAGGCGAGGTGCGGCGCGGGGTAGCCGTGCGCGGCGCACGAGGCGCGCGCGCCCGAGCTGTTGGAGAACACGAGCCGTGCGGGCGGCTCCACCAGGAACACCGGCCCGTGCTCCTGCCCCTCACCACCTGCCACACCGTGCTTGCTATTAATAATAATAATAATAATAATAAAATCGTTTATTTAATTGATATTGCTATACCAAACACCTAAAACGTTCAAAAAACCATAACAGAAAAAATACATAAATACACAGAACTCAAAGAAGAAATTATTAGAATCTGGAAAATGAATAAAGTATATATTGTGCCGGTGGTGCTCTCCAGCACCGGAATGATTCCAAAATATTTACACCACGCTTTAAAATTACTTGATTTACCAAAAAACACATACATAACGATGCAGAAAGCCGCGATATTGAACACTTGTCGGATCGTACGCAAATTTTTGCAAGAAGAGTCTACAGAAAATGAGCATCACTTGGCTTAGGCCCGTGGTGTTTCATAAAAATACCGGAATTCTTCAAATTCCGAGTAGAAAAATGTTGAGTATAATAATAAAGCCCAATTTATTTCCAACAACCTTAAATAACATTATAACTGCTTAAACTTATTTAACTATTTATATCTATTTTTGTAAAGTATTTTATGTTAAATTAAATTTTTATCTTCCGTCATTGGAACTCCACTCTGGGTATAGGCCTCCTCTAGCTTATTCCAAGTTATTTTATTCTTTGCTTTAGTTCTCCAGTGTTTTTCTGTTATTGTAATTATGTCATCTAACCACCTGTTTTTTGGTCGGCCTTTTTTCCGCTTTCCTATTGGGCCTTTCCACTATTAGCTGAACAGATATATGAAAGAAGATTCAAATCAAATTGCGAAAAATCACTGATGTCCCTGGAGCCCTCTGCTTTATCAAACAAGCAATTTTGGATTTGAAAGTGAAACTAATCTAAGGATCTTAATTGTTATGCTATTTTATGTATGATTATATAGATAACTACCAAACCCGGCGAACTCCGTTTCGCCACAAAGTTGAAATTTTTCCTGAATGTTGTTTGCTACAATTCTCACGGAGCCCGAGACCTTTCCAACGAATGCTGTACCGTGATTTCCAAATCGGTTTGTTCGTTGTGGAGTTATCAAGAAGGAAAAACCCGCTTAATTTTATATTATAGATGGCATGATAAAAAAAAGTTTTTATGTGATTACAAATAGGCATATTTTTTACGCAAATAGTCCTGTAGTTTTAAAATGGGCAAAGAATAAGAGTTTTTAAACAAGCATCTACAGATATAGGCTATATTTATAAATTATAAAATTACGTATAAATTTGGCCAAGCAATCGTTGAGACATGAGATAATTTTAGTTTTTACTAAAACTTTAATACTAATTCATTTAGGTTTCATACTTCAACTTAAATATTTAGTATAGTGTCCGGGAAGTCTACCGTTCGAATAACTATTAGATATAATTAGGCTGATTGAATTACGTACTTGACCTGAGCCGCCAGCACCCTAATCAAATGCTAGTTCCAGAATATTAATCGGAACCGCCGTCTCGTTTCAACTGGCAACACAAAGGCCTGAGATTTGTCAAATTACAGTTTGGGTTAGCGCTTAACGCGGTTACTGCGTGAGACAGACAGACAGCTTGATATGTATAATGTGCGATTTGAATTTCTAACTACATTCCGCCGTGAACCGGTTCGCACTGGTTTGAACCAGTTCAAACTGCCGCACACTCTATATCTTTATTTAAAAAAATGTGAATTATTGTCACGCTATTAGTAAAACGGGTAATTTGTCATTAATATCTTGACACGGAAAAGTTTTTTTTTTTCTGTACAATATTCTGTAAAATTCAAAGAATTTGGAAGGAAGTTATTTTCTTTAATGGCGACAGCGCTGGAAAGAAATATAAATAATTAAGTGTACAAAGTATTATATAATATTTTTACTAATTTCCATTTGACCGTCCAACTTACACACATACGCACACACGCAAACACACACAAACTTTCGCATTTTATTAGTGGGATAGCATGAGTCGGAATGGGATCAGAAATATGGAAATTTTCCTGATGTTTTTGAGCTTGTAATACTAACTTTTTTATGTTGCTTATGCAATACTAACTTTTGAAAAATAATAAAATAAGTGGTATTTAAAATTGAATTGTATAAAAAATGCGTTTATTAAGGGTGAGAGTATTTATGTAAATAATTCAGTAAATTATATACATAAATACTCATATACACAGAAGACCTATTTAGATAATATTTTCAAGACTTTTAAAGTCCTTAAAATATTGTCGTTTTCAAGACTTTTTAAGTCTTGAAAATATTAATAAAATGCTTCAGAAAGTTCCTTTTATAATAGTTTCTACGTAAAACGTGTCGCATCTCGGCGCAGAGTTTAGGTGGAGCGTAATTAGCTTGATGCTCCAACATGCAGCACTACCGTATCATATTAGAGCAGATCTAGTTATACTAGCTGCGACAAGCTTGTCAGTGTAAGTGTGTACTGCCCCCTTACTTCGACCATCCACGGTTAAATCGCTGATAATTCGCTGGGATTAGAGATGTGAAATACCAATAAATATTATTTGTGTCACTTATTTTTTTTTTAATGAATAACCTCTTTTTCCGCTTTTTTGTTTTCAGGCTATCTAGACCAAATAAAACTCAGTAATAACAAGCGTTAAATTATTTATAAAGTTAAAACTTTTTCCCATGATTAATTTTATTGTTTATTGTGATTTTATTGTACACTGTTCGACAACTTCTGTGAAAAACAAACCAACCTCTTTCATTTATGCTACAAAATGTAATTTACTAAAACACCAAACTGGAAGTGGAACATAATTAAAAAGTCTGCAGCTGCTGTCAAAATTTCAAACACATGTCAACTGTGTTTATTATTAACTAATTAGTTGCTTTACATACGTAGTTTATTAAAAATAACAAGCAGACAATCAAAATAAAACAGAGAAGGATACAGAGCAAAAAATCAATGATTTTGTTATTGTGATTTCATGTATGTACGAAGCCATCTTCGACTACCATAGCATGTGACTGGAATAATTTGTAAATAAATATAATTGTATTACATACATACTTAAGTCAAATTGAAATTAAATTCACGAAAATTTAGTTCAGTTATTTCGCTCCTAATTGAAACCTTTTTATACAACCTATTAGACAGAGCGTTTTTTGTTTCAAAAAGTTACTAGGTACCTATTAGTTATCTAAATATTGGTGAAGCAGCGGCACTAGTATAGGTAGATAGATAATACTTTATTGGACACAAACTTAAAACTAAAGATAAAATTAATAATAACTAAGAACAAAAAAAATGTGTGCCACAATTGGGGTACTCAGTATGTAACATAAAAGATGATTATTTATATTCAGTATTCTATTGTGACGCCGCTGCCACGTAACCACCTTTTACTAGTAATCACAATGCTCATTTCACGAAGTTTTCAACGCACTTGCGATCGCTCCAAGATATGCACTCAGACTACAGGAAAAAAGGCTTTATTCCTGTAGTCTGAGGATTGCAGATGCATTGTCCATCCTCGGGCACATTTGTCCCTTGCTAAGTAGAGGCAGACCGTATTCGCTCCGTAATGGTACACCAGTCCCATAGGAGTCTGCTTAGTTCTATAAGCTTTAATTTCAGCCCTCGGCTTAGAAGCGAAAAACAAAAATCTAAACTGTTTCACACTAATAAACTGTATAAAAACAACGTTTCCAGTAATAGTCCTATACAGCGCATGTGTCGCTCATATAACGAGCTGGTACTCAAATGTTGTGACGCTTCAGATAACAACCAATGTAAGACTCACATTACTTAACTGGATGTATTTAGTAACAGTCTCAGTCAATTTAGAAATAATATAAGTTATAGGTTAAATTGTTTTAGTATTTAAGATTTCCCCTTTTTTTTAATGTATATATGAACCTTCTTTATCATTAAGTTTACACTAGCATGCTGTGTACTCTTTTTTTGGATTGCAGACTTGTTTTTGTTCCTTTTAGTTCAGTTATGTTAAAATGAATGTTTGTAATCTGTCTGAGTGCCTAATAAATAAATAGGTACCAACTAGATCTTCACCTCGTAGGTGACCTTCTGCTTGATCTGGTGCCTTCTATCTTTCTAGACTACAGGAAATAATAAATGAAATACAAAAATAGAAAATGTTTTTATTTATCACTTCCAATATATCCAATACATATTGCCAAAGACAAATTAATATTACTAACAATGGTTTTAAGCTAAGATTACAAACCTAACAGGTATATTATGTTGTAACAAGCTACTAGTAGAATATATCTATATTATTTATAAGACACAATTTTTAACAAATTATTTAATACTCAACAATATTAGGTAGGTATATGTTGTCATCCAATAAATAAATTGATATTGGTGCAATTAGAAAGAGAGAAAGAAAAATTGTTTATTGTGCACAGACTTCTGAGTTCGATATACAAAATGACTTGTGTATTGTGTATGTGCACTAAAGGAGCAGGTTCAGCATGTGCTGAAAGTACACTTGGTACTCCAGCGCTGGTTTTCAACCTGCTCCTTTACACACATTAATTAGTCACATAAATATAGGTAGTAGTACACTATTATATAAGCACATGGTAATAACTTCAAAACTAAGAAAAATCAGTAGAGACCATCTTATAAGTTCTGAATAAAGATAAATAAAATATTTCAACATCATATTATAATGTAAAATAAAGCATGAGATTTAACAAAAGATTTACACATTTAAACTAGTTTTATTTATATACATATTTTCTTTAGTTCTATTATATTATTACAGAAACCATATGGTTAATCAATACAGCAGTAGAAATAACTAATCAACAGTTTTAATAATAAAATGATAACAATTTTATTATTATAGCAAATAACGGCACGGATAACATACATTTGTCATTGCTAGCCTGCAGTGAGTGCAAGCGCACAGCTTACATCCGCCATTCAATCCTTAATAATTATAAATTATTCTTTAATAAATGTCAGGTATCTATAGACAAACATAAATTAAAAATATGTTAAATAGCTACTTTAATCGGTTAGTAATAAGTATAAAATAAAAACTAGGCTTAATTTCTTGTGTAGGATCTAGGTCCTAAACATTATAATTAAAGTGTTAATTTATAAGCACAACGAGTTAGTATGTATGTCTGAAAATTTATATTAATTAAAAACATGAAGAATATCATTGTCCCGTCTTACACGAAAAACTTTTCCACTTTCATTTTTTCTTAATAGTATTTTGCCATGTTGTGTCCATATATATTTCCATATATATTTATAATTTAGTCTTATCTTTTCCTGTTTGGCCTTATAAAAAAGTTGTTTGTTGTATTTGGTTAGCCCTTCATTAAAATAGACCCGTTGCTTAGCCACTGTATCGGGCGGGAGGCCCAGGTCGCCGGCGTCGAGCGGGTGCGTCCGCGCGGCTGCCAACAGCCATTCTCGCACTTGTAAATCATTCATTAGCAGTTGTTGATCTCTTTCATTAGCCTCACATTTCAATTGATAGAGACTCGCCAGGACAGCATCACTGCACGTATTTTTTTACAGATTCTTCAATTTCGCTCAATCTTTATTCTAATTCATTGGCTTGATCGCCTAAGAAATTTACATTGTAGACACAAGTTTCAAGCTCTGATTGCATTGAATTTTGATTAGATCGAAGTTTATCAATTTCCATACGGAATTCACCTATCTCTGCACTAAACTTTTGCATACAGGTTCGAAATGATCTCATTGATAAGTTGGTGTACCATTGAATCTGACAAAACCGAGGTGGTAACTGAAGTGAAGACCCACAGGATGTGCCAGGCATTGGTTCGGGATCAATGTTTGTCGGCGATTTATCATTTGTTTCAATATTTTTCGCTACGCACTTTTCGCATCTCCACAGGCTTGTTATCGTGTGTATGTTTATGATAAACACATTCACAATCGTTGCACTTTACGAGTCCCGTTGAAGACACAAACTTGCCACAAGCACTACATTTCCCAATAGTTACTTTTTAAAATAACACAGCCGTTGAAATGATTATAGTTAAGACGTATTTGTTTAATGGTTGTAACTTGAGCTTCAAGTGTTCAAAACCACAACAAAGCCAACATTATTGTCAAAAAAAACACTTCCATGTAAGAATTATTGCGTTTTAAACAAGTTAAGAGCAATTTCTTAGTATGAATTGCGGATTTACTAAAGATATCGAATTCAAATACGGATCAAAACAAACATTTATATGCACGATTGACATTCCATGAGTTTGGTACAGGGTTGCCAGATGACAATAAATTTTACTGTTACCAAGGTTGGTAAAATATCTTGTAATTTCAACGGATAATCTCGTAAATGCATACATTTCAAGAAACTCTAATAAAATCAATGCTATTTAATTACTGTACTAAGTAACTTGTGTTATTCTTTGCTTGGGGTTGTTCAATTGAAAGAAAAAAATTAAAATTCATATTATATATATAATTTTTATTAATTATATTCGATATCAGGGATGTTAGTAAAATAATCTTTATTTTTAGAGTATATCATTTCACCTGTTATTCTGACGTACATTTCTATTGATGGTTCGAAATGTTCGCAATTTATATATTTTATTAAGTGCAATTGTTTTCTCAGAGATTTGGTCCAATTTCATCACCATTCACCAACTTGCTTTTTCGCATTATGTGTAAAACTTATTTCAGAAATAAATTAAGAAATTCATTGGAAATTAATGGTGATATTGTGTTGTGAGTGGACTTAATTTCAGTACCATAAGTTTCTATATCTATCTACATATTAGTAGTATAACTATGTAAAATAAGATTTTTTTTTCAACAGCAATAAAACAAACAAACAAACAATTGCCTATGCGATTTGGGCCTTTAGCGCTTTCGGAAGCTAATAATGTACCATTTACTGTATCTGTGATAAAGATATGCGAAAGAAGTTGTCAGTGTTAAAATCTCCTAAAAAAAGTGTAGAGATTTTTGTTAATCTTGAATCTCGTACTGACCCTCTAAATTTTGTAATGATACGAGATTTCTCGTACTTCTGGCAACTCTGATTTGACACAATATTATTTTTTAGAGTTGAGAAAATCATAATAAATTATTTATTGAATCCAAAAAGGTTGCACACACTTAATGCTCTATAACATAGAAAATTTATTATAAACCTGGAACGTACGACTCACCGCCTCCAATTCAACCACCAACTCGCTCCAATTTAGCTACCAAGTCGCTCCAATACGCCAACACCAAATCCTTTTGTTGTCACCATAGAACGTTGGCGCATATTGGAGCGACTTGGTGGGCGTGTTAGTTCGCTTGTAAGGTCGAAGTAAGGGGGCTGAGCTTTATGTCAATAAAATATTTTTATTTTATTGACATAAAGCAATATTAATACATATTTATATTCTAGAAAACTTAGTATGGACTCAGCACTGCTACCAAAATCAATATCCTAACATAAAAACTATCTTATCTAAAAGTAAAAAACACTTTAAGATAAGAAGAAGGAGAGCCCAAAATTTTCATGTTAAAAAAATATTTTCAGATAAAAATAATCCTTCCAACAATTGATGTCAAAAGCAATTCAGCGGAATAATTTGTAGCGTTTTGTTTGGAGTTTTTTGTGAAATACAACAATGGCGAGAATTTATGCCGCGTCAAATAATTTACACACGTAAATCTACAAACTGTTTGAATGTAAAGTGGACTGAACACATACAATGAAATAAGTTCTATTGAGCTGTCAGCGCTTCAAAAATTTTCGATTACAAACGTATTCCAACAAATTGAATACGAAAGCTCGGATGTTCAGAATACTAGTTACCTGATACCTTTAAAGCCGCGAAACATTTCCCTCCTACCTTCCCTTATTACTATTACGTACCCATATCAATCTTACTACTGACATATCCTTACCTCTTACATCTCCATATTATCAACTGGAACAAAGGCTTACAATGCCTTGTAATACATTATCTCGTAAGCAAGCTGTGGGGTAATCTGGGTCGATTTGACAGCCGGTACAAGTTTAGCTATTAGCGTCCGACCCGGTGTCTGCCTGTCACGACTTAGTTAACCTTATTTACAAGACGGCCTCGGGTTCTGCCTGGACAGGGAGTAAGGAAGGGTTGGGTAATTCATAGAATAGCAGGTAAAGACAAGGAATTTAAAATAAATTAGTTTTTTTTTTATTTTTCTTGAGACTCACTCACACATACAGACTCAAACGATCACACGATATTTTTTTAAATTTGAGTGTTTTTGTTACATACTTAAAGTCAAATGTCACAAACAAATTAGATCAATTGTGTTAATTTTTTTTATTACTAATGTACGTGTATTATAATTTATTGGCTATCTTTTCCCGAAGTATAAGAACAGCGTTATGCAATATAAGTTTATAATAATAGTTTAAGAAAATATATAGGACATGTGAGAAAAAAGGAGTATATAACGAATATTATGATTGATGGATTTAAAATTCTAGCTCTTTTCTACGGAGAAAATAATTAACAATCTAAACATTGAATAAAATACTCCATTATATTAACTTTTATGTAGTAAAGATTACTCTGTTTGATTTGAGGTATTTCTTACATTTATGTATTCACAGCCTCATTCCGTCTAGCTTGGAACAGACAGCTTTGAATCTAAATCAAATTAATGCTGGTCGACACTTTATAGCTAGGGAACTAAATAATTATTCTTAGTTACTATAGTTTACGTAAATATGTATATGTATACTAGCTGACCCGGCAAACGATGTTTTGCCTTATAAAATATTTCTTTCAATAAAAAAAATCTAAGGGTGTACAACTCTTATCACTTAGGAGTATGGAAAATAGATAGTAACCGATTCTCAGACCTACTGAATACGCATATAAAATTTGGTAAAAATCAGTTTAGCCGTTTCGGAGGAGTACGGTAGCTAACATTGTGACATGGAAATTTTAAATATTAGACTAGAACATACAGACTAGAAGAAAATTATATTATATGAATGTTATCTACTACTATGGAGAATTATCTAATTGCTCACCTGGTCAGCTACTAAAAGATGAAAAACTGTCGCCAAGACCTAACAGTGTGTTCTAGTAGCGTCCTTGAGTGTCAGTAATACCAGACTAGGCATGCTCCACCTTCGCTCTGTTTCATTGATTGATGTGGTAACGCGCCCACTTGGCCCTAGCTGTATACTAAAATATCAACTTAAAGAAAATATTTTTTTATCCATCGGTTTGTTTGAAAAACATAGTCTCATGTTTGTGTTTGATGTTAGTTTGCTTATGTTAGGATATATATATGAACAGCAACTGCCAACTATAATATTTATAATACAACAAACAGAACAATAATTGAGTTAAAGTTTGTATGAAATGTTTTTGTAGGAAAGGTCTCTTGCTTTGACTTATAAGTCAATGGACTCGAAACAGAAATTCTGTTTTTCAACAAAGCTACTATACCTATCTTCGAGCTCTAATAAAATAAAAATGGTTAGAAATTTCATCATAGTGATGGAATTCTCTACGATTAAGTCATAATTATGTCATTTAAACAGATGAACGACATTGTAATTTAGCCACTGGAAGGAACTAACTAACTCCATGACACGGACTTGCAGTCCAGTTTGAGGATAGGGATATTAAACTATGTACATACATTCCATAAATAAAAATATTTAGAATTTTTAAATTTTTCATAATGAATCAAGGAAGCTACAAAGAAAGATAATAATTTATTATTTATTTGTTGTACTATCACGTCGCTTACTTTTATTCATCCAAGCGGCCGGACAGGAACTCGGTCCCTAGAAACCACCGTGTTTTGCAAATTGTATTACAGAATTTGCATTTATATCATTTCTGTCATTTTCGACGAAAATATTATGCTTTATGGTTGTGACAAAATTATTTAATTTGAGTTCATAAATTTTTGGTTATTCATTATTATGAACTAAATTAAAATTTAACTTTATATTTTTTTTTTGCTTTTGCTTTAGCTTTTGACCACAGCTTGCCAAGAGGAAAGCTGTGGTCCTCGATGCTACGCACTTACTTTTAAAATAAATATTAACTCTTAATTTGAAAACCCCTATATAGTACTTCTCTGGAAACAGAGACTCAGGAAAAGAAGAGCAAGAGTTCCAAAGTTTAGCAGTCCTCACTAGGAAGATCGAAGTGAATCGGCTTGTGCAATACTTTGGAATTTGAAATGTATATCTATGTCTTTTCCCTGAGTTTCTGCTCGATTTGTAATGAAACGGAGACTAAAGAATTATACTATGCAACTCCGTTACAACTAATATCCCCGTACCCACTTCATTAAGAGCTGAGCTCGGGCCGCTTGTGAGTTTCAGCAGCTGACTTTATACTTAGCTAACTTCAGGCATAAATCGTTTTATTAAAAAGTAATGATCCGGTGACAGTTTCATTAACTGGCAGATAGCGGCGGAGTCTCCGCGCTGCTTGTTTATATGCTAATGCCTTTGCGAATAAACTAAATTGCAACAACAGCCACGGGACTTTAGACCTTAAGCTTCAAAATTAAGGTTGGGTTTGCCAAAAACAATTGCGAGAAGAAAGAGTGAGATTATTATTTTTGGATGATTTCGTTTCTTTTTATTTCGTGACTGCTGTTTAGGAGTATGTCAAGTTGTAACGGGACGTTGACAGAATTTTAACAAGAAACACATGATGTGACGGCGTGCTTATATGGTTATTTAAAAGCTTGCAGTGAGATAAATAAACGTTTGAGATTTTCACAAAATAAATACAACATGTTTATTTTTTTCAAACGTATAGTAATTTTCAAATACACATATTTGTGTTTTATTTATTTTAGGCAATAGCCAGAGCAAAATCTTGAGTTAGTAGATTTATTTGATTTTGTCGGGAAAAAAATATCGGAAAATAATTTAAACTTATTTTGGTATCAATTAAAATCAGAAATAAAACTGGTTAAAAATCTGAAATAAAGTTTTTGCAACCAGTTTTTATTACACATTGAAAAGTATGATTGGTACCAAAATAAGTACATATTCTTAGAGTAGTTATTTAGATGGCATTTAAACTTTTTTTTCGTCATGTTTTTCCGTTTAAGATTCATTCATACTTTGCCTTGAGTTAAAATTGTCTATTTTTATAAAAGTATCATTGTAAAGCGATAAAAACTGGCTTTTTAAATATTAGTATAACCTGAAACTCTTAAAGTAATGTAGATATATTTAGTAAAGTAGCTCGATGCGTGTATGTTGTACCCAGGATATTCCCCTGTTCGCGCTATAATAATAAACAATCTTATTGGATACATAAAAGCACATAAAAGCTTTTAGCAATGAAAGCTGACGACGCACAACATAATAAAGCTCAATAAACATATTTGGGGCCTTTTTATTAAAAGCCTATTTCGTGGTAATAATATCTTAACTAGTAGTTCTCTGGGTAAACATATTTTTTTCGTAACTTGTAAAGTCCAAAAAATGTTATGTTATGACCTTAAATTAAAAACTATTCAACCAATTTTTTAAGTAAAAAAAATATTTGAGTGGTTTGCGTGTACCCTTTTGTAAATATTCTTATTAAATGGATTATTATAGATGATTTAGAAAGTTTTTACATACATTTTACGAATGATAATTAATCTTTCAATATTTAATATTAAATTGGTCTGTTGAAGACAACACTTCCCTTTTTTAAGAACTGCCCTTCAAATACAAAATAAATTATGTCAAAAATCTTATTAGGTAGTTTTTACACCGTCCACAATTCTATTACAAGTACAACAGAAAATACCAACATTTTTAGCAAGAGCACACTGTTAAAATTGGGTCGCAAAAAAAGACAAAGTATTTACATCCGTTAAATAGTGTTTAATCTGTTAGAAACACACGTGTCTCCCTGCGAGTGACACGGGTCACTAGTAACTGTATTATTTGTTATGAAACGCCACGAACACAGGTTACCGGCAAAATAAAGCGACTTCCTTCGAACTGACGACAACTGCTCCATTCGGCTGTCTCTCAACCGACAAACAAATAAAATAGTTGGGGATTCCATAAAAGTAATGAAAAAGTAGAATGGAGCGGTTTATTTCTAATTGTTTTATTCGTTTAGATGTTTGTGAAGGAAGATAAAGACTTGGATGTGTTTTCATTGCGTGGTTTCTGGATTTGATGAGAAAGGGGAAAAAGTTTCACGGTGAAAACAGTATTATGTGTCCATGTTCAGCAGTTCAGTAAATTAGTTAATGTTCCAACAGTTACATGGATATCTAGCATTATTTTGAATTCCATAAAGATGATGGGATGTTATGAGTATTAAATAAAATAATTGGCTACTAGAATCATAGTAATATACATACATACGTATAAAAAATAGAATACTAAATAAATACGCTATAAAAAATGGTCTGTCAGGGATTTTCTTGTTTCGATTGATCAATTTGCATTTCATTCATCTTGTAAAAAAATACTGAGCCTTGCGCTTGGATAATGCAAATATCTTTTTTTTTATCACACGACCCAACTTAATATGCCTAAAACTAAAAAAAAAAAAGGTCTGGTATAAAACTTTATGCTGAGAAGTAATCTCATCAAACTTGTCTTTATTAATGACCTCAGCTGCCTACAAAGGCTGACCACGGGTGTGATTTTTCATCGGCCGTGTGTCAATTACTATGCAAATGGGAACCGGTACACTTTCTATACCGTACAGTGCTACTAGATACAATAGCAAGGCATCGAATATTTTGAACTATTTATAGAGTTAATAGTATAATTAATTTTAATACAATACAAATAAAAAAACAATTTTAATTTTACTGAAAAATATTTACGCTATAGATTTTTTGCAGATAATCTAAAACTATTATATTAATTTGAATTAAACGCAAATTACTGCATAATAAAGATTATTTATTTATTATTTTATTTGTTTTAAGTTCCAATTACCTGATTTCTAGGAAAATGATGGACAGCACATAAATTTTACCGATTATACTCGTACTTACATTATTATTGACAAAACACCATCTGCTTTCAGAAAAAATAAAAGTATCAACTAAAAAGTAGCAATTATTACAATCATCAATTCCTCACAGTCGCTGTATATTTCGTTATCCGTACATTTGTATTTGCGCGTCAAAGAGGATTTGCTTAATAAAACAGGGGATTTGTAGGATCCGACGCGCAGCCTACTTGATTACCATCCAATCGACGCCTCGGTACGGGGGCTTTACGGGAGGAAACATTTACTTGGGAATTCTGATTTTGTTATCGAAAACTATTATCAATCTGTATGAAAAGGAGTAATTAGTTAATTGTTATTTATAAACCAAAGTATTTCGAGGAGAGTTTTACTATGAACATGATAATATGAAATCACCGTCTCACATTGTTATTTGAGTTGAAAATCGGTTGCTTAGCACCTAAAGGTATATTTCGGCAGCTTCCTTGAGAGGCTATTCCAGACTATGCATGCTCCACCCACGGCCAGAGTATCGCTGCCTCGTGGGGTTACGTGCTATACTGGTTAATAGCGTACAATGTTTCATGATTACTATGAAACTATAAGACAACTATGAAACTTATTCTTCGACCCTTTAAAATTTTAAGGTTACTATCTAATAACAATAAAAGATAGGAAGATAGGAAAAGGGCGGCCTAAGAAAGTATAGATGGATTGTGTGAATGACGATATTACCAGAAGGGGTGTGAATACAGGTATGACGAATGACAGAGATGTATTGAAGAAGTGTACATACTGTACCGACTCCACATGAAGTGGGATAAGGTGAAGAAGAAGAAGAACTAATAACAAAAAAAAATAGAGGTGTTGCCTCTCATTGTCAAAACAGGCACAATATAGAATGGGTAAAATAACAAGTTCTTTAAATTAAAATCGAGGAGGAACTTTGTCTGTGGACCCTAAACTAGGCCGCAGCCTGGCTTTCGGTCTATAAGAAAGAAACATTTCAAACAAAAAAGTATATCAATCAGTCTATTATATTATATATTAAGGTTTACCGATTGTATATTAAGGTTTACCGATAACCTATATACTGGTAGTTGAAACCAAAAACAAAGATACCACAGAATTGAGAACCTAAATGGTTCCTTTTATTTTTACTATTTTGTTAAAATGAAGTTAGAAGCAAAATTATTGTAAAACAAATTCTTATTATAAATCAAAGTGTTATGGAATAACCCATTCTTACAGTGTTGTATACAAATTGACCGAACTCAATTCATTTCAAAAAATCTCGCCAATAGTGTGTGTAGTACATCTCCCGCCCGCCCTCAGTGGCTGGAGCCGTACTGGTAGCTCCCACACCGGAAGGGATAAGCATAAAATATTAGAGGATCTAAATCCCAAGATAACTGTTACGTCGCGCCGAAAATTGAATGTGATTTGAAGGCATCGCTTTATCAATTCCAGCGCTCGCACCTTCCATCATTGCCGAGGATTGTGTGTCGGAAATACAGCTTATAGGAATCCATTTTGTTGCGGAAATAAGGCTTTAGTTTGGTGAGCACCTGCATTACTGTTTGTTTTGATGTAGTTTTGAGAATTTTCATAGGATTTCGAGATTTCCTTTACTAAATAAATAAATAATAATGCGTTATGGGTACCTTTCCGTCAGGTTCTATATGGAGTGGCCTATTAAATTAATTTTATGAGTGGTTCTTTTTAATAGTTTTTAATCTTATTATCTTCTATCTGTAATAAATTGTTATTAAATTTCACTTTATTATCTTCAAAAATGTTAAATAGCTTGGCTGTAAGGTGGAATCCTTGATTCGTCTATAAGTTTTAGTACTATAGCATCATCGTGCGCCTTGATACTTCTATATCAAAAGCGAACAATAATTACCAAAACAAACAAATAATAAAACAATAATACAACATCATAATTACCAAAGTTAGCGCGTGCCTCTCGCATCGTTAGGTTACTACATATTAGACGTCAACAGATAACTTTATAGCATTTTGTAAATAACCGCTATAACAGGGTTTAGCCAGAAGTCCATTCATTCCAATTACGAACGTTTCGAGACATCAATGGGGATTTTTGGACAACAAAGTGCCAACGTAGAAAAAAACCGATTGATGAAATGGGGAATTTGTAAACAAAAACATGAATTATCATACGAGTAAGTTTACACTTAAGTTAACGTGACGACTAGACTATTTGGCTCTAATTCGACTTTCATAATATTGAAAACCGAATCTTGAATATATATTTTTATTTGACGCTATATCATTATTTACTCGTATTACTAGAAAAACACTAAAACACAATACTAGTAGCATAAGAATTTTTTTTTAATTTAAGAAACAAAACGCAAAAGATGAAATTTTGATAACAAAGTCATTTCATCTTAAGTGAAAGCACAACACGAAAACTTCAGAACAAAGAACATTTGGTTAATTATAATAAAACTGTATCACCGTACTTAAACTAAGTGTGAACTTAATAAGCAAGTTAGTCAGTATGCAGCTTTGCTTAACTACTTAATACTACCCAGGCTCCTCAGCCGGGAGCTTCTCTAACTTGGTTCAGCGCGGGATTTCACCTTAGAGATTTGGTTTATTGATTTTCTTGCAAATGTTACAATCTGACATAGAACTTGGTTCTCTGAAAATCTTCATTGCTCAACACTTGTACAGTACAATAATGTTGTTCATATTCTCAATTTTTTTTATATAAGTATTTTTTATCTACATTATAACCTCTATTTACAACGTTGATGGCAGCGTTCCCAAAATGCTGACTGCATTAAATTGATACTCATTTAACGAAAAAAAAAACAAAATCAATTCATTCATTCGGGAGCTATGATGCCACAGATAAACACACACACATACACACACGCACACACACTCACTTATTAATTGTCTAATTTATAAAACCACATGATTTTTGCATAGAAGGTTGGGTTGTGCTTGGTAGAGTAAATTAAAATCCACGTTGAACACAACACTAGCATCATCGCACTATCAGTGGAGTAACGCAATCCCTCAACATCTCCGCTATAATGGATGTTGTGATAAACTGGGAGAGTATCGGATACCGCGCTTCACTGTGATCTATTTTTAACAAAGCTTTGTTTTAATACTCTGTATTATGATACTACATGAAGGTTTGATATTTTGTTCGGTTTTTGTAGCGTAGTTGAGAATAATAAACAATTTTAAATTGTTTGTGAAGAATAATATAATTAATAAATAAAATAGAATTATATTATATTAGATTTATTCACACACGGCTGACTAGTTCGTATTATGGTTGCTAACACAACTGATTTATAACATAGATATACTTAAATAATTTATATCGATACATATTTAATACCCAGACGGACAGCTAAAAAATTTAGCTCATCACATGAATGTTGGCCGTACCGGGAATCGAACTAAACCCTCTGGTTGGCAGTCCAGCATGGTAACCATTACGCCAATTACGCCAACGAGGTAATCCTTTTCACGATGATTCTCGGTAAAGTTCAATATCAAATGAAATTGTAATGTTGTATTATATAATACCTTAAACAGATAGGTCATAAAAACACCTGTCAATTTGTATTTATACAGTCACAAACAATATTAGAACAGGTAGGCGGTTGTATATGACAAAAAGTGCCGCCGGCATGTTTGTTGTGGCGAGCGAGTCTCAGCAGCACTTCATCAAGGAGGGTTAGTCTGTAACAAGCTTAGATTCTAACTCGGTTACATTTGCATATGGGAACCTCCGGCCGGAGGCGACGCTCGAACGGAACCCACCGAAGGTAAGGCCGGGGCTTTATATATAGGACAAGTGTTTATACTCGTATTAAAATTGAGAAGAAAAAAGGAAAATTGTATATTGTGCACATATTGAGTACATAAACAATCACTTAATCAATACATAGCATATGGTAATGTACTTGGTATATATTGGTCCGAGAAGATATCCAACGTCCAACTTTGGGAGCGCTGCAATGAAGTCCCGGTCGACCAACAGATCAAACGTCGTAAATGGAGCTGGATAGGCCACACTCTCAAGACTGGAATCCCGAAGGAAAACGCAAACGTGGTCGACCAAAACAGACCTGGCGGCGGACTATCATTGACGAAGCGAAGGCTATCGGCAAGACCTGAAGCGAGATCAAGCGAGACGCTCAAGACAGACCGGGATGGCGACGCACTGTGGACGCCCTCTGCCCCATCTAGGGGACATAGGACCTTAAGTCAAGTAAGTCAATGTGCAGGAGCAGGTTCAGCATGAAATCATAGAAATCATAAAACTTTATTAACCATATACATTGCGCCATACTAGCCACGTCAAATTTATATGTGCTGTGAGTACAAAAGTGCGTTTTATACTCAGTGTAAAAATTAGTTGCAAAGTGCTTCCTTTTGTGCTGTAAAGTTTAGGCTTAAGCGATTACATATTATGAGAGAGTATGTCCTATAAGGTGAATGTAAAAGGTGTATTGACGACCTCATTAGCGTAAAGGTTACCCATGCCGGACTGCCAATCAGAAGGTTCCGGGTACAATACCCGGCCAGGCCAACATCTTTGTGCTTAACTAAATTTGTTGGCTGTGGGTCTGGGTGTTAAATATGTATCTATATAAAATATGTATGTTTGTATATGTAGTATATCAGTATGTTAGCTACCATAATACTAACTAGAAACGGTTTAGTTTGCGGCTAACCAGTCTTGAACGAAATGTGTCAAAAAAAAGCTGAATGTAAAGAGTATTATTTTCAAAATGAAACGACAGTCGTGACATATGTCACAAGGATCATATTAATATTAAAAGTTAAAAATATATAAAACCTAAAAAAGGTCCCTGCCAACGGCAGGGGAAGAATATTGGAGGAGGAGGACGGCTAATTAAAAAAAAATAGTATATGTTGCGCTTACCCATAGCGAAGAGGATGATGAGGGCCGACACCACCCAGGAGCACATGATGACGTCACTCACATCGCTCGCCGCTCCGCGTGCCGCCCGCAACTACCTGCGATACACACAGTCTCATTGCACGGGGAACTCTGATATATACAGGCAGGAAACATTCAGATCAGGCAAGCTGCGGGCTAACGTCAGCCCATACAGAATTGGAAAAAGTAACAAAGACTCACAACTAAATAAAATACTATAAACAATTGAATAATACGAAATCCTTCGAATTAAACTTCCGCTGACTGTCTGCTACTAGGCTGTATTACAGAATATATAATAAATATTAAAATTAACAGTATTGATTGAATATTTACAAAATTAAAATCAAGTCAAAAATTAAATTTAAAATTAAATTTAATAATAAATAAATTTAATTTTGATATATAATGATATTATTGCGCAGACAAAATCGCTAGGTCTAGGATTGCAAATTGGCCGCGTAGGTTTTTTAAGATCTAGATTTATACTAGAAAAGGATTTTTAAATTTTTCCCCGCTAAGTGGTTGAAACGGAGGTCTAAAGTTTTTATGGAGTAACAATATTTGAAGAAATATTATATTAATCAAAACTTTGCAGAAGTATTAGTATTTAAAAAAAATACTAAATTTAGTTTTTTTTTTTATTCAACTCACAAAGGATGTATGTTAATGGGTGTGAAAAGTAATATGTATAGTTTATTTATTCAAAAGGGTATCGAGTTTATGTATTCAAAATATGTCAAATTACAATAAGTCAAAATTAATTTAAATTTATTACAAATAACTTAAATCTAAATAAATAACCCGCCCCTAATATTTCCCGGTGCAAAGGTGCCCGTCAGACTTGCAGCGTTCCCGCGCTGAATGGCAATCGCTATCCGTGAAAATAAGAAAACTAACCTGATTATATTTTTTATGGTTTTATAGGTTGCTGATTATATAAGTAACTAACAATGGTTTTTGACGCATTTAGCATCATTGACGTGGCTTGCTCGGTTCAGAGCTGATAATGATGTTTCTTTAGTCATATTAGAACCTTTCACAAATTATTTGAACAAAATCTGAAATTACAGCGTGACCAGAAAAATTAGTAGTCTTAGAGAGAAGTTGCACAGGTTAGAAGCTTTGAGGTATTATTTGGGAACGGTGTGAAAAATATAGATTCATTTAAAGTACAAGCTTACATAGTTTTTATAAAGAATGCAAGTGGAGCCGCGGGCGGGAAGCTAGTAAATCCAATAAATGTAATTTCACTCTCTACCATAAATAAACGATTTGACCTAATTTCGAAGTTAAAACAATTTTCCGTAACTTTGGTAAACAAATGTTCAGTCTGCATTTATAATTATCTAATGGATCAAAGATAAATTTGCGGTAAAACTTTTATCTTAGGAATAAAGTTGAGATCACCAGTTGGAAACGGAAATGGATTAAGAAATATTCATACACTGACTGCGCCCGCGTGGCTGAGTCTATTAGGGACTAAAAGTAGTTTTTGTGTTAATCCAGGGAGTAAATTGACTCTATACGAATTTTTCATTGAAACTTATTGCGCTGAATAAGCGTGAAGAAGTAAACAAATGCACATATATGTTTATACTTCCGTATTTATGATAAGATTCTAAACATCTAGTATCATGGAGTTTTCGGAAAGTTAGCAATACTACGACGACATATCAATTGAGAGAACCAAAATAAAACAATTTTAAAAAATAATAACGCGTTATTTATTTAAAAGGCAAATGAAAAATCAATTTATATTGATATTATATTTTTTGAAATTTTGGACTTCGCGTTAAGAAACAAAACATTTACACAGCATTGTTGACGTAGCAACATCTACGGCGTAGCAGCACTACGGCGTAGCAGTACTACGGCGTAGCACCCTCACTAAATACATAGCTGCGCGATCAAAAGTTTAGAGTTACGTTGATTTTTAACAGAAGATTGTTTTTTTCTTATTCTAAATACAAAACCTTTTTCTAAGCAAGATTTATACTGGAAATTTGTTTAAAATAATAAATTAATCTCGTTATTTCAATTTCACGAAACAAAGGCCGAAAAGGTTGGAGGCAAGGTCAGACTCAATTTAAAACAAGTCTGTCCGCTGCCAATCGCACAACTATTTCTTATTCTATTCTCAAAACAAAGCTGAAAATACAGTGAAAATATTGCAAAAACATTCTAGGTTACAAAAATTCTAGATAATATGGAACTTAAAAGTTAAATACTAAATTATATAACTATACAAACTGGTTTTATAACTATAATTTAAATAGTATCATTTCTAGTAGCCGTTACCGTAGGTCGGACATAATTAAACTGTAGATCCTGGCTCTTAAACCTTAACCAACTAAACCATGTTGTAGGCCTTTTGTGGTCTGGACTCCAGAGCCTGACCTTTTTCTTATACGAAGAAAAAAAAGTATATTTGTATATAATCTGTGAACATAATTCTATAAATCTTCGTGATGAGTTTTTAAAACGCGAGCGAGTTTGATAAATTACTCCACTCAAATAGTTTAGGAGACACGCTTTGTTATGAAAGGTCTAGTAAGATTTTGTGGGAGAATTAAGGGTCATTTGTTATAGAGTATTCTTGAAGCTGTCAGTTTATTATGTTGAAATATTAGGCAAAAAAATCAAAATGCTCTCAAAATTTACTAAAAATGATATCATATTTTCAATTATTCAATGATAAGAGAATATCGAAAAAAAATGTGAATGTAGAGATAACAACTCACATATTAATGTGTAAAAAAGTATTTATGTGCAAGCCACGGTTAGTGGAAAAAAGTTTGAGTAAGATTTATTATGACATGTAATATACTGATTATTATTTAAACTTAGTAAATTAAACAATTATATTTTTTAACGTCTTCGCGCTGCTTAGGTTACAGAACCGCATAGGCAATTTATCCAATATTTACTTTAAAAAAAACCTTATAATTATAAGGTTTTTTACTTGGCTTACACATGATTAAAATACACTAGCTGCGCGCCCCGCGGTCTTACCCGCGTTGGTCTGGGATAAAAAAATAAACCTAAGTCTAATCTATTTTCATACAAAATTTCATCTAAATCGATTAAGCCGTTGGAGCGCGACATAAGTATCAAACATTTTTGTATTTATTATATAAGTAGGAGCAAGATTACTATACTTATTGATAACCTTTACTATGGTTCAAAACAAAATCTAAGACAGACCTTATTTTAAATCTCATCAACCTCTCCGCCCATGCCCACTCAACTGGATAAGGGAAAGTCTTCAAATTACTTGTTCAGTTTTACGGCGGGACTTTACGTCGTGACAGAGCGAGACAGCAGACTGCCCTCTCACTCTAGTGACGATGGATTAGCGTAATTAGGATATACGACTAGTCTGGTTCATAAAACGAGAAATTACTTCACTTCTTGAAGTGTAGTTTACAAGTTTAGAGCAAGTTGGACGAGACGGCCATTTTTACTGGACAATGGAGAAAGTTGTACAGAATATAGAGACAGTGATCTTGCTTGCAATTAGGGAATTTAGAGGTTTAAGTTTAAACTTAGTTTTAGTTAAGTTTTAAGTGTAGATTCAAAAACTTTGTTTTACTAAAATTATAAAGTTTTATTTCATAAGTTTTTAAAAAGAAACCGAAACCGAGTTTAAAACTATATCGGTACTTTATTGGTACAACTAAAAGAAACAAAAAATTAATAACTAATATGTTAACTAAATAATTAAGGAATTATCGATATTTAAATACCTATTTAGAACTCGCAATCAGTTATTTTAGAAATGATGTCAGTCTAGGAGGTATTATTTTGTTTTTTTTCATGGTAGCTTCCATAAATGGAGTGTTTTCATCCGCTCTCCTCTGTCTGCCGTCATCTCTACTCTTACTCTTTTCTCTCTCATAGAATAATTCTCTCACTCTATTCACTTCTTCTTCAATAAATGCTTCCCTTTTCTATTTATTCTTATCTATTTCTACAAAGCCCCTATACAGCTGCTATCCTTTTAATTTAATTTATTATATTAATATTGAATGAAATACTGACGAGTCCATACTGATGATAGTTATGATTATGTTTATGTAATGTTATGATTATGTTTCAATATGGTAGAAATTCTATTCTATTCAATTTTTCATCACCATTTGCATGCATCTGCTAGCTACACTATCTCTTCTCTACGCATCACATGTTCATTCCACACTAACCAACTCTTTTAAATCTCTTTCACTTTGGTTAAATGTAGACTTTCTCTATCTTCATCCTAGTCTGAAATCATTAACCAAATCTACCTGTACCCCGTGCCAGCAACTGTTATAGAATCTGTGTGAGTAATTAGTGATGTACAGCCGGGTCGCGCACCTCGAGCCCTCACTGTATAAGGGTTAATGTATTCCGGAGTAGGAACGACATGCCATTGTTCTATAGCTCTGTGGTGTAACGCGCCTTCTATAGAGGGAAACTTTACATTCATTTCAAATTTATTGTGATAAATTGAGCACCAAGAGATTAGAAAAATTACCAAACTAACAGATGCTGTAGAAATGTTATGCAGACTAAAATAGAGGTGGGCAGGACACGTCGCGATAGCAACTGACGAGGAGAGACGTCTGACTGACGAGAGCAACTGGAGCGAGCGTATCCTTCATTGGTACCTAGCAGAAGATCCTAGACCCCGAGGACGAACACGCACACGATGGCGCGACGATAGCAAAGAAGCAGCAGGAAGTACTTGGACTAGACTAGCTCAAGATCGGATGTCCTGACAACGCATGGAGGAGGCCTACAACCATTTTGGGTACCTCAGCACACTTTATAGTAGTAAACAGAAGAAAAATATATATTTATAGATAAAAAGTTATATAGATTTCATTAATCCATGATATGTTATTTATGTTTCTTGGGAATAAATGGCTTTATTTATTTATTTAATTAAATAGAGTACAGTAATAGCTGATACAAAAAATAACACAAAAGATATGAGTATAATGTTTACATTTGTTTAGCTACATTGTAATAATCTTTTTTACAACCAACACGGGTAAGTATTTTACGAACACGCAAACGCACGAGTCTTAGTACAAACTAGCAAAGCACATAGAACATGATAGTTTTATTTATCATCATCATTATCATCAGCCTATCACATGTCTCTGGTAAAGGTTTTCTATTTTTTGTGCTCCTCGACCCTCGACTCGATGTACCAAAGTAAAGAACATCCATCAGGCTGGTGTGCTGATAGTTTGCCTACGGGTCGCTGTTAAAATAATACCTAAGAGTTAATGAACTAAAACCTACGAAAAACAGACAGATAGTATACCCACGAGATATATAGGCAGGCATTAAAGAGCGGCCGCGGTCTGCTTCAATAGCCACTCGACGCACACAACCAAACCCAGACTGACTAAAAAACTTTTTTCTTCCCGCGCCATCTCCCTTTGCAATGTCGCTTATTTGTCTACCGAACTAGAGCCAAATCAGAACTACGCAAACTTTGACTCTATTGACTCGTTAATAAAGTTCATATTCTTTTACGCGAAGAAAAATATTCGAGCTGCAGCTTCTACCCGCTGCCGATATAACCGTGCTGTCGAGACAGCCTTATGTTTATGAAGTTAAAGATCAATATTGCTTGAACTGGGTGCGTTTGTGTCGTGGTATAGAACAGACAGGTCTACTACTCTTGAGCTTCGCAGATCAATTATGCATTCCCTAACAAGAGTTGGGGACTTAAATTATAAAGGGAAACCTATTCACTGGAGAACGTCTGATTGGACTAATTCTATCTACCTGTCGGTGCGCTTTGAGATAATGAGCTCGTTTGTGAATTATACTAGGTTTTATTTAACTAATTTTGTGCTGGGTGACGAAAAGATGTTTTTTTTTTAATTTAATATATGGGGTGTTTGTTTGGTGCACAAGAATATTATTTATGTTATTTTTTTAAGTTGATACTTCCTTTTGTGATAAAAACATACTTTATTTATGTAAATTGGTTGCTGGCGTTGTTTTTGTATAAAGTTTTTGGAATATCAAGTATTTTCAAACATTTTAGCTTAGTTTCTTTTCAAAATGAAGATTAAAATATTTAAATGAAATTCTTCGACGTCAAACATTAAATATCTGTTTTAATGAGAGTAAATTGTACCTTTCAATTAATTTAAATTACAAACCCCTGAAGGCTCGTAGAGCGTTACGCCGTAGCACAGACGAGCTACGGCGTAGCACGTCTACGAGCTCATTAGGGAACCGCCGAGACATTCGCGTGTCGTAATAAATTTAAACGTACTTTATATGACGGTACATGTATTATAACAACATGGTTCTTTGCAAAGATAAGGAATAAATTTTAATATTTTCTAAACGTGCCAGAAATTTTAGCCAAAAATGTAAATTTCTGTCCTACTTCTATGGTTTCTTATCTTATTCCCACATATGATATATGCATGAATAAGATATTGAAATTGAAATTGACAAAATATTATTTCACAGATAACTAACACATACTCTTTTAAAGACTGCTTCTCTACTACTAGAAATGCAACGTTTATTCTACTCTCAAATATTATAATCTGCACTCCAGACATTGGGATTACAAATTTACAATTAAAATACACAGGTGCACCTATACGTAGAACTATTTTGGAAGTATATAACTAGAATGAATTTATCGTACATAGTTACGATACATTTATTTTTGTTCTTCTTTCTTTCAAAGGGTTTGGTAAGAAAAACCTACTTTTCAACAACTTTTACTACAATCTAGCGATTTTCAAGGCGAGAGTGAACCGGTTCCTTCTAAGTAAGCGCGATCCACCGTAGACCTCAATATCACTTACCATCAGGTGAATTGTGGTCAAGCGCTGACCTATTCAGAGGGTAAAAAATCCCCTATTTCAGAGTTTTTATTTCACACAAAGCAGCTAAACTAGCTACGTTTGACCAGCAACCTTTAAATAAGGAGACAATGAGAGTCGAAGGAGGTAGTGAGACTTTGCTTTTAGCAATAAGGCCGCCGCCTGTTGCTGTAGTAGTGATTGTCGTGATATTTCTTGTTTATTATTTCACCTGGGCCATCAAAGGTTCATTTATGTAATATAACCAATGCATCTATCTACTTGGGGCGTATCGGTGTCCGTGCACAATCAGATACGGTGCTAAAGATGTGAGCGAGTGATACACACGGTATACCTGTTTACGATTCAATGAGGAAATAAGGGCTAAAAGTGCAACGAACAATGTAGAATTGAATTGATAAGGGCTATTTTTAAGTTTAACTAATATATAATAAATAAAGGAAAAAAATAATAACGAATTAATAAATGAAGAATGAAAATTGAGGGCAGCACAAGACCATGATGAATGGCGTACAGGAAGGGAGGCCTATGCTCAGCAGTAGGTGATAGATAGCTGAAAATGATTATAATTGCGATGATGAATTAATAAAAAATAATTTACAGATTATTTCATTGAGTAAATTGTCAATCATCTGTTAGTATATATCGTGGTTACAAAATACGTACTCGTATGTAAGCACATTATATACACATATGTGAGGTTTTGGAATAGTTGGGTAGTTCTGTTAGTTATACTACTCGTATATACTATATTCGTATTGAATGAACTAGCCAGCTGTCAACTCCGGCTTGCTGAACTCTATATCTATGCTGAACATCACTGTTCATTCATACCCATATATACGAGTACAAACATAATTGTTTAATATGACAACGGGAATGCTCCTTTCGATTTAAATTAATGAAATGGAACTCTAATGTGAACGTTCGCAAATCCCTCCGAAATAACATTGATATTGGCAAGAAAAAGTCTCGTGTAAAATAAATTCCCCCGTGGGAACCGGCACGCGGCGGCGTCCTTTGTTGTCGGTATCAAAAGACGCCGCCGAAACCGCTAAGTATCCGACATAAATCATTTTTCGGCACCCGCTCAGATACACCTGCTTGCTGGAGACGGGACGTGAAAAATGGGGATATTTTGAATTTACTTCATACTTTTTGTAGAATTAATTCAATTTTCTCACATTCCTTGATTCTTTCCAAGTTGTTTGTAGATAAAACGCAGCTTATCGATAGCATTGTTTTGGTAATCAATTTAAGTTCATATTTTTTTGTTTGCCAGAATACATTCAATACTATAAAACAAAAGTAGATTTAATTATATTTTTTCATAGCCAGATAGTATACAGAAAAAAAAATATGAGAGGATGTGGTTTTCACCAAAAAAATTGGAACTTAATAGTTCGATAAGGATCTAGTTGGATCAGCTGGGCCAACCTAAATTGAAGCTTTCCTAGTCTGGAACAACTGGCTCTCAGTAATAATATTTTAGCACTAATGAGTACGTAGACACCTTAATTTTTTGAGAAAAATCTCTATAGGTTTATTTAGATGCAAAATAATATGTGGTTGCCTCGGTAGTCTGGGCGTCTGGGCCATTTATGATGTACGTACATAATAGTCTATTTTAATATCATTTATGGGTTTATGCTATCGCTGACACAATTTAAATGGTCATATCAATACACAAATGTAGAGTATTATTTTATTGATTTATCAAATAAATCAATAATTTTTTTTGGTTTGTTAAATAATAAGTCATCATTTACACACATCGGTTTACAAGTGCAATGCTGACCACGTGCAGACCACCCCGGTGATTCCACTGAGCGCTTTTCAGTCATTTATTCACCAAAGTAATATTAGACTTCGTATTACTTGATAAATACGTCAGAAAATATAAAAATAAACTAACAGAACATAACCAAAAACAGCCTTTTGCCAGATCTCGGACCAAAATATCTGAAACTAGCCGAGTTGTTCCAAACCTGCGAGTAGAGAGCATGTGAGAGTAGCACTCACAAATTAACCTGTGCAAAGCTAATAAAGGTCGACCGCTCCGGCTAGCGCGGCGCTCGCATCAGCTGTCAGGAGCCAGCATCACATCACTTCGCACTCCCGGTGTACACGTCCCGATACTCCGAGTGTCGACTGACAGGAGTGGAGGAACTGACTGGTGGCTGAAGAGACGTACCGTGTTTTGTTTAGGAAGGGTCGCGGGGGGTGCGGGCGCGGGGCGCGGGGTGCGGGCGGGGCGCTCCGGCCGGGGCGACGGCGCGAGCCTGACTAAATCTGTGCTGGTCTCCGCGGGTCAGGTCAGCGTTAGGGCGCGCGCACGCCCGAGCCCTCCAATAAAACCTGTAAATGTTTTAGCGAGCGGATTTCAACGCCAATTTGGCGGGTCGTCGTGCGTCCCCGTGCGAAACTCTAGCTACGAGTACCTTACCTACCTTCTAGGAGACGGGACTTTTATTAGAGATTTATTTGTACGGGCCGGGTAAGGCGGGAATTTGCAAACGATTGGCTTTAATTGAGTCATTCGAATTTCGATTGGTCTTTGATCTGCTAATTGGAAAAGTAAGGGATTGGTTTTAAAATATTTTTGGACTAATAAACCTTAATTGTTTTTGAATAATGTTATGAGTATTATTATTTTAGTATTAATATTGTTGTTGGATTAGTTTAACCAAACCTGTCTTTTAAAAGTGGTTAATACTATATCAATACGCTTTCATGTGTTAACTGAAAAGAAATCATGATTTCTCATCAAATAGTAAATAAAATTCCGTTTCTTATTATATGGACCGTATACCAAATATCTTACTAAATCCAATCCTCGGAACAGCAAAGTCAGCTACAATTTTATTTCTCTTTTCTGGCACTCGATAAGTAGCGTCGTTCGCAGCGGAAGGCATAAAACAATCGAGTATAATGTTCGTTATCCAGCGATAAGCTGGTGCCGGCGGGAGGCGGGAGGCGGGAGGCGGGTGGCGGCACTTCCATAAAGAGTCGGTATAGCTTCCTCGAGTCACTCGACGGCCCTCGCGTGTGGAGCGAGCCTTACCCAGCATCCAGCGCACACATGCGCGCCACATACACACACTCAAACACACACACACACACACACACTCGCTCTGCCTTCACAACATGATACGTTTTTAGGGTTGCGCAGATAATTTTCCAGGAAACCATATGAATGATAAAAGTTTTGATGGAACATTTTACGAGAGGGTTGAGTTTTGGTATTTTGACTCTGTTTTTTCGGGTTATTTTTTTGGCTTCATTACTTTTTCATAACGCGTCTTGAGGAGTTTCTTTTTACCGATATCGGGGTGGGCTTGATTGGTTTTCTTTTGATTGGAGTTTTCTGAACAGCTGCCTCTCATTTCTCAGAAACTCTGATTACATTAAACGTGCTAATATTTTGTAATTCACTAGATTAGGATGGACTGGGGTATGAATTTGCAGCACACTAAACCCTTGTACGGGTCCACATTATTAAGTCGCGTGTGTGTGTGTGTGTGACAAACAAGTACGGGTTGTGACACGCGTGTTATTGCATGTATTGGTTTCCCTGAAAATGGCCGCCGCGAGAACTGCGCATGCGTTATACAAACTTAACAAAGTCTCGCACTAGTTTATTGCTGTTTGAAATTGAACTTTATCTCGTGTTGTTAAGGTGTCGATGGTTTTGGACAGTGATAGCTGTATAATGGTGGTAAACAGGGAGTTTGAAGTTTTCTCCTTGAGGAAGGTAAGGAGACACTCGAAGGCGAGGCAGCGTGCCGCGGCAGGAGCCTCGCCACTTGCGGAGCTTCCTATACATACAGCCTGACTAACACGTGTTTATGAAATATACTTGTATAGATGTCGTCATTGCATGTAGCTAAGCTTTGAAGTCTACATTATTTTAATTTTAAAACAATTTTTTCGAATGCCTGACGAGAGCAAGCTTTCGACCTGGATTCGTGGAGGGAGCTGGGGAGACCTTAGCCCAGCAGTGGGACAGTATAGGTTAAGAAAAAAAATACACTAAATCATAGTTCGTATCGTTAATTGACCAATATAAAACTTAGAAATTTCGAATAAAATAGTGAAATATATTTATACTCTACATTTCTTATCATTTGTGTTTCAAAAACAGCATTATGTTATCTGGTAGATCTTATGTGATGCAATTAATCATTATTTTAAAATACTGCCATTAAATACAGAGTGAATATGTTTAAAATTAGTTAGTCTACTAAACACTTGTAACGTTTCCACTGGCTAAATAGCATTTCCATCGCGTTAAACTTTGAGTAAAGCGGCCGCATACTCTGTAAATAACAACTTGCAGCGGTTTACATGTACAAAAATATAAAAAATAAAAATCTAATGAGAAAGTTCTCTGACATGTTGCGAGTAGTTTTTTAGAGCGTGAGCCAGCGGTCGACTGACTTTACCTACAAAGTTTATATGAAAAATATAAACAAGATTTACAAATGATTGCTACTACACACTTACGTTAAAAAAATATCGTGAGAAAATTCACACGATCCGATGACCTAACACCCAGAGATATGCGCCATCCAATAACTCGCAGACGAGCTAAGCTCAAGGTCGTTGAGCTTTTGGTTGCGACTGAACCTACGCCATACGGGACGATAAGATGACCGCACGCTCGACTGAGCTATCGTAGTTTCAAAAAAAGGTTATGTGTAAGTACTTTGTACGTAAGCAAATTAATTCATAAGTTCACTAGTGTGTATGCAGACATAAGAAACCTTAAGTATGTTATCTATAATTTGTCAAAAGATGTGTTGTTATAGTTTTGTTGGAAGATAGCAGTAAAGGAGAGTAAAATACTCGGCAGCCATGAACGTAAAGATCAAAATGGCATCTCGTTCCCGCGCCGTCTAACATTTGATATTGTTATTCTCTCAACACGGTACATCGTGTTTTATATCGCAAATTTTAAAGAAAAAATAATATTAGCTCACTTTTTATTGCTTAGTTATTGTAGATATCATTGGTAAGATATTATTTATGTTTAGGGTTTTCAAACACCTCGCAAATGAAACCGCGAAATGAGAAAGGCTATGGACAATGATGATGACAAAGACAAATTATGTATGTTTATGAAAACTAAAAACTGAAAGCCTAGATTAAAAGTTATACAGTTTTATTAATACTTTGAACACTGCCAGCACCTCGGCTGTCTAAGGTGATCTGATGCGATCAACGGTCGTTGCGGCGGGCAAATAAAGTGATATTTGTTTTTATTCGCTGCCATGATTTAGACTGTATGTCAAAGTCAGAAACTTTTGGGTGTCATAAAAAACTTTGGCACTAGATTTTGGTCACTTAGCCCAAATATCAAAAGCTCAAATAAAATATGTTGTTATTGATTTACAAATATCAGACTTTAAACAAAGTAGTGTCTGAGGCTATGGTGGAATGTTTTTATTTCAAACATTGACGGAACATTGAGTTCCCCCACGAGCCTCAGTGCTTGCTTAAGTCTGCCTTTAGCCTTATTTACAGATGTCCGCTCTATTATTCATGAAAATAGCCTCTCTGGGAGCCATCGCAAGTACACTCTGTATAATGAAATTATAACCGGAAAAGCCTTTTTGGAATAAGTACTAATGAAATTGACTTTCTTATCTGACTTAACTAATTTTATCTAAAAAGTAAAATTTTATAGCTATTTGTGAATTAGCTCCTCTGCCTTGGCTTAATGATTGCTTGTACTGAAACCAACAGCCGAGACCTACAATTTTGACGTGTCACCCGACCCACGGTAGCAACTTGATGATAATGCCACTTTTTAAAAGAAAGTCTTTTGCATGGGCACCCATCCAAAGAATGTCCACATCGACCGTTGTTTAGCCTCAATGATCGCGTCAGATAGATCACTTTAGTTAACCAAGCTACCCAGGCGCTTCTTACAGTTGAAATTCGAGGCCTTTAAAGTATTCGATCCACAATTTGTTTTATTGTGTAATAAACATTGCTTAGTGACTGTAATTCTGCACTCCCGAACCTAAAGTGCAGTAATAGGAAAAACACGATTTTGAGAAAACCGTGCGGAAAGAGTAAAAACTACAAAAAAAAAATTTGGAGAAGTAAACTCATGAAATCTTTAATACGAAGTGAAACTAAACGCAAAAACGAATTATTTTTTGTGTTGTTACATTATTTTTGTTTTAAAATACAATAATTATAGCCATTAAGTTTTTTTGGCCTCTCTTACTACAAGTAGTAAAAAACAAAAAATGTATAAAAAACTAATTAAAATGCATTAAAATCTCCTAATACTACACTTTTTTAAGATATACCTTTAATTTTACTTATTAAAGTGCAGTATTAACATAAAAAAACTGCAGTTTAATAGGTTTTTACAATAAGATTCTGAAGTTCTTTATTTGTAGTAAAAGCAAACTACCTTTAAATTTAATATAAAAATTATGTTTTTCCACTAATTAGAAGCACCATTAAACTTAAATACTACTTAGAATACTAAAATAGTTTATGGAAACATCTTACATAGAACAGTATAAAAACTATACCCTAATATGTTTCAAATCTTTTTTTTTACTTCTATTATACTTCATTCTAGTTGGTTTTTCACGGGTTTAAAAAAATCTACACAAGATAAAATGCAGTAATAGCTAATGTACTGAACTAATACTGCACTTTAATTAGGGATACAAATAAAAACTACATTTGCAGTAAAATCAACTTGTATGGAGGCAAACAATACTGCACTTTAATAAGTTTTTAATTTATTCTCCTAGATAAACCTACCACTTAAATTGTTGCAAAATAAGTGATAATACTGCAATTTAGCTGGAGATATCAAACAATTCTTATGCAGTAAGTTTTTTACTGCAATTTAGCTGGGAAACACTGTGTATTTTTAGCAGAATTGTATTTATTTTGCAATTACCGCATACTAAATATATAAAAAAAAAATACTTCTACTGTTATTTAAAAAAAAAATATCAATTTCATTTGTAGGTTTTTAAAATGCGGTTTCAGAATATTAATTAGCTTAAAACTACTAAAAAGTCTATTACTGCGGTTTAGGCTCGGGTGGGCAGAATTAGTTTGCTAGTCTCCACGAGGATCTATCACGGAATGTCGCAGTAAGCCCGGTAGCAGCCGACCGACGACAATTTGTCAAGTGACCGCACCTAGCGGCTACAATAATTATAGTGCTGCCAGTTTTAATTACTGTAGGTGCTATTTCATTATGTTGTTACTTTGTTATGACATGGTAAATGTATCTATATTCTTACGTAATACATTGACTAGCAGGACGCGTAACCTCACGAGTTGGCGTCACTCTGAGGTAGAGCATGTCTAGTCTGCAATAACTGGCCCTCAAGGAGGCTGCCGGAACTCACTGTTAGAGGCTTGGTGACAGATTTTTCAACTTGTCGGTGATTGCTAGCCAGGCACTAGCAAATTCCACTACCATGCTATAGCTTACTTATTATATTTCGGTCTGGGTGTTAAATATGTATCGATATAAAGTATTTATGTATGTATTATATAGTACCTACATCAGTTGTGTTAGCAACCATAATACTAACTAGAAATGGTTTAGTATGGGGCTAACCAGCCGTGTGTGAAATGTGTCTTGATAAAAAATGGCGCGATCACTCTGAATGAAACTATATCAAGTGATGGTGTGTCAGTTATACAGTCAATCAATCAATTCAATTATTTTTATTGGGACATCAGTAAATTTGGTACAAATGGTAAAAATCCCAGGCCGGAAGCTTGTACATTTATGTACTTATGCATTTCAATTTGCAGCTTATTTTCATACTGAGTAGTTGTTGGCAACCGCTCAACTCTTTCTACTTATAATAGAACTCAAAGTTGTTCAGCTTAGCCACTTCCACTCACTGGTGGAATGCCAAGTGCATTGAACTAGGAATATTTCCTGACTTTTTCTAGCATATTATTCGCATCGCCTGTGTAGAAGTAAGGAAGTGCCATTAAAATATATAGCGGTTCTTTAAAACTGTATTTTTTAAGTGGCTTTTGGCCAAAAGAAGATGTGCCAAATTGCTTTATAGAGTGTAAAAAAATAGTGAATTTTATGGGGAGTTAAATAATTTTGTCTTTAGGATTTAACTATTTCTTTGTGTTCTTACGTAAACCTAATTACTCAGTTATCGCTTCTTACCTTTTACTTTATTTATTTTACTTTTAATAGTTAAAATCCAACAGAAACAAAAAGTCATAACATTTCCTTTGATTATTTATCTTTAAAGAAGGACTATTAAGGAACATTATCAAACCTCTATTACATATATATATTTTGTTAATAAAACAACTTGAATGATGTTCTTTCCGATATTTATTCCTGGTTAAAATGTAATACAGTAGTAAAATTATAAAATAAACTCAGGCAGTGGTAGTTATCTAAGAACATTAGTCGGAATAACATTTGTTTTCGTTCTTATAATTATTTCGTTTTTTTTTTAAAGTAGCGCTTTAGAGAGTAAGTCCCTGTCATGCTACATTTAAAGGAAAAAATAATTTAGGTAAAAAAACATACCTATTTTTGGCACGTTTGATAAACACACTTCTTACATAAATATTATTTACAAAATCTTAGAAAAAGTTTGTTTCGATACAACTTAATGCATAATTACTTAAGTTATATTTAATTACATGCCTCAGTTCGTAAAAATTAAAATTTGGCATAAAAATAACAATAAAATAACTAACAAACAATAAATAATAAGTATATTATACATATTGCCACTTATTTTATTGATATTTTTCCTTAATTATTCCTATCGTAAAACTTTTATTGAACAGTTAACTTCCATTATTATGTATTTATTTATAATTCTGCATTGCTGAATAAACAGTTCATAAAGAAAACTGTAGGTATTTGAAATATATTATTACTAATAAATAAAACAATGTTCATTTTGAATTCTCTTGATACGTATTTGAAACGTTCTCTCGAACTGATATTCAGATATTTTTATATGAAGTTTGACTTATTTTGAAAAAGTTTTTTATTTCCAGCTAGCACTATCATAATAATAGTAATTCTTTGTCATTCTGCCGGTCACGATATATTAAATAATAATCTGAACATCAGCTCGATTACTATTATATTCTGTTGATATAGTAATTTCCTATTTTTATTCTACCAGACAATTTTTGATCATGTATAGTATTAATACCTATTTTAAACTACTATTATAATTAACTTGAATGATAAAAGACAATTTTTCCTAATTTGTATAATTTTGCCACGTCCAAAAGGCCGCTATAATTTTGAAGTCCAACGTCGTACAAAATATCTTAAAAATATTTACAAAATCTCTTTTCTCCTTAACTAGTAATAAAATGATCTACTTATAACAATATCGTGTTGCTTGCAGCAGTCTTTATTGTCTTGTATCTCTACACGTGTATTGTAAAATCTCTCCTCTCCTGCTCCTGTCGATGTTGATATCTGGAAAACAAAGTTTAATATCAGCGCCATCTAGCGGATGTCCGGAAACTAAAACGGCGGTAACTGGCTTGAGGGTGAAATTTAAGTTTTCTCATTTTATGCGTGGAGGTTTTGTGCGCAGGCTGTATTGCTTGATTTGTTTTGAAGTAGTGTTAATCTCATCTGTGAGATGTCGCTACAAGCCTTGTTTTTCAACCGCTAGTTTCTTTTTTCATGTTTAAATAAAAGTATGAGTAGTATCACGAGACGAGGCACGCTCGCAAAGTGTCGTGCAGATATGTCGTGACTCTCTGTTTTTAAGACTATTGAATAGCACTCTTAATCTTGAAGTTGAACAAATAATAAGCGAGAGAGCGAGAGAATGTGAGATAAACGCAAAATAGTGAATATTATAATGCATAAAAGCAAGACTGATATAGAGAAATCAAATGGAAAAGACAAGAGAAACAAAGAGAGAAAAAATACAAAGTAATAGTTGCAGACAACCAGCCAGTATCGCTAGGAGCTAAGCACTGTGGTAGCCATACTCCGATATATGCATGTATCTACCTGGGCGTGGTTACCTGTTGCTAGTGGGCGTGTGCCTGCGCGCGCGCCGCCGCCCGCCCGCGCTCCCCGCACCCCCGCTCCCTGCAATCCCCGCACCCCCCGCGCTGGACACTGCGCTCGTGCCGCTGCTCAGCTCCGCGCCCGTCGAGCTCGCTGACAGGAACGAGTCTTCTGGAAACAAAGCAACATAATGGGCATGATGAAAGGGTTCTAGCTAAGCTGATTCAATTTGAGTCGCTAGACTTTGAGTGGGAGTAGTAAACAATCGTGTTACCCTTGCCGTGCGCGAGCGGCACGCGGTAGCGCGCGGAGCTGCACTCTGCGCACGGCGAGCCGCTGGACTCGGAGTCCGACTCCGCGTGACGCACCATCATCGTCATCGCGCGGGACAGCGTGTACTCCTCTGGGGAAATATAACAACATAAAAATATGTTTACAATAAACGACAACAAACGGGACATTGACTCTAGTGAGGTGTCCGCCGATAGCTCTGCTAGCTATGGTGATCCGACGCGATCATCGAAATAACTGTCGATGCGGACGGTGTTTGGATGGGTGACCATACACAACACTGTGGGCATTTTCATCTGTGCGCTACCGTGGATCAGACACGTTAAATTGTAGGTCTCGACAGTTGGTCTAAGTTAAAGCTGTCATTAAGCAAAGTCAGAGGCCTTCGAGTGGCTTCAAAACTTTCGACACCAGAGATAGATTGATAGATAGATAGATAAATTCTTTATTGGACACATAAATAAAAAAGACACAGTATAAGACAATTAACTTAATATTAGTGTGCCACAATTGGCGGCCTTATCGCTTAAAGCGATCTCTTCCAGAGGTTGGCGAGGTAGCTCATAGTAAGCAGAAGAAGTAGCTCATTAGCTCATAGTACCGGAGTTGTTGTCGCGGTGTGTGTGCGCGGGCGCGGCGTGTAGCGGAGCGGGCTCGGGCCGGCCGAAGGTGCGTAGCGTGGCGCCCGCGCACGCCGCCCCGCACCCCCCCGCCCCGCGCTCGCCGCCCGCGCCGCCGGACATGCTGAACGTCGCGTACGGACTGATCTCGTACATCTCTGGACATATGGAGACACATGATTGGTACATATCACAGACTGGTGAAGTACATTCCCTGGCCAGAAGGCTTAGTAAAAGAATACTCTGGGGCAGTTCAAAAAGAGCCGAGTTTTATCTCATTTGAAGAATAAGGGTTAGATGAGAGATAAGTTGCAGGTAGTCAAACACGGTTCATTATCAGTGCTCATGGCAGCATAGTGTTGCGTCAGTGGTTGTTCACACGTGACAGTTGTCAGTTCTCGGAGCTTTAGTGAGAACATGTCCATCGCCTCTAGTATAATGATGGGTGTTGTCAATACTACGGAGCTAGGAATCATGAGTTTTCGACGTCGCTCAACAATTAGTAAATCACTCACAAAACATTTGTGGGTAGCAGCTAACTTGGTTAGAAATTTATAAAAGGAAAAGATAGGACAGTTGTTAAAAGCTTATATACCTTGAAGTTCCTTCTTGCCCTGCTTGATAGGCGAGGAGGTGTACACCTGCTGGCAGTTGTTCTTGTTGTCTCGCTTCTCCACGGACTTGTTGTCCTGCTCCTCCGACACCGCGCCCGCCGCGTAGCCCGCACGGAACCAGGCCGGACTGAGGGAGACAGAGTAACCGGAGTTAGAAAGAGATGGTAGAAGCTAGTTTCCTGTGCTATTGAGATTAGGAAGATCAGTTGGATATAGCTCTTATACTTCTCTTTGAAATTTCAAATAGTAATTAATAAAATCTGACAGTAGATGGAGCGAGCGTATTGATATCCAGAAGAAGATCCTAGGTCGCAAAGACAACAATGCAGACGAAGGCACGATGACCAGTAAAAAGTATAAGAACTATTGCCAACTGATTAAGCATCAGGAAGCACTTGGACTAGACTGGCCTAAGATCGAAGTTCCCGGCAACGCATGGAGTCTACACACATGTTAGGATGTCCCAGACAAACATAATTATAAATAAGTACATTTGATTTATTGATTAATGCTAACACAGATTTAATAACCCAAAATCTGTTATTAAGGTTTCATGAAATAAATGGCTTGATTTGTTTAAATAATAAAATCTATAACCATGTCTAAAAGAGATCAAAGAAACATGGGTCACAATTTTGTCCCCTAATTTAACCTTACGAGGTCAAGATCCAGTAACACTGACCTCCTCCTGTAAGCCAGGGCAGCCAGCAGCAGCAGCGCGGCGAGCAGACCGCCCCCGGCCGCCGCCAGCGCCACCGCGCTCCGCTCCGGTCCCTCCTCCCACTGCGGCGGGAAGTGCGCCGGCGCGGGGATGCGCTCTGGAATATAGTACAAAACAGATAGATCTTAGAAATGGTTAAAAAACTTTTTCTTGTGTTCGTTTGGCTTGCTACCACCCTCGAGTTGAAAATCTATTGCCAAGCGCCTATCGCTATATGTCTAGATGTAGAGTGTAAAAAAACCTAAGTCAATCATCCGCCGATAATTAGAAAACAGCTTGTACTTAACAATTTTGTTAATATAATAATAATGAGTTTCTACAGACAGAAGACAGTGTAGCAATGAAAACCATCAATAGATATATATACACATTGTTTTTCGTAATGAAATTCTGATGAATTTTGGTAAATTTTTTGACATAAATTTCTTCTGTGTATTCGATTTTAATTCAACATTTTGTGCGTCTGAAAACATTCACGTACCTCCATCTTCAGTCAACGTGGAAAAGTAGTAATTCCCCGTAGTAGTTCCCGCGGTGGTGGTGGCCACCACCTTGAGATGGTACCAGGAGGCGGCGTGGAGCGCACAGAGCGCCAGCGGCTGCGAGGCGGGCGCGGCGGGCTGCGAGCGCCAGCTGGGCTCCTCGAACCTCCGCACGGAGACCGTGAAGTGCGTGAGCGGGCAGCCGTTACTGTCCCACGTCAGCAGGTTCAGCCGCACGCAGCTGCTGTTCGTGGAGATCAGCTCTTTCTCCGCCGGGGCCTTCGACGCTGGAACGTATAGATCAAAAAATAATGTATGGAATGGTGCAGATGCTTAATTCATATAATTTCAATTGAGACTGCTTAATAACTTTAATGGAAGAAATTTAGGAAGCCTTACCTGCAAAAATGAGTTTTATTTTGTCCACAACTTGCTTGGTTATAGTATAACGTCGATGAAAAAAACGTAGTTAGTAAGTACTAACGAATCACTTTCACGTCTGATGTTCTTATCAGAGCAGTTCGGGGATCGACCCCAAGATCCCTTGCCTTCAACTGGTCCTTTAACTACCATACCTTCAACCCATCCCTGGTTTCCGAAGATGTGTCCAAAGAACTTCAGTATTTGCAGCTTAATAGAATATACCTCCATGTTATCACACTTACGTCCCCCTTTGGTAGCGGCGAGCAGTTCCTCGGACCAGGCGCCGAGCCCCTGCGCGTTGGAGGCAGCGAGCCGCACGCGGTACCTCGCACCGCACGCCAGCCGCTCCAGCGCATGCGAGCGCGCCTCGCTCGGGAGCTGCACCGAGCGCCACGACTCGGACCCGGCTGGAGTGAACTGCATGGTGAACCCTGGGGAGTGACACCAGTTGTACGTCATCTGGATTTCGATAGCAGTTTTAAAACAGTTGTCAGTTGCTGTGGAGGATAATGTCTTTCTTAAAAGATTGCAGACAAAGTTACTGAAAACTATGAAATAACCCTATTCTATACATCTTTTCGTTCGTCGTATAACTTTCTAAGAAAAAGTGAATTTTATTTAGCGAATTCCAAAAAAAAATACTGCAATATTCCGTGGTCTAGACTATGACGCTCTGAAATGGTTTGGGCAATCTACCAGTGTTACTGCATATAGCCGGCGTAGATTTCAAAGCTGATACACGAATAGGCTATTGATGAGTTTACTAATAATGTGTAAATACTCCAAGTAGTGATCAATATGTGCCGGCTGGTATGAATGTGGGTCTGCGTGTAGGACTCTCTTCCTGAGTCTCTTTTTCCCGAGAAGTACAATTTGGGGGTCTCCAAATCCAGAGTAAAAAGGTTCCTTCTAGGCAAGCGTGATACATCTTAGACCACAGTCAAGCTTAACATCAGGCAAGCTGCGGTCAAACGTAAGCCTATTTATCATTAAAAAAAAAAAAGGCGAACATGCCGTGTATGGGCTGGTGCGACGGCGCAGGCGGCGGGTCCCAGGCGAGCTGGAGCCGCGCGTGCTCGGCGGCGGCGAGGCGCAGGCGCGGCGCGGCCGGCGGCCACACCGCCACCACCTCCCAGGCCGCGCGTTCCTCGCCCCACGGGTTGCGCACCACGCACGAGTAGTTGTCGCTCGACTCCTCGTCCAGGTCTGTAAGTGGCCACCCACGGGTGTTATGACTGTTGGAAGAATAAGTTCTTATTTGTCTAGCATCTACAGACTTTGAAATGGTTTTTTTCCAGCGTTCTTCCCAGTGACCTTCAACGTGGGACTATTTAAGGCATGGGTCAAAAGAATCCTAAAGGGTCAGCTACATGCTAGTGCTCCCCAGGCGGAGAAGTGACGGTAGCTGTTTAACGTCAGACAGGGTGTCTATTTCTTTACCATCTTTGCCATAAAATAATAAAAATAATACGCAAAACATGAACCTGGTAGATTTAATTTGCTGGAACTAAGTCTTAACGCCCTTAGCTAACTCTGGACCATGCAAAGGACTATCATTCAAAATGTGACTTTACATCTACTCTCTACGAGTCACATGACGTGTTTAATTGGAAGTCCCCGCATTTATTACCAGCAGTCGTTAGGCCAAACCAGACCAAGCCTTGGACCAAGACCAAGTCTTTTAGCTCATACGAAGAAGAATAAGATGCATCTGGCTATCTCAATGATTGCCATCATAACTTGACTACAATATGACACACAAAGAAAATATACTGACTGAGTATAAGCAGCGTGTCTCCGTGGAGCTGGTAGCGCGGGTCGGCAGCGAGCGGCGGCGCGGGGCGGCGGCGCGACCAGGCGCGCTGCAGGGGCGGAGCGCCCGCCGCCGCGCAGCGCAGCGACACGCGCGAGCCCCCGCCGCGCACCACGCGCCGCCCGAACGACACTAGCTTGGCGGGAGCTGGGACGAACAACACTTTATGCTAACGAGAAACAATGCAACGAAGTCGCTCGGTCGTTAGCCGTGCTGGTCCATTCCAGCTACAGCGGTAGCACCAGGCATGGTAACACAAAACTCGGTATTCCACGAGCACAAAGATCTTCGTATAGCTCTATTTACGTACATAAATAATGTATATTGTCATAAAGTAAAAAGTAAAAAATAATAATAATACAGTGACAGGTCTTGGTATCACAAAGGTCTGAGTTCTCTAGAAAGGAAAAATAAACAGTTTAATCCTTGCAGTTTAACATTACTTTTCTATGACTTTATCTGTATTACAACAAGTCACATTGCCAAAAACCAGCCTCAACTCAGCATAATGCTGGTTGCGAACACCCAGCGCTAGTCTTCCGTTGGGACCGGCAGTGTCATCGCGTACAAGATTGTGTATGTAATTTAACAACATGACACATTAAGTTTAAGTGTAAAAACAAAACAAACAAACATAATACTCGCACTTATATAGTATAGTAGCTATCAACCAACCTGAGCCAAACTCGACGTAGTGGGGGTAAGTTGGCGCATGTACACTTCCAGGCATATTTTATTTGGTCATTACAAATACAAATACAAATTGTTGGTGTTTACATATATACGGAACTGATAGACGTTTCAGTTGCTTCTGCCGTCTATTTTATAGTATCTTTAAGTGTAGTTACCTCTGGGCGCAGGCTTCCTGGCCAGCACAGCACTCATCTCGCCCTCCCCGGCGGCGGTGGTGGCGGTCACCCAGAACTCGTACAGCTGCTGCTGCAGCGCGCGGACAGTCACCTGGAACTCCTCCTCGCCCTCCACGTGCGGCACCGCCACCTGGGTGTGCTGCCCGCTCCTGAACATCAAGAGGTATGGCTTACAAGTCAAGTAATTGCGAACAAATTATTAATGTGTGTAGCTCTATTGCAGTAACTGCAATGCAGTTTTTAAAAACAATGTGACTAGTGAGTGGTATTAAGGCTCATATTAGGAAAAAGCAATAAAAGGTCACCGTCACTGAAATTGGTGAGAAGAACTATGTATATACAAAGTGACATTAAAAGAGTTTAACACACTCACGGAACGACGTGCCGTGTTGACAATGTAGGATTATATCAAAACTTTCGGCTAACCTGCTCAGACTGAAGGGTCTGTTTATTCTTTTACATCAGAACAGCCTTAAATGGGTCATACATAGTTTATACTTTATCTAGACAGCTGTAAGAATAAAAACAATTAGAACCAAATAAAACTGATCCGCATTGTAATATAGTGTCAACTGCAGAGCATTGAATTACGACAGCAAGAAATGCCAAAGCCTTTTCATTGTGAAAATTCTTACTCATCACATTCTGACTTAGAACTTTTCTGATGTAGATGTTATTTTGCCTAGAACATTTTCATAAGTACAATATGTAGTGGTAGTGCAAGGAAGAAGGGCAAGAGGCCGACAGAAGCCGAAAGACATGGAAAGGGTGTGTGAATGAGGACAGAGAAAGGACTGTGTGTGGAGACAACTGTAAAAGAGTTGATGAAAAAGATTTGCTGTGCCGACCTCACCTAAGTAAGTGGGTAAAGGAAAAAGAAGATTTTCATAAGTACAATCTGTTTGTGTCCAACAATAGCGATAGTCATAAAAGGAGAAGTAGTTTGTAGGAGAAACTACCTTTGTGGTCTATTGTAGACAGTGTAATGCTTGATCCTGCCGTTGGTCTGCGCCGGTACCAGCCAGCTCACTGTGACGCTGTCTTCAGAGTTGACGGATGCCTTCACGTCGGCCGGGGCTCCGGGAACTGATACATTACAATACATCTCATCATGTCAGATCTGCAGAAACTACGGACTGACATGAGCTGACAAAAGATACAAAAAATGGCGTTCTCTTGCGTCAGAGGCCAAGACCGACTTAATGTTGCGCTGTGGAGTAAATTAAAATAGTTAAAAACAGATATTAGTTAGTTATTATTAAAAAGTTAGCGGCAGATCGTGGTAGCTATCTAGACGAGTACCAGAAAATAATTTACCACCAGATTACTTTGCAACGTTAACCTTGGCCGTAGTAAGCTTAATTTAGGGTAGTTGAGAGCTCTCCAACACTATTATACGTGTCCTCTAGGAAGTGTTTAGTTCAGACGTATATAATTATGTGAATTTCATTTGCAATCAATTCAAATGTAGCAATAGTACGAGTAATAACACCAGGGATCAGAATAGAATAGAATAGAATAATTTTATTACATACACATTAGCAGCGCATATAACAGTTTACATAAATAGTACCTTAATGTTTGTTGTTGTGGTGCGTTGTGGGAGCACTGTGCCCCGCTGTAGTGCTCTTGCGAGCCTGTGGCGCAGGGCAACAAAACTCCCGAACCGCGCAAACAAATATACACAACACCGTACATAGTAGTTTAAATAATACAATTATAGAAGTTCAAATCTTTGAGATCTAACAAGAAGAAACAAATATAACAATTTACAATCAATCCAAAGCTATTTTTTTTTTTATTTATTTCATGACCATGGATACAAGTCCCTCAGTCGAACTCGAAATCCAAAGCTAAGCATTTTAGTGTTACCAGTTAAATGTGACATTTCTGGTAACGGAAATTGAATAAATAAATAAATACTTTCTATTTCTAAATAAATTAAATATCTGTTTTTTTTTTATGCAAAATCAGCAAAAATAACTTAGATTTATAATTTTAAAGTGTACATTATGTTATATTTTAAACAATTTTGCTTTATTCCTAATTTGAGGCCATTTAACATTTTTGTGTAGTGAGTGTGTGGACACGAGTGCAGAAGTGAAATGTGAATTACAGGTGAAAGGCGTGTGGTGTGTATTGAATGTGAGTAGTGTTTGTGTAATAGTATGATTGTATAAAGGTGTGGGTGTGTTTTTGAATGAACATGAGTATCTTTGTATAATCGCGTTGGAACCTAGTTATCTAATACTAGAAAGTATTGCTGATTCCTATAGGTACAATGAAGCGTGGCACGGAAATTTGCCATAATTATCGAAGGAATCTAGACGGCGCTGGAAATCGAGCGTGCAGCCTAGCTGCCGCCAAATCCGGCGAAGCGCTGCAGTCGCATAGTAGTTATATAACGAATGTGGATTTTGTGACTAGAGCTAATAGTCGTTTCAAGAAAATACGAAGAGCTGGCGCTACGTGTATAGAATGATACACGTAGTACAATTTTCAACGTGAGGTTGAGCGTCTATGTTATTTACTCGTATTAGTCCATGATAATACGAGTAGTTTTCCAAACAGTTGACCTCTCTAATATAATATCTTGATAGCGAGTTATGAACTCATCCACCCGTTAATTGCTTTTATTATGTGTAAGATAATACGTACTGTCCTCGTGCGTGGCGCAGAGCACGCTGGGCGCGAGCGGGCCGGCGCCGTGCGCGGTGCGCGCGCGCACGCTGACGGAGTAGTTGGTGGCGCGCCGCAGCCCGCCCAGCACCGCCTCCAGCCCGCCCGCCCGCCGCGACTCCGGGGGCAGCGCCGCCACCTCACACACACAGCGTTACTTGTTGACAAGGGGTATCTGGTTTCTTCTGGGCAAGCGTGCTCTACCTTAGATTGCAATATCGCTTACCATCAGGTGAATTGCGATCAAGCGCAAGCCCAAGTAAGAGTTAAAAAAAAAACCTTGTAGCATATTGTTCAACTAGATTTAAAAAAAAACCACCAGGTTTATAATAGCTTTGTTTATGGTAAGAGTGACCGAACACAACAGTATTGCTTTGCATAAACACTATATTTTCCCACTACTAGGACTTGGGGGCATTTCTCACGAGGAGAGATTTGGATCATTTTTCTCCACGCTAGCCAAGTTGGCTGGCATATGACACACGTTATCGTATTTTGTGGTCCTCAATAAATATGTCGGGTTTCTCACGTCGTGGTTTTTCACTATAAAGCTAGTGCAAACCTACACAAAACTTGAAAAACATGTCATTGGTGTAGAGAGCCGGAACTGGACCACACGCTTTGTTGGAAAATGACAGATTGAAAAGTAAACGTTTTCCCACAACAAGACTCAGTATGTTATTCCTCATCACCACCCTCGCCCACTGACGAAATAGCAACACGACCAGCAAACTCTTTTGTCGGCTAATTGCTGACCCCGACGTGTTTACCATCGAGCACAGCAAGCGGTAGCATCATATATCAGCAAATGATGGATCACTTAAACTGAACTTAGACCGTCTGGTATTTGAGGACCTGCTCAGTAAGATAAAGGTAAGAGTCACCTCATAAACAATCTCGTACCCCAGCAGCACTCCCCCCCGCAGGCTGGGGGGCGGCGGCTCCCACCACACCCGCAGCGACTGCGACGAGAGCGGCTCGCAGCGCACCCGCTGCGGGGGACCTTCCGGAGCTGGAACCATACATTGCATACTCACTCAACTATATACATATGCCTTACTTTTTGTAGGCCATGGTTGGCTTTGGGCTTTAATTTGAGTGCGCCTATTAGGATTTTTTTATATCTTTAACTGTACTTTTGTAACGCTTTTATGAATGACATCATTAGCAGTAGTTGCTTGTGTGCTCTTGTCATGGCGATTAATCTAAGATTAATTTTAAAAAGCAGATATGAAGTAATTACTAGTAGCAAAAAATCCATTACGAGACTTCTTCTTCTTCTTTACCATTTCCCACTAGGGGGGGTCGACACAGCCTCTTTTCTCTTTCACGCCACTCTATCAGCCGTCATCTCCACATTCACTCCCTTCTCGTTCATATCCTCCTTCACACAAGTAAAAAATCTATTATGAGTCTTGAGGTAATAAAATATAATAAAAGAGTACACGGTGCTAGCATTTTCTTGCATAGTAGTCCCTACCATTTTCCAAGTTGAGAATCTATTGCAAAGCACCTCACGGCGTGTCACTAATCTGGCTGCGTCTCTCAGGACCAGGCTTCAGCGGGAATGTTAGGCAACCTGCTGGTCACACCTGGCCTGGCTGAGTTAGAAATGCTAGTTCCACGCACCTCCCTCCGCGGTGGTGGCAGTGAGCGGCGCGCTGGCCGGCCCCGCTCCCACAGCATTGAAGGCGCTGACTCGCACCTCGTACACGGCGTGAGTGCGGAGCGCGGCGAGCGTGGCGTGCGTGGCGCCCCACCCCGCCGCCGTCAGCGCCTGGCTGCCGTTCCCTGGGGGCGAGCCCAGCGCGGCTTCCCGCCACGTCACCACGTAGCCCAGCAGCTCGCCGTTCCACGACTCCTGCGGGGGCGGCTGCGGGGACCGCGACATTGTCAGACATCAATCAAAAAAGATTATTATTATCATTGACTAAAGAAATAAAGAAAATTTGTTTATTCGTACAAAATAACACACAGCAATTTTAATTTAAAACGAAAGATTTAAAATAATAATGATGATAATAGATGATAAAATAACATTTTTATAAGTACGAGTATTGACACCAGCGCTTTTTAATGCCCTAGTGTAGTATACTAGGGCATTAAAAAGCGCTGGTGTCAATAGCTATTAGAGCTTCTCTCTTTTAATGTACACAAAAAAATCTTTTACTACGTGCCTTAATGACAAATGAACCCATTAGAAACTCAATCTATAAGAATCACACCATTGTTCGTCATACCTGCCATTTGACGAGCAGTTCTCCGGGAGCAGTGGCTTGCACTTGCACGTGATGCGGGGGCTCCGATGGCGCTACAACAGGACACGTTTATATACTCATGATAACTAGGTCTATATTTTGCTAATTTATAGCATTTAACGATTCTTACAAAACTTTTCCTACATACGCTCCAAACAATTCAATGTGGCAACATTTATAATAGCAGAAAATAGACCCAAAAATACGTAGTGTATTTTTATTTTCCATCCTCTCTCCCTCCCAGAAGAACACACCAAAAACTATTTAATTTTATTCGGTTGTTTTGTTTCAGTTTAGTAGTACCATATAACAACTGCGGAAGTACGTGATATATTCTCCGATTGTTTTTCTCCCTCAATAGATTAGTGCAAAGTAATGTCTGCATCAATAAGTTCCCTTTTTTTTAATGATAAATGTGCTTATCTTTGACCGCAGCTTGCCTGATTTTAAGCTTGACTGTGGTCTAAGATGTATCACGCTTGCCTAGAAGGAACCTATTTACTCTAGATTTGAAGACCCCCAAATTGAATAGATTATACCATATAAGTCCAAACCCTCACCTTCCTCCAAGGTGTGGAGTATGACGGGGTCGGAGTAGTCGCTGTCTCCGATGGCGTTGACGGCGGCCATCCTGAGAGCATACGCCGTGGCGGGGCGCAGGCCCTCCATCCGGTACTCCAGCGTCGTCTCCGGTGACTGCGGCTCTTGTCTGACGAATGGATATATGAACTTTTATTATTATGTTGAAGCCTACAACACTACTGAACCTCTTGTACTATGTAAACTACTATCGTAAGGCATATTATAATTATATTTTCACGAAACAAACGGTCACACTTACTTTAAAAAAAAACGTTGGATGTATGTACGTCTAACGGGTTTCGGGCAGTCCGTGTGAAGCTCGTCCCCGATGATGACGCTCGTAATGCGTCCAAACCCGTTGGACGTATATCCAACGTTTTTTAAGTAAGTGTGACCGTTTGTTCGTGCAAATACTACTGAACCTTATTATTCAAATAGGTTCTCATTATTTCGATGTTCAAAAGAGAAAACTAAACATGTTATTTTTTTGGCCGATATTATTATCTGCGAGTTATTGAAATAAATGGTATTCTTAAGTCTTCAAAGAGGAGTGACTTCTTAATTCTACTGTATTTTTATGTTTTTTTTAGCATATAAATCTGCCATTTTTAGGGGTACTTTAAAAATCTGCTTTGTTTTGGAATTAATGTATACTTTTAGATAGGACCCTTATACAATTTGACCAAATTGATGACATTGTTTATTGTTTTTTTTTTTGTAGTTTTTAATTTATTCCTTATTTTTTTGTTATTTGAATCAATCGTTTGATTTTCGCAAGCAAATAGATACTTGGGATTTTTATAAAATGATGACGTTTGTTTCTTTCCTATCTATATATCTTACCTCTCTGTATATATATCTTACCTCTCCGTGAGGGTATGTGCGGGCAGGTCCCGCACGGTGGCGAGGCTCCAGTCGGCGGGTGCGCGCGCGCCGGCGCCCACCACGCGGTACTGCAGCCGGTACAGCCGCACCGGCGCGTTGCCGTCGAACCCGCGCCGCCAGCGCACCAGCGCCGCGCGCCCCCACCCCTGCGCCACCTGCAGCCCGCTCGGCGCTTCCGGCAGCTCTGACCACGCACCGGAACTCTCATTCTTACTCATGCAAGGGTCAATATTTGTGAGGATGTTTTGGTCATAGTATTTATAATATAGTACGAGTAAGTATATTGATAATTGATATTGATGTAGATAATCTCGTTCGTTCTGAATTCTGATTCGGTATACCTAAACTCTGGTTTACTACACCGAATCAAATAAAAAATCATGATTAGTAAGATGGCTACCGCTGGACACTCTGTCGTGACAAAAATGAGAGTCCCACGGATTCTTCATTATATTGACGAAGGTTTCAATACAATTTATATATATGCTCATGTAACGCCTGTAGCTCGGCTAGCTAAGGTAATCTGACGCCGATCCGAAACCAAGCAACGGTCGATGCGTACCGTGTTTGGATAAGTGACCATGCCCAAAACTGTTGTTTTTCAAGTGGCACTTTCATCTTGCCACTACCGTGGGTCGGATAACACGTTAAATTTGTAGGTCCCAGTGTTGGTCTAGTACAAGCAGACGTTAGGCCAAGTCAGAGGCCTTAAAAACTTTTGACACCAGAGCTTTGCAACTTAGCTCTTACGAAGAAGAAGAACATTATGAAAGCCAGCTTGTACCGCGGCTTGGTACTAGTAAAGGTGTGTGCCGGCACCTTGCACGGCGAGGTAGATGAGCAGCTCGTCCCGGCCGAACGCGTTCTCAGCGCGGCAGCGGTACACGCCGGAGTCGCGCCGCGCCGCCTGCTCCACCACCAGCGCCGAGCTGGCGCCGCCGCCGCCGCGCACCTCCGACACAGACACCCTGGAACGCGCGCGGTCATAGTCAAAGTCAAAGTCAAATACATTTATTGCTTCGTTAAGGCATAATTAAGATGTTATACATTTGAAAGGTAGGTATCTCATAACGGACCCTGTTCGGGTATCGCAACACAAGAGGAGTGAGCCGGTTTATTTGCATGCAAAAAATAAATCCTTATCGTTTAGAAATTCGTCAATTGTGTAATAGCATTTATGCAACAATAAAAGTTTTAATTTATTTTCAAAAATACTGTCTTTTTCTATTTCTTTTAACTTTTCTGGTAGCTTATTAAATATTTTAACTGCCATTGAGTTAGGGCCAGAACTATGTATTTTTAACCTACTTTTTGGAACTTTTAATTTATTTTCATACCTAGGTTCGTGTTTCCGTAAACTGTCTGTTACTTTAGTGAATAACTCCGGGTATTTTCGAAAATAGGATCATTACTGAACTTGATAGAACTAATTATGGGTCTTTATAAAAAAAAACGTTTGTTTGGGCAAAGGTCACATAATATGAATAAAAGTAATAGAAATCCAAAGGCTCCCAAAGTAGTTTTAAAAACTGTTGGAAGCCAATGGCATCTCCCAAGCTTATTCTACGGTAACAGTAAACTTATGCTAAAATACTATAAGACTATATACGATTATTTATTAGCAAATTACTTTATATTATATTTTACGCTGTTTATACTAAAATAGACAGAAGCCACAATATAAAATACCTTGTATACAAAAGGAAGATATAAATAGTAGAAGAAATTGGTCGTAGACATCGGGCGTCGTTTGCGGGAGAGGGGGCGAGACCCGCGGGCTGAGGAGTACCTGGGACAGCAAAATTCCCTCCCATACAGCGGGGGAATGCTGCGAGCCTGATGGGTACGTTTGGACGAGAGGATCGGACAAGGTCTTTTCAGATTTAATAATGTTTCATATGTAAGACTGATTTAAATTGTATTTCTTAGATCTGTTAATTTAATAATAGCAAGTATGTTTAACTTAATTTTTTTAAAGATCGTGTTGGACGTAACTTGTTTGTAACGCGGATAACCTCGTTAGGTTACCATGCCGGTCTGCTAATCAGAAGGTTCCGGGTTCGATTCGCGGCCCGGTGAACATCTTTGTGCTTAACTAAATTTGTTGGCTGTGGGTCTGGGTGTTAAATATGTATTTATATATAATATGTATGTATGTATATGTAGTATATCAGTTGTGTTAGCAACCATAATACGAGCTAGAAATGGTTCAGTATGGGACTAACCAGCCGTGTGTGAATGTAAATAAAAAAAAAATCTATGTTAGGTGTTAGCTACTTACCAGTAGCACCTTTGACTCGGCTAGCTATGGGGATCTGAAGCGATCATCGAAGCTTAGCAACGCTCGATGCGACGGTTTTTGGATGGGTGACCATGCACAAGACTGGCATTTTCATCTGAGTGCTATCGTGGATCGGATGACACGACAAACTGTAGTTCCCGGATGTTAGTCTTAGTACAAGCAGTCGTTAAGCCAGAGGCCTTCGGGTGGTTTGAAAGCTCTCAATCATAAGAGCGTGGCCCCTATGAGCTATCATATGAAGAAGAAGACTTACCAGTACACGAATTGCTTAGAACGTGATATAGTCTCCTTCGATATTGACTTTCACCTGAAACGATCTTGCAAAAGAACACAATCAGTGGAGAAAGATCACTGCTGGGGAGATAAAATATAACGATAGATCAGGAGTCGAGCCAAACACACGCAGGCAGGAGATATGTGAACCTCAAGCACCAGCACTGCAGGAAAGACAAGACAGGCTTGTTCACTCAACAATGACACTGACACAATCCACGGATTATATTATGGCTGAATCATCTGATGAAAATGTTTTAAGCCCCAAGATGATGACAATATTATACTACTCGAACATATATTAATTATTTCTCATCTATTATTTGTTTTTTTTTATGCTCCCGCTAAATAAGTAAGTTTTAAAAAACATTAAAAAGATATTTTAGATTATAAAATTTTTACTAAACTAAAGAAATTAAAATGGCATGTAACCCAACCAGTTTTATGTAATTTCTTTCTAATACTTTTATATGCTCATGCTGTGTACACATGATTAGGGAAACGATCTAGTTTAGATCTAGGTAAAGTATTATAATTTGGTTATTGTATTGATTAATATGTAAATAAATACAAATTATTTTAATGGAGTGTCTGAGTGTCGTTTCTAGAGTTCCGCTCAGTAAATGTATATAGATAAGAGATGCAAACGCTCCGGTCATTGTCCCCTTGCCCCTGATAATCTTCTATGATGCAACATCAATACTTTGTTTTTAATCAAATGAATGTTTTTGTAAAATTTGACAAACTATAATTTATATGACCTCGTTGGCGTAATGGTTACCATGCCGGACTGCCAATGAAAAGTTCCGGGTTCGATTCCCGGCACGGCCAACATCCTAGTGTTGAACTAAATTTGTTGGTCGGTCTGGGTGTTAAATATGAATCTATATCAAAAAATATGAATGTATATTTAGTATATCAGTTGTGTTAGCTACCATAATACAAACTAAAAATGGTTCAGTATGGGGTTAACCCAGCTGCGTGTGAAATGTATCCTAATATTTATTTATTATTAACTGTGGAAAGTCATTGAGTAAAAAAATACGAACTTACATCTTACTAATATTATAAATGCAAATGTGTGTGTGTATATTTGTTACGTCTTCACGCACAAACGGTAGAAACGATATTGATGAAATCGGTGTGAACATAGGTTAGGGCTTGGATTAACACATAGGCTACTTTTTATTCCGAAAACAGCTCTGGTTCCCGTGGGATACGCAAATAATAAATTAACTCGGTAGAACCGATTTTGGTGAGATTTACTATGAAGATAGGTTAGATTTTGGACTAACACATAGGCTACTTTATATCCGGATTAACTTCTTTTGATCCTGGATTAACGCGGGTAACACCTAATTATTTATATACAAATGCATTCATGTGTATACATTGTACAGTACTGGACATGTTATGTAATATAATCTTTTTATTTGTAGGCAGGTATTTGAAATTTAAATTTGAAATTTAAACACTTCACAGTTTTGTTTTATTTTTAATATAATTTATTTCCATTAATAACAACGTTCAAAAGCAAAACACTTCAACTTATAATTATGTTTTAAAAAATACAATTACAAAAAAATTATACCCATGTATGTAGTTGTACGCAAACAATCTTTTAAATAAGTAGATTGCGAACAGCGAGCACGAGGCATCGACTCACTACGATAGTTCAGGACATGTCTAAATCATGTTTAGCTCCTTAACTGACCGAGTGAGCGCACCGTCTCTTCACAACTGACTACATTTGCTTTTGTCTGTCCTGATGCATATTGGTACTCGTGTAAAGGTAATATGTAACCAATCTTGAGGAAATTTAGTATACAAGTTTTTCAATATAGTCATTATCATAAAGACAGAAGGAGGTACTTTGTACGTAGGGTTTTGTTTTTTATTTTTTGTACGACTTGGTGGCAATCTCGCATTATTTATTTTTTATATCGCAATTCCATTAAATACAACCTCTTTATACTCGTACATTTATAAAGAGGTTTTGGTACTACGAATATAATTGGTCGGATAGTTATCGAGTAACGAGGTAAAGTTTTGACAAAAGTCGCATAATGCTTTAATAAATTGTATTTCACTTGATTCATTGATTGATTTACTAATTCCGGCTTACTGGTTGCGAAACTTCTGATTATAATATCATTATTTATCCGAAGTAAAAGGGTCACAAGTGACTCATATGCTCGATCTCGTGCTACTAGAAGTTAATCCTTCATCTCTTTTATCTTTATTCCGTATTTCGAATAATTTACTCCCGAAAGCGGCATTAATGGCTTTGGAATCTAATTTCTGCCACTTTCTCTCGAGCGCGTAATTATAAACATAATGATTTAAGACCGCTCTTGCGTTCTTATCGAGGCCTGGTCTTACTTCTTTGACGATCGAATTGGGTTTCTTCCCCGTCACGGAACATCGTCTGAGTGCTTCATCTGTGAATACTTCCTGCAACAACATCCGCGCGAAGCTCCGGTAGTCTTTAGCGGCCTGCTTGCAGTGCGCCAGCTGTAGCGCATCCACGTACACTCGGGAGTTCGGCACCAGCTCCTCTAGCTCGGGCCCCGGCTCCTGGTGTTTCAGCATCCAACGAGTATCAGCCGATGACTCGCATCCCGGCGACAGCTCGACTGGCCTCGATTTTATTCCTCGGATTTTATTTGATTGCATATCATTTTTATTTTCCTCGCAATCGCTCTCTAGATTTTCTTCTTCGTTTCTTTGAACAACATTTTGTGAGTCTAAATCGTTGCCTTCATTATTTTCTGCTTGGTTTTCGATCTTAGTATCCGGTTCTGCCGATTGTCCTTGTAGTTTTTGAAAAGCGTCGTCTACATTTTTAATTTCAGAATTATTGTTTATATCGTAACACAGTTTCTTCAATTCTCTCAGCGTGTCGCAGTTGTTGGCGAAGTTAACGCGCAAAGTTTCCAAAATCGTTTGAGCTTCTTCTAATTGCGATATGAGAGTATCGAGAGAGTCGCTGAAATCTTCGTTAAAAAGTGTTTTGAGCACTTTGTATATGAGTAGTTTATTTGCTAGCATGGAGGCGTCCGTCATTGTCTCGTTGTTTTCGACGTCCACACTCTCTTCCAGACGTTTGTTGGAACTTCGTGATTCCTGGTCTATAGCTTGATCTTGCGTAGTTTTAGCAGCGGAAGACATCTTGAGCGCATGTCTCGTGGCATATCTTGGTTGTGTTTGTGTGTGGAGTTGTGCGGCGTCGACTGCCACAGTGTTGTCTTGAACGTCACACGTAGTCAGCTTGGCTTCGTCGGCTTCAGTTTGCTTTCTTGTGGAATCTAAACCGCTGCAAGATCTTGTATAGGACTGCTTTTCTTTTAAGTTTATGTACAACTTTACGTGTCCCTGTGTTTGTGTCGGTGGCACAACTGAAATCATCAAATTATTTTCAAGTAACAAATTCTAAAGTTTTAGTAAAACCGAATTTAAAAAAAAAAAATATATACCCGGTTGAACAACTCTCACATCTTCACCATTTTGAGCGGCCATTTGGTTCAATAATTGTGCATACTCCTCTGCGCCTTCGTAGGAATCTGTAAATATACTAAAGTTAAGCGCCCAGTGGTCGGAGCGAAATATCATGTAACATTCAAAATAAAAATTGTATAATCAACTTCAGAAAAGACGTAAGTTTTCAATTTGTACGAGTATATATAAAATATGTAATACGTGTTTTTTTTGCGTTTTTTTTTACCTAGAACCTCCGTCATAATTGAATGTCATTTATAAACGAATTTTGAAAAAATATTATTTCTTCAATTCTAAAGGAGATACTTTCCGAGTAGTATTTAATTTTAGAGAAATTGATTTAGTATTATTTTTTAATTAAAATAGGTTTTCCTTTATTATCAACCAAGCATTCGTTGTATGTAAGTGTGTTTAAGAACCATGGGAAATCTTCAAATAAATTTAATGAAACCTTTTTTATTTCAGTATTATAATAAATCATATCTTTAAAGTAGAAAATGAATTGTTAGTGTGCAGATTATAACTTTCTGTAGGTAAGGCAAGTTTTGCATCCCTATAACTAATAACGATTGTACGGACTGCAACATTTTGAAAGGAAGACAGATTAGAAAACAAAACTCACTTGACCCATATTCTACATTAGCCATGAAATCCATCCAATCTTCGGAGTACTGTCCCTTCCTGACTCTCCGCTTGGTGTCGCGGAGCTCCTCTATGGGGAACTTGACACTGTCCACGGCGTGGGGGGCGTCGCGGCGGGCGAGCCAGGCGCGCGGCACGCACACGAAGCGATCGCACTCGGAGTACGGCGTCTCTAGCAACTCTACTACATAGTATTCGTAATCTTCTTCCATCTGGAAACATATCGCTCAACAACACGAGTACACGCTACCGGCCCGGCTCCGGGAACTACTGCTCGCGGAAACTATTTCTTGGAACATCACTCGTACCGCAATGTATGACCTTATTCATTCAAACCTCTTTACTTACTTTTCATTCATTCATTTATTTAAAGTATAGGTAGTACACATGTGGTACATCTATGAAAGTAAAAAATTTACAATCATTTATTAACAAAAATAAACTATGTATTTACATAATAAAGCAAATAGCGGAAATCCTTGTCACTAACAAATTCGTCTGTAGACTCTTCTCCTTAATTAATAAATAGAGCTTTTACCTTTGTCCCACTTAATATTTACATTTACCTACTAAAACTTTTTTAAATATGGTATTTGATCAATCTGTCAAATATAGTTCAAACGGCGCTGGCTCAAACTTATTCCTTTGTTGTGGAACCACTCGCTTCCCCAATTAACAATTGCAAACGACTAACAATTCGCACGATACTTTATCCACATCCAAACACACAAACAAACAAACACACACATTTAGGAGAACTTTACGGAGAGCAGATTTAGACAGTCGGTGCAGTAACACGGTCAACAAGAAAAAAGTTATGGCTCACCTAACTATTCCGTCGCAGTAAAATATTCAAATCAGTTTGTGATATCTTACGTTTGCGCTTCAAATCCCGAGGAAGTATTTTATTTGATTCCGATAATAAATCTCTGTTGGTAGTCCGCTTGTTACTATCGCTTGATATTCTCGTGGAAGTAATATATCAATGTATTTGCGGTATGTAAACACGTCCACACGTCCAATGTCAATGCCAATATGGCTGATACTGGTTGATATCACGAGGGTTGCCAGCGCTTATCAGAATTTTGCTCGCAAAATGCACACAAAATCCTTTCAGTAACTGTAAACGTTAACATGAACTGAACTTATTATAATTCCGCAAGATTATTTCGTTTTATACGTTACGTTTTGTTCAAAATTTTCACTTTAGAAACCGACAAAGTCAAAAATTACCAAAAAAGATCAAAAAAGAAATTATTTTAGAAACTTATAGTACAAACAGTCACTGCGTGCATGGATAAAAATATATAAAGAACTTTATATAATTTGTTTATGCTACGTGTTTGAAAAATGGCTGATTGTTGTCCGTACACAATCTCAAAAAACCGTACAAATCCGTATATTTATGGCAACACGGTCGGTCCTAAGCACATATACTTATACTAGATAGTTATTTATAGAGAACATTATTATTATCCGTACTAACATCGAAATGAAATGGAAAGTGAGATCGAGCGTAGGAGTGAAAAGGATAGCCATAGATTGTCAGCTACACCGTCGCCAGACGCGATGATAGCGTCATCCTTGAATGTAGGAATCATTCGGAATACTAATAACTATTCAGTTGTTTACAAACTAGGTTATTTAATATTGTGAAACTTGAGCAAATAATAATTATGCTTTCTTTTCATTATTTTATAATTGCATACGTTTTTATTACGAATATGTCAAAATTTTTATAAATTACACAATCATAAGTAATACAATCTGTATCTATTACTTATTATAACAAAATACAATCACGAAAAAATATAATCCCTAAAATATTGTATTCCAATTTTGAAATGATTAAATTGTAAATTACTTAAAACTTACAAATTTGTGAGCTGCCATCAGTGAACTAATTCGACCGTGTTTATTATTATAGGTATTTCACTATTATTATAATTGCAATGTATGAAGTTTATATAATTTTACACATTCACATTTAATTATACTCCTACAAAATGTAAATAAAAATAATTTTAAAAGTTTTTCCTTTTGTTTCGTTGATTAACTCGCGGATGCTCAGAGATCAATGCACTATAAACATATTTATACCAGACACAACAAAAATAAAAACTGCAAATCTGTCGAGTTGTGTAGAGAAGCTCCTCTTGTTTTATTATCATTGATCTCGTTTGGCCTCGCACTCGCAGGCACGAAGCAATGACCGCAGATTACCTATATTATATTATAGTATAGTATGTTACAGTTGCACTGCCTAAAGATAATGAATGTCAAGGTTATCAACTATTTAAACGTAAATATATTATATAAACAAGTTTGGTAGTTCATATTTCACATCGTATGCATACTTATATAAGTGTAAGTCAATATTAACGTTCGGTGATTTTTAAACGGAAGTAGTATATTGTTAACAAGGTAGCAAAGTCATATTTTTATAACTTCGAGCGCTTTGTTTTGTATTTTAAAGCGCTTAAACTAAGAAAAGCGCGGGATTCAAGGGTATGTTCCCGCGCTTGCTAATTTTTTTATTACGCTCTCTCACTCGGCAATGCAGTCAGGGTGACAGAATAAACCCATGATATGAAAGTATCTGAAATGAAAAACCACGGTCCACCCAGTTCCATCAGACTCGACGCTGATTGGGGCTCCTGTGTTACCTAAATGTATGTACATATGTTTGAGCCTGCCGATACGCGTCACACTAGAGAATAAGCTGTGTGGAGAGGTCCACGCCCTACAGTGGCCGGAGTACCTGTAAGTGGAGAGGTCTACGCCCAGCAGTGGCGGGAGTACCTGTAAGTGGAGAGGTCTACGCCCAGCAGTGGCGGGAGTACCTGTAAGTGGAGAGGTCCACGTCCAGCAGTGGCCGAAGTACCTGTAAGTGGAGAGGTCCACGCCCAACAGTGGCCGGAGTACCTGTAAGTGGAGAGGTCCACGCCCAGCAGTGGCCGGAGTACCTGTAAGTGGAGAGGTCCACGCCCAGCAGTGGCCGGAGTACCTGTAAGTGGAGAGGTCCACGCCCAGCAGTGGCCGGAGTACCTGTAAGTGGAGAGGTCCACGCCCAGCAGTGGCCGGAGTACCTGTAAGTGGAGAGGTCCACGCCCAGCAGTGGCCGGAGTACCTGTAAGTGGAGAGGTCCACGGCCAGCAGTGGCCGGAGTACCTGTAAGTGGAGAGGTCCACGCGCTGCATGTTGTGTGTCCACTGCAGCTGGATGGGCGGGTCGCCGCGCGCCTCGCACTGCAGAGTGACCTGCGCAGTGCGCTTCACGGTCATGTTGCGGGACGAGTACTCGAAGTGAGCTGGCTCTGTGGAGGCAGAACAACTTCATTACATCTAATTTCATGATCACTCTGTAGTTATAAAGATATTAAGGGGAGTCAATAGGACAATAGAGGTTATGTTACGGCGGGAAACATACGACCCGTGGCCGAGATTAGGATGACGTCAGCCAGCAATATGGGTACGAGTCGTACCGGCAGTGTATAAAACGATAATAATACCTTTTTGAGAAAAATGTTAAACTGTATAAAATCTCAGGACTTTTCCATGGAAATCAGCCCTTTTCTCCGGTCTTTTGATTTTTTCATTTGGTAACCCTAGGTACGACATAACATCAGTCGCAGGTCAAACACGGGCAAGATTGACACGGGTCAAGACATGCAATTTAGGACGTGAATGGCATGTCAGGTCAGACGCTTATTCCCAGCAATAGCCGAGAACCAGCGATGAAGAAGGAAGCGGTTTTAAGATAGAATACTCCAATTTCGCTTACCATCAGGTGAACTGCGATCAAGCGCAAGCCCATTATGAGTAAAAAAAAAAAAAAAAAAACTTATAAAATGAACCCTTCACATTTATATAACTACTCTATCCTATTGTTTTTGATCGCTCGAACACACGGGAACAAGTATTTCAGTACTCACCATTAACAGAGACGGTGATAATTTTGGAGAGTCCTCGTCCGATGCCGTTCTCGGCGCGACACATGTATTGGCCCTCGTGGTGATGTGCTGCGGGAGACATGCTCAGCGAACCGTTGGGGAGCACCGAGAACTGCAGGTCCAGGTTCGACACTGGGCGGAAGTCTGACACTCCTGAACCTGGGTTACATAGAAATAATGGCACACCTAATGAAATAATTACAAGCTGGTATTTTGTAATCGAGGCCGTATTATAATTGCTGTCAAGGATCTCGATATTCATTAACTATTAGTCTATTTTTACATATACGTGTACATATATTTTTAGTTAGAAAAGTATACGTAAATAAATTCTAAAAGGTCTAAATAGAATATGATATTTTTTGTAGTTGGAAATCATAAATAATCTTTTAAGAGTTTTTTGATGTTCACTGTTTGTAACTTGACGTACTCGTAATAGATACCGAGAGGTAACTCACCATGTCCTTTCAGCCAAGTGATCCGTGGTTCAGGATACCCCTTAGTGGAGCAATGAGCCAATATCTGGGTTCCCAGTAGAGCTGATACGTCTTGAGGTTCATACGCCCAGGTAGGAGCCACTGGGAATAACAGAAATTCAATTGACATTTCAGGCGCTCAGAAAATTAATGAATGTGTTACTGAGGAAAGTTTATCGAAGGAAGATGGAGAGAAGATACGAAGATCTGAGAGAAGAGAGCTGAAAGGAAAGGAAGAAGCAGGCAAACAAAGAGAAAGTGAAGGTCAACTATCGTGTATGAAAGTCAAGGCTGGGTATGATAGAGAGTAATAGTGAATATTTCACCGAGAAGAGCGTAGCTCTTATAAGATGAAGAAAAGATGGTACTGTATTACAAAGAAATATTTTTTCTAAATGTATACAAAAACCCAAAGCTAATTAGAAATTTTCAGGGATTTTATCTGTAACACCTACAGTCAATTTATAATTCCGAATCAAAAGTCCTCACCTTTGACAGCAAGTCTCGCGGTGTGGTTCACCTCGGCGGCGGAGTTGGTGGCCACGCACGTGTACTCTCCGGAGTGCTGTGACGTCACGTGGGAGAAGATCAGGAAACTGAACTCGTCCAGCGACTTCTCTTGCACCTGGTGGACGGATATTGACATTTATTCTCTTTCTTTGTCTTCTAAGCGAGTGTGTTTCGGTGGTAAAAACGTCAATTTTTTCATCAGACTGTCCCTGGTTCGATCCCGGCCCTACACGGTGGATTTGCACTCGCTTTGCGGTGAAGGAAAACATCGTGAGGAAATCGGCATGTTTGAGGACTACAATATGCGAAGACGTGTGTCATCCGTCAACCCGCACTTGGGCAGCGTGGTAGATGGCCTATATCTCTTTCTTCGTGAATGAAACGAGTGGCCACTTTGCCAAACTACGAAAATGCCCACTATAGTGGGCTGCTTATGCTTATTCTCTTTCATAGAAAAAATTAAGTGATACAGGTTCAGATGTTGAAATTTCTGAAATATGTCATTTCGTCTGAATTGGTTTAACTGCTCAGTACTTATTAAGACAAACAACCAGAACCTACGTTCACTAATTCCTATTCAAAAACTTAAACTTTTTAGAATCAAAAAGTTAACGTGTCATCAAAATAAATTTACTTGTAAGTTAGCGGGAATGTGTTGACCGTCTTTGAGCCAAGAGAAGTAAACCGGTTTGTCTCCCGACGTGATGCCGCAAAGAACCTGGATCGAGCTGCCTTCCACCAGGTCCGAAGGAAAAATAAAGCCAGCTATTTTTGGTGGATCTGAAACAGAATTTTATTTGTATAGTAGTTACTTTTAATATATTTGTTAGATTCGTCTGTTATAGTTTTGACTTTACAACTTGTAAGTAGCATAACGGGCATAGTCAATCAGGACATAGCAAGAAGTCCCTACTTTACTAAGCAGAACATATCAAGCCAAGAATTATTGTCTCGGCAAGTGTCTGAGCATACTAGCTAGTGCTTGATGACAGATTTTCATCTTTGGGATGGAAAACAACTATCTAGCAATAGAAAAGTGATCTATCACCATCCAAATACTTACTTCTAACAAAGATCTGTATGTCCTTCTGCGCGTACTGTCCCGAGGGCGCGGTGACCCGGCAGGAGTAGAGGCCCGCGTCAGCCGGCTCGGCGGGCCACAGCAGCAGCTCCCCGCCGGCGCCGGTCAGCGCGCGCCCGCCCGCCGACCTCACCTCCACGCCGCCACGGTGCCACCGGATCTCACTGGAACGGTTCACGAGCTGGCTTTGCTTAACTGGCTCCAATTATGTTTGGCAAAAGTAGTATTCGTTGGGGTAAAGTGTCTGTGGATTATGTTTACACAATACGGCTAGGCAATTGACCAGACAACCGTATGAGTCATCACTGGACAAAAGTGAAGCATACCTAGTCTGGAATAACTGGTTCTCAAGAAAGCTACTGGAATATACCGTTACGTGTTTGACTACAGATTATAGTTGTTGTAGTGGCTGTATAGTTTCAAAAGAGACAAAAAGAAAATCATAATCATGTATAATATGCTGACTGATGAAATTGATGGTCTTGTATTCTTCAGATGTGGATAGCAATATTAAGATTTGATTATTAGAAAATTTTGACACTTTGTTTTAATACTACCTCGTATATGCTAGTCTATAATTGTATCAACAAACTAAAGAATAAGTGAAGAATTAAACATGTCATCTAAGGGGTTAACTCATAAGGATAACGCTATAGAACTAAAATAATCGGTCTACGAACGAGGAAAGGAAACTTATAATTTTACTAAGCAAATGCACCTCCATCAACCTGATTGGAAATCCGGAGTAGGGGCAGTAGATGGTGGTGTTGACGCCGGCCACCACGCGCAGCGGGCCCACGGACCTGATGGACGGAGGACCTGGACACAATCAATAAGTGTGGATACAACAAGGTTATATTTTTTACCGTATACAGGAAGGCATTTGACCACCCGAATCAACGACATTCACAGACATAGTAGTGGAGCATGCTCAACCTTGCTCTTAAAGAAGCTGCCAAAACATACTTTTAGGTACTTAGAGCCAGATGTTCAAATTGAGTGTGGTAGCTAAAGAAACAAGATGATCGCATGATCTAACCATGCTGTAGTTGCCTCACGATGTTTCTCTTCGTCGGAAGCTCTAACTTATTAGGGGGGATTAGATCTATGCCTTGAAGAACGTAAGGCTATCACTTTGTTATATTTTTTGTTTTTTCTTATAGTTTTTGTGTGATTTTTGGCTTTGACACCTGATTTAAAAAAACCGATGATCTGTAAATTCCCATTATATAATGTCTCCGTTACAATTTACAGTTATTCTCGTTGTGCACTTCGTTTCTCGTTGTTCATTTTTATGAGACTGGTTCTTAACTATTATTTATAATTTAAAATGTCTAATACACAACTAGGCTCGGTGGAGTTCTTGGCAACCATTCCTATTCTCTGCCATAGCCTTGATCTTCGATCGGTTGATCTTAGTAAATAGAGCTATTTTTGTTTCTTTTTAGTCGTTCGAATCGTTTATCTTCACTAATTTAGCCGAAACGTCTCCTGTCAAGTTAAGAAGCTAAGGGTTGGTTTCTTTAGTCTCGTTACGCTCGGGTCTACAAAGATTACGTATTTAGGAAATTTTTGGGACAATAGAAAGTACACTTGGGCGGAAATGTGTATAATATTTTTTTTGTCTTCACAGATGTGTACAGATGTAGAATGTTTGTCATAGAAGGGCCAGTACCGTAAACATTGAGCCTGGTGGAGTGCTGCAGCGCGCCCCGCGAGTTGTGCGCGCGGCACGTGTATCGCCCGCCGTCCTCCGGCCGCACCGACGTCAGGTTGAGGAATGACACCACGTCGCCCGCGCCGTTCATGAACTGCGTTATCGATCTGCAACCGTTACCACTACATTCATATATGATATCCAAACTCTCATAGTGTTCTATGATTATTATTTAAGTGACCGCCTATTAGCCGTAGCACCGAACCAAGCGAAGTACAGAAAGGGATCGGTGGATTCAAAAGATACGACGCGGGCAAAGTTGCGATTGTCATAAATTTCACAAGGAATTTTCATTATAATTAATTTCGGTGCTTTTATCTCCAGCTAATATGCAAACATTCTTAAAGTAACTTTTATAGTTGTCTGTATGGCACTGCGTGAAGGCGACAGCCGAGGCGGCGGACCTTTAATCCCCTACACCCCGGTCCTAATCCGGCAAATCGTTGCAAGTAATTTCTTATTTTCCGAATATTTATAGGATTTGCTCTCGCTCACACGCTAAACTAAGTCGTGTGTATATGCACCTTTACTACTATACTATACGCCAACTTGCCAACAAACCGACCAAGTTATTTGTTTACTAGACTATGGTCTTCAATTACCACCATCACAATATTTGAGATTTCATTCCATCTACGAGAATAATGGTAAGCACCAGGTGGCTTGACGATAAAGTGCATCAAGTGTGTCAATCCTGCCCTGAGAGAGGAATCAAGCCATTTGGCCGCGAGCCAGCGGCGGGACGTGAAGTGAACTGCCTGCAGCTGGCAGGCTCACTGCCCGCCTCGGAGTAATGCTTGTCCATTATCATACCTTTACTAAATGCTCGCTTTGTGCGAGACTCCATATTACATTTCCGCTTTAAATTAAATATAATAAAAGGTGGCCAAGTGCGAGTCGTACACATGAAGGGTTCCGTACCATTGTTTAAATATAAAATTTCAACTTTGTAGCTATCATGGTTTATGAGTTACAGCCTGGTGACAGACTGACAGCAAAAACTTAGTAAAAGATCACATTTTTACGTTTTAGGTACTTATTTAATCATTTATAAATTAATGATCTTTTCTTTGTAACGTTCAAAGTTTTATTTTTGACCAAATAATTATTGTATTTTGTTTCTCAACTGTATTCACTCTTTTCATATAGCGCAGTTGATAACTGACGCGATAAATAACGCAAAGCTTTTAAAGGCCAATTTTAATAAGTATTGTACAAACAACTTTTCATCTATGACTTATGGAAATTCGAGTAAATAAAATCTGCACCTCCAATGTTATAGAAACTCAAAAGTCGAAACAAAAAGTAGCTTGAATTGATGACTCGAGTACAAGCAAATTAAAATAGAAGACAAAATTTAAATATTTAGTACCTACTTCCGTCGAGAGTACTCTCGACTTGTCGTTCGAAGAGTCAGCATCTCCTGATGATGCCTTGTGGTTAGGCGAAACACGTGTAGAGTTAAGAATTTCCGAATTGTGATAGATAACGTTAATCTTAATTAATCTTAGTTAATTTTTTCTTTACTTGCCTTAATTTGGATTTCGGATCACAGCGGAAGTACACTAAATATTTAATTTTGTCTTCTATTTACAATGGATTTCCGCAAAATAACGCCTGAGTCAATAAGTTATTTACAAGCAAATTGGTAAATATGTCAGGATGAATGTTCTCTTAAGGAGAGTAACATCTAATCTCCCGTCTTATGACAGTCCCGTGATGACGAGCTTACCGCTGGTGCGCGGGCGAGTCCTCGATGGGCTGGCCGTCGAGCAGCCAGGAGAAGCGCGGCGGCGGCGCGCCCGAGGCGGCGCACTGCAGCGCCAGCGCCGGGCCCGGGTGCAGCGCCTGCTCGATGAACGTGTAGTGCAGCTCGGGCGCCGTGTCTGCAACACAACGCGTGCAACATTGCGATTGGCTGAGCCTGAGTAGTTTCCCCGGGGTGAGGACAGAGATACAAGTCATAACTCAAGAAGCTCTGCCCTGCGCCGTTATCCGAGTTAATGCAGGTTAAAAAGTTGCCTTTGTGTTAATCTAAGGTCTAAGCTCTAAGTGAATCTCATCAAAATCGGTCCAGCCGTTGGCGTGTGAAGCAGTAACAAATGTAGACACTACGAGCATCTCTTGGGCATGTGATGCGTAACTTTTATTTATTATTTAGTTATAATTATTTATTTTTTTACAAAGCCCCAATACAGCTAAAATAATTTTAATTCAATATGGTTTGACTTGTTACTTTGGTGTTATCATTATTATGATATATTAATTACATTATTTTTAATGCAATGCCATTAAAGTTTTAGTCCATTTTTATTTTCTTAGTCTTTACGTCTTTAAAACTTAAAACCAAAGAGGCTAGCAGGTTTGACATTTGAAAATTCATCATTATACATTATGTTTTGTTACTATAAAAATATAATATTTCCACCCATGATAATACTCGTTTTGTACACAATTTTATTCGTAGATTCAATGACAGTCATGTTATAAATAACACTCGCAAATGACGAGTTGAATTTATGTAGTTCCAAAGTTTCGCAGCAAAATCATCCGTGTACTACATATACGTACAACTGTCATGCATGTATAACGACATCCATCCGTCACTGACAGCTCAAACTGACAACTTCCGAACACAACAAACATGAATCACTGATCGGTTGTCATAAAAAAATATGGCTACATGTCACACGTACCAGGACACCATAGACCGAGAGCAAAACAGAATCCAATCAGTAATATGGGAGTCGCGACACAGCGCGTAGCGGACCAAACGAGACTGATATAATCTAAAGATCGATGGCTGGAACGAAATCGGACCTTATTTCGAGAACAATCAGCGAAAAGTTTACGATGCAGCGCTGATCGATACAGATAACCCGAACAGAAACTCAATTTGCTACAAACTGTTTATTGCTGCTAAACTAAGCTGAACCCTCGTTACTGTTGTATCCGAAGTGTGAAGTTCACTGAGCGATTTTAGTTCTTCTATTGGACTCACACAGCTCTGAGGTGATTTGTAGTAAATGTTTTTCTAACTGACAGACAAATTGCGGCAGCTCTATTAAACGAAGCAAAAACAAAAACCCAAATTTTCGTGTTTTAGAAGCCGTGCACTTCACACGACTGTTCCTATTCGTGTTCAGCATATCCGGTGAACCATTACGGTTTTGGTATTTGATTATATATTATTAGTTTTTTTCGCTTATTTGATGAATATGGCAATCATAAAAGTATATCCCTCCTCCCTCGTTATAGAAAAATCCTTATTTTAAGACATCGTGATCATTAATGACGGTTCTCTCGTAATGCTGGGAATAGGCCTCTCTCCATGACATTTCTCGGGCAACAACAGTGAGTTGTAATAACGAGTCATCGTTTTTACAAAACTATGTTTTTCCAATAAAAATAAAAAAAATATATATAAAATATCAATCAAGTTTTTCTGAATCTTATTTTTCTCCGAAGGTGTGCTACTGCTTGTATTGTATGTGAGTGAATAATCGTGGTTCATTTATCAAGGATCATAAGTCGCGGCTGGCTGCTATAGCTGCGACGGAACAGAGCTTTGTTAAGTCTTGGATTAATTCTTATAGATTTGATGCGTTTATTACTCTTTCCAAAAAGTTATGAATGTCACTGTCAAAGTGACAGTGACTTATCGATTACTATGCCACAGGTTATACACATGGATATAATTACGACAAACAGGGCGTATATCCCTAAACAGTTTAACTCTTAAAGCTCATTGCGCTAAAAGCCAACAAAGCACTATTTCCTAGCTAAATGAGCCGCAACACAATCTCATAACTCTTCCCGGAAGCCACAAATCCCGTCACGTGCCGGACCCGTGACGTCCCGGACCCGTCACGGCACTAAAGCAAACAAATAATTCAATTCCCACATAATACTAACATAACGAAATAACACAACGCCAGAGTTATGACGGTAGCAACGGTGGCCGACGCTGTTCTCTACAGCTTGGACCAAACCAACGCGCTTGGTTCGCGGCAGCGTGACACGAGACGCTCGGTAACCAACCAATCGGAGAACGCATAGATGTTACAGTATCAGTAGCCCAATTTACGTATGTCTTTGGTGACTGTCGCCACTGTCAATGGTAATGGTCACTGCTATTAATGGCAAATATAACAATTACAGTGCTGAGCGACGCGACAGCAGCTCACAAAGTTATTTATTCTGTCAGATAGACTGACATACAGGCAGAATACATACGAGTAAGATTGTAGGCTATGTTGCGTTGCTTAGCAACAGTAGTTGTATTATCTATTGCCATTGATAGCATAGGTGATTATCAATGAGAGTGGTGACTGTTGCCGATGGCTAAAATACGTGACTCGGGGTAGTTCGTACACAACAGCTGGTCGCCACCGCGGACGGGAGTTTAACGCGTTGGCTTCACTGAGACTTTAGAAATGGTCCAAGTTATAGGCGGCACCTTATTACCTTACCTTGGTCATACTGACACGCCATCTGTTAGCGAGGGGACGAGGTAACGTGGAGGAAGGTGGGCCGGGAGGCAGATCCACGTTTACATTCTTGTTGGTAATCCGTTTTGAAATATTAGCTTCCAAGTTGAGTTACAACATAATGATTACACTTTCTCGTATCTAAGAATAAGTCATTTAATATACCATCTTTATCATACTATTAGAGAAAATTAGTAAACTAAAATTAAATTAGAAACATGACGTTGATATCATAATGTTGCGGTCTCTTATCCCTTGTGCCTGGCGAGGCGGTTGGCAGGCCGCCCGGTGCAGGTTGGCGCATGTAACCGTGGCATGGTTCTGCCCAATTTATATGAGATGCCCAGCACTGATGCCCACTAATTGGGTAATTGGGGAGATACAGGATAATAGCTTTATGGCAACATTGCGCGTACATACAATTAGTGAAACTGGTTGCCTGCAATAATGCATTTTCCGTTACATTTTGGAAGTTGATATACGAGTATACATGTGAAATAAGATTGTTAAATTGAACTTAAATTTTAAGGGTATAATTTTAATGTATTTCACCGATTTCACGTTACGTCGCGTTTAAAAGTAAATAACTTGACTCCTTCCACTGCAGTTATGGAAACAAGATATGTATTTAAATCTTAAGAAAAAAATCGTTCAGCCTGTTTGTCGTGATACTTGTAATGTCATTAGTAAAATTGTCATGTCACAGCTGCTCTTTAACAAAACACGAGTACCTGCAAATTAACTAAAAAGAAGAAGAAGAAGAGCAAGGCGCCGTAAAACATTCAATGACAGCGAACAGCAGTATTACTCATACAGGGTTCAGTCACATCTTTATAATAAAATATCAATACTAAAATATTTTTACTTATACGTTTTTCATCACTTCATGCTCGTACAAAAGTATATATTTTCATTTAACAAATTTATAACTAGAAACAACTTTTAACTAAATTATAACTAGAAACAACTTTTAACTAAGTTTATGCTATTTTTGTGTTTCTTAAATATGGTTTTAAGCTAACTGAGAAGTTTATATTATTTATTTAGTTATCGTAATGTACGAATAATGCTCTTCAAAACAGGAGGTTGGATATAACTAAATGTTATTCTTTATTCTTTCATGCCCAAAATTAACTTAATAAATAAATGAGATAGCTCAATTTTGTGGTTGAAGTGTAAAAACTCCCTGTATTATTATGGAATTTTACCTTCAAAGAAAGAAATAAAGTAAGAGTATAATCGGTCCGCGTGTGGTAGCTCTGTATACATGTACGCTGGTGATATAGATTACTCTGAATAATGTCGGTGGCTTCCGTTATTCTATTAGCTGCAGCGGGGGCGGGGTGCGGGGAGAGCGGGGGCGGGTTACGGCAAGCAATCGCTTATCCCTCACCAATGCATAAGCTTATGTATTCAATCAGTGCTTATTGTAGAAAACTCTCGAATACATTTTGGAAAAAAAATGTTGTAAGTGCTTGGGTTAGTTGGGTAAGTAAACATTGATTTTAAATTTGCGCTAACAATAGGTACTTCACAATATCATACATTAAGTTAGTTCTAGTTGGAAGTGCACCTTTATTAGTTATTCTGCCGCCAATCAGTAGTGTGCAAAAACTACTGAGTTCCGCTTTGAAGTGTATTGCTTCAGTTAAAATTACGGCATTAAGATTGTAAGAGCTAATCTCAGGATGACAAGCATAAACCCAGGTTACCCGATGTGATACTTACTATCAGGGTAAAGACTGCTCATTTGATTGAATAAATAAAAAAAGGTTAAGAAAGACCTTTTAACAAATATTAGTGTAAAACTAAGTGTAAGTGAAAACTAACGGCTTCACAAATAATAATGTACTTCACTAACGACGGTATCTAGTTAATACTGTTAACGCCGTTAACCCTCCGCCAGAGGGCGGGTAGGGGCGGCGGAGTGCGGACAAGGGTCGCCGCGCTAACGTTCTAGCTTACAGTATTAATTTCCAGGCGATGATGGTGGCCGGGATCGCCCATTATACCCTCGGAGGGTTCACTCCAGCACTAGCTGGCACGAGCTGCTCTGTCCGAGTTACGAGTATACCCGGCACTCGCGGGACTCGTTGTGTGTGGACTCGAATTCACGCAGTATTGTAGTTTACATAATTGATATCTAAATGTTTTGTTCATTAATTTTATTACATGGTTTTTGTAACATATAATTTAGACATTTAGTTTTAGTATTATTTTTGCCGGGATGGTAACTAATCATTTCGACTAAATTTAGGTATTATTTTTGCCTCATTAAAGGATTTATTCCTTGTTTATTTTTTCCTTTCTTTATGTGTTTACAATGAGGAATTATGATGCCTGTACCCGGCTTGTATTAGTTGGACAATTTTGTTTGGTATGTATATTAGCTCTCGCGTAGAGGCTGCATTTTGTATCAACCTTGATGACATTTGGTACAAAAGTATACAACTACCTAAAGGAACCTATTTTCTCATGCGTTACTTTGAGGAAATCCATAGGTAGTTTTCTTTTAGCAACTACTTGAAAGGTTTAGAAATAAAATCAGGGAATCATCTGCTGCAACACTATCTGCTGATCCATTTTAATAATATTAGGAGTCATCTAATACCATATCTCTTAAAAAGTTTTGTAAAAATAAATAAAAGTGGTAAATTAATTGTTGTGATATGAATGGCGTAAAGTTTGGGAACAAAGTTTCGATACTAATAATAATAAAATAGTAAACCAAGTTTCGTAAAGTTGGCTTCAAAACTATAGCCTCTAAGTATAAGTACAAACATTCATACACACAAAGAAATGAACATTTCAGTCCAGTTAATCCGTAGCCGCTTTACTCGTTCAGTCATTAAGATCATTAAGTTAAATCAAACATAATCCCGAGTGGCCAGTTTAGAAGTTGTGCAGTTGAAAAGTTCCAGTTCGGTGTTGGGACCAGCCGGCCTGCGGGGGTCAGAACAATAACACTACAGCGCGCGTGTTAACCTCATTTACATTTGAAACGAGCGCGCTGTTGGCTTCCTTGCGGACCCTCATGGAGGTATACAGGGTGCTGGCTAATCACCCGAAACCTTGTAGGGGGGCTCTAGTACCTACGTCTGGACAAACTACATTGTTCTGAAACTTTAGAATATTCGAGATTTAAAACAATAGCTTCTCCATTCCTTTTGTCAATGCGCGGCTAAATTTACAGAGAAGCTTATAGTATAATATAGTACGCAATTTTCCAAAAGTTTCAAATTTTATTTGTTAGTTTAGAAGAACTAAAGCTGCATTTAAAAGGATTTTTAATTCTTTTCGAGCTGCCCTGTACAGGCGTCGTCTCTCGGGTCCACACATAATACACGCAGATTGGTATGTATTATTCAGGCCTATAAAGGATCCGGCGTGGTCGGATCGAGGTCACTTGAATTTCATATGTCTGACTGTTGGTCTCCGGAGTTTGGACGGTCATTCGACCGGGTTTCCAGCCGGTCGACCGGGCTGCCGGGGATTGACCGGGTCGCCGGCCGGTCGAAGGAAGCCGGTGGACGCAATAGATCGCGGAGGCAGGCTTATATGAATGGAGTGGTGTGAGGCCGGATTACCTTGTCCGGTGCCGGATTAATGTAGGGGCTACAGTGACGTGCGGGGATATGCGCTCAGGAAATTTATATTTATATGCATCTATGTGTATGTACATGTAAATAGGTTCGTAATGTGCGATTATGCAATTTTGTATATAAAGACAACCCGAAAATGAAGCTTCATATTTGCCTAAAACATACTGCATATAACGGATAAACGGATAACGAATATAGAAGATATGGTACGTTAAGAAATCACGGTCTATGACTGTGCCAAATTCGCAAAGCTGATATACAAGAAATAATGTTGTGTTACGGCAATTTTAACTTTTTTGTAATTTTTAAAATATGTCAATGTGTATTTCTTCTCTTACGACATCCAGTTTTGAATATTAGAACTTGTTAATGTTTCGTAATTAAATTTAACTGAGTTTTCCGAGTGATAACATAATTATATTTTAATTATTAAGTTTGGGTACATCGGCTTCTACTGAAAAGTAGTGATTACCACTCGGATGATCCATACAGATGATGATGATGATTAAGCAATGACTTTCCAAAATATTGTAGTAGGAAGCTAAATGTACAAAATGTATGAAAATTCTAAGCTGTGAGTTTAATGTCTGTTACAAAGTTCACTGTGTAACATATGTACACATACCTCACAGACCAAACCTTTGCCATGACAAAGCATCTAAGCCAACTTGTACCAAAACTATATAGCTCGTACCTAAATGCCCCTAGGTCCCCCTCTTCCCTCCCCCCACTGCCTCCCTCCCCCTCCGACGCACATCCAGTGATCCTGCATCTGACGTTAATCAATACTGACAAAACGGTTCACTGACCCATTTCCCTGCACTGTGACAATTACACCAATTACACGCCAACTTACACCCTACGCACCTGTACATACGGTGCTAATTGCCCCGACGCACGCCCTGTGTTTTAAGCCCAATTCTCTCACCTACCGTAGCCGTTATTACTGGGGGCTAAGGTTCAAATTGTTCGACTTTGTACAGCTTTTTGCATAATTGACCAATTGGCCAGCAATTTGGAAGAGATTTTTGTGCGATAAGTCATTGCGAGATGGTTTACTGCACAAAGAACTTTTCGAATCATTTTAGCGGCTTCCCTCTCAGATAAAAGGGATAAGTTTAAAGTCGATTTAAAATATGAAATTAATATAAAGCTGGAGGTGAAATTAGAATTATCATGGAGAGATCAAAAAGAAGAAAATGTTTCAGATCGGACCGGATCTAAAAATACCTTAAATTGAAAGGCGGAAAAATAATTGGTATTTCCAATCTATTGTCATCATTTAGGAAAACAATCTTATTGTCAAAGAAAATTCAATTTGCTCCAGAAGTAGTTGTTGACAAAAATTTGTAATAAAGTAAACTAAACAAGGAGTGTCCTAAGTCAATAGCTATTACATCTCCATTTATATTCAACAATTCCGCCGCGCCGGTATTAGTAGGACTTAATTTGTACAAGACAGTATTCTAACTGGGGCGAGCTAGTTATACTATGCTGTATACATAGTACCTTCTAGTAGGATTTCCTGTGAGTATTCAGTCTATTGGAGTTTCCTAGGAGGCTTTTGCTGTATTGTGTACCTATTCCAAGTGTTGGCTTGAATTTGAGTGTTCTCAGAATAGTGAATAAATAATTCAGATAGGATAACTTCTCGACTCGATCCGAAGGTTCGGTTCAAAAGATATTAAACGAACTTTTTGCAAACAAAAGTTTTAGATTAAATTTCCCTATTGTTATAAGATTAAGACTCAAAGTCATGAAAGTGCTAATTATAATACATATGTATGACATTACGGCAGAAAAATATACATACTAACATCATAGAAGTCTTCTTTTTCTACCACCAGGTTCACGAAGCGGATTGCTCGGCCGACTCCACACAGTGTGAGAGTGAAACTTTTTTTTAAGTTTTTAGTACGGATTACTGAAATAAGTGTTATTAACAAGCAGAATATAAATTAAACTCTATAATCAGAGTTAACTATATTGTCAGTGACTTAGCTTTATCTAAGTATTTCTTAAGTCTGAAACAATAGAAATTACCAAGTGTTACGTAGCACTATATTGTGGCTTCTGTAGCTTCAGTACATAGTGCTATACCGACTATACTTATACCTGTCTGGTTTACAATAGTTGTCTCCTTGTCTCCGGCGACGAACTAAATGGGAATAAGCATGAGAAATGCGAGCGCCCGAACAGCGGCTTGTGCGGACATCTTCCTCGCGGTGATCGCTCCACTCCATTGTCTTGTTAATGTCATTACAATCACAACGGGACTCGCTCTCCTTGTGTCAAACTGTGTCAAACTTGGGAACGGTTGTTTTTTTTTATACTATGATGGGTTTGCGCTTGATCAGAATTCACCTGATGGTAAGCGATATTGTGATCTAAGGTGGAACGCGCTTACCCAGAAGAAACCGGTTCACTCGTGCTTTGAAAACCGCAAGATGGTGGGTTGAACCGGTTGTTGACCCACTTTTGTTATTAAATGGTGTTACTGATGCTGCTGAGTTGTACCGAGTCTTATCTCACAAAATTATTTAAATTCGTGCAAAATGGTTGATTTGTTTGAAACTTAAAGAGCAGCAAACATACATTTACTACCACAATTTTTTACCTGTGTAATAATTATTAGTGCAAGAGACGTCACAAGAATTTAATGTACGAATGATTAGCTACTTATTTCAGCCAAGGCATGCTCCACCACGGAGTATCGTAAACTCATACCTAACTCTTAGGAGATAAAAAAGAATTATAAAACAAATGATACTCTCGAGTTTTTTATGTGTTGTTACATGTCTCCATACATCCCCGATACTGAAAGATAAGATCCTGATTGACAAAGTAGCTCCTGCAAACACAGGGTCCTACTGCAGGAGCTCACCCCACTAACATTAAGACTTAGAATTAGTATTAATTAGTTAAGGGACTTATACTTAATGTTTGTTTTGTTTTATATGAATGTAAGTTGGTCCAATAAATTTTTTTTATATTTATTTGTATTTGTATAAAGTGTGTAAAGCGAGTGTGGCTCGGTGGTAATAACGTCTGCTTTTCAATCAGACGGCCCCTGGTTCGATCCCGTCCCTACACCAATGACTTGTTTTTCAAGTTATGTGTGGATTTGCACAAGCTTTACGGTGAAGGAAAACATCGTGAGGAAACCGGCATGTTTGAGGACCACAATAGCCGAAGACGTGTGTCATCTGCCAACCCGCACTTGGCCAGCGTGGTGGATTATGGCCTATATCTCTCTCCTAGTGAGAGAAGGCCCCGAGTCCCAGCAGTGGGAACGTATAGTGGGCTGCTTATGCTTATGTATAAAGTGTTGTAGTATCCGGGAGTGTCTCACCCCCGAGGCGCAGCTCGGCGACAGCCTGCGCGGTGTCGGCGTGTCTCTCGGCCACGCACTGGTACATGCCGCGGTGCGCGCGCGCCACGCCGTGCACGCGCAGCACGCGCGCGCCGCCGCCCACCGGCACGCCGTCGTGCAGCCAGCGCACGCGCACCTCCGCGCCGCCGCCCTCCACCGAGCAGTTGAACGCTACCGAGCTGCCCGAGTTCGCCACCTGCAATACATGGAGTATAATGGAGTATACAAAATACTATAACAGGAGTGCAAAATACATGGAGTTGACCGTTAAACATTATAAAAGAAGCCTGTAGAAGAAGGCGAACAAAGTCTTGATATGCAATATTTGTTCCACGGCATATGGAAATCCGAAAAATTACAATCTCTTTACCATATATTTTGTCGCGCACTTTGCCGTCATTTATCTACCAAGAAGCTTATTTATTTTTATTATTTGACACCTAATAAATTAAAATACATCGCTTAACAAGTACGAATCTATCTTAACAAAGTCACCATTTTAATTGTATAACCACCCAATTATAAGTTGAGCGACATCTCAAGAAGGGAGCGAGATAATCAAATTCCCAAACCGCTGGAAGCGAGTGAAGTTCGTCACGAGACCGGGTGACGTCATAACTTACAAAACAAACGAATTAACTGGATAACGAAACTGTCGGAACTAACTAGAGGGAGCGGCTGACCAGAGACATCACTACCGACTGAATAATTCATGGACGGACACAGGTTACTCTATATAGATACTTAACATATACATTGTGACTACAAGTCACGATTTATATGTTTATTGTGACTACAAGTCACAATTTTTATGTTAAGTTTAAAATGTAGGAAACTCTCAATAACGTAACACAAAAATAATAATGAATTATTTTGAGTATATGTATTCTACTAGTCGAGCCCTCTCATTTTAAGCCCATATTAAGGCAGGTGTAACAAAATATGTCACCCGCCATCTTGTAGAAGCAGCCATCTTGGTTATATTTTAATCAAACATAGCTATCACATCAATTAAACAAAAAATCTAAAAGTTTTGCCTCCACCTTTGTTATCCAAGCCGTCAAACATCAAAATTAATTGCTGAATTTCCTGTTACTCCATACATAATTATATAGTGTAGCGATTTTCAAGGCGAGAGTGAATCGGATCCGGTTCTAGATAAGTACGTTTCATTCTAGACCATAGTTGAATTGTGGCCACTAACCGCTAACCTATTCTGAAATTATAACAGCCCGTCGTCACTGACTTATTTAGAGTAAAAAAAAAAACAATCCCATCGTCTATGCGTCGTGGATCAAATGATAATAACGTAAACAATTAAGTATCTCGGTCGAACCATATGGGTAAGGAATCCTACGGCAGTTTTAGTTGTTTACTCAATAAATAATAACTTATATAAATTGTTATTATTCTGTATATGTATGAGGTATCTAGCGCGCGGGGGCAGGCTGCGGCGGGCTGGCCGGGAGCCGTCACAAGGCGGGTGACGACTCGAGGGACTCCGACATTCAATAAACCACTCAACTTGTATATCTTCTGTACATTTTATCATGTTTTTGCTCACATATTAAACTAGCATTCAAGACCGCAGTCTTGTAGTTTTTCAAGACTAGCCTCCTTTATTTATGTGTTTAATATAACTGACATCAATGAAGTACTTAAGTATTTGTCCCACGGATAATATAAAATTCACACACAATGTTCAAAAAATATAGCTTGTGTTATATTCTGATATTTAAGCTTTATTATTGCAAACCTTAATTAAAACTCGTTTTTGCGTTTATAATATTTATCCGGATAAGAGAAACAAAAGATATAGTTTGTCAGAAAAAAGAAACCTTAAACAGTGCCTTATTTACCTAACTGTGAATTGGCACATAGCACTACTTTACACCAATTTTAACTTCTAAGTCTCAGGAATAAAAAAAAATCAAAGTGTTTATCAAACGATTTCTAGTTTTGAACAATAGAACTAGTTCGTTCAATAATAGAATGTTATGTACATTTAAACTTTAACGTTTAATAACTCAAGATACTTCTGAATGCAAAAAAAAGATATATAACTTTACGTAGGATTGCTTATCTCGGCTTCTACAGGAAAGTACTGAGTACCAACCGGTTTATACGTATATACTATATAATAATGTCTCCGATTCTTATAGCACCCCCATTGTAATAAATTTGATGTAGGTAAATACTTGGTAAGTTGGTAATAAAAAGTGGATCTCGTCGTAGCGAAGGGAAGGTCATCTGTAACACGAATGTAATTACAAACAAGCGATTCAAGCGGTCCTCGCTTGCTACGGACCTACGTCACATTTCATTAAAATTACTTCCGCCTTACTCTGTGAAAAATATTAATCATATTCTATTTGTGACATTTCTGGTATTATTTTTCATAGACTTAAGTTACAGTTAACAAAATCAATTTCTTCTGCAGTCTTTTATGAATTTGCTAATACACTGATAATATTCTTTTAGTTGAGATGTAGCGTCTGTAGCTCAGCTAGCTAAAGTAATCTGACGCGATCATCGATCCTAAGCAATGGTCGATGCGGATAGTGTTTGGAAGGGTGACCACGCACAAAACTGTGGATATAAAACAAAATTGGCACATTCATCTGGGCGCTACCATGGGTAGTGTGACACGTTAAATTATTGGTCCCGGCTGTTAGTCTTAGTACGAGGTGTCGTTAAGCCAAGTCAAAGGCCTTTGGGCGGCTTGAAAACTCTCGACACCAGTGCTTGGCGTAATTTAAAGTTATGTATTATAATCATAATAAACTTTTGCCTTTAACTCCTGATGCATATATACATTAGTAAAACATACATTGTGATACATTTTAGATCCAAAATTACCACTACAAAATGTTGAGTCAAATTAAAATTGTAATTTATTATTTTCCCAAAACAACACAGAATTTCTCGTTTTTGGAAGGAATAATTCTCGTTTAAGGAATATATTCTCAAAAGCAATAATTGAGAAATTTAATAACTAATGTATTCTACTTTACAAAGAACTGAATATAAATATATGTGTCATACATAATTATGACTTTAATATAGCAAATAAATTATGTACATTCAAATTGCCGACATACTTTCCTCATGAATAAGGTAATTACGGACTGTTTGTTACATTTTACAAGAACTAAGAGCTTCATTTAATTAAAGAGATTAAAACATTTTGAATTTGGTGATACTTTTGTATATATGTACGAGTATATACTGGTAGCCTTGTAGCTCGGCTGATTCGGGTTATTTGGCTCGATCACCAAAGTTAATGTAATGGTCGTTGCAGGCAATCTTTGGACGAGTAATCATTAAAAAAAAATCATTTTATCACTTATAAAAATGGTTCGCAATCCAACTCAATTTTTTTCGTTGCAAGTTAACTCGGAAGTCAGACATTTATAATTTTCACATATTTACTTCATCAATAGTTCCATTTAATTTTGTCAAAATTGGTTCGGTTTTTTTGTTGATGGCAGTCGGTTTTCCAATTCGCAATAGTTGACGTGTTTGTGTAGCGCACCGAGGTACCTGGCGGCACGCAGAGATGGCATCACGTGTGAAATCAATCAAGCTCGTGATGTATATTTTATTATTCTCGCCGCCTTCCCGCCTCCTCTGTATGCGGCCCGCGGACTCGCCGCGTCTACACCAGGTATAGACACAATACAGAGCAGAGACCGTGTCACTGAGGGTGTATTATCTTCTGCTACTTTGCAATTTGAAACAAGATTTACTAAAAAATACTCTACCACTATGCTAATAACCACCCTCATTAATTAAGTATCAATAATCTGGACTAGACAAGCTTCCGAAATCAGATCGCTGATTTTTGTGACGATCTAGTTGGCGTAATTGGCGGTTATCATGCCGGACTGCCAATCAGAAGGTGCCAGGTTCGATTCCCGGCACGGCCAACATCTTTGTGCTGAACTAAATTTTTTGTTGTTAGCTATATAAAAAATGTATGTATGTAGTATATCAGTAGTGTTAACAACTATTATACGAACTAGAAATGGTTCAATATGGGGCTAACCAGCCGTGTGAGAAATGTGTCCTAGTATTATTTATTTATTTTACTTACACGCCTTGCAGGTCAAATGTACTAGCTGTATAAAAATATTATATGTTGAGTTATATTATGTATTCTATATCTCCTGCGAAGGTCAATTTATTTTTAATTAAACAATTTTGCCTCGGCTCGCATCGCAAACGTAAAGCTGAGGAAGGATATACGTTTGCGATGCGAGCCGAGATCAGTTGTTTTTTTTTTAATTTAGCTTGATAAAATTTGTAAGTCTCAGTCACCAAGTTGTAAGACAATGAATATTTTTGTTTCCGATATAATAATATGTATCCGTCAGTATCTCCACTCCCCGGCACTGCGTTGTCATGTCTCGTGTTGTCTCGTCATGTCTCGCTGTGAGCTGAATACTTATTTTTCAATCCGGAGCGGCGCGGGGCGCTGTGCGGATCATCCGGTGAGTGCCTGCTCGCCGACATCGCGGGACAATCTTCGATGTTATTTCGCCGCGGGAATTTATACACACACTGAGCGGGGGATTCCATTTGACGGCCAAAAGAACGATGTTGCAGGGAAAGTTGTACATTGTAATGCTGGTGATCCTTCACTACACTATACGTATAACGTGTTTGCTGAACATATTCGGCATAAGGGTGAAATCATATTGCAACATGATAATTACGATCAAACAATACAAATTTAAAATCAAATCAAATTATTGTCAATCGATTTTCCCCTTATTCGTCAAATAAGCGAAACAGAAAAATATCAAACATTCCGCTCAGACATGAATACTGTTTGACAAATACACGAATACATATAGAAATGTGAACAACGTCCTGCCACCCTGGCTTTTAAACAAAAAAACAATACAAGAGTCAGAGATAAAATAATGTGAAGACCATTTATAAACTTGTTACCGGAATGCAGACTCGCATCGTAAAACTTGAATTTACCTCGAAAATAACTAAAATACATTTGCTGTTACAAACTACAGCCCGCGATTACAATATTGTAAAGTTTAACCCGCAACACTCCAAAGGCAACACCTGACATTGATGTGAAGCTAACTCCCGCGTAGCGGCTCTACGAGGTGCTACGTCTGTGTGGTTTCGTAGAGGTGCTACGATTTGTTGAAATATTCTTTGTGTCGTGCATGTTGGATTTTGAATAAAGCACATAAGTATGGCTTCTAAATGCCTACAATTTAAATTAAATATAGCAATGGGACGAGTAGCTAACGCTCCTAAGCAGTTTTATTTTAATTTGAATGATCTTATCCTGGCTCATCTTTAACCAACTTAACCTATATTAACACTTCTAACTCGTCTTTTAATGATGACAATCAATAGATATCTTTGTACAAAACCAAGACCAGTGATAACACTGGTCTTGGTTTTGTACAAAGATATTGATTGTCTATAAATAAAACTGAAGCAAAATGTATATTATAATGTATATGAGTGTGTATGTAAGGACTAGCGGTACCTGTAGGTGCGGGTGCACGGAGACGAGCAGACGCGTGCGCACGCGCAGGGTGTAGTGCGCGCGCTGCTCGCCGAGCGCGTTGTGCGCGCGGCACGCCCACGCGCCCGCGTCCTCCGGCGCCGCGCGCCGCACGCCCAGCGCGCCGCCCAACACCGACACGCGCACCGAGCTCTCCACCGCCGTCTCGCGCCCGCCCGCCCACCGGAACCAGCTGCATGCACAACCACGCGCATTCATACTTACTACTGCATTAGATTCATTGTCTACAATAATCAATGTCAGAGTATGTGGCTCGTCATATAGTGTATGTTAGTTCAGTACTAGAAACAGCCGCGAGCGCGGTATATGAGAGCAGTAACCTGTATGTGGGCGGCGGGTTGGCGCTGGCGACGCACACGAGCCGGATGTCGGCGCCCGCCACCACCTCCGCCTGCTCCACCACCGGCAGCATGCGCGGCGCCGCGCTGCCTGACACCGCTGTGCGGGGAAACAACAATCGTTAGTAAAAAAAAGACAAGAAATAGGTAGATTCACCCGGATATAATCAACGGTAAGCTAGGGTTGAATACTTGTACTAAAGTTAACAATAATTTATATTCAGAAACTTTCGTCACTATTAGTTATCGTAGAAGTATTTTTTAACGAGTGTGCATTCTTACTATTTCACTTTACCAAAATAAAAAAAAAACAAATCCTTTATTTTCATAATATCATCATGATCAAACTTGTGCCAGGATAATACGCTGTAATTTGATCCCTTTCTTAAAACTTTTGATGTTATATTTTCAACTGTGTAACTGATTGGATTAACATTTTTATAGATATTTTGATTGTAGTGATTTGGATATCTTTGAACTGGTTTCAATGACTTTAACAATTAACGATAATACCGCCCAAGCGCCTACCCTTGGCATCCGCTGAACACAACAAACCGCGAGAGAACAGAAATAAAGCTCATTTATACAAATCCACCGTTGAGCCGTATCAGCGATGCAATATGAATAATATTCCAGCGCTCATCAATATTCATATCGCCGCGAGTGTTGCCCGCCCTTTGTAATAATACACGCCATGTTTTTACAACCAAATTCGCCGATGTAGTTAAACCAACAACCTTTACAGTGGAAACTTACTGAAGATAAGGCAGCGGTTACTATAAATACCTTTTATGTTAAAAATGTTTTTTATAATAATTGATTGAATTGTTTGAGATCGTCACAAACGACGGAGATGATATAATATTTCTACTTAAGACAGCAGCTGACGATAATTAGTGATACCGTATGTAGAACGTGTTTCTTACAAGCGCAATATCTGGAAAATAGTGGGTCTTAGAGAAAAAATCATCGAGTATCTTTATAGATAATTTTTAGATTTACAATTTTGCTTTGAGGTACTTTTTCGATAAACTTACCGTTTTCGAGAAAAATCCAAAAAACCTAAAATTTTGATCTTGGGGCCCCGAATAAGTCCCTGACCCTGGGACTGGTGGAGACTTTTGACACTTTATTCCTTGTGGTAAATCTAAGATCTCTACGAAGAGATTTGGATCTGTCGGAATTATATTTCAATATTATATTTATATTTCAATATATATTTATCATTTTTATATATATTTCAATTATCTAAAATGAACGGACTATATAAATATTTGTTTGTAAAAAGATTGTCATTAAAAGATTTATCTGAAAACGAAAGTAGACTTAAGACTTTATCGTTAGGTACTTCTATTAGAGGCAACATTTGTATCAAAATATTTCTAATCGAAATAACTACTATAACTTTTCGGTTCAAAACCGAAAAGTTATACTTTTAGGTTCAATTTAAACAAAATCAATAGCGCGTGAAAGAGTACTCAGAAGCGTTTACGTAAGTATATTACATTAACAGGGTTGACTATTGATGTGATATTGTACGTAGATATATTAGTGGATATGACTTTATTCAATAAAGAAAATATTTGTAAGTTCGCTTCCTGTCGCTCACTCTCACTTAGTTATGCGAGCGAGAAGATAACACCGACGAACGACGAATCTCAACAAAACACGACGCTATACTCGGACGCCTCCTGTTTTAAAAGAAGTACTACAACATCTGACGCAATGACAGTGGAACAGGTATGCCAGTGACGCAAGACCGTGCTCCGCTATTTTAAGGAGCTTGGATGGCTTGGGCAGGCTGGTAGGGGGAAATGCACAATACGCCTCTTGCAGGTTGTCAGTGCAGGTCTGATCGCCCCCATCATAGAATAAGAATAAGATAAGACCTTTCAAATGTTTTGTTTATCGTGTGTAGTGTATTGTATACAGACGTGTGATGTGGAGCGCTAGGGGCGCGCTGGTGCGGCGCTGGGCGGTGAGCGCGTGGAGCGCCTCGCACGCGTAGCTGGCGGCGTGCCCGCGCTGCTCGTACAGCGCTACCACCTCGCCCGCGCTGCCGCCGATCGCGTACCCCGCACCTGTGCCGACAGACACACACATACATACCTACATATTGCCGCCTATTGACCCGGCCGTTACTTTGCGGAAATCTATTATAGATAGAAAAAAAAATGTAGTTTATTTTCCCTGTGCTCTGAAACCGAATTAAAATAAGCAAATGAAAAATAAAACATTTTTAGGTGTGTTCCTCCAATCGACCACCACATGGCCTATCTACTGCTACATACTCTGCCAACTTTTTCTGCTGAGTGCCTCTGCCACCCTGGTGTCGAGAGTTTCCAAACGACCCGAGGACCTCCTGCTTGTAAAGCCCGGACCTACGATCGTGTGGCTCAACCCACGGTATCTATCAGATGTAAGTTCCACATTTTAAATGAAGACTTAATACGGTCACCCATCCAAACACTGTCCACCACGTCCGTACACATAGACCGTTGCGTTACTTGAACTATAAGTGATCACGGAAAAAGATCTAGGCTAAAGATTGCCAGCTATGTGATGTGCTTTAATAATGCTAATACGGACACTCAGTAGCTGATGATAATGATAGTGAATAATAAATAACTTTGATTCAGAATTCAACTGTCTTTCTTAAAGTCAAGGTTATTAGCAGTACACCGGCTCAATACAACTTCTCCTCATCTTTCTCAGTTCTCTTGCTACAAATATACGAGTAAGTATCAAGACGTATAAATCTGCGTGTTCTCTCCCTCACAACGAGTGTCACCAGCCCCCCGCGACAGTTCCCGTCTCGCTTCAATAACGGCTGTACTGTGAAGTGCTCTCACATTTGCAACCGATACATGCGTCCACTAACTATATCGCACTTTTTGGGGTTACCCACAAAACAACAACGTTAGAAAAATAATTTAAATTATTTAGATGAGTTCTCTTACAAGTGGTTTTCACTTATTATTTTCTTGATATCAAAGAGACGCTTGAAATATTCACAAAATATTTAACATTGGATTCGGTATAAATATAAATAATGACCTTAAACCAATATACGAACCATGATTTTGCAGTTCTATTGAAAAGCTCGCGCGTGTTTATGTATTTGCTTTTGGCCGGTTATTTTTCAAACTGTAAACTGTATATTCATAAAAAGCTGTGAAATATATTGGAACATAACGTTTAATACTATGAAATTTTGGATTTCTTTAAAAGAAACTCTTCTTTAGTCAAAATAAGACATTGTTTGTCTCAAATTTGTAATATGTTAGCATAGACAATATATTTGAATTAACATAGTCTAGTATAAGTTTTGACCAATAAAGAAACTACATCAAGTTATAATTTTCTTTTCGTTTCTGTACGTAAACAAATGGCCTCATTGTTTATAATGTGTGACACAACCAAAATGACGTTGATTTAAATCGTTGAATGGATATAAAACGGAAACTAGAAGGTAGATTCTGCATTCAAAAAGTCATGTACTAGCCATTAATATTAGTATGTACAAAAAGTTACCTTGCATAATGAAGAGCTCGTCCGGTTGTAATGAAAATAAAGCGCTCCTTCGATCCGGCATACATTTCGTGGTGACAGAATAAAAGATTGCGACTTCCCTCCCTCCCGTCACTCTACATTTGCAACAGAAAGTAAGGGGGGGTGGGGCGAGCAGGGGGGAGGGAGGAAGCTAGCGGGTAGTAAAACGCTCATGACTTTGAAATTAGTCGGCAACTTCAATTGAGTGCACTTACTCATTTAGGGGGAGACTACGTTTAAGGGAAACCTAGCGGTGCGCGTACTATGCAGTCCAGCCGTGGCTAGCAAATATGCTAGGTTCTTAACAACTGATGCAAAACGTTTGGAGGGCTTTCGTAATTTACACAAACAGCTATTGTTTTATGACTTTCGAAAATTTCCAAAAAAAATCGCTACGTATTACCGCGCGTATACAAACGTTTTGTATGGAACAGCTAATTTTGTTTTCGCGTAATTCCTAAACTAAAGTAGTTTATGAAGACGTACTAAAGACATTCTTAAAAGGTTCTGCGATAGATATCATTGACCTTGCGTGGACAGAAAACTAGCTATCTAGCAGTTACAGGTAAAGATAAAGAGTGTATCTTGTTTGTATCTTAGATTAATACCTGTATTAATCTATTCATTTAATAATCATGATAGAATTATACGTCAAATATTTGAAAAGTAACACATGCTATTATGTACTCGTATATATTTATGAATAATATAACAATATATTCCTATTATTTGTATTAATTGAATGACAAACGATCCACAGATACCGAAAACGTCCATACCAGTTCACACATACCTACTCTTATGTTATATGATATGAGAACAACTCTAAATAAACTTCAACACCCACTGGCAAAACTAAACGTGAAGTCACAATCAGAATTTCTTTTACTAACTCACTTCTAGAAGTAACAGTTCCTGTAAACCTCCGCGGTACTGTTCCGCCAAAACACTTAACACGTCCCCTGCGATCTCGTGGATAGAATTGAGGAGAGACCATTCTCACTGTATCATTATCTCCCCACCACAATATATTCCTGCTCCGATACAAAAATGAATCTATTATTTTGAACCTTATTGCGGGGGAATAAAGCTCACGTTTGCGGCAAAAGTTTAACTTTGATACTGGATAGTGGGGACAGATCAGAGTACGAGCCTTGATCAGATAAGTTTGAGCGCGGACTTTCCAATGAATTCTAAATGCAGCGAGCAGCAGACACGCTGTTAACTGATAGCAGATAGCTCGGACGGGTTGCTATTCACACTGACTGGACAAATTTACTATTTGAACCATCCACGAAGCAAATAACCAATATATTATTATAACGGATGTTAAAAGTTTGACGTCTCCGTGAGTATAGTATATGCTCAATGGCTGTCGAATGGATGAACTGATAAAGATTTATTTTTCGTATTTATTTAAAATTAGATACACCTAGGATAAGGCGGCTGCCATAAAATAGCTGATTACAATTTATTTTACAACTGTCGCAATAAGGGTGTCAATGAAGGGGCTCGATTGCGAGTAGTAAAATACATAAACTATGATAAATTTACTTCACAAATTGTTTACCATCAGTTTCTGAGTCTGGAGCAGGGCGCATAACCACACGAGTTACCGATACTCAGGCCTAAGATGGAGTATGTCTAGTCTGGAATAACTGGCTCTCAAGGAGGCCGCCGAAACACATAGTTAGGTGCTAGGTGACATATTTTACAACTTGAGGGTGGCTGCTGTTTAGCCGAGCACTAGAAAATACTCTACCACAAAATACTCTCAGATATCTTATTTCGTGGTACTGCAACAAGAAGTAAATAAAAAAATATATGCTCGTAAATAACTTATTGACTCAGGCGTTACTTTACGGAAATCGATTGTAAATAGAAGACAAAATTAAATATTTAGTGTATCACAGCGGAAGTACACTACATATTTAATTTTGCCTTCTAAATAAATGCTCATTAATTTAGGAATTATTCCAGTATGTTAAGCTGCATTGTAGTGATTCCCCCTCTCCTCCGCCGGGGGAGGTATGTGGCGACATCTGGCGGCATCTCGCGCGGAATCATTTAATGAGACACGAGCTAGTAGTCTCTTGTGCAAGACACTCTTTTCCGTGCTACTCGAGCATTTTCTAGTGCCTGCCTGGCTAGCCACATAACGATGTGTTTCAGAAGCTTTCTAGCTTTTTTTAGCTGCAAGCCAATAATTCCGATTTGGGTATGCTCCACTCTCCGCCTCTGTCATTTCAGATAAAATGTTGCAACTTTGGCTAGTGTGTGACTGACTCGTGTGGTGACGCGCACCGCTGGATAAAACCAGGTGTATCGTAGGAATATTATATAAACGCGAAAATTTTTGTGCAAGCGTATATGGTAGTTACTTCCTCACGCTCAAACGGCTGAATTGATTTAGATGACAATTGGTATGACCCTGGATTAACACAAATGCTACTTTTTATACCGGATTAATGCGGATAACTCGACGGGCGTAGCTAGTATCATATAAAAATAAAGTAAATATTACCATCTATTTCTATTCTTGTAAAACGTATAGAATGTTTAACACCGACTAGCCAGCCAAGCTAATAGCCGCGCAGCAATAAATTGAAAACTTGCTATCTAAAGTTATAAAGCATTTATAATTATTTGCATAATATGAACCCCAAAGTTAATGCGTTTTCTTCACTTGGAATTCAGTGTCTCAAAACTTCTGGAACTATTAAAGCCACCATAATGCTCTGGTTTTTAATTAAAGCGCTCACCCTCCAAGTCTTGCAGGAAATTTCATTTTGTTAAGAAGATCTAGTACTTAAACAATGGCCAGAGCTTAAGGAAATCGTTTTAAAATGCTCTCGCAATTTGATTTTAAAAGAAATTCAAGAAGATTGTTTAATCTTATTCTGGCTCAATTGAGAGAGAACGAATTTAATAATGAAGATTAAGCTTTTAAATCTAATTGATGATTTTGGATTATATCCTAATTGATACACACACATTTAATTTCTAGAAATTTAAAACTCAATATATATAATACAAGTATGTAATTACATTTATTAATATATATGTGAAATATACAAGACAATTTCATAAGAACTAGTCTTACAGATATATTATTTTCATTTCATAGAGTTGTAAGAGGATTTTTTGTAACAAGACAAGATTTAACACCAAGCTAGCTGTGGTCAAACGCAAACCTGTAATTTATAAGACAAGTATTATATTATATGTTCGGCTGGAATCTTGCAAAGTCTTTACCTTGATATATATATTTATATTTATAGCTTGATTGCATTTATATTCCGAGGAAAACACCGTAATATGGCAGCACGCAGCTAACCTGACGATAGGATCGGGATATTTAAAAAATATTTTTCGAATTCTATTTCGTACCTTTTCATTCATTGTAAATTTAAATCTGTATCAGATTATGTTCACAAAGAGCTACATTATCGTCTACAAGACGCCGCCGGCTGTAAAGTTTGATGGCTGTTTCTAAATGGAGCTTCAATATCGTTGGCTATCTCTCGGCTATTACAGACGTTATTTGCAGCTATTAACAGATTCACGACAGTTTATACTCGTTACAACAACATTCATTCCTATGCCTGAGAGGACAGAGGAACAAATCATACAAATAGTCGTTTTCAACTTAGGTAGCCGTGGTTTATATATCCCAGACTACTAAGCGCGAGGTTCCGGATTCGATTACCTGAAGAGAGGACAATTTTCTAATAATACTTCATCATAGTTTTTTAATATGTGTGTTTATTATTTTTGTATGTGTTTCTGTATATGGCATCTGCGATAGAAAAACGTGGAGAGTGTTTTCACGAAAGAACACCAATCGTAATATCGCAGTTATACAGACTTATGTACAATCAAGTCTTGACACTATTAAATATCAGAATTACCAATAACAGAAAAAAACGCTTCATTAGAAACATACGATTTGATTATGAAGCAATCGAAAATCTGAAAGAAGAAATAATATAATACTGAATAATAACTTATCCCGAATTAAAAAAGATGTAATTTCCTTTTGCAGTTGTGATCACAAAGCAACAATTATCAATGTTTGTAAACTCAATGTATATTTGTTGACGTAATGCGAGTATCGAAGCCATTCCACCTATATGTTGCGATGTAGCGGCCCTCGTTAAGCGATACAGCGCGATAATGAAGCGCTGCCTCGCCGCGATAAGCGCTCCAGCCTGCCTTCAGTGAGGCGCTCCCGGAGCCTCGAGCTGTTGTCAGAGCGCTTTAAGCGCTTAATGGGATTGCCTCCCTAGCCGTGTTGTGTCTAGATAAAAGTTTAATTGGTTTTTAAAGAGAACTGACTATTATGATGCTATTTCTATTTGTTCAATTTTTACGTACTTTTAAGCATCTACTTCATTTTAATATAATATGATAATTGCAAACGATGACATATTATTATTAAGTTTCACAATGAAGATAACATTTCCTAGAAAAAAAATTCAGTGAAAACCAAATGAAAAAGACTTTTTATTTTAATCCAATTACTTGTCAACTTTTGAACGTGCCAAAGGTTGCGGGGAGGCTGTGCGGCGCTACAACTCGCGGATAATAAACAATCCTAAACAAACCGAGGGGAAGATGCCGGCCTCGTACAACCTCTACAGGGTTATTAACATTAAATAAAAAAAGCAAGATTTCTTTTACTTAAGAACCTTTAGCTTAACTAGCAGATCGTCCCGGCCTCGCACGGGCTATAAAATAATCCAAGTTGTAAAGTGAAAAAAAAATTTAGCATAATGTTACTCAGAGATAATGTCGCTTTCCAACGGTGAAAGCATTTTCAAATCGGTCCAGTAGTTTCGGAGTCTATTCGCGTCAAACATACAAAAAATCTAATTTTTCCTCTATTTTGTATAGATGAATCATCATAAAGATTTTATATACTCGTAGAATTCATTTCAAAGCTTAAATTTAAAAGGTAATGAATCATATTGAAAATTACAATTGATTCGAGATGAACTACAGAGTTTCAACAATGAGAAAGCGTTTAAATAAACACGTCTGAGTAAATATTGTACTATTGAGGAATTAACTTTTGTATACGCAAATAAGTTTGTTCTACATGTCAGACCACAGCCAAGTTGAACATTCGGCGCGCCGCGGTCTCCTGCCTGCAGCCGGCACTCGCTGAGCTGAGCCCGGCTTGTGACAGGAAATGCACTCATATATGTACGAGTATGTATTGATATAAGTTATTTAATATATTACATATCAGAGAAAATTACGAGTCTCATGCTGTACAGACTGACAAAACCGTGTAAATAAAATAAAATAAGTAATTTATTAACATTTATATAATAAAATAAATTACAGAACAAAGATTAAATACTATGTACAAACTTAAAGATTGTTTTGATATATGTACTTATTCACTTATTTTCTGTCACTAATGGATGATTTTTTACCACTTTTAAGCCGAGGTCATAAACATAATGCATAGACTTTTTTCTTCTTTAGTATGAAGTAAAAAGAAGAAAGTAGATTGCGCTGTAACCCGGAACGAGTTACAAGTCGGCCAGGAGCTATCCACAATCCGGCAAATGAGGAGTTGGCCACGTCCGCCGACAGATATTATGGAAATTACTTCATAAGCTTCAGAACAGTCGCGCTGCACCGCGCGCTATACTTCTCTACATCTGTACATTTATCTTCTCTCACTTTGCGGACTTAATGGTATAATTTACGTCGTTATAAAGGAATTTAGCTTTCAGAATATAAAGGTTTCAATTAAATGTAAAACGTTTTATCGCCACATTTCGATGCCACTAAACGTCTTAGATGTTATCAGATATTGTAGTCCTCAAACGTGTCGGTTTCCTCGCGATGTTTTCCTTCACCGTAAAGCGAGTGCAAATTCACACATAACTTAAAAAACAAGTCATTAGTGTAGCCGGGATCGAACCAGGGGCAGTGAAACTGAAAATAGACGTTTACCCACACACGCTTTTGAATATTAAAAAATACTCTCAAAGTAGCAATTAAGCTCTCATACATTTAAAATAAGAAATATTACCGAACATTTAATCCGTAAAATATTATTTTTTTAGTATAAACAGATAAAACGTATTCACGTCACATTTCATTTTCTGCTCATGTACATTGTGCTATTTTAAAATAAACAAAGAATAAGTAGCTCTCGCGTCTTGCTTGATAAAAGGTTTCCGTCGGAAGGTTTCCGCGAACCCCCTCCGTTGTTTAATGAAATAAGCTCCGGCTGGGTTTCGCAATAAGACTTTCAGAATAAGATTCAAAGTGAAACTTCCGATAGAAGTTAAGCTGTCGTAATGCGACTTTAATGTCTCCCTTTGATGCAGTTCCAGCGTTACTACAGCCGATACATTGAACGGAGTCAGAGATCAAGTTTTGGAGTATTTTTGTTAGTTGTCGGGGAATTTGCATGATAGAATACTTTTAAACTCACATACAACAGACGACGTTTTAAATAATACTTTTTTTAAAAACTACTAGTTGCGCCCCGAGGTTTTACCCTTGCTAATCAGAGATAAAAGTAGTCTTTTGTTAATCCAAAGAATACGCTATGACATTTTATCCAAGTCTGTTCAGCGGCTTGACCGTGAAGAGGTAACAAACATACATTCACACAAACACACAAACTGACGCATTTATACTACTAGTAGTTGTGTTATAAATATAATACTTCTTACAAAAAGATCTAAGTTATAAATATAGAACATACAATAATTAGTCTCAAACAAAGCAAATAGATTGAGGCCGAATTACATCATTTACAACTGTTTATTTGCCCAAGTTTTCGTTCCCATATCAACTAGATGGCAGCGCCAAAATTATGATTCAGAACAACATGATTAACTAGTAGAGGCTTCTAACGAAGCCACGTCTACATACCTCCATAGATACACGTGCCTACTAGTTGTGGCGGGGTGATGTAGTATTCATCACCACACACCGTCGCCATGGCAACAGCGGGGTGCCGCCACCAACTACAACTATGTGAGGAACTCGGTATTCATTATAATCATAGCTTCATTAATAAAGTACGTCTCCACAAGGTTTCCCTTAAATCTTTGAAACGATGATCAAAATAGTTGTTATAGTAAATTGAATTTATAAGTAAGTACTAATCCGTAAAGCTCTAAGCTTAATCTATGAGGTGAACATCAGAACTACTACCGAAAGCTTAGGACTGAATCAAGCCTTAGGTATTCTGATTTTGACGAGTCAACATACTTTCAAACTTAGTAAAGATTTTATATATTTCAAAGTCGTTCCTAAGCTCTCTTGAGCAAACAAACAGCATATTTACTAGGTATGAAAACTTCTCTATTCAATTGAACAGTAAATGTTTAAAATTTTCTTCTCGCTCAATGTATTTGATTGGCTATAAAATATTAATCAAAAGTTGAGCACAAAGTGAGCGCAATTAGCTCAACGGCCCTTTGATAAAGTCGTCGGGAAACAAAGAAACATTCTCCAAATTAATGATTTATTGTGAAGTAATCGCGGAGAGGGCGCTCGGCTCGGCTCGCTAATCGAGTTTCCGCTTGGCGCCCTCACACCTCATGAAGAACGCGCTGGCGAGGACAGACGTCATGTCAAATCTTTAATTTTCGCCTCTCGAAAGCAATAACCGGGGTCGTTAGAAATGATTCCTCATTTTATTAAATAAATAAAATCTATGGATCCCATAGAAATTTCCTTATAAGAAGAATAGAAAATTACACAGCGAGTGGCGGCGTAACAATGTGACCCATACTTTGAAACATTTCCACTCCATAAAATCTTTGAAAATAAATAATATTTAAGTGAATAAATGAGATTAATTTTGCTGTCAGTATTTACAATGGTAAATGGTGGTCGTTCATTCATTTTTAATGTTTCACTACATACCAACTACTATGAATTTTTAAGCATAAATTCAAAGGCAAAGTCTTATCGATGTCGTATAAGTCGAGACAATAAAGATAACATTTAATTAAATGTTTATGTCGCCTCGCTTGTATCACTAAATGAATGCAAGAGACGAGGAAGCGAACTTTCAAATATTTTCTTTATTGAATCGAGTGTATTTATTTGGAATTCAATTACACCCTTAGAAACCTGTGACCTGTATGAACAACGGCGAGTCCCCTGGCGCGGCGCCAGGCTAGCTCCGGCTCGCGTGTGTCACTCGCCCGGCTTGTTTGACAATCCAATACAACCAATTGTAAAGAGGAACACAGGGTAAATGAAAATTGTGAGTTTGTTAGGATTGCGTCTGACACTGGAGGGATCGTATTTTTGCCGATAACTGGTGGAGTTTCGAGAATAAGCCGCTTTGTGGAACACTACACTGAGTCAGCCTCGCGCTAATACTGCTACTCGATATTGACGGGAATAAGTCTTATTTTGAACATAGACCGTCAATATTTAAGTGATTTTCTTGTTTCATTTCTGGATCTGTAAAGGCCTCCTTCTAAAGTGCGCATCTATCTACGACTTTATATAAACAAAGATACCATCCGAGGAGAACGTGGAACCCTGAGGAGATTGCCACTCTATCTGGTCTTCACAAAACGTAAGAGATTTTTTTAAAGTAAAATATACTTTTGTTTCTAAACACAAAATAAAACGACGTCGTTTTCAGGTTTCGTCGATAGAATATTAAATCAGCGGCCGAGTTTTATTGGACCGGTACATGTCAGAGTGAAACAGTCGGTGACGTTGCATTCTCGAATATGCATGTCACCTGGATTCCGTGCATTGTGGTTCGTACATATTAGATCTCATCGAAATGTCGCCAGGTGTTGGGATTGCAGCACTGGCTTGAAATACAATTTAGCTGACGTGAATGTTGGAATTTAATTCTTATATTTATATTAACTAGTTGTTATCAAACATTTGTAAATATTTCTTTGTAGGTCAAATTAGCTAAATAATACTTAGTCTGTACTACGAGTACCTTAACTTGGAAAGTTTTACTGCTTTCACTGGATGAGCTTTGCGTACATGATATATTGTAGCTGCTATTGTAGCAAACTTACATTGTTGCTGACATTTTTTGGTGGTACACTAAATTGTCAACAAACAGATAATTGTTAAAGACAAAAGAATTGAACGAGATATTATTACAACATTTGTTTCAAACATTACTACCTATTTGCAGAAGGTACTGCTTTTACAAATGTTAACAGACTGTGGTGCGCTATGCACAGTACATGTAGTTTTTTTTATAATAAAAATATCATTAATTTGCCCAAATAGGATATACAAAGCAGATTAAATTTGTGTATGGTAGTTAAAATGTATCCTTATATTTATGTACTGAAGGAAACTGAGTTTCCTCAGAACTGAGCGAACTGTATCTCTGAGGAGCAGCTCCCCCAAATCCTAAATTGCCTATCTTTGCTTATTAGTTGTGTAATGTTTATTTATATATTAACTCTGTTGTTATCTGTTTATTTTATTTGTTTTGTTATTGTATATATTAAAATTTTACTATGTAACCTGTTGTTCCTGTAATTTCGTATGTGACGTCACCGGTCGGCTCCAGCGGAAGACCAGCGCTGATTGCTTTGCAGTCAGCACACGCTGAGCTGGGGCCGGTTTTTTTTATTGTTTATTATGTTTGTTTTTTTTTATTTTCTTTGTGTCACAAAATAAATGTTTCTTTCTTTCGTTCTAAATCTCCGTAGTGAGTGTCTGGTAGACAGGAGTACCTGGTTGCGTGGAGACGGGCGGCATGGGGCGGCCGTCCCGCAGCCAGCGCGTGACGGTGACGTGTGCGCGCACGGCGCCCGGCACCACGCACGTGAGCAGCGCGCCGCCCGCGCCCCCCGCCGCCTGCACGCGCGCCTCCCACCACACGTCCATCACTGCAACATCACATTAAAACAATCAAATCATTTATTAACCTTACGGCATCGCGCCGTACTGGGCAATCCACCACCATACATTACTTCAACTCTCTCTTTGTACCACGGCAAGGCTTTCGATTGGATTCGACACTATCTTTCGTTACTAATTATATGCAGCAAGAATAATAGGTGACTTGTGCAATGATGTTGTTTCCCTTCCTAGTCATGGAAAAGTTTAGGCTGTTACTCGGAATTTATTTTCATAGGCTTCGTATATCATCCTTTCAGGCGTGCCACAAGGGTCAACGCTAGGCCTTTTTCTATTTAATATACTCGTATATACCAACGTGATTAATTGTCAATCGTTTAAACATAGTGTAAAATTAGATCGAGGGTCATGAAAACCAAAATATCAGAACTAGCTCAGAAGTAAAAAAAAAAGAAATATTTGCTAAATAGGCTAGAAATGAGTGAACAAAATGTGTTGCCTTTTTAACTGGATTTCTTGTTATTCTTGTGTATTACTAGCGATACCCAACATCAGAAACATTTGAAAGGATTGAAAACTGTCTACACATAATATAAAATAAAACTATAATCTCATAAAAAAGAGAAAGGGAAGAAATTGTTTAGGATCGTACTGCAAAGTATAACATTTCCAAATCTCAGACTCCAAGTCTAACTCTAATATCGAAATCCCAGGGCTTGAACGTTTCAATCAACGTGTCATTTTGTACTCATTATGGCTCTAATGACACTAGCGCACTGTACATACAGCTCGACATGCGTATTTCAGCCAATTACTGCTGATGCCGTGCGCCATCCGCCAACACGCCGCGTCCGTGCTTACACTCACTGATTGACATAACGTCGCGCGGAGATTACTCATGCATAGATAGATCATAATGTTTGGATTGTAGTTGTTAGTAAAAAATAAAGGTTCCAACGACTTCAACATTGATATAATTTATCAATTTATAAAAGTAAGATTAATTTATAAGGCATTGCAAGCGGAGAGGATTATATTACAAAGAAGGCGATGTGTACGAATATGTCTATCTATGGATGGGCAGATAGAATGATAACAACCTAAAAAAGTATCTACGGATCGTGTGAATAATGATATTATGTGTAGAAAGGGGAGCAATTTCAGAGATTATGAATGACAGATGTATGGAAGAGGCGGACATACTGCAACGAACCCACATGAAGTAGGATAAGGTAGGATAATAGCAAACATTTAAAGAGATGACAGATATGTATGTATTATACCATATTTTTAAATTTTGCAAGTAGACTGAGCTTTGGCTTTTAAATTACTTGAGCCGCTTATAGGCTTTTAAATTAGATCAAGGAACCCCCGCCCCTCATTTTGACGGCTCTCATAATCAACTAGATATATTAAAGTTTAAGGTTTGTAACTGACCACTGACCGGCCGATGTCAGGCGATGTAGCGGTGTATGATCCAGTGCGCTATCTACAGTACAGGCATCCTCTGTGTTCCTGGACTCATGGCTGCCTCCCCCCCTCCCCCCGGGTGCTGCAGTGTGAGTGACGTCATTAATCACAGCACACGTCAGTAATTGGGAGACCGCACGCTGCATCACCGCCCGCACTCTCGCCCGCTCATCTGTTTATAGCTCCCGCGGGACACCGCCACTTGGAACCTTCACCCAGACCAGACCATACTACATACACTATACTGATACTGTGACTAGATAACTTTGCACAAGTATTATTATAGATTAAACAAGATATTTATTGCGTTTTCAATAGTGGACTAGGGTTGACTAAAAATAAATAAGATACGCTACTTATATGTACATTGATATCATGTTTGATGAGGGTAAAGTACACCATGGTATGGATAACCGAAGCCACTCTTAATAAAAAATATGGCGAGTAAAGCTCGCGGATGAAAGGTTCCGTACCATTGTTAAAACACTTGTTTGTATGGGAACCGCCTTAAATATTTATTTTAATATAAAATCTGTTACAATTTGGTAAATTGTGATTAAGCGTAAGCCTATTAAATGTAACATAAATACTAAAATTCTTTTTAATTTAACTGTAAGATGAGCTTCGACCCCATGCCTTAATAAAAAAGGTCGACAAATTACTTGTATAATATATAGTTTATTAGCCTCTGTATGTCTGTGAGTCATGTTTTATAGTATAGGAGATATGGTAGAGCCCGCGACGCCGGAATGCGAATTAAAGTGAATTCCTCCGGCGCGATATAATAAAGCGCTTTACTAGCGAGCATTAGTTTTACGAGGAGAGAACATCGTGCGCGCTGTAACCCGCCGCTCACATTCTCGCGGGAATATGTTAATTTGTAGTTACAATCTACTACGCGGAGGCAGACACCACATATTTATTTTGAAGACGAAAACACGAACTAAAGTTTGTATTTGTGATTTCACAGTTATGCATAATTGTCATTTTTTGATATTGTATACTCATTCATAATATTTTGTCATTTTTTTTAAATATAATTGCCTAGATGTTAATAAATTTGGGTAATTAATTTATAAATCTATTAATTCGTTTGACATTTTGCACACCGCATATGCGGTAGCCTACAAAGGACATTTTATAATATTTTCCATGTTTTTATATTACCTGTGGCTACGCAAATAAATTATTTTATTTCATTTATGTAAGGTTAAGGGGCTAAGAGTGATCAATGAGTTTGACATTCATACGTATGCTATTGATTTTAGTGCCATCTTAATGATAGTTTCTGTACTTCTTGCGCAATGGTCAAAGATTAGTGATGTGGCAGAAATAATGTGTATGTCACAATTTAAATTGCCTAATATTATCTGGCACTTAAACGTCGCTATTCGTTTTCGGCCGATGCAGACAGACTTTGGATGGGTGACCATGAAAATGACTCACTTTTAAGAAAGGGCAATTTCATCTGGGCCTATGACAAAAAAAAAAAACTATACATAATGGTACAGAACCCTCGTGCGGAAGTCCGATTCGTACTTATTTATATTAGGACAGTGCTCCCGTGTTTAACGTGAACTGGTATAATCACTACGTAATTAAAGCCGGTGTTGCTAGTTCATTATATAAGGAGCGTATGTAAATCGTGTTTGACAGCTCCATATGCAAAGCGTTGTCATATATATCGTGGAAATATAAAACCGAGCGCCTCTTTGATGTGCATTTCATATTAAATCCTTTCAAACCGGCCGCGGCCCGTCGACATACTATGAGGGAAATCAAAAGCAAATTAAATTTCAGCGAACCAATTATTTTAAACTATTTCAAAAAAGGAGATTATATTATATTTTACTGATGTATTTTAAACCCAATGCAAAAACGACGGCACGTTATAAGTTTGACGTGTCTGTATGTTAATGTGTGTGTGTGTGACGTAGCTCCCGAAGTTTTGATTCAGTTTATTTGTTTGAAAGATATGAAAGTCGAAACTGCTCTCAGTTATGTTATAATTATGAAGATATATCTAATATGGCTTCCGCCACAATTTAGTGGGTAGCATGTTTTACTGCTGCATTAAGCTGGCTCAATATGCGTATCAAATAAAGAGATGGATTGGTAGAATACATACATTATGATTGATTTCATGTTGGGGGTTTCACATTTTTGTTATTTGCACTTATTTATATTTTAACAATATCTCTACATGTGGGTGGATTCTCAAAATTATTTAAACAAACTTTACAGTATAATATCTGCTCTTGATTTACAGTATTTCATTACCTAGGGTTCGTACTTTTAAACATAGTTATGAAGTCGTTTTTTTTTAATAAGTATTATTTTGCCAGTATTTCATTGACATTCTATGTAAAAAATGGTTGCCTGTAAAGTCGGTTTTACGGGCGAAGATTTTACGTGACAACGTCTGCCGCGTGCTGCGCGCGCGGCAGACCGATCATAGTTGAGTGGGAGAGAGACGCAAGGCATTCGGCGGGCCTCTCTCTCGTTCGGTGACTCATCATAACGTTACCGGGCGTTACACTTTTTCATAAGTGACTCCCAGCCGCAACCTAATTTAAGACGTTGTCACGTCAAAAAAAAATGGAACGGCGATGGTGAGAATGTTTCCTGCGGCGGAACAACAAAACGTAACATGTTGTAAACACGTTTTATTATATTCGAGGCGATGTGGCTCGATCCGTTTGTTTGTTGGATATCGGAGAGCGTGGTGAACAGGCTAAACAAAAAATTACGACAAAAATCACAATATTATGATATACGGAAAAAAATAGAAAAGGATCCTTTTTAGAAGTTCTTCAAAAGTTTTTTTGATTTTATATTTGAATCAAGTCCAGTTATCATTGGACTATCTCGCATTTTTTAGTTTCTGTATGCGGGTGTATGTATGTATGTATGTACGTTTGCGGGGTAACGAGTGGAGTGATTTTTGAGAATCGATGTGATAGATTTTCAGTTCATACAATGCTACAAGAAAATCGTGTTCACGAGGTCTACTGTTATTATTATCGTTTTATTCCTTGTTGTAGTATGTATTGTATGAGCACAACAAGGCCGCGCCGGAGCCAACGTTTACGTTTAATTTAGATTCGATTCCAAAACAAATTATTTCCAATCCCTTGTATAGAGTGGAATTAATCTGTTTGTTTGTAAATTAGAAACGTGTCCGCGCCCCGGCCGCGCGGCTCGCCCCCCGCGCCCCGCACCTCCCCGCCGTGATCACACTTCATATCGATAACAATAAGAATTAGGTCAAGTCTCAATTATTTCCTGACAAACAATTAAACATTTGGAAAACTAAAAATAAATAAATAAATATTAAAAATAGGAAATATTGCATTTGAAATTTATCTTTACACATGTATTCTACTTACATATCAAGCCCTTTCATTTGATGTGCTTTGTGATTTGATTTTCGTGTGTGGAAAAAAAGATCTTTAAGGAGAAAGTTGTTAAAAATTATGTAATGCTAATCAATACATTTGTCAATCTTCGGCGTCGTGTCGTCGCCTCGCGTTTTGTTGATCAAATGCCTCACCACTATGAATAGCCTTTTCAATTAGATTACTAAACAAACACGATATCTAATTAGTTTAGAAACCGACAACCCTTCGCACTAGAATAACGAACATCCAATTTACTTCATCTATTGAATAAATTTCAGTTTGACCTTAAAAGTCTATTTGAAGTACTAGTGTATGGGTGGGAGCCTCCCTGTAGTAGGTGTGAGCCGGCCAGGAGCCGCTAGCCCGGGGGCTGCCGGCGTGTCGGATTACCGGATTACCGAGTTACAATCACTCGCGACTCGTTCTCCGAGCGCCGCCTTAATATTCAAAACGTTATTAAACAACTTAACGAAATGTAGCGTCTCATTCAATTTCAATACATCTCGCGGAGTACAGCCCGACTCGCCGGCTCCGCGATAATCACTCGTATTTCTATTCAGTTAGAGTTTCAATTGGCAAACTTCGTAATCAAGTTTAATTCTAATTTACATGGCGGGAGAAACAAAAGCTAATAAAGTTGGAGAGGCCGGAGAGTTAGGTAATCGTTTTGTTTCGCCTTTCATATTTGTCACAATTTAGTGGAGTTTGGAGTGTTCGCCAATCTGGCAGGTTATCAACGGCGGCGGAGATCAGTTTGGTTTGTTTCGGTAGATTCAGTTACATAGTAGCATAGTACTGAGGTAAAACAAAGTTACTGTTCCTGTGTGAGAGAGCGTGGCATTTATGATAAAAGGCTACAGAGACTTTGAGAACAGAATTTCTATACATTGGAGTTTGGCTCAGAAACGGATTGCGATTGTTACTATGTCACGTTATATACAATTTTAAACATTCCAAAGATAGTCATTAGTGCGGAGTAAGAACGTTCTGTATCTTTTTATATTACTTGTTAGCAGTGTTAATCTGTTATGCGACTTTCCTTTGTGCAGGATGTAAAGATATATATCTGCTCAATTATACAGTTGTAAGCTGATAGTTCTCTGGTCATAAATGAACTTACAGATATTTTAATAATTCATTATTCGGGAGATAACTAATTATTACAAATTCAATATTTCTTAATCTAAAATTAATAGTTTGATTTATATCGTTAGAACTGTTAATTAAAGAGTTTGCGTATGTCATTGCCTTAAATTTACTTTTTTAGACTTAATTATTATTCATAACATTACTTTAATATAAGTCAATTTCCGCCTCCAAACCTAACGCGGTTATTTTTTCCAAGTTAATTAAGCGAGCGGTTAATTTCGGTCGCAATAACCCGCGCGGCGCGGCGCGGCTGCGGCAGCTTGTCTTTATTACACGCGGCTTCTTCTATATATATATCTTCTAGGGAATCATAATATTCATCGTACGAGGTAAATGTATGTACTATATGTAACAATGTATAGCTCAAATACACCTCAACTAAACTTAGTTTTGCGTGCAGCCCTTCCAGCTGTATTCAAACCATTCTGTGTTCCGACAGCCTTCTTGATAGAGAGTAATTTCAGAAAAGGCATGCTCTTTCTTTGGCTAGAATGTCAAATAACCTGCTGGTTAAATGTAAAGCTACTTATATATAGTGTATAAATAAAAAATTGCCTACTCAGCTGCTGTGTAATATTAGTTCCGAGTGGTTAGCTCTCGGAGAGGGTATTGTTTCAGTGACAAAGCTAGGTGTAACCCTGCTCGAGTTGGTAGCGTGCAGCCCTCGAGGAGTTGCTTAACCGGCAGTATGATCCCTCCCCCTTCCCCCCCGCCGCGCCGGAACAATGGCGCTCTCCACGTGGAGAGGCATCGCGAGCTCTCCAGCGGGCCTTTTTGTAACGTTTATCTTGAGATTTTAAAAAGTTAAGCATTTAACGTGCCGCGCTGCTGTTCACACACAATGATGCGTTTCTCTTGATACTCATTTTGTTTTTCACCACATTGTTCTCCGCAAAATCTGACTGTAACTGAAAGATAAGAGTACTACTAAGAAATAAGTTCAAATTGCGAGGTACTTCGCTCGGGGCTCCTTTGTTCGGCGTGACAAAGCTGGGCGGAGGGTCCCCGCGCCGAACAAAACATCTTAAGCATATTGGGAACAAATGGATCGGCCCAGCATTCAGCTCTCGACACATGAAAGCCCCGCGAGCGCAACAAACAGTCCCCCGCCACCGCTCCCGGTTTAATACCGTTCCACTTAACGCGCACAAGTCGCCCCTTTTTCCTTTCTCGCCAGGATTGAATTCCCGGCGCGCGACCCTTGACCTACCGTATTGACATTCCCCACTCCGGATCAATCTAGTCGGGAATGCAAATATTCTTGGGTCACGGGTGTGAGCGCCGCACCGCGAGCCGCGCTTTGTGCGCCCGCGAGGACCCAGGGACCTCTAATGGGATCAGGCCGCCACAAGCCGCGACACACCAACCTTACAATATTTGCCGGATTTGTCGATGTATTGGACCGAGATACTGTGTGCTCGAGGAATTTGGCACAAAACGAATTAAGAATTATTCTCTTTCCAATCTTTGAAGTTGGACAATTTGTTCACCGGGTAAAAACGTAGCGGTCTGTCGGAAAATTGTTCAAAGCAACAAAGAAAATGTTTTTGAAAATGATTATCTACAAAACACATTATCCAATATTTGGGGACGACCGAATACGCGTAATGTATAGGCGTGATTACTTCTCCACCATATTACTAGAAAAGTTACTTTCAAAGTTATTGAATGTAAGAAGCTTGAGTAGTCAGTAGTAGCAGTCTCCAGGGAGTGATGCATCAGGCGAGCTGGCGCGGACTCGGGCAGATGGAGCGGGAAATAACTTCCAAGATTTGCTTATGAAATGTAATATTGTCAAATATCGGAGAATATTGTGAATTATAATGAAAATGGATCGCAACTGATGTTTATATGAATCAATCATCCATCCATGGAAACCTACAATAATTATATTTGTGTACAGATCTCAATCTCGCTTTCAAGGGAGCTACTGGAACACGCCGCTAGACGATTGGCGACAGATGAGCAACTCGACACACAAGCACTAGAAAATGTCCCACCACCACACATAATTTCCAAGACTCGTCAAGTGTCCAGGTCGGGACTTTCATAGTCTAATAAATCGGTTATTTCTGTAACGGTATATTAGCTAACAAGTGAGTAAACTATCAGCCAGTCCCGCGCGCGCTTCCTTCTACAAGCAAACTACTCATACCGGACTGTAAACCGTACAGTTACAATAAACACTCCACACTCTACTTGGAATGAAATTATTTTTGTAACTGCAGATTTTAATAATATGATTAATGGTAAGCGACAATATATGATTAATTAATATTTATTCTAATAATGAAATGACTATTATCGGATGTTTTTGGCATTCGCATTGTTTAATTTTTTCCTTTTTATTATTTTATTTTATATTAATTCATCTAATACGAACGAAAAAAAAACATTGAAAAAAGATATTAATTGCGGTGATTCCTAAATTTTAGATGAAAAAACTCGTTTGTAGAATAGTCTCGCTATATTATTGAAAATACTTTTCTAAAGACAGCTGTTAGTCTTTTAAGAGACTTGGTAAAACCAGTCTCTAAATTCTTGTAAGTGTATGATGGAAAGCTTCCCCGGAGAGTAGTACAATGAGAAGGTCCGTCATCTCGCGACACAATGCTATCCAGTTCGGTAAACGTGATTCATATAACACGGAGCTATGTTCGGGGACACGTTATCTACTGACACACTCGTGTTAGTTCGATTATGGATAACGAAACTGGCACACCTGCCTTTTATCTGACATATCATGTATCAGATATACACGATATACTGACTAGTATATCGCGTATCATCTTCCGCCCGTGTCGCCGTGTATTGCTCACACACAAGGCGAGGTATCATCTCCCGTAACGAGGTAAGGTCTGGCGGAGGGGGTCCGGCGACGTAACCTGCTGTTTTGTCGCCGCCTGCGTAAAGACATGACGCGCCGACGTGACTCCACTGCTGATTTGAGAACGCTACGCACTACTCCCGATAATTGTTATACTGTGGAGGTGCCTAAGTCGCGTACTAAGCGGTATATGCCTCCACCTTCATTGTGCGTACCGCCGAGGTGTGGAATTCTTTGCCAAATGACCAACGCTACTTTTCCAGGGAAAAGCAGCCTCGGCACCACTCGGTTACAAGCTTGTTCTTTATCTGTGATCACATCATGAAGACATTAGACCTGGCTAGCTCCACTCGTGTTAAAAATTGGTATACTAGGTGTTTATATATAGCTTATTTTCATTGCATTATCGAAAGAAGACTTTGCTTCCATGAGTGTTTAAGCATTATTTTAAATATATGGAAAACATGCATCAAATTTAATTAATAACTAATTAGTTGGTTTATACTAGAGCTATTAACAAATTTCCACGCAAATCAGTATTATCAGCACATTAAATGAACTTCCGCCCAATGTCCCCAGCAAGCAGCAGGTAGTGCGTGCGGGGGGGGGGTGTACCGGCGTTACATTCAATCCGCATCATACCTGCCGCGAGCGTGTACAGATTGCTAATACACGGCTCCTACTACCTCATACTGGTGTCATGCTCACTATATTGATACGAGTGCCATTCTCATGCCGCGCATACTGTACAACACTACTTGAAAACAAAATATAGATATTTTTATAAATTATTTCAATTATTTGTAACATTGGCAACAAAAATTTTACTTAAACTAACATTGTACTGCAAGTGCAAAGAAACATTATTGAATTTCACATAATGATCAGAGCGTGCTTAAAGAATAACCATTGCTCGTTCTTAGTTCTATGGTTTTTTGGTATGAAACTTAGTTTTTTAGGGACTACAAATGCTAATTCATATTACGTTATCCATTCCTTGAGTACTAAGGCTAATTTCCAACAAACTCCTCTCTCACTCTCTGTTATTGTAACTGTTGTTGCAGTATGTCTGAGTATGGTTGTGTCCGTGGTACCCCCCGCGGCCGGCGTCGGGGGAAATGAACATTGAGTGTCGGCGCTTGAAGCGACCTGCTAATTGGATTTTTGGGTGTCAACTGTACTGTACCAGACACGAGACCCCGACCAGCTCGATATATTCACTCAAATATTTCAAACTGTTTAGCTGTAAATTATAGTGGAGTGCAATTAACTTATAAATTAACTAATTAATTGACTTTTTGCACACCGCATATGCGGTAGCCTACAAGGGACATTTTATACTATTTTCCATGTTTTTATATTACCTGTGGCTACGCAAATAAAATTATTTCATTTCATTTCATTTCATTTCAATTATTTCATTTCATTTCATTTCATTTCAATTATTTCATTTCATTTCATTTCAATTATTTCATTTCATTTCAAGGTTTATTAAATGTAATGCAGTTGCAGGTGAGCAACGCAAAACCTTTCAAGACCGACTTTAGTACACAAACTTTTGTTCTACGATTAGTGGAATTTGTGTAAAGTTAATTTTACTTCGCTATACAAAAACATTGCCCATGCGCGTTTTTTTAATGTTTGTAGATTCAATTTTTCATACGAATATCAAAAAGCAGTAGGACTAAAGTAGTTGGTCTAGTGTCACGCGCCAAGCTAACAATTCCAATTAGTTTTTATTTTTACCCTTGATAGGTTTGCATTTGTCTACAGCTTTTCTGATGTTAAGCTTCGCTGCAGTCTACGGTGTGACACGCTTACCCAGAAGATACCTATTAACTCTACTTATGAAGACCTCCGGATGATACCTCTCAGGAAACAGAGACTCAGGTAGATTAATTAGTTATTTGCGAATTGATTTTGCGATTTAATTTAGTATTAAAACAGATAAAAATAACAATAAACATCACATTTTACGTAATGAGTAAGCAAAATAACCTATACGTAAAACAGATGATGTTTTGATTTTAATGTTTCCTCTGTATTTGTTCCCAATTAGTGAGCGTGTTATGATATCGGCGTGTGTTCATTCCGTTATATCTGTTCCTCGAACACAACACACATACTCGCACATACTACTCATTATCGACGCTCAGTGTTGACGGCGAGACGTACTCGGATCTTATTACAATTACGAGAACGCGAACCTAATATCTTGTAATTAAGGTTTTCCTTGCTCAAAAATATTACTTCGATTTATATAGGTACTCATTTATGCTCACCTTATTATTTTTAATGAAGAACATTTGTATTTCTCTTTGTCCGTAAGATACCCAAAGACAACTTATACAAGAATAATTTGCTGAATTTCATAAGTTGTATTATATAGAGCGGAGATAGTTATAAACTTCTGAAGTATGATAAGCTGTATTCACTCCGGCGGGGTGCGGGGAGCGGGGAGCGGGGTGCTGTCAGGGTCAATCCGGATCCATTAGCGGCCGGTTCCCGGATAACCACTTAGCCCAGTTTACACGACTCTTCAGCCGAAAGGAAGGCACAAATCGACAGATTGACATTACAGGGCGGACAAGATTTTCTTATATTTATTTCCGCTATCGGTAGAAAGAAACACTTTGCCCACGAGCTGTTCACTTCTCTTTACCATACATAGTATCTTTATCTGCAATTCTGCAGTCATTTCAAACACGTCGCGTATCTACACAAATATCCAGATGGATGCATAAGTATTATAAATAGGTATATAAGTATTATAAACCAACTGACAGTTTAAACAGTAAGAGATCATCATGAGTGACCCGCGGTGCGGGCTCAACCATCGGCAGTAATCTCGCAGCTAATCAAATGAATAGCAATTATTCGCAAACATTTCCATTCCAATAATTCCATATTCGAGTTTAATCACACGGATACAGGTCAGTGCTAGTCCGCGCATACTAGTCCGAGCCGAACGCATCGATCGAAACTATTTTTTTGTCAGGATTTAAAGTTTTACGAAAGCTACATTATCCGCGTCGAATAGTTAGTCGGAATCTTGAAGAACCGGCAATTTTAATAACGGACGTCATTTAATTCGGTCCGATTTTCCGGTTCACCGATGCGCTCCCTTTAATATCTCGCATAGAAACGAATTCTTTGACGTAGTCTTCACATCTCTTCTGTAGATATGAGTGTGCAGGCTTTATTAGTTCGGTTCGGACAAATGTGCGTTGCCCTTAATATTATCGCACAGAGCGCGGCGGGGGGAGGGAAGGCGGGGCGGGGTGCGGTCACCACACGCCGGCGGCGGCACGCTTCGTGGTGGGAACATACATATCTATGTATACACGTATTGCAACCGGTGGGATTCATTTGCATGTGTTTGTGCATTATTAATCCTCTAATGTGATATATAGGTTTGTTAAAAGTTATTGAGATTGTATATAAAAGATACTTATCTCGTTACACTGATGGTCATAGTACAGCAGTAGTTAAATCATAAACATCCAACAGTCTAAAAAGACAAGACCTCACAAGAAGAATTCGCGCAGTGAATGAGTCTAGCAAAGCTACTCATGTATCTGTATCGCTCGTAGTGAGACTGGGAGCTCGGAAGAGGACCTGGCTACGGAAACAGGACCGATCACCAAATATCAATCGTAATGATAACATTATGTGTGTGTTAGTTAGTGATGTTACATCTTCTTAGTGTTAGTTATATGGTCGAAGAAAGGGTCGTCTGACATCGAGATGGGACTACATCGTCAAATTTGTGGAACGATGCCAAGACAAACCTTCACTAAACTTCGGCAAAGACGACCTCGTTGGCGTAAAGGTTACCATGCCGGTCTGTTAAACAGAAGGTTCCGGGTTCGATTCCCGGGCCGATCAACATCTTTGTGCTTAACTAAATTTGTTGGCTGTGGGTCTGGGTGGTAAATAAGTATTTATATATAATATGTATGTATGTATATGTAGTATATCAGCTATGTTAGCAACCATAATACGAGCTAGAAATGGTTCAGTAGGGGGCTAACCAGCCGTGTGTGAATGTGTCCTAATATTTATTTATTTATTATTTATTTATTTAAGATGATGATTATGATGATGATGATGTGTGTAGTACCGACCTGCGTGCGCGCGCATGTCCCGCGAGAGCACGGCGCCGCGCGCGCTGGCCGCCCGGCAGCGGTACACGGCGGCGTGCACGTCCGCGCGGTACTGCGCCGCCGAGAACGGCGCCAGCCACAGCGTGCCGTTCGGGAGCGACACTCTGCCAACACATACACACTGTATTCATACTTTGTCAAACTATACAAATACAAATCATTTAATGACACCAAAGTTACAAGTCAAGTCAATAGGTTCACTACAGACGAGAGGAATACACGACGAGGAAAATGATACTGTAGATGAAAAAAGCATAATATGAGACCAAACTATCTATATATCGATTTACTAGCAATTGTTCGGCATCAATTGTAGTGGTTTTAGGCTTTACAATTAACTTGCACAAAAACATATAAAACTGTTTAATTTGAAGTTTAGTATTATAAGTGAAATGTAATATCTTGGTGACTTATTGGAAAATGTATAACATTCATTCATTCATCCTAACTAATGATAAAATTTCTTAGAAAATTTCTACGCTTTCTTTAAACGAAAGTATATAGAGATTTAGGCTCGACTTGGAGGAAAATGGCATAAAGATAAAGGTTTACAGTTGTTAGAAGCTTTCTTTAGACCTAGCTCTTCCGTCGGAGAGTTTAAAGCTTGGCTTTCGGTATTTCGGAAGAAGCGCCTCGTTGGACTTGAGCCTTTCGCTTCTAGTAATATTATCTTTCGTTGGCTATGTGGCACTTTATTCAAACTGAAAGGCGAAGCAAAGTATTTACCACCTTTATTTCCAAATTTCTTTCAGCTCTTGCTCATTAAAATATTCCCATTCCATACAATCTCTCCGAGCGCCTACTTCACGTGTAAGGGAAGACAGTATCATATAATTAATCAAGGAATCCGCCTCCGTTTCTATTGAATTCCGCATTTTGAATAAGAAATCGTTTTAATAGAACAGCTCGCTCTGAATAAGATGAATGGACGCGATGTTTGGTAAAAAATGATCGCGGACTGAGGATAGCGCACCACTCGTGGACTACACGCCATTTATCTGGATCGGAACGTGCGGGTCGATGTGCTTGCCAATTATTATACAAACATACTTCTACAGCATGTTTTTTACATAATAGCTCGAGTCATCGCGACTCTCGCATAACGTGGAGCATGCCTAGTCCCTAGTAGAGGCCTGCGTTCAATATCTGTATTAACATTGTAAAATAGCTCAACGAACACAGAGAAAACACCACAACATTTTATCTCTTCAATTACAATAATTATGTAAATTCATCAAAATAATGTACCAATTTGAACGCGGGAACCAAAAATAATACAAGCAATAATGACGTCATAATACAGGCCGGTATAGAATCAACACGGGCGGTGGTAATTCCATTTCCCTTACTATAACAGCGGTGTTTATTTATCCTCTACTAATTACACGGCGTAGTGTGCGACTGTATATTGCCGGCGGTGTATTGCTTGTAATGTAAGTACAGCCAGAGCCGCGGGATATGTGTGTATGTGCTCCACAATATCTCTCAAGTGTAAGGCGCTAACAGAGAATGGCGCAATGTATTTACTTATAGAGATAGTTTGTGTCAGCTTGTGATGTGGATACAGCGCCTAATGAGTTTGTTTCAGGAATTATTATATATGTACATATTTAATGCAAGGAATGTACATTTTGATTAATTAATTTTGAGAACTTTAACGTACATATATTTACTTGCTACAAAATGGAGATCAGTAAATACAATATTTCCATTTATCCCCAAAACTACGAGTTCAATTTTAATGTGGATTCCAGTCATGGGTTGAGATTAATTTGATGCGTATTTTTAAATGTTATAGTGAGTACTAACCAGGGGGCGTTGCAGCAAACATTTTTTGTACAAACCATTTTTGATGAGTACAATCTACTAGTCTGGTTTTGAAGCGGTTTTGAGCGATTAGATACGATGACGTCACCAGAGGGCGCTGTCATAGACATGTGACACTAGTACTCATAAATTAATAATGTATCGCGGTATTAATATATCGCGGGTTTCTTAAATTTATATGTAGCACTTGTTAATTGCTTAAATGGCACTTTAAAAATTAACAAATTTACATAGTTCTGTCACATGTGCCGAGACGTGTCTGATCTACATGAGCCTGCCGTCTACCAAACTTCAATAAACAAAGAGCATAAGGCGTGCTCCGGCTCGCCGCGCGCCGACACAGCTACATATTGAACAGACAAATACCGTACAGGATGGGGTCACAATAAAATAATCATGTGAATGTTTCCCGGCAAGTTCCGTGCATTATACATGCCGCCCGGCGTCACCCGCGGCCGCCGCAGCCTCACGCGAGGATAACTTTTTATTACAGGACTACTCCCGGGGGAGAGGGACCCGCTCTACATGATGATCACGATTGGGGAAGGAAACTTTGTCTGTCAATTGTTATTTAAAACTAACACAAAGTTAAACGCTTAACAAAACCGCGATACTTCATATATTTATTTATTTACATGTATTTACAGTTAACTGCGTCCCTTAGTGAGTGGTCACTATGACATTTGTTTAAAATGAGTCAAAAAACAAACTAACATACCAATTTAGCAAATAGCAAATAAAGTTAAACTGATAGGTATTGTAGGAATGTAAAATTTGTATGAATCCACAATAATTTTATTTCCTTTTTAATGAAATAGAAAGAAATGTACAAAATCTTCTGTAAGTGTAAATAAAGCTTAAAAAAACTTATAAAATGGCGAGTATGTTTGCACATAGCCCTGTAGTACATGTCTCTTCACGCAATTCTTTGTGGCGGTAGTTTTGGGCCCAAGCTCCTGGAATATCTCGTATATATATTATAGTGTGTGTGTGTGTGAAATGTGAAATACTGACCAGTATCACAACTGCAACGGACGAATACCAAGTATATGGAGCTGAATACTGGCTTTGTTTGTCGTGTGAGCTAAGTGGCTGTGGTGTCGACCGTTACTAGCCGTTTCAAAGGCTTACGGCTAATAATTCAATAGGATGCCAACTTACAAATGTTGTTAAATAGATTTACAAGAAAATTTTACAAAAAGGTAACCTGTAGCTCAAGACAAAGAATGGTTCGTTCGAGGTATTCGGTCGACGAGGAGTGTAAAGCTACTTTGTTAGTATTATGAAGCAATAATTATTTTTTTATATTATTTCATTTATAATGATTCCATTTCTAGCTTTTAGTCAAGTTCAACCTATTTAAGGAAATAGAAGCTGAGCAGGGCTCAGGGGGAGACAATTTAAACAAAATGGTTGATGTCATCCCCATACATTAAAATCTGAATACAAAATTTCTTTCTTTGACACAGTAAATAACAACAAAATGATTTGGAATCCAAAGGCTTTCGAACTAGTCCTATAAACTGTATATTGGAAGGCAATGTCTTCTCCCACAACATACGAGTATATACACTCCATGCTAGTTTCCGGCAGCAAAATGTGGCGAACGCTGGAGGACGCGATTGAACAGGTAAAGTGTAGAGGCACTGGATGTGCCCTCTCGTGCGGAGCTGTGTGTGTGTGTGTGTGTCGCATACACTCGGCATTCAAACAAAACGGAGTCTCTCTAATGAAACCTCCGAGACACGGTAATTATATCAACTGACAGCCGCCACAACAGGTGAAGATACAGCAGAAGACTAACTCTCGTAAAAAGCTTTGACGTTCTTAAAGTCAACATTATTTCTCTAAGAGCAGAAGTAACTCTTTTAACCAGATCCGATTACAAACTTATATCAAACCGTCGCTGCTTACATGACAATCTTACATTTTATTTAGAAATTAATTAAGATAAACATTTTTCCTCTAAAAACAAATCGTTGCTGTTATTAAATTACTTCAATGCAAACAACGACGACCTCGTATAATTAAAATTCCACAATGTAATGTATGTTGTGTCTCTGTGCTCTCCTAATCTTTGTATCACGGAGTGTTGCCGGTACTTAATTACGTCAGCGTTAACGACGGCGCGCGGCGACACAGCTTGAGGAGTCATCCGCCAACTCGCGCCCGGCTGTGACGTCACGCCGAGCTTACAGCTCCCGAGCGCCGCTAATTCAAGCGCTGATTAGAAGAGGCTGGTACGCCGTAATGAATGGATGGATGGCTTTTGATATTGAAGATGGTGGAATATGTATGCATAGACATGTGTATACGGGTTTGAGATACAACTGTACGTGAATTGTGGTGTTAAGACGAAGATTAGGGTATCTTGAATTAGCGGTTTTTTCTTTATAATTCATAAGCAGTAAACAATTTTGAAACAATAGCTTAAAGGTCTTCTAAACCACAACTGTAAGAATATTTATAGTTATTTAGGTGCTTGTTCGGGTCACATGCGTTATGCGGCCTCGGGAAGTTCTTGGGATATAATCAAGACGGACTGAGTTCCTTCCACGCGTAATACTTTTGCACAATACGAGCAGATTCACATTACCTAAACCCTGGAGAAATGATGAACTGTGATCAAGCGCAAACCCAGTATCAAGTGTAAAAATAATAATAATAGTACATAACAAAACATGAGAGTGCATATCAAATAATTTATTGGTTATTTAATATTCAAGTCTAGACGACATCTTAGTTAGTGTGTTTTAAATACTCCAAATTAAGCTCAAATCGAGTTTGAGTTCTTTGAGAACTTTGACCAAATTGGCTTACAATTAACATTATAATGAGCTTACCGTGCATAAAGTGTCGGCAAAATAAGTTTTTGTTCATAAAAATAATACAATATCCCCTACCAAACACAGCAGAGAGCAGCGGATCCCAGTAACATTCCGCTGAAGTTCGCTCCACTCACACAATTGTTGTCACTTTATTACACTTCATTTGCATATTCATAACGTGGCGGTAGGGAAGGTGATCGCACACTAGCCGAATACGCTCAACGAAATTAATTTGGAAATTCTTCAATTATGAAATATGTATATATGAATTGAAATTATACCTATATACATGAATTATATATATGTATTTGTGAGACCGTTTGCACACTTGCTCGCTTTGAATCGTCAGAGCCCGCCGCCCGTTTTCCTGAGTTCAATTCGTGTGACTCTGGCGAGTGTGCGGCGACCCTAACAGTTAGAAGTGCAAGCCCCGCGCGGGTGTCATAGAGCGCGGGGAGAACAAACAACCTGAACACATCTCCACGAGTTACTGTTTCATGTGCGATACTAACCGCACTTATACTCGCTTTAACTATATACTATGTAAGTATAACATGTTTTGTGTGTGTGTTTGGATGACAAGTTTGAATGAAATTTGATATGAATGTAAAATGACATGTAGTATTAAAAGATAAGCACTTATGAAGTCGGAGAGCACCGCGCGGTACAGCTAAACTAGTGTTCAATACTATCCGCTGTTTTATTTCGGTAATCTAAAACTATGTTTATAAAAGTCGGAAAATTGTTATCGTTCTTGTTATTCTTTATTAGAAGAAACATATTTTTCACTATCAACTGGTCATATGTACATACAATATATTGCTACTGATTTAGTGTCACTCCCATCGTAGCACTACCGTGAGTCAGATGACACGTTAAATTGTGAGTCAAATTTTTCTTCATACAATCATTCTTTAAGTCGGAAGCCAGAGCAGTGCTTTTAACACTCTTTGCAAAGCTTTTTCAAACATCTATTTTACTCTAGCAAAAACATAACTGTGTGTTCAGACAGCCAGATCAGCCTGGTCGAGAACCAGATATTCCAGACTAGGCATGTTCCACCTGAGGCGAGAGTGTCGCAAGCTCGTGTGGTAACGCGCCCGTATTATATAGTAGCCCAACATAGTGATCATATCCATATAGTGTGTTATCTAAAACTATATAGTTTAGAGCGGGGTCCTCTCCAGCATCACGATGCCGACACAGGAGTACTGGGAACCAACAGTCCGGGCGAGCCCACATGACACACACTACGCTATTAATGAGGGAAGCATTCTCTCCAACATTACGGCATGCGTCATCTGACCGATACGTCCGGCGCCGGGCCGGGCCGGGGCCGGGCCGGGCCGGGCCGGGGGCCTCGGGGACCTGTAGGTACCCGACGAATATTTCAAACGTGCCTCAAAGGCCCTCTTGTTACCTTCTCTGCTAACCCGAGCGTCAAGCTGGGGATACACTGGAGCCGATACCTCGCGCTTGCCGATATAAATGAGATCTTCAGGAAATACGATATTTTCGTGCTCATAGAATAAGATAACTTGTCTAATCTTGTAGCTAGCATACAAAGTCAAACTCAAGAACGCAATGCGCTAACACTAACACTTAAAATAGATCTCTTAAAATATTTTTAGTAAAATAGTATTTGTTCTATAAAACAAAACGTTAAATCAAAAAAATATGGAACTATAAAATTACAGTTTTATCGTTATTAATCATATGATCATCAATATGAAAAAAAATGTTTTTAAGATTGACTTACAACTTTGAAATCTAATTCATAAATGTGTGTGTGTTGGTACCATCTGAGGCTCCTTAAACTATTATTTCAAACATTTTAACCATTTATAATTTGTAACGATGAAACGGTAAACATAAAGTTTTATATAATTTTGTTGCTTCAAACGTTATCAAACTTGGATTTAAATCTGTATAAGTACTTTAACGAGTGAAATCAAGAGAGGTAATTGAAGTAAGGTGTCCTCCTAAAGTAAGCTGATGGAGGTCTACCAGTGGTCCACTCCCGGCCGGTGTGTCTCCGGCCTGTGCCGCGCTTGTATTCAATTAAGGCCATGTTTAGTTTGTCGGAATTCGGACAATGAAGTTTGGAGACGCCGGCGGAAGTAAACAGCCGTGTGTCGGCGCTAGCTTCCGGGGAGAGTGCTTACCATCACACTGTTAGCTCTGTGGAGGCCATTATTGGATGCCAGTACATCAGAGTAATTAGATAAATAAGGCCTCTTACTCGCAGTTTTGCTTCGGTAGCCTCTTTCTCCTGGCTTAGCTCATCTTACTCCGCTTCGCTCGCGATCTAACTTCAATAAGGATAATTGATGACGCTAAGGATTCGGTAAGAAAGTTGAAGAGTTCAAAAATTAACGTATTCATTTCGGGTTCCGGATAGGGTTGTTCAGCCAACAGCGAAGACGCTTATCGACGGACGCTGCCTCGCTCGTTGGATTAAGATGTGTTAGCAAATATGTTGATGCGATTGATTAGTTTTATTCACAATATGTAATGAATATTTATTAAGGACCCGATCTGAACCCTTCCCAAGCTGACAATGTACGATCCCCCAGTACTCGTATTATTGAGGAGAAACTTTGTGTGTTAGTTTGTTACCTCTACGCGCTCAAGCGACTCACAAATAGATATACAACTTGATATAGACATAACGTAACCCGGATTAACACGTAAACTTATTATATCCCGGAATAGCTAGTAAGAACATAAACAAAGCTCCTGCAAATATAACGGACTGTAATCATGACTAACAAACGAACTAATTACCGAAATTCAATGAAATATATCAGGTAACGAAGTTTCATTACGCTCTACTAACCAATTAGCAGTATGTTTGCTTTTAATTGCTTTACTGCGATCCGACATTAACTACAAACTACATTTATTAATATTGCAGGTAACGTAACATTTTATGTCAGACCTAAATAATATTATTTATTAAAATTCAATCAAACTTATTGTGAGGCGATGAGAACTCAGTCGGGCGTGCCCCTGCATTGCGTCCTGCAGTACGTGGGTTAAATCCCTCCAATGAGCTTGAACTTCCGGCAAAGGAAAACATCGCGAGGAAACCATAGCATTGGTTGTACATACAACTGAGCAAGCTTTACCATTTGCCGTCGTCTGTCTTTTGATTACGTATCTTGATGGTCTAAATGGCTAGTTGTATAGAAACCTGTATTATTTCCAATAGAGGTATCTCTTAATATCAGATTTGATTTCTGTATTTAAGGTAAAAATAGCACCCTTATAACCAAATAACCGGCGTTGTCTGACTGTCTCCAGGCTATATCTTGGAAACCATGATAACTACAAAGCTGAAACTTTCACAAGATATGTATTTCCCGTGCCGCTATAACAAATACTAAAAATAAAAATATTAAGGGACCCCTCATACAATTAATGTAATATTTTTCGTATTTTTTTTGTGTATATCAATATATAATATCAAGCGTCCAGTATGCCGGCGTCGTCGCTACGTACATCATTAAAACCTTAATTCCTACAGCGTCACCGCCGGCGGGGATGTTAAAAAAACAAAAGCATGTCGCACCGCACACACACACACACACACGCGCCGCACGCTCGCAGAGCGCGGACGAAATAATTGTAAAACCGCAATTGGGCTCACAGGAGCGCGTTATTTTTAACAATCCCGCCATTGTTGGAGAGCGGGAGATATGCAGGAGCTGCGGGAGCACCCGCCACCTTACTCTACATGTTTTCTACCGATATACTACTCGGGAGAGAGATGTACTCGAGGACTATATAATAACAGTACACTTCGCTAACGCACGGCTACGACCTTGTAGACTGAAAACGATCTTCTGAAATTGTAAATCTCAACGACCACTTCACTGATTTTACTAATAATGGCTACAAATTACGCTACGCTCGCTTGATTAGTTAGTTTTTAGAGTTATCCTACTAATATTATAAATGCGAAAGTTTATGTGTAAGTTCTTCACGCTTAAACGGCTGAAAGGAATGCAATGAAACTTGGTATGAATACAATTTAGACCTTAACATATATGTAAGGTACTTTTACAAACATATTTTTTTATAAATGAATCCGTGAATGCGTTTTATAAATTATAGCTTCCCATGGTACGACGAGAATTAATAGTTCTTTGTTAAATAAAATGTCTTTAATATTTCCGACACATTGCTCCACTGAGAAAATGAAACAATGAAATTGAAAATGGCAATATTGTGGAAGCAATTAACCTCCCGCCTGTAAGCTATCGGAGCTACAAACGGTCGGCGAACAACAAAGCCTATTCTCACGGAGAACGAATTCCACGACTCAAATGAAGCTTCCCCGGAGAGGCGCGAATACAAGTTAAATTAAAGGCTCAGCCAGGACCTAGCTGTACTGGATGTGACATACTTAACAAGTTACGCCGTTTATTTAACTATTCTACGCATTTTATGCTTTTAACTTTGATTAACATCATCTAATACAAAAAAAATGGTTGCCTGTAAAGTCGGTTTTACGGGCGAAGATTTTACGTGACAACGTCTGCCGCGTGCTGCGCGCGCGGCAGACCGATCATAGTTGAGTGGGAGAGAGACGCAAGGCATTCGGCGGGCCTCTCTCTCGTTCGGTGACTCATCGTAACGTTACCGGGCGTTACACTTTTTCATAAGTGACTCCCAGTTGCAACCTAATTTAAGACGTTGTCACGTCAAAATCAAGAACAACAACTCTGCGGTAATCGAGTGATATCATGCAAATTACGTATAATTTGACATAAAACAGAGTAAATACAAAATGGACTATGTATACTGTTAATGCATGTAGTTTTATGGAAAAAGTATGTTGTCTTTAGAAAAATATATCGTATCTAGTATTTTATTCAAATCCGAAGCTGCGTTTTCCAAAAAACCAGAGCGCGGCAAGTTGTCTCGCAAGGAGCGCGACCCTCGCCGCCACTTGTCAAACTTACCTCATCCTGACTCTAACTACCCACGTATATATCTGTGTACAGGGTTACTCGTGACTAGTGCTACACTTTTAAACGACGTCCGTAACACAGCTAGAAAAACAAATATGACTTTTAAAAATAAAAATAATAAACTATAGTCTTTTGATTATGCTAAATAATTTTGCATAAAAATCGGCTTCTTTTTGGATTCTTCTTTGCGACTGTAGAACAAATGCTGCTACTTGTAGACGTAAACTACTCTTCACTAATTCATTTGTAAAAATTCACAGTTATCTGCCCGTATAACCCTGTACACGAACAGTTAGTGGAATAAGTTTATACATATATATCACACTATGTAGAATGCAACTCCGCACAGTTGGTAACCGGTTCCCAACTAATATTGGAGTTACTCTGAGCTAACAGATTTAACTTGGCTGCTAACTTAATGATTACTGTTATTATTAACCGCTATTATTACTCATCAAAGATATAATATAGAAAAGAATATAAAGATACAACAAACAAACATTAGGATTTCACTGCACACATTTACGTCTTAATGAAAACTTCATTGACTATTATTTCGTATTAATATTTCCTTCAGATTTATTCACTGGTGTAACATACGAGGGTGAATCAAAAAATTCTTGGAATCAATATTATAAAATGCAAAGATTTAAATAATAATATTTTATTTTTCTACATAATCTCCCTGCAATGCAATGCATTTAGAATAACGCGTTTCTAACTTCCTTATTCCTTGTGAAAAAAAATATTTTCTTGACTCTCGAAAAAGTCCTCTACGGCAGCTATAACCGCGTCATTATCGTGAAATTTTGTTCCACGAATTTCCTCTTTTAATTTTGGAAATAAGTGAAAATCACTTGGGGCTAAGTCCGGAGAATATGGTGGGTGGTCAAGGAGATTGAAGCCAGCACAGCGGATTGCGTTGAGCGCAACTTCCGATCGATGAGCAGGAGCGTTATCTTGAAGGAACAACACGCCCAACGACAGTTTTCCACGACGTTTTTCTTTAATCGCTTCACGCACTTTCGTGATTAAATTTGCATAATAGGGTCCAGTAATCGTCTGGCCTTTTGGCATGTAATCAATAAAAAGGATTCCTTCACTATCCCAGAACACAGAGGCCATAACTTTGCGCCAGCGGTAGGAGCAACTCGAAATTTCTTAATGGATGGAGAGGATGGTCGTTTCCAAGACATGCTTTGTCTTTTAGTTTCAGGATTAAAATGGATTGGACCCACGTTTCATCCATGGTGACAAGACGACGACAAAATTATCCGAATCACGCTGGAACATTTCGAAATTACGCTTGGAAATTTCCAAATGTCGCTTTTTGTTTTCGTCGGTTAACATTCGTGGCACCCATCTTGCAGACACTTTTTTGAACCCCAGTGAATCAATTAAAATTGGTTGAACGCTACCAAAAGATATCTTTAGGATCTCAGCTATATGTTTTATAGTCATTCTTCTGTCTTCCAAAACCAGATTCTCAACCTTTTTGACATATTCTTCTGTAACGGAGGTTGAAGGCCGCCCAGAACGCGGGTCATCTTTATAGCTTGATCTACCTCTTTTAAATTCAGCCACCCAGTACGCAACCGTAGAATAGGGTACAGCATCACCCCCTAATGTCTGCTGAATGTCCAAAAAAATTTCCTTCGTAGACATTTTTTTCAAACTGAGATATTTTATCACCGCACGTAACTCACTTATATCCATAATTTTAACTTTTTAGCAACTCGTTGCACAAAAAAATTTATTACATGCGAACGAACGGACAAAAACATGTGACAGTCTGCATAAATATAGTGTGATAGACACTCTTTAATTTGAGTATCGAACTTGATCCAAAAAGGTTTCATATATATGCACTTCTAAGAACTTTTTGATTCACCCTCGTACGACTGGTGTTAGAGATACACTGGTCGTCCTCTAATTTTTATCTAACTTTTATAAAAAAACTAGCTGACCTGGCAAAAGTTGTTTAGCCTTAATAAAAAAAAAAAAAAAAAAAACTAAATATACAGTAGCTGATTCTCAAACCTACTGAATACGCATATAAAATTTTGGAAAAAAATCGGTCAAGCCGTTTTGGAGGAGTACGGTAACAAACACTGTGACACGGAAATTTTATATATAAAATAATATGTGTAAAATTTTAGTATTTTTTTTTTAACGAGATTTTAAAATATTTGTTAATTTGAAGATAACTTTATTTGTGAAACCGGTTAAAAAATATACTGAAACAGTTTCGATGATATAGCTTATTTCGGAAATATTTATATTTCTGCTAATCAAAAACTAAAACAATATTATGGAAAATATATTGAATTGAAATAATGTGTGTTTGTGTGTAATAAATCAAGTGCTACCGGGTGTGATTTATCGCGTGACTACAATAGAAGAGAGTCGAGAGCAACCCCCGACACTACATCAGGCCGCGCGCCGTCAGCCTCAACCTGCCGCGGCAACACACACATACACCGTAACGGATAACTCACACAATGTGGATGTTCGATACAAAACGAGTGGACTGTATGCCAGTTCTGATTCTCACAAGGAAATTGCGAAACTTAGATAGCACCACGTACCTTTCATCCACGACGCCACTCCCCGGGACAACTCCACGCGTCTGGCGGCAGCTCGGTGGGTAAGGATTGTCAAGTAGCCTAAGCTCCTTGTTGAAATGCAGAACAGTATTGACTGTACACGGCACATTAAATATCCTTGGTGAAGCGACGCGCGACACTATTTAGGATATATTAAAGAGTAACTCTGTACTACGGCGCGGCGATGAGAAGCGCAGGTTGTCTCCCATACGATTCCAGAGTGACTGCCTCAGGCCGCGACGCGCGGACTGCAGGTTTTGTAGTTCTACCGTCATCTCACAATAATACCTTTATGAGAATCGAACAGTGGATATATAATAGGTATATCTTGTCAGATATTCCATGTATTGGCTCCACTGATATGTCATACGAGTGGAACTACATTTTCTAGAATCTACCGTATAATACAGGCGCAGTACTCTATATTATTTCATGAACTGTCTGTGAACAAATTATAGTCCCGGTGTACAATGTACAAGTGCTGGCATGTGTTGTCGGAGTCCGGGCAAACATTGCTACTCTCCGGGGAGCCACTGGCGGTAAGCGTCTTTGAAATGCTGTTGAGAGGATGTAATAAAGGTATTTTCACGTATTATACTCGCAATGCGATACTATTTATAATGTAAATATTAGTTACTGGTATACGTTGTTTTGCCTTATAAAAGCAATATTTAAATTAAGTTGAAAAAATGGTTGCCTGTAAAGTCGGTTTTACGGGCGAAAATTTTACGTGACAACGTCTGCCGCGTGCTGCGCGCGCGGCAGACCGATCATAGTTGAGTGGGAGAGAGACGCAAGGCATTCGGCGGGCCTCTCTCTCGTTCGGTGACTCATCGTAACGTTACCGGGCGTTACACTTTTTCATAAGTGACTCCCAGCCGCAACCTAATTTAAGACGTTGTCACGTCAAAATATGTCAGAATACTTTTGATTCTACCGCAAATTGATTGGAGATGAACTTAAGGTTTACTGATAGTGTGAATGGGCCTTGATCCGCCCCCCGCCCCCCGCCCCGCTCCCCCCGCGCGGGATGACAAAACTATAACAGGCGAACCTCCATCCATCTACACGGACGGTCAGCCTTAACAAGGCGAGCACGTACACCGAGCGAGCAGTAGCGCAACTCCTTTACTTTACTCTATTGCTCACATTATAAACTTCACAGCCTTCTGGTAATGTTTGAAGCTTGTAATTTACAAAGATTTTGAATAAAAATTAATAAATACCTGAACACTTTAGCCTATCTTTCCATTATTAACAAATTGATGAAGCAGGAGATGAATGCTAGTGACCCTTACTGCCGGTAGCGCGATGACGGAGGTAGAGTGAGTTTATTGGGCAGCTGAGGTCTCGCGGCGCGCACTACCCCGGTGATGTATGTGACACACATTCTTATATTACTATTATACGCAAGAGTCGCTTTACTTCAATTAATATACAACTATTGCTTATAACTTGAAGTAATTCGCAAAAACTACTCAGACAATAAGAACAAAAAACTGCTTGGTTAGATGAACTATTCAAACAGATCTTTAAAGGTTTTGCGTTTCTCATCTATAGCCTTGTATTAATTTTATTATTATAGTTGAACTTACTGTATCTTAATTTTTATTAGTTTTATCGTAGTTATAGTCAAAGTAATATTGTTGTATTACTCTGTGCAAAACATTCAAAGCAAAGTAGAAGCGCGCCGTCAAATGTCTAAAAGGAACCATTTGTGTAAGAAACGCTTTGTAGCACTTACGTAGAGGGTCTACGCCAGCCTACGCTAACTGCTACGGAGCCGCGCGTTTGTAGGACAAGTATCACTGCGGCGCGGCGACAACAACGCGAGATTGATACTTTAAGATAAATATTTTTCATTATCGTACTATTAAGATTATGGTAGCATACGTTAGTACAGAGTTGTTATGTTATTAGCTCGTCTAGCCATACGGCCCTATGAGTTAAATATTAGCCTTAATTTAGCCAGGCGCGACATATAATTGTCGTTGTGATGTGCACGTGGCTCCCCCTGTAGGAGCGCGGCGCACCAGCCGAGTAACAGGTAGGTAATCAGTCAGGGGGGAGACAGTGACGCATGGCGTGACGTCACACCGTGATGGATCGCCTTGTTGTAACGAGCGACATTTGTTGGCGGACCTTCGCTTATTGCACGCGCCGGATGAGTTATTGGAGGCGCGGGGCTCGCCGCCCACCACACGAGAGGCACAGCTCCGGCCGCTACCTGGTCACTAGTACTTCTCCAGACAACACACCTCGCGACCTGCTGTTTACAATGTATACTATCCTGTCCGATATATCAATATATTATATTTTTAATGGATAATCTTATTGGTCTACACATATTATCATGCTTGAAACAGTATTTTTTTTTATTTTGTTTCTCCAATTTCGCTATTTTAGTAAAATTTTTATTGAAAAATATGTACAAATAAGTACAGCGACAATACACGCAACACTCCCGCATGCTTGCTCTCAGTACAAAGTGATAATACCCGCATGTGTGTACGAGTGGAGGGAGGGGGGGGGCTCGCTCCCCCGCCGCCCGCACCCCGCACCACCCCTGTCCCGCCTCGCACCAATAATTGTGCACACGCATCACTGGACAACAATTTTCATGTAAATTGTAAATTTGACAAAAATAAAACCAGTTTCTTTTGAACTGCTATTGTTACATCATTGCCAGCGAACATACATGAAGACGAGAACTGTGTTTGTATTTGTGCTCGTTGTTGTTGATGATATTGAATATTGTTGCGTACGAAACACATTTATTAAAATATAAGGATGAGAGCTTAGTCACGCAGTACCTATCGATATCAAAAACCCATATAAAAACTGAAAAAAATGTATCAGTTGATGCGAATATCATTGAACAGTACCGTCCTATCGTGCCGATATCTCGTAGCTTGTGTGTCGGCCGTTACGAGGTAAGTTAACATAAAAAAAATCTTATCATTTTCCGGTTACTCAGCCCGGTGTGAAAGACAGATGGAGTTTTCAATAAATATCGCTAAAATGAATAATACGAGTGAAGCGATATCTCCCGGCGAACAAGCCGGCGAGTAGCCGCGTCGCCTCGCTTATCGCCTTCACACTTGAATGGACTCCCGCCGCACAATATGACAAGAATTTATAAACTTTCTTCCGCAACTCTTTTATTAGCAACCATTGTGAACCTTATTGCAAGCGCATACGGCTCAGCGGAGACACAGTCGGAGCCACTTACAAGTGAAGTCACCTGTAAATTAGTATAGTATTTTGGCATTTAAATCAATTATGTACCTTTTAGAAATACTACGAAGTTTTTCATGGTTCGCAATTAGTATTTTTTTATTTCCACTACAATTATTTGCAATTATGTGTTCCACTGAACCGAACAATGCGCGCTACTGCACCCACCATATCACGTTTTATATTATACACAAATATAATGAAGATTAATAATTAAATGAAATAGTGAACCGGTTGCCACTCACAGGAGTGCGTTCGTGAGTAGTCTTAGAGAAACGTTAATGAGAGGATTTGCGAACATGCATTATATTATTATTGTTTTGACAACTACTATTAAGTTGGAGATGAGTACGATGTCTACGCTCGAGGTTAAAATATGTATTTGTAATCTATCTGAGTAGGAATTATTGTATTGTCACTTTACTAGTATAAGTAAATTATTTGACTTTTACAATAGATGGAAGACATAATTTTTAAAATTTTATTATGGACGAATATCCGCAACGAACGCCTGAGTGAATAGTTAAGGTTAACTCTGGCAACACTTAATGTGTTTAGTGAACATGGTGAGTGAGAGTGAGCCGCGCGGCTGGTCGAGCGCGCTGTATGAGCCGGGTGGAAGCTGTCGCCGACTACACTCCTCTGCCTTCCTCCCTCGCCGGCCGCCGGGGGCTACTACGAGCTCATAACATCATGGATCTTATATTGGCCTTCATTTAATATAATCAATTAATAATTTTGTATATTTGCAGAGACTTGAGTCGTACAACTGGATTATTTGTAGTTTTTGATATTATAAATAACAAAAATTAGCAGAAAAGTTATATTTATTTGCTTAGTTATTTAAATATCTAACGATCCTCGCACAAGGAATGTTAGCGACCCAAACTCATATATGAAGTATTTACTGAAGGCGAGCTGGTTACAGGCTCACGGTAGCCCGTGGGAGATCCGGCTCGTTAATCTCCGCTGACCCTTCCACGTCATCGGGCGAGGATGAGCTAGCGGCCGGACCCGGCGGCACACACATACATACATACACACATACATACATACATAGATACATATATACAGTGTATCTAATGTATACTATAAGATGTTAGTACAGAACTAACATCTTTCCAAGTTACGCACGTGATGACCAACTTTGGTAATTTAAAGGGGCTTATAGTTTCTAATAAGTATCTTAAACGATTCGAGCAAAAGTGTTTACACGGTGTAACAGAATCGAGTGAGCTAAATGCTAGTTGTAGATGATCTAGTAAACACATCATCAGGCTGCAGTAGTGCTCGCTTTGCAACGGAAACCGGTGTCGAACGAGTGATCCACCACCACTGACGGAATTCAAATATATGACAAAATATTGAGTGGCAGGCTGATTATTATGCTTTTTTTGACACCAAGATGACTCACTCACTATTTTTGATCTAAACATATCCAACCATCTGATAAAACAATTAGTGATTTTACATAAACATGCAAACTCAGCCATTTAAGAGTTCATACGAAGTCATCAACGTACAATAATCCGGAGAGTACCGGCGCAGGGATACACAGCAAAAAGCCATTCATCAGCTCCGCGGAAACACAAAGCAATATACGAGTAGTGTCCGAACGCGAAACAAAACCACGCAACGTTTTTAATCTTACTGCCCGCTGGAACCGAAACAAGAATATAATCCAGCGTTATCACGACCGAGACGGGAATTAATCGGTCCGCCGGAACGATTACACCACATCGTTCACTCATTCATTCAGTCATTCGTTCGTTCCCGAGAGGGAATGGAAACAGAGCGGCGAGCGACACTAGTCTGCCGCCGGATTACAGGCCGCGGAGTCACCACACACACACACACACACACACACACACACTACATGCCTCATGGTGACTACATGACGAACATAAAGATAAAGTTTAATTTCAAATCACAAACCCACAGAGTTCACGTCTATCTACATTCTATTTAATAACAACATGCGGCCACATTAACTTTATTAAAGTGTTCACACATACAGCTCTCTGGTTACTATTATAAATCGTGTATGTCATATACAAGATATGTTAGTAAAAACAGATTATTCTTTTTCATAAAATTTACGAGCCCAATTACTCGTTTCGACCAGTTTTAAAAAGTAGTGAACGTGGTTTCTGGAGACTCTCAGCTCGTGGAGATGATGAGTAGTGTCGGAGTCTGGCCGCCGGCCGCCGGGAGGTATCGGCTACTCAATGAGTTATCGCCCGCCCTTACTGTCTGTCTGTCTGTCTGGGCGGCTGGGGCGGGCTGTTTAATTGGCTGGTCGCTGCTGAATGACTAGTCTCAGGTAATAAAATATTACTATCCTTGCTTAATTAATGAAATGGCAACCGTTTATACTGATAAGGGATGTAATTCAGGATGACGCGACACATTGCTTTAAAGAATAATCGCAGATGTTCGCACTCACTAATCTCAAATACCGATATCTCAGGTGTGATGGACGAGCTATGAGAACCCTTGATACCTAAGAATAAAGCAAGACAAACGTTATACAGCTGGTGCGTGCCTCCGCCGGCATGCGGCGCACCGCGGGGTAAAGGGCTAGCTTAGTAAATACATATGCAACATTTGAATACGAGGATGGGCGCAAACACTAAATGTGGGGGGTTTCCTAGGATGTATGTATAGTTGTGTACCTGAGGCCGGGGATGTCCGGGAGCGGCGCGCCGTGCTCGCCGAGCCACGTGACGAGCGGCGGCGGCACGCCGTGCGCCGAGCACTGCACGCGCGCGCCCGAGCTGTTCGAGAACGTAGGTATAGCTGTGTGTGTACCTGAGGCCGGGGATGTCCGGGAGCGGCGCGCCGTGCTCGCCGAGCCACGTGACGAGCGGCGGCGGCACGCCGTGCGCCGAGCACTGCACGCGCGCGCCCGAGCTGTTCGAGAACGTAGGTATAGCTGTGTGTGTACCTGAGGCCGGGGATGTCCGGGAGCGGCGCGCCGTGCTCGCCGAGCCACGTGACGAGCGGCGGCGGCACGCCGTGCGCCGAGCACTGCACGCGCGCGCCCGAGCTGTTCGAGAAGGCGAGCCGAGCCGGCGGCTCCAGCACGAACACCAGCTGCGGCCGGCACGCGCGCGCTGCAACAACACACACCTCATTTACTGACGTTATCATTATCATTATTTATACTCTAATCACCTGTTAGATAACGCATTCAAATATTTAAAACAGAACCATTGCAGCTTCATATTTACATATGATGGTTTATTTACCCTTTATTTTTGATGACTCTATTGTGATACTTTCACCTACATGTATATGCTAATCATCATCATCAACCACGCATCCTCAGCAGAATCCTCCGCGACAGTGTCGCCGCACTGTCTGCGAGAGAGTGATAAAACATTGAGTGCTCCAGCAGGCGACACTCCGCGTGAACTATTCATGCGGCTGTCACCGCCAGAATATATTAATTCTGATCTACGTTCATTACCAAACCCCACTCCCCTCCCCCTGCGTCACGCATGTCCAAACCCCCCCCCCGCGTGGATCTCTGCTAATGTTTCAAAGCCGATCCTCGTCTCCCGGCGACGCGTGTTATTGTTTACGCCTCTCTGCTGTAATTGAGTACACGCAGCCTGACACGCTGTACAAACTATTACTATATAATGTATATTATACTGGTACATATCCTCTCTTAGTACCTATACCGAACTCCACAACAAGTCAAAGCTTACTATCTTCTGCTTTAAAATAACGTGGATTTCGTTTATGCAAGAACTATCAAGACTCAAAACTAAACGAGTGAGCAACACCGCGGGATATTACCAGTTCAATATAATAATGGAAGGCTTTTGTTGGTAAAATTATTTACAATATTGATTGTGGTCGCCGACTCGGAACCTGGTTCAGACGAGTACAAGTATTCCAGTAACGGAGCTCGCTCTCACATCACTGGATATTAAACAACTACTGCTTGAGTCTACTGTCGCTGGAATATAGTGTAGTTTAGTGTTATTTTCAGAACACTACTTTTATTGTTAGGGACGCATGTGCTTGACGTTTGTTCCCACTACTAAAACTATGAGCCTTCTTACACTAGGAGGTAGATAGGTATAGGCCACGATTAACGTTGCCCAAGTGCGAGCTGGCAGATGACATAAGTCTTCAGATTTTGTGGTTACGGAACATGTGAGTTTTCTGGATATTTTTCTTCACCGTGCAAATTGTTGTGGGGCTGGATTGAATCCGGGGTATCACGGGCTGCAGTGCAATGTACCGCAGACAAAACTCACTCGCTTCTTCTTCTTCTTTAGGACATGGCTTTCTGTGGTCGGTTATGGCCACAATTTAGCCAACTCACTCGCTTATACAGAAGGTAACAATGTCATGAAAAATCTTATCAAAATGACAAAATGTAATTTGTCATTTTTTATTTTGTCATTGATTAGGAAATCTATGGTCAACGTATGTAAGTAATATCTTCTTGAGCATAATGGTTCAGCGACGGCTAGCAGTGTGTGCGCGCTGGCAGCTCGCCAGCTAGCGGACTGCCGGTTCAGTCCCGAGTGTAAACTGCTCGTGACAGCCGCTCATATCATTAATAGACATTCACTTTCTGCGAGATTCTCTTTGGGATAATTTTAGTTATGACTGAGATATCGGCGCTCGTTTAATAACTGTGAAGTGAGTGAAGCTCTCCCGGGACCAGTGGTGCTGTAGTAAGAGCGGCGCTACGAGTATAACTTAGAGATGTAGGTGAGTCAGGCGGCGGCCGCGCCTCGCAATAACCTCGCGCGATCCGTCTTCATAACGCCACTAAACGTAATAAAGCCGACTAACACATAGTCCGGGAGCCAGATATGACCGACCATTTTTTTACGTCAAATAAGACCTGACTTTTAATATCCTGTATGACGGCGAGAAACTTAATAAAACGAAATTACTCGGCCCCGAGCTTACAGAGGCTTACGCGAAGGAGCACTCAAATTTACTGCGTCGTCTCCTAGACTATAAAAGGAACATTCGATCGAGTAAGAGCACGTAAAATATGGCTATTAGTGATGGCAAGCGACGGTTGTCGATAACGCGCTATCGCCGCTCCGGCCGCCTCCGGGGCTCGGGCGCGCGGTGAGGGTAGGCATCCTCATGTCGATATGTACCTACCCCGCGACTTGAGCACACACCAAACGGATTTTTACAAACACCTGAACTAAGCATTTTTACTGTATGTGTGTGTGTGGCATCGTAGCTCTCGAACGGACGAGCTAACTTTCATTCCGATATTCGTATGATGTTATATCGTATGTAGTTTATTATGCAGAAGTGTTGTTAGCTATGTTTGATGGAAATCAAACCAAGATGGCTGCCGCTACAAAATGGAGCAACTTCTCTAATATTTCATGTAATAGCTTGATAAGTAGAATATCATATATTGCAAATAAAAAAGTTACTATCACATAACATTTAGTCGGCGTTTTTTTAAATTGTAATATGAGGATATATACAGTTCAGTATACTTTATTACTTGAATATATATGTTCTAAAGTAAAAGCGAACACATCCCTATGGATGTCGCACATATCGATATTTTTCCAAATGCGGCTAATGTAAAATGAAGTGTCAATAATAATCGACAGGCACCTGGTGCGTCCCCTCCCTAGCTCGGTGAGGTTCCCTCCAGGTGGCGATATTATTTAATGTGAGTTGGCGCGAGGCGGAGTATAACTTACTTTATTATGCGTTCATCGAACAAACCAGTTTACGGCGAAACTTTACCGGTTCCGACCGGTTTGAGCGGCCTTTTGACGATTCTTACACGATATTGGCTGTTTATAAAGTTACCAGCAACAACACCCTCGGAACAATCTCGAAGATAAAAAGTTGGCAGACAAGAATGTCCGCTCGCAACTTGTTGTTTGGGTGCTACAACTTTTAACTGAGATTCCTGTACAACAGACCAATCTTATTCTACTTATAAAGGTTCGTTTATATTTAAAAAAAAAACAATTATAGTTTATAAAATGTGGTATTATTAAATGTTGTAAATTTGTATCATGCAAGCATTTTATTAAAATAACATAGATAACTATCAATTCATTTAAAAAAATACTCAATAAAACTTCATATTTTTTTACATCATACATCTAGGCATTCGATCAGCAGAGCAGGCCTAAAAGTGGAGTATGCCTGGTCCGAAATAACTGACTCTCAACGAGTGTTTGCCAATGAAAGTTAGAATCCATTACGCGTGATGTGTCCGCGTAATGTATAGTGAGCACGCGTAATGCGCGCCGCTAGCGTACCCCTTCCCGGCGCAACACAAGCCTGTTACCGACCCTGCCTGGCGCGTGCTCTGACTTACACTACACAGCGATACTCACGATATAAGCCTCCAATACCCGAGGATCGCTTCCAAAACATCTTGGTACAACATAACTATGGCTTGAGAGGAAGAAGCTAATACTGACGAAATGTATTACCCAAAATTGTGAACAAACACACAAGGTCATTGCAGCTAACTACATAAATTATATGCACATTCATTGATTTTCAATATATTTGCTACTGTAATATTATATTATGTACATAAAATTGCTGGTTAATTTTTAAATCTCATTGATTCAGGTTTTTTTTTAATTCCCGTATGGAAAGATAAATATATCAGACTTCTTTTATCTTTCCATTTACTTTACGAGGATTTTATTAAAAGCATCGCAACACCAAGTCAACTGCATTCATATATCAGACTTCTTGAATGCAGTTGACTTGGTGTTGCGATGCTTTTAATAAAATCCTCGTAAAGTAAATCGTACTCGTATTATAACAGCGGAAGTATATTATTACATATCTTAGATAATCATCCATCAAAGAATTGTGTGTTTGTTGACCCGCTGGCTCTCATGGCCTGTGCTCGTACTGAAAGGTCTTTGATATGCCAATAAGCATGCACGACGTGCTCCTATTCGCAAATTGAAATTCGCCAAGGGCCGACCCTAAGTCGATCCGGCGCCGACCCGGGGTCGGGCCGGATCCGTGCCGGTACCGGCCCGAACTAATTAGGTCACGTTATATTTATTCCTCATGTTATATGTAATCGTTGACTTGATTTATTAAAAACTATTCAATAGAAAGCCAAGCGCTACAAATATTCGGTTTTTATTATGAGTTGTACCTGCCTCCTTGCCGCTCTGTTGGAATGCTGTCACCAGTAACCAACATGTCATTTTTGTAATAGTTATTCTTTTATTTTTTTTTACTCTTTACAGCTAAGCATTTGACCAGAAAGGTGCATATAAATAACCACACTAATCAGCCATAATCCGAGCGACAGTGGCGAATGTTTTCTCTGGAATTTGTGGTTCTCATTGAGGCTGCGGGAACACAGCGCTAGGTGCTTGGCAACTTATTCTTAAAACTGAATTAATTGTTATGTATAAAAAAAATATGTATTTATCGGGCAGTTGCACGCCTCGTAGGCATCACGCGTAACGCGTTACGCGTTGAGACGAGTAACGCGCGCTTTGTTCCCCGCTAGCGCAGGCTCGCGGCGGGTTCCGGGGAGCGGCGGCCAATTTCTGCAAATGAGACTTTTCTATTTCCTCGCACAAATTGATCCTATTGGAATTACAAGCTCAATAATACATCGACGTTCTATTCAAGAAAAACATGCGAAAATTGTTAACGTATTTCCAGCAACATAATTATGCTTTTGATTGCCGTTTCTTGATCCTAATTATTTTATTGATTCATGTAAAGTTTGTTAGCGTGTCTGTGCGTATTCATTTATAGAATTTAATTTAAACGGTACTTAGTACAATTACATTAATAACATATTGTAATCACTGATCTTAAAAATAGTCATAATTGTTTATCAGTAGCTTTACATGATAATAATTAAAATCCATTATTGTATGTCCATATATTAAAGTGAAATGTAAATACACATTTTATTAATATTTTTCACAAATTATTGAAATTATGTCATTGTTAAATCACTCGGATTTACTTATTCTCAATCTAATCAGACATATGAAGGCGCGCTCAAACAATAATAACCGACAGATATTTGTTTCATTATAATTGACACTCAAACAGTTGTATCGATGTGTATGTAGTAATGTGTTTGCTAACAAGTATATATATATAGTAGGGTACAGTTTGTCCCGGATCGATGTCGCTGATCGTATTTGTATGACGCTATAAACATATCAAGAACTTGATACTCGTAAAGACAGGCATTCAGCCAATCGCCATAAAGTGAAAAATGAACATAAAACGAGACGCAATTACTGTCTCGCTCTTATCTCTTAATGTTCTGACATCAAACGCTGGCGAGCCGTGTGGCGATCGCTTCGCTCGAATCGAATCAAAAAGTGTTTATGAATCAGTTTGCACTGGATGCAGCGCTCCTTACAGAAATGGTTATCCGATTACTTATACTGTGTGTTCTCTTGTTATTCATTCATTGTCTGTTTAGAAAAATAATTAACTTTACTTATGTTTTTAGTTGTTTCCTTTTAGATATATTTTATGTGTGTAAGTCAAAACATTCCTGGTGTGTGTGAGCTTGAATACTTCCAAACTAGTATCGCTTACCCATGTCAGCTGCATTGTGTGCTTATTGTATGTGTCGGTATCAAATACATATTTCATTAGTAACGATGTCTGCCAACAGAGTAGTTGGTTGAGTCGAGTGGATGTCGAGTAATCGGTTCAACTGTTCGAGCGCTACAGCGGACACACACATTATCTACCTGTACTGGCAGCTCAGAGCACCGGTCAGCTACTTGCCTAAATACAACTTGCGCAATACTTAAATATAAATATATTTTATTTCCGAATACTGTATGTGGCGCATCCTCTCGATCAACCCGCACTTGATATCAAAACAAACTTCTCTCATCTTGATAACTGATGAATATGCTATTACCCCCCCCCCCCTGCCCGCTCCCCCCCCCCGCGAGGAGATGTTCATTAAAACAAAACTTTTGTGAGCCCACATCCCGCGGGAACACGTCGTGTGATCTATACGTAGCGCCGGTTACACACTATAACTTCCCAGAACTGCTGGGATTCGGTGCCTTATCTTACGACGAGAGAGATATAGGCCACAATCCACCACGCTGGCCAAGTGCGGGTTGCTAGATGACATGTCTTCGGATACTAAGGTCCTAACCTCAACATATCGGTGTTTTCCTTCACCGTAACGCGAGTGTAAATCCACACACAACTTAAAAAACAAGTCATTGGTGTAGCTGGTATCGAACCAGGGGCCGCCAATATGAAAATCAGACGTTCTTCTACCGAGCCACAATCCTTTTTATACACTAAAAATAAGCCTTAAATATGCCTTATTCTAAACATTATGAAATTCTTTTGTAATTATTTGTGAAATATAAAATGTAATCCAAATGTGGTAGTGAGTGTAAGGGCGCGCGCACACCGAGTGTCGTTACAGCCGCGTAATGAGGACGCGCCGCTTCCGCCGGAAGTAGCGCCGCCACACACACACACACCTCCACACTCGGAATTCATAATATGAATATTAGGATACATTTCACACGCGACTAGTTAGCTCCATACTATACCATTTCTAGTTTGCTTACACAACTGATATACATACATAAATACTTTATATCGATACATATAGAACACCCAGACCGACAGCCCATAAATTTAGTTCATCAACCATCTTTGATGTTTGGCTTGCCGGGAATTGAACCTGGAATTCTCTGGTTGGCAGTCTGGTAACCATTACGCCGACGAGGTCGTCACGACATGATAATCAAGTAAAAAAAAAATACTTATTCCGAAATTTTACCTTCAAAGTTTAGTGAGATCAGTGGGGGAGGTTATAAGAAGTAAAGAGTAAACTCAACACGAGAACTTGATTATAATAATAAAAGCTCATAAAATTTGGTCAGACAAAATACACATACACATCAATTATTCACACACTATTTTACTAAACGCAAGCGGTAAACTGCTAACAACCAGGAACCATTTTTTAAGTACCTATATTTATTAAAAAGTTCCCTGTAAGCTGCCACTGTAATAAGAACATTCACCAATAAAAAATTAACTTATCATTGATAACCGCATCATAATCGGAGCAGCCTCTTTGCAGGTTAGTGACAATAGTATTATTATGTAGTAAGTAAAAAATAAACATACAAAGACACAGACACACGCACAAACACCCAATACGCATATTTCTCGTCTCCGTTCCGTCGCGGGTCAAAATTGTTTACATGTACTTGTACATTTCCTTCAATGTGAGTGAATGTAAATGATTATCTAAATAAAGTTGTGAATGTGCACCCAGCGCTCCTCGTCAATTCAACAAATGTAATTGTAAATCCGTGAATTGTAAATAGTAAGTAATGTCGGAATGAGATCGCGCCGCATTCCACACGCGCGCGAGCGGCGGAGTGCGGCGCCGGGTGCGCTCGGTGTGTGCGCGGCTTTATACGTACATCAAACACAAGGAAAGATTCCCGGGGACATGCATGGACATAAATATTTTTTGTAACAGTTAGCATGATGACTCGCTCCAAAATAAATATACGAATATTAAACACATTTTGCCCTTCTAAATAATATATCTTTCTTACCTACAAAAGATTCTCATACATTCTTAATGTCCTATTTAATAATTAAAAATACCAGTCGACACCTAAAGCCATCACATGTATATGACGGGCTTTTTAATAAATTGCATACAATATTTAGGAATCGTTTTAATTTTGATGTTTAACTAAACTATATAAACATAATATGACACACGCGGTGTGACATTACTACGTCTAAATCATCACAATAGTTGATAAGATTTGTTTGAGGTAGTCGCTGCAGTCCAAACCCCCCCCCCTCGTCCACATAGTGTTCTCGTGATCCGAACACCAGGTTGTCGCGGTGTGACACGCGAGGAATGTAGTACGCCTGCCATCTAGTATTCCCCGGCAGGGAGCAGCCTACAGCGGGACACGGCTCGTCACTCGGATACCTCGCCTCGAGACGCTCCCTTCACACGTTCAGTATCTATTGGATCGTATAAACACCGGGTAACCAGTGCGAGATGGCGCCACTACGTTAGCCTTAGTTTCCTGACGAGGTGTTCCAGTAGCTGGTGCTGCGTGTACCTACTGTTGCTGCCTGGGTGATAAGGTAGTTGAGGGAGTCCATATTTGATCAGGATAGTCACGTCATATTATTCTAAGTTTGAATGAGGTTAAATATGTATTTGTTACGCCGCCATGCTTCCGACAAACAAACACATTTTTCAAATGAAAAATTAAACTAACCAAAGATCGCATACACACACACACACACACAAACATGTCAAACTTATAACATCTGGTCGTTTTAGAGTCGGGAGTCGTAAATATAACATGTGTAACGTAGCTTACTGAGCACAATGTAGCGTACTGAAGACGCTACGAGCAAATACTACCTACTGATAGGAATCCTATCTAGTTAAAGCAGCATGAAGCTGTACAGAGTGAGTGTGAACTACCGCAGTAACAGTTAGCGCGGCCTCGGCTCGAGCGGAGGAACACCTTTTGTTGCGAGTTGCGAGCTGCCGCCGCGCGCACTTCCGCCGCGCGCCGCCAGTTATACCACCGGACGCGGTTATTAATCGTTTCATACCTATTGTCATACATTGCCATTTGATACGCGGTGGAACTTAAAGTTTGCTGGATTTACCGGGCTTACTTTCACGAATATAATATACAAAAGTCGCAAAACAATGTCTATTTGCATACTCGTACATACTCGTATATTTACGAAAGCCATATTAATAAATAAGCGGCAGTCACTGTGCATTCCTATATGTGGACAGCAGGAGAGCGAGCGGGCTGCGTCTCCTCCTCGGTGAGCACGCGGAGCTCGGCTCCCGACGGACACTAAACTCTTCACAATATTACCATTTGAAACGAAACCGATTTATAAGCCGCCAACAAGTTATAAAAATGATTTCTTACGATCACGAAGATGTGATGCTTCACATCATTATTATTTCTTATCTATGATGACGCCCCTTTACAGCTGACATGAATTGTATTTTATTTTAGATTTTTTTGCTATTGTTTATGTGTTTATTATCCGATTAATATTAATATTGACATTTTAATTGAGTTAAATTTTGTTAATGTAATAGTGAATAATGTATAATGTGAAATTGACGAGAACGTACTGATAAAAAAATGATATTCTATTCTATTCATCTTTTTTTCAGGAGCAAAAACCAGTTCTCGAGCCTAGCGGGCAACCGGCCCGCGTGACCCTCTAGGAAACATTCCACGAGGAGGCAGTAGAGCCGGCTGCCGCAGCCAGCTGGCGGTCGGCTCTACTTTTATGCGAACTACATGTGAAGTAAACACAAGTTTAATATTGTCCCGGGAGCGTGTAACCTCGCCAACAAACTTACGGAATCCCTGTGCGCTAAAGTAAACGCAAACTAGCGAGTTACAGCTACACATTATATTGTTGGTGTTTAGTTTGTAATAACTATATGTAGATCAGGAGAGAGCGCGGGCCGCGCCGCCCTCAGCAATGCTATGCCGGCTCGCCGCGCCGCGCTCAGCTCTCACAGAGCCCGCCGAATATCTCAACTAGCTTCCGGCAGCATAGTTTAAAGGTTTACCCCTTTGTCAAATGACAAATGCCACAAAGCCAGATTAATTGTTTGGCATGCTGTCTACCTTCAAACTACGCAGTCGCAGCTACTCGGTACTATCACTGTCGGTAAACTATTTCTAAGCGCACTCTTAGGGCTGTAATTTGTCACGAGAGAGCCGAAGGAGGCAAATTACAACGTTTTTGAGGACAAGATTGTGTGTAATGTTGCGCACTCGAGCGGCATGGAGCGAGGCGGGTTCCGGCGCGCGGGGGCAGGCGCTCGGGGCGGGGGATTGCGCCGGAACGCAATATGTGTAGTCTGGCTTTAAAAAACAATTGGCGGCGAACAATACGCCGCTATTGTAACGTTACCTGCGCCAGCCTGCGCCTGCCTGCGCCTGCCTGCGCCTGCCTGCGCGCGGTGTCGCGCCGACTGATTGCGCGGCGCGTGCTCGCCCCGCATTGTTACGAGCCAGCCGCCACTCATTGTGCGCTGCAGCCGCGGGGGAGGGGGGGGGGGGGTCGCTGCTCTCGCTGAGGGAGCGCTTAATAACGAGCGATACTGATAGTGTGGGCTGCAGCACACCGGCCACTGATAGCGGCGACTGCTGCCACACACCTACATGTAGATACAGTACAGCTTGCTACATTAAAAAAGTAAATACAATAAATAAAAAGTACTTAAGTGAGTGTAAGCGGGCGCTGTGTCTCGGCGGCGGTTCATTAAAAGTTACAGGTCTCGGCGGATCTGGTCGCGGCTTCCCCGCGTATTGTCATGTTGTTCACGGACCCCTACTTACATGCTTGTGTTATTTCCAGCATTTACTGCTGAACCTGCCGCTCCTTCTTGTATCCGGCTCATGTTATATTTGACTTGGTTTACGGGCGAGCAGCATTATGCTGATGTGTCTATATCGCATCGTGTCTAAGTTGTATTATTATATATCGGCGCGGCGAGGTGACACCATCAGAGTGCGGCCACACGTGATGACACCCAGTTACCCAACAAATTGGTAAATATGAAGGGTTGATGTGTCCACGGGGAGGCAGGGGCTGCGGGGGGTGGGGGGAGCGGCTCAACTCAATTTCCACAGTTTACATAATGTATTTGCTCACCTGGCCGGCGGTGACGCTCTTCCCGAATACGACGGAAAGGAAACATTTAATGGATCAATGTGTTTTTTCTCAGTGTTTTCACATCGAAATTGAGCTTAAATTGTTTGCTGAGCGATACAATACGTAAATATATCGTTCGAACCTTTTAAAACTGTATTGTGTTTAATTGCCTCGTAACATGGTACGCGGGAACAAAGGGAACTCGGACTACACTCAAATATATTACAAAGTTCATCATTTTACTGCAAGTTTACGGCCAACGTTTATGTTGAACAAAGTTGCAGCTACACTGCAATTATACCGCGGAGTGGAGGCTCGCTGTGCGGCGCGTGCATTGCGCGGCGGGGGGGGGGGGGGGGCGTGCATTGCGCGGCGGGGGGGGGGGGCGCGTGCATTGCGCGGCGGGAGGGGGGGCGCGCGCCCAGCGATGTACCGCAACCAATATACAAGTTCGCAGTCAGGAGGTAATTGTAGTTAGTTAACTTGTTTTGATACACAACACACTATTATTTCAAAGTTTAATGTACTTCGGGTTATATTGTCTATTTATATACGCAATGTGCGTTATAGTCATAGCGCTGCATGCCGTCTCAAACACAATGTAAAACACGAGATATTGTCATATGATTAGTTCCATTACAAGTTCCGCAGGCAATGAGCGCCGCGAGCTCCGAGCTCCCTTCACTCCTCACTAAGCTAGTGCTGGGAACTTTCTCCCAACCGGGTGTCCGCAGGGAATCAGGGATCCCCGCGATCTCTGCGGGTTAACTAAGTTTGTTGATGGCGGTCTTATGGCGGCCATTTTATATTTTGTATCTTTGTTTCCAAAATATAGTAAGACCGCGCACAGCACTATAGAATTTGGTGCTAGTTTTTACAGAATTTTACACATTTTCATTCATTAACTATGTAGGAAATACTTTTTTACATTGTCAGTTCTTTCCGCGTGGTGTATCTCGGCTCAAGACGAAGCTATTCCGGTGTTGAAGTAGCAGCTAGTGGCGGCGCGCCGACTGCGCTTAGCGCGGACCGCTCTCGGCGGAGAGGTAATGTCGCTCACACCGCGCCGCTCCACCTGTACTACTGCTGTAAGCGGACACACGGCTCGAATAAAACATTTGTTGTATAGTGTTACAGCTGTGCTGGGAGCAACCTCGTGGAAAAGCAGTTGTATCGGTATAGATCATAAACGGTAAAAGATATTCGTAAATATGTTATACACCGTCCGAGGAACAATGTTAGAAATACTAAAGCTAATTTTTGTATGAATAAAAAAAACACTTGTACAAAAGGTCAGCACAATACCGAGACGAATGGCGTACACGAAGGGAGGCTTATGCTCAGCAGTGGACGATAGATGGCTGATGATGATGATGATGAATGTAGCGAACAGCGAGCGTTGCCAACACAATATGCGTCAGAGGGCATTACAAATGAATATGGAACTTGCAGAATCGGTATTCATGTGATAAAAATAGTAAAGGTATTTAAATTAAATAGATACGGAGGAACAATTACTGTTGCTATCGAATGTAATGTTCAATAGTGCAGAATATGTAATGACATCGATAAGTTTAATTTATTTAACTAGTCTGTGTAAGTATTCAAGTAATGCTTGTAGTATTACTTGTCTCTGGCGTATGTTATTTATGGGCTATAAAGTTGTTTATTTGGCAACAGGTAAAAGTACAAAAAAAATAATGATTATTCCCTTACCACTCAAACTTGAGTACAGTATTCCGAATGCAGACATAAGGATTACAGCACCACGCCTCGCCTGTATAATGATTGTATTGAATGTCCGCGCTCGCCGCCGCTACATTCGCGCCGGGTTCATAAACCTGCACCTTTATTAAAGTGAAGCAAATGTACCCGCAACCTCGGGGCCTCCACATTATAATAAAGGAGATGTCGTCGGAGAGACGGCGGCCGGTGCGGGGCTGCAGCCGCTCCCGCACACTCACAGTTATACCTAACTCCGACTTATTTCATTACTCACACGGAGTTGTGGGTGTTCTTTTATGGAATAAATATAATAATGTATAATAACGGCAGAGGACGCGGTATGCGGGGTATGAGGGCTGCACCGAGGAACAGTAAATGCTTAACAAACCTGTCTTTAAGACTAGACTAGACTTAGAATTAAAACCAAATGGCAAAATGTGCTCAAGCATACTTAGAAAGTGATGTGGGCGCCACCTAGCGGCGTCACGTGCCGCCACCGGAAGTGGCAGCGCTCCGACCTGGCTGCGCCGGAAGCCGCCAGGTACAGCCCCTCGACTGCGCACTACTGTCTTGACGATCATGATACTAAATATCAGTATTGTATGGAAGTTATTTATGTGACAAGGCTCGCCAGCTTTATGTATATACTTACATGAAGTTACCTTCCTGCATATACTATTATTATTACTATTGAATATATGTTATTGAACTATATACTCGTGTATCTGTGTCGGCTGCAAGCGATGCTTGTTTATACAGGTTTCATAAACAATATTCTAATATATTCATTATTAAACAGATCTGTATCGTAGTATAATCTCAAGGCCTATACTTTATGACGAGAAATGAGAATTGTTTTTATTTTATTTTACGAAGTCACGTTGATTTAATTACGCATTGTTACGACTAGATTAGAAAGAGGGAGAAGAAATACATCACAGTGTACAGGGTTACTTCGCAGAACTTGCTCTAAATACAATATGAACAAGTATTTAGGGAGACACGTCCGAGACGATCTATTGTTCTATTGAATATAAATCCATATACTGACGACGAAGAAAATAAAACCAAAATGTGAAGTTCGTTTCCAATTTCACGCAGTGACCCTAGGGCGGCGCGCGGGTGTGACATCTCATTTGAATGCAATCTTTCCATAGCAGTGGCAGCTCGCTCGATACCGGCGGGCGGTGCACATCACGCCTCCAGCACGAGCGCTACCTTCATCCGGACATTAGCTCCGTGTGTCATCTACAAACACTCGTTGAGGTTATTCTATGTGTACTCCGCTTGCACGTGGAGAGCGACGCAACCCCCACGGGATGAGTGGCGAGAGGGGGCTATGCTCAGCTGTGGGGGATTACAGCCTGACAATGACGATACTAAAAAATCATTAATAAATAATGTAATTGGCATGAAGTACTAGTATTTACGTTCAATGTGGTTCGTTTAGAGTTCGGCGGAAGTGATGACAGTCCGGGAGGTACCGAGCCGCGCGCTGTCTGTCTGCCGAGTGACAGCTGACTTCATTCCATCAGGTGTTCCGTCAGAGCGATAGCAGGGATCAGCTCACCGCGGGCAGGCGGCGACACCATGCCCCGGTACTGAGCTGTAGGTGCTCTGCTAATGATGAGTTGATATAATGATAATATCCCTCCTGAGGACGCAGTCCTACAACAACAACAAGTCTCCTCCGAAACTATCCAGTGATTCGTCACTAACTGTGTCGGCTGTATCCGCGCTAAGCGACTACTTTATGGATAAATAAATATTATCGACGCGTGTTACACCATTTAATGCCGTGAAATCATATTTTTAAACTTCTTATAATAAACTTAATTTTTCAACTAAATCATCGTACATCACCGACAGCTCTGATATTATCATTGGAGTTGAGCTAGAAGAAAAAACAAAAACAAAAGGAGACACTCGTAACAATCTTACAAGTATAGATTAAATGGATATAAGTGTTGAAATATCAGCGGAGTGTGATCATGTCCCATTCGGGAGCCCCGCTACGACGACGCCGAGCTGATATTTGTTCCACTGAATTGTTTAATGAGCTCCATGGTTTTATCGTACACCAGGTCGCTGGCGTCCCGCGCCCACAGGAAGTCCATGTGGTTGAAGAGCGCGTGCGGCACGCGGTGCCTGGCCACCAGGCGCGGGAGCCGCGCCGCCAGCTTGCCCACGTCGCCTGAGGAGGATATCAGGTCGTTGTCCCCGGAGAGCATGGCGACGCGCGTGGCGACGCGCTCCACGGGGTAGTCGGGGGGGAGCGGCGCGCCGTACTGCGCCATGTTCCCCGCCGCGCCGTAGTCGTACTGGCGGAAGCCGTCGTGCGCGACGAGCTGCGCGTAGTGCAGCAGCTGCTTGACGGACGCGCCGGCCGGCGTGTGCGCCAGCTGCGCCGGGTACTGCGCCGGGTTCAGCTGCTCGTAGTCGAACCCGTACGCCGTGAACAGCACCGTGGCGCACGCCAGCAGCGTCAGCTCGTTGAGCGGACACACGCGGCCCGTCACGAACTTGAGCGACTCGTAGGACAGCACGTCGTACATCCGCAGCGCCTCCACCAGCATCGCCTCCTGGTAGCGCAGCGGCACCAGCGCGCGCAGCACCGGCGTGCGCACGCGCCGCAGCCACGCCACCGTCGCCATCGACACCATGAGCGACACCTTGGCGCCGAAGGCGGGCCGCAGCGACGCCATCACGTAGAACACCGTGGTGCCCTGCGAGTGGCCCACGTACAGCAGCTCGCTCCGGTTGGAGGCCTGCAGCGCGAAGTCGACCAAGGCGGGCAGGTCGTAGTAGCCGATCTCGTGGAAGGAGAAGTTCCAGAAGGCTCGCTGCGTGTCGGCCAGCGTGACGTGGTGGCGGCTGTACTTGTTCCCACGCGCGTTGCCGAGGAACACGTCGTACCCGGCGCGCGCGAGGCGGGCGGGCAGCGCGTGCGGTCCCGCCGTCAGCCAGTCGTCCGCGCTGTTGACGAGCCCGTGCATGACGAGCGCCGCCGACCCGCCCGCCCGCCCTAGCCGGCTCACCGTCAGGATGTACCCGTCCTCGGTCGTCACGTTGTACGTGCGCGGCGAGAACCCGAGCGCGGCTATCAGCTGCGACGTGTTGCTCTCCCTCCCCCCGCCGCCCGCCGCGCCGCCGAGCCCCGCCGGTACTGCAGCCCCGGCGGCCCGCTGCAGGCAAGCGGACACCCACAGCGTAGCGATGTATAGCGGGAGGCCGCGCGACAACATGCTAGATTCTCTCGGGACACTGACAGACTCCCCGCAGCGCACACTACTATATACTTCATGTTCGCTCGATGCTAATGAGCGAGAGATAAGATGCCAATTAAAATGATAATCATAAAACGTTTTCCGACCGATCGACTGAACAAACTTACTTTACCTCTACTTAATGATAACAATATGAGTATATTTAAAAGCGAACAATTTATTGAATAGTAATGCACACAGTGCACAGTTGTGCACATAGACGAGATCTTAAAATAGTTATTAGCTAACAACAGTAATAAATACAGAATAGAACATACAATAATAACTATAAATAACGACTATCCAATAATAACTATATGTTTTTATTAAATTGACGCTATTCCGAAATATTTGGCCAAAAGTTGTACACATTCATTTGTTTGTGCGGAGAGTTGCAGCGCGTGTGTGCTTTCATTCGTTTTCTCAAATACACAGTATGCTATATATACACAGTATGCTATATATACACAGCTCCATTATATACCATCCGGTGAGTGTTAACATATTGTTCATTTTAAATTTGGTACGCAAAGTATCCATTCTTCCCAAATGTACAACACTGCGTACACATTGCTTGTGTATAATGAATGTGGATTCTACGTCGACAGAATCACCTCAAATAATAACACCATAATTCAGATGAGGGAAAACACATCCATAATACGCCATCAACGCGGTTGATTCGGAAGCAGGGTTTCTGAGAACTGATAAAGCATAAATATATTTAGAGATCTTGTTGTTTAATTTATGAATATGTGGCTACTCCAAAAAAAGCTCATTATCGTTTGTTTCCAAGCTGTCGCGCCACGACCAGCAGAGCTCACTCCCGGTCACACGCGATATCATGGCGGCATGTCGGAGCGGAGCGCGAGCTAAACAAGCGGTACACAAACACAATGAAGCGCAGAAATTCAATTACCCGCCTCGTGTATTGAGGAAGGAAAATTCGGCGCTTTATTATTTATGGAATTTGAGCATTTCCAATAATTGTTGTCGAGCGGCGGCCGAGATTCACTAATCACATTCCGGCCGCGCCGGTCTCCGCCTCGCGACACTCGCCGGCGACACCGGTACACGCTTACAAACAGTATAGGTTCCTACATTTCAATCAAGTTAAAAAGTATTGTAAAGATTTAAATATTGTTTATAATACTCTCTCCCGCTTCACTACCGCCTCTACTTTTCCACAAATTTCCAAGTCTAAAAATAAAGGTAGTCTGTATAGACGTACTAAACCCGCCATTAAAAGATTGCACGTTAGTTACCAGTAACCCTGTATATTCAGTAGTTTCGAGCAGTGCCGGCGGTGATAGTGACGTTTCGAGATCACCGAAATGAATCTAGGAGATCACTCTTATTCTATTCTATATTGTGTTAAAATTAACCATTTATTGTATACGAGTATGATTTTTTTTTTTTTTTATTTAGTTCACAAACAGATTTATAAATTTTTAGACACAACATTATAACAAACCTTAAACTATTTACAATTTATATAAATCCTTAATAGTGAACCTAGCTTATTTATCAACATATTTTATAACTATCTACCATACCTAATACACAAAACAATATAAACATTTAAATGAAAACCTATCTCAAAACTAAATTAAAAATATAAAGTTTATACCTAAAAACTATACCTTTTGAATGGTTTGTACCTTATTTTTTAACCGACTTCAAAAAGGAGGAGGTTATATATTCGACGTGTATGTTTTTTTTTTTTTTTATGTATGTTCACCGATTTCTCAGCCATTTGTGGATCGATTCTCAAAATTCTTTTTTTAATTGAAAGAGTATGGTTCTGAATTGGTCCCATTGTCACCAAAATAGGATCTGATGATGGATTCCTAGGGAAATCGAAGGAAAACCTAAAAAGTTAGGTTATGTTTACGCCCGAAGAGAGATTTACGCTCGTTCGGCTGTACTGATATTCTTGAAATTTAAGATGAAAATAGGTAAGACTATGTGTTAACACATAGGCTACTTTTTATCCCGAATATAATTACTGTTCCCGTGGGATGCACCAAATAACACATAAATCTTTATAACTTCTTCACGCCCGAACGGCTGTTCTGATGTTGATGAAATTTGAGATGAAGATAGGTTAGACTATGTGTTAACACATTGGCTACTTTTTATCCCGAAAATAATTACTGTTCCCGTGGGATGCACCAAATAACACATGACACACTGATTTCGCTTAAATTTGATATGGGGGTAGACTAGACCTTGTATAACACGAAGGTTACTTTTTATCTTAAAAGTCATTGCTATTCCCTTGGGATACCCAAATAACTCGATAACCTATTTCACTTCTTCGCGCTCATACGGCAATACAGATTTCACTCATGTAAAATTTGATAATATATTAATAGACTAGACACTCGAACGGATAAAAAAAATATTTACGGGCTCGCTTCGCTAGGAGTTATCCCACTTCGTTCGACTTTCCCCCAGGATGTTTTGGGCTTATGACACTCCAAATATTATATAATTTGTGCTGCTTTGGACTTCTTTATGCTCAAATGGTTTGAACAAATACGGTGAAAATTTTCGCGCTCGCTTCGCTCGCGCATTGCTCGATACGCTCGCATCCAGCTCGCTTCGCTCGCCCTTGGTCCTAGTACGTTTTGACACAACAAACATGTTATTTGTGCTGCTTTGGACTTCTTTATGCTCAAACGGTTTAAACAAATACGGTGAAAATTTTCGCGCTCGCTTCGCTCGCGCATAGTTCGGATAGCTCGCATACGGCTCGCTTCACTCGCATCCGGCTCGTTTCGCTCGCATCCGGCTCGCTTCGCTCGCTGTTGGTTCTAGTAAGTTTTGACACAACAAACATTATGTAATTTGTGCTGCTTTGGACTTCTTCAAGCTCAAGCGGTTCGAACAAATACGGTGAAAATTTTCGCGCTCGCTTCGCTCGCGCATAGCTCGCTTCGCTCGCAATTAGTTCTAGTGCGTTTTGACACAACAAACATTATGTCATTTGTGCTGCTTTGGACTTCTTTATACTCAAACGGTTCGAACAAATACGGTGAAAATTTTCGCGCTCGCTTCGCTCGCGCATAGCTCGCTTCGCTCGCATCCGGCTCGCTTCGCTCGCAATTGGTTCTATTACGTTTTGACACAACAAACATTATGTAATTTGTGCTGCTTTGGACTTCTTTATGCTCAAACGGTTCGAACAAATACGGTGGAAATTTTCGCGCTCGCTTCGCTCGCATCCGGCTCGCTTCGCTCGCAATTGGTTCTATTACGTTTTAACACAACAAACATTATGTAATTTGTGCTGCTTTGGACTTCTTTATGCTCAAACGGTTCGAACAAATACGGTGAAAATTTTCGCGCTCGCTTCGCTCGCGCATAGCTCGCTTCGCTCGCATCCGGTACGCTTCGCTCGCAATTGGTTCTAGTACGTTTTGACACAACAAACATTATGTAATTTGTGCTGCTTTGGACTTCTTTATACTCAAACGGTTCGAACAAATACGGTGAAAATTTTCGCGCTCGCTTCGCTCGCATCCGTCTCGCTTCGCTCGCAATTGGTTCTATTACGTTTTGACACAACAAACATTATGTAATTTGTGCTGCTTTGGACTTCTTTATGCTCAAACGGTTCGAACAAATACGGTGGAAATTTTCGCGCTCGCTTCGCTCGCATCCGGCTCGCTTCGCTCGCAATTGGTTCTATTACGTTTTAACACAACAAACATTATGTAATTTGTGCTGCTTTGGACTTCTTTATGCTCAAACGGTTCGAACAAATACGGTGAAAATTTTCGCGCTCGCTTCGCTCGCGCATAGCTCGCTTCGCTCGCATCCGGCTCGCTTTGCTCGCAATTGGTTCTAGTACGTTTTGACACAACAAACATTATGTAATTTGTGCTGCTTTGGACTTCTTTATACTCAAACGGTTCGAACAAATACGGTGAAAATTTTCGCGCTCGCTTCGCTCGCATCCGGCTCGCTTCGCTCGCAATTGGTTCTATTACGTTTTAACACAACAAACATTATGTAATTTGTGCTGCTTTGGACTTCTTTATGCTCAAACGGTTCGAACAAATACGGTGAAAATTTTCGCGCTCGCTTCGCTCGCATCCGGCTCGCTTCGCTCGCAATTGGTTCTATTACGTTTTGACACAACAAACATTATGTAATTTGTTCTGCTTTGGACTTCTTTATGCTCAAACGGTTCGAACAAATACAGTGAACATTTTCGCGCTCGCTTCGCTCGCATCCGGCTTGCTTCGCTCGCAATTGGTTCTATTACGTTTTAACACAACAAACATTATGTAATTTGTGCTGCTTTGGACTTCTTTATGCTCAAACGGTTCGAACAAATACGGTGAAAGTTTTCGCGCTCGCTTCGCTCGCGCATAGCTCGCTTCGCTCGCATCCGGCTCGCTTCGCTCGCATCCGGCTCGCTTCGCTCGCAATTGGTTCTATTACGTTTTGACACAACAAACATTATGTAATTTGTGCTGCTTTGGACTTCTTTATGCTCAAACGGTTCGAACAAATACGGTGAATATTTTCGCGCTCGCTTCGCTAGCATACAACTCAATTTGCTCGCAATTGGTTGCCTGCCTGGTATACGCCAGAGGTTTTTTGATCGTGAAGTTTATTTGGCTCTCTATAGCTAAAACTTAAAAAATATCATGACTAACCACTAAAAATGTAAAAATAAAATTGTTTTAAAAAACAAAGAACCGACTTCAAAACACAACTAAAAAGGGAAAAATAATTTTAAGCCTACATCAAATCAAGAATAGTTATATAAGTAGAATCGAAGAGTTTGTTTCATGTACTTATAAAAAACTATTTTAAATTTTTATTTATCCTGTTTTCTTGAAGTCGGTGCCATCTAAGAAGAACAATTTAATGTTTGTTAAAAAAACTATTTTCAATTGTCTTTCTTTGCTGGCACCGACTCCAAGAATACAGGATTCATAAAAATTTAAAATAGTTTTTTATAAGTACATGAAACAAACTCTTCGATTCTACTTATATAACTATTCTTGATTTGATGTAGGCTTAAAATTATTTTTCCCTTTTTAGTTGTGTTTTGAAGTCGGTTCTTTGTTTTTTAAAACAATTTTATAATACTAGTATTAACTCTAATTTACAGTAAATAATATTTTGGCTTACATGCACATATTGTAAAAAAGGAAAACTACTATGTAAACATTTCATTTAACTTTGATTTCATTGAGGAAAGAGAACTTTCATGAAAAATGTCGAAACGCAATCTAACACAATCTTTATCATACGCTTTACACATACGATGTACAGGAGAGTATTCGAGCATATTTGTACGACAAGCTTTAGGACAAAACGTTTTTTTCCAAAGTAATCTCGCTCGCGGTAACGGAACCCTAAAGTTCACCTTAGCTAACAAGTCCGGACAATCGATATACCCATTTATTAGTTTGGAAAGCAACTGAACATCGGCTATCTCCCGCCTCGTTTTTAAAGACTTTAGATTATAATGTCCTAACCTCGATTCATATGACCTTAGTGTCTTACACTTATTTTCCATAAATGCCAGGTGGTAGAGGAAACATTTTTGTACTCTTTCTATATGCTCAGAATGGTTCTCGTAACCTGGGTTCCATACCACCGAACAGTACTCGAGAATGCTACGCACTAAACTGTTGAATAGAGTAATGGAGAGATCCCTATTACGGAAAATCTTGGATTGACGAGAAACAAAACCACACATCCTACTAGCCTTACTTGTGATGCCCACAATGTGCTCCCTAAAGTCTAACTGCGAGTCCACTATAACACCCAAATCTCTTATTGAATGTACTTCCTGCAAATGTACCTTATTAATGTTATAATTGGCAGCAAAGGACCTACGTTTTCGTGTAAACTTAATGAAAAAACATTTAGCAGCGTTTAGTCGCATCTTATTGTTATCACACCACAAGCTAACTCGATCAATATCGGATTGAAGGTCATCAACATCTTGTTGACTCCTGATTTGATGATGTTTGTAAACTGACTTATATTTGGCAAAATGTTAACAATAAAATGTTTGTCTGATTGTGCATCGAGTATCAAATAAAATAAATCTAAAACTGGAGTATATTCATTTATGTATTTTTCTAAAATATGTTCCAGTTTTCCTGACTTTATATTTATTTTGAGCGTAAAGTGTAGTTTAAGGGAGAGCAAACCGAATTGAGGTTCAGGTTGCGTTCACTGTCCGCCGCGGCTCTCGATATACACTTGTCTTTTATCATTCTACACTTTACAAATATACAGTTCACATGTGAGGATATACTACTAGTAATAATTGTTTGGTCAAAAACACGCAAAGAACATGGTCGGAAAACATTTTAAAATTTATTTGTTTCCTCATATAGTATGGCTTTTCTTGACTAATTGGCTCACTTAAATGGCGCAAAATGCTAAGTTAATTTCTGTATTTAACATTTGGCCTTCCGGCAGGAATGCGGTGCACAGCTCCGCGATACAGCCGCTTCTCTATCTCCATTCATAAAAAAAAGTTTTCTCCTCTCGCTTCAACAACCTAATGAGTGAGCAAGAGAAAGGTTATCTCTCAGGTTTCAGGTAAAGTCGAGAAAGCAAAAATGGACACAAAATCGGCATAAATCGTGAAAATGAGTCCGCAAACGACAAAAGTCGCGGCAATCAGGCTCGCGCCGCCGACTTTACTTGACTAACGGCGGAGTCTCATTATAAATGGAGGCTTTGAAGGAATTATGCTTTGAATTGATTTATTCTTTGCCTTGGAGCAGCGCGCGCCGCGGGAACCGCCCGGACACCACCACTGGCGCTGTGAGGCGAGCTTCTAGTGAAGCTCGCTGTGATTACATTGCTTTTATGAATTTAAACAATAAATTAGATTGGCACTAGGAAAGAATATAAGGACTATTGTAGACTCGCAACCCATTGCGCGCCACCTTCATATCAGTGAGCACCCTCACTGTACATGACGTCTCGCGTCACGCGCGAGTCCGCTCCACTCCCGCCATGGAGGCGATATACATCAATCATGTTCGGATTAAGACCACATCTTAGAAGCCGCACTTCCCTAATAATGTCCCCCCCCCATATCCCCCCCCCTTCTACTGCCAGTTCCCTGACAAGGAGTCAAGTTAGAGCCGTGAATGGAACCCTAATACCCTTTCAAGAACATCCATTCCGACATTAACGGCGGGCGGATTTACTTCTGATTAACTCGGCGCGGGAACCGAATCCGTATACCTCGGCTACTAGAGCTGCGGTAGCGGCCGGCTGGATCGGAGTGCTACTTGGTTGATACTGCGAGTATTACACATCATCATCATCAGCCTATGCTCGTCCACTGCTGGACATAGGCCTCTCCCAAAGCACGCCACTTGGCCAAATGATACATAAACATTTTAAGGTTCTGTGTTTGCCACAATAAAAAGTATCTTTCTTTCTCTCTTAAACTATAATGTTAACCCTGTACTTTAAAATAATTGTGTCCACCTGGTTGGAAGGTCAAAACTAACACAATGACTCGTTGTTCTCCTGGCGATAGATCTATCGACAGCGATCATTATCAGAAGCAACACTGATAATGATAAACTATTCACGTGTCAGGAACAAAGCTCGGCGCGGTTCGCTGAATATGTATGAGATATAGCTCTCCATGTGTATGAGATCTCATACAGCGCGGTCGAGACCCGCAGCGAGCTGTCACTCCAGGAGCGAACCGAGGACTGCGTTCGCAGACTGCTCTCGGCATTACAAATACCATTCGATGCTTTTATTCCGGTTTCTTCACAATTGTTTAATAACCTTGATCACTAAAGATCTTCGCCTGCTCACAGCCCAGTCGCTTGGACATGTTTTTCACTTTATTCAAATTCTTACTCTTTTATTATTGAACTTGGCGAGTGAAACCCGAACAGTAACCGAAGCGCTACGCGTACACTTACGGATATATATAAATAATTATTTTTAAACGCTTCTCGCCTTTCACGATCGAATCATATGTTGGTTTAAATGAGACTTGAATCTAACAATTATCTCGTGCGAGACATGTGATATCAACTGTCGAAGTACAAGTTATTATTCTGTGGCTGTGCCTGAAAAGGTCTATTTATGTACTCTATTTCCTAAGACTGACTCTACAATCTTCAACTCCCACACTATATATATATATATATATATGTATATATATTATATAATTTTATTATAGTTTAGTCAGAACAGTATTGGGAATGGATGATTTGCTTAAATATTTTTTTGTTACATTGGCACAACTGTTTTCCATGTTTGTGCGTAGTTTGCGTCGCATCTGTTATATATATTAAGTTATAGTGCTGTTTTTTTTGTAGTCATAACATAAGTGTCACGTATTTCACAAAATGGATAAAAAATCCAACATAGAATTTGTGTTTAATTTTGCATCGCCAATAGAATTTCGTGTTCCGAGTCCCTGGAAATGTTACAGAAGGCTAACGGTGAGTGGACTTCTTCACAAACACGTGTATACTATGTGGGAGGAAGCTTACAAGCGGTCGGGGTGTGATGACGGGCTCGCCGCGCTCTACAGCCCAGCCGAGCTCGGTAGCCTTCCGACTGGACCGAAACCGAAAAAATCACACCGAAACCTATCGACAGTCACGTTGACTGTTTTCTTTAATGAGAAATCCTGCAGAATGTTGTAGCAACAGTTTCATGAAAATAAATCCTAAGTGCGGAACTTTAATTAAAACGCGGCATTCCGCGCCGCGACATGTCCCTCTACACTTCGCTCATTACATTCGGAGCGCGCCATCGCTTTACGAAACAAATATTAATACGACCGCGGGAAATTTTAATAAATTTTCGTATTTCGATACAAAATGAAATAATAAATATTCTAATCTGTGTCATTCGCACGAGTACAAACTGAACAACTAATACAATCTCATCAATAGGATGAATGGAATCAGAATGGTCTAATAATGGTGTCCCGGCGCGCGGCGTGTTCACGTGTGAGCGCGCGCCAATACTGCGCCGGTGCAGTGCTAACTCGGCGACGCTTGTAATCCGTTTGATCCGCCATCCGCCATCCGCCATCCACCATCCGCCATTCTCGAGTCCGCCATTCAGCTTTAGGATCGCAACTCGGAATGTTGACGGCGAGCAGTAGCGCGATCATTTGTTTTGCTTCGCTGCCAACTATTATTATGGCCTAATTATTGGAGGCATCGTCAGGTTTAAGAATGATGACTCTTTATGCATATTTGCTGTTCTATTCATAAATTAATTTGTCAAATTAATTAAGTACTACGAGTACATTGAATAGAGTTATTTTAGGTCTGTGTATACAGATAAAATAGTTTTACCGTTTGTTAATTCATGTCTTATTTATATATTTACTTTTTAAAATATTTTTGTCGTTTGTTTTTTTATCTTCACTTTTTCATCTGCATTTCCGCGCGTGTAACTAGTTAATTATGAAAATCAGTGCTGCAGAGAAATCTGTAACGTTTATACTGAAGGCTGACATAATTCCGATGCTAGGGGACACATACTATGCTGTTTTTCGTCATTGGCGGGAGGCGGGAGGCGGGAGGCGGGAGGCGGGGGGAGACGCGTCACACACTGCACGAGGACAGCACTTCTCATGCTTTTACTTAAACGTCATGCTCATGCTTGAGTGTTTTGCTTAAGTGTTTACAAACAATTAAATGGTTTTTTACAAAAACCGTTTCGGAAAATGTAACACTTTTAGTCTGTTTTTTTTTTACTTACTACTTATATTGAAATTTTAAAAACTGTGTTGCTATCGTAGCTCTATTTATGAAGTTTTATTTTAATCATTTACATATGAGTATGTCGTTATTCCTCATTAGTTTATGTTATACCTGTGAATAGTTGCCGATGGGTTCATGCCAAATGACAATTCATAGAGTGCGAGGTGTTCACCGCGACTCATACACCCCGTTATACTTTCACACTGTTAACTAACAGTTTTGTCATGTATATGTTTACAACATGTCATACATACACATTTATATGTTTACAACATGTCATACATACACATTTATATGTTTACAACATGTCATACATACACATTTTCAATTAAATCCGATCAATCGGACGTGTCACAACTTTACTCATTAGTCGTGAATTAACTACGTTATTATTTTTCTATGATAATTCTAATAATCCCTTAATACTGTTCCTTTGTAAATGTTTACTAATGTATGCCTCAATTATATCCATATGTATATATTAGTAGGTATAACTATATTAACAGATATACGAGTTTTAACTTATATTATATTAACAGCGCTCGCTGTGTAGGATGAAGCCGAGAGCTCGGATCAGCATAGTTTAATTCACACAGAGCTCATTTGGAAGCGAGTAATTAATCCGAAATCAATAACCCCCCCCCCCCCCCTCCCTGCACCCCCCGAGCTGACTGGATGTGTCCCGCGCGAGGGGGGAGGGGGGTAGAGGAATACAAACTACACGCGTTAGGAGATTAGCTAACTTCACTCGTGTAACACTATCCTCGAACTTGGTGTTGTACTCGACAATCGTGCGCACTGTGATACTACATATTCGACCTATATACATAATAACGCTACCCTTTTAAGCTTTTTTAATTCGACCCACTTCTCTGCCGAGAAAACTAATTATAGAGTTTCAATATCCTCACTTTACGAGAGCTGAAAAAATATGTGCTCACAGACTCCAGCCCCGTGCAGATTGCCAGCGGGTAGGGGAGTAGTGCAGGGGAGCGGCGGGTAGGCAGCACGAGGTCGATCGCAATCAAACCCGGATTAGACACACGCGGACAGGCGAGCCTAGCCTCCTCGCCGCACAGACACGCGGCCTCTCATTACAATACTTATACTAATAATGTGCATCTTGTGCCAAGCCAGGGGAGAGCTTCTACTTCAGTTTGTTTTATTAGTCAACTAACAGAAATATGCAACAAATACAAATTTATTTATTATCAGAGGGTTTAACAGAACCTAATACTGCTTATATTATGTGAAGTTAAGCTAACAATTTATACTTTACACTACTACGGTTACCGAGTGTAATCTTCATTCCCGGTTAGAGTCGCATGCAAATGTAGGAGCTACTTCTCTGTGGGAGTAGTGTGTGTGTACTCCGCGGACTTTACACTGGGATTACTCCGAGTGCTGACAATGGTGCCCCTCCCCCCCTCCCCCCCCGCTAGGCAGGGATCCCGGGATCATCACTCGTTACACACAAAAGGATTATTTTTGGTTCTCTTTTATTGGAGTTGCAAAATTTTCAGTGAACTTTGATATTTATTGAAAGTAAAACTGATTAAAATAAATAGCTATGAATTCGTATTTACAGTTACATGAGTAGATGTAGCGCTGCTTGCTACTCTACATCGGAGACAATTAGTGCACTGTGCCGAGAGCGGCCGCCATCTTACTCTCGGCTCGTCGGTGGTGACGCGACACGGAGCGCCTTCAGTGTTGACTACAATAACTCGGAATACTCATCTATCTCGTTATGTTACATAATTAACTACTATATGTTACACTCCCATGACACCAAACTCTGAAACATCTAAATGTAAAACAATAAAAATATCTGATTTATATTATTTGTTTGTCGTTGAACATGAATTGTAATTTTTATTGGATTTTTATGGGATGTCCAAAATTGTCTATGTTTTTTATTATTTTTTATATTAATTTAGTCTGCAATAAATGATGATTTGATTTGTTTTATAGTAACGTGAGCATTTGATATGATTACCCTGCTATGTATAAAGTTTAGACGCACGAATGTTCTACATTGTGTATGTTTAGGGAACTGCTGTATAACTGCCCACTTGTGTTTAGTTCCGTAAGTCAATATTACTGTTGGTAACCAGCCCCGGGGCCGGAACATACACACACACACACATATATACAGGGTTAGAAGGGACACCCTTGAAAGGCGAATCCATTACGTCTAGATCATAGATGTAGAGTACAAACCACTTTCTATCTAAAACCCTTAAAAAACTTTATCCCTTAAAGACTGCGTTATAAATAAAATGGCTTTCCTATGCATCGAATTTCCCAAAACGTAAGAACAAATAGGAGTATGTGTATCCTTCCATAGCAGGTGTCGAGTGAGTCGGCAGTGACCGTGTGTGAGGAACAGGCAGTCCGCCAGTGTGAGCCTCGTTGCCGGCTTGCGGTGTATTATAGTAATGCCACGTTTCCATATTTGTGTTTTTAGAATTGGGTTTAAATTGTGTGTTAAACAAACACACCATACAGGTTATATCCAGACAGGTTTTATACGTACGGCCCTAACTACTCAGGCCATACTTTCTACCAAGGCTTTGTACGTGATTAGTAGCACATCATACGGTATTATATTCTCAGTAGTTACTGACCACATGCTCCTGTCCTCTATATATACATATATATAAAAACAACGTTTCCAGTAATAGTCCTATACAGCGCATGTGTCGCTCATATAACGAGCTGGTACTCAAATGTTGTGACGCTTCAGATAACAACCAATGTAAGACTCACATTACTGAACTGGATGTATTTAGTAACAGTCTCAGTCAATTTAGAAATAATATAAGTTATAGGTTAAATTGTTTTAGTACTTAAGATTTCCCCTTTTTTATGTATATATGAACCTTCCTTATTAAGTTTACTCTAACATGCTGTGTACTCTTTTTTGGATTGCAGACTTGTTTTTGTTCTTTTAGTTTAGTTACGTTAAAATGAATGTTTGTAATCTGTCTGAGTGCCTAATAAATAAATAAATATATACAGGTGTGACCCGCACTTAATGCCTTATCGCTTTATCTAAAAGACACAGACACGGTGGCTTCAAATAACTTCTACAAATTCCATATGAAGCATTTCGGCGTTAGCTGCTAGGTCGCCGCATTTGTGAAATATCTCTTTATATCGGTGCGATCTCAGAATACAGAAAGTACGGTGCGATATGATCCCAATACATACAGAATACGCTCATTTCCTCTTTCTGTATTCTGAGGGTGCGATATGATCCCAATACATACAGAATACGCTCATTTCCTCTTTCTGTATTCTGAGGGTGCGATATGATCCCAATACATACAGAATACGCTCATTTCCTCTTTCTGTATTCTGAGGGTGCGATATGATCCCAATACATACAGAATACGCTCATTTCCTCTTTCTGTATTCTGAGGGTGCGATATGATCCCAATACATACAGAATACGCTCATTTCCTCGCTAGGTGATCCTCTGAGCTAATATGTGTGGGAGCATCATCGGCAGTCATTTATTCCAATATGACGGCGGGAGGGTAATGTTTGATAGTGACGGGAGAGGGGGGGGGGGGTGCAACATGCTCGCAGTCAACCAGTGAGACAAGTCATGGTGGAGCCCCGGGGCGCCAGCGGTAATACTCATATCGTCGTTATTGGTTAAACATATTTTAAAAGTTAATATATAATTAAATAATATTTTTACAAACACTAAAAACACATACAAGTACTTTTTGAAAATTCATAAATATATAATATTATTTTTTTACATTGTAAAAATTTAATTTATTTAGTTCTCAATACCCGGCATGCTCCGCGTACACACGTGTGTTATCCCGCTGGCAGTGCGCGCGGCGCCCCACCAGCTGGAGTGATTAATGCTCCCAGGGGGGGGAGGGGGGGTATGGGAACTCATCCGGGAACTGGACGCGTGTCGACATTGACGAGCCGATCTTTTCGCCGGCCGTTTGATTTGTGAGCTATCCGGTGCCGGCCCGGTGTCCGCCGGTTGGCGGCACGCGACGCGATCTGAGAGGATCAGATGGGATGATAAGATACTATAAATACCTCCACCGGATTCACAATATACTTGGTAAAGGCTGCGGACACACTGTGCGCTCGTGGGGGGAAACTATTGACAGATACGATGTTTAAAATAACAAATATAGCAAGAATTTTGTATAGATTAATTGATCTGACATTCGGTTAAAATATAGTCATGGTAATTTGCTAGTTTGATTATTAAACTCAATGTTAAGTATTGCAATTGTTACCCATGATGGATTCGAGAACAGTGAAACCGAAATATCTTCCGAGACAGTAGAGATGATGCATCATGATGCATGTAATTAGAAAGTGGGGCAATGTTCCGGCAGCGAGCCAGCGTAGTGTGACCCCCGGCGCCAGCAGGTCGCGTGCGAGCCGCGGCTCAGGCTGCGGTGGTCGCGAGCGTGATGCGGGACGTTTGTACGGATGAAACCACGGCACAGATGAGGCAGCAGTTAGTACGCGAGCTGTGCGCGATGCCGCGCGCCGACAACCCGCGCGGCCCGCGGGAGCTGTAGTCTGAGGGTATACTATGTTATAATGTATGCAGCCGATGGTTTCGCGCAAATGTCATTAGTGGCGTGTTTAATATTTTGCAGGTTTCGGATGAGTTTTGCACTTCAGCGGACGAGAGATTCACTTTGAAAAATATACGAGAATGCTGATGGAAAGAGTCAAAATGTAATCGAGATTTATCCAGGTCGCCGCACCATAACATGATTTGATTCGCTTTTCATTTGGTAATGTTTCTGTTCCAAGTGTGAAGGAGAATATATCTTCGATGGTGTTTTCACCTTCGTACGAGCTGAGAGGTCGGCGGCGCGCGCTTCCCGAGGGCACTAACACTAACACTACTAGCCGACATAATGTAACGTGTCGTCCTACCCACGGTAACATCCATGTAAATATTGCTTTTTAAATGTAACTTTATTCATGGTCACCCATCTAGAGTGTGTCCGCATCGGCCGCTGCTTGCTTCGGTAATGGCATCAGATCACACCGAGGCGAGCTATATATAGGAGTCCAGAAGATCACTTCAGTTAGTTACAACGTGTGTGTGTGTGTATGTATGTTTCCGGAGCGTGTATGTGTCGCGCTAAGTTGTATCTCGCAGTCAGAAAGTAAAAGTAAGCTCGCGCGAGTTGCTCGGGGAAGTAAGAGAGCGGGAACAATGGCGGCATTGTTGTGTGGTGGTCATACCTTATATTATACTTGTAGTTACGCGTGTTTACTGTGGATAATGTCGCCATTCCTGATGAAACACTCAACCGTTGGTTTCAGTTTCAGTACTCTAGTGCAACGTTACTCATTTGTATTCGTACGACTACTCGTTAAATATATGTATGTAATGGTACTAGTTTTTATTCGAAACATGTAAATATAGTATTTTATATCTTAAAAATACAAGGCTCACTAACACGGAAATTGTTCCTTTACTTCAACTAGATGTGTGTGTGTGTGTTCATTAATCACAAAGTGAACAGGAGTGATTGTAATATGTGTGGTAAGTATATCGCGCGGCGTTCAGTGGAGAGACATCACGCCGCGGGCAGTGATGCTCCTTCACCTCTCGTCCGGCGGGCTGCAGCCAGCACATACAGCGGGACTCGCTGGTGCAGCCTCGCGAGGCGGCTAGCGTGCCGTACCACATACATTCTGATTGAAGATTGTGCTCCCACACCCCGCACCCCCCGCGCGTGTGATAATCCGCGAGATTAGAGTATACACATCATTTACATACAGATTAGTGGTACTCCTTGTAGTTTCATACAACTAAATGTACGCTCGACTATTCCAGTGAGAGCCCGCGGTCGCCGCACTTACCTAATGTGATGAAATGTGAAAATAATATTAGTTAGTGATATTCCCGAGTGCGGTGATAACTCTCACCGAATGTGAGATTGTACATTGTCGATGCAAGAGGGCGGAGAACAGGAAGCTGGCGGAGGACACTCACCGAGCAGCAGCAGCAGCAGCGCGCGCACCATGGCGCCACCTGCAGGCAACACGCGTCACTACACTATACTCGTAAGAACTTCACTTATGGACAAGTGCGAGTCCACTTCACGCATTCAATTCATTTTTGTTAGATAACGACATAACAAAAATGGCAAAAACATGTTTGTTATATGCGAGCATATTTACATATTTTTTTTCAGACTAGCATCCCGTCCCGGCTTCGCACGAGCTCTAAAATAATGTGAGTAGCAAAGAGAAACAAACTATAACCTGTGTTATTCGGAGATAATATTATAGCTTCCCAACAAACGATCAAACTCTCTTCCTCTTTATAATATTGGTAAAGGTTTATTTCAACACTTATAGCATAATAAAATATTCTGTAAATATTTGGGGAATCTTCCAAATATCAATAATTATTTGAAGAGATAAAACCGAATAATAAACACATGTATTGAATGGACCCTAAATATACATTTATAAATTATACAATAGCGCCGGAAATACATATTTGTTAGCTATAGGTTTTTAGCTATCACAGTTTATTAAATGTAATATCTTGGTGGCAGACTAACAAACAGACAGCGGTGGCTCAGTGATAGGGTCCCGTGTTTTACCTTTTAGAAACGGACCCCTAAACAAGTACTACTACTCTTTTATAAAGTTTTAGATAAAGTTGTTGAAAGTGAAATAAATTCTAAATATTGAGACACTATAATTATTATACGAACTATTCATAATATAATTTAATTAAAAGTTCCAATTAGCAAATAATTTATTGTAACAATAATAAAAACTATCAACCAAACTAAGTTTAGACTGGGTCAGAATATCCGAGAGAGTGACCGGTGGTCAGGGCTCACCTGCAAGCAGCGAGCCGACTCGCAGTCAGTTCCCGGCGCCACACATCGCGTCACGGCGCACTCAACTTCACTCGACAAAGTTCGTAGCGCCTCTACGCCGTAGCGCCTCTACGCCGTAGCGGCGAGCGACCGCGCGCGGAGCCTGCTGCCACCCGAGTGCCGACACGCGGGATGTGGCGGAGAGCGCCCGCAGCTCGCCCAGCTCACGTGATCTGACACGATCATCGAAGCTAAGCAACGCTCCATGCGGACACTGGTTGGATGGGAGGTATTTTTACCCGGCGCTACCGTGGGTCGGATTACACGTTAAATTGTTGGTCCTGGCTGTTAATCTCAGTACGAGCAGTCGTTAAGCCAAGTCAGAGGCCTTCGACACCGGAGCTTGGCCACTTAGCTCATACGAAGAAGCGGAGTGCAAGCGTTCACCCGGTATGATATGTTAGTGAGATGACAGCGAGCGGAGCCGCGTGACACAATACTCGCTCGTTCCTTACCATTACGCTCGCAACATTACGGGGAGATATTTATGAATCTACTTTTTAAACTCCATTTTTTTTTATTTGAAATAGGTTTGCGTTTGACCACAGCTTTCCTGATGTTAAGCAGCGTTGTAGCATGATCCTATCCAGGGAACCTGTTCAGTCTCGATTTGAAGATGGATGGTATTCTCAGGAAACAGAGCCTCGGGCAGAGAATTGGAAAGCTTCGCAGTCCTGTTTGTTGCGATGTTTATTATGATTAGTTCCCGACAACACGTCACTCGCAGCTACACGCAGCAGCCTCTACTCTCCAGGAAGTAAAGCGCAGAGTAAGCGGTAGTAGCACTCGCTGATAACATACTGGCACGTCTTGTTCGCCAGATCACAAAGGAGATAAGATACAATAAGATACATATCTTGTCACGATATTATCAGGCTACTTGTTGAGTACACCAGCACAGGTCACTACGAGTTAAAGCTCTACGTCTCCTAAGAACGTCTATAATGAGTTTAAACACATAAAACATATTAATTATCACTTTTTACTATTTCTCCTTAGTGGAATACATACAAGTATCGATATAAAATATTTCATTATGTAAACCATAATATTATATAAACGTAAGTGGTTCAAGGCTAACCAGCCGTGTGTCAAATGTGTCATAAAATTAATTTAGTATATAATATTATGACATTTGAAATCTAAGATGACAGTCACTTAAAAATGTTGACCAGGTTTTTATAAATTTGAAATAGAACCTCAAAGCGAAAGTAAGCCGCCAGGCCGCTAGGTGGCGTGCGGGCGAGACGGCTGGCCGGAGAGCGGGCGGGGGCGGGCGGGGGCAGGCGGGGGCAGGCGGGTTAACAAGTTAGTTAATAAGGCGGGTAGCGCCGACATTAACGGTTAGCACGTAAACTTTGAGTTACTAAAGTTATTAAGTTATTAGATGAATGTGGAGCAAGTACGCCGACTCGCCGCGCGCTGTGATTGGCGCTCAATAATACGACTAATACTCAATGTATATTATATGTATGTATATACATATAATATTACATTTAATACAAAACGTTACTTGTGAGTGATACGAAACCTTCTATGTGCGGGTTGCACAAGTCTGGACTCGCAACTTCGGTTTCATGACTTCTGGAAATAACGCTTCAGACGATGACAAGGCAAAAACTAGATTTTGTTTTTTTTTGTTATAAATCGATAAAGGTAAAATATATTGAAAAAAATAGCTTAAATTGCCTTTAACCCTAGATCACTAACCTTCGTCGATTCGACGACGCGTCAACAAAAAAATCGCGATAACTTTTTCGCGCGCGACCGTACGGTTTTGAATTTTCAGCTAATCTCTATCGACCCGTTGCACTTGCGATGGAAGGTAATGCTTTGTGCGTGGGGGGCCCGTGTGCGCCGTACCAGCAAGCATGGCTCGTCGCATCGACGAAGGTTAGTAATAACGTAACTTTTCGTACTATTTAGTTTAGTTAAAATTACGTTCTTTTCTTTCTTTTTTGATTGATTATGGTGTCATTTATTATATTTTTTACATACAATTAGTGCATTATTATAAAAAAATGATAGCGAGGAGGAAAATTTATCAGACATAGAGCCTGAAGACCACATTGAGGCTGATAACGCGTATGAAGTAGTAATAGTAGTAATGAGACCGTTATGAATGAGACTGAGCAAGGCGATGTATCTGATGTTCTCCCACAGCCAACTAAGAGAAAAATATGTGCCATATGTCCCTCCGCAATGCAAAGGATGACTAACAGTAGGTGCACTAAGTGCAATAAATCGCAGTGTGGGGAACATCAACTTGATGGGTGTCACAAATGTATTAGATCGTAAGCTATTACAAAAAAAAATATTTTAACTCATTATTCTGATATTATTTTTGTTATTTATAGTTTATGTCGAATAAGATAATACTATATATAATATGTACGGTTAGTTAAAAAAATTGGGAAAAGTTGATTATGCGCGTAAACTATGATCTGACTAGCTGACCCGGCAAACGTTGTTTTGCCTTAAAAATATATAGTAGAAGATTCTCAGACCTACTGAATACGCATATGAAATTTGGTAAAAATCGGTCAAGCTGTTTCGGAGGAGTACGGTAACTAACATTGTGTCATGGAAATTTTATAATTCTTTATTGGACATATAAATAAAAAAGGCACAGTAAAAGACAATTAACTTAAAATTAGTGTACCACAATTGGCGGCCTTATCGCTTAAAGCGATCTCTTCCAGGCAACCTTTGGATGGAAAGGAATTTATAAACGACTAAAGAAGGACGTAGTGTACAATAAAGAATAATAAAAAACATACATATAGTATTAATAATCTTATCTTAATTTATATAATCTCGTGTCACAATGTTTGTCCTCAATGGACTCCTAAACCACTTAACCGATTATAATAAAATTCGCACACCATGTGCAGTTCGATCCAACTTGAGAGATAGGATAGTTTAAATCTCAAATTATAGTCGCAATTTTAATTTATTGCTAATATAATTTGTTATAATTAACTGTAAGTAACCTATCTATATAGTAATTGAATTATCAATGAAGTAATTCGTAAAAATGAAGTATCTTTTTGTACGTGTTACTCCTAACCAAAAAGAAACCTGGCAATAACTAACCTTAGGCCTATATTACTTAAAGTAGGCGATCATACGTTTTTATCAAATCGCTAGTGCCTTGAAAATTCGCAAAACGGACACAACCGTCAATGACGTCTGCCCTCATGCGTCTGCCCGCGTTCGGGTCGCGCACTCAGCGTTGAGCCACTTCTTCCCCACCGCACCTACCCCCGCTCCGTTCGCCTGGCGCCGCTGCATTTTAAATCTGTGATATCTTCGAAAATATTTATTTAATTTACATGCTGTAAAAAGCCATATTGATCTTCATTAAATGCACAATGTATTTAAGATACTTAATTGGATAAGGATTAATACTGTATTGCTTAAAATCGCTTCGTAAATAAGCCATTATTTCTCGTACAAACTAAGGATAAAAAATGGTTATTGTGGGTTATTCCTAAGAGATAAACATATACCATCACGGACTTTTTTGTAGAGCTTTTTAAGTAGTACAATACTGTAGTAAATTGTTTTGATCTATCTTGTAGGATTCAGTCAGCGTTTGCAATGTAAGCGCAAAAAATGTGTTTTTTTTACGACCTCACATTAAAAACCTCAAAAATTGTAGCCTATGTGTTATTCTGATGTATAAACTATAGCCTATGTGTTATTCTGATGTATAAGCTATATTGTGGTAAAGTTTCATTCAAATCCATTCAGTAGTTTTTACGTGAAAGAGTAACAAACATACATCCATACATCCATACATCCACACATCCATACATCCATACATACAAACTTTCGCCTTTATAATATTAGTAGGATAAAGTAGACGTTTTGAATTGAAAAATATGTAAAAGTAAACATTATAATATTTAATTATATAGGTTAATACTTTATGCTTAAAATAAAAACAAAATTATAAATATATATGTTTGATTAAACCCCTAAAACCCCTCCATTATACAAGCGTAGTCGAAACGACGAAGGTTAGTAATAAGCGTCGAAAAATAAGGTTAGTGATCTAGGGAAGAACACCTCTTACAATATTTATATTTATTTCGGCACCACTCAGACTTAAGAACGAGAAATAAAACTGGTTTAAAAAATAAATAAATTGCACCTTTTTTTTCCATGTTTATAAATTTGATCGGTACTAAAATATATATACAAATTTTGATACTTGTTCCTCAAATGGCTAGCACTACAGGCTCAATCATATTAGTGTCCACTCGCGGCCCTGCTTGCCGCCGCCTCCTCGCGTCCCTCACTGCACTAGGATCGCAGCGCGCGCCCGCTACTATACTGCACCTAGCTCATGCATAGTGTAGCGTCTGTAGCTCGCCTAGCTAAGGTGATCTGACGCGATCATCCCGGCTAAGCCGAGTTAGAGGCCTTCGGGCCTTCGGGCGGCTTGAAATCTCTCGACATCAGAGCTAACCACTTAACTCACACGAAGAAGAAGAATAACTGTGCAACTAGGCACACATCTAGCAGTTAATAAACATTTGAAAATATAACTTTAGAATTTTTATATTAAGTTAAGGTTAGTTATATCCGTTTGTTAACAGTATTGTGGAGTATCAAATAAAATACAATAAAAAGATGCTGAGATTCTAAATTTTATTTAACACAATACAAGTGGGTTACCTCACGACCGCGTTACTCTGAGGTAGAGATTGCCTAGTCTGGAATAACTCGCTCCTCCTTTAGAGCTTCCCGAACACACAGTTACGTGCTTGGCGACAAACACGTGTGACACACACACTAATAAATGAGCTGTAATTTAAAAAAAAAAACAAAAATGAGTGAGAGTGGTCGTTAATGGTGAATGTGTGTATAGCGCGCGCAGCTCGCTGGTGACGTCGCCGCTCTACTTGGTCTGGCGCAGCACCGCGTAGAACGTGTACGACGACTTGATGATCTGCACAGACACGGCCGGTGAGAGCGGCCCGCCCCCCGCCCCCGCACCCCGCCCCCGCGCTCACCTTGAGGAAGGTGTGGAGTGAGAGCGGCAGCACGCGCGCGGCGGCGGGCCGCAGCGGGCGGTGCGCGCGCACCATCAGCACGAGCAGCGCGCGCCGGAAGCGGGCCGGCGTGCGCGCCCACCGCATGCTGTACGCCGCCTGCGCCACGCGCGCGCTCTGCAACCGCCGCGCGCTCAGCCCCCGCCCGCCCCACCCGCCCCGCCTGGGGGGGGGCGCGCTCACCTCCACCGACAGCTCGTTGCCGTAGTAGCAGTACAGGAACAGCTCCGTCAGGATGCAGCACAGGAACAGCGTCATGGAGGCGAACTCCCCGCTCAGCACGTGCAGCTGCAAGGAGCGCGCGTCACTGCCTCGTCTCCCCGCCCCGCGCCGGGGGGGGGGGGGGGGGGGAACACTCACGCTCACTAGCTTGTAGGCGGCCATGCACAGGATCCAGCCTCCGATGCCGAACTGAATCAGGATCGCTCCGCCGAAGATATCCTGCACCGTGTGCGCCAACCTGCGACAAGCACACGTACACACGCCGCCACACGCGGGATGGAGGGGGAGGGTACCAAATAGTTTATTTTAAAAAGTAAGTATCCAAATGTATGACAGCGTCTTGTATTGTGTATTAATAAAAGTGTGTTGTGTACTGGCAAATCTGGTGGTAGTGCGCCATGCACTCCAGGAACAGGGTATCCAGCCAACGGTGGTAGCGGCCGCGTGCGTCGTCTCGCTCGCACGCCCGCGCCGCTCTATCGTCGTCTCGCTCGCACGCCCATGCCGCTCGCTCGTCGTCCCGCTCTCGCCGCGCCGCCGCCAGCGCACGCTCCGGCAAGTCTTCCAAATTCATTCTGCACTCGACAAAAGTAAGGATAATATTGAGATAGGTTCGTGTGAGACGAGCCGGCGGCCCGCAGCCGGTACGACCTCAGTATGGTGAGCTGCGTCTGGCACTGGCCGAGCAGGGTCGCTATGAACGCGTCCATGGTGGTGTTGGCGATCCCCACCAGCGTCGTCACGTAGTACGAGTACAGCAGCACCAGCGTGAACCTGCAAGCAGGCGTGAGGCAGCGGGCGCGCGCGGGGCGCGGGGCGCGGGGCGGGGCGCACCTCGGCCACGAGGAGTAGTCGAAGCCCACCCAGAAGGGGAAGGCGGGCGGGTCCCCGCGCGCCGCCTGCAGCGCCGGCAGCACGGCCCACAGCGTGCACGTCAGCACCGCCGTGCCCGCGTACCCGCGCACGAAGCGCGCCGCGCCGCGCGCCCGCGCCCGCCGCACGGAGCGCGCGCGCGGCCCGCCGCCCGCGAACGCCGGCCCTGCAGCACGCCAGCGTGAGGGGGGAGCGCGCCGCGCGGGGCGGGGGAGGGGGGCGCACCGTCCAGCGCCGCCAGCATGGCGTCGATGCGGTCGGCGTCGGCGCAGAAGACGAGCTGCTTGGCGAGCGACGTGACGTGGCACAGCAGCAGGAACATGACGCGCGCCAGCTCGTCCAGGTCTGCGCGCGCGCGCCACGCGTGCACGCCCTCCTGCAGCAGGTAGGCCGCCGGCGCGCCCAGCGCCAGCGCGCGGTACGCCGCGCCCGCCCGCCCCGCGCGCGCGCGCAGGAAGCCGCACGCGCGCAGCACGCGCACGTGCACGCGCACGCTCGCGCTCCTGCAACGAGCCCCCGCGTCACGCGCTGTGCGCGCCGCACGTCGCATCATGTCCTGCGTACTCACGCCGAGTCCTGCATGCCGTGCCGGGTGCCGGGTGCCGGGTGTCGGAGCGCGCAGTGCGGAGTGCGGACACAGCGGGACACGGTCCGGCGGAGCGCCCCGCCCTCTCATCGTGGCTCATTATAGTTTAAAGTAGGCGTCGCCCGGTGGGAGTTAACATAATGATATGTTAGCGAGACATATAATTAAACTGTCCGCGACGTGACGGGCCGCTACTCGAGCTGCCCGCCCGCTCCGACATTACCTCAGTACTAAGCACACTCGTAACAATGATTTTATTCTTAAAAGTATCGCGAAATTCATATTTTAAGTATCATTTACTCATGAAAATCTATTCTGCCCCTGCAAAGTATTTATTTGTCTTTTATTGAAAATTCACAAAACAGTAAATTTACTTTAACTATGTACTGTTAGGGTCATCTGTGCCTCTTTATAATTATATGTATATCAATAGTATTTACATTGACTCAAGACTAGTTGGTGTGTTAAGGTTGCTTTTTGTATAAAATCTCGGGGAAGGAATGAAATACGTAGTGTCACTTGCAAGGTGTATTGACAACTAAAAAACTTACTGAGATACCGACGTATGTAGCACAATAAGACATTTGACAGACCATACCGCCCACCAAAAGGGCTTTGGCCCTTTTAATCACAAATATACGAACATAATTACGAGCTAACATTACAATTCAATCACAATAAAGTAAGAACTAAACATAAGTTCGAAGTGTAGGTAGGAATAAAACTTTTTATTCTAAATAAACTTGACATTGCAAACGCGTTTACGTCGAGCAAAACGTTTCGAACTTAGTGTGGTTTCTCGTGAATACGGTCGTATATGCAAAATTTTATCATTTTACAAACATTAAATATTTTACAATTATGGTTTTACAAAGTGAACTGAACTTAAATATTTTGAAAAAATGGTAAGTACATATTATAAAAACCACAAAAACATGTTACTTAAAAATCTTATACAACATTTTGTGACAACAAAGTATTGTGAGAAATTGTAAGTAATTGACAAATTTGAAATTTACTTGACTATCGGCCAGAATATAAAAAATAACTCGATACTTTTAGATACACACAGAAAATCTTACAATCTATATATATCGATATCTTAGAACTAATTCTAAAGTCCATTTTCACTTCACTTAAAGAGTTTTATTTTGTAATCAGGCAAGGTTGTATGTTCAACCGACCGCCCACCCTGAGGATTTGTTTTTCATCTAAGTAAGGATTGAGTAATCGCAATGAACTTGTACCTTTCACTTGGTTATTTTCCTTCAATCTTTTTTTGTTCAGCCTTACTGGTTTCATTTCTAGTTCTGTAGGTATTACTACTTGGTTTTTAAATTTGATTTCAGTTTCAGATAACCAACTTGGGCCATTCCACCAAATGTCAGCATTCTTCAAATCAATGAGCGATATACCTCGAGACGCTAAATCAGCTGGATTGTGGGCAGATTCAACATGATATACTTGCTTGCTTTTTAAGTTTTCAGATATCTCCACAACGCGATTGGCTACGAATGGTTTCCACCTTCCGGGTTCGCCAGCCATCCAGGCAAATACTATTGAAGAGTCCGTCCATGCATACATATTTGAGGTAGGTATGTTCATTGTTTTGCTGACTTGTTTCAGAAGTCGTGATAGAAGTAATAAGCCGAGAAGTTCTAGTCGTGGTAGCGAGATGGTCTTCAGTGGTGATACTTTAGTCTTAGCAGCAATAAGACTTGTTTTGATAACATGCGTTTTATCTTTGGTTCTCAAATATACTGCTGCCGAATAAGCACGCATCGATGCGTCACTAAATCCGTGAAGCTGTGTCTCCAATTTATTTGTATTTGTTGTGTTTAACCACCTCGGTATCTGTACATTGTTTACGTTAACAAAGTCACTTCTCATCTGCAGCCACTCATCTTTTAGGGTTTCGCTAACCGTTTCATCCCAAGATAATTTTTCAAGCCACAATTTTTGCATTAGTATCTTGGCTAGGACTGTGCTCGGGGCTATCCAACCCAGTGGATCAAATAGCTTCTGTATGTCAGATAGGATTCCACGTTTGGTTATATTGTTTGGAGCTGGTGGCAGCTCTAGGTTATATTGGAAACTGTCATTGCTAAGATTCCATACTATTCCGAGAGCTTTGATTGTTCCATCAAGATTCATATCCACGTGCGCATTGGAAGATCTTTTGTCTTGATCTATACTCTTCATGAACTCAACGCTGTTTGAAGACCATTTAGTGAGTTCAAAACCACCCTTATGTAGCATTTGCTCAACTTCTGATGCTAAACATACGGCTGATTTGACATCATCAGCTCCATCCAACCAGTCATCCATGTAAAAATTGGTTTTTATACTTTGGACAGCCAATGGTTTATTTATGCCTTCGTCATTTGCTATTTGGTGTAGTGTTCTCACGGCTAAGAATGGTGCTGGTGCCGTTCCGAATGTGACACGAAGGAGACGGTATTCATTCAATTCATCGCCTTCATCAGCTCTCCAAAGTATTCTTTGGTAATCAGCGTCTTCTTTTGTTACTAGTATTTGACGATACATTTGTCGTATATCTGCCATGAAACATACAGGCTTCATTCGCCACCGGATAAGTATATCTCTCAGGTCGTCTTGCAATTGTGGGCCAACATGAAGTTCATCGTTCAATGAAACATTGTTTGTGCCTTTACAGGATGCGTCAAAAACCACACGTGTTCGAGAGGTTTCCTTGTCGTTTCGGACTACTGCATGATGAGGTAAGTATACTGTATTCTTTGTATCTCGCTCGTCTTTAGGTACTTCTTCCATGTGATTTTGTTGAATATAATCTTCGATAACTTTTGTATATTCTTTTTTCAGGTCTGGTGATCTACGGAACTTCCGTTCAAGTTGTAAGAACCTTCGTGTAGCTATATCTTTTGTGTTTCCATCAGGAGCTCTTGGACTGTGTATTTTGAAAGGTAAGTGGACTATGTATCTTCCTTCTTCGTTTCTATTTGTTGTATTTTGATAAATTTCTTCGCGGATCTTTTCTTCTCTGGTAAGTTCTCTTTTCTCGTCTGGTTCTATTTCCCACATCGACTTTAGAATTTCATCGACATTGACATGCATAGAGCAGTAATCTCTTTCATCTGTGTTTTCTGGATTTTCAGGTATTTCTCCAAAAATGATCCAGCCCAAACTTGTATTCTGTGCTGACGGAGTGTCTGGAGGTCCCTTTACTAGCCCATTCTGACAAATTTTGTTGTATTGTCTGACTCCGAGTAGCATATCAATAGGACCAGCTTCTAAATAACTTGGATCTGCGAGCTGAAGGCCTTTGAGATGAGGCCATTGTTGTGCTGGGGTTATGGTGCGCATCTTGCAGGTGGACACTTTGGAGACCACGTAGGCTTGTAATCGTAAACTAAAGTCAGATTCCCATCGTGGTTTGATAGTTAACTCCACTGCATGTTTAAATCTGGTTTTCATTGATGCTAATCCCGACGCACAGCCGTTCACAGGTTGTCTCTTTAGTTTCAGGAGTTGAGTTGTCTTCTCGCTTATAAATGCTGCTTCGGAACCTGGATCTATTAGCGCTCGTAGAGGAGTGATGTAACCGTATTCGCTTCTTGCCTCCACTATCGCCGTCGCTAATAGTGCTTGTCCCTGCTTGGTTGTAAAGTGTGAGTGTGACGTAACCATTGTATTATTCACTTGTACATCTAATTCCTCTACTACATGATGTGAAGTCAGCGGTTGTGTTTGTGAGTGCTCGGTTGAAGCCGCTGATTCCGTTATCTTGGTTTCATGGAGAAGAGAATGGTGACGTCTCCCACACATTCTACAGGACCCTGCCTTGCATCGAGAGCTTCGGTGTCCTGGGGCCAAACAGTTGTAACATAAGTGTTTATCCCTTATGTATTCACTTCTATCTTTAGGTTCCATTTTGCTGAATTCCTTGCAGTGACATAAAGTATGCTGCCCACTGCACATGGCACATTCTCTTTCAGGATCAGGTGTAGCGACATGAAATGATCGTTCTCTTGTTTGTTTGGGTTGTGAAGTGCTTGCAGTCACTAGTTCCAAGGTACGAAATTTACACTCCATAAACTTCTTGAACTGATTCCATGTCGGTAAAAAGTGATCTTACTAAAGAAGAAGGTGATGACCTTCTTCTTTAGTAAGATCACTTACATGTTCTTCCCAGTTCTTGTGGGTCTCCGAGTCCAACTTTTGAACGAGAAGATGAATGATTATCAGATCCCAAGAACTGGTTGCTACCTTCATGTTTTCCAAATTGTTTAAACATTCCGCCGTCGTGTCAATCAAAGATTTTATTTGCGCAGCAGATTGGTTCATCAATTTCTTTTGGTTGAACAATCTCTTCATAATATTGTTAATGATCAAACGTTTGTTACCATATCTGGTATTAAGAATGTCCCATGCGACCTCATAGTTAGCGGCAGTTACTTGTATATGTTTTAATAAAGCTTCTGCTTCACCCGATATACTTGTTTTCAAGTAATGTAATTTTTGTACATTGCTCAAAGTGGAATTTTCGTGAACAAGTGAAATGAACAGATCTTTAAAAGCAGGCCAACCTTCATAAGTGCTCGTAAAAAGTGGTAATTGGATTTTAGGTAAATGTACAAACGTACTGTGCGTATTAGAGTTAGCGTTAGAACCAACATTGTCATTCTCGGTTTCGCGTGATGCGGAACGTGGCGTTAAATCGTCAAGTATATCCAATAGTTCGCCGTGAAGTGAATTGTATAAATCTTCATATTCACTAAAAATGTCATTTACGAAATACGGCAATACCACCTTCTTCGGCTGAGGCGTAATTCTTATCAATTGTTCGTGAGCCTTTAGTATTACGTTCCGATAATCGCAAATCATGCCAATTCTGGTTTGTACATACCCTTTTGTTAGCCTTGTCTTAGGTGTTTTCTTGAAATTAATATTGGCCTTCTTGAGCATTTCACCACTATTTTCGATTGTTAATAAAAGGCTTTGTTGTTCTTCCGTGGCCATGTTTATCACACTTCACTTTTCACTGTATCCGTGGGCAGGTTTTTGGTAAGAATCCGGTTCGTTTGGACCAAATTTATGGTGTGTTAAGGTTGCTTTTTGTATAAAATCTCGGGGAAGGAATGAAATACGTAGTGTCACTTGCAAGGTGTATTGACAACTAAAAAACTTACTGAGATACCGACGTATGTAGCACAATAAGACATTTGACAGACCACTAGTTGTTCAACTGATTAGCTTCCTTAAGTTAAATAATTTATTGTTTTGCAAATTGAGTCAAGCGAGAATAGTGATTGACTCGACACAGTCCACACTGCTTCCTCGCACGACGGTGCCGCCGGCTGGCGCTGGCGCCTGAAGGAATAGTGATTGACTCGACACAGTCCACACTGCTTCCTCGCACGACGGTGCCGCCGGCTGCCGCTGGCGCCTGAAGGAATAGTGATTGACTCGACACAGTCCACACTGCTTCCTCGCACGACGGTGCCGCCGGCTGCCGCTGGCGCCTGAAGGAATAGTGATTGACTCGACACAGTCCACACTGCTTCCTCGCACGACGGTGCCGCCGGCTGGCGCTGGCGCCTGAAGGAATAGTGATTGACTCGAAACAGTCCACACTGCTTCCTCGCACGACGGTGCCGCCGGCTGCCGCTGGCGCCTGAAGGAATAGTGATTGACTCGACACAGTCCACACTGCTTCCTCGCACGACGGTGCCGCCGGCTGCCGCTGGCGCCTGAAGGAATAGTGATTGACTCGACACAGTCCACACTGCTTCCTCGCACGACGGTGCCGCCGGCTGGCGCTGGCGCCTGAAGGAATAGTGATTGACTCGAAACAGTCCACACTGCTTCCTCGCACGACGGTGCCGCCGGCTGCCGCTGGCGCCTGAAGGAATAGTGATTGACTCGACACAGTCCACACTGCTTCTTCGCACGACGGTGCCGCCGGCTGCCGCTGGCGCCTGAAGGAATAGTGATTGACTCGACACAGTCCACACTGCTTCCTCGCACGACGGTGCCGCCGGCTGCCGCTGGCGCCTGAAGGAATAGTGATTGACTCGACACAGTCCACACTGCTTCCTCGCACGACGGTGCCGCCGGCTGCCGCTGGCGCCTGAAGGAATAGTGATTGACTCGACACAGTCCACACTGCTTCCTCGCACGACGGTGCCGCCGGCTGGCGCTGGCGCCTGAAGGAATAGAGATTGACTCGACACAGTCCACACTGCTTCCTCGTACGACGGTGCCGCCGGCTGGCGCTGGCGCCTGAAGGAATAGTGATTGACTCGACACAGTCCACACTGCTTCCTCGTACGACGGTGCCGCTGGCGCCTGAAGGAATAGAGATTGACTCGACACAGTCCGCACTGCTTCCTCGCACGACGGTGGCCGCCGCCGGCTGCTCCCGAACACCACAGCGGGACTTTCCCAACAAAAAGTTACGAAACGTTTTTCACAATCCGATTTCATTAATAACGGTTTGATATAGAAATGGATTTGTATAACGCCTCGTAGCTTATGATACTGTCCGTAAGCAAAACGATCCGTTTCATAAGTATAGGAACCGGGCATTATCTTACGACGCGCAGTTAGTCTCGGCGCCTGTCGGATTATGAAATTCATAATATGCGACGTGCAGTAAGAGTCGGCGTTTGACAGATGGAGTTTGTGAGGCGCTCTGTGCACAACACTCGTATCGAGCACAGTCTCGTTGTGCCGTTGTTGAGGTAGTATAAAATTAAAATAAAGAATCTTCGTAAAGCTTTCGAGCACGGGTGCTGAAACAGAAGTCGTGTGTAAAGTCATGTCTCGAATTGTGTCTGACTATCAATTGTGATTGTATTATGAAATTTATGTCAGTTGAATTTGCGAAAATATGCTTGACACAGTCATGCTATGTCGCTGATTTATATATAAAGCTCCACACAGTGAAGCACGGGTGCTTGACATGCATCAATCAGTATCAAAACACAAGTGTGTGCTCTCGAATTGTGTCTGACTATCAGTTGTGTCTGAACCATGAAATCTATGCCAGTTGCAAATTTGCTTGACACAGTCATGCTATGTTGCTAAATTCTTCTAGACGAGACGAGACGAGACGAGACGAGACGAGACGAGACGAGACGAGACGAGACGAGACGAGACGAGACGAGACGAGACGAGACGAGACGAGACGAGACGAGACGAGACGAGACGAGACGAGACGAGACGAGACGAGACGAGACGAGACGAGACGAGACGAGACGAGACGAGACGAGACGAGACGAGACGAGACGAGACGAGACGAGACGAGACGAGACGAGACGAGACGAGACGAGACGAGACGAGACGAGACGAGACGAGACGAGACGAGACGAGACGAGACGAGACGAGACGAGACGAGACGAGACGAGACGAGACGAGACGAGACGAGACGAGACGAGACGAGACGAGACGAGACGAGACGAGACGAGACGAGACGAGACGAGACGAGACGAGACGAGACGAGACGAGACGAGACGAGACGAGACGAGACGAGACGAGACGAGACGAGACGAGACGAGACGAGACGAGACGAGACGAGACGAGACGAGACGAGACGAGACGAGACGAGACGAGACGAGACGAGACGACCACGCCACGCCACGCCACGCCACGCCACGGTTAGGTTAGGTTAGGTTTTTTTTTTTTTTTTTTTTTCCGTCCTCCTCCACCAATGATCCCTCAACATAGTCGAGGCTCTTGTTTTGGTTTAATTTGCTGTTGAATATTTTTATTAGTTTTGGTGACCTTATTGGTCAATTTGAAAGATTTTTGTAGTTTATATTTTATTTATGTTATGATGTTCTTTTATAACTATTTTATTTGATTTCTTAAGTGTTACCAATTTTAATATTTTCATTATTTATTTAATATTATTGTGTCGTTGTACTTTTAAGCTATTTTTTGATATTATGCCATTTTTTCAGCGTGCGTACATACCTGTGGTTGTTAAACTACATGTTGTACGCACTTTTTGCAGGTTTTTATTTTCTGGAATAGGACTTTATGACAGTCAGTGTCATTTGGTCCTATTTCTATATACCGTGTCTCTTGCTATTATTGTGCAAAATTCGAGCAGATGTGATCTGGACTCCTTACCAGCTATCAATACACAGATTGAGTTTGCTGTCAACTTAGATTGTGTTGCGGTTTCCAGATCGCACCTGCTCGACTCATATTTAGGGCACTCAATTAGCAAGTGATGTACTGACTCCTTTTTTTCTGAATCGCATACACAGGAGGGGCTCTCTTTCACCTTAAATCTGCTAAGATACTCAGAGAAGCCCCCGTGCCCGGTAAACACTTGCGTCAATAGTGGTGTCAACCTTATCTTTTTGATAAGGCTGAACGCTGCTGCCGCTTCCGGAAAGAAGCTTTTTGTAACCACGGCTGTGGTGCTTTCTTGGTACCTTTGGTTCCACATTTGAACGGTACTCAGCCTGATCTCACTTTTTGCGTATGACACTGGGCATTTGTCATAATGGGCGGCACGTTTAGTGTAGAGAGCAGCCTGCTTTGCCAATTCGTCTGCCCGTTCATTGCCCGGTACACCTACATGGGCTTTCACCCAGAACAGCCGCATGTCACATCCCCCAGACTTGAGATTCGCTATATTGCGTCTTATTTCAAAGCCCAGGGGATGGAAGATCTTCGAGTTCTGAACCATTTCGAGAGCGGACCTCGAGTCACTCAGCACAGCAACCGTCTTTGGTTTTTCCTTCAGTAGGAGTTCTGTCGCCTGGTATAATGCGTATAGTTCCGCCTGGAATACTGTGCAGAATGGCTCGAGTCGCATCTTCTTGGACTTTACTTCGCGACCGTTCTTCCAGTAGGTGTATGCCGCTCCAACTTTCCCCTCCAACTTGCTCCCGTCCGTGTATATTTGCACGTTTGGGAGCTGGTGTTGTTCCAGGGTGTCGGTCTGGGCATCAGACAAATTGGCAAAGCTGATCTCTTCTTCCTGGGCAGGGTGTGGTGCCTCCGCGTAGCAAACTCGCTTCTCAATCTGTTTGCCGTGAGCCAGTATCGTCGGTCTGCCTCTTTTTGCTTCGTAGAGCCGGGCGGCCTCCCCTATCCGAAGGTCCAGGGGCAGCAGCCCGGACAGTACGAGTGCTGCATTTAGAGACACCGTCCGATACGCCTTATAGATCTTCTGCGCAAAATGCCGCTGGATCACGTTCAGCTGTTTCCTCACCATCCATTTGTCCGCAGCCGGGGCCCAAGCACTAGAAGCGTAGAGGACGATCGGTTCTATCACTGCGACGTATATCGTTCTAATGATCTCCGGATTAAGTCCCCATTCTATCCTGGCGGTTTTCGCGAGCTGTTTGTAGATATTTGCGGCCTTACGACAGATATTTGTCACGTGGCTAATGAAAGTAAGCTTCTTATCTATCGTAAGGCCAAGCAGCTTTATCTCGTCTACCACCGGGATGTCTACTCCGCCCATGTGCATGATCGGGGTGTCAAATTTGAGCTTTTTGGTTACTACCATCGCGTTCGTTTTTTGGGCAGCAAACCTGAGCTTATTTTTGATCCCCCACTCATGCACATATGCTAAAGTTTGGTTCACTTCACTCTGGATTTTGAGGGCGGAGTGACCGGAGAACATTAGGACGACATCGTCAGCAAATGCCTGAACATAGACGCCCCGCGCAGTCAGATCGTTGAGGAGTGAGTCCAGCAGCAGATTCCAAAATGTTGGTCCCCCTATGGAACCCTGAACACAGCCTTTGAGGGTGCACCTGGAGAATGTCTTGCCAGCGTAGCTGACAGTGACCTTCCTGCCCTCAAAGTAACTGTTTGTGAGTCGTCTTAGGTTTAGGGGGCATTTCAGTGTGATCAGCTGGGACTTGACGGCGGGCCACCATGCACTGTCAAACGCACCTTCGATGTCGAGTGACACGATGACCGTCATTTCCTTGCTCCTCAAATGTTCATGGATCCGCTGCACGAGGTCGTATAGGGCGTCCTCTGTGCTTCTTTGAGGCACAAAACCGTACTGTTTCGGATTTGTCTTGGGCAGTAGGTGCCATTTCACCCTACCGATCAGCATCTTCTCGAGTATTTTGCCGAGAATTGATAGTAGGCCAATCGGGCGGTAAGATTTGGCTTTGGTGTAGTCGCTTTTCCCAGGTTTACGAAGAATAACAACGGCAGCCTCTTTCCAGGGTGATGGGAAGCAAGACAGGGACAAACACTTGTTAAGGATCTCCAGGAAAACGGACTTCCTCGCGAATATTGCTCTATAGCAAATATCCGCGGTGAAGCCGTCCGGTCCTGGAGCCTTTTTGGGGTTGAAACTCCTGACGGTCCTGATCAGTTCGGTTTCTGTGAACGGTGGGTCGTCTGTGTCGTCTGGTCTGGAATCGCTTATTGTGTCCGCAAATCTTCGAATGCCCTCTTGGATATCACTATCCTCGAGGACATTGTCATCTGGGAAGAAAGTCTCCGCCAACAACTTAACTGACCCTTCAGGACCCAAGGTAGCTCCATCTTCCTCCAAAAGTTGGTCTTCGTGTCTAGCTGTCTTGCTTCTGATTACCCTGTATACGCTGTCCCACATGCTTTCGCGATCTTGTTTTGTGCAGAAAGCCTTCCAGCTTTCTGTCTGCGCTTTGTTAACTGCTTCTTCATATGTGTTTTTCTGTTCCAGGTACTCGGCGACTACGTGGCTGCGTCTTCGGGGAGCTGCATTCCGGATTCTTCGCCTCATCGTGTTTACTGCTCTCTTCAGGCGTTCCAGTTCGTCGGTCCACCAAGGTAAGTAGGACTTTTTGCTGCTTTGTTTTTTGAGGGGAACGGCTACTTCACATGTAGAGCGGATGCATTCGATATACTTTTTTATCGTCTGTTCCAGATGGTCTTGGTGATCGATATCCGCTACGTTATCTACTGTGATACCGTTCTCCTGTAGCTGCTTTTTGAACTCCTCCGTGAACCGACACCAGTCCGCCTTCCGGGTGTTGTAAACACGTGTAGATCCTGGCTTGCGATCCTGAGTGGGTTTTTCCAGGACAAGATGGAATGACAGCGCGTTGTGGTCTGAACAAGTGACCGATGTGTCTACTCTCCAGTTGCGGATATATCCCAACATGCTTGGAGAGCAGACTGTTACATCGACACAGCTGGTGATTCGTCGATCGCCACGAATCGTGTCGAAAGTAGGATCGGTTCCTTGGTTCAGAATGTGCCAATCCATCTCGTCCAGGAAATCCCCATACAGCTCTCCCCTATCGTTTTCCACCGCGCTGCCCCACCACGTGCTCCACGCGTTGATGTCCCCTCCCACAAGGACCTTGTCAGTCTGCACCGTGTGCAGAAACTTCTTGAGCCTACTCAGGTATGGCTCAAGCGGTTGAGTATCCTCGAAATAGACCGAAACCACTGCGATCGTCCATTTATTTGTCCTGAGAGTGGTCAACACGATGTTCTCGCTGATTGTGGTTTGGTCGTTAAGGATCTCTATGCCGTCCTCGAATACAACAATGGCAGCTTTAACAGGCTTAGTCCTGTTTCGCTGACACTGCAGTATTCGAGTACCGGCATACCGCTTGAGCTCCCCCACAGCTCCGACGTAGGGTTCTTGCAGCAGTGCAAAACTGACATTTCTATTTCGGGCCTCGAGGAACAATTCGTCCGTGGCTCTTGCACTCCGTTGAAGATTCGCTTGGAGAACCATGTAGCACCGCATGTCTACTGTGTCCCGTCTGGTCTCACCTGCTATGTTCGGGGTGCCCTCAGCAGTACGCTACACTGGACCTTGCTAACACGTCCCAGCGTTTGCGTACCGGGCATTGGGCGTCGAACGCATTGTGGTGAGTCTCCGGGTTCTTAGCGAGTCTGCAATTACGGCAGGTGGGGGTCTCCCCTGCAAGATACATGGGGCAGTCTGCTCGCAGATGTGGCTCAGCGCAGAAGCTGCATAAGTCAGCTGGCTCTTTGCAGAGCTTCCGGCCGTGCCCGTACCCCAGGCACCTTGTACACTGTACGAGGGGAGACTGGTCCTCGACACTAACGTATTGCAGGTCGATATGGACCCGCCTTGCAGACGTCAGCTTCTTCCACATCTGTGGCGATACCTGCAGCACTACGTGGTTCTCCAAGGGATTTCTGGCTCTCCGCCTGTACCTCACTGCGACTCGGATTTCGTCGTCTCGCAAATCCCCGAGTATTCCAGCATTCTGGGATTTGAGAGACGACAATATATCCTCGTCCTTATTGTACGCGAGGAGGTTTTTAAGGATAACCAGGGGGTCTTTATTTCTTGCCTCTTCAACCTTAAGGTCCTTGTCGTTTGCTGTTAGCCTTTGTGACAGTTTTGTCATTTCGGCTTTGCTACCACAGCTGATGACGACCTTTTGGTTGCGCACCTTTCGGACCCTGGTTAGGTTAGGTTAGGTTAGGTTAGGTTAGGTTAGGTTAGGTTAGGTTAGGTTAGGTTAGGTTAGGTTAGGTTAGGTTAGGTTAGGTTAGGTTTTTTTTTTTTTTTTTTTTTTTTTTTTTTTTTTTTTTTTTTTTTTTATACTGCGCACCATAGACACCTGGGTCCATGCCTTTTGTTATCGTGTACATTAATTATCAACTTATTTCTTACTATTGCAACAAATTATTTTCACAAATACAGGAGATTTTACTTAACGCTATTTCTAATTAATTAATACAAGTTAAAATCTAATACATTTTGACAAATTTTTACAAATGGGGGGAGAAAAGGATGGTAATACACATATTTACATTTCACTCAATATCACTCTTAGTTTTTCCGCCACTGCCATGTTCCGGTCCTTTATTGCCATCTCGAGGTTGTAATTCGCGATCATACGAGGTGTCGCAGCCACGGCTCTTCGCACGAAGCGACCGATGGCGTCCTCTGCATCGTCTGTATAATACACGAAACTCCTCGTGTGCCTGGAGACCGCAACGACCGCGTGGGAGACGCTGTCTTGGATTTTCCCTTTGGACTTGGTCCTCACGACGATGACCGACTCGTACGTCAATCCCTGCGCTTCGTGAATGGTCATGACTCGTGACCCGGATGCTGCTCCATAACCCTGGTTCGATAGGGCCTCCTTTTCCTCCTGTGTGTGAACTAGGAAGAGGGTGTTTGGGGCATCTTTGGGGATCTGCGAGTCTGTGAACCTTCTCCGCTCCAGAGACTGAGCACGGGTCGATGAGGAGTATATACCAGAGTATATCTCCCTCATCGCGTATGCCACATCCATTGGGTTCCTATGCGTGCATAACAGTTCCTGGTTGATGTTCGTCACCAGGTTCGGGCGCTGGTACCTTAACTCGAAGAGGTTCTCTCTATCGATGTAAGGGACCTGGTTGATGTCTCCGATGAGAACAATTTCGCCAGCACCAGACAGCCGAGAGGCCATGACTATGGCTCCGAAATGGTTCATGAGAGCTTCGTCCAGGAAAAGACGGGCGTATCTCTCATTTTTGTAACCATTTACGAGGACGGATGATAATGTGCGCACTCTGGTTTTCACCAGGTCACCTACTCGGTGCGCTAACTTGTCCTTCAGGTCTTTGGCTGCTTCAGTTGTTGTGGTGATGATGGCGTCGTTGCTAACCTCGAAGTTACCAACCAACCATGTTGTCTTGCCGCATCCTGGAACCCCGTTGATCCATCGTATTTTGGGTACCGTCCAGCTGTCCCAGGATTGCCCATCGACATGGCCCCTTTCAATGGCATCCGCCATTTGCAGGATCCTGTCGTCTAGCATTATCCTGGTGTACCGGGTGGTAACCACGATTGGATCATACGGTGGTGTCGCATACTTAGGCATTCCAGCTCGCTCCGTCGCACCGCTGTCTAGGGCCACGAAACCACTCGTGCTACTGAACGCTGCCATATGGTTTCCTGACATAGACCCCTTGATGATCTGGGACGTTCTATTGTCGTATATGGCTCCTTCTGCTTCCTTGAGCCTAACCGCCAACGAGTTCTCCAAACCAAGTCTGAAAGCCTCGAGAATTTTCTCGCAGACTTTCGTGTGCACTTGTTTTGTAGCCCTCGTGACGGCCAGAAACTCGCGGAATGCGTTCTTGGCGTGGTCTCTTGGCTCCGAGGCAGAGATGTACCGGGGCGGACTGACCTGGCCCTTGTCGGCTCTCGTCCGTATCGATGGCTGCTGACTCTGAGATGTTGATGGGGTCGGTTCTGGTGGCGGTGTACGTTGTTTTCGGAATGGACTTCGCATCGCTGCGCTCAAGGTGTTGACTAGCGCGAGTATCCCGCTACTGGTCGGTGGAGTATTGCCGCTCATTTCCTTCGCGGCTTCTTCATCGGCCAATCGCATTTGTACTCTTTCGGAGCCACTCATGGAGCTCGAATTCGGGATAGGGTGTCCCCAGCTATCGGTTGCACTTAAGCCGCCTGATCTCGGAGCCTTGAGATGACTGAGGTTCTCGCCTCGGTTCTCATAGACTACGATCTCGTGGCGTTCAGCGGCTTTTATGCAGCCGAGCCGGTCTGTGACTTCTCCTTTATCGTATTCGATTGCCATGGCGTCTACGCTTATCACCCGAGCATTGCCGTCTGCGAGTTCACCAAGCGACGTAAGGAGTGCGCACGCCTGTTCGAAAGGTGATTTGTCCGCCCACTCGAATAGCGCAATCGTTTTACATTTCGATTGCACCATTCGACATTGGCGTCCAAGTACCTCCGTCACAGGCAGAGCGTCATACGTTTTCCGCTTCATGGTGACTTTCGTGGTTTTTCCGTTAAGCAGACATGCAAGCCCCGGTGACAAACGAACCCGCTTGGTGCCCCATGCTTTGCAGAAACTCATTCCGAGTCTTTCTTCCGTACTATCCATGAAGAGGGCCACGCCCCGGATTCGTATCCCCGGTCTTCCTTCCACTGCGCAGGCAAGAAAACGATTTGCACTTACGCTTTTAAGGGCAGAAGATCGGGGCTCCGAATTCACGGCGGGGACAGAGATAGTGGTGTTGGTTGGGTGCTGTGTGTTAAGAGGGGGGAGTGTGCTATTTCTTCTTGCCGCTATTCGGAACGACTTGTCAATGAAAGACAGTAGATATTCTGGTTAGGTTAGGTTAGGTTAGGTTAGGTTAGGTTAGGTTAGGTTAGGTTAGGTTAGGTTAGGTTTTTTTTTTTTTTTTTTTTTTTTTTTTCCTGTCCTGGGCGCGTCGTACAAGACGACCGGCCAGGCCCGCGAGCTAAGTCCCTAACATAATCAGGGTTTTGGAAACTTTATTTCGTTCAAAAACAATACAATAATGTTACAATTTTCCTTAAAATTAAATTTTTGTTTTTAACCTTACAATTGCTTTTACAGTTTACACTTTCGTTACCTTGTTATTTACATTTAGTTATGCTATTGTTTATTCTGTTATAGATTTGTTCTTACATATTATTTCTTACTTTGTACTTTTTGTTACTTTGGGGTTCAGTGTTACCGGAGTGTCACTCATTGTCTTTTCCAACCTTTCTATTTTGCTTACACATTTATGTTATTTTAGCTTTATTTGACTCATCTGCAATTTTGACTAACAGTTTTGTTCGGCGTTGCTTGTTGACATATAATTCAATATATGTATTAAGCAGCTTGTTATTTATCTATTTATTCCTCTCTTGTACTGATTTGGCTATTTTCTTGCTAAATTTTATGAATATGCTTCTCTTTAAATTATCTGGCATGATTTCTTCCGCAATATTTTGTATTGTTATATCCGTGTCCATTTCTTGTTCCGCATTATATCTATCGTAGTTGTAGATCGGACATTCAATGAGGAGGTGCTGGACCGTTTCTTCTCTCTCCGGCTCACAGTGACACGATGGGCTCTCCTTGCATTTGAAACGATGCAGATAACTAGAGAACCCACCGTGTCCTGTCAAGATCTGCGTTAGTGTTGGATCTATCTCCATCTTTTTTACTATTTTGTATGCTTTTGCGGCATCGGGAAAGAATAGCTTTGTGACGGATCCGGTTTCGCTAGTTTGGTACCTTTGGCTCCACAGGTCAAGTGTTTCCATTCGGATCCGTCTCTTGGCGTATGACAGCGGATATTTGTCGTAGTGTGGTAGCGTTTTTATTTTCTGGGCTGCGTCTTTGGCCAAGGTGTCTGCTCTCTCATTCCCCTCCAGTCCAGCGTGTGCTTTTATCCAAAATAGCTGGATTGTCTTCCCCAATTCTATACTTCTTTGGATATTTGCACGACTCTGGACCGCTAGGGGATGGAGAGAGCGACAGTTAGTCACGGTCTGGAGTGCCGCTGTCGAGTCACTGAGGATGCCAACGCTTTGCGCTTGTGAATTTAGCCCCTCTTCCGTGGCTTTGCATATGGCGAGCAATTCGGCCTGGTAAACCGTGCAGTACGATGGCAGTTTAAGTTTCCGGAATTTAGTTTCGGCGGCATTACTCCAAAGAGATAATGCCGCACCCACATTACCATCAATCTTGCTGCCATCGGTATATATTTGTACTGCTTGGTTTCGGTTTTCTTCCACGTCTTCACGATTCACCAAGGTCATGAATTCCAGGTCCATATGTAGCGCTGGATGAGGAGTGTCGGTGAAGGGTATCCTTTTCTCAACCTCAGCGTCCTTCAACTGCGGCAGTGATTCCCCTCTCCTGATTTTGTACAGAGCAGCTGCTTCTTTGATTCTGAGGTCGAGGGGAAGTTCGCCGGACAGTAGGAGGGCAGAGTTTAGGGATACCGTTTTATATGCTTTACAGAGCTTCTGCACAAATCCTCTCTGTACCGCGTTCAGCTTCCTCTGGACCCCTAACTTCCCTGTTGCATCACCCCAGACCCCGGCAGCATAAGACACCACTGGCACCACCACCGACGTGTAAATAGTCCGGATGACCTCCGGGTGCAACCCCCAGCTCACCTTTGCCGCGGTGGACAGCTGCTTGTAGATGTTTACAGCTTTTTTGCAAGCGGCTGACACTTGACTATTCCATGTCAGCTTGTGGTTAGGTTAGGTTAGGTTAGGTTAGGTTAGGTTAGGTTAGGTTAGGTTAGGTTAGGTTAGGTTAGGTTAGGTTAGGTTAGGTTAGGTTAGGTTAGGTTAGGTTAGGTTAGGTTAGGTTAGGTTAGGTTAGGTTAGGTTAGGTTAGGTTAGGTTAGGTTAGGTTAGGTTAGGTTAGGTTAGGTTAGGTTAGGTTAGGTTAGGTTAGGTTAGGTTAGGTTAGGTTAGGTTAGGTTAGGTTTTTTTTTTTTTTTTTTTTTTTTTTTTTTTTCCTGTCCTGGGCGCGTCGCACTAGACGACCGGCCAGGCCCGCGAGCTAAGTTCCCTAACATTATCAGGGATTTTCTTTATTAGGAGAATTTTTACAATGTTTTCTTATATAACTATTTCTTAAGGTTACTGTTATTATTATCTATTTACAGTTATTATATCTTATTTCTATTTGTAACTTTAATTATATTTACATATTTAATAATGTGCGTTTGCAATATGGCCTACTTTTCGTCCATTACGCCAGAGCACCACTCGCTCACGCTTGCCACATGTTTGCGTTTTACTTTAATTGCATATTTCTGTCTATTTTACCATTTTATCATTATTTGATAAACGTTCAATATAAGTTACTGATAATCATATAGCCCAATATATGAGTTCAGTAGCTGCTTAGTTATCGATTCCTTTTAATCACCTTTCCAATTATTTTCAGACAATATTTTAAGAATATCTCTCTCTTTTCTTTATCGGGCATAATTACTGTGCCAATGTTTTGTGCCGTGAGTTTTGTTCCCAGCTGCAGCTCTGCGTCGAACCTGTCGAGCCCATGAACTGGACATTCCATCAGGATATGTGGTACGTCTTCCTCTTTTCCGGGCTCACATATGCAGGAAGGGCTCTCCTTACATTTGAAGCGATGGAGATACGCCGAGAACCCTCCGTGTCCAGTTATCGCTTGCGTGAGGAGATTGTCGACCGGCACTTTGCTGACTATGCGGTAAGCCTCTATCGCATTTGGGTAAAATATTTTAGTGACCGCTGCAGTTTCACCCGTCAGATATCTTCGGTTTCATTCCTCAAGCGTCCCGATCCGGATCTGACGCTTGACGAATGACACCGGGCACCTGTCATATTGGGGTCTGGTTTTGGTCTTCGTGGCTGCATCCTTCGCCAATTCATCCGCTCTCTCGTTCCCTTCGAGTCCAGCGTGCGCTTTTATCCAGTAGAGTTGAATGCTTTTATTTTGTTCGGAGCATTTTTTCAGATTTTCGCGGATCTGGACTGCGAGGGGATGGAGAGCGGCTGGATTGACGATAGTCTGTAGCGAAGACCGCGAGTCACTAAAAACTCCAAAGCTGTCCTCTGGGCGCTTCAATGCCTCTTCGGTCGCCCTACATACGGCCAGCAATTCCGCCTGGAAGACCGTGCAGTAAGACGACAGCTTAAATTTCCGGGAAAAGATTTCGGCAGCATTGCTCCAAAGAGACAATGCCGCTCCAACCTTCCCGTCAATTTTGCTGCCATCTGTGAATATTTGAACTGCCTGGGAGCTGTGAATATTCACCTGTTCCTGGTCTTCCAGGCATACGAATTGCATGTCCGTATGGGACGCGGGATGTGGCGTGTCCTTGAATGCAGTCCTTCGCTCCATTTCGACGTCTCCAAGCTCGGGCTTAACCACTCCTCGCCTTGCCTTAAATAAGGCGGCCGCTTCCTGGATTCTCAGATCCAGCGGGAGCAGTCTGGCTAGTATGAGCACCGAGTTAAGAGACGCCGTCCTGTAGGCTCTGCACAGTTTCTGTGCGAAGCCCCGTTGCACTGCGTTCAGGTGCTTCTGCACACCAATCTTCTTAGCGGCATCCGCCCACACACTTGCCCCGTATAGGACGATAGGCTCTACTACCGCCGTGTATATGGTCCGAACAATTTCGGGATGGAGACCCCAGCTGGCTTTTGCAGCTCTGGATAGATGTTTATAAATGAGCAGGGCCTTCCTGCACGTATGGCTCACGTGCGAGTTGAAGGTCAGCTTGTCATCTATCCAGAGCCCCAAAATCTTTATTTCCCTCGAAATCGCGACCTCCACCCCGCCCATGCTCAGGAGGGGGACATCGTACTTTAGTTTTTTAGTGAGCACCATTGCGTTTGTTTTATGTGGCGCAAACTTCAACTTGTTTCGGATGCCCCACTCCCGGACATAAGCGAGGGTAGAGTTCGCGATTCGCTGGACTTCCAGTGCAGTGTCTCCGTCTACCGTCAGGACCACATCGTCAGCAAAGGCTTGGCACCACACATTCCTCTCCTCAAGTCCATGGAGCAGCGGGTCGAGAAGGAGGTTCCAGAGTATGGGGCCTCCGATCGAGCCCTGAACACATCCCTTCGTCGTGTCCTTGGTGACCTCCTCGACCCCATACCTCACCTGGACACTCCTATCCTGGAGGTAACTGTCCAGGAGTCTCCTGAGGTTAACCGGGCATTCCTCCTCAGCTAGCCTCGTCCTTATGGCCGGCCACCAGGCGCTATCGAATGCTCCCTCTATGTCTAGCGATATCATTACTAACAGCTTTCTTTGCTGGAGCTTTGCTCGAATGTGTTCGACTAGATCATAGAGGGAGTCCTCGGTGCTCCTTTGTGGCATAAAGCCATACTGACGCCTGCTGAGCCTCGGAACGATGTGCCACTTGATCCTACCAATCAACATTTTTTCCAGGATTTTTCCCATCACCGGCAACAGTCCAATGGGTCTGTAGGATTTGGGGTCCGTGTAGCTTTCCTTGCCTGGCTTTCGCAATACCACCACTGTTGCTCGCTTCCATGGCAAAGGAAAGTGACCCAAATCCAGACACTTGTTTGCTAGTGATAGGAAAATTCCCGGATTCTGTGTGATGGCGTGGTGGCATATATCGGCGGTGAAGCCCTCTGCGCCCGGAGCTTTCTTCGGATTGAAGCTGTTCACAGATGCCATAAGCTCTTGGTTGGTAAAAGGTGGGTCATGTTTCTCATCATGAGCCAATCCGTTTACTTTTTCTGCTTCCTCTCGGGTCTGTCTGTGAACAGCGTTGTCCGTGGTTGGTTCGTCCGGGGGATAGAAGGTGTCGGCGATTAGACGTGCCGAGTCTTTCGGTCCGAGTGTGACACCGTTTTTTGTGAGCGGTAGATCCTCCTGGCGTCCTGTGGTCTTCCTGATGACCCGGTATATTCCCGTCCACATTCCTTCTCTATCCTGTCTTTCGCAGAATGACTTCCAGCTGGAGGTTTGGGCGTTCCTGACTTCATGCTCATATTTTTCTTTTGTTCGCAGGTACTCGTCGACGACCATCTGGCGGCGTCTCGGTGCAGCACAGCGGACCCTGCGCTTCCTGGTGGCGACTTCCCTCTTCAGCGCGGCGAGCTCTTCGGACCACCACGGTAAGTTGATTTTTTGTTTATTATTTAACTTAGGTATTATAAGATTACATGTTTCTTTAATCGTATCTATATATGTATTTATTTTATTCTCTAACTCATTTTTGTTTGTTATCTTTTCAAATCCTTTGCTACTTATTTGCTTATTTTCTACCAGTGCAGTCAATTTTGTACGAAAGAGGTTCCAATTGGTTTTCTTACTATTATATAATCTTGTCGCTCTTTCTATTTTTACTCCTTTTGATCTAATATTATTGATTTTAAAAACTATTGTGTTGTGGTCCGAGCTCGTCATGCCTTCGTCAAGAGTCCAGCCGTCCACCAGGTCCAGCAGGTCCACCGTGCAAGCCGTCACGTCGACGAAGCTCGAGTACACTGTGCCTCCCCGAACGTCAAAGTAGGTCGGTATGGTGTTATTATTTAATACGTGCATGCCCATTTCCTCGAGTTCTCCCGCTACAGCTTCGCCTCGTGAGTCTATTTGGTCACTGCCCCACCATGAGCTTTTCGCGTTTACATCGCCCGCCATAATCGTAGGTATGTCGAACTTACTTTTTATACCTTTTAGTTGCTCGAGGTATGGCTCGACTGGTTCGGGATGGGGTTCGAAGTACACGGATATGACGAGTATTTCCCAGGCTTTCGTCCCGATCTTCACCACAGTGATGTTAGGGGTTGAAAGATCGGGGTATTGCACGACGTCAAGGTCCTGGTCTAAGACTGCGATCGCAGTTTTGGCCGGTCCGTCTGTATGTTTCGTGCACTGGTAAATTCTCGCCCCCCCGTAGTTCTTTACTCGGCCCACACTCCCGACGTACGGCTCTTGAAGCATTACGATGGCCATTCTCTTGTTGCACGCCTCTAGCATTATTTCGTCTGTTGCTAAGCGTTTTCGACGTAAATTCGCTTGTGCGACAAGATATGGCCTCGCTATGACTGTTGCGGTATTTGCTCGTGGGACCACCTTAGCAGTACGCTACGGTAGATCGGGCTAAGGCGTCCCACTTGCGCCTGATTGGGCATTCCGCGCTAAATGCGTTGTGATCCGTCACATTTAATTTTGCATGCACGCAGTTACAACAGGATGGTGGTACATCGGCGAGCCATTCCGCGCACTTAGCTTTCATGTGGGGGCCCCCACAGTGGCTACACTTCTCCAAAGTGTCTTTGCAGAAGCGTTTGCCATGACCGTAGCCGAGACAGAGCGAGCACTGTACCAGTGGGGAGTGATCCTCCACTTTTACTCTTTGTAGGTCGATGTGTACTGTCTCGGCTGCGATCATGGCCTGCCATAATTTTGGGGAGACCCTCATAATTATGTGGCTTGTGTGCGGGTTTCTCGTGCGCTTCTTGTATGCTATTTCACAGCGGTCCTCCTCCTTTGCAATTTTATCAAAGATACCTCTGTTCTGGTTCCTGAGCGCCCTCAGCACCTCCTCGTCGCTATTGTACTGGAAGACGCTCCTGAACATGAGCAGAGGGTCTTTATTTTTTACTTCTTGCACGTTAAGATCTGCCGCATTGGTAAGTTTATTTTTCAACTTCTGTCTTTCTCCTTCGGTTCTGCACGTCATAATAATCTTCGAATCCCTAGCCTTCCTTATTCGCTCCACTGTAACTCCTCCCTCTTTCGCATTAACTACCTTCCTAATCCTTCCAAGTACCTCGTCTCCTGTTTCCTTATCATTCTTGGACGTGACCACTACCGAGTGCAGCGCGGCCCACGCGGGGGCTGACGCCGCCGCTCGGCCCGCCGCTACACTCGCGTAGGTGGTCGAGTCCAAGAGCCCGATCTGCTTTCCTATAACTTCCTTTAATTCTTCCATTTTTCCACTATTTTCTTTTACTAATGTACTGCATTCCTCTATCCTTTCCATTATTATCTTTCCCTCCTTCCCGACTCCCGCTTTTTCTTTTGCCATTTCTATTCTTCTGCAGCTGTCCTCCATTAATTTGCTGTGGTCGCTCAGCGCCTTCAGCAACCTGCTCTGTTCTCGCTCGAGGTCACTCTCGAGCAAGAGAACACCCGCGCATCGCGACTCACCCGCTGCAGGCAAGCTTGCAGCAGGTGGTTCGCGCTGCGCGGCTGTTGTTGTGTTCACGGTTTTGGCTTTGCCTTTTACCGCGTCGAGCTCCTTTACAAGGTCATAAAGGCGCTCGGCCGCCAGCTGGACGTCGCTTTTTATTTCTCTTTTTATATTCCCAGATTTGCCGAGACTCGTCTTTATCCTGGTCAGGCAGCTCTTTGCCTCTGCAGTCCTGTCGGCGAACTTGGTGGGTATGGGTGGACTGCCCGCCGCGTCCGTCAGTGTCTTCGCAGCGGTGACCTGCTTGGTTTTCGGCGGCACGAGCGAAGTAATCTTCTTGGGAGAAGCGTCGGCTGGTCGCGCTGGGCGACTCGTTGCAGGCGGTGGGTCGGTCGCGGCCGCGGCGGGCGGCTGCCGCGTAGTCGCCGGCCGCGGTCCCGGCGGGCTCACCGTGAAGGTTTTCTGGGACGGGGATATGCTCTTCCGTGGCTGGCCGGATTCCCATTCGCCTATGCTTTTCCGCACTCCTCCGTCGGTTTTTTGTAGGGCGCCTGACGGACCCGCCCCTTCGTCCTGCGATATTTGGCGGGCCTCAGCGGGCTTACTCGTCTTTGGTGTGTGGAACATCCTTCCGTGTGTCTGTTCTTACTAACTATGCGGTCAATAAACCGTGTCACAAACGTAGGTCAATAAACCTACGGTCAATGATAATATGGTAAAATGGTTTTCACAGAGAAAACTAATCCAGTAGCGAGTGGAGCCCGGTACACGGGCCACGTTATGTTGGTGTTACACGGTGGATGTCAACGCTATTTCAATTACTATCTTGCCCAGCGGACAGGTATTGTCAGTATTTACAATATATATTATCAATATTTACTTAACTAGTTCCTATATAATTAATATTTGTATATGTTACTTTGTTTGCAGGTGCAGCAGTTAGCGGCGCGCGGCGGGAGACGGCGCCGGGTGCAGTATCACTAACGATAGTTCGTGTCCGGTATCCGCGACTGCCGGCGGCGACACGGGACTCCGGCCGCTCCCCGGTGACTGCTACAACTTATATTCTAGAATACAAAGTGGAGCAGCTTGCAGATGCCACAGGCGCACAGGTAAGGTAATGTAGGCTGGTCAGTAGTATTCACGTATGGCGTGTATAAGGCGCCTGTCAAAATATGTTGCCCATGCCAACCTTAATCTACGCCAGTCGCACTGCAGCTTATAGTGCTTTATAATTATACAAGGTAAGTTATATTTTACTGTCTATACAATTATTTTTAATACTTGTTTTAATTATATGTGTTTTCTTTGTTTCAGATGCAGTGCGGACTTCGTACGTGACACAGTGCCCGTCGGAAGGTGAGTGCCCGCAACTATATTGGTAACTTAAATAATCGTTAATTTACTGTTCCAGGTGGAGAGGAGCAGCAGCGGGCGACCCGGGACTTCAGACGTACACCACGGCCAGCACTCGGTCGGCTTGCCAGTTTCTATACAATTAACGTTAATACTATTTTATAAGGCGTGTATATGGCGCCTGTCAGCACAGTTTCAATGTATTGTAGTAACAAAATATTAATACAATTTTTAAAATTAAATTAAAAGTCTTAATTAAATCCCTAACCTAAATATATACAAGTTCCCTGCCTGGTCACAAGTCTAAACGTGAAAACCCGGAACAAATCGGGCCCACCGTTCCCGAGTTACGGGCTGTCAAAGTTTGCGGGGTGAGGGGAGAAGGGCGGGCCTTTACATCTCGTCCTGAGAGGCGCAAGGATTCTGAGTCCAGTGCCGAAAACCCGAGGTCTGTATCTCTATAAATGGCCGAGATATAGAAGCCCGACCTTGACCGTAACCCGCTATAGTAACCGAGGGCTCGGCCGTGACGTCACGCGGGCGTGGCCGCGAGAGGCGCGGCCGTGGAATGCGGCGCCTATTGTTCACGCGCGAGCGCCGGTTTGTTATTTATATTATTATGTTATTACGCTTAACTTTGATCGCTTATATCTCGTAAACTATTGCTTCGATTTCAACGGGGTTTTTTGCGTGAAGTTAAGCGCAATTTTCTCTTTCTGCTGATATACAAAACGTACAACGAGCAAAACAAGCAAATAATAAATATTAATAATAATTATAAATAACAATAGTAATTTTTTAGGAGTCAATAATTAAATAAATATAGGTCATAGTACCAACAGAAACAAAGGGGGTAGCGGGGTAGCGGGGTGGTGGGGTAGGGGTAGTTAGGGGTTAGGGTAGGGGAGTGGTTATTATAATCTAACAGTCGCACATTAATATTTAAAGTCAAAATAAACTAAAGATTTCACCACCGAAAGTTTTGTACACCGGTGCCAGCCACTCAGCCAAGTGACGTCACACCTCGAGCCAGCTGATCCACTTCTGCTATCCAGGTCGCTGAGATCGCCTAGCACCAGCAGTAGTTCCGCAGCGGTGTGGGTGTTGCAACCTCAGCTTGATTGGTAGGGCGTGGTAGGGCGGTCGGCCGTGACGTCACCGCCCACTGGGGCGGCCCACTCGCTATAGCGTCGATTTAAGTAGGTCAACGGTCGCTCTTCACGGAAAAGGCTGTATCTCCGCGACCGTTGATCGCGCGCGGGTGCGGTTTTCACTAATCGCTAGTGCTTGAAATCTTCTATTTTTTGATATCAAAAAAGGGGGGTCTTATCGCTTTCGATTTCGAGATATTATTTTTGGAAAAATACCTCGATTTTGTTTTTGTCTTTTCTCTGTGACGGTTGGTGGGATTTCGATTCTGAAAACGGGGTTCTGCTCCTCGTATCGTCGTCCTTGCGGTTACGGTAGTAGCTGGTCTCCAGCACTGCTGGAACTTGGTGCACGTGGAACGTGGTCGGGGACTTTTTCCCGGTTTTCTCCGCCCCCAGGGGCGGGAAAATTCCGGGAAAAATGTTGCTCGATGCGTCTTCAGCAGCGCTATCCAGCACCACCAAAAAACCAGGGGGTACAGCCGACTGAGCGAGCAGCGTTCGCAGATAAAGTTTGGAGTTCGTGAAAATTTTCAGTTTTTCACGTATAACTTTTTATGCACTGCACCGATTTCCAAAAACTTTTCACTATTTTATAGAGAAAGCAATTCCGCATCCAACGATATATCACTTGTCACTTTAGCACAACTTTTTCCCACTGATTTGATTTTTCGTCGATTTTTACGCCGCGGAGCAAGTTATAAACGTGGCGCTTGCAACCGCAGGCCAGGTGCGACTGGTTAGGTTAGGTTAGGTTAGGTTAGGTTAGGTTAGGTTAGGTTAGGTTAGGTTAGGTTAGGTTAGGTTAGGTTAGGTTAGGTTAGGTTAGGTTAGGTTAGGTTAGGTTAGGTTAGGTTAGGTTAGGTTAGGTTAGGTTAGGTTAGGTTAGGTTAGGTTAGGTTAGGTTAGGTTAGGTTAGGTTAGGTTAGGTTAGGTTAGGTTAGGTTAGGTTAGGTTAGGTTAGGTTTTTTTTTTTTTTTTTTTTTTTTTTTTTTTTTTTTTTTTTTCTCATCCTACCCCGACAAGTTTGTGTCTGGGGCCTGGTCTACTTAACTCCTTTCATTCCAGTTCTATCATTTATGCCTCTCGTACTTTCATGCTTCATACTGTTTCTTTCTTTCATCCTTCTCCTTTCTTGCTTTTTTATTACTCTCCCTATGCTAAATCTCTATTATATATTTAATTTACGTATTTTATTTACAGTTATGTACTTGGGATTATGGGGTTGGGGGCAATAACTTTTGACGACAATTTCTATTATTATTTCTTACATCTAGTTTACAGCTATTTTTTATTATCTTTTATTATTACAAGTATGGACACTTATCTTGCAAATTTAATTGCAAGTAGTGTCCAAAAATTGTTACAGGGTTGTATTTTTATTTACTATCCGTTTTATGATACACTTACAAAACTCTATAAACTTATTCCTACTATGCTTACTTTCTAATATTACACTAAAGTTTTCTATCTTAATGTCTATGTCGATTTCCATTTCAAGGTCAAAGCGTTTCCTTCCATATATTGGGCATTTCGTGACGACGTGCACAACGCTCTCTTCTTCTGCGGGGTCACAAGGGCACGCTGGACTCTCCCTGCACTTAAACCTATGCAAGTACGCGGCGAATCCACCGTGCCCCGTGAACAACTGTGCGACTAGGTTATTTATTTCTATTTTCCTGATCACGTTATAGGCCGAAATTGCGTCTGGGAAAAACAATTTTGTAACTCCCGCCTCTTTTTCGCTTTTATAACGCCGGTTCCATTCATCAAGCGAGTCCTTGCGGATTTCCCGCTTGATGAATGAGACCGGGACTCGGCTGTAGTTAGGCTTTGTTTTGAGCCTAAGTGCTGCGCTCTTTGCTAATTCGTCCGCTCTCTCATTTCCCTCCATCCCCGCGTGAGCCTTGATCCAGAACAATTTTATCATTGTATTTTGCGTTATTAGCATTTTTACGTTTGTTCTGATCTCGGCTGCGAGGGGATGGGGGGAAGATGAGTTGGTGACGGTTTCTAGCGCAGAGCGGGAGTCACAGAAAATGTTGACATCGGTGTTGGGGACTTCAAGCGCTTTGCGCGTGGCTTCCAGCAGAGCCAGCAGTTCGGCCTGGTATACGGAGCAGCACGGGTCCAGTTTGAGCTTTCGCGTACAGGTCTCGGTGCGGCCATCCCTGATGGTTAGCGCCGCTCCGACCTTGCCTTCGATTTTGCTACCATCGGTGTAGATGTTCAGGCCGCTATTGCTGTACTGTTCCAGTGCTGCTTCGTCCGCCAGGCATATGAAGCTCAGTTCATCCTGCTCTGCTGGATGAGGCATCTTAGCATATGGGACCGGGATCTCCACCTCTCGGTCCAGGATCACTCGTTGGGAGTGGCCTCTTTTTATCTGGTAGAGAGAAGCTGCCTCCCTGACGCGAATGTCCAGTGGGAGTAATCCCGCGAGCAACAAAACTGAGTTCAGCGATGCAGTCCTGTACGCCTTAACGATTTTTTGTACAAAACCGCGCTGTACGGCGTCAAGCTGCTTTCTGATGCTCAGCTTTGTTGTCGCGGGGGCCCACGCGCTCGCCGCATATAAGATGGTCGGCTCCACCACTGCCGTGTAGAGGGTGCGGATTATATCGGGTTTGAGACCCCAGTGAATCTTTGCTGTTCGGGCGAGCTGTTTATAAAAGTTTAGGGCCTTACGGCAGACATTCGCGGCATGCGTGTTGAATGTCAGCTTCTTATCAATTGTGAGCCCCAGCAGCTTCACCTCGTCGGACACGCCAATCTCGACGCCGCCCATGCTGAGGCGCGGGGTGTCAAATTTTAGCCTTCGCGTGATGACCATGGCCATCGTTTTATGTGCTGCGAATTTGAGCTTATTTTTGACACCCCACGCCCTCACATGCTCGAGCGCGGGATTGGCGCGTCCCTCGATTTGAAGCGCTGAGTCCCCTTCGAACAGAAGAACTACGTCATCCGCGAATGCCTGCACGTATACCCCTCTTTTATCCAGCTCTTTAAGCAGTGGGTCCAGCAAAAGATTCCACAAAATGGGGCCTCCGATGGACCCTTGCACGCATCCTTTTTTGGCCTGCCTCATATGCTCTTCCCCCGCGTATCGAACCCGTACTCTCCGGTGATGCAGGTAACTATCTATCACCCGTCTCAAATTTATAGGGCATTCTTCCTCCGCCAATCGGACTCTTATAGCTGGCCACCAGGCGCTATCGAAGGCCCCCTCTATATCCAATGACACAAGGGTTAATAACTTTTTATGTTTCAGACCCTTGTGGATTTGCTGCATTAGGATATAGAGGGAGTCCTCGGTGCTCCTTTGGGGCATGAATCCGAATTGGCGGGTACTGAGCCGCGGTATAATATGAAATTTGAGGCGGGCGACTAGCATCTTTTCGAAAATCTTTCCGAGTACTGGGAGAAGGCCTATGGGTCTATATGCCTTGGGTGCGGTGTAAGTGTCCTTCCCTGGTTTCCTTAAGACAACGACGGTGGCTTCCTTCCATTTTTCCGGGAAATACCCAAGCTCCAGGCATTTATTCAACATTTCCAGGAAAAATGTAGGGTCGTTGTCTATAGCTTCTCTACAAATGTCAGCGGTGAAGCCGTCCACCCCGGGTGCCTTTTTCGGGTTAAAGGACCTGACTGCCGCTCGGAGCTCAGCCTGCGTGAATGCTGGGTCTTCAAGGCCATCTTGCGTACCATCATTCACCCTCTCCGCCATTGCTCTAATTTGGCTATGCTCCAGGTTATCGCATTCTACCGCGTCCTCCGGGTAAAAGGTTTCAGCTAAGAGCTCCACGGATCCTCTGGCGTCCAGTGTTTGCCCTTCGACCTGGAGTGGTAGGTCCTCTTCCCTTCCTTTCGTCCTGCTGATGACTCTATAGATGCCTTCCCAGACGCTCTCTCTATCCTGCCTCCCGCAAAACTCCTTCCAGCTCTCTACCTTTGCTTTCCACGCCTTTAATTCGTATTCATTTTTCTTTTGCAGGTACTGCTGTACGACTCTCAGTCTTCGCACCGGCGCTGCGCATCGGATCCTCCTCTTCCTGGTAGTGACTTCCCGTTTCATCTCTTCGAGCTCTTCGGTCCACCATGGCATGGTAAGTGTTTTTGTATTTGTCTTTTTTGGTAGAGTGTCAGCGCATGTTTGTGTGATGATTTGTGTGTATGTGTCGAGTGTTTTCTCTAGTTGATGTGTGTTGTGTATGTGTTGTATGTCTGTGTGTGTGAGCGACTGTTCAGCTGTAAATTGGCTCATTTTCTCATGAAAATGAGACCAATTTGCTCTGCGTGTGTTATAGAGTCGTGTGGTGCGTGTGATGTGTGTGCCTTTTGATTTTTGTAGCGAAATGTTGAATGAAATACCATTGTGGTCCGAGCTCGTGAGATTCTCAACTATTTTCCAGCCCTCTACCAGGGGAAGAAGATCCGGTGAGCATGCGGTTATATCGACGTGACTGGAGTATCTCTTGTTCCCTCGTATGGTGTCAAAAGTAGGTGCATCAGAGTCGTTATTGTTTAGCACGTGAAGGCCCAATTCGTCAAGTGCAAATAGCAGCTCCTCGCCTCTAGGTCGTGTTTCCACGCTGCCCCACCACGTATGCCATGAATTTGCGTCCCCTGCCAAGATCACATTTTTTGTACCAAGCTTTTTCGTCACCGTCTTTAGATGCTCGAGATAAGGTTCCAGAGGCTGCGTGTCCTCAAAGTAAATAGAGAGGAGTGTGATGTGCCACGCTTCTGTTTTTATTCCCACAACCGCTATGTTATTGGTGGTAAGCTGTGGGTATTGTACCACGTCGATTGTGGGATCAAGGATAGCTATGGCCGCCTTCACCACTCCATCTTCCCGATTCACGCTCTGAAAGATTCGAGCACCTGTATAGGACTTCATCCGCTTTTGTCCTCCGACGTAGGGTTCTTGAAGAAGAAGAACTGCCACCTTACTTTTGGCTGCTTCTATAAAAGCTTCGTCCGTCGCTAGGTTCTTCTTCTTCAAGTTGGCTTGGATAATTCTGTAAGGGACGCCCTCAGCAGTAAGCGACGGTGGATCTCGCAAGTGCGTCCCACTTGCGCCTCACCGTGCACTCACTGCTGAAAGCGTTGTGATCCGTTCGGCCGCTCTTCGACTTTGTGCAGTTTATGCAGCAGGGGGGTGCGTCAGTAAGGTATTCTGGGCAGTCCGCTCGGAGATGCGCTCCGCCGCAGTGGCTGCACAAGTCGACTGCTTCGGTGCAGAACCGCTTCCCATGCCCGTACCCCAGACAGCGCGAGCACTGGATGAGGGGGGACTGGTCAGCGACCCTTATCCTCTGCATGTCGACGTGTACAGCCCCGGCGGCGGTAAGGCATTGCCAAATCCGCGGCGATACCCTGGCGACGACATGTGAGGTGAGCGGGTTTCTAGCGCGGCGCCGGTATCGTATTTCGATCCGGTCGTCTTCCTCGCTCAAGCCTCTCAGAATGTGTTTATTCTGCGCCCGGATCGCTTTTATAACGTCGTCGTCGGAGTTGCTTTGCAGTACGCTGTAGAGAACGATGAGCGGGTCCTTGTTTTTAATCTCTTCGACGCTCAATCGTTCTTCCCTCTCCGCTATGCTCTCCCTCACTTTCTTAATTTCCTCTCGGCTTCTGCATCCCACTATGATTTTTCTGTCTTTAGCTTTTCTTATCCTGTCTATCCTTACACCTTCTTCCTTCGCGTTTACAACTTTCCTAATCCTTTCGAAGACCTGGTCTCCGGTTTCCTGATCGTCCTTCGAGGCGATGATGATGGAGTGCATCGCAGTGACTTCCGGTTGCGGGCGCCTGGGTGACCCGGCTGCTACGCTCGCGTAAGTGCCGCGGCTCTCCATCATCATCTCCTTCTGGGACTTCAGTAACCCGGCCAGCCTCTCCATCTCTTCTGTGTTTTCCTTCAGGAGTCTTCCGTGCTCTTCTATTTTCCTACTCATCTCTTCTTGCATAACCTTACTGTCTATTTTCTTTTCTACAGGTGCTATGGACTTTTCTTCCTCTGACTCTTTGACCAAGGTGTACAGTCTTTCCAACGCTTCCTGGATTCCGGTCTTTATTTCACCTTTGAGGTTGCGGCTGTTGGAAAGGTGAGTCTTGGCCTTTATCAGGTACGCTTTGGCCTCCGCTGTCTTGTCTGCATATTTCGTCGTTTGTTTCGGAGATTTATCAGCGCTGAGAGTCGCCGCCGCCGGCGTCCGCTCTCTGTGCGAGGTGGTTTTTCCTGTGAGAGGCAGGCCGGCGCCGGCGCCGACGCCGGGCCGGGCCGTGCCAACCGCTCCCTGTCCCTCTGGTTGGCTCGCGCACTTGTACGGGAGAGCGGGTGACACCGATGTCCGCGCCTCAATCTCTCCGACGCTCAAGCGCACCTTGCTGGAGGGCTCTGCCTTCTCCGTGTTTGCGTCCTGCGACTTCACAGGCTTCTTGGCGGCCGCCTGCTGCCTCGGCTCGGGAGTCCGTATTCCGAACATAGTAGCTGGCCGTCAGTAGGGGTAGGATACGTCAAAAGTAAAGTAAGTGATAAGAAAATCGACGTGTATAGAGCGTCGTCAATATGCTATAGGCCGACGTGTAAAAGGCGTCGGCTTGTCAAGTTATTACAAGTTAGTTAAGCTAATTAACTATTTACGCGTGTCGCGTCGTCACGAAATGCCACTGATACAATATATTTTTATTTTTATTACAGGTGCAGCTGACTGCGGAGAGCGGCGGGAGACGGCGGTGCCGGTGCTGGCGGTAAGTGTGTCACACTAATATTAATATTTCACTCTTTTACAGACGCAGCGACTCTTGTCGGCTACGCGAGGACTCCAGCCGCACTTCGCAGTAAGTATAACTCCTACCTTCCGCAAGATATGTACTTGTTCTATCAATATTCTTTATATACAATATATCGTAGTGCTTACTACGTTATTATTTAAACTGTACAGTGCAATGTCAATTAATTTATTTCTATTTCAGGTGTAGGAGTGTATCCGCTCGCCGCGTGTCTCCTCGCTCGCGTCACCGTGTCTCCAGAGGTAAGTGATAGCTAATAAACTGCTAACTTTTGTTTTTTGTTACAGGTGGAGAGGAACAACAGCGCGTGACAGCAGTGCGGAGCTTCAGATTCACACAGCGGGCAGCACTCCGTCACCTATGATCCTATAATTACTTTTAAATATAGTACACTTAGTCTAGGCGTGTAAAGAGCGCCTGTCAAAAATTAATGACCTTAATATTAAGTTATAACTAGCTAATAAATAACTAAAACAATTATTTACAATTTGTTCTGTTGTTAATGAGCCTGATAGTGAAAACCCGGTAAAGGTCGGGCTTCCGTCGTTGCTATATATTATTTGCAGGTCAACAGAACTCAGACCTATCCAAAAGTGAAGGTCCCACTACAATCGCACCCGCGTAGCCGGAGCTATGGCTTCTCAAAGATTTCCAAAATTTGAGGGGTGCGGGGGGGTGGTGGGTGAGTGCTTATAACTCGGCCAAGTAGGCGCTGGGGAAACTAATAGAAAGGTGAAAACGCGACTTTCTTATCTTAATATTTGGCCGAGATACAAGCAACCATCCGTTTTGACACTAGGGCCGGCTACTTGTCACGTTTTTAACAACGGGTGAATTTGGGTTGTGACAGTGACAAGAAACCGTATCCCGAAAACCCCGCCTCGATATGACCTCCCGTTGAATTTATACGAATTTTTCAAAATCACCCGTCGTTAACTCGGCGGTGACGTCACCCGCCCACTGGGGCGGCCCACTCGCTATAACGTCAACGTAAGTAGGTCAACGGTCTGTGATGTTTGAAAAATTCGTATAAAATCCAATTTTAAAGCTACGTACTATTTGAAGATGTCAGCCTGTAGGGGTTGAAATCTTCTTTCTTGTATGGTAGCTGGAGTCTTCAGAATCCCGCTGGTGTTCCCTCAGGATCTCCTCAAACACGAAAGATGTGGTGAAAAGATTTGGAGCTCCTTATCTTCTCAACCGCTGCTCGGATTTTCGTGCTGAAAACGGTTTTGGGATCCTCGCCGTGTTGCCCTCCTAGAGATGCCAGCACCTGGTTTCCAGAACTGCTGGAACCTGGACCACGTGTCACGTGGTCTGCGGTTTTTCCGGGTTTTCTTCGACACCAGGAACCGGAAAAATCCGTGTGTGGTGTCGGAAGATAGGTCTCCAGAAGCTCTATCCAATGATGTCAAAAAAGGGGGGGCTTGCAGATCTCCCCACCGAGATATAATTTTTTGAAAAACTGCACTTTTTTGAACTTGCTGTTTCTCCGCAGCCGCTGGTCCAATCTTCACTGGGAAAACGGTGAAAAGTTTCCCGCTGTGTCGCCTCTCTGGTAATGGCAGCAGCTTGTTTCCAGCACTGCTGGAACCTGGACCACGTGGCACGTGGTTTGAGGTTTTTCCCAATTTTCTCCGCCTCCAGGGGCCGGAAAAATCCGTGGGTGGAGCCAGGAGAAAGAGCTTCAGCAGCGCTATCCAACGCTACCAAAAAACCAGGTGGTTGCAGCGACTGAGCGTGCAGCGTTCACGTCCAAAGATTTCACATCAACGGAAAACACAGTTTTTTGGTCACTGCATCCAAACCACAAGTCCGATTTTCGAGATTTTTTCACTGTTTTGTAGCCTACACGAATCCGCACCTGGCGGTATAACTTTCAACTCGGTGGCTAAACTTTTTCCCGACACAATGATTTTTCGAACGCGGAGTGACTTAGATTCGTGGCGCTTGCGGGCGTGGTTGCGGCGCGACTGGGTTAGGTTAGGTTAGGTTAGGTTAGGTTAGGTTAGGTTAGGTTAGGTTAGGTTAGGTTAGGTTAGGTTAGGTTAGGTTAGGTTAGGTTAGGTTAGGTTAGGTTAGGTTAGGTTAGGTTAGGTTAGGTTAGGTTAGGTTAGGTTAGGTTAGGTTAGGTTAGGTTAGGTTAGGTTAGGTTAGGTTAGGTTAGGTTAGGTTAGGTTAGGTTAGGTTAGGTTAGGTTAGGTTAGGTTAGGTTAGGTTTTTTTTTTTTTTTTTTTTTTTTTTTTTTTTTTTTTCGTCCTACCCCGACGAGTTAGTGTCAGGGGCCTGATCTACTACTATCCTTTCATTCCAGTTCTATCAGTTATGCTTCTCGTACTTTCATGCTTCATACTTTATCTTTCTGTCATCCATCATATCTTTCGTTCTTTCAGGGGGAGGTTCCCTTTACTATAATACTACTCTGCGCTACTTTTTATGTTTATTTTCAATTTCTTTTAATAATTCTAGGAAAAGGGTTAGGAACAATGAAATACACACCTACTATTTACTATTTGGGACGACTTAGTCTATAGTTAATTTCTTATCCTATTTCTTAATACTAGGAACACTTACGCTGCAAACTTAATTGCAGGTAGTGTTCCAATTTCTTACAGCGTTTTGTTTTTATTAACAACTCTTTGTATTACATATTTACAATATTCTATAAACTTATATCTAATGTGCTTATTTGCTATAATTTTACTTAAGTTTTCTATATTTACAACCATGTCTATTTCTTGTTCTAGGTCGAACCTTCTCCTGCCGAAAATGGGACATTCCGTGACGATATGCGCTACACTCTCCTCCACGTCTGGATCACAGAGGCACGACGGACTCTCCGCGCACTTAAATCTATGTAAGTACGCGGCGAATCCACCGTGCCCCGTGAACATTTGGACTATAAGATGGTGTAGCTCTATCTTTTTAACAATTTGGTATGCGAGGATCGCGTCCGGGAAGAACATTTTTGTGACGCCCGCTTCCGCTTCGCCCTTGTATCGCCGATTCCATTCGTCAAGCGAGTCCTTCCGGATTTCTCGCTTGACGAACGAGATCGGGACCCTACTGTAATGAGCTTTACATTTCAAGTATAGAGCAGCGCTCTTAGCCAGCTCATCTGCTCTCTCGTTTCCCTCCATCCCCTCATGCGCCTTAATCCAAAATAATTCAACTTTTTTGTGTCGTTTTACAGTTTCCTTAATATTCTGCCTAATTTTTACTGCGAGGGGGTGGGGGGAAGATGAGTTAATTACTGTCTCCAGAGCGGAGCGGGAGTCACAATATATGTTGACGTGCGTTTTAGTTGTGGTAGCAGCTCTGTCAGTGGCCTCTGCTAGAGCCAACAACTCGGCCTGGTAGACGGAGCAGCTTGGATCTAACTTGAGTTTTCGAGTACTACTTTCGGTGCTGCCATCCCTAACGGTTAACGCTGCACCTACTTTTCCATCGATTTTGCTACCGTCAGTGTATATATGCAAACCATCTCCGAGATGTAGATCCAATGCTGCTTCGTCCGCCAGGCAGGTGAAGCTTAACTCCACGTGTTCCGCTGGGTGAGGCATTTTGATGAATGGTACCGAGCTTTCCACTTCTCGATCCAAGATAACTCGCTGGGAGTAGCCTTTCTTTATCTCATAAAGCGAGGCTGCTTCCCTGACACGGATGTCCAGTGGAAGCAACCCCGCGAGTAGCAAGACCGAGTTAAGGGATGCGGTCCTGTAAGCTCTCACCAATTTCTGAACGAAGCCACGTTGTACTGCGTCGAGCTGCTTCCTAATTGACATCTTTTTTGTTGCAGGCGCCCATGCACTGGCTGCGTACAGGATTGTTGGCTCCACCACCGCAATGTACATCGTTCTTATGATTTCAGGGTTGAGGCCCCAGTGAATCCTAGCGGTCTTTGCGAGCTGCTTATAGAAGTTGAGGGCCTTTCGACAGACGTTTGCGGCGTGTGTATTGAAAGTCAACTTTTTGTCGATTGTGAGACCCAGCAACTTCACTTCGTCGGACATACCAATGTCGACGCCGCCCATGCTTAGGCGCGGAGCGTCAAATTTCAGCCTTCGCGTAATGACCATTGCCATCGTTTTATGCGCAGCGAATTTGAGCTTATTTTTGACGCCCCACGCCCTCACATGCTCGAGCGCGGCATTGGCACGTCCCTCGATTTGAATTGCCGAGTCTCCCTCGAACAAAAGGACTACATCATCCGCAAACGCCTGCACGTAGACCCCACCTCTATCGAGCTCCTTTAAGAGTGGATCCAGCAATAGGTTCCACAAAATGGGGCCCCCGATGGACCCCTGCACGCACCCTTTTTTAGTCTCCCTAGTATGCTCCTCTCCTCCGTAACGGACTCGTACTCTACGATGCTGCAAGTAACTATCCATTACCCTCCTCAAATTCACTGGGCATCCTTTCTCCGCCAGTTGTACTCTGATGGCTGGCCACCAGGCGCTGTCGAAGGCTCCCTCTATATCCAATGAGACTAACGTTATTATCTTTTTACTATCGAGTTTTTTATAGATTTGCTGCATTAGGATATAGAGGGAGTCCTCGGTGCTCCTTTGGGGCATAAAGCCAAACTGGCGGGTACTGAGCCTTGGAATAAGGTGAAATTTGAGGCGGGCAACCAGCATCTTCTCGTAGATCTTGCCGAGTACCGGGAGGAGCCCTATGGGTCTATATGACTTGGGAGCCGTGTAGGTATCCTTTCCTGGCTTCCTAAGAACGATGACGGTAGCCTCTTTCCATTTTTTCGGGAAATACCCTAGTGCCAGGCATTTGTTCAAAATTTCCAGAAAAAATGGGGCGTCGTTGTTAACCGCTTCTCTACATATGTCGGCGGTGAAGCCATCTGCTCCTGGTGCCTTTTTAGGGTTGAAGGAGTCAATCGCCGCTTTGAGCTCTGCTTGTGTGAACGGTGGATCGTCAAGGCCATCTTGTCTACCGTCGTTCACTATTTCTGCCTTGGCTCTAATTTGGATATGTTCCAGGTTGTCGTTCGCTACGTCGTCCTCCGGGTAAAACGTTTTAGCTAGGAGTTCCACGGAGTCTTTAGCATCCAGCGTTTTCCCTCCAACCTGGAGCGGCATGTCCTCTTCCCTTCCTTTTGTCCTACTTATAACCCTGTAGATCCCCCCCCAGACGCTTTCCCTATCCTGTTTCCCACAGAACTCCTTCCAACTCGTGATCCTCGCCCTCCACGCTGCTAATTCATACTCTTCTTTCTTTTTCAGGTACTGCTGTACAACCACGTGTCGTCGCACCGGCGCTGCGCATCGGATCCTCTTCTTCCTGGTAGTGACTTCCCGTTTCATCTCTTCGAGTTCCTCGGTCCACCATGGCATGGTAAGTGTTTGTGTGTTTGTCTTTTTTTGTAGAGTGTCAGTGCATGTTTGTGTGATGATTTGTATGTATGTGTCCAGTGTCTTTTCTAGCTGGTGAGTGTTTTGTATGTGTTGTATCGTGGTTTGTGTGAGTGAGTGTTCTGCTTTAAATTGGCTCATTTTCTCATGAAAATGAGACCAATTTGCTTTGCGTGTGTTGTAGAGTCGGGTTGTGCGTGTGATGTGTGTGCCTTTTGATTTTGTGAGCAGTATGTGAAATGTAATGCCATTGTGGTCCGAGCTCGTGAGATTTTCTTCGATTTTCCAGCCCTCTACCAAGGGAAGAAGACCCGACGAGCACGCGGTTACGTCTACATGACTGGAGTACCTTTTTGTGCCTCTTATCGTGTCGAAGGTGGGCGATGTAGAGTCATTGTTATTTAGCAGATGTAGTCCCAGTTCATCCAGAGCAGAGAGCATCTCTTCCCCTCTAGGCCTAGTTTCGACGCTTCCCCACCAGGTGTTCCACGAGTTTGCATCCCCTCCCAGGATCACATTTTTCGTTCCTAGTTTGAGTACGATGCTTCTCAGATGCTCGAGATAGGGTTCCAGGGGTTGGGTATCCTCGAAGTATATTGAGATGAGTGTGATGTGCCACGCTACTGTTCTCAATCCCACAACCGCAATATTGTTGGTGGTGAGGTCTGGGTATTGCACCACGTCGATTGTGTGATCGAGAACAGCAATGGCCGCTTTCACCATCCCGTCTCCCTGGTTCTCACTCTGGAACACTCTGGCACCTGGATACGCCCTCATTCTCTTTCGTGCTCCGACATAAGGCTCCTGAAGAAGAATAGCCGCGACTTTTCGTTCTCCTGCGGCTATGAAAGCTTCGTCCGTCGCCAGGCTTTTCTTCTGCAGGTTAGCCTGTATTATCTTGCACGGGGCGCCCTCAGCAGTAAGCAACGGTGGACCTCGCAAGTGCGTCCCACTTGCGCCTCACCGTACACTCACTGCTGAAGGCGTTATGGTCAGCCCGGCCATTTTTTGCTTTTATGCAATTTATACAGGATGGAGGGGAGTCAGTGAGCCACTCAGGGCAATCCGCCCGAAGGTGCGCGCCTCCACAGTGGCTACACACGTCGATTGCTTCGGTGCAGAATCGCCTCCCATGTCCGTACCCTAGGCAGCGCGAGCACTGAACTAGGGGGGACTGGTCTGCGACTCTGACCCTCTGCATGTCAACGTGCACAGCCCCGGCGGAGGTGAGGCATTGCCATATGCGGGGGGAGACTTTGATGACAACGTGCGAAGTAAGAGGGTTTCTGGCTCGTCGTCTGTAGCGAACCTCGATACGGTCGTCATCCTCTCTTACTTCTTTGAGGATGTGTTTGTTTTGCGATCGGAGAGCCTTTACAATATCGTCATCCGAGTTGTTTTGCAGGACACCGTAGAGTATGATGAGCGGGTCCTTGTTTGCTATCTCTTCCACGTTTAGCTGCTTCTCCCTCTCGGCTATGCTTTCTCTCACTTTTTTTATTTCTTCACGACTCCTGCACCCCACTATGACTTTCCTATCTTTGGCCTTCCTTATCCTATCTATTCTAACTCCTTCCTCCTTCGCATTCACAACCTTCCTTATTCTCTCAAATACTTGGTCTCCCGTTTCCTGATCGTCTTTCGAGGCTATGATGATGGAGTGCATCGCGGAAGCCTCTAGTTGTGGCCTCCTTGGCGAACTCGCTGCCACGCTGGCATAGGTACCGCGGTTCTCCATCATCATATCCTGCTGGGACTTCAAAATGCCGGTTAACTTTTCCATTTCCCCTATATGTTCTTTAAGCCTCATCTCATGCTCTTCTAGCCTCTTTTTCATACTTCCTTCCAATTCATCATTTTTCTTTGCTTCTCTGACTATTTCTTTAGGTACGGGAGCCGCAGGCTTTTCATCTTCAGCCTCCTTTACAAGTATGTAAAGCCTCTCTACGGCCTCTTGTATAGCAGACTTTATCTCGCCTTTGAGGTTCCGGCTACTGGCGAGGTGGTTCTTTGCCTTTGTTAAGCAAGCTTTGGCCTCCGTAGTTCTGTTTAGGTATTTTGGCGTCTGCTTGGGAGACTTGTCAGCGTTTATTACAGCCGCCGGCGGCGTCCTCTCCACACGCAGTGCGGTCTTCCCTACCGCTGGAGGCAGGCCAGTACCGGTGCCCGTGCCAGGTCGAACTGGGCCAGCCGCGGTCTGACCCTCTGGCTGGCTCGCGCACCTGTACGGTAGAGCGGGTGACACCGACGCCCGGGCTTCGATTTCTCCGACACTCAGGCGCACCTTGCTGGATGGCTCTCCTTTCTCCGCTCCTGCCTCTCCCTGCAGCTTTGCGGACTTCTTGGCGGCAGCCGGCTGCCTCGGCTCGGGGGTCCTTATACCAAACATTTTAAATAGGCCCTCGGTTGGGGTAGGATACGTCAATCAAACGTTTTAGACGTGTATAAGGCGTCGTATAATACTAATGAATCGACGTGTAGAAGGCGTCGATAAGTCAATATATTAAAAAGATAGAGCTGAGCTAATTTCACTACTTACTCGTAGCGCGTCGTCACGAAATGTTACTAATATATATATTTATCTGTTTCAGGTGCAGTTGACTGCGGCGGGCGGCGGGAGGTGGCGGTGCCGGGAGCCGGTAGGTAACTATATAGGAACTTATATTTGTCTTGTTACAGGTGGAGCGACTCTCGACGGCAACGCAGAGGCTCCGGCCGCACTCCGCAGTTGTATTAATTACCCTTAGTAAGTATTTGATAGCGCAGTTCTTACAATTACAGTTTTTGTCTTGTTTTGGCGTGTAAATAGCGCCGGTCAAAGAATATACGTTAATTACAATAGAGTCAAAAACTATATAATATTTTCACTTATTCTACTAGTACTCTACGTGTAGTTCTAAATTTACTACACGAGTAGTTTGTCTAATCTAATTTAATTTCTTAGCTATTATTAGCTCGAGGGTCTTTTAACAATTTTTAAAATTTTATTTATTTTTATTTCAGGTGCAGGGGGCGGTGAGCGGCGGGAGGCGGGCGATGCCGGGTGCGGATGGTAAGTACACCACTAGTTAACCGTGTCTGTAATACAGTTCCCTTCCAGGTGACCCAGCAGCAGCACAGGACTCCAGGCGCACACCGCGGTAAGTAATATTTTAACTTTATGTTTTAAATTAAGTAATTTTCAAAATTATTTATATATCTATATATTATTTACAGGTCAGCAGAACTCAGACCTATCCAAAGGTGAAGGTCCCACTACAATCGCACCCGCGTAGCCGGAGCTATGGCTACTCAAAGTTATCCAAAATTTGAGGGGTGCGGGGGGATGGTGGGTGAGTGCTTATAACTCGGCCAAATAGGCGCTGGGGAAACTAATAGAAAGGCGAAAACGCGACTTTCTTATCTTAATATTTGGCCGAGATACAATCACCCAACCGATTTGACATTAGGGCCAGCCACTTGTCACGATTTTTGCAATGGAGGTAATCGGGTTGTGCCAGTGATTAGAGACCCTATCCCGAAAACCCCGCCTCAATATGACCTCCCGTTGAATTTATACGAACCTTTCAAAATCACCTACCGGTCGGCCGTGACGTCACTGGGGCGGCCCACTCTCTATAACGTCCACAAAAGTAGGTCAACGGTCGGTGATGTTTTGAAAAATTCGTACAAAATCCAATTTTAGAGCTACGCACTATTTGAAGATGTCAGCCTGTAGGGGTTGAAGTCTTCTTTCTTGTATGGTAGCTGGAGTCTTCAGAATCCCGCTGGTGTTCCCTCAGGATCTCCTCAAACAGGGAAGAAGTGGTGAGAAGATTTGGAGCTCCGTATCTTCACAACCGCTGCTCAGATTTTCACGCTGGAAACGGTTCTGGGATCCTCGCCGTGTTGTCTTCCTGGTGATGTCAACAGCTGGTTTCCAGCACTGCTGGAACCTGGACCACGTGTCACGTGGTCTGCGGTTTTTCCAGGTTTTCTTCAACACCAGGAACCGGAAAAATCCGAGTGTGGTGTCGGAAGATAGGTCTTCAGAAGCCCCATCCAGCGTTGTCAAAAAAGGGGGTTGTCACAGATCTCCCCACCGAGATAGAATTTTTTGAAAAACTGCAATTTTTTCAACTTGCTGTTTTTCCGCAACCGCTGGTCCAATCTTCACTGGGAAAACGGTGAAAAGTTTCCCGCTGTGTCGCCTCTCTGGTGATTGCAGCAGCTTGTTTCCAGCA